>CM028134.1:831322500-832625000 GCA_016271365.2 Neoceratodus forsteri
TTTTAAGTACCTCAGTGGAATCAACAAAGTCCAAGAGGTAGCATTTTCAGAAAAAGAACAAGGGACACAATTTAAAAATAGAAGGAGGGCGGTTCAGGGGCAATGTGAGGAAGTATTATTTCACAGAGAGGGTAGTGGATGCATGAAACAGCCTTCCTGAGGAGGTTGTGGGGTCTAAAACTGTGGGAGAATTCAAGAATGCATGGGACAGACATAAGGCAATTCTTGTGGGGGGTAGGAAGAAATAGGCTGTTGGTTAACTAGGATCTGCGGCCTATCCTGTAGGTAGGGAAATGGGCAGACTAGATGGGCCTAGCTGTCCTTATCTGCCATCAAAGTCTATGTTTCTTTGTTTCTATGTTTCTATGAAGCATCTGGTGCTGGTGTTGGAGCAGGTGTTGGTGGTAGTGGTAATCCTGGTGCTAGCAAAAATAACCAACATGTTTCACGTGATAAAAATTCAGCAAATAGCAAAAGAGCAACAATGAAGTGTGGTAAAGGGGGACCTTTTAAGAAAACTTGTGCAGCTGCTGGGGTCATACAGAGAGGCACCATAAGGTATACCGTTCATGCTGTTAAAATCCATGTGACTAGCAGTAATGATGCAAGTGACAATGAGTCCCTCTGTGACTCAGACAGTAGCTCTTTGTCTCAGTCTGACACTGCTGTGTCTGGTGACATATCATTACTTCCTCAATGAAGTGAAATGAGCAAGTCTGCTGACAATGAATCAGGTAGTGCAGCTGCAAATAGAACCAGCACTGTTGGCAATGAAAAGGCCATTTCCATTGAATGCACCACTTCTATATCGGCCAACAATGAAAACCCATCTAAGTCCCCTGCCCACTCTTCCAGCACCAAGGAGCATGTTCCGGGTTCTGCAGGTAGGACAGGTGAAAAGACACAAACAGTCTTTAACTATCTTCATAGCACTCAAACAAAATCTGTCACATTGGAGGTGTGGAATTATTTCTATGTCAGTAAAACTGATTCATGCAGAGCAATTTGTTCCCTGTATAAATAGAGTGTAAGCCGTGGTAAAGTTGTGTCATGCCTTGGCACTACAGCTCTTAAACGCCATTTGAAAAAGCATTCAGTTTTGTTTGATCATCCAAAACCCATGTCCTCCATCTTCCAGGCCACATGTGAGAAGGGTCAGGAATCTGAAATGGATACTGAATTGTCTGAACTTCATGCGGACATAACCAGTGCCAGCCCTAGGATCACCATTACTATCAATGCCAGCACCATTAGTACCAGTTGCACATCCAGTGATGGCACTGAATGTTTAAGTCCAAGTCCACCATCCCAGTGTCCATCTGCCCATCGAAGCTCGTTGTATAATAAACCAGCAGGGACATGTTGTAAACAGCTAACACTGTCTCAGGCATTTGAAAGGAAGAATACTTTTACTAAAATTCATCCAAAGACTCTTCATCTTAATCACAGAATTGGTGAACTGTTAGCTGGAGCCCTTATCCCATACTCTTTGGTAGATCATGAGGATTTTAGGGAGCTAATGAAACTTGCAGAGCCTTGCTACAATGTTCCTCATCAAAGGTACTTTTCCTGTGTTGAAATACCAAACATTTATCAGGCTTTAAAAGCGACAGTGATGCTTGCACTTAAAACTGCAGAGGGTGCGGTTATTCATGTCACAACAGACATGTAGACCAGCAGTCAAAACATAGCTAACATGTCCCTTACTGCTCATTGGGTCACATTTTCTTGTGCTTTTTCAAAAACAAAGACACCTCAGAAGATAGCTGCTGCTACATATAAAGAAGTCTGGCCAAAGTCATACAGTTGCAAACATCTTGCAGGAGCTAAATGACCTCCTTGATGAATGGGTTTATTCTCATGGTCTAAAATGTGGCTTCTTAGTAAGTGTCATGGAGCCAACATCTTGAAAGCAGTGTAGGATGGAGGATTTCTGCATGCGTCTTGCTTTGCACATTGCTTACATTTAATTGTCACAGGGTTTCTCAGCAATGAAACAAGTGGATGGTATGATTGCTGTTTGCAAAAAAATAATGACTCACTTTTCACATTTAACCAAGGCTATACAGACATTGTCCGAACTGCAAAAAAACACAAGCTGCCCCAGCAAAAGTTGATTTGAAATGTTTCCACTCGTTGGAACTCAACGCTATATATACTGCAGCACCTCTTGGAGCAAAAGCAAGCTGCACATGAATATTGCTCCAATAACATTATTGGAGATGGCATTATGCTGTCTGTGCTGCAGAGGAAATTAATGGAGACAGTGTGCTGCATCCTAGCTCCTTTTGAGATGGCTACAAGGGACATGTCTTCTGAAGGCGCATTTGTGAGTCAGGTTATCCTACTCATAATGCTGATTTCATATCATCTTAGTGTTCTAAATCTACAGATAGAAAAAGACAGATCTGAAGCTCAGACAACATGTTGGCTGTAGTATGGGAATCTCATAAAGAGAATGAGCAAGAGCTTCAAAACCAATGACAAATTAGTTGCAATGATGAAATCAAAACACAACATCCTTGCAGCTTTCTTAGATCCCAGGTTCAAGGCTATACATCTTCCAAAAACAGATGATACAGAGCAATACAAATGTCTGTTGCTAGATGAGCTGCAGCACTCACAGGAGTCAAACACAGACACACACAGTACCCTCAGGTTGTCATTGCCACAACATGCAGGTTCATCTTCACAAAGGGATACAGAACTGGAAAAGTCACCAAACATTAACAATAGTTGTTCCACAAGTGCCACTTCTTCAACCCTTAGTAGCAAGCTAAATCTATGGCAAAACCTTTCCCAAATTGCTACCATACCAGCTTATGCTAATTCCTCTTCTGAGCGTTCTCTGTCCATCATGGTAGACAGTTACCTACAAGAACTGCCTATTCCTATTGATGCATGTCCTTTTGAATACTGGAGATCAAAAAAGTCGATTTGGACAGAGCTGTATGATGAAGCCTGTAGATATTTTGGTTGTCCTGTAACAAGTGTCTCTTCAGAATGCATGTTTAATGCAGCTGGCAGTATTGTGACAGACACCAGAAATAGGTTGCTGCCAGAAAATGTACACACGTTAACTTTTATTAAAGTTAATAAGTCAAGATTTTCATATCCCTACATGGGTATACAAACTGATTCTGAAGTGATTGATGTTGTGGATGTTGATGGTGATGACAACTCAGATGGTGGTGGCTGGTAAATATTGTGTGGGGCAGAGTCTCTCTGGACAAAAAGAAAACTTTACAGACTGTGATGACTTGGGTTGTCTCTCTCCTTTCTTTATCTACTACCTTGGACTATATACCCCCAAAAACGTTCACCATTTCATGGCAAACTGCTTTGTAGCTAGGGTCTAAAGTCACCAAGTTTTATATACAGGGCAATTTTAACATCAGTGAGAACAGGCCCAAATTTGGCATAAAAGGGACACTGTCATGTCAGTCATTTCTGTATCATATTATTTACAGTTAAAATGCAAACATGTATTTTTGGATTTACCTTCTGTGACTTTGTGGTACATTAGTATGGACTGGGACCGGGGGTGGTCTATTTTTCAATTTTAAAGAGCACAAAACAATGAGTTCTATTTGGTAGCTGTTTATTATTTTTTCAGTTACAGAAATGTTAGCCATAAACCAAAATGATCCATGTGTAACTTACTTTACTGAATAAAAAGTGATGGGAAAAACTGTATTTTGCATTGTTATGTTTCTCTGGGCAGCATCCTGTTACAAGTCTCTTCCATTAAACAATCATCTGGAGTTTTACCTATGTCATGGTTAAGTACAAATCATTCTGTAAGCATAGGTCTCATACCACAATAGCTCATGTTTAACATTCTGTTGTACACAAACCATGGCATAATAGCAACAACTCTCAAATTACTGGTTCCATGAAGAGAACTGTACAGAATGTTGTCCATAAGAAGAAAACAATTGAAAAGATGTTTTTTCACTTAAGTGTGTTGTTTATTAAGGAACAGTTAAGTATGGCTTATTTGGAGGGAAGCGTTTCATTTTTCTAGAGTAAGCATGGGGTAGTTTTAGCATTTGAGAGGGGGAGAAGGGTTGAATGGGTGCTGGAGGGTGAGTAAGGGTTGGAGGTTGTTTTAACATGGATGCAAGAGGGAGAAATATGGCATGAATGCTAGTGCATGGGTGAGGGTTGGGGTTGATTTTAACATGGATGCAGGAGGGAGAAACATGGCATAGTTGTTACAGCATGGGTGATGGTTGCGGGAGTGGGTTTTAACATCAGTGTGGGAGGGAGAAAGGTGACATGAATGGTAGTTCATGAGTAAATGTGGTGGGGGTAGTTTAAACATTTGGGTGAGTGAGGAGTCTGGAATATGTGCTTGAGGGTGGGTGAGGGTTGGTTTTAACATGGGTGTAAGGGTGGCATGGGTACTACTACATGGATGAGGGTGGTGGAAGAACAGTGGAATGGGTGCTGAGGGTGAAAGTGGGGTGTTGTTTTAGTCCTTTCATTTACAGATTCATGATTGGCAGGGGATGGTGAGGAAAAAGATGATGACAGACCAATAGTATGGGAGGGCTGTACCAATTGCCCAGTGTGGAACCTACTATATATTATTTTTTTTTTTTTATTATTAAGTACATTGCAAACTGCTGCCACCTAGCACAAGTGTCCTATCCTCTTTAAAAAAGAAGAAAGAAATCAGAAATAAAAGAAAATCTGCATCAGCAGTTTTTACAGAATGTAACCAATCATGAAGTGTTTTTGCTTTACAAGTAGTGATAATTTGATGCATAATGGGATTGACAGACACTGTCCCTTAAACATCACATGCCAACTGCTGCAGCTACATTAAACGTTCCTTAAGTTAGTATGTGGTGAGGAAACCACTTTTTTATTTATATGACTGAAATACAAACTTTATTGACATATCAGCTGGAAGGATGCATTATCTTAGCAAATTGTATGTATTACTTTAATTTACCAACAAGAATGTTGGTATATGTATGCATTATCTTAGAAAATTGCATGCATTTTTTGTCAACAACAATGACTGCCGTATTTTTTTATTCAAATGTCTTGACTGACTACATTATAACATAACAAGTTTTGCAACAGTTCCACAAGCTGCAGCTGCAGTACCTTGACTTGACTTTGTTATAAAAGCTTTCTTTTAAACATAGCAACTTTTTATTTACTGATTTAAAAAAGAAAGCAGCAAATAGCTGAGATTAGGTAATATTAGTTATTTGTTCTCATAATTCATGATGATGAGTATTATATAACTGAGTACATAAATGGCTAATGTGCCACTTTTTTTCACTAAGGAACTATGATGCAGCTGCAGCAGGAAAACTTTTAACATATGGGTGGGCCTGTTACATAAGTTGCTGGCTTTAGCAAACAGAAGAAACCATAGATAAACCTAGTTGTATTCCTATCAATGTCACACATGATAATTTTTCTCCACCCTTATATTGAACTGTTTTTCCTTGACATGTATTTTAATACCATCTTCATTATTGGCAGCACAATTAAAAAATAGGGTTCAAGTTCTAAAAAGTTTTAAAAAAGATTAGAACCCTAGAACTTTTTCCAAAGTTCTAGACTAGAACTAGAACCCAGAACTTCAGATGGTTCTGACAACCCTAGTCCTACTGGACAGCAGGGAAAACCTTGATGATGTGGTGCCAACTGAGCAGAGGGTGGAGGGTGCCACTAGACCAGACGCAGTTAACCATTTACTGGGACAGGGATCGGGGGGTGGGAGGTGCCACCAGACACAGGACAGCTAGGGACAGCTAACCATTCACCAGGATGAAAACTGGAGGGTGGGGGGTGCCACTAGACAACAGGGACAAGTGAACATTTACCAGGACGTGGATCAGATTGTGGGAGCATGCCACTATACACCAGGGACAACTAAATATTTACCAGTATGGGCGATCGGATGGGTGTGGGGGTGTCACTAGACACCAGTGCATGCATACTGTAGATGCAACAAGATGGGGGTGGCTGACTGCAGTATTATTGTTTGCCATCAGGGCCTTGCACCCCATTAAGTCAGGGTTTACAAAGGCAGCAACTTGCACCCATTACGGTGGCATTTAAAAACCTTTGCAAACTTCTCAATATCCCGCTGTGCTCTTATGAAAGGGATGACCCCCTCATTTATATGGGTGCAACAGTAACTTAGTGCTCGAGCATTAATGGGTTTTCCCCATGCTGTGGGGATTTCTGACTCTAGACCACACCCACAAACTGGATGCAAATATCGGTTTGAACTGGCAAACACCCCTTAACGCCCAGGCTAAGTTTTGAATATCTGACTCCAGATGCCTAAGTTGCAGAACATTTACTAGATCTGCTTCCTGTGATTGCAACCAGTCTAGCCCTTGATTGCCCTGCTGTGTGTCAGCACTTCAGTCTTGTTATCAGACTCCTCAGCTGTGTCAACTTGCTTCTCCCCTCCTCTCCTTCCTGCTCTGCATTTGTGATTGCTTGGACAATGTCACTGGCAGTGAGCTACTCACCAGTGTCAAAGTTTTCATCAACTGTCAGCCAGTTCTCAATGGTGATGCCTGTATCATCAGTCGGTGTTCAATAGTAAATGAAGGTCAATAGCTAGAGTGGCTATCTTCTCTATATTGTCCGCTGCCTCCTCATTGTTGTCAGCTGTCAATGAATCAAAGGCAGGTCCCAGGGTTGCAATCCAGCAATGGCGTACTGTAGCTGTATTGACATTAGACCATGCATCACTGGCAAGGACAGCTACATTTCTCAGGTTGAGGGATCGAAGGAAGTCAGCCACTTGTATCTCAGCCATAACCAGGTCACTGAGCAACCTCTTCCAATGATGTTTCTTGAAAGTGGCAAGGATGCCATCATCCAAGGGTTTGATTCTGGAAGTAGTGTTTTGGGGAGGAATGTGCGGTCATTCTGATTCTAAGCTCATTCTCAGGAGGATGTACTAGGCACTGCTTGAGCTGCATCAAGGCTTGTGTTGAAGGATGATCCTCTGACAGTGGGGACAAACTGTCCGGTAGTCTGCTGCCTGAAAATGCCAGCTGCCATCCGGGCAATATGGCTGTATTTGTAGGAGATAGGGAGGGTTGCTATACTGACATTCTGGGGAACACTGGGGATTTGCGAACTTGCCCATGTGAAGTGATTGCACCTTGCGGGTACTGGTGGTGTTGGTACAGAACAAGAATGTTACTCCGTCCTTTGCAATCTTAAATCTTTTAGATGCATTTTCCTCACATCTGCTCACCAGGCTCTGTTCGGAAGGCACTACCAGAACAAGCCGGTCTCAGTGATACTGTATATCTGCTCCGGCAGGTACCCCCATAGACAGAATGTCTTTCAATTTGGGTAGAAACTCAGTGGCAGACTGGTCATTGCTGGACCTCTATTTACAGTATGTGCTGTGAATCGCTGTTACTAATTAACAATCAAATAAATACTAATTAACAAAAATAAAAGAAAATGACATTGGCATCTTGTTATTGAAACTGACAGAGCGCTTACACATCAGCAACAGCTGATCTGTCAGTTTTAGTCTACAGTGCTGGGAGCCACAGCCCGCATTTGTTATACAGTATGCTGGGATTTGTTATAGTGAGGTTCACTATAATGAGGGAACACTGTACTAGTATACGTGTTAATTGGGCTATTTGGTAATGATTAATTATGTCTACTGATGTTGTATGACTCTTTTCTGCAAGTAGTATGTAGAAAATAATTCACGGTTAGGTGTGCGGTAATATTGTAATGACTAAATGATCTGGGTGGGTTGTAAAGCTTGAGGCACAGCCTCAGTACTTCGACAGCTCAGAAAGTGAGGCTATTAAAGCACCGAGACACACCCAGAGTGGATTATTACATTTGCAACATTTGTAAAATGCCCAAAAGTGTTATAAATTACAGTCGCCACAACAATGCCCTGAAGTGTCTTTTTGCACTTATAAAATGGGTCACCATGCAATGCAACAAAACTGAAGAAAGTTTAAAGATATTTTAAAATAATGTTTAATGATGTAAAAAGCAACGTGAAACATTTCACTAATCAGGTGCCACTAGGAGGTGCTGGTAAAACTGACAGAAGACTTTACATTTCTGCATGTTCAGTGTTGTTTTTTCTACTCACTCATTGCTTACTTTTTAGGACTGGTCTGCATAGAAAGCACGTTCCTATTGTGACTGTGGTCAGGAAGTGTTTTGCAGCTGTCTCACTGGAATGCACTTAAGGCTGGCACATGAGCTGCAAAATGAGTGGATAAAGTCACTTCCTATTGGCTGCTACTGTTGTCAGTAACATACAATAATATACCCATCATTTTGGATGGCCTGGCAAGAGTGCACAAGTACCCTATATACGAGTATTGAACCTCTTGAGAACGCAGTGGTGAGCATGTTATGAATGTGCTCTTTGTTTTAACTGTTGAGAAGAGCTGCAGCAGTAGGTAGAGTGAGCAAGAGCATTCAGACAAGACCCCTTTTCCCTGTTCCTGAGTAACCACATGCCCATGAGGCCAACAATCCATGCCTGCATACCTGTGTGTCTCCTAATTACTTCCCCCTGTTATCCGCCATCTTCTATGGTGAATGAACCTGACTCGCAGCACCCTTACCCCCCCCGACATCTGGAGGGGTGGTTGTTGATGAGAGGGGCCCACATTTGGCCAGCAGTCCCTTATCAGTGGATTGCTACTGCTGCAGTTGGTTTGCAAGATACATCCTGCTGATGCTGCTTGACTGAACTGCTCCTCTGCTCATTAGGCAAGTAAAGTGGATTCAGTGTGGGATCCTCCTTCATTTGTCAGGAGCCAACAGGCTTTTGAAAGGGAGTTGTGTACTAGGAACAGTGCCAACTACTGCCTGTAGTCAGGGGGCCATTTCAGCTTTCAACGGGGCAACAAATGGTCAGAGGGGCTCTGGGAGTGGAGCCAGGGCTGAAAAAAAATAATGGCCTGCACGCGGGAGGGGGTCAACTGCCCCCTCCTGCCCCCCCAAATGGTGCCCCTGCCTGTAGTGTAAGGAAAAGTTACTCACATAGTAACAGCTTTTCTTCTAGATGATTGAAACAGCCAGTACAACTCGGTGCATCATTTTTGCATGTGGAATGGTTTCCCAGAATCTAGAATCTGTTTTAAATGAAAACTTTCTCTCTCTGTGCAGGCCACCAGCTCTTAGCATTCCCCTAAATTATATTTATTTTAAAATTGGTAACTGGGAAGGCACACTGAGCCAAGACTCATTTAGAGGAGTGACCTGGGGAAAGGGGAGCAGGGGAAAACAGTTCTGGAACCACCCCCTCTGCTCTACAATAAACTATTAAACCATTTTTTTAGGTGCTGCTGCCACAAAAGCCATACACTCTGTGAATGCTGTTGGTGTTGAGGTCAGTCCAAAGGGCATTGCCCTGAACTGGTATTGATTCCTTCCTACTGTGGACCTCAGCTATTTTCTGTGACTTTCCTTTACTGGAATGTGGAAGAAGGCATCCTTTAGGTCCAGTGAGCAAAGCCAGTCCCATTTTTGGATGATGATATCACTGTCTAAAGGGACCATTTTGAATTTCTCCTTTTTTATCTGCCTGTTGAGACACGTTAAGTTGGGAATAGGCAGCAACTCCCTTGATTTCTTTTTTGTCAGTAAGTTCCTTGAGAAAAATGTTTTTTTCAAATCTTTTACTGGTATGTTTTTTGCTGCTTGCAGCATTTTGACATCACATTTTAATTGCTGTTGCTTCTCCTGTGAATTTTATTTCAATTGTTCCTTGCTGTTTTGTTTTAGAAGAGCAGCAGAAAAATAAGATGACCCTCTCCTTCACCTTGTCAAGCACCCACCTGTCTGTAATAACATTCTGCCAGTGCTGTAGGTAATTTGAAAGGTGGCCTCCCATAGGTAGTTGGGTAACAGCAACCAGTATCATGTCATGGATTCATTGTTTGGGATTAGTCAGTGCTGCTTGTCTCTTTGCCCTATACCCCTTATCACAATTAGAGCCTTTTGGAACACTATTGTGTTGCTGGTAGTACTGTCTAGCATAGTACCCCCTTCCATACCTGCCCTACTACAGAGTTTATAATGTTATCTTGTTTTCTCTCTTTTTCTGCTAAATTCTGGAAACTTTTCTTATCAGTGTTGCCCATGCAGCTCTCAGTTTGATCTCCAAAAAGTGAATTATCTTCTAAGGGAAAGTCAGCTGCTTTATTTTGCAGATCTATGATAACCTAGTGTTCCTAAGCCATGATAGAAACAGCATTTACCAGTGCTTTGATAGTGGTGTCATTGTTGTTGGCTACCATTTGTAACTGGTTCTTAGCTGTGTCCAAGCCAGCTTTAACCAAAGGGCATAGAAGCATAGAATTTGTCAGTAGAAAAGGACCCCTTGGACCACCTGGTTTGCCCAGATGGTCCCTGCTTAGTCTGTCACCACAGGTCCTAACTGGTCTCCAGTGATCCTCCTTCCTCTCTGCCTATTTACTAACATTCACCTATGTCTATCCCACATATGCTTGTAGCTCGCTACTGTTTTTGCTTCCACCACTTCTGCTGGTAGTCTGTTCCAAGCGTCCACCACTCTTTCAATGAAGAAGTACTTTCTCACATCCCTCTTAAACTCTACCCCTCCAGCATCAGTGCATGCCCTGTGTTCCTGGTGCTCTTTCTCATTTGAAAGAGATTCCCTTCCTGTACCCTGTTCCCCCCCCCATGAGGTATGTGTTGGTCTCTATCATGTCCTCCCTCGCTCTGCTCTCTTTCAGGGTTTATATGATGAGATCCCTCAGTCTGTCCTCATAGGGTTTTTGGTGCAATCCCTGCACCATTTTAGTTTCCCTCATCTGGACTGCCTCCACCCTGTTTATGTCCTTTCTGAGGTACGGCCATCAAAATAGGAAACCATATTCCAGGTGGGGGGGGGGGCCTCACAAGTGAGCTATACAGTGGCCACATCATCTCCATCTTCCTGCTGGATATACCTCTTTGTATGTGTTCCAGCATACCACAGGCCATATCCAGTGCTTTGCCACACTGTCCTGCCACTTTGAGGTCATCCGATATGATAACCCCATGGTCCCCTTCCTGCTTAGTGACTATCAGTACCTCCCCCATCCTACACTTAGCTTCTGGGTTCCTATGTCCAGGGTGCATGATTTTGCACTTTTTGGCATTGACCCCCAACTACCATGTTCTTGATCACTCCTTGAGTTTACTAAGTGCCCTAAACATTCTCTCCATCCCCTCCTGAGCATCCATCCTTACAGATGTTGGTGTCTTCTACAAAAATGCATACCTTCCCTTCCAGTTCTCCTGCAATGTCATGCAGGAAGACATTGAAGAGAATCAGTCCCAGTACTGAGCCCTGCACACCATGCTGGTCACTTTCCCCTTATTAGAGTGAGTGCCATTAACCATCAGCCTCTGTCACCTGTCTATTAACCAGTTCCTTACCCAGTTTACCACTTTGGGTCCTTACCCTAAGCTGCTCAATTTCTTTAACAGTCTCCTATGCAGCACGGTGTTAAAGGCCATGCTAAAGTGTAGATAGGCCATGTCCACTGCCCTTCCCTGATCTCTTTCCATGGTCACCCAGTCAAAGAAATCAATCAGATTTGTCTGGCATGACAACACCCTCCTGTGAATCCATGCTGCCTTTGATCTTGCAGCCCACTGGATTCAAGATACTCTACCAATCTTTCCTACCGCCTATGTGAGACTAATTGGAATACAGTTGCTAACCTCTGCCCTGCTGCTGCTCTAATAGAGAGGGACCACATCTGCTCTCCCTCAGTCCTCTGGAATCATACCTGTTTTCAGTGAACTGTTGAATAAGGCTGCCTGTCAGTGGGGCAACTAGCAGCACTTTGAGTTCCTTTATTACCCTTGGGTGTATTCCATCCAGTCTCATAGCCTTGTCCATGTTCTGAGATGTAAATCCTTTCAGGACTCTTCTCTGAAAATAGACTTGAGTCCACTCTACCCATTTTCTTCCATCTGCTCCCTGGTGGTTCGTCCTGCCTCCATTTACTATGAAGACTGAGCAGAAGTCTACTTTTTCTTGATCTTATGAGCAGTCTCCCCCTGCAGCCTTCCGTATCCTCACCACCCCACCACTTGCATTCCGCTTCCCACTTACATACCTGAAGAAAGTTTTATCCCCCTTGGCTATCCCTTTGATTATCCTTTCCTCTGTCTGCAGTTTTGCTCCTTTGCTGCCTTTCCTGCTTCCCTCTTTTTTACTTGATATATCCCCTGTCTTCCTCCCTGTGCATTCCCTTATACTGTCTGAATACTACCCTTTTCCTCCCTCATCACCTTGGCCACTTTCCTAGAAAACTATAATTGTCTCTTTTTCCCTTTTCTTTTTCCTTTTCCTTTTACTCAATTCCCATTTATTCAATTGCATTAATTGAACTCTGCCATCAGAAGGCATGTTATCACACAAGTGCAGAACTGCCTTTCACATTACCCCTTGACAGAGGTTAGTATAGCTCAGGAAACCTGCCTACCTCATTAGCAAAGATGCTGAAGAGTAGAATCTTTTTACAAGGGAATCTCTTTCTTGAGTTCTTCTCAGGGTAGCTGTTGAAAAAATTGTCTTTGCCCTATCACCATCTGCTGCTTGTATAATTCCTCCTGTGCTAGATTGATGATAAAGGTACTCCGAACCAGTTCTCATTACCAAAGAAGAATACAGAAACTGAGCTGATCATCTGGATTGGCTCCCAGCTGCCCTCTGGTTTAAATGACAGACATTTTCTATTACCTTCTTTTCGGCCACCTTATGGTTTAACACTCTAACTTGTCCTTTTGCCCACACCCCCATCATATCATTGCTTGCATTCAGTGCGGTCATGCCTGTGCACACCCCCATCAAGTGTGTGTGTGTGTGTGTGTGTGTGTGTGCGCAGCAGGGCAAGTATGCAGTGTGCAGGCATGCTCAAATGGGCATTCCAGCTATGTGTGCATATCTATTTTAATTTTCTACAGATGTCTCTGTCTCCTTCCTTCAAAGGTTTTCACCTTTCAGCCTTCTTAATAGGCCCTGTAAATTGGTCCCCTCTTGAGTACTCCTCACTAATTCACTCCTACTATCCCATTTCACACCCATCATCACATTTTTGTTTTCCAGCTCCTGTTCTTACCTTGCCTATTATCAGTATTACTTTCTCTCCTAGATCCTCGCCCTATTTTCTTTCCTGTATAACAGGTTGAATTTGTGTCCATTATATTTAGCGTGAGTCAACCTTGTATACATATTCACGTCTGATAGAATCAGCGTGGACAGCTTACTCTTCAGTACAGTACTATTGACAATCCGCTAATTTTTTTTACTGTCCATTGATTTTTGCTGATTGTTAAGCAATAACGAATATAGCGAAAATAAACAGTGAAAATAACCATCTGTACAGTATATCTAGGGCTTCAGTTATCTCCATTTTGGGAGTATTTGACTTCCAAAAATAAGGCAAAAACTTCCAAAAGAGGGAGGAAGTCTTTGACTTCTAGATGTAAAACCAAGAATTAAATGACTTCCAAAATTGCAGGCATGAAAGTCAGAAATTATGGATTTAATGAAAGAAGCTGTATTTCACCACTAATTTATTATGTTAACATCCATAAATTTGTTCATCCTAGAATATTGACTTCCAAAAGGGGATCCAGGAAGTATTTTTGACTTCCCAAAAATTGAAATGACTTCCAGATTTTGACTCCAGGAAGTTTTAGACTTCCACTAAAAATAAATTAACTGAATCCCAGAATATCCCTTATTTACCCATACCCCTCCATTAACATTGCTTTTTTTCTTTTAGATAATTCCTGATGAAGACCTACAGTTGAAACATCGATTATTACTCTATTTTCTGTTTTTAGCATGCATTTAATATTGCCATTTTGTTTTGTTTTCATACCACACACTGATACAGCACCTTGTTTTTCTAGTTACCTGGTACCATTTCTCAGTTTTCTCATCAGCTGCTGAAGCTGGCAACTGCAGTGTAATAACAGTAAGTAGCAGTAGTAAATGGCCTGGATATTCAAAGGGGTTGCACCGGCGCAACAGAGTTGCACCGGTGCAACCCCATATGCCCAGTGGGATATTGAAAGGGCTGCCCGTGCAGTGCAAATCCTGATGCTCGGTGCAATGTAATCCTATGAGGCGAGATGCAGGTATGCCCATGCATATGTAGGCCATCTGCTATTCAGCATAGGATGTGCCGCACATATGCTAGCACAGTCCTGCACCGCGCCACATAGGGGGGCTCAAAGTTGAGCCTGTGCAGAGTAGGAACATCTCCCAGCCACCCACAGGTGGGCTGCAGTATTGTAGGGTGCAACACAGCAGCCCAGCCATGGGTGGTCATCTGCCCTCCTAGAACACTGTCTGCAAGCACAAACTGATCCCTGGTGGTCAAGTGGAACCCCTCCACCCATAGCTGAGATTGTGCAATATATGTTGCAAGATATATCCCTGGTAGTTTAGTGGCCCCCCCGAGTCCCCAACAAAGAAAGATATGACCATCCCTGGTGGTCTAGTGGTCCCTCCCACCCGAGTCCCCGATTCCTTATCTATGTCATTATGACCATCCTGGTGGTCTAGTGGAACCCCCCGCCCATTGCCATGATCATGGTTAAACCCTGATGAAATGCCCATGTGATCCAGTGGCACCCCACCCTCCCACCACAGAACCCTTGCCCCCCACTCCCCCATCATTGGTGGGTGGCAGCATCCACCTACATACTGCCCCACCGCTGTCGAATGACAGGCACAGTATGGGATGTAAGCCCTATTGGTCCCCAGTATAGACCAATGGGTTTCAGGGCATACTGTACCAGACAGTCTCAAATATGTAGATTTGGGACTGTCTCAGTACAGTATGCCCTGCAAGCCCATTGGTCCATACTGGGGACCAATGGGCTTACAGCCCATACTGTACCCGTCATTTGGCGGGTGGCCAGGTAGCATGCAGTTGGGATGCTGCCACCTGCTGATGATGAGGGTAGGGAGTGGGGTGACAAGGGTTCTGTGTGGGTGGAGGGGTGGTGCCACTGGATCACCAGGGCATTTCATTATGGGGTTTTACTGCAATCACAGCAACGGGTGGGGGGTCCACTAGGCCACCAGGGATGGTCATAATGACATAGACTTGGGAATCAGGGACTCGGGTGAGAGGGGGGACCACTAGACCACCAGGGATGGTCATGTCTTTTCTTTATCGGGGACTTGGGGACTCGGGGGTCCACTAAACTATCAGGGATACATCTTGTGACATATACCGCACGATCACGGCTATGGGGTGTTGGATGCCCTGGGATCCCCACTGCCCACGTCATACTGTGCAGGGCACCAGGCACAAGTTGCCTGGCTGCCTAGGCAGATGCAATGGGCTATAATGCCATGCAAATGTTTCATTTGTACTCTGCATTTATTATGGCCTCATTTGCATGCCCCCAGCTGAATATCACAGGTGATGCAGCTAGCGCAACTGCACTTGTGCTGGTGCATCCCCATGCTCCCTATCTGTAGCTTGCATTGGTGCAGTGCCACTGCACCATGTGCAGTATGCGTGCCGACCTTGCTATTTTCAATGGTGCGGTCACCATTGAATATCACCTGGTCCTGGCCCTGGCACATCCCAGTTGCACTGTGCCCAAGCTTGTGCCACTGCCCAGTGCAGTCTAAATATCTGGGCCAATATCTTTGTTTTTAAACAGGATGAAACACTTGGGTCCCAAGGGCCCTGTTTACTAGGATGCCCTGTGTAAAGTGCTCCATATAGTTGCAAAATAAAAAGCATAACTCAAAATAGGCCTGTATGAATAGTACATAACATTTTCCTGAATACAAAACATGGCACACAGTACAGAGCTGTATACATTGCAGTAATGAAGACTTTATAATGAATTTCAATAAGACAGCCAAATTATGCAGAGGTAGAAACAAACACGCTCATGTTGCATGCTCTCATTAATTTTCTCTTTAAAACTGTTTAGTTTTTTTAATTTCCTTACATCCGGTGATACCTGGTTCCAAGTTTTAGGAACTATATAATCGAGGGTAAGCAAACCAAAATTAGGTTCGGATTTTAGGTACAATTAGACCCCTATTGCTCAAGACACTCAAGTGATACTTTTCAGGGCCATTTTTAATGCTTTTGTATGTAACTCCTGAAACCAACTTATTAATTATTTTGTATATAATTACAGACTTTAGTTTCTCTTTTCTTCTTCAACAGGAAATCCCAGGACAGCCTTTCAGACAGATGGCTATGGCAGATTTTCAACAGACTGTTTAAGACAAATCTGGTCAATTTGTGGAAGGTTGTATCTAGCCTAGTGAGAGAATTTTTAGGGGCATTCTTATATACCAGACTTCCATATTCTATAACTGATAAGATAAATTGAGTTGCAAAATTGATCCTAGCCTTTTTAGTCAGGGCTTGAACACTTCCCCTAAGTACTCCAAGTCTGCAGTACATGTTTTTCAGAACATTATCTATATGTTTATAGAATTCTAATGTTCTATCCACTAGGACCCCTAGGTATTTTGTACTCATGCACAGATTATATTTGTTCTCCATTAGCTAATCTAATATTCAACCCTTTATCACTATTTATCTTCTGGGGAAGTGTAGTAGAGTGAGTTTTTTTCTTGCTGAGTATAAGTCCCAACTTCTTAAACCATTCTTCCAACTTGGAGAAATCTTCCTATAGTTTTGATTCCGTTGCACTTCTATTTGTGCATATGCAACATGTCTACATATAGCCTGATTTCAGAGTTCTTTATAATTTGGTTAGACAATTGATGTACATTAAAAACATCAATGGTCCCAAGATAGACCCCTCTTGAAAGCATACCCCTGTTTGATTTTACTTTATCTAACATGATAATTTGTGACCTTTCAGCTAGGTAGTCCTTAAAGACCTACTGATGTGTCAAACAAAACTTTAAAAAACATAATAATTAGGTACAATCTGCTTGCATTCCATTTATATTTTATATATTTCTCCTACCTATAATTTTATTACTTAAGAAATGTGTACAAATATATGATAGCTGTAACAAGAAGAAAAAACATTTGGTGGGCTCAAAATTAGTTATGACATCAAACACTTTTGATCTGCCAAACAGAGTTATAGGTGCTCCTTCCAGGGAAAAAATATTCTAAAAAACACATGTATGGCTAAAGCCTCTACATAATTGAAGTGCACTCAAAAATTAGCATAAAAGCTTTCTACATCCAATATAAAATTTACTCAGTTTCACAAAACACAACTTGTTTTTAAATGGGGGAACAGGTACAAAGTTAGCCCCCATATGTGATATAGTACACAGACTGATTTCAGAGTGCACTTAATGAAAATTGGTATCTCAGTTCCTTTAACGGTTCAGTTTAGAACAGCAAAAACAGCAGTGAAAAAACGTTTATACTTTACATGTTGTGGATACACTTAACAAGTTTTCTTGGCTCAATTGCCTAATCCCTTGAAAATACTGCACCGCGTTTCTTTACCAAACGAACTGAAGGAGAGACTTCTAGCAGTTAGCATAGAAATGAATTGAGCACCATTGCTTCTTCCTTCATGCTGCTTCCGTCTCAGACGTTCACCTACATGGTATTGCCATGATAATTAGTTGTCCCTTACAGTTCATTTTATGTTCATCTGCTTCTATAGATTATCCTACTTCAAGTCATAATCCTCCGTTGTGACATCACAATCTGTTGCCATGGGACTAACTGTGATATCACAAATCGTGCTCTGTGACTTCAGGTAAGGAGAAAGTAGCAGGACTAGATTAACTCTTTAGGAGCAGAGATCCTGTTTTCACACAGATGACCTCAGTAATAAATAATGGGAAGGAGGAATACAGCCCTAATGGGAAATACAAGCTAGACAGTACTTAGAGAAGGGCTAGCTGCCCCACTGATGGTCTTATTCAACAGCTTAGTGGAAGCAGGAATGGTTCTGGAGGACTGGAAGAGAACAGATGTGGTCCATCTCCATAAGAGAAGCAGCAGGGAGGAGGTCAGCAACTATAGGCTGGTCAGTCTCATATCAGTGGTAGGGAAATTAATGGAAACCCTGTTAAAGGAAAGTTTGGTAGAGAATCTTGAATACAGTGAGTTATAAGACAGCATGCATTCATTGGGGGGAGGTCACACTAGACAAATCTGATTGATTTCTTAGACAGGGTAATGAGGGAGATAGATTGGGGCAGTACAGTGGACATGACCTATCTATACTTTAGCAAGGCCTTCAAAACTGTGCCACACAGGAGACTGATAAAGAAATTTAACAGCCTAGGAGTGGGACCCAACGTGGTGAACTGGGCAAGAAACTGGTTAATGGACAGGCAACAAAGGCTGGTGGTTAATAGCACGCACTGTAATGAGGGAAGTGACCAGCAGAGTGCTGCAGGGTTCAGTATTGGGACCAGTCCTCTTTAATGTATTCATTAGTGACATTGTACAAGAACTGGAAGGGAAGGGGTGTCTTATTGAAGATGACACCAAAATCTGTAATAGGCTAGACACTCTGGAGGTGGTGGAGAGAATGCATAGGGAACATGGGAAACTTGAGGAGTGCCCAAGAGCATGGCAGTTGGGGTTCAATGCCAAAAAGTGAAAAATCATGCACCTAGGGTTTAGGAACCCAGGAGCTGAGTATAGTGGTAGTAGTAGTAGTAGTAGCAGTAGTAGGAGTAGTACTAGGAGTAGAGTTCATTTATTTTGGGCGCCTTTCCCCATAGGCTCAGGGAGCTGTTACAATAGAGTGAGCACAAACAACAAATAGAACAATCATATAAAATGCATAAAATCCAAAAATAAACCCCAATAAAATCGTAGACATATTGATTCCCATGCTAACAGGTCCATAGTAAATTCCTCAGGATCCAAAGGCCTGTTCAAAAAGGAAGGTTTTGAGATTTTTTTTTTTTTAAATCTCAGTGGATGACACCTCCTGGATGTAACCTGACAGCAAATTCCAGAGATCTGGAGGTGCAACTTCAAATGCCTGGTCCCTGGAAGATTTTAACCTTGCCCAAGGGACTTCCAGGAGGGCCTCTCCAGCCAATCTAAGAGAGCAAGATGGGGTGTAGAGATGTAGGAGCTCCTTCAGGTTGCCCAGACCCAATCTATGCAGAGCCTTATAGGTCAAAAGACCTACCTTAAAGGTGATGCAGTTTGCACAGCAGTGGTGTAATGTGAATGAACCTCACCTGGCCAGTCAACAACTGGGCCGCTGCATTCTGCAATAGCTGCAGGCACCGCATCGCACTTCCTCGGACCCAGAGGTAGAGTGAATTATGGTAATCAAGCCTTGAAGTAACAAATGTGTGTACCAGCATGGCCAGATCATCAAGGAGAATCAAGGATTTGATTCGGGTGATGTTCCGGAGATGGTATAAACTGGTTCAGACAACAGCTGATGCCTGGGCTTCAATTGTCAGCTCATTGTCCAGAATAATGTCCAAATTCTTCACCTTAGGAGAGGCCTCCAGTTCAGTTGGGCTGATGAAAAGCCCCAACCTATCACCAGAGGCCCCCATTACTCTCCTTCGACCTGGCTAAACCACCAGCACTTCAGTCTTCCCAGGGTTAAATCCCAGTCAGTTTGATGATGTCCACACCCAGATCTCAGCCAAACAATCATTCAGCACATTGATCACATCAGATCTCCCAGGAGTGATGCATAGATAGAGCTGCATATCATCTTCAAAGCAATGAAAACTCAGCTCATATCACCTTATGACCTAGCCCAGGGGCAGCATGTACACTGTGAACAACATGGGGTGAGGACAGAGACTATGGGGAACTTCTCAAGCCAGATCCATTGGGCCTGAGGAATAATTACCCAATATTACCCTCTGAGACTTGCCCGGAAAAGGACTCAAACCAGCTCATGACCCTGCCAGTGAGTCCTACATGCTCCCACAGCATGTCTAACACCTCCTGTTCCACAGTGTTAAACACTGACGAGAGATCGAGGAGAATGAGAATCATTTGCTCTCCTATGTCCCTCCCCCTGACCAGGTCATTCAACACTTTAACCAGTGCGGCCTCCATGCTATGCATGGCTCTAAATCCAGAATGGAATGGTTCGTGACTCTGGAAGTCCACAGCATGATTCTTGATCTGTTCCATGACCACATTGTCAAGAACGTTCCCCAAAAAGGGGAGATTTGAGATAGATCGGTAGTTCACCAAAACATTGGGGTCCAAAGATGGTTTCTTCAGCAGGGGCTTAGCCAGAGCCTATTTAAGGGACTCCAGAAAACTCCCCACCAATGAGGAGCTCCTGACAATCTTGACAAAAACTGGGCCCAGGACCTCTAAGCAGCCAACAAGTAGCCACATCAGACCTGGGTTAAGGTCACAAAATGTTGGTTTAAGACCTGAGATCACCCCACAATCCTTCACCATTGGCACCAACTGGAACTCTCTCTAGGGCGACCAAATGCATCTGCCTGAGTATAGGATGGGGGAGGTTCTAACAGTGACTAATCAGGAAAGGGATCTTGATGTTATCATAACTGATGACCGCAAGTTGGTAGGGCAGTGTGACAAAGCAGTGGGTAGGTGCAGTGGGATGCTGGGATGCATAGTTCTGGAAGCTGCACTGCAGAAAGGATACAGACAGGGTGGAGGAGGAGGGCAACTAAAATAGTGCAGGAGTTGCACCAAAAACCCTATGAGGAGAGACTGAGGGATTTCAACATGTGCACCCTGGAAGAGAGAAGAGTGAGAGGGAACATGATAGAGACCCAGAAGTACCTCACAAGGATGAACAGGATGCAGCAGAGGAGTCTTTTCAAATGAGAAAGCGCTCCAAAGTTCATGACTGTCTCCCATGGTTCCCTTTTAAAATCTCAAGGTATATCCTTCTAATATTTTCAGTATACAGTTCAGTAGGGGAGTGTCTCTGGTAACCAGTATGGATTAGTAGTAAGTGAAAGGGACACTTGACCCCATACCTCTCAACTGTCACACATTATGTGGTACGTCACTCATTTTACCTCTCACAAACCATTTATCCATCATGACGAAGGTGATATTCCACATTTCCCACTGACACTTTAAAGCAGAAATTCATAATAATCTATTATGCTCAGTTATCAAAAAACATTATGAACATTAGTGCACTGATAGCTATGGTGTTCTGAGCTTGCAGTGCCATGTTAGATGATATGTCACACATTTTGCTCATTTGTTACACATCGTGTCACACATTTTGATGAAGAAAAGTTAAGAGGTATGCTTGACCCAGTGGTATCAAACTGATAAATCTTTTTACTTTAAATCCAAGTATTTTTCTGTATTCTCTGTCACAATTCAAAAAGGCTCCCTCCTATGATTATTTCATTTACATTGATGTTTTGAAACAAGCCTGTTTCTTCTTCAGAATTTTTGAGGGCTGTATAAATAAAGTAAAAATTGCATGATTTTGTTTATCACTGTTATTATTATTTTATCTGAATACCTTTTCTAAATCAAAAGTTCGAAAATATCTTTTTACAAATAAAATAAGTGGGTGAAACAGCTAACCACTTTATTTATACAGCCCTCAAAACTTCTGAAAAAGAAACAGGCTTGTTTCAAAATGTCAATGTAAATAAAATAATCACTCCCAAAGAATCTATAGCTCCAACGAATCCTCAGTATTCCCCCACAATCACTGGAATCCCCCCTTCAAAATTTTACTTTCACTACCTCTCACCAGCTGAAGTGATTGACTATATAAAAAAGAATAATTCCAAGCCCACACTGGGAGCCAATGGCATCGACTATCATATTCTCAAACTTGCCTGCGAACCCATCACTCTCCCTCTAACAAATATATTCAACCACTTTCTATATAACAGAGTTTTCCTCAGTAAATGGAAAAGTGTCACCATTAAATAACTTCACAAATCTGGCTCCAAAAATGATTTATGCAACTACAAGCCAGTTTCACTCCTCGCTCCAAGATTATTGAAGAAATCGTTCAGGCTTAGGCCATAGAATTTCTTGAAAACTACAACTTACTGACAGAGTCACAGCACGGGTTTAGAGCTGGCCACAATACAGAGACAGCCCTGGTAAGGTTCATTAACTTTATCAATATTGGAAATGGTGCAGGGCTGTATACCAGCTAAGCGTTCATTGACCTCAGGAAGGTCTTTTACCACGAAGTACTTCTTAGTATCCTATCTGATTTAAACTTCTCAAGTGAAGTGGTCAGCTGGTTCAGAAACTATCTATATGACAGATCACACAAAACAGTGTTTGGAGGCTTATTCTCTGATGTTTGTCCTATTAAATATGATGTACTGCAGGGTTCCATCCTAGGGGACCATTATTCTTCTCTCTTGTGGTCAACCCCTTCCCCCAGATATGGAGGTACACTGAGCTCATCCACTATGCAGACGATGCTGCACTCTTCTGCAAAGATAGTTGTTCCACCGCCCTTCTCAACAAACTACAGCATGACTTTACAAGCTTCACACCTGGTCCTCAACCCATGGATTAGACCTCAACTCCAAAAAAACAAAGTCTATGGTATTCTGTGGTACCAGAAAAGCTTCAGACTTTGACTTCACCCTCAGGGACAATAATGGTAATCAGGGATTATATTAGGCAGGAGCCCTCAGTAACTCAATTCCAGCACCTCTTAAAAGATTGTATAAGAGTTACACCACCTCTGTCATCTTTCTCTATTGACTAGTATAAGAGAGTTTCATCACCTAGAAATCTAGATCTGGGAATTCCCCCACCTAAACATTTCCAATTTAACCACTAATGGTAACCTAATTGAGATAATCTCAGAGTTTAAATAGCTAGGTATTTGCCTTGACCACCTAACTTGTAAGTATTATATCAGTCAGCTGATCAAGAAAAGGTAACCAAAGGATCCAAATGCCACACAGTTAAAACAATTTCTCATACTGGAACCAGGGCCCATTAGCTAACAGTTTCTTGCTTCCTGTAATAGACTATGGTTCTCTGATCTGTTCCTCTCCGTATCTCAAAAGAATCTTGGCAGGTTAAGGGCTACATATCATAGCATTCTCAGGTTCATCACTGGCCTCCTCAGAAGGAACAACCACTGTGATCTCTACAAGACTGCTAATTGGCATTCACTGGAAAATAGATTTGATAGCAAAATCCTTCCCTTCTACTACAACAATTCTCTGGTGTTGGCTACCAGGAAGTATTGTTTCCATCATTCAGAGGCCCGGGAGCTGTAGGACCATGAGACTTGCTTCTGGTTACTCCTTTTCTATTTCTTTCTGTCACGTCACCTAAGGTCAACATACCTCTCTTACAGGGGTGCCATGCTCTTCAATAGCCTGCCCCCACTGCTGGCTCAGTGTCTGACTTGGTCTCATTTTGAAAGCTATCTTAAGTGTTACCTATTTGACAAATCTGTATGTAATTGCACTTGACCACATGCTTTGACCTCTTTATCCTGTATGTAACTGCACTTGATTGCATGCTATATCCTCTGTGTACTATCACCCCTGACTGTGCCATGTAATTATATGTCTTGTTTGTCACTGGACACTTGTAAAACTGGGAAATCTTGCTCACATGCCTTCCAGTACAACAAATTAAAAATAAATAAATAAAAATATGAGGGAGCCTTTCTGAATTGTGACTGAGAATACAGAACAATAATTGGACAAAGTAAAAGTTTTATCAATTACATACCACTAGGTCGAATATTTCTTTCATTTACTACTAGTCCAAAGAGAAAGAGCACCAGGACCAGAGTGCATGTGATGAAGTTGAAGGAGGGGGGATTAAGAGGAATGTGAGGAAATACTATTTCACTGAAAGAGTGGGGGACACCTGGAACAGTCAGCCAGTGGAAGTAGTAGAGGTGAAAACAGTAGCGGGGCTTCGAGTATGGCTTCAATCAAGGAATATCAGTAAATAGGCAAGTAGGAGGGAGGGTCACCAGAGACCAGTTAGGGTCTGCAGAGACAGACTAGGCAGAGACCATATGGGCATACTTGGGCCAAGCAGTCATTTTCTGCCAATAAAATCTATGTTTCTATGTTTGGAAAAAAACAAACTTTGGAAAAAAATTATGTAAATACTGAAGCTGGCAAAATAGCTGGAGCACCATTCAGGGTGTTTCCTTTCTTCAACATACACTAAAATCTTTTAGGGGAAAGCTGGGATCTTGAGACCCCCAGAGAGTTTTAATTTAAAAAAAGATTCTAGGTTCCAGGGTAAAATTCCACACATGGTAATGATACACAGAACTGGACTGGCTGTTCAAATTATTGTTGTAAGAAATAGGCTCTCATGTTTGGGTAACCTAGCCTGTGACAGCATTAGAAAACAGTTGGGTCTGCCCCCAGTGGACCAGTGTCCAACTAAGCCCATCAGGGAACTAAAATAAAAATATGTGCCCTTCTCCTAGTTCCACCATGCTGTGGTGACATGGAGAACAGTGACTATCAGTACAGCGATGACACAACACCACCAATTGGTGTTGTGCCATTGCTGGAAAAAAAAGTGTGTTTTCTGTTGGGAGCTTTGCCCCCCACACCCCCCATGCTGGGAGCTCTCCCCCTGCACCCCCCCGTACTTAGGAGTACCAACTCCAAGTCAGAGTTGGTTCAGGGAAGGGGGGGTGGAACACACTCAGGAACCTAGTGGACCATCACAGCGAACTGCAGAAAACGTCGCTGTGATGGTGTTCGCTGTATTCCCGTCTGCTCCTTGTCTACTGACAGGATATCAATGGTGTAGCAAAGTGTGCCTGCCCCCCCCCCACACACACCCAATGGACTGGTTTCCAACCTGACCCCTCATAGAACTAAAATAAATTATAAAATGTCAAAAACAATTCTGCCATCTGATTGTTCAGTCTGGGTCTTTGCCTGTAAGTAAATCTCAGAACCTACACACAGGTAAAGTTTTTTGCCTTTGTTTTTTTTTAGTCCATTTATAATTGTAATAATGTGCTCCAGGTTATGCGTTGTTAGATTTACCCACTTCTGGTGTGGTTGATGACACTCAACTATGCCTCTTGCTATGCCACAAGAGGTACAGGTGATCCCACGGCAAGAAATGCAGTGTCACACATTATTGCTTAAATATCTTCCTCCATGGCTCAGTGCCCAACTGGTCCATCCATAAATATACTGTACCATTTTAATGTTAATATGACATATTCATTGCAGAACGGTTCATGGCTATATGCACTATTGAATAGTCTAAGGAGCAGATTTTTGTGTCAGTGGCTTTACATTGCATGGAAGTACTGCGATCTTGAATAACTACTGTAATATTTATGTAAATACAGAAACTCTGCTGAACACCACCAACCTGGTGCTATTTTTTTCAGAGAATTTCTACAGTGACAATATTTAATTTTAAATGTGCACATTCAAACACTGCAACCAGACCTCTACAGTATAAGTCACCTAGCTATAAAACCTTTTTGAAAGGCAGAGACAATCACAGTAGTCTGCCTGTAACCATATATCGGTGCCAAAGTTTAGAGCCAGGCTCATTCGTGTTTGGCAGCCATACACTGCGATTAAAATGTTTTTCTGAAGCTTTTGTCAGATTAGCCTGAGAGGTATTGTAGCAACCAATAAACATATGTAAATCACTTTGAAATAACTAGTTTGTCTGTTTGGAAGATCAGGTTTGCGAAGCTATGTTTTTGTTTTGTATCTTTGGTAAATAAAGTCTGTGACAGTCAGTGGCAGGCTGGGGGGCAAGGGGAGTGCCTGTTGCTTGCTGCATTTTAACCATAAGCGTTCAGTAATTTTAACAGCACTAGTATGTATGATTGATAACAGTGATGATGAGTAACAGTAAATTCTAGCTACTATAAATTATAATGTGCCTTCACCATGAATGATGTGAGATGTGTGAACGAGCTGTTCTGTTTCCATCAACGACTGTCTGTGGTGAGTTGTCAACCATCTCCAGCCATACTGAGAAATCAGACTGCCTGTGGTTTTATTTTTGCGTGGGTGGGGACCACCCTCAGTATGGAGTAAGTGTGTATGTATCATGTGTGGTCATATTGCAGTGATGCGTTTCCGAATTGAACAAGAAGAAAGTTACAGTAACTTTCATTATGAGTGTACAGAACTTAAGATTTCCTTTATAACTACGATCAACACTAATCCTGTTGAATCAGAAGCCACCAGTGTTCCACTTACAGTAACAAAATTGCTGATGCCTCTTTGCTTATCTGATCAATTTTTGCTTATATTTTAACTGCAATCTGGCTGTGATATAAATTATGATTCCTAATACACCTACAGTATGTTGGGATGTTACTGAACTGCATTTGTTGTTAATGGGAACATTAATCTTGTGTTTTTACATTTGTTAATATTGGAAAATTGGGCATGTGTAAAACCTGTTCAATACCCATAGTGGCATTGTTCTGCATGTTTGGCTTGAAGTAGTCCTATATTTTTCCTTATTAAAGGCCCTTTGTTAATGTGGCTTTTTTCCCTACCCAATATTCCTTTTTTAATTACATGGTCTCCAAATGATGTCATTAGTTGAGCAGAAGCCCAGCACAAAAAACTTCACTGTAAGTTTTCACTCAACTGACTGGTTCTGAAACTCATAAGCAATTAGGGAAAGGGGAAATTGTTTAACCAGGAAAGGCACACTAAGCCAGAGCTTGTTTCCAGGTGCGACCTGGGAATACAAGGAAGTTAAAGCAGCAGTGCATTGAAAAAAGTTATTCCAAAAAGCTAATTTTCAGCTGTGGTTATAAAAAATATTGGCAGAACTGTTGATTTGGGTTTTCTGAATACTTCCTATGCTGTGCACTGTATATTTGCATTTTTGTCTGGACTCTTACCCTCCTTGGGTCCTCACTATTATTTTATATGTAAAATGAGGCAGCCATCTTTTTTTCTTGAGAAATAATTGTTTTAAAACTTTCATAAAATTCTTAAATGATAATGAAAACTGAAAATGTCACTACCAAACTGAACGGGAAGACATCTGGCATCAATTAGAAAGAAAAAAGGTGGGATCAAATTTTAACCCATTTTTGTTGCACTGCTGCTTTAAGTGACTTACTTAGGGTCACACAGTATGCAAGTGGGGGCAGATGGGATTCAAACCCATGTCTCCAGGTTTGCAGTTCAGTGCCCGTAACCATTATGCTATTCTGCCTCCTTAATGAAGGATTATACAAGGATTTGAAGTTATGTGACTGTGCCTTGTTCTAACAGTGTTACTGGGAGTAGGGATAGGGTACATTGTGGAGCATGTGTGTTGTAGGGAGCAACTTTGTGATGCAGGAAATGAGCGTCTGTATTTATAAAATTGTTAGGGTAAAGCATGTATTTTGATTGGTTGCTAGCCATGCGTTAGAAGTGTCTAATGCATGGTTACCAACAAGTTCAGGTAACCAAGACCGCACTTAAAAAACAAAGTATTACTGAGCCAAATCAAATGTTCATGTTTGAATCACTGCATTTCTTTTTGCTGCTAACCACAAACTTACTGCATCACTGTGCACCTCATAATCATCATTGCTCTGCTTCCCTTAGAATTTTTTCTGGTGTTCCCACCGACAGACAAATCACTCTCCAATTTGTGCTAAAAGCAAAATTACATGTTTCCTTGCACAGTCAAATTTTAAAGGTTTATATTGAAAATAGGGTCCACAATCTCATCCCATCCTGCCTGCCCCCCCTGGTGCCACCACTCACTTCCCTCTTTTTTGTAAATATTTAAGATGTGGCTGACAGCCAACAGCTATGATTTCTGATTTTAACATGATGTGGTGAGAGAGAGAGAGAGAGAGAGAAACAGATATCACCCAGAGGGTGGAAAGCAGCTGCCGTCATCCAGTCATAAATCCGTTTATGCGTCAGACTCTGACTTGGTTCTGGGCCATCCTTTTGTTCCTCTCACAAGAACTTAATATTTAGAAGAGAGGACAATGAGCAGTGTCATTTTAAAGTGACCTGGACTCGCAAATGAAACAGACAGCTATGCGCTCTCTTTCTCTCTCTCCATCATATTGGAGGAACTGTGGCCGAGCAGTGCGAGCACACTTAACCAGATGGCAGATGAATTCATAACTCTTTTGACTTAAACAGTGGAAGAGAAAGTGATTATTTTAGAAATGAAGGGGTTTAAGGTAGTGGTAATTCACTAAGTGAGTGTGTGTGTGTGTGTGTGTTTGGGAGGAGGGGTTAACCATGATAACCAAATACATACCTTAAGGTAATGCAGGTCAGGTGGAGGAACTGTTTGACAAATAATTTAGGAAAAATATTTTTTTTTTTAGTATTAAACCTTATAAATTTTCATTGCTACACTCATATAAAATGCAGAGCCCCATTTTATAAGCACAATAAGACACTCTTGGGGTGTGCATTAGACATTTCTAATGCAAGGCCAGGGTCTGAAGGCACTCCGCATGCGGTCTTGTGTCTCACTATGCCCCTGGCCATGCGTTAGAAATGTCTAATGCACTCTCCCTCATGTCTTATTGCTTACTTGTTGCAGGGAGGAGTCTGTTGTAGAGAGAGAGAGTGTGTGTGTGTGTGTGTGTGTGTGTGTGTGTGAATGAATGCAGTTGACATTTTTCATGACTTGATGCTATACTACATACTGTAAAACACTGGTGTAAGTCTCTATTGGGTTTTCTAGAATAATGTTCAGATCCTTGTAGTGTTGATTGTAAGTTACAGTAAGTGCGATTTCATGCAGAAAGTGTGTGTGTGAGCCTGTGTGTGTTTTATGGAGTGCATGTTTGCTGTGTGTGTAGGAAAGGTATATAGGCTGTGTGTCAGTTATGTTTTAGCATATCAGCTGGTGTGGTTTAGAGAGTGTGTGTGTTGCAGGAACAAGTGATTGTGCATGTTGCATTAACTAGTGTGTGTGTATATACATGTGTACATGTTGCAAGTTTGCATGTATTGAGGGAAGCAAGTGCATGTGTATGTTGCTTGTTCTATTTAGAGACATTGTTTAAAGAGGAGATTAGTGTGTTGGCCTGCCAGTGCAGTGGCAAGGCATACACTTATGGTGCCAACATCCTGAGTTCAGGGAAGGACTCGGGAGTTGGAGGGCTGGCTGGGGGAGAAGGACTGAGCTTCCCTGGGACTGCTTTCCTTCTCCATGGGGAAAGGTGAAGAGCCTCTGCTGCTGTGCAGACCTCTGGAGGAGGCTGCGGGTACTGTCACAGGTGATGCTACATGTAAGGGGGTGGGGCTGATGCTGGCATCACTGCACATCCCCACCCCTAGGAAAAACGCTCCAAAAAATGCTGGCCCCCTAATGATGGCCCCCCATCTCCGCCGCCACTCCTGCTGCAGACTATGGTCTGCCAGGGTTTCCCATTCTTGTGGCCCCAACCTAGGGGAGGAATCCAGGGCTAGAAGTCCAAGTTCCTTGGGGAGGGGGCACCTGCCCGGTGGCCCCACTCAGGGGGGTAAGCCTGGGGATTTGGGGGGGGGCTGAGAATGGTGCGGGGAGTCCAGAACCTCCAGTGCTAGTGGGAAAGAGCCATGGGGAAATAAAAAGAAAGAGAAGACTGATTAACAAATATTTAACCTAACGTTTTGTGGATGGCAGTACTGAGTTTTTGTGGGAGTCCACAAATAGTTTTAGATTGCTGGGGAGGGATTCTCTGTACATTTTGGAGAGAAAATAAAATGCATATTTAAGTTAAAAAAGTATTTCCATGTGCAGCTTTTCTCTGAAAGTCCCTCTGATTCTGATGGAATTACCCCTTGTCTGGTTGGGTCCTTGTCGATTATCCAGTTTTGCTCTGAGCCAGACCAGAGTTGGAAAAATTCTGAGTGCTCTCATCCTCTTATTACAGACTTAGAAACACAGAAACATAAACTGTGATGGCAAAAAATGCCCAGAGGCCCCTCCAGTCTGCCTGCCATACCTAATTACCCTGCAGAGGCTTTAGCGGTCATCTCTCCCTCTTACATCTGCTCCTTTCCTTTTACTGTGCCATGGGCCTATTCCACCCTGCCTTGAACCCCACCACTGTTTTACATTGTGCCACCGCCTCTGGCAGTCTGTTCAATTATCCATCCTCTTTCAGTGAAAAAGTTTCTTGGTGAGAGTCTCTGGGTGGGAAGAGGACAGTCCTTCCCTGTCCAGCCACGAAGGGCAATACATGGGGGAATTCTCGGGGTGGGTACATTGGGGGGGTGGATCCTGGATGGGAGTGGAGGGACAGTGCTGAACAGCTGCCAAAGCAGACTCAACAGAAAAAAGCAATTTAAGAAAAAAAAAAAAATACACACTTAGGCTTCTTAAACAGCCTTCCCTGCCCTGATCTGATGCCATGCACAAAGTGAAGCCACTGCCTACTCTCACTAGTGCCACTTCTCGCACTGAAAAAAGGTGCTTAAATGCAGCGTTGTTGCCACCTACTGGCAAAATGACTATAAAACAATGTCCAAATTGGACTATATTTTTCTTTTGAAACATTTATTGAATATTTTGTGTCTTTTTTGGCAAATTAAGTACAGATTTTAGTAATTTATTTTTCATAATTGCATTAAGGCATTCCAGTGGGTGCATTATGGTGGGCTTACTGGGCTAACAGCTGTCATTGGGAGGTGGAAGCACTTCAACCCACCAGAGATAGGCTGTTATCCCACCATAACGCACCCCTGTCCTGCCCTGTTGCTTAATGATAACCTCCAGGTTTTTCTTTTCAGCTCTGCTACTCCCCCCCATTGAGTATTGTGCTCATGGGTCCCTTTCCTGATGTGCATTATGTTACATTTTTTTTGCATTAAAGCTTAGCTGCCAGATCTTAGGCCTTTTACCAGTCTCTCTGTCCTCCCTTAGTGTGCTAATCCCCTGTTCAGTGTTCACTCTTGTGCAGATCTTTGTGTCATTTGCAAAGAGGCAGATCTTTCCATATATGCCTACTTCTATGTCACAGATGGATATGTTGAAGAGGGCAGGGCCCAGGAGAGAGCCCTGTGGTACCCCACTGATAACAGCTTCAGCATCCAAGAATTTGCCATTTGCCACTACCATCTGAGTCTCCCTCAGCCAGTTCTTTACCCAAGTGGTTGTCCATTCTTCACCCCTCGGTCCCTCAGTTTTTTTGGAAGACTATTACCGGGGTTAGAGTTAAAGCCCTTGCTGAAGTCTAGGTACAGTACAATGGCTGTCAAGAACAAAAGAAAGCCGACCCCAGTCTCTTGAAGAAGGCATGTTTATTTAGTGCAAAAAGGCTATGTGTAAAAAACATGAAGCAATGCCTGATCTAGAAATGGCATGAGGTGTGTTCTCGTAATGTTTTTATTAAAGAAAGTATGTTAGACTATGACATTTAATTACTGTTAGTTATGATCATATGTTATATGCTGTGTTTATAATTTCAGTTTTAACTACTATTGTTATGTCTGCACCTTCTGTATCCCCTCCTCCAGGCATGGTTGAAAAAGGGTCTTTGGACCCAATGCACTTTCCTGGAGAAACTAATAAATGAAATGAAATTAAATTAAATGAAATGAAACAAGCTCTCGACTAGTTTTGCTCGCCTTCTAAGAATGCTTTCAAGTGAAACCAGTGAAGGGCTTGGCAGTGTTCCCCACGTCATTTCTAGTTTGAGCATTGCTCCATGTTTTTTTAACATAGTCGTTTTGCACTAAACAAATGTGCTTACTTCAAGAGACTGGTGCTGCCTTTCTTTTTTCTTAACAGTTGCCCTCTAGGTCATGGCATGGTCCCACTAGGGTGGAGTGGCTTTTGTGTTGTTACAGTATGAAGGCTGCCTGTCCTTTGTCAGCCTCCCTAGTCACCCAGTCAAATGAACTCTATTAGGTTTATTTGACATGATCTCCTCTTGGTGAATACATGCTGCCTATCATCATGTAACACATTTATTTTGATAAACCCCATCAGTATTTACTTCAGCATGACCTCCAGTAACTTACCCAATATAGACATCAGGCTGACTGGTCAATATTGTCCAGGCTCATCCATCCTTTCACTTTTATGCACTGTGCAGAGGGACCATGGCGGCTTTTCTGTCACCTCTGGGGACTACCCAACGTCTACTGACTTTGTTAAATCACTCTTTGTTTTGGCTGCAAGTTCCAATTACAAACAAGCTTCGGTGCCATACAGACATTAGCTTGTAAACCCCCTTATTCTGAGAGGGTATTACACTAAGACCTTTAGCAATACATTAACCTGACCATTTCCACTCTGCATTTTTCATACAGTCTGTTATGTCTCTGTTAAAGCCTTCCCTGACATTACAAATGGTTTTGGAGAAGGACCAATGTATGCATCAGAAAAAAGGGTGGGGCTAAGAAGAAGTTTGGAGTGTGACTTATTATTCAGTTTTTACCGCATCCAAAGGCAGCAGCCCTAGATAATGATATTTCAGCTGAGGGACTTCCCTGCTCCGTATCTTCTTCTTCTTTCATCTTTGGATCTATGGATGCAGCTTCAGACTGTAAGTATTTCTGCAAGTTATGGTGATGGTCACAAAGACAGGGAGTTTATAATTTTGTTTCTTTTTTAACAGTACAAGACATTTGAATGTGTGTTACACCTATATGACTGGTAAGTTCTTGTTTATAACTGAAAAATGTTTCCATAAAAAGACCAATTTTAAGAGAGTTTTCAGAGTTAGTGGAAGAGGTTGACAACACCACCACTGGATCTGATGTACCATCTGTGCGCTGTAACATACAGTATATTGGCAATGGATACAATACTCTAGGTGTGGCCTCACAATCGATCTATACAGGAGTGACACTACCTCCCTCTTTCTGCTGGTGATACCCACCCCTGCACCTGAGCTTTCTGCTAGCTTTTCCCACTGCCTTATCACACTGCTTTGCTATCTTTGCTACCTAGTTTGCCATGACAGTTCACCTGAGTTGCAAATTCTCATTTTCAGTGGAGTACTACAGTATCACCCCAACACATGCAAAGCATGAATCCAGAGGATAGGATATTCAGAATGCGCCAGGCAGGGGCGCAAGCCTGGGTGCAGTGCAACTGGGTTCAGCCAGGGCATAGTCCAGGTGATATTCAACGGTGCTGCGCCATGGCTCAGCACCATTGAATATGGCACTGAGGGCGCCCGCACTGCATACAGTGCAGTGGCACTGCACCAGCGCATGTGGCAGGTGAGGAGCAGGGGGTTGTGCCAGTGCAAGTGTGGGTGTGCTAAGTGCAGTAACTGCAATATTCAGTGCTGGGCATGCAAATAAGGCCATAATGCATGCAATGCACAAATGGGGCTATTTGCATGTCATTATGGCCCCATTTGCATGTGGTGCGCTGATCCCCGGTGACTTGCACCTGGCACCCTGCCAGGCTGCAGCTGTCGGGGAATGATGCCCCCTACCCCTCAGCGGGCAATGTGCCCCATTGCCTGATCTCGGGCATAATAAAATTATATCTCTGGTGGTCCAGTGGACCCTACCCCATCACCTGATCATGGAAGTAATAAAATTATATCCCTGGTGGTCCAGTGGACCCTACCCCATCACCCGATCACAGGCGTAATAAGAATACATTCCTGTGGTCCAGTGGACCTGCTCTCCTGCCCGATCGCGGGCATATATTGAATTTAAATACCCTGGTGGTCCAGTGGAGCCGATCCACTGCCCGGTCTCAGGCATATAGTTAGAAATCCCTGGTGGTCCAGCGGTACCCCCCTCCCCACTGCCACTGAGGTCTGCCACCCAGCACCCCCCCAGTCAGCAGAGGGTGGCAGCTCCCCACCTGCAAGCTGCCCAGCTGCCTGCCGACTGACAGTGTACAGTACGGCTATATGTCTATTGGTCCACTGCATGGGCCAATGGGTGTGCAGACCATACTGTACTACACAGTCCTGAAATGTAAATGAACTCACATATTGGGACTGTGTAGTACAGTATGGTCTGCACACCCTTTGGCCCACACAGTGGACCAATAGGCGTACAGCCGTACTGTATGCTGTCAGTCGGCGGGCGGCCGGGCAGCTTGTGGGTGGGGAGCTGCCACCCACCTCTGACCTGGGGGGCTGGGTGGTGGGCCTCAGTGGGCAGGTGGGGAGGGAGGGTACCACTGGACCACCAGGGATTGCTAACCATACGCCTGTGATTGGGCAGGGGATTGGGTCCACTGGACTACAAGGGATATTCTTGTATTATGCCCATGATCGGGTGATGGGATAGGGTCCACTGGACCACCAGGGATATTATTTTTCTATGCCCATGATGGGGCGGGGGGGCACGATGCCCGGCCTGTGTCTGGGGAGGTCGGGTGGCCACCCAAAGCAGGCGGCTGCTGTGTTGCACCTGGCAATACAGCAGCCCACCTGTGGGTGTCCCCCGACATGCTCCTGCTTTTTACAAGCACATCTTTGCGCCCCCCTGTGTGGCGCAAGGAGGGTTTGTGCCTGCATATGTGCCACACATCCCGGGCTGAATATTGGGATATGCCGCATATGTATGGGCATGCCCCTGCACTTGCACCACATACGTTACTGGTGCGCCCCGGTGCATCGGAAATTGCACAGTGCAACAAACCCTCTGAATATCGTGCCGGTGTGCATCAATGGGCTGTGCATGGCACTACACTGTTGCGACATGCGCAACCCCTTTGAATATCCCACCCAGGATGTACAGTCAAATAGTAACCTTACCTGTAGAGATGTTTAAAATTGTTGGTGGCAGCCCCCTTCTGACATTTCATTAATTTGCGACTATGCAGTACTAGTTCTGCTCAAACACCTTTGCTGTGTACCTTCAACAATAATGAACAACTAAAACTTCTATCAGTACAAACAGACTTTGGTTATACTTTCACACATAAAACATTTTTTAGATTAACACCCTTTGTTCTCTGTGTATTCATTACAATTCAAGCCACACATTAATTCTAGTTCCCTCATCAGGTCAATGCATTAGCAGCTGTTTGGCATTGGTGGAGTGGTGGCCATGATCTTGCTGTGTACCAGTTGGTGTGCTGCCCACTCCCCATTTGCAGTCCACGAGGACTGGGACCAGAAGCGGCAGTGCTGACCCCAAAAAAGGAAGCTGTAAGTATCTGCTGGACAGTTGGTCCCATGCACTAGCAGATCCTTCTACGTAATGAAGTAACACCTGCTACCCCCCTTAGGCCAGCAAAAAATAGTTTTGTTAGCTTAATTGAAGTTCCAAAATGGAATACTTTCCATTTTTCTGGGGAAGTGCTACTCCTGTGACAAAAATGCTTCCCCTTAACAAAAATTCTAGATCTACCCCTGGTCCTGTGTTGTGGGTAGATGGCCTAGTCTCCATCCCCTCTAGGTGGTGTGACATTTGCAGTCTTATTTTCTTAGGTTTATCTCATTGGGTTGAGTAAGCCAACTTCATATAGAGACATGCTTGTCTATATATATTTATTTAAATTTATTTGAATTATAATGTATACTGCATTTGTTAACGGATTCATTACATTGTAAATAGGTACAGGTCAAGGTGCATACCAGTACTGAGTGTATTTCTGGTTGGGGTATATCCCACTGAGTATCTAAACAGTGACCTCTTAACTATTGTACAAGGTAAGCAGTAAGAAGAGAGAAGAGGCATAAACTGGAAAGTAATGAGATCAACTTATTAAACCAGCTTTACTTTCTGAAGGTGTCCTTTGACTTAACATATACAAGTGTGTATTTTTGTACACATTTACCTATCAAAGTCATTATGTTTCCATTTTGTAGAAGGGCTGTCAAGTCAGCACGTGCTGGCCATGAAGAAGGAGGATGCAAGTGTCTGCTGTGCTGTGCGGGTTTCTGAAGTCCCTAAGGAGGTAGCAAGGTAAGTGAGCCAACTGATTTGAAAACTCTGGCAACCATAGTTTTCCAGTGGGTCATAGTGCAAAGAGGCCAGCAAAAGACCTGCTAGAGTGCCAGGCTGGTGCATAGCTCTATTTAGCTACTGTGTTGCACACTACCCCTGCTGTCATTGCTCCCCCCAGTGGGCCTTGTTCCTTTCCTTCTGCTGCCCTCAGACTTGCTGTGCTCCCCAGTTTGAAAGGGACAGAAGCATTCTTGCCATTCCTGTAATGCCCATCATAAAATGAATACTAGCACTGGTGCTGGGTATGCCTGCATGTGCCTGAGTGAGATATGTGCCTGTGACAGATGGGACCACTGCCATTGCCAGTAGTACCTCTTCAGAGATTATCCTTCTTCCAGCCCTCCAGCTCCACAACCTCTGGCTGTGAGACTATTGCAAGTGGTACTGGTGATGTGGCTATGTATAGGCTGCCTGAATACTTCCCATCCCCCAAAATAGTGTATGTACCGCCCCCCTTACTGTGGGCCAGTTTGTGGACCCATGGCACGGGCTCTAGAAGGGGTTTCAGTGGTAGTAGTTGTCACTAAGTCATCTCTGTTGTCTAAAGGACATAGGTGAATCCCCTGAATTACAGTACCCACCCCCACCCACCATAATTCTTCTCTCTCTCACACAGCATTCTTTGTCTAACCTCAAGTGCAGTAACTCATTGAAAAGTTCAGAAATATCCTGGCGCAGTGAAGGCTCATCACAAAAGTACTAACCAGTACCCTGAACTTGTTTTTCCATTACCAAGGAAACCATTTTATTAAATAATATTCAGACAAAATTCACCTTGATTTCATGAGTTGTCTATATTTATGTCCCCTCATTCTTTAATACTAAGGATGTTGGCATGTAAACATTATTTTTGTTCCCCCACTTCATCTGCTTCTCCTCCACGGAAGGAATAATTTTCTGTTTGTGACTTCACATTCTGTTACTGTGAAAATGTTTGTGATGTCACAGAGGAATATGATTTCAATGAGCGAGAGGAGCAGGAGGATGACACGACGTTGTGGGATAAAAACCCTGTTTTCATGGGAATGTCCTCAGCAATAAAGAATGAGGGGAGATAAAAGCAGAAAATGAAGTAAATATAAATTTTGAATTGTAGGCAACAAGGACTGCAACTTGGAACCCCTGATGCAGGCAGTTAAACGTAACAAATAGAAGAAAACAAAAATGGGCACTCAAGATGAAGGAGAAAAATCATAATCAGTACACTGAAAGAGCTATTATTTTTATGGCTGCAGTGGGCAAAGCCTGCAGTCATCTTGCAATCAGCTCTGAAAACAGGCTTTCCAGATTCTGACCGAAGTGCAAATGTAGAGTTGCAGTACAATCCCTCTGCAAAGCACTAAGGTTGGTCATTTATTTAGGTGCCACCACTTCGTGGGTACACTACTTTAATTGGCATATGCGCATTATGCTCACAGTTGAACAGTCTGCCATGCCCAAGATGGCTGACGGAGCTCAGTGTGCAACTGTTCATGCATGCGCACTGAGCCCCAGTGGCTTTCTTGGGCATGGTGGACTGTTCTGCCATGAACTCAGTGAGTGCTCATAAAACACCAACTGCAGCTGTGTCAGTTCTGGCCAGAGTTTGTCATTCACTGTGCTAGCAGTAAGGTGAAAAACAAACACTTGACATTTTGCTGATAGGAGGAGTGAGACTGGATGGGAGGGGTGAGACTTAGTATCATGGCTGAGAAATGAGACCTTGAAGTTATAATCAGTGACTCTCTAAAGTAATTGAGTCAGTGCAACAAGGCTTATAGCAAGGCAAATAGGATGCTTGGATGTATCAGGAGAGATAGTGACAGCAGAAAAAGGGAAGTAATATGTCTTCTGTACAGATCCTTAGTGTGGTCACACCTGGAGTACTGCATCCAGTTCTGGTTTCATCCCCTTAGGAAGGATAGGGATAGGCTTGAGACGGTGCAGCACAGGGTACCAAGAATGATTCAGGGCTAGCAGGACATGTCCTACGAGGAGCACCTCAAGGCACTGAACATGTACTTGTCACAACCGCACTCAGCAGGTCAGGCCCTCTGCTCCCACAGTACTAACCTCAGAGTGCAGTAACATAAACAGGTAACAGACAGGGTAACCCTCCTTTCTGCTTGTGGGTCCGAATCACCTTTAGTCTCAAGTTTTGGGGGGATTCAAACTGGGAACCTTATGCTAGCGTACTCAAATATACAGGCTCAGATAATCTACTCTTTGGGGGGATGCCAAACATCTTTCCCCTAAGGGTACCTAATCAGGTATCCAAAATGAACCCTTAAAACTCTATAAAAACCTTAGATATATTCTTACCTTTTTCCAGTTTGGTAATATCGACAAGCTCTGAACAGTTTTTGTCAATCTTAACCTTCTATACGTCACATGCAAAAAGAACTTCGAAGACACACCCAGGCAGACTTTGGAATAAAAGGTTTACTTAAAAATGGATAAAAATATGTAAAATGTAAATACAGAACAATATATCACAAAGCATACAATCACTTAAAAGAAAAGCAAAGAAAACTACAGACAAACTCCTACCAACATACAGTTAGACTTTTTCTATCTAATGTATTACTTCTTTACAGTGCTTAAGTTAAATCTTGTTTCTTAAGAGCCCAAAAAGAAATGTCACTCAGTTGAAACACAGAATACAGTTTAAAACTCTGTTTTCACCCCTTCTATGATGTCATCTAGCTCCTCCTTTTAGAATATAAAAATTATACAGTGATCTTCCTGTCAGGAGATATTTTGAATACTTGACTTCAGCAAAAATGAATTTCCCAATATGACTCCTTAGTTAACATCCCCTCTTTGATCTCGAGCAGTTCCTCTTCCCAGGGCACATCAAAGGATTTTATGACTTTTAGCACTATAGTGATATAAAATGTTTTTTCCTCTAAGACGTCATAAAAGCTTACAAGCCCTATATCCTGATAGCTGGGTCAGTTCTAATTAAGTCAGATAAACAGGAGACCCTTAATTAAGTCTCTCTAGTCTTTTAATTACCTCCTGGTTTCAGGTCACTTGACTGTAACTGAAAACTGGGTGGGGGGGCACTCATGGAAGCACTGTGACAATCACACACTACATTTTTATATTACAAATATCATCCAACAGTCATAACCAGCTGGCCAAGTGTCACAATCCTCCCCACCTAGACTGAATTTGGGGGCTCTATCCCCTGCATGGTAAGAGCTTCCCATATCAGTTCACTCCTCATACAGACGAGACAGGCCATCGCTGTTCTGATTGGTCACTTCAGCCCTATGTAAGATTGTCATATCATACCCTTGCAAGGCAAGACTCGATCTTAACAGTCTACCATTAGTTTTTCCCATTTGAGTTAGCCAAACCAGGGGGTTGTGGTCAGTGTGTACCTTAAAATGCTACCCATATATGTATGGCTCTAACTTCTTTAGGGCCCACACTATGGCAAGACACTCTTTTTCCACAATAGAGTAACCCTGCTCCCTGGGAAGTAACATTTTACTCAGGTACACTACAGGGTTATCTTTCCCTTGGTTAGATGTCTGACTCAGTACTGCTCCAATACCCATGTCTGAGGCATCAGTTTGAATTATAAAGGGTCTGCTATTGTCAGGACTTGTCAACACAGGAGCACTGCACAGTGCCTCTTTCAGTCTGGTAAGGCTTTTTCACAGGCTGGTTCCCATGTAATTTTCTTAGGCATCTTTTTCTTTACTAGGTCAGATAGGGGAGCAGCCAGGGCACTATAATTGGGTACAAATTTCCTATAGTACCCTGCTGTCCCTAGAAAACTCCTGACCTGCTTCTGAATTTCTGGTCTGGGCCATGCCTTAATCACCTTTATTTTTACTTGGTTAGGACGGAGCTGTCCCCGGCCTACAACATGCCCAAGGTATGCCACTTCAGCCTTGGCCTCCAGGCACTTCTCAGCTTTGACAGTGAGCCCTGCCCTCTGTATCCTGCCCAGCACTTCCCTAAGGTGGGACAGGTGTTCCTCCCAGCTAGCACTAAAGATGGCAATGTCATCCAGGTATGCCATGGCGTACTCCTCAGCACCATTTAACACCTGGTTCACCAACCTTTGGAAAGTGGCCAGGGCATTCTTCCTTCCAAAAGGCATTACTTTAAATTCAAATAACCTATTGGAGTGATGAAGGCTGACCTTTCCCTAGCTCTGTCCATTAACTCTACCTACCAATTCTCCTTTGTCAGGTCAGTAGTCGTAAGGTAGGTCATCCCTCCCAAATTCTCCAGGAGTTCATCTGTCCAGGGCATTGGGTGGCCATCTGACTTTGTGACTGCATTCAGTCCATGACAGTCCACACAGAGATGAGTAGAGCCAGCAGGCTTGGGCACAAGGACTACAGGTGAGACCCAGGGGCTGTGGGATGTCTGAATTACCCCTAAATCCAGCATTTCCTCCACCTCCCTCCTAATGTCCTTTTGGACAGCCTCCGACACCCAATATGCTGTCCGCCGTATGGGCGTCTGTGTCTCTGTCTCCACATCATGCGTCGCTAAGGGGGTTAGTCCAGGCTTGGTGCTAAATAGGGGGGCAAAGTCTGCTAAAACCTTCCTTACTTCCTGGATCTTGTCAGGGGCCAGCTGGGGAGACAATTTAGCTGCCTTCACAGAGGACTCCCACTTGCTTTCTTCAAACAAGTCCAGAAGGGGGTCTTCTTCATCCGTCCCCTCCCCAGGACTACATACTGTAAACACCATGTCAGCCCTATTAGCATATGGCTTCATCATGTTGACATGGTACATTCTTTCTGTCTGTCTTCTGTCAGGTACCTCTATGATATAGTTCATGTTATTTACCTTCCTAGCTACTTTGTACGGTCCTGCCCACTCAGCCTGCAGCTTGTCTTTCTGGACCGGAATAAGGACCATGACTTCCTGACCCACCATGTACAAGCGAGCTCTGGCTCTGCAGTCATACCACACTTTTTGTTTCTGTTGGGCAGCTGCCAGGTTGCTCTGGGCTGTCCCCATATGCTCCTTCAGTTTTTCCCTAAACCTAAGGACGTAATCCACTATGGGAGTTCCCTGGGTGGAGTGCTTGCCTTCCCAGTCCTCCTGGATCTAGTCTAGGGGCCCACATACCCGGCGTCCATATAAGAACTTGAAGGGGGAAAATCCTGTCAACTCTTGGGGCACCTCCCTGTATGCAAACAACAGGTGGGAAAGGTATTTCTTCTAGTCCCTCCCATGCTGTTCAGCAAATGCTTGAAGCATTGACTTCAGAGTAGCATTAAATCTTTCCACAAGCCCATTGGCTTGCAGGTGATAAGGAGTCATGCATCTCTGCACCACCCCACACTTCTCCCACAAACATTTCATCAGGTCCGACATGAAGGAACCTCCTCGATTGGTGATAACCTCCTGCGGAAACCCAACACAGGAGAAAATCCCAAGTAAGGCATCTGCCACTTGTCTGTCTCAGTGAGGATAGGGCAACTGCCTCTGGGTATCGGGTGGCATAATCCACCACAGTCAGGATGAACCTCTTCCTGGAGGAGCTGGGGGTATTTAAAAGCCCCACAATATCCATTACCACCCTCTGTAATGGCTTCTTCACTATGGGCAATATAATTAGGGTGCCTTGTTTTTTTTTTTACCTGCCTTCCCTATTTCTTGGCACCGGTGAAAAGACCTGCAATACTCCTTCACTGCTGGGTGAAGTTGGGCCAATAGAAATTCTGGGCCAACCATTGCATAGTGCGTGCAATTCCCAGATGACCAGACAAGGGAATTTGGTGTGCAATCTTGAGCAACTGCTCACGATACCACTGGGGAATGACAAGCTGCCTGCCTATCACCCCTTGATCTGTCTTCGCATCCTGAGTATACATCAGTCCCTTTCCCCAATAAACCTTAAGTTTACCGTCACCTCCCTGTGCTCCATCAGAGTCTGCCCAAGCCCTCAGCTTCTCTAGACTGGGGTCACTTCTCTGAGCAGCTGCAAACTCCTCACACATTCCCAAGGTATGGCACAGGTTCCCTTCAGTCTCTAAACTAGGGTCCCTTGCACTAGCGTCAGGGCACTCAGGATCACTGTCATCCCTAACCCTCTCACAATGGGTCACCCCTCTCTCTCTTCAGAGTAACCCTTTGCAGCTGTGTGGTTAACTGCTACTGGGGAAATTTCTACCTCCTTTTCATTAGTCTCCATATCAGGAGACAGGCTGGGGAATCGGCCTCCCAGGGATTTCCATACTGGCTTCTGTGGGTCCAGGGAACTACAATTTCCCCTTCCTGCTTGGTTATGGGTGACTGCACACACCAGCCCGTTTGAGATTGTTGCCAAGGAAGATGTCCACTGCTAAAGTTTTGGCTACAGTCACCTGTTGCACAGTTCCCCCAATTTCACCCCAGTCTAAGAGAACACTAGCTAGTGGCAATGTGGTCTCCTCACCAGTGAACCCTTGTACAGTTACAAATTCATTGGGTATAAGCTGACCAGGCTCTATCAGATCCCCTTTTACCAATGTTAGGGATGCCCCTGTGTCCCTTCACCCTTGTGTCTGTACACCATTCACCATGACTGGGTGCATGTGTTCCCTCATGTTCACAGGCATGCTTCCAGGGACACATAAACAACCCACTTCTTTCCTAGCACCATTCTGCATATTGCTCATCCTTTTGGGACACTACCTAGCAATATGCCCAGTTTCTTTACAAACCCAACATTCCTTCCTATTTTCAGAGAACTCTTTTCTTTGAAACCTGGGGCTAACTGGTTTTGGTGGAGGCAGTGAGGGTTTTAGCTGCCCTGAAGGTACGCTTTTCCCTTTCTGCACTGCCAAGCCTACCCCATTCGCTCTCAGAGCAGGTCTGCTCTTTGCATAGTGGTCTGAGAGTTCAGCAGCCTTCTGTTCTGTTTTGGGATCTTGGTCCTCCAGACAGGTTTTCAGCTCTGCTGGGCATGCCAAAAAAACAGTTCCAACAAAATAGCATTTTCAATTTTATCTACAGAGTTTGCTTCAATTCCTTCCCACCAATGTTTTCAAAACTGACGTTGTTTCATGGCTAGCTCCTCGTAGCTCATATCAGGGCTTCTCCTGAGCTTATGGAATTTAGCTCGGTATGCTTCTGCAGTTAAATCAAACTTTTTTAAAAGTGCAGCTTTAAGTTTGCTGTAATTATTACTGTCCTCATTGTCCATTTGACCCATTGCATCCCGAGCTTTCCTGGTAAGTAGTGGGGATAGTTGGAAGCTCCAGGGCCCTCTAGGAATTTTAGCCTGAATACAAATTTTTTCAAAGGAATTTAAAAAGGCATCCATATCCTCCCCCTCTTTAAATTTAGCTATCAATCTGGAATTCAGTTTGTAAATCAGTCCTGTAGTTTCAGTTAAACCCAAGCCACTTACCTGTTCTGGTGCTGGTGGTTGGAGTCTTAGCTTCTCCAGTTCATGTCGCCCCTGGTGCTCACGCTCCTCACAGTCCACCTCTCTCTGTTCACACTACCTCTTCTCCTCTGCAGCTTATCTCTCTTGCTCTGCTTCTCTCTGTTCTCACTCCCTCTTCTCCTCTGTGGCTCGCTGGCACTCACATTCTTCACGGTCAGCCTCTTGCTGTTCTTGCTCCCTCTTCTCCTGGAACTCCAGCTCCATTCTATGCAACTCAATCTGCAGCCTGATTGCTTCTAGCTCCAGGATGCTGGTGACCTTCTTCTACTGCCGTGGCCCTTTGCTGGCACTGGCCCTGCTGTCATCCTCACTGGATCTGGCCATTGACCCCTCCATGCTCAAGATTTGGTCTTTTACAGTCACAGTCTGTGACTCGATGCTCTGGGCATCTGCTGCCATCAGAGCATCTATGAGGTTCTGCTTGGTGGCTCTCCCCTCATACAGGACTCCTCTGTCCTGGCACAACTGCCTCAAGTAGTCTACAGTGTACCTGCTGTAGTTGGAAGCCATCTTATTCTCTAACTACAGCTACTCTAACTTGCACTTTAGAAAAAAAAATAAAACAGGTAGGAACTCAACTGTAAGCAAAATTATATAGTTCTGTTTCCTTTTTAAAAATAAATCAGTGCCTTTTTTTTTCAAGTGCGCTGTACAGTATTAAGCTGACACACTGAACAGTTAAAGCTTGTGTTACCAATTTTATCGCACCGCTGCCAACCAATCTGTCACAAATGCACTCAGCAGGTCAGACCCTCTGCTCCCACAGTGCCAACCTCCAAGCGTAGTAATGAGGACAGGTGACAGACAGGGTAAACCTCCTGTCTGCTTGTGGGTCCGAGTCACCTTTAGTCTCAAGTTCTGGGGGGATTCAAACTGTGAACCTTATGCTAGCATACCCAAATGTACAGGCTCAGATAATCCACTCTTCAAGGGGATGCCAGATATCTTTTGCCAAAGGGCACCTAACCAGGTATCCAAAATGAACCCTTAAAACTCTATAAAAACCTTAGGTATATTCTTACCTTTTCCCAGTTTGGTAACACCATCAAGCTCTGAATAGTTTTTGTCAATCTTAACCCTGTATACATCACATGCAAAAAGAACTTCGAAGACACACCCAGGCAGTCTTTGGAATAAAAGGTTTACTTAAAAATGGATAAAAATATGTAAAATGTAAATACAGAACAATATATCACAAAGCATACAATCACTTAAAAGAAAAGCAAAGAAAACTACAGACAAACTCCTACCAACATACAGTTAGACTTTTTCTATCTAATGTATTACCTCTTTACAGTGCTTCGGTTAGATCTTGTTTCTTAAGAGCCCAAAAAGAAATGTCACTCAGTTGAAACACAGAATACAGTTTAAAACTCTGTGTTTCCACCCCTTCAAGAAGTCATCTAGCTCCTCCTTTTAGAATATAAAAATTATACAAACAATGATCTTCCTGTCAGGAGATATTTTAAATACTGTGACTTCAGCAAAACAAATTTCCCAATATGACTCCTTAATTAACATCCCCTCTTTGATCTCGAGCAGTTCCTCTTCCCAGGGCACATTAAAGGATTTTATGACTTTTAGCACCATAGTGCTATAACATGTTTTTTTTTTTCTAAGAAGTCATAAAAGCTTACGAGCCCTATATCCTAGTAGCCGGTCAGTTCTAATTAAGTCAGATAAACAGGAGACCCTTAATTAAGTCTCTCTAGTCTTTTAATTACCTTCTGGTTTCAGGTCACTTAACTGTAACTGAAACCTGGTGGGGGGCACTCATGGAAGCATTGTGACAATCGCACACTATATTTTTATATTACAAATATCATCCAACAATCATAACCAGCTGGCCAAGCATTACAGTACTCACTGGAGACCAGACAGGAGAGCAGAGATATGATAGAGACCATCAAATTCCTAAAAGGAATTAACAGGGTGAACTGTTGGGAACTATTTCACTTGAATATCAGCTTGTGGTCACATGGTCATGAGTGGAATCTAGCAGGATGGATAATCAGGAAGCATATGAGGAAATATTATTTTACAGAAAGGGCGGTGGAGCTGTGGAACAGGCTGCCAGCAGAAGTGCTGGGTGCAAAAATTGTTAGTGATTTTAAGCATGGCTGGAACAGAAAGAAGCGTATAGTGGTTGCTCAGAGTGTCTGAATATGGGAAAAGAATGGAGTGGAGGTGGGGAAGGCTAGGACCCTGGAGGAACAGTAGGCCCCAGGGCTAAATAGGGAATCTGGGCAGACTGGATGGGCCTTTGGTCTTTTTCTGCCATCATTCTCTGTCTTTCTATATTTCTATGATAGGCTTTCTCAAGAGCAACTGGGCCCCATCTTTTGATCACTATTTATATTGAAATTGAAACCTTGGCTGGCCCACTGGTGCAGCAGCAGGGCATCTGCTCATGACACCCACAACCAGGCACAGACCTGGGAGCTGGAGGACTGGCCAGGGTGGAGAAGGATTGAGTGCCATCTGGCCACTTTTCATCTCTGTAGGGTTACCACCTTTTAAGAAGTCCAAAGTGGGACATTTCTTATTGAAACATGATTTTTCGCAGGACAGTACGTAACCTCGACCATTGCAACAGACTTTTTTCTCTATATAATCAGAATTAAGGCACTGTATTGTAGTTTCTGTATTGTAGTGGAGAAAGATGGCGGCCACGCTGGGCTAGCCACTCTTGTATTGCTTTGTTTCCTCTCGCTTGTTTGCTCTATTTTTGCCTTTCCCATTTTATGTGCTCGGATTTTTGCTGCTCTTGTGATTTTAAATTACGTGGATTTTAAATTACGTTTATTACATTGTGGTGTTATTTTATTTTCCGATCTGTTTGTTTCGGGAATGTGCCGCCTTGCTCCATGTTCTCAGCTTTGACTGGTTCACGTGTTACAGCCACGGTTTTGGATTGGGACCTTCTCGGGGCTGGATTCTGGAAGTCCGGTTGTATCATGGTGTTTGGCGCTATAGACTTTGGGAGACCCGGTGCGTTTTGAGCTCTTTGTTATGAGCTGGATTTCTTTTTAAAGATATTGATTTTCTGGCTCTGTGGTGGAGACCCGAGTCCTATGGTGTGTTTCGGGGAGTTTGGAGTGGATCCTTGTTCATTCGATTTTTGCCTGGGAGTTACTGTTTTCTGAGGTTTTGGATCATGTTCTCCGGTGCGGCTTGAATGACTTTTTTCCACCTACGAAGAGGACTGTCCGTCCTGCATTCGTTTGGTTTACTCTAAGCCCTATTCTGACTAAAAACCCTGGATTTTATGTGGTGGAGCATTTTGGCTTATTTCTGGACCCATTTTGGCTTATTGGACTGTGGGGATCGGTGTCCTGAAGGAGCGGTCCCGAAGAGAATCAGCAAGATAAGTGATTTTGGACTCGTTTATCAACATTGTGACTATATAAACGTTCTTGGAGCAACTGACTTCATTTGGTCTATTAGTTTGGCTTGCAGTGTTCTGGTGGCTCTGGGTTGGTGTTCCACACAGTGGAGGGGAGTGGGGTAGGCTGGAGGGCCTGTCCTTATTTCTTCCCTCCTCTACACTCCTGGGGCGGCCGCAGGGGGTTGTCCTCCCCGGAGTGGAAGTAGTGGGTCACTGATCTTTTTGGGCTGGCCGGTTCCTGCGGCCTGCTGGTGGTCCTTACTTAAGCCAAACTAATGTGGATGGTGAATGATGGTCCTTTGGAAACTGAATTTTATTTGCTGATGTTATTTTATCTTGTATTTTTTTATATGTGTATTGTTTGTATACTTTATTTGAGGGATAATTTATGCAGTGAGAGTGCTTGATTCCATCTTGTATTCCACCTTCTCCGGTTTGGTGAGAGAGTCCTGGAGGGTGGTTTTTAAATTATTCCCTCTATTCTTTTTCTTGTTATTAGTTTTTAGTTTTATTATTTTATTAATGTCCCCAGGCCATGAGAGGGCTTGTGGATAAAAAAATAATTTAATTGATTTTGTATTAGAGTGTTGGTTAAGTCTAATTTTATTTTTTCTTTTGTTTTTAGTGTTAGGTTGATTGTAGTGTTGTTTTATTTGTTTCATTTATTGTTTTAATCTTTGAGCAGCCTGATGTGTCAGCTGGCGCCACCTGTCCTACGCTATTCGGCCTCCGCTCTCCATGTCCTCCGCCCCTTCTTTTTGCGCCCCTTGCCCATTCATGTTTATCATCGGTGTCGGGCACTAGGGATTGTGCGAAGGGGAGGGGGAACTGGAGGGGTGAGGGGGGTTGTGGACAGCGGAGTGAGCGGTGCTCTCCCATAGGGGTGGTTAGGCCTAGAAGATGCCCTGGGGCGAAATGGCTTCTGGAGCATGGTAGTTCCATTCTGGTCCCCATACCCAAGGGCACCTCCTGTTTCAGAGGGCAAGTGGTTGGGACAACTCGTCATCCTCGTCCAACTTGGGCGCTGTTGTGCAATGCCAGATCTGTCTGCAACAAGACTGGTCTCATTGCAGACTTTGTTGCAAGTGCAGATCTGGCTTGCATTACCGAGACCTGGTTGGATGGGAATGCGGCCCTTTTTTTAGAGGCCGCTGTTCCTGCCGGGTTCTCAGTTTTACACCGCCTGAGATTGGACCACAAGGGAGGGTGGCGGTCTGTTTTAAGACCGAATTGGGCCTCACTGGTGTACAAGTTGAGGAGGCTAGATCATTTGAGTGCACTGTGGTAGCTGGTGTGGGGTGCAGGATTGCTCTCATTTACCATCCACCAGGGGATGAGAAACTTTTCCTGCAGGAAATAGCAGATTTTGCTGCCGACATGGCCTTGGAGTCGCCCAGATTGATGGTGCTGGGCCACTTCAATGCATGGGTCAATGACTAAGCTTCGCTTTTTGGTCAACATTTCCTCCAGGTGATGACATCTCTGGGCTTTACACAGGTTGTTTCCGCAGCTACACACAAAGGAGGTCACTCTCTTAACCTGGTTTTCCTCCTGGGGATCGAGGCTTCCGACTTGGTGGTGGAACCAGTCGGTTGGTCTGATCATTACTCAGTTGGGTTCAATTTTGAGGCCCCCCTTGGTTGGTCGGCCCCTGTGGAGTTGTCAGGTACTGCCCATTGCGGGATGTTGTCCCTGAAGACCTGATGGCAGTTATTGACCTCTGGTTGTTTGACGAGTCATGCACTGATCCTGAGCAGCTGGTATTGGCCTATAATGGGCGTAGGTTGGAGCGTCGTTGGAGGAAGACTGCCTCTGATGCCGACCATCTTATTTTGTTAGAGCATTATAAGCTCTACCAAACAGCAATTTCCCATAAGAAGGCAGAATTCCTGTCCAGGGAAATTTCTGTCATCCGAAATCGACCGGCTCAGCTCTTCAGAACTGTCGACAGACTGTGCAACCCAGTCTGTCGGCAGATCCGTTGAGCTTTTACGCAAATTTGATTGCGAGGAGATCACTCAATTCTTTGCGAATAAGGTGGTAGACATTCTGAGGCAGTGCCCCCAACCTCACTCTAAGGTTGTTGCAGTTGATCAGTGTCTTGTCGCTGAGCCCAGAGTTTCCTGGAGTTCCTTTAACCTACACGATCTCGGAGACACTATGAGGATTGTCCGTGAGATGCGCCCAACATGTTGTAGTTTGGATCCGGGCCCTACTTCCCTGATTATGGGTTGTAGCGAGACTATCAGCCCAGTCCTTGCTCGGATTATCCAGTGTTCTTTAGAGACGGGAGTTTTCCCTAGCTCTCTGAAGGAAGGGGTGGTGACTCCCCTTCTGAAGAAAGCTTCTTTAGACCCGGATGACCTAGCAAACTACCGACCAATCTCTAACCTCCCTTTTGTGGGGAAGGTTATTGAGAAAGTTGTGGCGGCTCAATTGGATAACCATTTGACCATCCATAGTTTATACAAACCTCTCCAGTCTGGTTTTCGTAAGAGGCATAGCACTGAGACTGCTCTGGTTCGGGTGCTCAGTGATCTCCTGATGGCGAGAGATCGAGACACCGCTCTATTTTGGTTCTCCTTGATCTGTGATCAGCTTTTGATACTGTGGATCATGGGGTTCTGCTCGAACGCCTGAGGTCCATTTGTGGACTATCGGGTGTGGTCCTCAGATGGTTTTCATCCTACCTCGAGGGGAGAGCGCAGAGAGTGGTCTCGGGTTTGCATTCATCCGGGGCCTTCTCTCTGCCTTGTGGGGTACCTCAGGGCTTGGTGCTTTCCCCCATACTATTCGCAGTATATATGCTACCCCTCAGAGACATTGTAAGACGGTATGAGCTGAGGTTTCACCGCTATGCTGATGATACCCAGCTCTACCTGTCTTTTGCACCCGACCAGGTTAGTGCTATCTCGGTGCTGAATAACTGCCTCGCTGATATCCAAGACTGGATGAATACCAGTGGTTTGAATTTGAATCCGGGAAAGACTGAGGTTATGGTGGTGGACCTGGGTCACAGGGTTGAGGGTTTAAGGGCGGGGTTCCCCTCTGGATTAATTCTGGGGGTGGACCAGATCCCCACCTCCGAACGGGTGCATAACCTGGGTGTGGAGCTTGACTCTGGTTTGACCGTTCGTTATTAGGTGTCTGCAGTGGTCAAGACTGCATTTTTTCATCTTAGAAACATCACCAGGATTAGGCACCTAGTTCCACCTTGCGACCTGCCGGTTGTGGTCCACGCCTTCGTGACATCTAGTCTTGATTATTGTAACTCCCTTTACTTAGGACTTTCTGGGGTTGATATCCGCTGCTTGCAGCTAGTGCAGAATGCGGCAGCATGTTTGTTGACTGGGGTTTCAAGAAGGTCCCATATTACCCCAGTGCTGCGCACTCTGCACTGGCTGCCAATACAGTGGTGGATCACCTTTAAAGTGGGTCTTTTGACCTACAAAGCCCTACACGGTCTAGGTCCCGACTATCTGAAAAAGGTTCTGGTATTACACCCCTCTGAGACACCTCCGCTCGGCTGACGAGGGGTTGCTGAAGATTACGAGGGTAAATTTGAAGTCCTCTGGAGCCCGTGCCTTTGGTTTTGCGGCTCCTACCTTCTGGAATTCTCTGCCCTGTCAGCTCCATGAGAGTACGACGGTGGGAAGTTTTAAAAAGGCCTTACAGACTTTTTTTATGGAGAAGGCATTTCCTGCTATGTTGTAATTGGTTATTTATGCTTGGCAATATTCATTTTGTGAAGTTTTATGGTATGTACTGATTATGCTTGTGTTATTATGTTTCTATGTACAGCGCCTTGAAAAATTTGAAAGGCGCTTAATTAAATAAATTTTATTTTTATTATTCTTAGTTGCTTCTATTGTTTCTTATCATTTCAATGTATTTTAGTTAACGTATTATAGTTTTCTGCAACATTTAGTGGAAAGTTAGAAAATACTTTTTCTACTATAAAGTCAGGGCATATAGTGTAGTTCATGTTTTTTTGCAGGACATAGCTGCCCAATCAGGACTGTCCTGTGAAAATCAGGACAGGCAGTAACCCTACATCTCTGGAGGGGGAGGAGGGGGGTGAGCATTCAGTAGATCAGTGGCCCCTGGCAGAGAATGTGGAGCAGCAGGTACTGAGGCCACACGTTACAGGAGGAGGGACAGATGTCTGGTGCACCTGTTGAAGTCATTGCACATCCCGCCTTTGGGGGAACACCAGCATTCCAAAAAATCTGACCCTGTGGGTAACAATCCCTCCTCCGCTGCCACTCCTGCCATGATGAAGATCCGGGGGGGCCCCACTCCTGTGGCCCCATCCTGGGGGTTAAGACAGGGCTAGAGAATGAGTGTCCTGGGGGGCCCACCTGGGGGTGTAAGCCTGAGCTGAGGGGTGGCAAATGGGGGCAGGGGTTGAGGAGCCTCTGCCCAATAGGGCAGAGGTGGTGGGGGTACTGGGCAAAAAAAAAAAAAAATTGAAACCTTAAATGTTCAGCACCAGAAAATTTCACAAATGTGATGAAGTCCATTATTGTTTAATACATACACTAAACACTGCAAAAGTGCAAAACAAGTAAATTCATATGTCGATATTCATTCTGCTTGATGCTTTCGGAAGCTTAGGGACAAGACCTGTAATTCTGAAAAAAATATGATAGACAAATTAATTTCCCATACACTAATTCATCATCGGTCTGAACATAAAATGTTCCTGGATCCTGTACAAAAAGTAAATTCTAGCGGGGGTCAGAACTGTTAGAGGGGTAGTTTTGGGAACAGTGCAGGAGGGGAATAGGGAGGTGAATTGCCTATTTGGCACCTCAGCACTGAGGGTTGGTGAGCAGATCCTCAGGCTTGCTAGGGCAGCTGGGCAAGAGGGAGATCTGGATGTCATCTGGATGTCATTGTCCATCTGAGGACTCATGACCTGGCTAGGGACATAGTAGAGGTGGTGCAGGATAGGTTTAAGTAACTGGGGAAGGTCCTGAAGCAGGTAGCTTGCACAGTGAGGTGCTACTTTTAGACCCCAGAGTCAGCTGAATAACCAATTATGACTGATTTACAACACATTATGACAGATTTTTTTCAACCAGTTTAAAATGCATGACTGCAAATGAATAAAGAAAATCCAAACAATTTTTTCAACTTCCACCATTGTGTAATTGTATTTATATTCTTCAAGTGGATCCCAACTCATGCAGATTACCACACAGCAATACAAACGACACAACAATATTACAACAAATACCCCAGTTCTCAGCACAGGATTCTGAAAATTGCCTATGAGAAAACAAGGGCATTTACAGTAATTTCTTTCTTTATTTATTTAGGAAATCAGAATTACAACCCTTTGAGTTATATGGTCATTTCCAAAGGCTCCACGTCAGAATAAAACATAGACATTCATACAGTACATAGACAGAATACATGTAGGTGAGCAGTACATACTGTAACTAGGGAAATCCTAATGGAGAACTATCATCAACCTTGTTACCTTTATACCCAATGTACTTTGTACACTAACATGTTATATTGTTTTTCCGCTCTGTCTAGAAAGTTATTATTTGTACTTTGCTTTTATGGTTTATGTGCCTGTATCAGTTGTCATCACTTTGTTACTGCAGTTTAACTCTCTGCTGTATCCCCTTCCCCAGGTCCTACCTGGAAAACAAGCTTTGACTCAGTGTGCCTATCCGTAATCCCAGTAACCAAATTTTAAATAAAGTAAGACTGTAACACTAATGCTGCCTGGCATCATGTCATTAAAATCCCTACTTTTGAGTACCTGAAATGCAACACACTGGAGAGGGTCAGGGGATTGCAAAAAACAGGGGCATCTCCAAATGCCAAGGCACCATAACATACATAGAGATGAATGTGAACACTTTAAGAATCAAAGACAACAGAACTTAAAGTGTACAGTATTAGTCAGTTACAAAGCAGGGCTTTCAGATCCGTCAGACATTTTCCCAGTAGTTCATGGTCAATTGTACTGAAGATTACATTATTTTCTATGCATGTAATTACTCAGTTTTCCTTTCTGCAATAACCAGTTTAAATATGGGAACAATTTCCCTGTAAACAGATTCATTGCCCAGTAAAAACACAGGAACCCACACACATCAGAATTTCTGAAAGCCAAAACATATAGCAGTGTCAGGATCACAATGTCCCATATAGTGAATCATCATGCAGCCTCAAAAATTTGCATAATAATAGGTAGGCAGTATAGCGCAGTGGTTTAAGGCTCTGAGCTGCAAATCTGGTGACATCCAACAGACCAGACCTGGGTTTGAATCCCACAGCTTCCATTTACATACTGCGTGACCCTGAGCAAGTCACTTAACTTCCCTGTGCTCCCAGGTCACACCTGTAACAAGCTTTCAGCTGAGTGTGCTACTCCTGGTTAAACAACTAAAACAAAAAAAAACAACCTATGCTGCCACCACACAAAGCAAGTAAACACTAGATGAAAAGTGTCCCATGCTGGTCTACAGTGCCACTGATCAGCAGGGAGGAAGCTGCCAGCTTGTCAGGCTGCCCAGGCAGAACCAAGACCAAAGTGAGTTGGCAAGGCACAGATATAAGTATTTCACAAAACTCTCATACACAGAATATATGGATTATTTATCATAGGCTGCTCCAATCCATGGGAAAATGTTGTACGTGTTAATTATGCCCCAACCTGCTAGCTCAGATGATAAAAAACAGCCAGGTTACATGGAAGACATTAGGACAAATATATATATATATGTATGTATGTGTGTGTGTGTGTGTTGGGGGGAGGGGGGGGGTTTAACTGTGTGCTGTTCCCCTGAACTATGAAGAGTGTTGAGATGCCTGCAGCAGTCTCTGGACCTAGTGCTTGTGGTAAAAGAGCATCCTGGATTGGAGATCCTCTACATCTGGCTAATGGGAAAAAGGAGCAGCTTGTTAACTCACTTCCATGAGTAAAATCAAAAGCTTGATTCCCGGAGTAGAATGGTGAAGGACTGCTGTCTGCAGCTGATGTGCCAAATGTTCTCGCTGAAAGGCAAAACATTTACTAAAAAATACTGTATGTAGACACGCAACCTACAAGAGGACATTTGCCCCCCAGACCTCTAGCAGGCAAGTTCAGTGCCACATGATGACTGATGCATTCCCTCAGCAAATTTTTTGTTTCCCAAACTGTTGAGCAGGATAAAAAGTACATTTTAATGAAACCTCCACAGACCATTTTGTTTAGATTTAATTTCCATGAGCTACTGAAGAACATCTCCGAATGAACCAAGCCTTCTCAAGAAATGGCATGATTAGCCGATACAAATACCTGTTCAAGGTTGCACTCTTACCCAAACAAAATAGCCATTGCATAAGGAGGGTGTAAAAGCAAAAATGAAGATGGACAAAAAACACTGAGGAGCAGAGTATAAAATAAGGTCAGCTCTGAAGCACATCAATGCTTACTTACAAAAATCTATTATTTCTTAGTTAATAATATACCATATTAAATCATTTTACATATTTAGTGCATCACTCCAATATAAATAAATCATTTTACATATTTAGTGCGTCACTCCAATATAATTCACTATAGATGAACAAATAACTACCATAATAATATACTGATGCATACTAAGTATACTGAACACCTACACCATAAAAAAGTGAACATATTGCATTATAAAATGGGAATCTCCAAACCAATTAGAAACTGAATATATTCTAATTTTAAACCTTGCTGGAAAAATACAGCTCAGGAAAAAACATCTGACCTTCCAAGGGAATACACGTAAATAGAGAATCAATTGATCTATAAATCAGTATCAATCAATCTCATCAAAGAAGAATGTGACCGCAATTGCCATTTGGTGCTGGTCTGAATAGCCCACTCCAGCTCCAGGAGAGGACCCGGGCAGAAGGAGGAACTGAAAGGCTGAGCCAATGGACTATACATCAACAGCCTCAGGTAAGTTCCAACTATGGATTGTGTCTTTGCACTTTGTGCGCTAATGTAAATGTCTGGATGGAGGACCGGTCGATTGAGATTGATCAAACATGACATTTATGTTGGATGGTGCACCGGGGTAAAGTTTATGTGGGGAGAATCATAAGGAGCATGAAAGAGATAATATAAGAGCATATTAGAGCTATTCAGAAGCAGGGCAATTGTGCAAATGCTCTGGGAAATCATATCGGGGAATACTACAAGTGTAACACCACAGCATTTTCCTTCAGAGTCCTTGATTATATACCATGGCAAGAAAGATGGAGGAGGAGAGGCTTAAGGCCATTTTGAAAAAAAAAAGAAACAGAGTGGATTTATCGCTTAAACACACTGGCTCCAAATAGCCTGAATGGGGAAACTGATTTCAGGCCATTTATATAGATATGTCAGAACTACTATGCCATGGGAACACACACCCACATGATAAGCTCGTGACTGCAGTGTCATGTCCTGGTTCCATCCTGACCACCAGGACTGAAGTTTGTCCTCCTGATCCTCTCCCAAATCCCCACCAGGAGTACAAGCCCCACCACCTATATGGTTAACCATCTCCACTCTCCTCAAGTCCAGACTCCCGTCTCATGCACTCACTCATTCCTCAGGGCTCAGGCTCCACTCTGTCACTCCTGAATGTTCTTCTCTTGATGTTTTCCAGCCTGGGCAACTCACTTTTGACTCTATTCTCCTGTTCTGACCCCACCATCTCTCTGCTGGTGGTCAAGAGTCCATCAATTGGACTAGTGCAGACTGCAGACCCCCAACCCCGATTTCACAAGCAAACCTGTCCTGAGCCTGAGCACCAAACCTCTCAGCTGCTATGAATTCCGCATACTGCTAGGATTTTCACACTCAAATTTACCATGGCTCCTCACAAGTTTACTGATGTTCCTCATGATGTTGGAGCTATTTCTGGATGCACAAACTATTAAATCATTGAACTAAGTTGATAGAAACATTCCTTATCACTTAGTATATGGGGCCCACTATCTGTAGACATAATATTGTTTATAATAAGAAAGTGCTACACATTCTGGCCCTTTGCTATGATTTTTGAAGGCCAGTGCTATGATTTTTAATGCTGAGAAGTAGAGAGGTATGCTTGGCATGGACGCACACTCCAGTGTTCCTCCCTCCAGCCACTTCATTCTCTGCTCTGTTGCCAAAGTGACTTAGCTTGCACATGCAGCGTGCACAACTCCTGGCTCATCCCTTGCTCTCATCCTGTATTAGAGGCTTGGCACCGAGGAGCCAGAGTCACAATGTGGTTGGTGGCTCAGGTTGTCCACAACTACACACAAATTTAGAGAAATAATATGCCTGTAGCACTTGGCATTGGATGGGAGGCGGAGGAAGGGATTTGGCCATGGCAGCCTTGACAGGGCCCCTACAGAGTTGCCTGCTTCAGAAAAATAAGATGCCACTCAATTATGGCTGCAACTCAGGGCAATTGCAGCTAATTGAATTGCCTTGAATTGCAGCCCACGATTCCAACTGAAGCTCCAGGATCTACTGTGTATGGCTGGGAGGAGGAGAGGGGACACTGCACCAGGGTCTTCAACAACTGGTTGAAGGCATGGTGCAGGCAGGAGGGGTTTGGCTACATCGGGGACTGGGGTCCTACCTTGGGGGATGAAAGCCTGCATGAAGGAGCTGGCCTCCATCTATCCAGGAAGGGGAACAGCAGTCCTGGATGGGAGGTTTAAATGCTACTTTAACAGACATTTAAATTAGCCAAGGAGAGAGACAAAATGATGAGGGAAGCAGTGAATACCACCCTCCCCCCCCCCGCGAGAAAGTGGAGCATCTGAGAGGAGAAGCCTTGGGGAAATACATTCCCTTGAATAAAGGGGCACAGGGACAAGCAGGCAGGGGAGAGTCAGGAGGTGATTCTAAGATTGAAAGAAGAATTAAGGAAGGTGAAGAGAGGGTGGTTAAAAAAGGGGAGGACAGTACCAGGGACATAGAATGGGTGAAGGATGGACTGGAGAAGGGAGAGTGGAGCAGGGGCAGAGAGGGGCGAAAGGAGTGGACAGCCTTGTCTGCCAACACAAGGAGGCTAGGAAATAAAATTCCTAACCTTCAGGCAAGCAATGCACAGACAGACCTGGATCTAGTGGCCATAACAAAATCATGGTGCACTGACAACCACAGCTGGGATGTAGCCATTCTGGGTTATACCATGTTTTAGAAGGATAGGGCAAGGAGGAAAGTGGAGGGGTTGTTTTATACACGAGGTAGGGTATAAAGGCCATGGAGAAACAAGGACACAGTGGAGATGAGGAAGGGCAGGAGGTTCTTTAGTTTGGCTTAGAGACTGGGTTTGGGGACTTTATTGAGATGGGGGTGGTGTTCAAACCACCAAGACAGGGGGAGGATTTGGACAGGGTTTTGGGGCAAGCCATTGGCAGAATGGCAAATGGAAGGGGAGGTATTGATTATGGGGGACTTTAATCTGCTGGTTGTACTGTAGACTGGGACAGTCTTACCGCAGCTACAACTAGAAGCAGGGCCATACTAGACTGCCTGCATGGGGACATTTCTTAGGCAGCTGGTTGCAGAACCCACTAGAGAAAGGGCAATGTTGGATCTGGTACTTATGAACAAGGGCAGCATTGCGGACATTATAGTGGATAGCCCCCTGGGCACAAGCAATTATTGTATAGTGTGGTTTGGCATACGGATTGGGCAGGAGAAAAACCACATCAGGATAAGGGCTCTGGATTCAGAAGGAAATGGCAGACTGCCTTAGTAAACACCTAGAAGGGGAGATGGGGGGTGAAGCTACAGAGGAAAAGGATGAAAGATGGAATAACTAAAGCAGTTGCAAGCTGTTTGAAGGAAATAAACAATAGTAAGAGGAGGGAGAGGCCACTATGGTTCTCAAAGGAGGGGGCTAAGGTGGTAAAGGAGAAAAAGCAGCTTTGAAGAAGTACAAAGAGACCCAAATGGAGGAGGACAGGGTGGTATATCTAGATAAACAAAGAGAGGCATGGAGGAAGGTGAGGGCAGCAAAGGCTCTAATAGAGGAAAGGATCTCCCAGGAGGTCAAAAAAGGGGATAAGACTTTCTTCAGGAATGTGAGTGAAAAGAGGAATGCACAGCGAGGATCAGGAGAGTGATATTGGGGGGGAGGCCTGGGCAGAAGGAGATCAAGAAAAAGCTAAAATTTTAAATGACTACTTCTGCTCAGTATTCGTAGTGGAGGGAGGAGGGGACAGACCAACATGCATCAGCAGCCACCAGGGGGAGAAGGGAGTGGACACAAGTCAGTTTTCTGAAGAAAGAGTCCTTCGGGGACTGGAAGCTCTAAAAGAAGACAAGATTATGGGGCCAGATGGGATCCACCCAAGCGTATGAAAAAAAACTGAGAACAGTGCTAGTCACCCCTCTGGCAACACTATTCAGCAACTCCTTGGAGACAGGGGTAGTTCCACAGGACTGTAAGAAGGCCATTGTGGCATGTCTGCACAACAGTGATAACAGGGAAGAGGCTAGCAATTACGGACAGTCAGTCTCACATCAGTGATGAGGAAATTACTGGAAACCCTACTGAAGGAGTGATTGATGGAGTACCTGTAGGCAAATGTGCTGCTAAATCCCTGGCAGCAAGGCTTCACAGGGGGGAGGTCATGTCAAATAAATGTACTACATTTCTTTGACTGGGTAACTAGGGAGGTGGCTCTAGAGAGGGCAGTGGATGTGGCCTATCTGAACTTCAGTATGGCCTTTGCTATTGTACCACACAGGAGACTGATTAAGAACCTTAGCAAACTGGGTATCTAACTGGTTGAAAGACAGGAGGTAGACAGGGTAGTGGTAAATGGTAGTCACTCGGGGGACAGGACAGTGACCAGTGGAGCACCACAGGGTTTGGTACTAGGTCTTGACCTCTTCAGTGTCTTCATAAGTGACATTGCTGAGGAACTGGAAGAGAAGGTGTGTCTCTTTGAGGATGACAAAAAAAAACTGCAACAGAGTGGACACTGAGGAGGGGGTGGAGAATACAAAAGGATTTGGGGAAACTAGAGCAATGGTCTAGGTGTGGCAGCTGGGTTTCAATGCCAAAAAGTGCAAAGTCATGAACTTGGGATGGGGAAACCCTGGGGCTGTGTGTAAGATGGGGGGAGATACTTACAGTCACCAAGCAAGAGACGGATCTTGGGGTAGCCATATCTGATGATCTTAAGGTGACGGGGCAGTGCAAACAGGCAGTAGACAAGGCTAGCCAGATGCTGGGTTGCATAGGGAGGAGATGAGAGGTGGTGTTGCCACTGTACCACTCACTAGTGAGACCCCACCTGGAGTATTATGTTCAGTTTCGGACACTGCACCTCCGCAAGGATTTTGGCAGAGAAGGAAAACGCAGGGAGTAACAAAGGGCTACAAATCTTTTTTTTAGGTACATAAGCAAAAGGAAAAAGCATAAGGGTGGGATAATCAGGCTAAAATCAACCGAAGGACAGATAGTTGAAAAGGATGAAGACAAAGCAGAAGCGCTAAACAAATTCTTCTGCTCAATCTTCACAATTGAAGACCAAGGCAGCAGCCCTACTATGGGAAAGGCAGTGTGCAACAGCAGAACAGCAGACAACTTTCACTTCTCAAGAGAAAGAGTCCTAGAAGAGCTCAGCAGACTAAAAGTAGACAAAGCAATGGGACCCGATGGAATCCTCCCTAGGATTCTAAAGGAGTTAAGGGAAAAAATTGCAACACCGCTCACTGACCATTTTAATTAGTCACTGGAAAGTGCCACAATACCACTAGACAAGGCAAGGCAAGGCACATTTTATTTAAAAAAGCTGCCCATCCCAGAGGCTCTGGACGCCGAACATATTAAAATTACATACAAAACACATTCAGTAAATTATATATACAAAATAACACCACAAAATACAAAATAAATATTTGATGTTATAACTCATTATTATAAAATTTATGAATACGATGATAAAAGAATAATGCATGACAGGGTGTGTGTCGTGCTGGGATAACGTCACACCTGGGGTGATTAGGCACGAGGCCGCAGGCCAAGTGTGATTAATCACCCCAGAAGTGACGTTATCCCAGTGCCCACACACACCCTGGAGTGCATTATTCCTATTATACAATGGCTTAATTGTAAAACAAAGAAACAAAAAGATAAAAAATATATTAAAAGTAGATTTTTTTTGTCATTTTTTGTAATGGGTAGGATTACATTATGCAAAAATAGTGCAGTTCTCTTGTTTAGTCAGTAGGTGGAGTTGTCCTGTTTTACTGTGGCTTTGTGCTCCTGTTAGCAATCTTTGCTACTGCTGTCTTTTTTTATGAATAAGGGTTCCATATTAGCATAGCTCATTGGGGGTTACCTTTTTTTTTGGTATAATTCCTGCAGTCGCTATGCATTGTAGAAGGCAGCCCCCCACACACACACAGTTATTGCATGCACTCGCTCTGCGCTTCAGAGGATTGCTGTATTAAGGTAGGGACAGGCTGTAATATTGTTTTGGGTATTTTTGGGTGGTGAAGTTCTTGTTTTAAGGAGAACAGGAGGAAAGTGTTTTATTGAAGCTTAGCAGAGAGCGAGCCTGACTGTTTGACAGCTGCGTTTCTCATTCTCTCACTTAGCGCCTGTTCTGTATATGGTCCGGTGTCCTGTTTTTAAAACTGAAAAACAGGAGATTTTGATGCTTGTGTTTATTGTGTTATTTGTGATGGCTGTGGGTGTTTCTTTGTGCCATTTGTTGTGGGGTGATGGTAGGTGTTATGGCGGGTTTCGGTTTTATGGTGACAACGGTAGCTGGCAATGCAGAGACCAGGGAAACTGCTCGTAGGCAGCGGAGCAATGTTTTTTTTAAACTGACATGCGGTCATCAATGTGCTGGCACTAGAGCCATGATGTTATGCCAGGATAACATCACGGCTTCAGTGCCAGACTGATCAATGGGGATGCAACATTTGTTCTTGCCATTGTATAATCAGCAATAACTACTGGCTAAAATATAGCCAGGGACCAGTTTAAGCATGAAAGTCAGGAATCAGAAAAAACTATAAAGCAAAGTCTGGGAAGGTCTGATTATACAGGAAGACCTTGAGGTGGACTTTGAACACCTCAACCGAAGGGACCTCTCTTACAGCTGGAGATAGTGAATTCCACAGGATGGCGGCAGCGACACTGAACGCTCTGTCACCTGCTGTTTTTAGCCTCATCCTGCGAATTGCAAGGAGGCCCCTTGAGGAGGAGGAGCAGAGGAAGCGGACCGAGACAGCAGGTGTAAGAAGGTCCTTTCAGGTAACCAGGGCACAGGCCATTTAAGGCCTTAAAGGTGAACAAGCCCACCTTAAAGAGGACCCTCCACCTGACTGGCAGCCAGTGCAATTCACACAGCACCAGGGTGATGTGATAGTACTTATACTGTCCTATCAACAACCTGGCTGCTGCATTCTGCACCAGCTGCAGCCGGCTCACGGTACCGCTAGAGACCCCGAGATAGAGTGCATTACAGTAGTCAAGCCTGAACATCACGAAGACATGAATCAAGGTGGGGAGGTCTAGGGGTGGAAATAGAGGCTTTATCCTGGTGATATTCCTCAGATGATAGAAACTGGTATGGACAACGGACGACACCTGAAACTCAAGCGTCATTCCGCTGTCGAGAATAACACCCAGATCATGCACTCTAGATGGGGAGCCTTCAATGATATGGACCCAAGAAATAGCCCTGTTTCTGCACCAGACGCCAACCTATCACACCTTCTGTTTGACTCCACCACCAGTACCTCCGTCTTATCAGGGTTCAGTTGCAACCAGCTGGAGGCAATCCAGTCATTGATCTCAGCAAGGCAGCTGTTAAGCACTTCCACTGCATTGGATGTTCCAGGGGCAAAGGAAAGATACAGCTGGGTATCATCAGCATAGCAATAAAAACCCAAACTGTACTTCCTAATGGGTTCTCCCAGGGGCAGCATGTACATGGTGAACAACATCGGCGACAAGACTGAACCCTGGGGAACTCCGCATGACAGGAGGCTAGGGGAGGAGGAGACTGGAAAAAGGCTGTGGTGGTACCCTTACACAAAAGTGGAGGCAGGAAAGAGTCAAAGAACTACTGCCCAGTCACTCTGACCCCAGTGGTAGGCAAACTTATGGAAGCCCTGCTGAAATACATAATAGTGGATCATCTAAAAGAATCCAGAAAGCTTGACTTCAAGCAACACAGATTTACAACAGGAAAATCATGCCTAACAAACATGATAGAATTCTTCAACTGGGTGGCCTGAACAGTGTATCAGGGAGGGGCGGTGGACGTGGTGTACCTAGACTTCAGCAAGATCTTTGACACTGTACCTCATAGAAGGCTTATGAATAAGGTAGAGAATACATGACCTAGTCAGAAGACAGTCAACTGGATTGCAGACTGGCTCAAGGATAGGACACAGAGGGTCTTAGTTAATGGAGCTCAGTTGGGGGGGGGCAAGGTGACCAGTGAAGTGCCACAGGGGTCAGTATTAGGCCCCATCCTCTTCAACATTTTCATCAGCAACATCGCTGATGGGCTGGAGGGGAATGTATACCTGTTTGCAGATGATACAACACTCTGCAACTGGGTAGACACCCAAGAGGGAGTCTTGAAGATTGAAAAGGATCTGAATAGGCTGGAAAGATGGTCCAAAATTTGGCAATTGAAGTTCAGTGCCAAAAAATACAAGGTCATGCATGCAGCTGGGTAAAAGAAACCCCAGGAAGGAATACATGCTGCTAGGACACCAGCTTGAAGTAATACAGGTGGAGAGGAATCTTGGCGTAATCATGACAGATGACCTTAGGACAAGCAAGCAGTGTGAAAGGGCAGCACAGAAAGCAAATGGCATTCTCGGATGCAATAGAAGGGGTATAACTAGCCGAATAAGAGAGGTAATAATGCCACTCTACAGATCATTGGTCAGGCCACACATGGAATACTGCGTCTAGTTTTGGAGGCCACACCTGAAGAAGGTTATCAACAGACTGAAGGCGGTGCAGAGAAGGGCTACAGAGATGGTGCAGGATTTGCATCAGGAGCCATATGAAACCAGATGAGCTGACTTACAGCTGTACTCACTTGAGCAGAGAAGAGACAAGGGGACATGATAGAAACGTTCAAGTATATGAAGGGAATGAACATGGTGTGGAAGGAAAATCTGTTTCAGATGAAATCAAAGAGTTGTACAAGAGGCCACAATCTACGACTGGCAGGAGGTAAATTTAGGGGAAACATCAGGAAATACTTTTTTTCTGAGAGGGTGGTAGACCATTTGGAATAGCCTACTGCAAGAGGTAGTAGACTAACGAAATGTAAGGGGATTCAAACTTGCGTAGGAAAACTACTATGCACAAAAAAGGAAATAGTCTAAGAAGAGGGGGTATGTATTCTGGGCAGACTAGATGGATCAAGAGGTCCCCTTTTGCCAGCAAATTCTTATGTTCTTATGTAGGATGGAAGTGGTCCAGAGGGGGTGACCAAAATGGTGCAGGGGTTGGACTTGAAACCCTATGAGGAGAGGCTGCAGCAGCTCAACATGTACTCCCCGAAGGAGAGGAGAGTGACAGAGGATGTGATTGAGACCTATAAGTACCTCATGGGGGTAAACCAAGTGCAGGAGGGCAGTCTCAATCAGAGGAGGAGCACCAGAACGTGGGGGCATGCTATGAAGCTGGGGGTGGGGAGTTTAAGAGGGATGATACTTCTTCACAGTAAGGGTGGTGGTCACCTGGAACTCCAGAGGAGGTGGGGGGGCAAAGACAGTGGGGTGCATCAAGAATGCGTGGGATAGAAACATGGGCTTAATAGTTAGAGGAAGGAGAGGAGTGAGGGACACCTGTGATTGAATAGAGTCCAGGGTGTAGTAAGAAGCAAAGAAAATAGGGCAGACTAGACGGGCCTACTGGTCCTTTTCTGCCAACACATTCATTAAGTCTATGTTAAGTAAGTAAGCACATTTATTTACTAAATTCCACTCCCTTCATCTGGGTAAAACCAGTATATGGGGGGGAGGTAAAAATGTGACTGAAGTTGGTGAGGTGGGTGAACCTGTGTGTTCAGTGCTTGGAGGCTATACGTATGTCTGGTACTTTTTGGAGGCTGTTATTGTGGGTAGTGTTGGAGAATTGACCCTATGTTTACAGCATAGGGTGTATAAAAGTCTGTTCAAAGCTGTGGGGTTGGTGGGTTAAACCAGTGTGTCCAGTGCTTGAAGGGTTATAGGTATGTCTGGTAGTTTCGGGGCTATTGTTGAGTCCAGTGTTGGGGTGGGCTTTGAAGCTATGTGTATGGTGTAGGATGAGTGCCTAAAAGTCCATCTGAAACTGGGGTGGGGGTGTTAACCTGTCTGCAAGTGTTTAGGGGTGTTTACAAGTGAGCGTGGTGCTTATTGGAGATGAACCTGTTATTGGCTGGTGTTTGAGGGAGTTGAATCATTGTGAATGAAGTTGAGAGCATTAGTGAAAAGCAATGCTATACAGAGGAAAGCCATTCCTGACCAATGAATCCAAGACCCTGCTTGCCTCCAGTTTCCTGATCCCTCTTTTTGACTATGGAGCTCTAGTCTGTTTTTCCACCCCTTACTCAAAGTAACCTCCAAAAACTCCATTTCACCTATCACAACATCATCCATTTTGTTTCCAGTCTCCCCAGACTTACCCACCTCTGCAACCTTTACAGAATCTCCAAGTGGACATCCCTAGAGGACAGACTCAACAGCAAAATAATCACCTTCCTTCACAAACTATACATGGGCCTCCTCCCAGACAGCATTATATCCCTCTTCCCTAAGTCTGCCCCTCTCTCAAACCACCAGAAGGTCCTCCACCTTCTCTTTCTCCTTCTCCATCCCATTCTGTTGCACCACACAAGGCCAAAACACCCTCTCCTACAAAGGTGCTAAACTGTTAAACAGTCTTCCTCCTGCCATCATTGAGTGCCCCTCTATGGCTTCCTTCAAGCATAACCTAAAATTGCGGACTTCATGGTCGATGTGGTGTTGGAATTCCCCAGATGGTTCATTCTGAGAGATTTCAATGCCTATGCCGAAGATGAAATCTCACAATTTGGTCAAGACTTCCTCCAACTTATGACTTTGTTGGGCCTTGTGCAAGTGATTACCTCTGCGACCCGCAATCATGGTCACTCATTGGATCTGATGTTCCTATTGGGGATGGAGCGCTCCAATTTGGTGATGGAGCCAGTTGGATGGTCTGATCATCATACCATAAAGTTCAGTTTCAGGGGCCCCCCACAAGAGAGCTGCTCCTATGGAGATGGTCCAGTACTGCCCTTTAAGGGGTGTGACCCCAGAGGGTCTGTTGGTGGTACTGGACCTATCGTGTGTGTTGAGTGTAAGCTCAGGGCTAGGGGACCTCCTGCTTGCCTATAATGAGGCAGTGATGGTAGCCTTGGATTCCTTAGCTCCTGTCTGCATTCACCACCTCTCTTTTCACCCAAAATCCCCTTGGTTTGATGGGACTTTGAAGGAGATGAGATGAGAGGGTTGAAGGTTAGAGCGATGTTGGCGGAAATCGGGCCTGGCTGAGGAGAGACTTAGATTGATGGCTCACTATAAGGACTATCAATCAGCAGTCTCCTGTAAGAAAGCAGAATTCCTGTAAAGGGAGATTGCTGCTGCACAGAATTGACTGGCTCAGCTCTTCTGGACTGTCGACAGATTGTGCAATCCAACTTGTCTTCAGTCTTGGGGAACGTTTTCACAATAAGTGTGATAAGTTCATTCATTTCTTCGCAGATATGGTTGCCACCAACAGTCCAGGATCCATCCAGCGCCCTCTAGTGGGTGTTGCAGAGGTCAGCAGGAGGTTGCTTACATCCAGTTTACCTGGTCTGACTTTGACCAGTTGGCAGTCACTGACATTGTGAAGATCGTCCAGGGCATGCGACCAACCTACTTTAGTTTGGACCCGGGCCCAACATGTTTTCTTGAGCGATGTGTTGAGATGATCAGCCTGGTCCTGGCTGAGATAGTTTGGAGTTCATTGGAGTCAGGGATGTTTCCTGACCTGATAGAAAAGAAAAAGGTGCGCAAACAGAACCAAACAGGAGGCATCCAAATAGATGCATAAAAAGGTTTATTGGAGGTACACAGACCAAAAACAGCAGAACACTGTACCCCAGCGCTTCGAGTCCTTGCTGACTCTTCATCGGGGGAGGAATCAACATGTATGGTGGCCCAGTTTTATAAAGGGCTACCCTCTTAAAGAAACAATGTCTTAATTATACACCTCAAGTGATACCATGACATAGAATATAAATAAAAACACAAGCTAGCTGACAGTCATAGCTTGACATGAAATATATAAATCCATTCAAAATATGGCTTTACACAGAGTAAGGTCATTTTCAAAAGTCCATTTTCTTTAAGTAGAAAACAGCATCCATTATTGTATGGCCATTAACTGGGTTCAAACCAGTGTAAACCTATAAAGAAGAAAAGGTGAACAAAAACAGAGAAAATGTCATCAAAACCTAAAGAAACCTAAGAAAGACAAAAAAGGGAACATACAATACTACAACAAATCTAAACAGCGATTCAATTCAGAAATAAGTTGCTAGTAATGCATCCATGCTTTCCTAATGGGCACAACAGAAAAAAAGGAAAAAAATCAGAAGGCTCAAAACACAAACAAAACATAAAACAACATAGCCAAAAAACATAACCAGAAAAATAATTGAGTCACTTTAAAGTGTTGTATTCAATGTATAACTAGAGTGGAGAGATCCATTTTGAAAAAGAATATATATATTTAGAGAAAGGGAGTAATCTCCCAATTCGCATTTAAACCTCCTGGGAAAACTGCATTCAACTGAAAAATATGTCTACTCTCTCTCTCTGCATAAGGACATTGTGTTGATTACCTCCTCTCACAAGGGGGGGGGGTATATGGTCAATTGCTGTGAACCTGAAGGATGTCAGCACTGATTATGATAGACACCCCAGTGTGTACCCACTGGAGTGTCACAACATCTATGTAAAATAGATCTGATGTGTTCCTGTGTGCGTTCTTTGAGAGAGTGTACAGTCATTCCTACATATAAAGTAGTACAGTCACACCACAAAGCATAAACCATGTGTGTGGCATGACAGGTAACAAAATGCTGAAGGTTAATGCTCTTCCTATTTGTTGGACTAGTACAAGTATTGCCCAGTTGCACATAAGTACAGATGTTGCAGTTCCCACATGGCAAACAACCCTGTGGTTTTGCTGGGAGTAAACTCTGGGCCTGAGAGGGACCAGGGACAAAATGGCTCCTAACAATTTGATCTTTCACAGATCTACCCTTACGATAGACAACTCTCGGTGAATTACCAGTTCTACTCAATAGATCACTATCTGCTTCCAAGATGTGCCAAAACATCTTTAAAGCCCCAGCTACTTTGGATGTCACCCTGTTGAATTCTGTAACAAAATGAATCAGTTCTCCACTCGATTCTTCCCTACTTCTGGGTTTTAGTAGTGTTGATCTGTCCTGTTCTAATGCATATTTCTCAGCTTCCTGTAAAGTTTTTTCCTCATTACCACAGGCCTTAAATCTACTAGTAAGGTCCCTTGCATGTTGTGTAAAGGAATCAATAGAGGAACAATTCCTCCTTGGCCTCAGGAATTAACCTTTTGGTACTCCTCGTCTTAAGTGCTTGGGATGAGCACTATCAGCCCTGAGTAGGGTATTTCCAGAACCTGACTGACAAAAATTCTCAGATTCTGTCCTACCATCTGGCGTGGCACGCAAACGTAAAGCCCCAAAAAATAACAGAGGAAGGGTGAATTAAATGAGTAACTCGTAAATGGTCTGGTGGAGAAACTGATAGGGTTAGGAGTAGGCCCTTTGATGGTCAGATGGATTGAAAACTGGCTAGCTGGATGCACCCAGAGAGTAGTGGTCTGTGGGGAGCTCTTGAACCCTAGAGAGGTTGGTAGTGGGGTACCGCAGGGCTCGGTCCTGGGTCCGATCCTGTTTAATGCATACATATCGGACATCAGGGAGGGTATAGGGTGTAAATGAGTCTCTTCGCAGATGACTCCAAGATGGGAGCAGTAGTGAAGGGAGAAGAGGGGAGGTTGGCCCTGCAAGGGGACCTGGACACCCTGGAAAGCTGGGATCACACATGGAAATTAAATTTCAATATCACCAAGTGCAAGGTGTTGCATCTTGGTCGGGGAAACCCTAAACATAGGTACACCCTGGGAGGGGAGACACTGGAGGGCTCAATAGGGGAAAAAGACCTAGGGGTCTTGGTGGTGCATGTATGAATAACTCTGAGCAGTGCAGGAGAGCGGCTAGCAAGGCAAACAGGATGTTGGGATGAATCGTAAGGGGGATCACCTCTAGGAGCAAGGAAGTGATTCTGCCGCTGTACAATGGACTGGTTAGACCACACCTTGAGTACTGTGTACAGTACTGGAGACCACACTTGAAGAGGGACATACAGCTCCTGGAGAGGGTACAGAGGAGGGCAACTAAGATGATACGAGGGCTAGGGGATTTGACGTATGAGGACAGACTTGAGGAGCTCTGCCTGTTTTCACTGGAGGAGAGGAGAGACAGGGGGACATGATTGAGGTCTTCAAATACCTCAAGGGAATAAATAGGGTAAACATGGAGGGGATCTTTAGACTAAAGCAGGGAGGTATCACCAGAGGGCATGGTTTGAAGTTGGAAGGTGGAAGGGTGAGGGGAAAAGAGGAGGAGGAGGTTTTTCACTGAGAGGGTGTTGGACCCTTGGAATGCACTGCCTGGTGAGCTGGTTCAGAGCTCCACAGTGGAGGGCTTCAAGAGAGGGTGGGACAGACACAGAAAGTGGATGTATCAGATGATGGCCTGTCCCAGGGGGGTGAGGATGGATGATAGGGGTTTCTGGAGCACAAGGGATGGGAGGTCCTCTGCACCCAACTAAGGATCTAAGGTTCGAGCAGACTCAATAGACCGTAAGGCCTAATCTGCTGGCAAATAGTATGTTAGTATGTAAATTAAAATCATTAGTATTAAGTTGCTTCAAAAAGCCTTCTGCTTCAAGTTGCGTGCCACACCAGATGCACAAGGTATCATCAATATAGCGACCCCAGTATTTGATATTACTACTATAGTCGAAGACGCCGACCTCCTCCCACCAAACCAAAAATAGGTTGGCGTAGGAGGGCGCCATCGACAACCTCATGGCCGTACCATAAACATGCAAGAAAAACTTAGGGTTAAAAGTTAAAAAATTACTGGTGAATACAAACTGTAAAGCATTTAGAACAAAATCTGGATACTACATATTATGACTTTGGAACAGATCCACGAAAGACATAACTGCATGGAGTCCCAGGTGATGTCTGAGGCTGGTATAAAGAGGCTCAACATCAATTGTCAGCCACAAATGTCCAGCATCAAAAGTTTGATACTCCAGGGCAGCGAGAATGGACATTGTATCCTTAAGATGTGAAGGAAGCTGTACAACAAGTGTATTGTGACAAGCTGGCCTATGGTAGATGGAGAGGCAACATGCTGGGTTTAAAGTTCACAGAAGAAAATGTAATTTTATTGCTCCAAATGTAAGTTATTGCTCCAGAAAAGCATAACCAGTCAGTTCAACTTCTCCAACCTGGTCTGGAAACATAAAGGTTAGCACAAAACAATTCTTTCAGGCTGGCTTGACAAAATGAATCTTTGAACCACCTATGTGGGCCAGCAGTTTTTGAATGCACAGTCTCAAATAAAACACAAACAGTTTTCCCTTTAGTCTTATTTGCAGGCAGTTATTAGAAGTACATTCCACTCACTGTTTTGGCCCAGCTGGCTAGGTTGATCCTTTATCTCAGGATTCTCTGCGCTAGAAATGGTCTCTTTCTCAGCATCAGGTTTCACCTTTTCTCCAAATGCTCTCTTCAGCAATTAACCCTTCTCCTTGGCTTTCTGCTCTGGTTCTCATCTTACATTCCACCCTCCATCTTGCATGGTTCTCTGACTAGGAGTATCTCCTCCCTGAAGCAGTTTCCAACTTCCAACTGACTCCTTGTTGGATTCTATCTGCCTTTCAGCAATCCCTCTAATCAGCAACACCTGGGAAGGCACCCCCCTTGCCTGTTCATGTTGCATTCCCTGCATTTCCTCAACCTCAGGCAAGATGTTAACCTCTTGTTTCCCAGTGTAGTGTTTACACTGTTACATACCTCCCCCCTTTGTATGAAGGCACAGTTGGTCAGCCCCTGACCATTCCCCTCCTGGGACAGGAAGTCCGCATTTCCATTCTGGGTCCTGGCCCGGTGGTGCACCATAAAGGAAAATGGCTGGAGGGCCAAGTACCACCTGGTGTTGTGCGGGTTGTCATCCTTCATCACCTGTAGCCACCTCAGAGGGGCATGATCTGTGACCAGGATAAACTGCCAGTCATGCAGGTAGTAGTGGAGGGCATCCACAGCCCACTTGACTGCAAGACAGTCTTTCTGTATCACCACAAAGTTTTTCTCCCGGGGAAAGAGTTTCTGACTGAGGTAGAGGATAGGATGTTCCTCCCCCTCAAACTCTTGGGAGAGTATGGCTCCTAGGCCAACTTCAGAGGCATCTGTCTGCAGGATAAAAGTCCTGTTGAAATCAGGACTGTGTAACACTGGCTCTCTGCACAGTGTTGCTTTGAATTGTGTGAATGCCTGGTCACACTCCTCTGACCATTGGACCTTACTTGGGGCAGATTTCTGGGTGAGGTCTGTAAGGGACTGGCAAGGGTGGAGAAGTGCAGTATGAACCTGTGGTAATACCCTGCCAATCCTAAGAAGGCCCTCACCTGGGTTTTTGTGGTTGGTATCGGGCACTCAGCTACAGCTTGGACCTTATTGACCAATGGTCTCACCTGTCCATTGCCTATACAGTACCCCAAGTACTTTGTTTCAGCTTTGGCCAGAGCACACTTCACTGGATTGGCTGTCAGCCCTGCTTCTCATAAGTACTATAGTACCACTGCCACCTTGGATACATGGGACTCCCTGTCAGCACTGTGGATCACCACGTCATCTAGGTAAACAGCTGCATAGTGGGCATGGGGTCATAGCAAGTGATTCATGAGCCTTTGAAAGGTTGCAGGTGCTCCATGTAAGCTGAAAGGCATGGTATGGAACTGCTATAGCCCAAAGGGGGTAGCAAATGCTGTCTTTTCCCCGAGACTATGGGGTCAAAGGGATTTGCCAGTACCCTTTCATTAGGTCCAAAGTCATGATGTACATGGCTTCCCCTAGTCTATCCAACAGTTTGTCTACCCAGGGCATGGGGTAGGCATCGAACTTCAAGATGGCATTGACCCTCAAGATGGCACTGACCCTGTGAAAATCAATACAGAAGCAGGTAGCCCCACCTTCTTTTGGTACTAACATTATGGGGCTACACCAATCACTGCTGGATTTCTCAATCACCCCCAACTCTAGCATGTCCTGTAACTCCTTCTTAACAGTGTCTTGTACGGCTTCTGGCAAGTGATACGGTCACTGCTGCACTTTCTCCCATGGCTCTGTTTCTATATGATGAGCTATCATATCAGTTGTCCCCAGGAGGAAAGAGAAAACATACAAAAACTGGCTCACCAGCTCTCCTAGTTGCTGTTTCTGTTTGTGAGACAGCTGTTCTCCCATTGGGACTTGTAGCCCTGTATTCTCATCCGGCACTTGGGGTCCTAGATCCACTATGTCTGGTTCAAGGAAAATCAATAGGCTATCCCTCTGGTTCCAGAATTTCAGCAAATTGACATGGTAGATTTGGGACTCTTTTCACCTCTCTGGCTGGCAAACTTCATAGTCAACTGGGCCCACCTGCTGGGTAACTTCGTAAGGCCCCTTCCATTTGGCTAGAAGCTTATTTTGGCTGCTCGGCAACAAAACTAGTACCTGATCCTCTGGTTTATAGTCCCTCAACTGGGCTCCCTAATTATAGTAGTACTCTTGCCTTTGTTGAGCCTTCACCAGATTCTCTCAGGCAAATTTCCCCACCCAATCTAATCTTTTCCTCAATTGCAGGACATATTGCACTACATTTTCAGTTTTTGGGTTGGGTTTCTCCCACACCTCCTTTGCTACATCAAGAGCACCTTGTGGGTGACACCTGTAGAGGAGTTCAAAAGGAGCAAACCCTGTAGAAGCTTGAGAGATCTCCCACATTGCAAACATCAGTAAGGGAAGTAACTTGTCCCAGACCCTGACCTCAGTGGTTATGAACTTTTGAAGCATCATTTTAAGGGTTTTGTTGAATCGCTCCATGAGGCCATCCATCTGGGGATGGTAGATCGAGGTCCTTATGGAGCTGATTTCCAATAAAGTACAAACCTCCTGAGTCAGATAGGACATGAAGTTAGTTACATGGTCAGTCAACATTTCCTTCAGTATTCCCATATGACTAAAGACCTTTAATAGTTCCCCGGCTACAATTTTAGCCAAAATGGTTCATAATGGGATGGCCTCAGGGTACTGGGTAGCATAGTCTACAATCACCAGAATGTATTGGTATCCCCCTGCACTCTTTTCAAGGGGTCCCACTATATCAACCCCAATCCGGTCAAATGGTGTCTCCATAACAAGTAAGGGCACTAAAGAGGCCCTTGGACTGTTCTTTGGAGCTACTAACTGGCACTCAGGACAAGATGCACAACAATCTTTAACATGTTGATAGATGCCTGGCCAAAAGAATCAGGGTAACAGTTGGGCTAGTGGATTCTCTACCCCACAGTGCCCTGCCACAGGAATAGAGTGGGCGAGGTGTAATAATTCCCCCTGAAAGGCTTCAGGGATTAGCAACTGATGCCGGATATCCCCCTGTCTGGGCCTCCTTACTAACCTGATACAGGATACCCCCTTGTAACTCAAAATGAGGATAGTGTGTGCCCGATTCTCATCTACCACTTCCCCTTCCCTGACAGCCAACTGTGTGTATACCTGGCTCAGGATATCATCTGCCGGGTCTATGTGATAATGGCGAACGCCTAAAGGTGATCACTGTTATCGCTCAGTCAGAGTGCCGAACACATTTCGGCACTCTGGCTTAACAACATACCAGCACAGCTGCGCCAGGGACTTATTTTTACTACTTTCTGGGGGGGCTGTGCCCCACACTTCCCCTCATGGGGCTTTGCCCCCTGCACCACCCTACTTAAGAATTCTCAACTCCAGGGGGTGCATGTCAGGGGGGGTGAAAGTAATAAAAATAAAAAGGTTCGGGTGGGGCATCGCACCAGCACCCAGACCCGAACCCAGTACCTCAGCCACCCCAGCCATTAACTCATCCCTGATGCCATGACGCAGCTTGACCAGCAACCACAGCACCACTCCCTACAGCCTCTCCACCCCCTCCCAGCCCACGTTCACCGTGCTCGCTCCCACCCCCCCACGTGCATATGTATAGCAACATCCTGTCACCTAGTTTGCCTACCCTCTCATCAAGTTGCCTTACCTGTTGGTCGCCGTGAGTGGATTGCATGGGGAAGGTGTCACCGTAACAGATGGCGCCCTTCCTCATGCTCCCACTTCACGGGTTACCCCATTGGCCCATTGTTCTGTGCCAATGTTCAGGCAGTGCTTTAACACAACTTGATCTGATAAGGATGGCCCTCCGGGACTTTGGTTAGGTGGGTCAGTGTTAGGGTCAGGCTGTGGGTCTGTACCCACTTTTTCCTTTGCTTCACCTCCCTCCTGTGCACCTGCCCCTTTGGGACCCCTTTCCTTTGCTGCCCTATGTTCTTGCTTAGATTTGTGGGTTCTCATCTGGGGGTTAAAAATCCCTGGGTCTGGGAAGGGAAAAATGTCCCCCAGCTGCAGGTGACTGTCCCCTCTCCCTTCATGACCCTGAGACCAGGTAACTACCAAAGATAAGTCTGCGTTCCATAAGTCATCAAACCATTTCCAATCTCTCCCCAGAAACACTGGATAGGGTAACCCCGGAGCAACCCCCACCTTTATAGTCTCTGTTTGGCCCCCCAGAGTAAGTGTAACCATAGCACCAGCATCATTAGGGGGGTAGAAGTGGGGGAGGAAGGTGATAGGGAGGTATGGTGCCTGCCTAGCGTCATGGCTCTGAGGGACAGGAAGCGGATCCTCAGGATCATGGGAGCAGTGGCACGAGGGCGGGCGCTGGATGTCATTGTCCACCTAGGGACAAATGACCTGGCTGTGAATGGGATCAGAGCAGTGCAAGAGGGGTTTGTAGAGTTGGGGAGGGGTCTTAGACAGGTAGAATGTACAGTAACTTTCTCGGAGGTGCTGCCTGTCTATGGCAAGGATAATGCTAGGATATTCCGCACCATGGGATTGAATGAATGGTTGAAAAACTACCTGGAGGGATGCAGGCCTATACTGGCGTGATGGTCTGCATCTGTCTGGGGGGGAAGGCCAGGATTCTAGGTGATAGGTTTAAATGCCTCATTGGCAAGTATTTAAACTAGCCAAGGGGGGGAGGCACTGAAAAGGAGCAGGGAAATCCCAGCCTCACCCCATAAAACACAGTAGTTATAGAGGTAAACACCAAGGTAGAGAAGTCAGTAGGGAGCAGGACAGGGGTAAATGCAGAAAAAGGCAGTAAGGACAAGCATGGGGCTAAAAGGGGTAAGGCCATCAAAAAATGGAGGGTGATGAGTACCAATGTCTGCAGTCTGTATAACAAGCTCCCTGAACTAGTGGCCTTAATGGAAGAGGGATTCCTGAATATTGTGGCAGTCACTGAAACATGGTACACAGAGAACCATGACTGGGATGTCAACATACCAGGGTACACAATCTACAGGAGGGACAGGGTGGGTAAAAGAGGAGGATGAGTAGCTCTCTGTATAAGGAAAGGGATTAAAGCAACAGAACTAAAGAGTAAACAGGAAGTTGATGAGTCACTATGGGTCACCTGGAGACAGGAAATGGCATCACAATCCACATGAGGGTTGCGTACAGACCCCCATCTCAGGAAGAGGAACTGGACAAGGAAATGTTAGTCTGGTCCTGCCGGCATCGGCTGTTCACATGGGCCGCCCTGACTAGGGTCTGATGGCCAACAGAGCCTCCATCTCTATCCCTTCTACCTCGACAGGGATCATAAAATCTCAGGATTTAGAGCCCCCACCCACACTGTACAGTGAATACACATCTGTACAGACTATGAAGGTACAGTTCATGTGGGGGCAGTTCTTTGCAAAGTGACCCTTCTACAGTGTTGGGTAAGTTACTTTTTCTATTACTTTCTATTATGTTTGGAAACTTGTTCCAGAAAGCTCTGTGCAGTCACTAGCAAGGATGGAGAAGTACTAGAGAAAGTAATACACCTTACAATTATAGTTACTTATTTCTTTTTATACAAAAAAATACAAAAATAATAAATAACTATAACAGATTACATTTTTAAAAGTAATAGGTTAGTTACTAGTTACTTTTAAATAAATGTAATCAGTTACAGTTACGTATTTCTTTTATATAAAAAGACATAAGTAATTGTAACTGTAAAGTGTATTACTTTTTCCAGTACTTCTCCATCCTTGCTAGTGACTGCACAGAGCTTTCTGGAACAAGTTTCCAAAAGTAATAGAAAATAATAGAAAAAGTAACTTACCCAACACTGCCTTTCTGTCCACATGAGAAACATGACCCTGTGTCTCGGCTATGGGGTGAGCCTCCGGGTTTAGGCAGCGGGCCCTCAGGAAATGTCTCCCTGGGCTGCTGTGTTGTTGTCTTTCCCAGAGTCTGACCCTTATTTGGCCCATAACCCCCATTCCTACATGCCCAAGGTCCCTTAGCAGTTCCAGAAAATACTCCTTCAGTCTGGCTCTCGGGACAATTCCCCATCTTCCCAGGTGGCCTCATAAGCTGGGTCATGGGGCGGGAGAAGAGTTCAGCATCCAACACTTGTTCTGAGATCTGCATGACCTCTGTTAGCATTCTGATCTTTTGTTTGTGGACCCAGCTCTGAATTCCCGGTGGCAGGATATTCAGAAATTGTTCCAAGACGATTAACTCAGCCACCTCGGGGCCACTGTATTCTTCGGATTTTAGCCATCGCCAACACAGGTCCCGCAATTGTTGCCCCACTGCTCTAGGTCATGCACTTGCTGCAAACTTGAAGCTCTGGAACCTCCGTCGGTAACTTTCTGAGTTGATGCCTAGGCGGTCCAGGATTGCAGCTTTCACCTCTGTGTACGCCCTGGCTGTGGTACTGTCCATAGCTCGATAGGCCACTTGGGCTTCCCCGGTCAGACAAGGGGCAGTGCAGACAGCCCACTGGGGTCTCAGCCATCCAGCAGCTTCTGCCACTCACTCGAATGTTACCAGGAAGGCCTCAGGATCATCCTCAGATGTAATTTTGGTCAGCATGGTGTTCACCCTAGCAACCCCTGGCCCCATGATAGTCAGACCAGCCTCACCAGTAGGATCTTGTTGTGGCTGTTGTACCAGGGACTGCAGAAACTGCTGTTGTTGTTGCCCCAGCTGTATATGAAACTGCTGTTGTGCCTCCTGTTGCACTTGTTGAGCCTGTTGCTGCACCCCCTGCTGCTTCTGAGCCAGCTGGGTGAGAACCTGTTGTTACTGAGCCTGTTGTGCTTGTTGCTCCCACTGTTGTGCCTCCTGCAGCTGCTGTGCCAGCTGTCTGAAAGCCTGTTGTTGTTCAGTGAGGAATTTCAGCAATTTCTCCATATCCATTTTTCCAGAATGTAACTAGTCCTGCTCACTCCAGCAGGGGTTCGAATCCCACTTATACCACCACGTGTGACAAGCTGGCCTATGGTAGATGGAGAGGCAACATGCTGGGTTTAAAGTTCACAGAAGAAAATGTAATTTTATTGCTCCAAATGTAAGTTATTGCTCCAGAAAAGCATAGCCAGTCAGTTCAACTTCTCCAGCCTGGTCCAGAAACATAAAAGTTAACACAAAACAGTTCTTTCAGGCTGACTTGACAAAATGAATCTTTGAACCACCTATGTGGGACAGCAGTTTTTTAATATACAGTCTCAAACAAAACATAAACAGTTTGTGGGCCAGCAGTTTTGGAATACACAGTCTCAAATAAAACACAAACAGTTTTCCCTTTAGTCTTATTTGCAGGCAGTTATTAGAAATACATTCCACTCACTGTTTTGGCCCAGCTGGCTAGGTTGATCCTTTACCTCAGGATTCTCTGCTCTAGAAATGGTCTCTTTCTCAGCATCAGGTTTCACCTTTTCCCCAAATGCTCTCTCCAGCAATTAACCCTTCTCCTTGGCTTTCTGCTCTGGTTCTCATCTTACATTCCATCCTCCATCTTGCATGGTTCTCTGATTAGGAGTATCTCCTCCCTGAAGCAGTTTCCAACTTCCAACTGACTCCTTGTTGGATTCTATCTGCCTTTCAGCAATCCCTCTCATCAGCAACACCTGGGGAGGTACCCCCCCCTTGCCTGTTCATGTTGCATTCCCTGCATTTCCTCAACCTCAGACAAGATGTTAACCTCTTGTTTCCCAGTGTAGTGTTTGCACTGTCACATGTACATAAAAAGTCATCCAAAAATGTAGACAGGTTCTTTGTAAGAGAACCTATACCAGAAATTACTGGATGGCCTGAGGGTTCTGGGGGTCCTTGTGTGTCTTAGGCAGATGGTAAAATGTCAGGACAACTGCACAATTCTGAGTAGGATAGTTAAACTCCTTTTCAGAGATCACACCTTGAGACCTGTGGGACAGAAGGAAAGTATTCAATTTCTCCTGAAAGTGTGGAAGCAGATTTCTGTCCAAGGGTCTATAGTTTTTAGTATTCTGTAATTGCCGGTCAGCTTCTATTACATAATCAGTGGTATTCTGAAGTAGAGATGCAGCAAATTTAAATTCCGCTGGTGAAGTGAACGCGAAGTGGGCACTTCACGTTGCCACTCCGCTACATGGAGTGGGCAATGCAAAGTGCTCACTCTGCCTTGTCATTACCACTTCACGTTAAGGCGGAATGGCAATGCGAGTAAGGCGAGTCATTGTTTTTAATGGACTTTCGTTCCTCATTATGATTCTAAGTGATCCACTTGGTGTTTCAGATTTGTAAGCCCCCCCCAAGACATCACATGGCTTACATAGTACTGTAAGTCACATGCTCTTTAGCTAGGCAGGAAGAAAGTGAGTCATACAAGCAGACACTTTACTTTCTCCTGTGCAGACGGAGAGAGAGCAGTGTGTTTTGTGACTGCTGATACTTTTAGATCAGAGCGAGGAGGAGATTTAAACTTTGATTTAGACCCAACAGCTTTTTTAAAAGCTAAATTTTTTTGTCTTTTCTGTACTCTTTTTTACTTAATTTGTTCTTTCTGTAGATTTTATTTTTCTCACCTTTATAAATAGTTGTTTGTGTCTGTATGACTGTGTGTGTATTGTGTGACAGTGTGAGTAATGATTGCTCGGACTGAGGGAGCTCAGTAGGAGAGATGGACCAGGGTGAGGGAATGTCTGGGATGGGGAAGCTCTGGGAGAGCGTGGTAGTGGTAAGCATCGTACCGCATGCATTTGTGGAGGGCATGGGTGCCCATTCCTGTTGGACCGCTCAAAACTTGTGAGTGCCCCCCCCGGAGCAGGACCAGCACTACCTCCTGTCCTGACTCTGAGGCAGTTGAACCACCACCACCACCTCCAGGTCCTCTGGAGCAGGATGTACCTGTTCCCCTGGGCCCAGTGGTGGATCCCATCCCTGTTCAGCACCGTGACCAGCAGACTTACAATACATCCAAGTAACTATTAAAAAAAATTAATGTGATTCATGACGTGATCGTAAATCGTGATTTGTGACTGCATTTGTGACCGTGATGATAAAGAAATGTGAATGCCTATGGCTGTACTTCCCTGGGCCCCGATGAGCTGTAGCTTAAAACTCCCAGACTTAAAAACACGTATCAATTGGTACAATGGTGGGGTGGTGACGCCTGGAGAGATACTACAAAACAGGCTTACAATACATCCAAGTAACTAGAAACTAGAAAAAAAATTAATGTTGTGATTCGTAATGTGAATAATCGTGAATCGTGATTTGTGACTGCATTTGTGACTGTGATGATGAAGAACGTGATTTGTATCACGAGTGACTCATGATGATGGTCCTGACTTAAAAACGCATATTAATGAGTACACTGTTCATGCAGAATTAAGCACCACACCTGTCCAGTACTCTGAAGGGAAGTCAAAGAAACAACTGTGACTTAAGTTACAGATGGAGATTGGGCCCTAAAGAGATGCAAATGCACAGACAGATTAAGATTGCGCTGTGCACTGAAGAGATGCAGACACAAAGGCACAACACCTAACCAGTGCTCACCATCAGAAATTCAGATCTGGAAAAGAATACCTTTGCCGGTTGGGGTGGGCAGCTACGGGGGCAGTGTACTGCACTGCTGCAGTAACAGTCACTAGTACTAGTACCAGTAAAGATACCTAAAAGAAGTACAAAAATCACACAGCTGCAGTGGATGGCAGCTTCACATTGCTGAAATTATTATATGGCACAATAAAAGGTGTCTGATTTGATGACACACATCACACACATACACACACACTAAGTAATGCATAGCAAATTGAAAACTTCAGTAATATAAGCACATATTTTAAACAAACTAAAATTATGCACTGCGGCAGTAACAGTCACTAGTACTAGTACCAGCAAAGATACCACAAAGAAGTACAAAAATCACACAGCTGCAGTGGATAGCAGCTACACATTGCCGAAATTATGTGGCACAATAAAAGGTGTCTGATCTCAAACTTCAGTAATATAACCACATATTTGAAATAAACTAAAATTATGCACTGCTGCACCACAACATTTTTGGGTTGGTGGCAGGAGGTCCCCGTCTTCGACCCCAGGGCCAACCAGTATAGTAATAATATTAAATACTGGGGTCACTATATTGATGATATCCTGTGCATCTGGTGTGGCATGCAACTCGAAGTGGAAGGCCTTTTGAAGCAACTTAATACTAATGATTTTATTTTCTATTTACTCATTTAATTCACCCTTCCTCTGTTACTTTTTTGGCTTTACGCTGGCATGCCACGCCAAATGGCAGGATAGAATGTGAGAATTTTAGTAAGCCAGCTTCTGGAAATACCCTACTTAGGGCTGATAGTGCTTATCCCAAACACTTAACACGAGGAATACCCAAAGGTCAATTCCTGAGGCTGAGGAGGAATTGTTCCTCTATTGATTCCTTTACACAACATGCAAGGGACCTTACCAGTAGATTTAAGGCCCATGGTTATGAGGAAAAAACTTTACAGGAAGCTGAGAAATATTCATTAGAACAGGACAGATCAACACTACTAAAACCCAGAAGTAGGGAAGAATCGAGTGGAGAATTGATTCATTTTGTCACAGAATTCAACAGTGTGACATCCAAAGTAGCTGGGGCTTTAAAGAAGTTTTGGCACATCTTGGAAGCAGATAGTGATCTATTGAGCAGAATTGGTAATTCCCCGAGAGTTGTCTATCGTAAGGGTAGATCTGTGAAAGCTCAAATTGTTAGGAACCATTTTGTCCCCGGTCCCGCTTGGGCCCAGTGCTTACTCCTGGCAAAACCACAGGGTTGTTTCCCATGTGGGAACTGCAACATCTGTACTGATATGCAACGGGGCAATACTTTTACTAGCCCAACAAATAGGAATAGCATTAATCTTCAGCATTTTGTTTCCTGTCGCACCACACACGTGGTGTATGCTTTGTGATGTGACTGTCCTACTTTATATGTAGGAATGACTACATGCTCTCTCAAAGAACGCATACAGGAACACATCAGATCTATTTTACATGGATGTTGTGACACTCCAGTGGGTACACACTGGGATGTCTATCATGATCAGGTGCTGACATCCTTCAAGTTCACAGCAATTGAACATATACCCCTCCCCCACCCGCGAGAGGAGGTAATCAACGCAATGTCCTTATGTAGAGAGAGAGAGAGAGAGAGAGAGACATATTTTTCAGTTGAATGCAGTTTTCCGAGGAGGTTTAAATGAGAATTGGGAGATTACTCCCTTTCTCTAAATATATATATATATATTATTTTTCAAAAAGGATCCCTCCACTTCAGTTATACACTGAATACAATACTTTAAGGTGACTCAATGATTTTTCTGGTTATGGTTTTTGGCTATGATGTTGTATGTTTTGTTTGTGTTTTGATCTTTCTGATTTTTTTTTCTTTTTTCTTTTGTGCCTATTAGGAAAGCATGGATGCATTACTAGCAACTTATTTCTGAATTTAATCACTGTTTACATTTATTTTATTTTAGTATTGTATATTCCCCTTTTTCTCTTTTTTAGGTTTCTTTAGGTTTTGATAACATTTTCTCTGTTTTTGTTTACCTTTTCTTCTTTATAGGTTCACACTGGAATGCACCCAGTTGATGGCCATACATAGAAACATAGAACTTGACGGCAGATAAGGACCGCAAGGTCCATCCAGTTTGCCCATTTCTTTTTCTACCTTATGAATGTGCCATCAGCCTTTACTCTGTCAATGGCTCTATTCATACTCATCTGTATTGCTCCCCTATGCCTATCCCACGCCTGTTTGAAGCCCTGCACTGTAGTCATATCCACCACTTCCTGAGGTAGTCCGTTCCATGCATCCACCACCCTTTCTGTGAAAAAGAACTTTCTCACGTTACCCCTTAATCGGCCTCCCTCTAATCTCATGCTGTGTCCTCTTGTCCTGCTATTTTTCTTATATTGAAACATGTTAGACTCTTTCACCTTGTTAATGCCCTTAAGGTGTTTGAATGTTTCAATCATATCACCTCTCTCCCTCCTTTGCTCTGGGTATACATATTGAGCTCCATTAATCTGTCCTCATATCTTTTCTGATACAGTCCCTGCACCATTTTGGTTAATGTCCTTGTGAAGGTGTGGCCTCCAGTACTGCACGCTGTACTCCAGATGGGGCCTAACCAGTGTCTTGTAAAGAGGGATTATTACCTCCCTCTTCCGGCTTGTGATATCCCTAGTAATACACCCCAACACCCCCTAGCCTTACCTACTGCTTTAGTGGTCTGCTTGGATGATTTCAGGTCATCGGTAATGATGATGCCCAAGTGTCTTTCTTCACTTGTAACTGCCAGCAACTCCCCTCCCAGCCTATAGGTGGCTTCAGGGTTTCTCTTCCCTATGTGCATTATCTTGCACTTCTTTGCATTAAACCCCAGTTGCCACTCTTCCGACCATTTTGCTAGTTTATCCAGATCTCTTCTCATTCTGTTGCAGATCTTGGTGTCATCTGCAAACAGACAAACTTTACCCTCCAGTCCATCTGCAATGTCACTGATGAAGATATTGAAGAGGACTGGCCCCAGGACTGATCCCCTGAGGTACCCCACTTGTGACTTGCATCTTTTCTGACTGTATACCATTTACCACCACTCTCTGTTTTCTGTCCATCAACCAGTTTTTCACCCAGTTGACCAACTTCTGACCTACCCCGAGCCTACCCAGCTTATTAATCAATCTTCTATGTGGAACAGTATCGAAAGCTTTGCTGAAGTCAAGGTAGGTGACATCAACTGCTCCCCCATGGTCCACCTCTTTGGTTACCCAGTCAAAAAAATCTATGAGATTTGTTTGACAGGACATTCCTTTTGTAAACACATGCTGTCTTGGATCCTGTGCTCCTATGGATTCCAGGTGTTGCACTATACAATAATGGATGTTGTTTTCTACTTAAAGGAAATGGACTTTTGAAGTTTACCTTTCTCTGTGTAAAAGCTATATTTTGAATGGATTTATATATTTCATATCAAGCTATGACTGTCATCTAGCCTGTGTTTTATTTATATCCTATGTCATGGTATCACATGAGGTGTATAATTAATTAAGACAATGTTTCTTTAAGAGGGTAGCCCTTTATAAACTGGGCCACCATACACGTTGACTCTTCCCCCCTGATGAAGGGTCCACAAGGACTCAAAACGCTGGGGTATAGTGTTCTGCTGTTTTGGGTCTGTGCACCTCCAATAAACCTTTTTGCATCTATTTGGATGCCTCCTGTTTGGTTCTGTTTGCACACCTTTTTCTTTTCTTTCAGTTGCTGATTTTCTAATTTAGTGTAGCATTCACTGAGCCAGTACACCTGAGCAACACGTGGTCCCCTTTTATTCTGGTGTTTCCTGACTCCCTGAAGAAGGCAGTGGTGACAGCTCTCCTAAAGAAATCCTCCTTTAATCTTGACTGCTTGGCCAACTACAGACCCGTCTCTAACCTGCCCTTTGTGGGTAAGGTTATTGAGAAGGTGGTTGCGTTGCAGCTGGAGGATCATCTTACTATCCATGATGTCTATGATCCTTTCCAGTCCAGATTTAGGAAGAGGCATACTACCAAGACAGCACTGATCCAGATACTAAATGATCTCCTAATAGTGAGAGATCAGAGGACACGTTCAATCTTGGTTCTCCTGGATCTCTTTGCAGCATCTGGCACTGTGGATCATGGTGTGTTATTGGAGCACCTGTGGCTAGTCTGTGGACTGTCAGGTACAGTCAGATGGTTTCGGTCATTCCTTACAGGTAGGACTCAGAGAGTGGTGCCAGGGATCTATTCGTTGGCCCCTCTCCTCTGGCCTGTGGAGTTCCGCAGGGCTCCATATTTTCAGCCATGCTGTTCGCAGTGTATATGCTGCCATTGGGAGACATTATAAGGTGGTATGGGCTGAGTTTTCACTGCAATGCAGATGATACTCAGCTATACATGTCCTTTGTACCCGAGCAGGAGGGGGCCATCTCAGTCTTTATTAGCTGTCTCACTGAGATCCAGGACTGGATGTGTGCCAACTGGCTGAGGTTAAACCTGGATAAAACTGAGGTGTTGGTGGTGGACCCAGGTTGGCAGGGTATGGGGTTGCTGGCTGGAGATCTTTCAACCTTGGTCTATGTCTTTGTGACCTCCCGCCTTGACTACTGCAATGCTCTGTATCTAGGGCTTCCGGGGGTTGATATTCGCCGCTTGCAGATGGTGCTGAATGTGGCTGCCAGGTTGTTGACTGGCTTACCAATATCTTACCATATCACACCTCTGCTCTGAGGCCTGCACTGGTTGCCAGGACAGTGGTGAATCACCTTCAAGGTCAGGTTACTGACCTACAAGGTCCTACACAGACAGGAACCGTGGTATTTGCAAGATCTCCTTCACCCCTTCCACCTCTCCGGCCCCTCTGCTCCATCGATGAGGGATTGCTAGAGGTTCCAAGAGTTCGATTTAAGACATTGGGGGCCTGTTTTTTTCCATTTTTCAGCCCCCACCCTGTGGAACTCTTTATCTCATCAGATTAGAGAGTGCCTAACAATCGAGAGCTTTATATCTGCTCTAAAGACGTACTTGTTTGGAGTAACCTTTTCAGATTTTGATTGAATTTGCAGGCTGATTTTAGAATTTGCTGAGTCTTATTATAGTTTAATTTAATTTTGTATTTTATGTATTATCTCTGTACAAGCACTTTGATCTTTTGGAACTGCACTTTTTATAAATAAAAATTTGATTGATTGATTGACTGATTGATGTGTCCTGCTAGATGATATTCCCTTTAAGGTGCTTGTTTCTCCTCCATCTGAAAGCTGAATCTCACCCCTTATATCAAGGAGGCAGGATCTCCAGGTCTAAGAATGCCAAGCACTTCCTCGACCACTGCACTTGTTATTGTTTTTCTAAATTTGTTAAGTATCATATTTGTGCTTAGCTTGTCTTAATTCTGGTTTTCTTGTCACCCAAATTTGTGAACCCATGACTGTACTACCTTAAATTATGTAACCTCCTGTTGTACTTGTCCAAAACTTGATGCTTATGAAAACGGGCAACTTTGCTCACATGTCATTCCAGCATAATTAATAATTAATAAACTGAAACTGAAACAATGCCCCTGCATCAAAGCCCTTCCCTGTGGGCACTGTATAAAATAAACTGTCAAAGTTAGGATAGATGTGGTCCTCAAAAAAACTGTAAAAGTGAGACTGGCACAACAGTAACACCTGCTAGACAAATGTATAACATATAATATTGTACTCTCTCTAACACAACAATAACCACATACGAACATATGAATTAGCCAGCAGAAAAAGGCCATTAGGTCTATCTAGTCTGCTCATACTTGCAGGGTCCATAGCTTGAGCTACTAACCCGACCTCCCTCCCCAATCCTTCCAACCTTTTTACCCGCCCCTCCCATAACATTTGCTTTCTTCTTATGTCTATACCAGCCCTTTTTGAAGCTGCCCACCACTGTCAATGAGACCACCTCTTCTGGTAGTGCATTCCAACTGTCCACCACCCTCTCAGTGAAGAAGTGCCTTCTAGAGTCCCTTCTAAACTTTCCACCATCCAGTTTAAGACAATACACCCCCTAGTACTCTGGTTGCCACCTAGCCTAAAGAGAGCCTTGTTTTGCCTTGCTGTCCTGCAGTCATATTTGCTACCCTTGTCTGTTTCTTCTCCAGCAACATACTGTCATCTTTATATTAAGGACACTAGAAGTGTACTCCATACTCCATATGTGGCCTCACCAGTGATCTATACAAGAGCAGAATGACTACCTTTCACCTACTGCTAATCCCCCTAGTAATGTACCTCAGCATCTTGTTTGACTTAGCTCTCGCTCTCCTGTACTGCACAGAGTGCAGTAGGTCACTAGTTATTATCACACCCAGTTCCTTTTCTTCTTGCGTTACAGATAACTGGACTCCTCACAGATACAGTAGTACACCATCTTGAGTTGCTTGGCTCCCAAATGCATACCTTGCATTTCCTGAAACTAAATTCAAGCTACCAAATCCCTGACTACGTCTCAGGCTTTTTCTGATCCTCCCTTAGGTCCAGTATCCCTTCAGCTGAGTCCACCCTCTCACACAGTCTGGTGTCATCCACAAAAAGGCACATTTTGCCTTTAATGCCATCCCCAACATCATAATAAAGACATTGAACAACACTGGTTCTAGTACTGAGCCCTGCAGAACCCCACTTATAACCTCTTGAATATTAAATAATTCTCCCCCACCAATACCTTCTGGAGGTGGCCCCTTTACTTGACACCCGGCGGCGAGAAACAAGAAAAAAGACCACTGGCGACAGTCACTGTAATGGTCCGCTTCCTCAAGATTTCCACTTTTCTCAGTATTCTGCCTCTCCCCGACCAACTCCTGACCTGAGTTGAGAATCCTAAGTCCAGGGCTTGTGGGAAGAGCCCCCTGCATGGGAGGGCATGCAGCCCCCCACAGAAAACATTGGGGGATTGGGAGGCACAATACCTGCATCGGTATTGTGCTGTCGCTGTGTGGGAGTTTGACGGTTTTACTGTTGACCTAACTTGGTGCTTCCCCTTCTGGGTTCTACTCACCAATCAATTTTCTACCCATCTTACCATGTCTTCTCCAACCCCAAAATCTGCCAGTTTTCTAATCAGCCTTTTGTGTGGTATAGAATCAAAGGCCTTACTAAAATCTAGGTAGAGGGTGTCCACTGCCTGACCCTTTTCTGCTGTTTTGGTGACCCAGTCAAGAAATTCAATCAGATTCGTTTGACATGATCTCCCCTACATAAATCTGTGCTGCTTAGTATCATGAAGACCCTGCTCCACTAGATACTCAACCAAGCTTTCCTTAAGTATAGTGTCCATGAGCTTGCACCCAACCAGAGTCAAACTGTCTGATCTATAGTTCCCAGTGTCATCCTCAGGGCCGCTCTTTTTGAAGGGTACCACATGGACCATCCTCCAAACTTGTGGTACCACACCTGACTCATGAACAGGTCTACCAGTGGCTCCACAAGTTCACCTACCACCTCCCTCAGTACCCTTAGATGTACTCCATCTGGACCTGAAGATTTGTCCATCTTCAATGCTAACAGTCCATTCTTCAGTTTTCCCACATTATTACTATCACCATGGTCCCTTATCCTTATTTTCATCTCCTCCTCCTCCTCCTTGTGCACAGAGGAGTAAAGGATCCTGGGATAATAATGATCTATATGCAGGGAACAGGCTACTCCTGAGCAGGGAGGGGATGGGAAGGGGGTATTAAAGCAGGGGAAAGAGGGGTACAAAGCAACAAAGATTTAAACTAGGTGGGGGTGGAGAGTGGGCAGCTGGTAGGCAGGGATCCCAGAGAGTGGAGCCAAATGAGCTTACCCCCCAAGCTATTGGGGAGGGAATCAGGGGAGTGGCACAAGGGGGAATTAAGAGGGGGTAAAATCAGGGAGTGGTAAGGAGAGAAACAGTTTGGAGGGTAGTCTCAATGAATGTGAGAAGCCTAGGTAACAAATCAGCTGAGTTACAGGCTCTCTTGTAAGTAGGGAGGGTGGACATGGGGGCCAGCATGGAAATGTGGGCCACCCAGTGCCAGGAATAGGATATGATGATCCCAGGGTATAGGCTATACAGGAAGGATAGGACCAAGGGGAAAGGGGAGACACAGCAATTTATGTATGAGAGGGGATAATTTGTACAAGGGAGGAGGGTGAAGAGGGCAGGACAGAGGCCCTATAGATGCTATTTCAGGACTCAAAGGTAGGATACTGAGGATGGGGGTAGTGTACAGGCCACCGGCCCAAGTGGATGGCCTGGACAGAGAGATAGCTGAGCAAATTAGAAAGGTTTGTAGGAAGGGGCACACAGTGGTGGTGGGGGACTTTAACCTACCTGGGGGTGGATTGGAGCACCCCAACCACCATGAGTGCAGAGGAGCAGGTCATATAAGCGGCATTTTTTTTCCAACTCTTTATCTCCTTACTCCCCCAAACTCTCTCTGGCTACCCTGACTCACAGGTCCACTCTACCGCCCAAGCGCAGTCTTCTCCTCTTCAACTATGTTACTGATCCTCGACAGACGCCAGGCAAGCCCTCCGACTCTGAGCCCCTCAGAGTGGGGCTCTATCTACAATCCAGATTGCCCCATGATCTGTGAGAGGCCAAAGGGGTGGAGAGAGGACCTGGTGTTGGGCATGTGGCAGCCAGTCCTGCAGGGAGCTGTTGCTTACCAGGAGAGAGGGGGGTGTTTTCTGTTTGGGTAGTTACACCCTCTCCCCCTCCCATCCAGCACAGCCCAGATATGCAATGATGCCAGGGACATCTGCTGCAGCTCTGCAACTCGCTAAGTGAGCCCTGTGCATTGCAGTGCCTCCGGTCTCCACCGAGGGCCTCTGCGATGCTGGGCTTGACCCTGGATGCCCCCCAAGAGAGGAGAGCAGTCCTCTGGACACTCAATCCTCTCTTTCTCTCTCTCCCCCCTGCTGACCCCCCATGGTCTGGGCTCATTCCTGAGCCAGGGTGGCCGCCATGGCACGAGGTGTGGTGTCCAGTGCCCCAACCCTCAGCACCATCAGGCCAGCATATTAGTGGCATTTCAGGGCAGCTTCCTTGTGCAGTTGGTCCATGAGCCAACTAGGCTGGAAAATACTCTAGACCTGGTACTATCAAATGGAGAGGCTGTAAGGGATCTGGGGGTGAAGGACCCTCTGGCCGGGAGTGACCACCACTCAGTGTGGTTCATGCTCATTATGAGGAGGGAAGCAGGAGGTAAGGGCACTAAGGTGATTGAATTTAAGGGGCTGGACTTTAAAAGGATGGGAAATTATGGGAAGGCATCTGGTGGGAATTCAACCATGCATGGATGTGAGTCAAAAATAGGATATTATTAAAAAAGGGCTGGCGGAGGCTACTGAGTCATGTACTAGGACATGAAGTAAGAAGGGAAGGGCACAAAAGCCCAGCTCGTTGACTCGGGAAGTCATGGAAGGGGTGAGGGCCAAGAGAAAAGCATTCAAGAGACTCAAGAATTTAGGAGGGGGAGACAACAAGGATGGGTATACCAAAAAGTCCAGAGAGGTGACCAGAGCAGCCATAGCTTGTAGAGAGTTGAGACTGGCACAGGATATTAAGGACAGAGAAAAGGACTTCTTCAGATACATCAGAGAGAAGGAAAAATAAGGACTAGATTGTGAAGATTAAGAAGGACGGGGGTGGGTGGAGAAGGGGGAGGACCAGGCAGAGGCACTAAATGAATAGTTCTGCTCTGTGTTCATGAAGGAGAAAGGGGGGCAGGTACCTCATGGGAGGAGTGGAGTGGGCGGGGGGGAGGAGGTGACTGATATAGGGATTACAGAGGACAGGCTTCTGGAAGGATTAAGGGCACTGAGGGTGGACAAGGCACTGGGACCAGATGGCATTCATCCTAGGGTACTTAAGGAACTAGTAGAGATCCTGGCAGGATCACTAGCTGACCTGTTCAATATCTCCCTGGACACAGGATACATACCACAAGACTGGACGATGGCCCATGTGGTGCCCATTCACAAAAGTGGCCCAAAGGATGAACCAGGCAACTACAGGCCAGTGAGCCTCCCATCAATTGTAGGAAAGCTCATGGAGACCATCCTAAAAGAGAGGCTGGTGACTTTAATGGAGGACAATGGGCTCCAGTACGGTCAACAGCATGGGTTTGTCTCTGGTAGATCCTGCTAGACAAACCTAATTGAGTACTACTACTGCTTAAACAGGGAACTGGACAAGGGCCATGCAGTGGATGTCCTGTATTTGGATTTCAGCAAGGCCTTTGATTCTGTGCTGCATGGGAAGCTTGGGGAGGAAGCTGGAATATATAAGGTGGGTACAAAGATGGTCAGCTGGATCATCAATTGGCTGAAGGGAAGGCAGAAAAGTGTGGTAGCGGTGGGGGGTGGACTCTCATCACCGAGGGAGGTGACGAATGGGGTACCACAGGGATCGGTACTGGGACTGGTGCTGTTTGGGATATTCATAGCTGATATCTCACATGGGACCCGGAATAAGATCAGTCTGTTTGCAGATGATATGAAGAAGGGAGCTGTGGTAGATGACATCGAAGGGTGGAGGGGGTTGCTGGACTACCTGACCAAACTACAGGGGTAGTCAGAGACATGGCAGTTGGGGGTTGAATGCCAAGAAGTGCAAGGTACTGCACTTTGGAGCTAGGAACCAGGGGAAAATCTATCAGCTGGGAGGGGTACAGTTGGAAAGCACAAATGAGGAAAAGGATCTAAGGGTTCTTATAACGCGGCGTATGAACTACTCAACTCAGTGCAGCAAGGCGGCAGTTAAATCCAACAAGATGCTGTGGTGTATAGCAAGATGAATCTCCTCCAGAAATAGGGAGGTGATCATTCCCCTGTACAGGTCGCTGGTCAGGCTGCACCTGGAGTACTGTCTGCAGTACTGATGCCCATTCGTGAAGAAGGACATCAAATTGTTGCAGGGGGTACAGTGTAGAGTGACTAAGATGATCCAATGATTGGAGGGAAGGTCCTATGATGACAGGCTGAGTGAGCTGAACATGTATACCCTGGAGGAGAGGAGGGATAGTGGGAATATGATTGAAGCCTTTAAATACTTAAAGGGGATAAACAAGACCAATACAGGAGGGATTGTCCAGATTAGAAGAGGGAGGGACACTAGAGGGCATCAGCTGAGACTGGAGGGGTAAAGATTCAGGAGAGAACTCAGGAGGCATTTGTTTCACAGAATGGGTGGTAGACAAGTAGAGTACTCTGCCAGTGGAGATGGTATCCAGTAGGACGGTGGGTGGTTTTAAGAGGGATTGGACAGAGTGTGGGGTGGGTAATTATGAAATGGGGAGGGGAGGGGGGCAGCTGCCAGTTGAGGGGCTAGCTGCACAGTCAAACAGACATAACAGACTGTGAGGCTGGTGTTTCATATGTTTGTGTGTATCTTCGTCCCCCTGTTGGCACAGATCCATCATCCTCCTTGGTGAAGACAGAGCAGAAATATTTGTTCTCCCTTCAACTTTCTCACGGTTCCATGTCATAACGGCTATCACTAAATAGCAATCGCCATTACAGCGAGTGTACATTGCCAAAAAGCAAAATGGTGATGTATACTCCCCAATGAGGACAAGAAGAGTGACAAAAATGGACTAAGATATCTTTGTGGGGGACTGTGCCCCCACACCCCAACCCCTTAATTTAGATTCTCTTCTCCAGTGGGGTGCATGTTGGGGAAGGGGAGAAACTCAGAAAAAAAAAAGTTAAACTCTGGTACACGCCAAAAATAAAAACTGTAGCCCTACCCATCCCTGAACCCTGCACCTTCCTCACTGCAGCCAGCCTCCCTCACCACCACATCACATGGCCAGCTCAGCAACAGCATGCCACTCTACCTCCCACATACCTCCTCCATTGTCCCTCCTCTTCCGTTCGCCCTCCTACATGCTCACCATTCTTCCCCTTCATCTGCGTTATAGCAGCACCTTTGCTGCCCTTTCTGTGGTAGCTCATACTGGGTGCTCAAACTGAGTCACTCAGAACTGAGTTCTTAATTTGAGTCGCCCATATAATGGGATACTCTTTTTCACCCTTCTCCTCCACACACCCTTTCTCTTTTCGAAGCCGAACTATCCAGTCCATCTTATCCCTTTTTCACTAATGTAATGATAAACAGGCTCCCCCTTCTCAATTTCCTCTGCTAATTGCAGTTCTTTCTTAGCTTTAGCTCGCCTGACTACTTTACTTGTTTCACTGGCCATCTTTAGGTAAATATATCTGCCCTCTTCCCTATTGGTTTTCTTGAATTTCCTAAAGGCTATCCTTTTGTCTCTTATTGCCTGGGCAACCCCTATACTAAACCAACTTGGTTTTCTGACCCTTTAGTTTTCCTCATCTGTTACAGCTAATATCCCCTCCTTAATGACGAACCACTTTTGGTCCACCCCATATCTACCATGATACCCATCAGGTGCATCCTTAACAATTCTCCAATCTTCCTAAAGTCTGCCCTTCTGAAGTCCAGTACTATAGTCTTAGTGGGTTTGTTCTCCCTACTCATATCTAGCTGGAACTACAATGTGTTATGATCACTCCTACCCAGGGACTCCTTGCATTTTATGTCTTGTACATGCTCCCCATTTGTGAGCACCAGACCAAGGATTGCTTCCTCCTGAGTGGGTTCTAAGTCTCCCTGAGTCAAGAACCCATTCTGCAATGCTTCAAGAATTGCCTGATTTTTGACACGTTGTGGTCTGTATGCTCCAGTCTGTCTTGGGCAGGTTGAAGTCTCCCACTATTACCACTTCTCCTTTCTCTGCAGCTTTCAATAACTGTGAGGATAATTCCTTGTCCCTCTTCTCATCTTGGTCGGGAGGTCTATAAATCACTCCCAGCCTTACCTTCCTTCCTCAATTGGACATTAACTGAACCCACAATAATTCTACCTTCCCTTCATCCGACTTCTCCCTCATACATAATATACTTTCTCTGATGTAAACTGCCACCCTGCCCCCTTTCCTTATTGCCCTCTCACTCTGTGAGATGTCTATGAGCCTCAGCTGTTCAGCCAGCATATGGGACCATATTTTTAAGGGCCAGGGGATGACAAAAGGTGCTTGTGTCAAACAGAAATGACACAAAGGGCACACTGCATCGGACCCTATGTCAAGTCCAATTTTCAAATGGGCCCTGCATCAGAACTGGGTGGGTGTGCACTGGACTGGTTTGTGTCATGCTTGTGGTGAATGTCCAGCTGCACCATGGCAGACAGGGAGCCTGTGTGGCAAAAGTGATGCAGCATCCCCTAGTGCATCGTTCCTAGAGTCTGCTGGTCCTGCCAATGGTTAGACCAGCCAGAGCTGATCTAACAGAATGTCGACAATAGGGCAGTATTGTGGATGAAGGCATGTGTGCTACTCTAGTGGACATCAATGGTGATAGGTACAGCAAGAGTGCCTGGACACTGTCTACATGCAGACCATGGTCATATTGTGCCTCTGGAACAGTGGTACAATGAAATTGGAGAGACAAGACTCATGAGGTACTGACCGAAGTGTGCATGTATGTTGTGGACAGGTTTGTATACCTGGTGCCAGGGCAACTGCACAGACTACTGCTGTAATCCTTATAACTCATGTTGGTTTCACAGGACACTGCAGGTGGGTGTGACAAGGCCGTCCATTGATGGACGATATATGTCACCACCCTGTTTACTGCAGGTCACCCAATATCTGAGCACTCATGACTGAGGAGTATTTCGCATTAAGTCAACTAGAAAGGGTGGGGGGGCATTAGAGATCCATCAGGTATCCTCTTGCCATGGTTGTCAAACACCAACGTGTGTCTGCAGTCTTCTGTTAACCATCTCTTTGATAGTGTACCAGTACTGTGCAGCTGTCCAACCATCTGTCACGTGAGGGTAACAAGGCCACATCTGTGTCCGAACATGCCACACATTTCTGCACCGGTATAATATTCAACCACGTGGGCACGTATATGAGAAATGAGATGCTAGCTCAGTGGGGCTATCCTGGTTAAATTGTAAAATGAATGTATTGCCAGAAGTCACTAGCTCTTTCCAGCCCTCCCCCAGACAGTGGAGGCTGTGTGTGGTTTAATGGAAAGAGCACTGTTGAGAATTGGGGGTTCTCAAATTCAAATCCTTTTATAGCCTCATACTCATTCTATGACCCTTGGCTACTCACAACCTCAACCCACTGCCCATCTATGGAAATAGAGAGAAGCAAGACTCCATTGGAAATAGGATATTGCATCTCCGCTGGACTGTCCTGGGGAAATACGTTCTAAGAAAACAAAATAAAAAAACATACATTGTCAACAGTTGCTTGCCTTTCCTAGTTCCTCACTATACCCCAAACCCTGGAAGACATGTTGTCTAATGATTAGAGCACTCACTGTTAGGACCTGGAAAATCACAGGTGCAGTTCCAGCTAGTGAGAATTAGTCACTGTGTAACCCTGAAAAAATAAATTTGCCCTCCAGTGTGTCCCAGTCCACCCAGCTGCAAAAACGAATAGAAGTAGGACCCTGGAAATGGGATGCTGCATCTCAGTTGCACTATCCTGGGTAAATACATTGTACAAATGAGCTAAAATGTAGGACACCACTGGGAAGGAGATGTTGAATCTCATTCAGGCCATTCATGGTAAAAAAAATGACTGGCAGCCACTGGGTTTTCCCAGTGCCCCCCTCAGGCCATAAGGTTTAGTGATCAGAGCACTATTGAGCACGAGGCGCTCACAACCTGCTATAACCAAATACTATGTGATCCTCAGCGAGTTACTGAAAATGAGGTGTTGCTTCTAACCAGAACTATCCTGGGTGAATACATTGTGAAAATGAGTAAATGCAGGACCCCACTGGAATGAAGATGTTGCATCTTAGCTGGGCTTTTATTTAGCAAATGTAGTTTATAAAAGAAATAAACACAGTATTGCTATGATTTACCTTCATTCAAGGCTGCCCCAGATACACTCATGTATGCACTCTGCATACCCTAAATCTGTCAAACTTGTGTTGAAATTAAGGACTGGCCTAGCTGGCGGCAGACAGCCGGGCAGTAAGCTGGGAAACATTTTCCTTCATGTATCATATTTAAAGATCTGGGGACAATCATGCTCTCCTTAATTTCTAAGCATAACACTTTCTCTTATATAATATAAATTGTACTGAGAAAGAAATGATGTGATCTTCTGTTAATTGAACCATTCAAATACTCTACCACTGAGCTACAGGCTCACAAACTTGGACCTGGGGTGTCCGGACACACTTCCTTTCTCTGGTATTGCATATCCTGCAACTAGGAACAATCAAGAAGACAATTAGATGTTTGATGCAGTATCAGCCATTGCTAAGCAACTGAATCACAAACAGTAGTGAAAAATAATGTACAACATGCAAGCAGACATTAAGGGACTCACAAATGTATGTTTTTGCTGTGAATCCATTTGTATATGAGTTACAACATGGTACAACCCCCCCCCACACACACACACACATACATACATACACAGATAAGAAGGAAGAAAATGGTGGCTGTTAACGTTATGAAAGTTCTATAACTGGCACATTTATTTCATTTATGTACTGTAGCCTAATTGCCATGGCTTTTTTCTTTTACCCATTGGTTGTACTGATTCAACACATGGGTCCTGACCACTCAAAATGCAATATTTGCCCTACCCATTTTATAAATACTTTTGATTGCTGTGGAATATACATTTAATTGCCATGGTATACACTTTTAATTGATGTGTATACAGGGAAATAACTGCTAACCACTTCTGTGGGGCTGAAGTTCCATCTATGTAGTGTATTATTTGCAAAAAAAAAACTTTAATGCACCAGTTAGGGTAACTTAATGCCACAAAAGTAAGGAAATGTGGTGTTAGAGTTTCCAGCCCTAACTACCCACTCCCACAAAAAAAGCAAAAGGAAAAAACATTAGGGTTTGGGGTCTCTGGAGTCTGGGTGTATCAGTTGTGGGGTCTTCCATGGAATTGTCAACCCTAATACTCACTCCTCCTCCCCCCCGTCCATAGCCTCCAGTCTGAATCACAAGGTACAGCTCCAAGTCAGTACCTCATAGCGATGCACTCTTCAAAGGTAGTGAAGTGTGTCTCACCACATGTTGCCAAAACAATTTGTTGTAGCTCCCTTCTGTGGGCCCTGTGTAAAGAAAATACATCATGGGCTCGATTTTCAAAATAGCCCTCAGTCAGCACAAGTTGTGTTGAACCCCCACCTGCAGCAAACTCCAGTGCACCAGGGACCCTGCGCCAGATTTTGGTACAGTAGGAATCCCAGTGCTAAAGTCCCCGGAGTTGTCATAAGTGGAGCAGTGCACCAAACAGGTGGTGCACTGGAGGTGTTGGCAGAGGGTGCAGCCAGCCCCCGCCCATAGCAAAGCCAGCCCTGGGATCTACGGCCATTAGAAAACTATTGAGACAGATAAAAATAGAAAATGTTTTGAGATCTGTCACTTGTTGGCATGCTTGAGCAACTACATGATTTATAAAATATGGTATAGCTATGAATTAAGATATGCAGGCAAAACAATCAGACCAGCTAAATTAAAAATTCAAGCGCCTTATTGAAAAGGTGAAGTGCTGGGCTGATCAGCTTTTTTGACCATGTCAGTACAATAAAATTGGGAACTGTTACCTCTGTTGTGCTGTTTTTGCACTTTACACTTATATGGACATTCACTATGGTGATAAAAAGTGCCCTGTGCAGGTGTTGCATCACTGTGTGGGTAATGCCAACATACTGCCAGGTAGAACAGTAGCAGCAGGGGCACCTCACAGCTTCCAGGAGGTCTGTCTTCTGGCACACAAAGCCACCATGGCAAGGGATAGTGTTCACATGTCAACAGTGTGTGCTGCAGTCAGGTTAGGGTACCAGCAGGTTTGCCTAGCAGGGGATGGTGGAGCACTCTGTACCGCTACTACTGTTGGCTAGTCTGTACCTGGTCAGGGCACTGCCACTTGCTGCAACCATCCTACCCAGCTATGACCCACACAGGCCGATGCAGTACTTGGACAGGGCATGTTTCGTTCAGCTGTCGGGGGTCATACCCCCCCACCCACATGGCTGATCTGTGGCACAAGGGCTGGTAGATTAGCTCAGTGCTGGTCTAATCACAGCCAGGACTTGCAGTCACTACAGAGGTTTTAGAATCCCAATTTAGGGAATGCTGCAACCCAGCTGTGGTGCAAGCCCCCTTTTGACATGATGTACCCCCAGGTCGGGCATAGGGATGGCACAGGGGTGGGTTGGTGCACAGCACACTGATTTTGACACAGGCTGTCTTACAAAATTGGGATACCTTCAAACTATGATGCAAGGTGCCACTTCTGTCATACCTACTTGACGCATGCACCATGCGTCATAGTTTTCATTTTGAAAATTGAGCCCGATGTGTAAAGTTGTTTGCTCACAGAATGAGGTGGGCATTAGGGTAGACAACCCCGGGAACACTCCACCACTGATTCGCCAAGACTCCGGAGACCCAAATCCCTATTGTTTTTTCCTTTTACTGCTTGGCGGGTGGCAGTGGGAAGTCAGGGATGGAAACCCCAATGCCAAATTTCCCTTCTTTTGTGGCATGTGCATTACTGAAGTTTTTTTTGCAAAGAATTTCCTTTCTGTTTGAGATAGTGTAATCATATCAGGTCCCCTCGGGACCTGTGTGAACAGATGCAAATTCCCTGTGCCAAGGGAAGACTCCGTCCACCTAAAAAGTGCAGTGATGGAAGTCAAAATGAAAAGCAAAAAGCACTGAGCACTGCAAAGGAATATTTATTGTGCACTGTGGCTAATACCATTCGGCTAAGCAATAGGCTGAAATGACCCACGGACAAAACTTATGTTTCACCCAGTCAACTGCTGGGCTTCATCAGAGCTGATTCACTGTTTCCAAGCCCATAATTATATACTAACAGGCTGGTAATTAATTAGCTACCAATTAGTCAGTATGATAAAATGTCAGAACATTCCTTACTTTAAAAGCACAGTTATTTTAACTTTTTTATTATTCTTAGCTTACAAAAGCACAAAAATGTTAATCATCTATTAAATCTAATTAATCTACAGCAATACAAAAAAGTGCCTGGCTTACTAATCAGCTACCAATTCTAATTATATTTAAAACTATTATCAAATGTGAATTTTTACAAACATACAATACATAGAGCACCCTATAAAAAAAAACAATGAATCATTAAATTGGTGTAGTAAACACTGCTAGAGACTGGAAAAACTATCTAAATCATGAACATTTACAATTATTAGTTATTAAAAAATATTCTACTGCTTGTAAATAGTCAAGTCATTGTTAAAGTGCAATAATTGGTAATTTCCCATATTATAAATATCTCTAAATGGAAATTATGTTGTATATTCCTGAGACCAAACTGCACCAACAGGATCCTTGGAATCAAGAAAATGATAAACACATTTTAAAGTGATTTAATCTACAGGGACCTCGTACCAATAATTATTAAATACAAGATGCTATAAATACAAATATTTATGTATTTATTCAAAAATATCCATTAACCCCTGAATTTGGTTAGGAAAGCTAACAGATCTATACTGTCATTTAATCCTTTACCCTTCCTTGCTCCTAATTCAAATATCCAAAAATGTTCACGTTGTCCTATCAGTTTTTTAATATCTCCCCCTTTGATACCTAGTTTAACCTGCTCTATACCTACAAAAGAAAAAGAGTGTTCACCCTGTCTGTTCTCATTCAGATATTTGACTATTGCATAGCTAACGTCATGTCTTTGTATAGTTGTCATGTTCATGAGGTGGTGTGAATAAATGGCTATGTTGAAAATTTGGGGTCAAAATGTTTAAAATTACCAAAGTTACTAGCAAGCAAAGAAAAATTTCAGCATATGCACATAACGTTGCCATTTTTACATATTTTGACCCCAAATTTTCAGCACAGCCTTCTTATGACCCCACCTCATGAAAGCCATATTTAAAAACTGCCCTAGATAGCTTTTGCCAGAGAATAGGCAGAGAACACCAAGAGGAAGGAGCTGCAGTTATAACTATACTTCTCTACTGGGACTAAAGAACTAGAATTCTACTACTGGGACCTTCAATTTAGGGTAAAAACAAAACAAAACAAAAAAAAACAGTTAATGTGCTTGAGTTGGTCAAAGTGAATTGTTATCTGTGCAGTTACAGTATCTAGGTGTTTGTCTCAGGTAGCTGAAGGGAATTGTTATCTGTGCAATTAACTAAATGTAGAAACAGCTGTAAAGTAGGGGGAGTGGCTTAGCTAGAAGGAAGCCAGGTTAAAGCCAGATTTAAAAACTGCCCTAGATAGCTTCTGCCAGAGAAAAGGTAGAGAACACCAAGAGGAAGGAGTTACTGTTATAACTATACGTCTCTACTGGGACTATATTGCTCTCCTTACCTCCCCTACACCCTAAGCCAGTTCTACTTTTATAGGCCCAGGATTTGACTGACAATAGGAACTTCCTGTTTGGGAGCAGAAAGTGAGTGATTACAGAGCCACAAAAGACTCACCATCCTAGAAGAAGAAGAGTAGCTCTCCTCCCCCCCTCAGCTGCTGGAGGTCTAACTCTGAGCAAGTAAGGAGACTACTGAGAAATATAGGAACTTCTTGTCTCAGAACAGGGAGATCAGGAGCTTAAAGCGCACAGAGGCAGTAAGTAAGTAAATAGGGAGAAAAAAGTAAATAAATAAACAGAGGAAAGAGTAAGTATTCCAAACAACAGTTAAGAGTCCAGAAATAAGACATGATGGGAGTGGTGCAGTGCAGTGGTTGTGGAGCAGCAGTCTTCCGGGAGACATTCTGGAGGATGCAGTGTTGTCCCATCTGCAGGCACCTCTCTGGGCTGGGGGAGGAGGTTTCTCATCTCCAGGCTGAGTTGGCCAGGATTTGGGGGACCTCCTCACCCACCTAGGGACCACCAGGGCCACTGCCGTTGCCTCAGAGGTTGCCAAGAAAAAGGAGCGGTTGGTCCACAGTAGGCTTGGGGAATGTGAGGGTGGTGGAACAGAGGTGCATCCCTCCAATTGTACTTCTCCACAATTCATATGCCATTCTGGCAAAGTGTGGTTCCTCTATGGAGGCACCTGCAGTGGAGACCAAGAAGGATGCTGGGAACCTCCACAAAGGAGACCCACAGGAGGGTGGCATGGGACCCCACCGGGGAGGAAAACAACTCCTGGTGGGGGACTCCATTGTTAAGAGGGTAGAACTGGGGAGTAAGGGGAGAGGGAGGTAAGGTGCCTGCCTGGAACCATGGCTTGGAGGGACAGGGAGCGAATCCTCAGGATCACCGGAGCAACTGCACGGGGGAGGGAGCTGGATGTCATTGTCCACCTAGGGACAAATGACCTGGCTGAGAAAGGGATCAGAGCAGTGCAGGAACAGTTTGTGGAGTTGGGGAGGGGCCTCAGACAAGTAGCACACATGGTAACCTTCTCGGAGGTGCTGCCTGTCTATGGCATGGGTGAGGCTAGGGTACTCCACACCATGGAATTCAATCAGTGGTTGAAAAACTGGTGCAGAGCTCAGGGATTTGGCTTCATTGGGGACTGGAAGTCCACCTGGAGTGATGCAGGCCTATACTGGTGTGATGGTCTGCATCTGTCCAGGAGGGGAACGAGGATCCTAGGTGATAGGTTTAAATGCTTTATTGGCAAGCATTTAAACTAGGCAAGGGAGGAGGCACTGGAAAGGAGCAGGGAAATCCTAGCCCCCCAAAAAAATCAGGGTAGTAAGTGAGGTAAACACCAAGATTGAGATGTTGATAGGGAGAAGGGCAGGGGTAAATGGAGAAAATGACAAAGGCAATAAGAACAGGGATGGGGCAAAAAGTGGTAAGGTCATCAAGAAATGGTGGGTAATGAGTACCAATGCCCGTAGTCTGGGCAACAAGATCCCTGAACTGGTGGCCTTGATGGAAGAGGGATGTCTGGATATCGTAGCAGTCACAGAAACATGGTACACAGAGAACCATGACTGTTTATATACCAGGGCACACAACCTACAGGAGAGACAGGGAGAGGAGAAGAGCAGGAGGAGTAGCTCTCTATGTTAGGGAAGCGATAAAAGCAACAGAACAAAAGATTAAACAGGGAGGAGAGGAGGCACTGTGGGTCACCTTAGAGACTGGAAATGACACGACAATCCACACAGGGATTGTATACAGACCCCCATCTCAGGGGGAAGGAATGGACAAGGATATGATAGAAGGCATCCTTCGGATGGCAGAGAAAGGGGAGATACTGTTGATGGGGGACCCAAATATGCCAGATGTTAACTGGAGCACCTTTGCTGCAGCCACATCCAAGAGCAGGGCCATTCTTGATGCCCTACAGGTGGCATGCCTCAGACAGCTAGTTTTGGAACCCACTTGTGAGAGAGCAGTCTTAGACCTCATACTCTCAAATGGGGACAGTGAGAGGATTTCAGATCTAGAAGTGGTAGCCAACTGGGAACAACTGACCACCAAATAGTGTGGTTCACGATAAATTCAGCTACAGAGTCAAGCCATACAAAAGTGAGGGTACTGGATTTCAGAAGGGCTGACTTTGGCAAGATGGGAGAGTGCCTAGAAACGCACTAGCAAACAGGAGCAACAATGGGGAAATATCAAAACTTCCATCACAGAGGCAACAAGCCTTTGTGTGAAGCAAATAAACAAATCAAAATGAAAGAAAAAGCCACCATGGTTCTCAAAAGAGGTGGTGGGGAAGGTTAGGGAGAAAAAGATAGCATTTAGGAAGTATAAAGAAACACAGAAGGAGCAGGACAGAGAACTGTACCAGTTAAGGCAGAAGAAAGCAGGAGGAAGGTGAGAATAGCAAAGGCCCAAACTGAGGAAAAGATAGCCAACTCGGTTAAGAAGGTGATAAAACCTTTATAGGTACATTAGGGTGCGTAGGAAGACAAAGGGAGGGATAGTGAGGCTGAATAGAATGGACGGTGGGTGGGCAGAGAGGGACAGTGAGAAAGTAGATATACTGAACGAGTACTTTTGCTCAGTATTCACAAAAGAGGAGGAGGGGAAGGTGCCTAATCCAATTAACAGAAGTACTCTGGATAGGGGGCTTGATCACAGCTCTTTCACAGAAAAAAGGGTTCTGAAAGAACTCCTAAAACTGAAGGTGGGCAAAGCAGTGGGGCCTGACAGAATTCACCCCAGAATTCTAAAAGAATTAAGGAGAGAACTAGTGACACCACTGACTACACTTTTTAACAAATCATGGGAGGATGGTGTGGTACCTGAGAACTGGAGGAAGGTGGATGTGATTCCCCTTCACAAAAGTGGGAGCAAGACAGAGGCAGGAAACTACAGACCTGTAAGTTTAACCTCTGTGGTAGGGAAAGTGATGGAGTCACTTCTGAAGGAAAGAATTGTTGAATACCTAGAGGCCAGTGGGGCACAGGACCCAAGGCAGCATGGGTTCACAGTGGGAAGGTCATGTCAGATGAATCTAATCGATTTCTTTTACTGGGTGACCAAAGTAGTAGACCAGAGAGGGGCTGTGGACATGGCCTACCTAGAATTTAGTAAGACATTTGATACAGACCCACACAAAAGATTAATAATCAAAGTAACCAGCCTGGGAGTGGGTCCCAAGGTAATAGCATGGGTAAACATTGGCTAGATAACAGGACACAGAAGGTAATTGTAAATGGAATCCGCTCTGAAGAAAGGGGGGTTATTAGTGTGGTACCACAGGTTCAGTACTGGGTCCAGTCCTTTTTAATGTCTTTATAAGTGACATTGCAGAGGGACTGGAAGGAAATGTATGCCTCTTTGCAGATGACACAAAGATCTGCAACAAGGTTGATACACAATGAGGCGTGGAAAGGATGAGAAGGGACTTGGCAAGGTTGGAGGAATGGTCAGAAGTATGGCAGCTTGGATTCAATGCAAAGAAGTGCAAAATAATGCACCTGGGAAACAAAACCCAGGGAAGATTACAATCGAGGAGGGGAGATAGTAACAACAAAACGGAAAGGGGCCTGGGGTAATCATATCAGATGACCTTAAGGTTGGCAAGCAATGTGAGAAGGCAGTAGGGAGGGCTGGTGGGATACTGGGATGTGTAGGGAGAGGCATCACCAGCAGAAAACAGGAAGTTGTTATCCCTCTGTGCAGACAGTTGGTGAGACCCCATCTGGAGTACTGTGTCCAGTTCTGGAGACCCCATCTCCTCAAGGACATAGACAGGATGGAGGCAGTCCAGAGGAGGGCAACTAAAATGGTGAACAGTCTGCAAGAGAAGCCATACAAGGAGACACTAAAGGAGCTTAATATGTATACCCTTGAGGAAAGAAGGGAGAGGGGGGACAGGATAGAAACTTTTAAGTACCTCAGTGGAATCAACAAAGTCCAAGAGGGTAGCATCTTTCAGAAAAAGAGATGTGCAAGAAAAAGGGGACACATTTTGAAGATAGAGGGGGGACAGCTCAGGGGCAATGTGAGGAATTATTTTTTCACAGAGAGGGTGGTGGATGCATGGAACAGCCTTCCTAAGGAGGTTGTGGGGTCCAAAACTGTGGGATAATTCAAGAATGCATGGGACAGACATAAGGCAATTCTTGTGGGGGGGTAGGAAGATAAAGGCTGTTGGTTAATTAGGATCTGCAGCTTATCCTGTAGATAGGAAAATGGGAAGACTAGGTGGGCCAAGTGGTCCTTATCTGCGGTCAAAGTCTATGTGTCTATGTTTCTGTTAAGGGTGGTGAAATATTTCAAATCCCACCCAAAAAGTGATTTTGCCAAGGGACCCTGAAATTGTCTTTTGTACCTGTTTTGCATAATTCCACCATCATTGGTCATGAAGTGGGGTCCCAAAAAGGTCATGCTGAAAATTTGGGGTCAAAATATGAAAAAATGACAAAGTTATACATCAGAGTTAAAAACCCCATTAAAATACATTGAACGACACTTACCTTAGTTTCTCATATTGCAGTTGGCAGTTCCAGGAGCAAGTTGTGTCTTTGATTGGAGAGTGGATCTTCATTGTGGTACATGCTCAGGATAGTGAGGGGGTCTGAGAGGTGTGGGGCGGTGGGTGCTGAGTGGGAGATCAGGATGGGGGGGTTAGATCGGCAAGGGACATTTTCTTTTTTCCAGACTAAAAGAAAAAAACATTGGGGGATGCTCTTTATTTCAGCCTGTAGTCTGTTGGGCAAATGGGGGTGGAGGACCTGGCGGGGAGAGGGTCCACAGAAGCAGTACTGGGAGTAGGCACCTCAGTCCACTTATATATTAAAAAAAATTTGATAAAAATAAAAATTAGGAAAGGCAGGCCACCTAGAGGGGAGGGGGAAAAAAAGCAGCATGGGGTGGGCACCCCGGTACAATTAGTAAAAAGATAAATAGATAGATAGATAGATAGATAGATAGATAGATAGATAAACAGACAGAGATAGGCAGAGAAAGACAGACAAAACAGGGGGTTGGCGACTCACTGCTCTAAATACAGCCTGCAGCACAACTTCTAGCTGTGGCTGCAGAACTCAAGAAAGTCCCGCTGTTTTTATACAGAGAACGTGGGTGAATGGCTCCTCTCACTTATTGGGCACCCTGGATTTCGGGGCTGCCCAGAAAAGGTATTTGTGACATTTCTTTATAAAAAATGAACAGCAAAATCTAGCTAAACGGGTCCTGTTTAGCTAGGTTCAGGTGTCTGTTTTTTTAAAAACAGATCTTTTTTTTGTTATTATTATTTCTTTATTCTCCTTCCTCTGGCTGCCCCCATCTGACCAACCCTCCCCAGCCCAATCATCTGGCTACCCTGGGACTTCCCTTGCACCAGCATTCTCTGCCACAGGACTTGTGGCATGTACCCAGCCACCAGTGTGGAGCCTGCGGGGGGGAGTCAGTCTTCATTCTGCCTCCGGGGGTTCTGTTTTTCCACTTATTTTTTCACCCTTTACATCCCTGGGACCTTGGCCATTCACGGCAGCGCATGTGCGTGGAGGCGCGCATGCACACTGGCACCAAGCATGCCCCGATCAGCTCACGTGGCCTAATGCCAGCACATTCAGTGCTCAGATGCTACCAGCAAGCCTCCACTCAGTGGCAGTCAAGAGCTGGAGAGGCCTACCTCCCTAATCCAGAAGAGCGAACCACCTAGTGGCTGTTCTATCCACTCCCAGCTATCCTTCCGGCAACCCGTGCTCATTTCTGAACATGGATCACTGGCTTGGTAACAGGTAAGTCGCCCAGTGTCTCAGCCCTCTGCACTACTTGACTGAAAAACAGATAATTCAATGCATTTTCAGTGTTTATGAATTTAAAAAGAGGAAAAAAATGGTGGCCAACACGATCGGTATTTTTTTCAGCACAACAGGTAAATTATTAAAATAAGCACTTGTGAAAGTTTTTTATTTTTTTTTAACCCTCGAATTTGAACATTAACCCAAAAATCATTATAACTCTAACCCGCCTACTGGCGCAGTGGTAAGGTTTTTACTTGCAACGCCAACAACCCGGGTTAGAGAAAAGACCTGAGGATCCAGAGGGCTGGCTGAGGGAGGAGGATTAGCATCTCAAGGACTGCTCTTCTCCTCCAGGGAGGAGGGTGAGTGAGTGAGCGCCCAGTGCATAACTCATCTCTGATGGAGGCCAGGGGGAATTGCTGATGGAGCCCAAGCTGAGGGGAGGTGTGCCAGACGTTGGTGCTTTGGCACCCCACGTCATTGCATACCATGCCTCCCACAGGGGAACAAGCATTTGAAAAAGTGCTGGCCCCATGAATGATGCCCTGCTCCACCAGTCCCACCCCACCTGCCAGCGGCACTCAGCTGATAACCAAGTTTAGTGTTCTGTCGGGAATGGCTCGACCCCGCGACTCCTCCCCGTGTGTCAAGCCAGGGAGGTATACTGGTAACAGGGGGTCCACCATGAACATGGTTCAGAACTCCATCGGTAGCATGCCCACATGGTGGCCCCACCCTTGGAGGGCAAGTACAAGAGGATTGTCACCCATGGTAAGTCCCAGTGGGATGAGTGGAGAATCCATGGGCATAGGGGCTGAGCAACCTGGGTCTGGCACACAAAAAACAAAAATGTTATAACTCTAAGACAGTATAATATTTTTTTAACAAACCTTTGAAAGGCACACCCTTGGCACAGCCCCTTTCAAATCCAAAAATGTCATCAAACAGTTCCACATTGTCTAGGCTGTAGGTGAGAGCAAAAAATCTGCAATGTTAAGTAAAGGAGTTTTCTTTGCACTCTGTATCTCAAAAACAGTACAAGATATTGTTGTGAAACTTTTCACTTCTTGAGGCTCTGACAGACTGACTATGCATGCCAAATTTGGGGCTGTTTTATCAGATGATGCCAAAGTTATTAATGTGCAAAAACTGGGGTTTAACATTAAAGAGTCTACCCAACCATAACGATAGGGGTGATGCCATGCCCCTAAAATATGGTAGTGCTGGCCAGGATGTAATGTAGTTTCTCAAGTTACTGCATTACAAAGGGGATCACCCACCACTGAAACTGCCTTGTTTACTGCAGTAACTATACTGCAGTATGCTGCATTATGGTGCATCCTTGCCAGAACCACTATTTCTATTATAGATTGAGGGAGTGCTCCCGACCAATTGGAGTACTCCTTTCCGCTGCGTGTGAGGTACTCTTATTCCATGAAGAGCATCTCATGCACAGATACCCTGGAATGAGCACATTCTGGGAAGTTTATTTAAAAAAAAATATATAATTGATTGCTCTCGATCAATAATATATTAATATGTCCCCCATCGCCACTCATTGCTGAAAATGAGTGATTTCACTTGCCTTCAGCTGGAGCCAGAACAGCTCAACTTTGCTTCTCTGTTCTCACTCCAGCTGAAGGTGCATGAAACCACTCGTTTTCAGCAATGAGTGGCTCCGAGAGATGTATAAATACATATTATAGTGGCACAGTATGTAAGGGTTCCAAATGCTGTTCTATCTTAAACCCTGACTTTTGCACCTTAATACCATGGCCATTCCTAAATAGAATAACTTGAAATTCAGTGAGCACATTGTCAGTCCCAGGATCTCTAGACCCTATAAATTTGGTGCTGGTCAGGTCAGCTGTTTGGTCATTCTAGAAGACTGAAAATGTATAAAAATTTGGGTTTTAAAATCTTTTTTGCTCACCAATAGAATATAAATGGCTGAGAGTTAAAACATGAAACTTTCAGATTTGTTAAATTTAGGGCCAAGGGTGTCAATATGCTATGTGGCATAACTGAGAAATGTATAGATGTGCAACTATTAACAAAACTGAATGACACTCTACAAATGCGCAGTTCAGTTTTGACAACATTTTCAAAGGTGTTTTTGTCAAGTTCACGCACGTGTGCAGAATGCAGTTTCTTGGATTTTGTTTCAGTTTGCATCTTTTCCAAAGAGGTAAAACAATGTTCCAAAAAATATGTTCTGTACATATTTGTGGATATAGATTTTTCACTCAGAACTTTTAAATGCTTGTAATGTGTCTATTTTAAAAGAGTTTAGCCTGTGCTGGTCCACTGGTGCAGCAGTAGTGTCACTGCTTGCGTCACCGACGACTTGGATTTGGAAGTGAACTTCAGGACTCAGAGGGCTGGTGGGTGGGGGTGGGGTGGGGAACAGGATCATGCAGCCAAAGGACTGCTCTTCTTGGTAGCTTGTGATGATGGTGACCGATTGAGCACTTTCAAAAGGCGACTGAATCACAGTGCACAGGGCTACTGGGCAGGGAGGGTGACCATATGGGGGGATCGGCAAATATAGTGACAGGATGTCGCTATATATACATGCGCATGGGGGGTGGGGAGGGCCCACACTGGGCGGAAGGGGAGGGAGGGTTTGTGGGGTCTAGTGTGGCAGTGGGCTGCCAAACTGGCCATGTGGCATGGTGGTTTGGTGTTAGGCTAGGGTTGAGAGGGTGATGGGTTCGGTTCTGGGCACATGCTCATATTTTGTGCTGGTCTAGGAATTTTTTTTTCCCTGTCTTTTACACATCCTTCCGACATGCACCTTCCTGGAGTTGAGAATCCTTTAGTAGAGGAGTGTGTGGGGCACAGCCCCCCCCCACATAAAAAAAAATCCAAGTCTCCGGCACCCTTTTGCTGTGCTGTGGGAGTGTACATTGCCAAAACTGATTTTCGGCGATGTACACTCACTGTAACAGCGATCGCCTTTCCGTGATTGCCATTATGACATGAAATCTCCTCAGTAGCCTGTGTGTGTGTGGGAGGGGGGTTTGCAAAGTCTGGTGATTTGCTGACTCCTAGTGAAAGTTGGGGGAAAGGCATCCAGGACTACCTAGAGGGAAAGGGGGGTGTGGCAGACTCCAATGTGTGATGAGCGGGAGCACTTGGTACATGTCATGGAGTCATTGCATGCCACACTTCTTGCGGAACACAGGGAGGAAAATGAATACTGCTGGTGGCAGGATGGCATCTGGAATGGAGTTTAGTAATTCAGTCTCTGCAGTTGGTTCATGCTCAATTCCATTCAGACATTACAGACAAGCTACATCTGGAATGAATTAGGATTGCCTCCTGGTCTACAAGTCTGTCCCAGCCCTATTACTTACACTAGCACCGACATCAATGGCTGAATTGCTCGCAATGAACTGACACTGATCTTTAGTAAATGCAGAAAGGAGTACACATGACTACAAGCAATGCTACAGGCTATGCTTGGCACATAGCCTTTAATGTCACCAACAAAATCTTGTTACTTTTTTTATTCTTTTATTACTTTTTGTTTTTATAATACCCTCATCCTATTTTAGTAGTTTACCTGTCAGTATGTTGGAACCAGTAAAAACTCAGGGGAGGGGAAAATTCAGTGCTGCACCACAGTCATGGCATTAATGATCTCCGCATGGTTAGAACAGGCAAGTGCATGGAGATGACTTTACTGGCAGCGTGCATTTTCAGTGAATAGAAGCAGGTGGTTTGCTGTGGTACTTATGTGTACTGGTCATCAGTTCACAATACAAAATTTAGCAGTGGGGGGGGCCTGCATTTGGACAAGTTTGTGATTTAATTTGTGAACGAGGAAGTGGGTAGGCTGACACTTGAGTAGTGAACAGCTTGCGCCAATCACCGGTGCACAAGGGACCCTGCCCCTGATTCGCTATCAGGAGGGGTTCCAATGTCACCATCACAGATGCAGCTGCATCTGCTCCTCTGCACCAAACAGAAGGCACATGGGATGGGAATGATGAAGGTGTGTGGCAGCCCCTGGTTCAGTCATCAAACCTAGCAGCTGACAGTGCCCAAGGCATGTGCAGCCCCCACCTGACAGACATCAGTGAGTGCTCATCAGCATGCCCGTGGTAAAGGGTGGTGTGGGAAGACAGCTGGGGGGCCATGGCTGGGGTAGGCATTGCTCTGTTGGGCCTCATCCTGCACTGGGGCTGTGGGTACACTCCTGGCTGCATGCCACAAGTGCCCTGTGGTTGGGATCTAGTGCCCCAGGACTGCCCCATACTAGCCCACTGGCCACCACTGCTGTGCTGCAATGTGGTGAACACACACACTGGCACCTGCCCAGGTCAGGCTGCAGCTGATGCCTCTAGGCAGCCGGTTCTACTACCATGTACTGACATGTTACTGCGGCAGTTGGGGATGTGCCAATTGTCTGGGGGTCCCAGTATGGGTGTCATTACCCTGGCAGTCACCAGGGTGTAGGGAACAGTCAGGGAGCTGCCACTGCTGTGTGGCACCACATGTGTTGGATGGCCCATATGCAGGGCACAGAATGGGATGCCAAAACAGACCATGTCTCCACATGCCACCATGCCTTACAGGGTGCCATCGTCCTGGAGTCCATGGTACATGGCCACCATGAGTGTTGGGTGTGGTGCATGGTTCATTACACCAGTCTTTTGCTGGTCTAAGCAGTGGTGTCAGCATCAGTGTCTGCAGGGCTTCTGGAATCCCACCTTTAGTGCTGTTGTAGCTGGGTGCCATTACACAAGCCCTCTTATGCCATGTTGCACTCCTCCCATTCAGGCACAAGGCTAGTGCAGGACCTGTTAAGCACACCAGACCCCGCTTACACTGCAGCCAGTGTTCCTGAATCAGGAGTGTCACAATTTTTTATGCAGGGTGCCCCTAGCATCAGATCTGATTGACACAGGCACCTTGCATCTGTGACACTTGGCCAACTGATTATGATTGTTGTATGCTATTTGTAATATAGAAATTTAGCCTGTGCTTATGGGTACCCCCCCCCCAGGTCAGAGAAGCTACAGGATATATTAACCTGAAACCAGGAGGTAATTAAAAGACCAGTGAGACTTAATTGTGTCTCCTGTTTTTCTGTCTTAATTAGAACTTAGCCAGCTGCCAGAATATAGGGCTCGTAAACTTTATGACGTCTTACAGGAAGCCACATGAGGCAGAGAGAGAGACAAGGCAAGAGGGACAAAGAGGGCAGGCCAGGGAGATCTGAGGACAAAATAGGGGCAAGGGAAGGTGTGTGGCGCCACAGACTGCAGAGGCCAGTAGGTGTACCCGGTGCAGTGGAGGTAGCAGTCAGGACAGCGGGGGTAACAGAGCAACAACAGCCAGGGGGGGAACACAAGCCAGGGACATGGGCAGTGCCAGCTTCCACATGGAAGCTGTAATGAGGGGGGTGAGAAGGCATGCTGCAGGGGGACATGGCCATGGAAGGGCCTGTCGGTGGTATGCCCCCAACAGGCAGTACCGTGCCCGCATCAGCTTTGAACTGTACATGGATGTTGAGATTGTGGGCCGGTACCGCCTGAACAGGGCAATACTGAGGCGGCTCTGTGAGCTGTGCATTGATGTGATGCATGCACCCTCACGACGGAGTCATGCTCTGTCAGTGGAGACAAAGGTAACAGCCTGCATGTGCTTGCTCACCACGGGTACCTTCCAGAGGCCAACAGGGGCACCACAGGCATACCACAGTCGGCCACGTCACGCATCCTCACCCAATTCCTCAGTGCACTGCTGCTACATGCTGTGGAGTACATCCATTTCCCCAGCAACGTGGCAGAGCATACAGCAAACATGCAGGAGTTCCACAGGGTAGCACATATGCCTGGCGTGCTAGGGGCGATAGACTGCACCCATGTGGCTATTCGCATGCCACCTGGCCCCGATGGGGCCACATACTGAAACCGGAAGGGTTTCACCAGTGTCAACTGCCAGGTGGTGTGTGATGCCAGTGGGCGCATCATCAATGTCTGTGCCCCACACCCTGGCGGAGCACATGATGCCTTCATATGGTACCAATCTTCATTGTGCCATCGATTCGAGAGTGGGGACATCCCCACAGGACATCTAGTGGGTGAGTATGCATGTAGGAGTGGCAAAGTTGGGGCAAGGGTGGGAAAGCCACAGGTGCCATGGTAGTGGCACACAGGGCTATGGGCAATATGGACCTGAATATGATACATATCTCCACTATCTCCACACAGGTGACAGCGGATACCCACTCTGTCCCTGGCTGCTCACACCCTACCGGCAGCCCATGACCCCATCGCAGCAACGCTATAATGAGGCACATGCCGCCACATGCAACATCATCGAGCGGGTGTTTGGGATGCTTAAGGCACGCTTCCGATGCCTAGACACCTTCAGTGGTGCCCTACAGTACAGCCCCTCAAAGGCCTGTGGGATATTCCTGGCCTGCTGTATCCTGCACAACATGGCCAAAGACTGTGGGATAGCCGTACAGGTCGAGGAGGGGGACAGCGATGGGGACGCCGGTGATGCCGGTGATGATGGGGATGAGCAGCCCCCCTTGGACGGCGGGACCCCCGACTGATCCGGCAGGCCCAGCTGCACCGGGACACCATCACAGAGGAGCATTTCGCACAACACAGGTAAGTCATGGGGCCATGTGCAACCAACACTGTCTAGGCGTAACCCACAGGCACACAGGGTAACACACCAGGGGTGCATGATGGCAAGGGGAGTGTAAGGCTCCAGGCGCACAAACACACCATCAATGAGGGGTGAATAGTTACATGCTATATGGACACACACACACATACCAGGCACAAAGCGTACATGGGCAGGTGCACAGCAGAGCAGGAACAGACATGTCAGACACACAGATCCACGGACCACCCCCACCACCTGTACTGTCCAAGTACGTGTGTCAGATGCTGGGCACCCTTGCACCTTGGTGTACAGTATAATGCATCATGCACACACACCTGTGGACAGCGGTTGGGTGGGTGTGCAGGTGGTCCATGTGTCGACGTGTTAGGCAGGGCACCCACCCATGCACTGCCCACCATGACACACATTGCACACAGGGCAGCACCAGACAGGGCCCGCACTGGGAGACAGGTCAGTCAGGTGGCACTGTGCCAGAGCCACCTTGGATGCGTGGGCGGCCCCGCCGTGACCCAGCAGCACTGGCAGGCTGAGCATGGGCCACATGGGGTGGCACCGATGTACCACCAGGGGTCCCACTGTGCGAGCGCGATCTTGTCCGCACAGGGGTCTGCAGCATGCCGAACATACCTGCACCAGGTGTGCTCGGGATGCCCACAGCAGAACCCGGCGTCAACAGGCTGGGTGTCGCACGACGCTGGGAATGGGGAGTGGAGAGCATACTGTGTGGGGTGTGCGGTACAGGGGCACCTGACTATGTGCCCAATGTGGCCACAACAGTGACCAATGCCTGGGTCAGCCTGTCAATGGTGGCGGTCACATCCATCCGCATTTGGACCATCTATGCAAGGATCATTGCATTGTCCCTGCTGTGCTGCTCCACAGCCACGCACAGTGCCTCCATGGACGTTGCAACCTGCATCTGCTGCTGTACTGATGCCCGCAGCAGGCGGGTGTGCTCGTCAAATGGGTTGTCTGCCACATCGGCAATCTGTCCCCCAGGGTATGGAAGGTCCTGATGCTCAACACCCCTTGAGGGTGGGCGCTGTTCACTAGGACCAGGTATGGGCAAGTCAACAGGCGGTGTGCATGTGCCACCACTGAACCCTGTACCCCCAGACCTGGTGGGTGACTGCTGCTGCTGCCCCTCCAACTGCTGTGCCCCAGGGACCAGTCATCCCACTGCTGTGTCCGCAACAGTGCCAGAGACCTGCACAGCCACCGGTGCTGCCCCACCGGTGCCGACAGGCACAGCCTGGGACTGTGCTGATGTGCTGGCACACATGTTGGAACCAGCTAGGTCCAGGGGCACATGCTGTCCTGCTGTGTGTCCGTTATGAGACACACACGTGTCACTGCCCATTGCGGTCCTTGCATCATCAATGGTGCAGGTTCGTGCAACAGCCACAGTCTAGCGTGCTGGCATGCTTGCATGCCAGACTGCTGTGACACAGGATGGGCACCCCCACACCTGACTCACCGACATCGGAGATGGCAGCCAGGCATGCACACTGGTGCAATGCGTGCCGGCTGGCAGCGGAGGTGGATGGACCCTCCTCCAACTCTGGCTGGATGTTCACACTGCATGGTCCCACCATCACTGTCCGCTGCAGATGCACAGGATCTATAACAGAAAGTGAGAACATGTTAGTGCATGGGATCAACCTCCCCCCCCCACCACCACCATGTCATACCGTGCAGTGATGGGCTTCCCCCTGTCTGGAAGCCACCTCCGGGAACACCCTCGATTGCACTGCGCTGCATGGATGCAGCCAGACAGTCTTCCGCCGGCATCAGCTGCACCACCTCTGGCTGGCCCCCGCCTGTGGCAGCGCGTGCCGCCCTGAGGGCTGCCACCTTCTCTTTCACCCGTGTCCTGTCGGTCCCAATCTTTTTCTTACATTCCTGCACGGAGCACTGGTGGCTTCCGTGCAGGTTTATGGTGCAAGCTACCCCCTCCCATGCAGCAGCATCGGCCTGAGGGTGCCCTGCCGTCCACTAAGTAGTGGCTCCTCATCCAGGTAGGCCTGGAAGAGTGCCTCTGTCTCGGACTTCGTGAAGTTGGGCCTCCTCCTTCGCCCACCATTATCCTCCTCACCCAGTCCTTGCTCGGCCATGTCGGTCCGTATGGGTGGAAGTGGACACCTGTCACTGTGCAGTTTACAGCATTATCCCATGACCATTGCCCAGAACATCACACAGCATGCAACTCACCTCTCACCTGCAGTAACCGAATCTGGCCACCGCAGATCACTGTCGCACATTTATAGCGCAATGCATGCAAATTAGGAGTGGAGCAACTTTAATGAGATGCAAATCGTGCCCCTGCACCTTTGAATGGCTGATCAGATGATTTGCATATGTCGGCTGAATATCGCGCTGTTGCGCTTTGCGCAATACGGTTGAGCCGGCTGAGCCAATGGCGCATTTCTGTGACTGTGTAGTACACCGCATTGCGCATGCCCAGGTAGCTTACGCAGGCATCTGCCACACTGATGATATGCTGTGCGCGATCAGCAATTCAGGAGACAGCCACCATTGTGTCAGTGGCGCTACAGCGCTGGTCACCACATAGCGCTGTGGCACAACTGCGCAATAGTCCACTGTGGCACTGGCATGCAGGTGACCAATTGCACTGGACGTGTAAACATCTGCTGGTGCTGTGTGTGGCCTTGCACCACAGACCCATGACCTTGTGCCCGACCTTTGCCCCTGGCGCTGTACGTCTGGCATGTCTACAGCTCTATCGCGCTGTTCGGTAACAGCGCGATGTGGACCGACGGTGCTATACGAACAGTGCGATAGGGACTGATGGAGGTGTATTGCGTAACATTTCCACGTGGGGTTGCTTCGCTCTGGAGCGACATATTGCCTACTATACAACTGCAGGGATGGCACGCAGGAGAGCTCCACAGTGGAGTGTGTTGGAGGTGGCCAACCCGGTGGCTGTGGTTGACCCTCACCATGGGTCACTGTTTGGGGGAGAACCCCTGCACATGGCCTGCACCCATGTGTGGCAGCAGGTGGCCACCGATCTGGAGCAGGCCACTGGGCAGCAGAGGACACCAGAGCAGTGCAGGCACTGGTATAGTGACCTGTGCAGGAGGGAGTAGGAACTGCTGGAGCACCTCAGGTCACGTGCCAGGAGGGGCATTGTGCCTAGGCCAGGTGGGTGTGCTGTCTATGCACCTGTAATGTCCACATGGGTGACACTGTGTAATGTGACCAGCGCATGGGGGAGGGTTGGGCTATGGTTTGCTGTGACGGTGTTTGCAGGTGTGTGATGTATGGGTCTGGCTGTGTGGGCAGGCACACTCAATGGGGCAGGGGGCTGTCTGCTTTGGAATCTCACTGATGTGTTTCTCAACATTTGTCTCCCACAGGCGTGGAGGAGCGGAGGCGGGCCCGGGCTGAGGCAAGGAGTGGCAGTGCAGAGGTGGCTGGCAGAGGTGGCATAGGTGTTGGGCCACAGCAGCAGCAGCAGCAGCAGCCGCAGCTGCAGCAGCAGCAGCAGCTTGGTGAGGGTGAGTGTCATTACATCATGGATGCTATTGCATGCTGTGGGGGGGGCACGGCCACCATCCATGGACAACACTACCTTGCATGCAACAAGTGACAGTCATCACTGTCCAGTGGCACTGCATGTCTGTGAGTGCGTCACTGGTGGTCCATGCATGCACTGGGCACATGGCTGTGGCACTAGCATCCCACCATGTAGCCACGTCACTGGACAGCCTTGGTTGTACTGTGCTGGACATGGGCGGTGTGTGTCTGTGTGCAGTGGTACACATGGCTGTTGCTGCCTGGTTGGGCATGTCTTGTGCACGGTCACTGTGGGTGGGTGCAGTCCATCACAGGAGCGGGGCACTTGGCAGTATGCCATGCATGATGGGTGGGATTCAGGGATATGGACAGTCACAGCCATTGACTCTGATCCCTTGTCCTAGGTATCCAGATCCTGTGACGCATGGATCAGTCACTGCAGCGGCTGACACAGGTGGCCATTGATTCACTCACCATCCTGTTGGACGTTCAGTGTCATGGAGTGAGGTGGAGGAGGAGGACCCGGGCCCAGCACCAGGCAGCAGGAGGGCAGGTTGGCAGGCGGTAGCTGCCCATTACCTCACCCCACCTTCCCTCTCCCGGTTGTTCACCCCTGCCCCTTACCCACCCCTATCTTGTACCCATGCCCCCACCCCTGATTTGTCTATACATGTACATAGTTCTATTTGTTGTTTTTCTTATTCTTGTTTATTATAATTATATATTTTGATATGAATACTGTGGTGGTCTCTGATTTGCAGCTGGCTATAGGTGCTCAGTTGCAGTGGTGTGCATGGCATCTGGGGTGGTATGGTCATGGGTATGTGTGTGCATGTGTGTGGGGAGGTGTCTCTGGTGTGGGTGTGGCTTTCAGTCAGTATTGCCGTGTGCTGCCACCACTGCTGGGTGCTCGTGGTGGGTCTGGCTTGTATGGTTCTGTGGTACACGAGGCTGCAGTGTGATGGGGAGATGCGTGGGGATTCCTGCAGTGATGGTCACTGCTCATGGGTGGTGTCTTGGGGTTACAGTGCAGGGTGTGCTGTGCACAAGGTGGGGATGATGTACACTGGGGTGGTCCGGCCCCTTTGTGTGACAGTCTCAGCTTGCCAGTGGGTGTGCTGGGGTAACACGCCCCGGATGTGCTTTGTTTGCTTGTCCCCATGGGCCAGTGGATATTCCATCCCTCCCCCAGTTATGCTGTGCTTGGGGTGTGGGGGTACATTGTTAGTTCTGCAGTGTGTCCCTGTGCCCATCTGTGGCATAGGTGGTGAGCCCCTGCCTACCTCCCTGGTTGTGCAGTTCCATTGCTCTGCTGCTGGGGGTCTCTCTGCATGCGCTATGGCACCTCTGGACTGCTCAGCTGGGCTGCCTTTGTTGTGCTATGGCGCATCATCTCTGCTCAGCTTCCCCTTCCTGGTTGCGCTATAGCGCAGGTTGTGCGATATTCAGACGTTGGCTGGTTGCGCAATTTGTCTTGTCCATGTTTGAATATCGCGTCTATTGCGCATGTGCGCAATTGACTTGTGCTTGCTCCTTCTGTTGCGCACTTTTTGGGTGCAGTTTGACTATCTGGCCCAAGATCTCTAATTTAGGCACTTAGAGGTAATACATTAGATAGAAAAATCTAAATGTACTTTGGTAGGAGTTTGTTTGTAGTTTTCCTTGCTTTTCTTTATGTGATTGTATGCTCTTTGATATTGTTCTGTTACATTTAACATATTTTTATCCATTTTTAAGTAAACTTTTTATTCAAAAGACTGCCTGGGTGTTTGCAAGTTCTTTTTTTGCATGTGACATATAGATGGTTAAGTTTGACAACTGTTCAAAAGCTTGATGGTGTTACTAAACTGGGAAAAGGTAAGAATATACCTAAGATCTTTTACAGAGTTTTAAGGGTTCATTTTGGATACCTGGTTAGGTGCCCTTAGGTGAAAGATATATTGCATCCCCCGAAGAGAATATTATCTTAGCCTGTACATTTGGGTATACTAGCATAAGGTTTACAGTTTGAATCCCCACAGAACTTGAGACTAAAGGTGATTTGGACCCACAAGCAGACTGGAGTGTCACCCTGTCTGTTACCTGTCCACATTACTGCATTTGGAGGTTGGCAAAGTTGGAGCAGAGGGCCTGACCTGCTAAGTGCATTTGTGATAGCATCAAGTTTTTGGTTTTGTGAATTGGGCCCACTGGGTTCAATGCTTTTCCTTAATTGAACAAAGACTGAGTAATGGATGGAGAGTGAGATAGGAGGTCAAGTGAATAAGTAATAGTAAGAGTGAAGGTGGTTGGCTTGTCAGGTGGGGAAACCAGCTTTGCAAAAAAAAAAAACTGATTAGTATGAAACAGTAGAAAGTAGCAAGAAAAGTATTAAGACAACTAGCATGCTGAACAGGACTGAAGATTTATTTGAAATCATGTTTGTTTCAGTCAGTGTTCATGAGGGGAAGAAATGGCATCTGTTATGTTTAAAAATTCTAAAACTGGCATATTTATTTCATCTGTATTCTGTATCCTGATTGCCAGAGCTTTTTTCTTTCACCCTTTGGTTCTGCTGACTTGACACATGGGTCTTGGCCAGTCAAAATGTGGTATTTACACTATCCATGTTACAAATATTTTTGATTGCTGTGGTGCTGTATATACAGTACTTTTAACTGCCATGGTATGTACTTTTAATTGATGTTTATACAGGGAAATAGCTTATAACCACTTCTGTAGGGCGAAAGTTCCATCTATGTAGTATACAGGGCTTCAGATAAGTCTATTCTGGATATATTTTACATCCGAAAATTCACTCAAAACATCCAAAATGTAGTATCTGGAGTCACTGACATCCAGACAACACTTCACTTGCTAATAGTGATGTCCATTTTTCATTGTGTGGATGTCACATCTTTAAATGTTTTTTTTAGTCCTGTGGATGGGTTACCAGCACTGCAATTGCCATGGCAATTTTGTCTCCAACAATTCTGGCCCCCGGCCCCGCAAATAGAATCCTGTCATGCATGCTTTCTTGCATGTACAGCCTCACTCACACAACTCTTTTTGGCACCTTTATTTGGCACAAAGACTGAGAGGGAGAGAGAGAAAGAGAGCAAGTTGCACATGGCAGAGTGAAGGGAACTCGAATGAGCATGGGATGAGACTAGGTGAGTTAAAGACAAGTTAGGCCTTCAAACCAGCCAGGGGGTCTGAAAAATAATTATGCATTTACTTTTTTGGAGTTAATCTATTTATTGCTAGCATTTGGTTGCTGCTGTCCTGTAGTGTTAAGTGCCAGGATGGAGGATTTGTGAGTGGACCATGGATGGACTCTCGGGAGCCATGGTGCAGTGATGGAGTTGGCGAGTGGGAGTTAGGAGGAGAGGAAGGAGGGAGTCTGTCTCTTAAGAGTTCATTAGACCACAGACCAACCATCAGGCATCAAATCAGCAGCAGGCGCTCAGCTGCAGCAGCAGCCAGCAGATATTTTTTGATTGTGTGACTGTGGTGTGACTGCCTTGGTGGGTGGGCTACTGTAGCACTGGGCCTGGCTGGCGGGCAATGGCAGTGGATGGCAAAAGTCATTGAGGCAAGAAACAACACAAACAGCAAGAAAAGCTGCCTGAACATGAGGCCTAGGCTGAGCGGTGAGGGCCTCCCTTGGCCTCAGAAGTGGTTGTGATGACTTGTAGGCACCTAGGTGGAGGCCAAACTTAGCAGTGCTGGAGTCAAGACTGGAGGGGAGAGTCTGATGACTATCTGGTCTGAGGGACTCTGGCTCTGTAAGAGGAACTGCGATGGTCGGTCAGACCGTGGTGTACTGTGTCAGTATGGCGTGGGCCACATGGTGTTGGAGTCAGAGAGGAATGCCACAGTGCGGTGTGTGGGGCCTGCCTGTTGAGGAGTGGTCTACTGGAGGCATTATCTAAAGAGGGAGATTTTGAGAGCCCAGAGCTGGATCGTGGCGAACCAACCTTGTTAGTTGGGATTGCCTAGCTCCAGTTGCAAGTTGCAGGAGAACCAAGGGTTCATCGCCATCAATGAGGATAAAAAGATATTTTTTTATTTCTTTGCTGCTTTGCACATTTTAGCCAAATAGTCACTGGCACTGCCCACCTCACTTTTAGATATAGCCCGAGTCTGTCTGAGCTGCCAGCCTGCTTTGTGCCTCCCTCTGTCTCGTGACCATCTGAGACTGACAGTGAGTGAGTGAGTGAGTAGGAGGAGTAGTAGTAGACAATACTGATTAGTCCTGCTCCTGCTTGAAGCTTCTTAAGTTAAGTCAAAGTGCTTTATTTGCCTACAGAATATATTTGGCTGATATTAATGCAGTATAAAATTGGGTGTCCATATTTAAAGTTTGCAAGGACATTTTGGGAGCATTACCATGTGTAAAAATGCCATGGAATCATTGTAATGTATATATCTTGACTGACTGCTCTGCTGCATGTTCCTGCATTGTCACACACCACTATAGTGAGCACTTGGGACTGCGGAGAGAGCAGATTTGCCTTGTAGTTCTAGAGAATATGTTAGGAGCAAAAATTGTGTATATGTGTGTGTGTGTGTGTGTGTCTCACTGTGGCAGCCTGGCATAGAGCAACTACAGTATATTTTTTGGCCCCTCACTTCTTGATGTATTGTATGACTGCTACTGCAGTCATTGTTTCTCTCATGACACTTTAGTTTTACTTTTTATTCTTTGAGCTTGAGGGAGGCAGCCCGCTTTTGAGGTGTTGCAAACAGCTGTAGTATGTGTGGTGTGGCTTTTATCTTTTCTCTATGTCCTACATCCTGGCATTATGACCTAAGTTTGTTTCTGGGTATGGTACTCACCGATAGAATGTTTTGCTGGAAGAGCATGGGTGAAATAGAAGCGTAACAGAGCAATAAAAACAAAACTGAAAAGTTTGTTTCCGTTGATGTGTTGTTTGGTAGCTACTGTATATGTACATTCATGCATTGCATCTTGACATACCTCCTGCTGATGCCATCATGAATGTAATATAACATGCTCTAAAATAATCTAACTGAAATTGATGGTGCTTATAAGTGAAAATAAATATTTATGCCAAAATAACATCTGATTTCTCTACCCAATTTATTTACCGCTGCCCACTGGTGTTGTATACTAGTAGTTCTGTTCCTTACCACTCTAAAATTGAGATAAATATGCTATTTAACTGCAGTCTGATGGGGCACAGAGTAATCTATTCTACATGTGTTGGTGAGTTTTGCAGTCCGTTATGAATTAATTCCCTATATAATACACAATCAGATCTGATAGTAAAACAGATATGGCAGTAAAGCGTTAACAGGAAGGAGGTAAAGAGACTTTGCATTACTGTTTATCTGCATGAGTGATTATGACACTTTGAATGTAGCAGGCAGCAGGCATCTGTCTGCAAGCAAGTTAACATAGTACATAGCATGATTAAGTTACTTGGTGATGAAACTGCAAGAACAATTTATGAAATAAACACATATCTCTGCAAATGATTGCTGTACTGTTGGTTTTCATTTTCTAACATTAAGAAATGTATTTATGTGGATGTAGCATGGATTACAGTGAGGTATTTGGAAGGCCAATGAGTTGACTTCTAAAAGTATTGGACTGGAAGTATTTTGAATGCCATATTTTGTTGGATGGAATTATTCTGACTTCTGACTTCCTAAAAATTGGCATCTGGAGTATTTGACTCAGTAAAACCGAAATGACTTCAAATTTCAAGCCATGGAAGTATTTGACTTCCACCCAAAATAAATATCTGAAGCCCTGGTAGTATATACAGTGGTGCTGGCCAGAATGTAATGTAGTGTCTTAAGTTAGTGCATGACAAAAGGGATTAGCCACCATTGAAATTGCCTTGTTTACTACAGTAACTCTGCTGCAGTATGTTGCATTATTATGCTGCATCTTGGCCAAAACCACTTTATGTATTGTAGGCCCTGTACACACTGGGCTTCTTAAAATATTTTAAGTCGCTCAAAACCATTTAACAAGCCCAAACACAGTTCATGTCCCTATTGAACATGGTTCGAAAACGTGTTTAAAAACTGTATTTCAACCTTGCAAGGGACCTAGTCTTAAAACCAGTTTTAAATATGGTTTCAAAACAAACACGCTATATCTGGTGGAGTGGACGGCACAGCGAGTCGTGTTTAATCTACAGCTTCTGCTGTTCCACCATGGACCCATGACACATGGTGGCTGCATATCCCAGCATATATTTCCACACCACTGATGCCAGCTGAAAGTATAGGAAATGCATGGTAGTGAGTGACTGGGACTGCAGTAGACAGTTTTGACAAGCCAGTGAATATTTGACAGCTCCCAACTGCATTTTTGTTTATATCCTTCAGAATGAGCGCTTGATCTGTCAGCTGGTCAGATGATGCGGTCACATTCCTGACTGAGTATTGGTCACGGGAGTTTGTACAGGAAGAACTCTCAAACTACAGGAGGAATACAAAAATATATAGCTTTCGAGAGATAAAACTCTCTCTCTCTCATTTTATCTCTCGAAAGCTAGTCTCAGAAATAATTTTGTTAGTCCAATAAAGGTATCACCTGCAACATATTTGTTGTTTTTTTCTACATTGGAATCGATGTTCAAACCCACTGAGAAAGGGCCCCTGGCCTCTCACTGGAGATGGAGGGTGCCACACAGTGCATCAACCAGTGGGATGGGCCTGAGGGGTTCAGCCTGAGGACATGCCTGGGGCGTGTCTGGGGCTATTATATAGGAGCTGGCTCAGGAGACTAGCCCTTTCTGGGCCAGCACAACAGAGGCCTTTGGTTCCAGCTCCAACAGATCAGGTAAGCCTGCCTCCCAGTTGCCCTCATGGCCTTCCTGCTCTTCCCTGTCATGCAGCCTTCATCCCACCCTGTTTGTCTGTATCTCTGTCCCTTGACAGATTTGAATTCTTCGAATGGCTCTCACTGAATAGTTTTCTCACCTCTCCTATTTAGCGGAGCAGTCTGCCAACCCTCCTGCTTTGTCCTCATTTTCCCACATGCCTGCTCCCTCCACAGCTTCTTTTCATGGCTTCCAGTTGTCCAGGGAGGCTGCTTTAGTCTCACTGTGAGTTGCACTGCAATGTCAGGTCCCTCACCACTGGATGCCTACTGCTTTTCAATGTGCCTATCAGTCAAGATTCTTGTTGCTGGGGCCAAGTAATATGCTTTTGCCTTTGTTATCTGGATGCTGTTTATCTGCATGCAAAATCTTGATTCAATGTGCTCCCTTCAGACAGCTATAATTCTAAGGGTGTTTCACCTGGTAGCTTTGACTAAATTGAACTATGGTGAAATATGTCCATCTCTCTCTCTCGCATGACTTGGCCTTTTTCCTCCCTAGGTAAGCCAGCCTTCCGCTGACCCCAGTGGCCTTCCTGGTCTTCCAGAGATGTGTTCCTGTTTGACTTGTATCCCAGTGGAAGTTGCCCCCCTTTCATTTTCTCCCTTCTTATTCCCTGCTCTCAAGAAGGTTCTTGATGCTGCTCTCAGCACTTCACTGTTACCAAAAAAAACCAAAAACAAATGTGATTCTGTGCTAAACATCCATTGTCCAGGGTGTGTGGGGTTATTTAAGCAATAATGCCTGACAGGGTGTGTGTCGTGCTGGGATAACGTCATGCCTCAGGTGGTTGGGCACGGCGCCGCAGGACGAGTGCGTCCAACACCTGAGAAGTGACATTATCCCAGCATGACACACACCTTGGAGGGCATTGTTGCTATTATACAATGGCTTATTGTTATACAGAGTATAAAATCATTTTAAAGATGTTTTAGTTAGGGTGGAAAAATATTTTTGTTTCTTAGAAGAAGATGCAAACAAAGAAGATGCTAATGCAAACAATCAGTCAAGAGGTAGACAGTGCTGAGACTAGACCTGTGATGTTGTACTGGGATAACATCATGGGTCCAGACCCAGCCTGACCAATCAGAGTCCAGGATTCTTTCTTGTCATTGTATAATATGATACAGCCTGGTGCTATTGGTTAGGTCTACAGTCCAGAACTTAGTTGTAGGTTGGAAAGCAGAGCTGGGTTATAGCTGAGCTTTACATGCATGCACAGGATTGATAGCGGGTTTCTGAACACAATGAAGGGTGGTCTGTGCCAGAATGTTCCCACCAGCTGCCATCTTGGGTATGGTGGTGGTTATGTTGGAGCCATTTTGTGGCTGCAAAAAAAGGGGGGGTCTATTTCTGATCAAATAGGGTAAAGGGAAAGGGGAATTGCTTACCCAGGAAAGGCATGCTAAGCCAAAGCTTCTTTCCAGGTGCAACCTGAGAATACAAGGAAATTAAGTGACTTGCTCAGGTCACACAGTATGCAAGTGGGGGCTGATGGGATTGAAACACAGGTCTCCAACTTTGCAGCTCAGTGCCCTTAACCACTTCACTATACTGCCTCCAATGGGTTAATGCACCAGTGACTGGACCTGTCTTATTTGTTTACTGTTCATGACATGTTTGCTTCATATGTTTGCTTGGAGGGTTTATTTAGTGAGTCAAAGCTTTACTCAGCAAGTCAGTATATTTATGGGCCCGTTATTCATTAATTTTCTCTTCCTCTACAGAACTGGTGATGCAGAGTGCATTTCCCTCATCTATTTTGTTATTTCACCTTAGTAAGGTAAAGCCTTCACAGAGGAACTGTGATTTATCAGTATGGCATGGTATTGCATGCAGGCTGAATCACATGTTCTTTGGTCTCCAGCAGAAATGTTTGTGCATGTTGGAATGATTCAGTGATGGCATTGGTTTAATGCCTCCAGTCTGCAACAGTACGCAGTGCATGGGTATTCCATGGTTTTGCTCAACCCCATGTGGTGTTCATAACATAACATGAATGGCTAAGAAATGTCAGAAACAATGGCCTGTTCTGATGGGACCCCCTCTCTTTTATGCTGTTTTCTCCATTTTCACAGCCAACCAGTAATGCCCAACATCCCAGGTTTTATACCAGGGAAATGATGGCATCTAAAAAAAACAACAAATTTTCTTATGTATACTGTTAATCAGGTACTGGTGCCTTGGGGCTGGACATTTGGTCATCTTTCCATTGTTGGGGCTGAGCAACTTCTTCGAGGTAGAGTTGGGCTACCCATTTACACTGGCTCTGGGCACCATGACCCAACTATGGGATGCCCAGGGTAATTATATTGGTGGTGGGTGGGCCCATTTAGAAAATGGTGTTCCCCATACCAGGGGCATTAAAAAAAAGAATGTACCAGGGTTTTCGTGCATGGGTCCTTGTTTGACTTGTCCATTTTGGGACCCAATTTAATGGCACGTATAGAGGTGAAGGTTAGGATTTTAATTTGGTTAGCTGTTACTGTAATATACTGACACTGTTTTTCTTGCCCTTCTCTTAGTAGGTCACACTTCTGACTGGTCTCACTTTACCCCCAGTATAATTAAGCTGCAATCATGTCTGCCAATATGAATTCTCGGGAGCAGGGTGGTCGGGTTCCCCCTCCATCCTCAGCCATGAGAACAATTGGGCAGAATCAAGCTTTTGTGGAGGTGATGCAATGCCTGAAAGAGCTGGGGGGGCCTAACTGAATAAGGACCCTGTTGGAACTTGGGCCTGGGCTGCAGGTCATGGCAGTCAGTGGCCATGAGGGCACTGATAGCAGTGGTTCTGTGGCCATGGCACAGGGCTCAGGTGCAGGGTCAGATCATTTGGGCTGCTCTGACAGGTGCCAGTCCTCTACTGGGCTACTGGAGTTAGTGGCACAGGACATGAGAGGTAAGAAAAAGGGAAAATGCAGGCCAGCAAAGCACCAGTTGCATATGCCAGTGGACAGGTGCCAGGACATGGCTGGTGACCTAGGGGAACGATGCAGTATGAGTACAGACGTGGTCATAGGAAGGATGGAAGATGCTGCCAGTGAGGTGCATGAGGCTCACTATGCCAACAGGCAACAGCTGTTAACGGATGGTGAGTATGACTGTAAGTACATTGAAGTGGCTATACAGTTTGAGCGGGACGTGGAGCCCATGTGACGGAGATTGAACCTTCACATGATGAAGTAATTTACACTCGTCTCAGTTAGCCACAACCACCTCAGCCAGTGTGGTTGACCCAGAAGCACATGAGCAGCCTTCCGGCTGCAGGGTGAATTGGCCTGTGAGGTGCCAAGTGCATGGGCTTCGATAAGTGCAACAACAGGACAGGTGAAAGTCAGGGGCTCACAACCAGCCTCAGACCCATGAGCGGGGGAGGGAGACGACAACCCCCACATCAGGGCTGAAATGACAGGGTTGCTTGTGCTCCCATCACTGGGGCTGGAGTTGAAGGGTTGTTGATCCACATAGCCAGACTCCCAAAGACCCCACAGATGCCACAGTGGACTTGTTTTATATGCTAATCCACTTGGTACCCATGGACACCGATGATGCCAGGTTGTTTGAGTGGGGCTGGCATTCCACAAAAGGCCCTGGGTCCATTCTATAATGCATGGGCCACCTGGTTTCTGCCCCAATTTCCTGTTCCTCAGGCAGGGCAAAACAGGTCAACCCAACAGACCCCAGATACCTCCCAGTCATCATCAATAACAAGATCTTTGCAACAGAGTGCACAGATTGCACTAGGGACAGTCATGCAGGTTTGGATGGGAGCAACTCCACCTAATCTACCTGAGGCACCGACACTGGGAGCCCAGGCTGTGACCACACCTGGAGCAGAGCCTGCATCTGGGCTGGTGCCTCCCCAGGACATGGCTGCCACCATTATGCTAGGAGATGGTGTGCTGTGTGTTTCCCATGACCCTCCACATGGCTAAAATGGTCGCACCCCAGCAACGCCCCACTAGAGCAACAGCTGGACAGGGATGATCTCCAGGGATCATGGCCAAAGGCCAGGCATCAGAGCTGGGGACAGGGGAACAGCCTTGTCAAAAATGGGCATACATATGGATGGATGATCCACTAGGTAATCACCTGTCTGACACCATAAGAGAAATGGAGAAGGGAGTACATTGACATGTTCTCCCTTGTTCACCAGGAACTGCCAGATGAGTACACAAAAATGGGAGGTTAGACAGACCTAGGAAGCCTAATGTGCCATACACATTTGAGAATTAGACTGCAGCCTTTGATATTTTCATGTCCATATATGGGATAAAGCACCCGGAGAGGTTGGTGTCATTGCTAAAGTATAGGGACACCATCAAATTTGCACACCTGTCTTTTTAGGAGTATGCCTGATTAAAGTATGATGAATGGTGTGGCAGCTGACCTTGAAGTGGCAAAATATTCATACAGATCTGTGGGGTGATGATGAGGGGAAAACCCAGTGTTGTAGTGTATACAGATGGTGGGCATGTGATAACTAGACAAGGTATGGGAGACACCAGGAAGGTGCAGAAGAGAGCCGTAAGTGTGTATGTGTGTATGTTACAATTACAATACTGGACAGTGTTTTTGTGCCCAGTGCAAGTTTAGCCATGCCTGCAGAAACTGTGGTGGAAACTCAAGGGCAGCAATTGCAAAGACCATGGAGTCAAACAGCATAGTGCAGAAGGTTACTCTGCAGACAAGAAAAAGCAGGGCACCAGTAAGTCTGGCTAAAACACCAGTAACAGTGTACAACTTACTTCCTTGGCTCTTCCAATACATGAACAGGCAAGCTGCCCAGTTTTTGATTAATGGTTTCACACAAGGGTTTGAGATTCTGTACAAAGGACCCAGGGTGGCCACAACAGCATGGAATCTGAAATCCACGCAAGCACTCCCAGGAGTACTTGCAGACAAAATACAGAAGGAGATGGGGGCCTGCAAGGTTGCCAGCCCATTTGACCACCTGCCTCTGGAGTTTTTGAGGGTCTTCCCTCTGTGAATAGTCCCAAGAAGAAGATTCTAGGTGAGGACCACCTCATACACCATTTATCTTACCCAAAGGGCAATTAGGTAAACAGTTTAATTTCCACTGAAGATAGTATAGACAGAGATATGTATCTTTCAACACTGCAGTGGAGCTGGTGCAGAACCTTGGACCCAGAATGTTGATGGTGAAGAGGGATATAAAATCTGCCTTCCACCTTCTTCTGGTTCAACTGAGAGACCATGGCCTGTTGGGGTTCATGTTCCAGGGAAGGAGGTACTGTACTATGACAAGACCATGGCAATGGGCTGCTTCTGTATCAGCTGTGTTATTTTAAGACCTTTGCATCCTTCTTGGAATAGGTCACCAGGGCATACATTGGCAATTCCCACATGGTGCATTACAAGGGTAATTTCTTGTCCACAGGACCTGCCCAAGCCAGCAGTTGCCATAGTATGTTGGAGGGTTTTCGCACACTGTTGGCACAGTTTCGGGTTCCCTAGCTCTGGAAAAGATGGAAGATCCAACCAAGAGACTGTTATTTTTGGGAATCGAGTTGATTCTGTACATGTGGTCTCCTGCCTGCTGAATGAGAAGGTGTCAACCTTTAAATGGCTGCTGACTCAAACAGTGAAAGCAGAGAAGTGACTTTGGTACAACTCCGGTCACTGGCAGGCCACCTGAGCTTTGATTGCAGGACTATCATGCTGGGGAGATTGTTGCTGAGGTATTTAGCAGTGGCAACTTCCAGGTCCACTTGACCTTATCACCACATCTGGGTGACACGAGGTATGGAAGTTGATTTGTGGGTATGAAACATCTTTTTGTGGGATTTCAATGGGGTAGCCATATGGGAAGATAAGGGGAAGGAATGAGCTGGAGTTGGTCACTGACACTTTGGGTGGGGGGGGTCAATGTTTCAGAGCTTTTCTTCGGAGATCCTGGTTTGCAGGGTGGTAGATCTTGGAATGGGTCAAGAGGGGGGCCTTACAAAAAACATCCCCCTCCTGGAACAATTTCCTATCATGGTAACTGTGGAGGTATGGGGGGAACAGACTGTCAAACCAGTGTTTGTTCTTCAACATCAACAACAAAGTGGTTGCAGACATCATCAAGTCCCAGACCTCTGGGTTGGAGGATGTCACGTGTGTAGTGTGTGTTTTCATCCTGCGTTGCTTCCAACACAATGTAACTTTCAGGACACACCACCTCCCAGGGTGAATATGATTGCTGATGCCTAGTTAAGATTTCCATTCTAAAGATTCTGACAGCTAGCGCCAGATGCGGACCCCTAATCCACAGAGATACTGTTGCAGTTTGGCAGTTGGGGACCTAAAGAACATTATGGCTGTTGAAGCTCTCTGTTTCCCCCTTGACATGGAAGAGATATGCAAGTAGTTTCACTGCCTTCCTCTCATTTTGTGGAAGGCAGTTAAGTGAGTTTCCAGGGGTAGCACAGCACAAGGCCCATAATTACGTACACAAATTAATTCACCATGGAAAATTGCTGGTGGCAATTAGAACATGATTAGTAGGCATAACCTTTCTCTGCAAAGCTTTGAGGTATCTAAATCAGACAAACACAGGCCACAGGTGGAGTTTGATGACATCTGCTCTTACACAGAATCTGTTTGCATTTGCCACAGGAGGACAAAAAGGCTTGTGTTTTTGGAGACAACATAGGTGGAGTATGTTGTGGTGAAACTTGGTTGAATTAGTGTATTATTGAGTGAAGAGTAAATTTGAGACCAGCCAGAGTAGCCCACATTTAGGGGCCATATTATAAGAACTGAGTCTAGCCCTGTAGTTTAGGGCAGGGGTGCTGATTGTCTGGCCTGGGGCCTGAGCTACTTGATAACTAAACCTCCCACAGTCAATAACACACAACACCAGGAAGGAGTTGGGTCTGCATAAAACAACCACTGTAACATGTCCAGCACATTCATGTCCAGCGAGTGAGTAGAACAGTGAAGGAGTGGAACAGGTCACTGGCATTATTGGTGATGGCTAGCACCGCAACCATCAGCCAGAAGGAAGCGGAGAAGCGGGAGACTTTGCCAGTCAGCTAAGACAAGGCACCTCTTCACTACTGTATAACAGCCACTGCTCAGAAGGGGGGAAGTTCAAAGGTAGGCCAAAACTGGAAATAGGAGCAACACCAATCTCGGACACAGTAGTAGTGCCAAATTAGTCAAGGGATATTTCAGGATTTTTAAAAATCCCTTTAGAGAATTGTGAAACATTCTGAAACCTGTTTTTCCTTGTTTGGTAATGTGTTCACTGCTACCAGGAGAGGGCACTTGGATCTGATAGTCTAGTTGAAGATCCAACAGATGGTGCTAGAGTACTGTAATAGGAACTGGGCTCTTTCTGTAGTGAGAAATGTGTCTTAATTGTATTTTTGTATGCCAATCTCTAGTTCCCTGAAGTTGCAGGAATTAACAAAATGGTCTGCTGGTGTATAGGAAGTGTGTTTGCCTATGAAAACAAGGTTGCTGGGTTCAAACCTAGAGGAAAGAGTTGTCATTTATTTCTCCCACTTTTCACCCAGAGAACATGATTTAAAGCAGCAGTGCAATGAAAATTGGCTAAAATTTGACCCCAACTTTTTTTCTTCCTAATTGGTGCCAGATATCTTCCATTTTATTTTGGTGGTGACATTTTTAGTTTCTGTTATCATTTAAGCATTTTTATGAATGCTTTATGATAATTATTTCTCAAGAAAGAAAGATGGCCGCCTCATTTTTGCATAGAAATAATATTGAACACCTCAGGAGGGTAAGAATCCAGACAAAAATGTAAATATACAGTACACAGCATTGTAAGCACCCAGAAGACCCAAATCAAGAGTTATGGCAATATTTTTATAACCATAGCAGAAAATTAGTTTTTTAGAATAATTTTTTTCATTGCACTACTGCTTTAAATCTTAATAGAGGCTTAAACATTCATATTAAAATATTCTTATATCAATTGCAACTTCACTTGATCTATGAAAGCAATGAGAATGGTATATTTTTATCAAACAGAAGCTGACTGTAACAATATGTGCAGGCAGGAGGTTGTCCTTTCATGACAGACACTTCATGAAAGAAAATGTGCATATAATTATTGCTGCCTAGAAAAGTGCCCATGACATTTATGCTGATACAGTATTTCTGTAAAAAGTACAGGTAGCAGAAAAATGCTTTTTGCAAATCTGCTATCATATTTATGTTTTACTTGTTACTTGAGTAGCGATCTATGGAGGCATGGAGTAAGAACAATAAACTGCATACTGTATATCACAAATCTGAGCAGGGACAAAACAGTGTTAGAACATGAAGTTACTGATTGGAAATGTGTGTGTAAATGTTAAAGTGCTCTAAGAATGTCTAGCTCACTAAAACAGTGTTAATCCTTCTGTCAGTCAGTAGTACACTAGCAGGGGTTTTATCTCCTTACCACATGGTGAGGAGTTCTAACCTGCAAAAGTGTTTTTCCTTCAAAAGAAGAGTTTTATACTAACACCTTTTAGTTAATTCAGTGCAAGAGGGCTACTGATTATCTTACATATTGAAAATTGGCAATCATATATTTCTCAATCAAAACAATTCCGCAAGTTGATTTAATTTCAAAGTATCCAGAGAGTATATAGTTCACTAGAGAAGTTCCCATTTTCACTGCTGATCAGCTCACCATTGGTAGAGGGTTCAAGTCTTGGTCATCAATTTATATTATTATTTTTTTGTTATGAATAGAAGAGTTTTGATACTACATGTTTTACTAAATTCAGTACAAGGACACTCATCAAAATATTGTCAAAAGCAATATAAAAAGGTCTGATAAAGTACTGTACACATATGCTCCTTACATTTAAATCTCATAGCCACCACTAAGACAGTTGATCACATTTCAAAGTACACTTAAGCAGCAGGTGTCCTTCCTACTAGTCAGTAGTACACTGACGGGGTTGCTGTCTTTTAACCATAGGGTGAGGAGTTCAATTCTTTCTTTCTCCCTTACCTAATTCAGTGCAAGTGATCTGTGCTGAACTGCTGATTATCTTAAAGGGGCACTGCAGCTTTCTCCACTTGTTTGTTGTCTTATCTAAGCAGTGTACATTCTGACACAGACCCATTCTACACGAGTTATGAAATGCACCCAGTGATATAAAAAGAAGGTTTTTTACCTGTTTTGTTAAATTTTCACAAAACTCGAGTTTGATCTGAAAGCACGAACCACCGGAAGCATTGGCAGGATGAGAACACGCATCAGGCACAAGCGCAGTCTCGGTACAACTTTTTAGCATATCTCTTGTAATAAAACCCTATTAATAATTAAACACTGAACGGTTTCAGGTGCCTAAAACAAAAATGAGCACTGTGAGCATCGCATTTTACATTTTAATCATGACCTAAAATCCGCACATGCAAGAAAAAAGCATATACAAGATCCGCAGATGCAAGACACATGCCGCCTCGTGCATGCACAGGATTTCAGGTCATGATTAAAAGTAAATCGCACGCTCAGTGCTCGCTTTTTTGTTTTTAGCCACCAGAAACCACTAATGTTTATTTGTTTACTGGGAAACCTTTATTATAAGTGGCATGCTAAAAATTGCATCTCAGGGCTGCGCCATGCCTGATGCATGTTCTCAACCTGCCGATGCTTCCGTGGCAGGAGCTTTATTTCGGACCGAGGAAATGTTGAGTTTTGTGAAATGTATCAAACAGGTACACAACTTTCTTTTATATCACTGGATGCATTTTTGTAATGCATGTAGGATGGGTCTGAGTCAGAATATACACTGCTTAGATAAGACCACAAACGAGTGGAGAAAGCTGACAGTGCCCCTTTAAAGCAGCAGTGCAATGGATCAATAATGCTGTATTCACATTTTTACTCAGAACTTGTCTGGAATAGTTAATTTATGTACCTTTTGTAATCGGATGGCATCAGATTGTAGTTCTATGTTCATTGTTTTTCCACTGACTCATACACACCCTTGCCAAGATCACCATTTTGTATCCAGTTGCATCATGGTATTTTTTTGGATGAAAAGGCTTACCATGATACAACTCGAGCAATCTCATGATGCAATTCTTTATTGTTGTTCAAGTGCGCTCCCAGTAACAGTTTTGGACCACTTGCATGCAAAAGAAATGGCTCTCGTTAGCAGCAGCATTTTATGCTGTAACACCTCAGATTCAGTGTGAGTGAACTTAGGATTTTAGTAAACATTTGTGTGCCTTTAGTAAGTTTTTAGATCGATAAAGTGCACAATGCAGCATTTAAAAATCAGTAAATGTGTGAAACCCCTATTTTTTTTCATAATAACATTTGTAAAGCTGAGGTATTGCTATGGAACAGTCCCTCCCAGGACCAATTTGTAAATGAGCCTGCTCAATGGTATTTTCCTAGTAAAATAAAAATTAAATTGAAAAACACTGACAATGAGAAGCTTTGTGACAGAATTTATTACAAATTGGGAACTGTCAGTTGCTATCATTAGTGAAGAAGATGATGCAGATCACGATCATACACATGCTCAGCAATGTCCAGGAAGGTTGCCAGAACATAAAAAAAAATTAACAGCTGCTGTTCACAGCACACATCATGTCACATCATAGGTGATGCCAGATGAACAGGATTTCCATCCCTTATACAAGTTTTCAATCAAGGTGAATGTGGAACTTAACCATGAAATACTGAAAAGAGATCCCGTGATGGTTTTGGCTTGCTAGCTGCTGTTTCCCTCGGCACTCGCTCCCCCATCTGAAAATCTACAATAATCTAGTGCTTTCTGGCTTAAACTACTTGGGATCACCTCAACATTACTGCTCTTGTCTATCCAACGATTTTTTCTGGCCAAATTTCTGGGGTCTCTGCTATCTTAATAAGCCGGGATGGAGGTCGAAATGAAAGCGGCCTTGCCCAGACACATGCCCCCGGTCTCTCCTGACAAGCAGGCGATAAAAGCAAAACCTCTCCAGCACTCCTCAGCTAAACAATTGGGCATCCTGTCAGCCTCCGCACCACTCTCAGAAGAACGCTTTCTACAAAAACTGCAACCTTTTAAAGAGACTCTTCAAGATATTGCTGCTGACCTTAAAAATATTTGCAGCAAGATGGCGGATCTCAGGACTTGAGCGGCGGATACCGAGGCATGTACCTACTCTCTAGAGGCCTGGCGAGACAAGACTGAACCAGAGATCACAAAGCTCAGGCAACAAATTACTAAATTGCAACTTAAAACCGAAGACCTAGAGGGGCGCAGCAGGAGGAATAACATCCTGATCTTTGGGCTACCAGAAGGGGCTGAGGGATCCTCTGTGATTCCATTTACGCAGAAATTTCTCTCCAAGATTGTGGGTCCTTCCCCACATAACCCCACTTATCTAATAGAAAGGGTGCACAGGTCTTTACACCCGAAACTGGAGGAGTCTGCCTCCCCTCATCCGATGATCATCCACTTGCTTAATTACCTGGAAAAGCAACATATCCTGGCGAAAGTCAGAGAGCTACAGGCTATACACTGGGAGGGCAAGTGACTAAGGATTACTCAGGACCTGCCTTTTGAAACCCGCCAGAAGAGAGCCACCGTTCATTCAACAGTCAGCAAGCTGATAGCAGCCAGTATTAAGTTATCGTATGGCATACCCAGCTCATTTGCAGGTTTTGGTGGATGGAGTATGGCTCTCCTTTGACTCTGCTGACCAGGCATAGGCTGATCTGAGCAAGAAGCTGCCCTCATTATTTAAACCTTAATGCTGTGGACCAGTTTACAAGTTATCAAGGAAGTTCTTTTGACTGTTTGAATGCCTTTTCAGCTGGCTTACCATTGATGCGTCCAGTCCAGAGGATGCCTTTTGTGTGGGAGGTATTCTGCTAGGGAGAGGACAGCGGCGGACTGAGAGGGAGGCGAGCAGTGGCCTGAAGGCCTGGAAGATTCTGCGCTGCATCAAGGCACCATTTTCCCGCAGACCTTTTTTTGTGTAGTTGGCTGTTTCCAGTGGGGGTTGTTTTATGGTGCGGTGCTGGCCCATTACCAATCTGGTTCCCCTGGGGAACAGCCGCATCTTCAAGGGGTCACTTGGCTTATCTACTCCCCCTTGAGATATTTCTATGTTGCTTTATGCAAATAAGGCTGGAAATACCATCTTTTATCTCCCTCTCTGCTCACTACTAACCCTCTCTCTTCTGGCTGCTTCTCTACCATATTACATTTCTGGATTTGCTATATTTGGTGTGATAGCGAAGCCTAACCCTTGCATAAAGAGCCTGTCTCCTTTTGATAATTTTCTATAGGACTCCTGTCCTCCTTCTCATCTTCTTCTTTCATTCTCTTTTTTAATTTTTATTGCTCCCTTTCGTATTTTTTATTTCAACGCTTACAACTAGCTTTCTCTGTGTTCCTGCTCGTTCGACACCTTTTTCTTTTTCCTTATTACTTCTTTTAGAGTCTCTGGTGCAGGCCGTGCTTCCCTCTTGGCAGGCTGACAGTAATTCAGTTTTGCATATGAGGGTGACCTGTTCCATAACTCCACGGTGTATCTCTATTTGGATGAAGACTAATTACAGTACCTTTCAATTAAGGTCTTGTGGGGGTGGGAGGAGAGGACATTGGCTTTGGAATAGCCAACCACATGTACTGGTGTATGGGGGGATGTACCCTAATTACTCTCGTCCCTTTCTCTATATCCTATGGCACTATGGGGTTTATCTTTGGTTTCTTAGGTTGGATCATAATTATGTCAAAGTTAGGGTTAGCGGTTTATTCTGTGCACGAGGCTGTTAATTTCCATTTCGTATGCCTAGATAGGATTATAGAGGGTAGTTATAAAAGGGTACATACGGGGTCTCTACCATTCAGGAGCAATGAGGCTTTTCAGTTGATTTTAAAGTTGGGTAGAGAGTTAATTGTAAATAGTTATAGGAGGGTAGGGATTATGGGGGGGTATCAGATAACCTTGGTGTTCCGCTTCTCTTCACTTTTAATGATGGGGTCTCCCCTATCTTTACAATTGTTTTAATGGACGGATTTATGTTCATATTTTTTTGGGGGGCCTTGCGGGAACACCAATCTTATAATTTCCAAGGAATATTTGTTGCGGGGGGGGGTTTATTGGTGCACTTTCTCATTACAAGGGACTCGTTATGTATGGGACTTTATAGATTTCAATGGCTAGTGGCCTGCAAAAATGTATAACCTGGAATGTAAGAGGGGCTCGTGAACTTAATAAAAGAATTCAGGTTCTTAAACACTTATCACTACTGCAGGCCCATATCTCCTTTATCCAAGAAACCCATCTTCTCTCTGGGGAAGCGGTGGGCTTGCGTAGACTGGAGAATGGGCAAGTTTTCGCTCGTACCTCAACCGCCAGTGGTGGCACTGCCATCCTAATTCACAAGTCGATTGCCTTTCAATCCAAAATGATAATTACTGACCCACAGGGGAGATATGTATTAGTTCACGGCCTATTGGAATGCACTGAATTAGTCCTTGGGAGTGTGTATGGGCCTGTGGGGGGAAATTCTGAATTTTTTCAGGACTTATTGAACAAATTGCAAATGTTTTCTGCACTTCCCTTAATCCTTGGGGGGGGTTGGAACTTACTGTGGCACAACTGCGCAATAGTCCACTGTGGCACTGGCATGCAGGTGACCGATTGCGCTGGATGTGTAAACGTCTGCTGGTGCTGTGTGTGGCCTTGCACCACAGACCCATGACCTTGTGCCCGACCTTTGCCCCTGGCGCTGTACGTCTGGCATGTCTACGGCTCTATCGCGCTGTTCGGTAACAGCGCGATGTGGACCGACGGTGCTATACGAACAGTGCGATAGGGACTGATGGAGGTGTATTGCGTAACATTTCCACTTTGGGTTGCTTTCGCCAGGAGCGACATATTGCCTACTATACAACTGCAGGGATGGCACACAGGAGAGCTCCACAGTGGAGTGTGTTGGAGGTGGCCAACCTGGGTGGCTGTGGTTGACCCTCACCATGGGTCACTGTTTGGGGAGAACCCTCCACATGGCCTGCACCCATGTGTGGCAGCAGGTGGCCACCGATCTGGAGCAGGCCACTGGGCAGCAGAGGACACCAGAGCAGTGCAGGCACTGGTATAGTGACCTGTGCAGGAGGGAGTAGGAACTGCTGGAGCACCTCAGGTCACGCGGCCAGGAGGGGCATTGTGCCTAGGCCAGGTGGGTGTGCTGTTTATGCACCTGTATTGTCCACATGGGTGACACTGTGTAATGTGACCAGCGCATGGGGGAGGGTTGGGCTATGGTTTGCTGTGACGGTGTTTTCAGGTGTGTGATGTATGGGTCTGGCTGTGTGGGCAGGCACACTCAATGGGGCAGGGGGCTGTCTGCTTTGGAATCTCACTGATGTGTTTCTCAACATTTGTCTCCCACAGGCGTGGAGGAGCGGAGGCGGGCCCGGGCTGAGGCAAGGAGTGGCAGTGCAGAGGTGGCTGGCAGAGGTGGCATAGGTGTTGGGCCACAGCAGCAGCAGCAGCCGCAGCTGCAGCAGCAGCAGCAGCTTGGTGAGGGTGAGTGTCATTACATCATGGATGCTATTGCATGCTGTGGGGGGGGCACGGCCACCATCCATGGACAACACTACCTTGCATGCAACAAGTGACAGTCATCACTGTCCAGTGGCACTGCATGTCTGTGAGTGCATCACTGGTGGTCCATGCATGCACTGGGCACATGGCTGTGGCACTAGCATCCCACCATGTAGCCACAGCCACTGGACAGCCTTTATTGTACTGTGCTGGACATGGGCGTGTGCCTGTGTGCAGTGGTACACATGGCTGTTGCTGCCTGGTTGGGCATGTCTTGTGCACGGTCACTGTGGGTGGGTGCAGTCCATCACAGGAGCGGGGCACTTGGCAGTATGCCATGCATGATGGGTTGGATTCAGGGATATGGACAGTCACAGCCATTGACTCTGATCCCTTGTCCTAGGTATCCAGATCCTGTGACGCATGGATCAGTCACTGCAGCGGCTGACACAGGTGGCCATTGATTCACTCACCATCCTGTTGGACGTTCAGTGTCATGGAGTGAGGTGGAGGAGGAGGACCCGGGCCCAGCACCAGGCAGCAGGAGGGCAGGTTGGCAGGCGGTAGCTGCCCATTACCTCACCCCACCTTCCCTCTCCCGGTTGTTCACCCCTGCCCCTTACCCACCCCTATCTTGTACCCATGCCCCCACCCCTGATTTGTCTATACATGTACATAGTTCTATTTGTTGTTTTTCTTATTCTTGTTTATTATATTATATATTTTGATATGAATACTGTGGTGGTCTCTGATTTGCAGCTGGCTATAGGTGCTCAGTTGCAGTGGTGTGCATGGCATCTGGGTGGTATGGTCATGGGTGTGTGCATGTGTGTGGGAGGTGTCTCTGGTGTGGGTGTGGCTTTCAGTCAGTATTGCAGGTAGCTGCCACCACTGCTGGGTGCTGGTGGTGGGTCTGGCTTGTATGGTTCTGTGGTACACGAGGCTGCAGTGTGATGGGGAGATGCGTGGGGATTCCTGCAGTGATGGTCACTGCTCATGGGTGGTGTCTTGGGGTTACAGTGCAGGGTGTGCTGTGCACAAGGGGGGGATGATGTACACTGGGGTGGTCCGCCCCCTTTGTGTGACAGTCTCAGCTTGCCAGTGGGTGTGCTGGGGTAACACGGCCTGGATGTGCTTTGTTTGCTTGTCCCCATGGGCCAGTGGATATTCCATCCCTCCCCAGTTATGCTGTGCTTGAGGTGTGGGGTACATTGTTAGTTCTGCAGTGTGTCCCTGTGCCCATCTGTGGCATAGGTGGTGAGCCCCTGCCTACCTCCCTGGTTGTGCAGTTCCATTGCTCTGCTGCTGGGGTCTCTCTGCATGCGCTATGGCACCTCTGGACTGCTCAGCTGGGCTGCCTTTGTTGTGCTATGGCGCAACATCTCTGCTCAGCTTCCCCTTCCTGGTTGCGCTATAGCGCAGGTTGTGCGATATTCAGACGTTGGCTGGTTGCGCAATTTGTCTTGCCCATGTTTGAATATCGCGTCTATTGCGCATGTGCGCAATTGACTTGTGCTTGCTCCTGCTGTTGCGCACTTTTTGGGTGCAGTTTGACTATCTGGCCCAAGATCTCTAATTTAGGCACTTAGAGGTAATACATTAGATAGAAAAAATCTAAATGTACTTTGGTAGGAGTTTGTTTGTAGTTTTCCTTGCTTTTCTTTATGTGATTGTATGCTCTTTGATATTGTTCTGTTACATTTAACATATTTTTATCCATTTTTAAGTAAACTTTTTATTCAAAAGACTGCCTGGGTGTTTGCAAGTTCTTTTTTTGCATGTGACATATAGATGGTTAAGTTTGACAACTGTTCAAAAGCTTGATGGTGTTACTAAACTGGGAAAAGGTAAGAATATACCTAAGATCTTTTACAGAGTTTTAAGGGTTCATTTTGGATACCTGGTTAGGTGCCCTTAGGTGAAAGATATATTGCATCCCCCGAAGAGAATATTATCTTAGCCTGTACATTTGGCTATACTAGCATAAGGTTTACAGTTTGAATCCCCACAGAACTTGAGACTAAAGGTGATTTGGACCCACAAGCAGACGGGAGTGTCACCCTGTCTGTTACCTGTCCACATTACTGCATTTGGAGGTTGGCAAAGTTGGAGCAGAGGGCCTGACCTGCTAAGTGCATTTGTGATAGCATCAAGTTTTTGGTTTTGTGAATTGGGCCCACTGGGTTCGATGCTTTTCCTTAATTGAACAAAGACTGAGTAATGGATGGAGAGTGAGATAGGAGGTCAAGTGAATAAGTAATAGTAAGAGTGAAGGTGGTTGGCTTGTCAGGTGGGGAAACCAGCTTTCAAAAAAAAAAAACTGATTAGTATGAAACAGTAGAAAGTAGCAAGAAAAGTATTAAGACAACTAGCATGCTGAACAGGACTGAAGATTTATTTGAAATCATGTTTGTTTCAGTCGAGTGTTCATGAGGGGGGAAGAAATGGCATCTGTTATGTTTAAAAAATTCTAAAAACTGGCATATTTATTTCATCTGTATTCTGTATCCTGATTGCCAGAGCTTTTTTCTTTCACCCTTTGGTTCTGCTGACTTGACACATGGGTCTTGGCCAGTCAAAATGTGGTATTTACACTATCCATGTTACAAATATTTTTGATTGCTGTGGTGCTGTATATACAGTACTTTTAACTGCCATGGTATGTACTTTTAATTGATGTTTATACAGGGAAATAGCTTATAACCACTTCTGTAGGGCTTAAAAGTTCCATCTATATGTAGTATACAGGGCTTCAGATAAGTCTATTCTGGATATATTTTACATCCAAAATTCACTCAAAACATCCAAAATGTAGTATCTGGAGTCACTGACATCCAGACAACACTTCACTTGCTAATAGTGATGTCCATTTTTCATTGTGTGGATGTCACATCTTTAAATGTTTTTTAGTCCTGTGGATGGGTTACCAGCACTGCAATTGCCATGGCAATTTTGTCTCCAACAATTCTGGCCCCGCCTCGCAAATAGAATCTGTCATGCATGCTTTTGCATGTACAGCCTCACTACACAACTCTTTTTGGCACCTTTATTTGGCACAAAGACTGAGAGGGAGAGAGAGAAAGAGAGCAAGTTGCACATGGCAGAGTGAAGGGAACGCGAATGAGCATGGGATGAGACTAGGTGAGTTAAAGACAAGTTAGGCCTTCAAACCAGCCAGGGGGTCTGAAAAATAATTATGCATTTACTTTTTTGGAGTTAATCTATTTATTGCTAGCATTTGGTTGCTGCTGTCCTGTAGTGTTAAGTGCCAGGATGGAGGATTTGTGAGTGGACCATGGATGGACTCTCGGGAGCCATGGTGCAGTGATGGAGTTGGCGAGTGGGAGTTAGGAGGAGAGGAAGGAGGGGAGTCTGTCTCTTAAGAGTTCATTAGACCACAGACCAACCATCAGGCATCAAATCAGCAGCAGGCGCTCAGCTGCAGCAGCAGCCAGCAGATATTTTTTGATTGTGTGACTGTGGTGTGGCTGCCTTGGTGGGTGGGCTACTGTAGCACCGGGCCTGGCTGGCGGGCAATGGCAGTGGATGGCAAAAGTCATTGAGGCAAGAAACAACACAAACAGCAAGAAAAGCTGCCTGAACATGAGGCCTAGGCTGAGCGGTGAGGGCCTCCCTTGGCCTCAGAAGTGGTTGTGATGACTTGTAGGCACCTAGGTGGAGGCCGAACTTAGCAGTGCTGGAGTCAAGACTAGGAGGGGGGAGAGTCTGATGACTATCTGGTCTGAGGGACTCTGGCTCTGTAAGAGGAACTGCGATGGTCGGTCAGACCGTGGTGTACTGTGTCAGTATGGCGTGGGCCACATGGTGTTGGAGTCAGAGAGGAATGCCACAGTGCGGTGTGTGGGGCCTGCCTGTTGAGGAGTGGTCTACTGGAGGCATTATCTAAAAGAGGGAGATTTTGAGAGCCCAGAGCTGGATCGTAAAGCGAACCAACCTTGTTAGTTGGGATTGCCTAAGCTCCAGTTGCAAGTTGCAGGAGAACCAAGGGTTCATCGCCATCAATGAGGATAAAAAAGATATTTTTTTTATTTCTTTGCTGCTTTGCACATTTTAGCCAAATAGTCACTGGCACTGCCCACCTCACTTTTAGATATAGCTCGAGTCTGTCTGAGCTGCCAGCCTGCTTTGTGCCTCCCTCTGTCTCGTGACCATCTGAGACTGACAGTGAGTGAGTGAGTGAGTAGGAGGAGTAGTAGTAGACAATACTGATTAGTCCTGCTCCTGCTTGAAGCTTCTTAAGTTAAGTCAAAGTGCTTTGTTTGCCTACAGAATATATTTGGCTGATATTAATGCAGTATAAAATTGGGTGTCCATATTTAAAGTTTGCAAGGACATTTTGGGAGCATTACCATGTGAAAATGCCATGGAATCATTGTAATGTATATATCTTGACTGACTGCTCTGCTGCATGTTCCTGCATTGTCACACACCACTATAGTGAGCACTTGGGACTGCGTGGAGAGCAGATTGCCTTGTAGTTCTAGAGAATATGTTAGGAGCAAAAATTGTGTATATGTGTGTGTGTGTGTGTGTGTGTGTCTCACTGTGGCAGCCTGGCATAGAGCAACTACAGTATATTTTTGCCCCTCACTTCTTGATGTATTGTATGACTGCTACTGCAGTCATTGTTTCTCTCATGACACTTTAGTTTTACTTTTTATTCTTTGAGCTTGAGGGAGGCAGCCCGCTTTTGAGGTGTTGCAAACAGCTGTAGTATGTGTGGTGTGGCTTTTATCTTTTCTCTATGTCCTACATCCTGGCATTATGACCTAAGTTTGTTTCTGGGTATGGTACTCACCGATAGAATGTTTTGCTGGAAGAGCACATGGGGTGCGAATAGAAGCGAACAGAGCGAATAAAAACAAAACTGAAAAGTTTGTTTCCGTTGATGTGTTGTTTTGGTAGCTACTGTATATGTACATTCATGCATTGCATCTTGACATACCTCCCTGCTGATGCCATCATGAATGTATTAATATAACATGCTCTAAAATAATCTAACTGAAATTGATGGTGCTTATAAGTGAAAATAAATATTTATGCCAAAATAACATCTGATTTCTCTACCCAATTTATTTACCGCTGCCCACTGGTGTTGTATACTAGTAGTTCTGTTCCTTACCACTCTAAAATTGAGATAAATATGCTATTTAACTGCAGTCTGATGGGGCACAGAGTAATCTATTCTACATGTGTTGGTGAGTTTTGCAGTCCGTTATGAATTAATTCCCTATATAATACACAATCAGATCTGATAGTAAAACAGATATGGCAGTAAAAGCGTTAACAGGAAGGAGGTAAAGAGACTTTGCATTACTGTTTATCTGCATGAGTGATTATGACACTTTGAATGTAGCAGGCAGCAGGCATCTGTCTGCAAGCAAGTTAACATAGTACATAGCATGATTAAGTTACTTGGTGATGAAACTGCAAGAACAATTTATGAAATAAACACATATCTCTGCAAATGATTGCTGTACTGTTGGTTTTCATTTTCTAACATTAAGAAATGTATTTATGTGGATGTAGCATGGATTACAGTGAGGTATTTGGAAGGCCAATGAGTTGACTTCTAAAAGTATTGGACTGGAAGTATTTTGAATGCCATATTTTGTTGGATGGAATTATTCTGACTTCTGACTTCCTAAAAAATTGGCATCTGGAGTATTTTGACTCCAGTAAAACCGAAATGACTTCCAAATTTCAAGCCATGGAAGTATTTGACTTCCACCCAAAAAATAAATATCTGAAGCCCTGGTAGTATATACAGTGGTGCTGGCCAGAATGTAATGTAGTGTCTTAAGTTAGTGCATGACAAAAGGGATTAGCCACCATTGAAATTGCCTTGTTTACTACAGTAACTCTGCTGCAGTATGTTGCATTATTATGCTGCATCTTGGCCAAAACCACTTTATGTATTGTAGGCCCTGTACACACTGGGCTTCTAAAATATTTTAAGTCGCTCAAAACCATTTAACAAGCCCAAACACAGTTCATGTCCCTATTGAACATGGTTCGAAAACGTGTTTAAAAACTGTATTTCAACCTTGCAAGGGACCTAGTCTTAAAACCAGTTTTAAATATGGTTTCAAACCAAACACGCTATATCTGGTGGAGTGGACGGCACAGCGAGTCGTGTTTAATCTACAGCTTCTGCTGTTCCACCATGGACCCATGACACATGGTGGCTGCATATCCCAGCATATATTTCCACACCACTGATGCCAGCTGAAAGTATAGGAAATGCATGGTAGTGAGTGACTGGGACTGCAGTAGACAGTTTTGACAAGCCAGTGAATATTTGACAGCTCCCAACTGCATTTTTGTTTATATCCTTCAGAATGGCGCTTGATCTGTCAGCTGGTCAGATGATGCGGTCACATTCCTGACTGAGTATTGGTCACGGGAGTTTGTACAGGAAGAACTCTCAAACTACAGGAGGAATACAAAAATATATAGCTTTCGAGAGATAAAACTCTCTCTCTCATTTTATCTCTCGAAAGCTAGTCTCAGAAATAATTTTGTTAGTCCAATAAAAGGTATCACCTGCAACATATTTGTTGTTTTTTTCTCTACATTGGAATCGATGTTCAAACCCACTGAGAAAGGGCCCCCTGGCCTCTCACTGGAGATGGAGGGGGTGCCACACAGTGCATCAACCAGTGGGATGGGCCTGAGGGGTTCAGCCTGAGGACATGCCTGGGGCGGTGTCTGGGGCTATTATATAAGGAGCTGGCTCAAGGAGACTAGCCCTTTCTGGGCCAGCACAACAGAGGCCTTTGGTTCCAGCTCCAACAGATCAGGTAAGCCTGCCTCCCAGTTGCCCTCATGGCCTTCCTGCTCTTCCCTGTCATGCAGCCTTCATCCCACCCTGTTTGTCTGTATCTCTGTCCCCTTGACAGATTTGAATTCTTCGGAATGGCTCTCACTGAATAGTTTTCTCACCTCTCCTATTTAGCGGAGCAGTCTGCCAACCCCTCCTGCTTTGTCCTCATTTTCCCACATGCCTGCTCCCTCCCACAGCTTCTTTTCATGGCTTCCAGTTGTCCAGGGAGGCTGCTTTAGTCTCACTGTGAGTTGCACTGCAATGTCAGGTCCCTCACCACTGGATGCCTACTGCTTTTCAATGTGCCTATCAGTCAAGATTCTTGTTGCTGGGGCCAAGTAATATGCTTTTGCCTTTGTTATCTGGATGCTGTTTATCTGCATGCAAAATCTTGATTCAATGTGCTCCCTTCAGACAGCTATAATTCTAAGGGTGTTTCACCTGGTAGCTTTTGACTAAATTGAACTATGGTGAAATATGTCCATCTCTCTCTCTCCGGCGATGACTTGGCCTTTTTTCCTCCCTAGGTAAGCCAGCCTTCCGCTGACCCCAGTGGCCTTCCTGGTCTTCCAGAGATGTGTTCCTGTTTGACTTGTATCCCAGTGGAAGTTGCCCCCCTTTCATTTTCTCCCTTCTTATTCCCTGCTCTCAAGAAGGTTCTTGATGCTGCTCTCAGCACTTCACTGTTACCAAAAAAAACCAAAAACAAATGTGATTCTGTGCTAAACATCCATTGTCCAGGGTGTGTGGGGTTATTTAAGCAATAATGCCTGACAGGGTGTGTGTCGTGCTGGGATAACGTCATGCCTCAGGTGGTTGGGCACGGGCGCAGGACGAAAGGCCCAACACCTGAGAAGTGACATTATCCCAGCATGACACACACCTTGGAGGGCATTGTTGCTATTATACAATGGCTTATTGTTATACAGAGTATAAAATCATTTTAAAGATGTTTTAGTTAGGGTGGAAAATATTTTTGTTTCTTAGAAGAAGATGCAAACAAAGAAGATGCTAATGCAAACAATCAGTCAAGAGGTAGACAGTGCTGAGACTAGACCTGTGATGTTGTACTGGGATAACATCATGGGTCCAGACCCAGCCTGACCAATCAGAGTCCAGGATTCTTTCTTGTCATTGTATAATATGATACAGCCTGGTGCTATTGGTTAGGTCTACAGTCCAGAACTTAGTTGTAGGTTGGAAAGCAGAGCTGGGTTATAGCTGAGCTTTACATGCATGCACAGGATTGATAGCGGGTTTCTGAACACAATGAAGGGTGGTCTGTGCCAGAATGTTCCCACCAGCTGCCATCTTGGGTATGGTGGTGGTTATGTTGGAGCCATTTTGTGGCTGCAAAAAAAGGGGGGGTCTATTTCTGATCAAATAGGGTAAAGGGAAAGGGGAATTGCTTACCCAGGAAAGGCATGCTAAGCCAAAGCTTCTTTCCAGGTGCAACCTGAGAATACAAGGAAATTAAGTGACTTGCTCAGGTCACACAGTATGCAAGTGGGGGCTGATGGGATTGAAACACAGGTCTCCAACTTTGCAGCTCAGTGCCCTTAACCACTTCACTATACTGCCTCCAATGGGTTAATGCACCAGTGACTGGACCTGTCTTATTTGTTTACTGTTCATGACATGTTTGCTTCTATATGTTTGCTTGAGGGTTTATTTAGTGAGTCAAAGCTTTACTCAGCAAGTCAGTATATTTATGGGCCCGTTATTCATTAATTTTCTCTTCCTCTACAGAACTGGTGATGCAGAGTGCATTTCCCTCATCTATTTTGTTATTTCACCTTAGTAAGGTAAAGCCTTCACAGAGGAACTGTGATTTATCAGTATGGCATGGTATTGCATGCAGGCTGAATCACATGTTCTTTGGTCTCCAGCAGAAATGTTTGTGCATGTTGGAATGATTCAGTGATGGCATTGGTTTAATGCCTCCAGTCTGCAACAGTACGCAGTGCATGGGTATTCCATGGTTTTGCTCAACCCCATGTGGTGTTCATAACATAACATGAATGGCTAAGAAATGTCAGAAACAATGGCCTGTTCTGATGGGACCCCCTCTCTTTTATGCTGTTTTCTCCATTTTCACAGCCAACCAGTAATGCCCAACATCCCAGGTTTTATACCAGGGAAATGATGGCATCTAAAAAAAAAAAAACCAACAAATTTTCTTATGTATACTGTTAATCAGGTACTGGTGCCTTGGGGCTGGACATTTGGTCATCTTTCCATTGCGTTGGGGCTGAGCAACTTCTTCGGAGGTAGAGTTGGGCTACCCATTTACACTGGCTCTGGGCACCATGACCCAACTATGGGATGCCCCAAGGGTAATTATATTGGTGGTGGGTGGGCCCATTTAGAAAATGGTGTTCCCCATACCAGGGGCATTAAAAAAAAGAATGTACCAGGGTTTTCGTGCATGGGTCCTTGTTTGACTTGTCCATTTTGGGACCCAATTTAATGGCACGTATAGAGGTGAAGGTTAGGATTTTAATTTGGTTAGCTGTTACTGTAATATACTGACACTGTTTTCTTGCCCTTCTCTTAGTAGGTCACACTTCTGACTGGTCTCACTTTACCCCCAGTATAATTGTTGCAATCATGTCTGCCAATATGAATTCTCGGGAGCAGGGTGGTCGGGTTCCCCCTCCATCCTCAGCCATGAGAACAATTGGGCAGAATCAAGCTTTTGTGGAGGTGATGCAATGCCTGAAAGAGCTGGGGGGGCCTAACTGAATAAGGACCCTGTTGGAACTTGGGCCTGGGCTGCAGGTCATGGCAGTCAGTGGCCATGAGGGCACTGATAGCAGTGGTTCTGTGGCCATGGCACAGGGCTCAGGTGCAGGGTCAGATCATTTGGGCTGCTCTGACAGGTGCCAGTCCTCTACTGGGCTACTGGAGTTAGTGGCACAGGACATGAGAGGTAAGAAAAAGGGAAAATGCAGGCCAGCAAAGCACCAGTTGCATATGCCAGTGGACAGGTGCCAGGACATGGCTGGTGACCTAGGGGAACGATGCAGTATGAGTACAGACGTGGTCATAGGAAGGATGGAAGATGCTGCCAGTGAGTGCATGAGGCTCACTATGCCAACAGGCAACAGCTGTTAACGGATGGTGAGTATGACTGTAAGTACATTGAAGTGGCTATACAGTTTGAGCGGGACGTGGAGCCCATGTGACGGAGATTGAACCTTCACATGATGAAGTAATTTACACTCGTCTCAGTTAGCCACAACCACCTCAGCCAGTGTGGTTGACCCAGAAGCACATGAGCAGCCTTCCGGCTGCAGGGTGAATTGGCCTGTGAGGTGCCAAGTGCATGGGCTTCGATAAGTGCAACAACAGGACAGGTGAAAGTCAGGGGCTCACAACCAGCCTCAGACCCATGAGCGGGGGAGGGAGACGCACAACCCCCCACATCAGGGCTGAAATGACAGGGTGCTTGTGCTCCCATCACTGGGGCTGGAGTTGAAGGGTTGTTGATCCACATAGCCAGACTCCCAAGAGACCCCACAGATGCCACAGTGGACTTGTTTTATATGCTAATCCACTTGGTACCCATGGACACCGATGATGCCAGGTTGTTTGAGTGGGGCTGGCATTCCACAAAAGGCCCTGGGTCCATTCTATAATGCATGGGCCACCTGGTTTCTGCCCCAATTTCCTGTTCCTCAGGCAGGGCAAAACAGGTCAACCCAACAGACCCCAGATACCTCCCAGTCATCATCAATAACAAGATCTTTGCAACAGAGTGCACAGATTGCACTAGGGACAGTCATGCAGGTTTGGATGGGAGCAACTCCTACCTCTAATCTACCTGAGGCACCGACACTGGGAGCCCAGGCTGTGACCACACCTGGAGCAGAGCCTGCATCTGGGTTGGTGCCTCCCCAGGACATGGCTGCCACCATTATGCTAGGAGATGGTGTGCTGTGTGTTTCCCATGACCCTCCACATGGCTAAAATGGTCGCACCCCAGCAACGCCCCACTAGAGCAACAGCTGGACAGGGATGATCTCCAGGGATCATGGCCAAAGGCCAGGCATCAGAGCTGGGGACAGGGGAACAGCCTTGTCAAAAATGGGCATACATATGGATGGATGATCCACTAGGTAATCACCTGTCTGACACCATAAGAGAAATGGAGAAGGGAGTACATTGACATGTTCTCCCTTGTTCACCAGGAACTGCCAGATGAGTACACAAAAATGGGAGGTTAGACAGACCTAGGAAGCCTAATGTGCCATACACATTTGAGAATTAGACTGCAGCCTTTGATATTTTCATGTCCATATATGGGATAAAGCACCCGGAGAGGTTGGTGTCATTGCTAAAGTATAGGGACACCATCAAATTTGCACACCTGTCTTTTTAGGAGTATGCCTGATTAAAGTATGATGAATGGTGTGGCAGCTGACCTTGAAGTGGCAAAATATTCATACAGATCTGTGGGGTGATGATGAGGGGAAAACCCAGTGTTGTAGTGTATACAGATGGTGGGCATGTGATAACTAGACAAGGTATGGGAGACACCAGGAAGGTGCAGAAGAGAGCCGTAAGTGTGTATGTGTGTATGTTACAATTACAATACTGGACAGTGTTTTTGTGCCCAGTGCAAGTTTAGCCATGCCTGCAGAAACTGTGGTGGAAACTCAAGGGCAGCAATTGCAAAGACCATGGAGTCAAACAGCATAGTGCAGAAGGTTACTCTGCAGACAAGAAAAAGCAGGGCACCAGTAAGTCTGGCTAAAACACCAGTAACAGTGTACAACTTACTTCCTTGGCTCTTCCAATACATGAACAGGCAAGCTGCCCAGTTTTTGATTAATGGTTTCACACAAGGGTTTGAGATTCTGTACAAAGGACCCAGGGTGGCCACAACAGCATGGAATCTGAATCACGCAAGCACTCCCAGGAGTACTTGCAGACAAAATACAGAAGGAGATGGGGCCTGCAAGGTTGCCAGCCCATTTGACCACCTGCCTCTGGAGTTTTTGAGGGTCTTCCCTCTGTGAATAGTCCCAAGAAGAAGATTCTAGGTGAGGACCACCTCATACACCATTTATCTTACCCAAAGGGCAATTAGGTAAACAGTTTAATTTCCACTGAAGATAGTATAGACAGAGATATGTATCTTTCAACACTGCAGTGGAGCTGGTGCAGAACCTTGGACCCAGAATGTTGATGGTGAAGAGGGATATAAAATCTGCCTTCCACCTTCTTCTGGTTCAACTGAGAGACCATGGCCTGTTGGGGTTCATGTTCCAGGGAAGGAGGTACTGTACTATGACAAGACCATGGCAATGGGCTGCTTCTGTATCAGCTGTGTTATTTTAAGACCTTTGCATCCTTCTTGGAATAGGTCACCAGGGCATACATTGGCAATTCCCACATGGTGCATTACAAGGGTAATTTCTTGTCCACAGGACCTGCCCAAGCCAGCAGTTGCCATAGTATGTTGGAGGGTTTTCGCACACTGTTGGCACAGTTTCGGGTTCCCTAGCTCTGGAAAAGATGGAAGATCCAACCAAGAGACTGTTATTTTTTGGGAATCGAGTTGGATTCTGTACATGTGGTCTCCTGCCTGCTGAATGAGAAGGTGTCAACCTTTAAATGGCTGCTGACTCAAACAGTGAAAGCAGAGAAGTGACTTTGGTACAACTCCGGTCACTGGCAGGCCACCTGAGCTTTGATTGCAGGACTATCATGCTGGGGAGATTGTTGCTGAGGTATTTAGCAGTGGCAACTTCCAGGTCCACTTGACCTTATCACCACATCTGGGTGACACGAGGTATGGAAGTTGATTTGTGGGTATGAAACATCTTTTTGTGGGATTTCAATGGGGTAGCCATACGGGAAGATAAGGGGAGGGAATGAGCTGGAGTTGGTCACTGACACTTTGGGTGGGGGGGGTCAATGTTTCAGAGCTTTTCTTCGGAGATCCTGGTTTGCAGGGTGGTAGATCTTGGAATGGGTCAAGAGGGGGGCCTTACAAAAAACATCCCCCTCCTGGAACAATTTCCTATCATGGTAACTGTGGAGGTATGGGGGGAACAGACTGTCAAACCAGTGTTTGTTCTTCAACATCAACAACAAAGTGGTTGCAGACATCATCAAGTCCCAGACCTCTGGGTTGGAGGATGTCACGTGTGTAGTGTGTGTTTTCATCCTGCGTTGCTTCCAACACAATGTAACTTTCAGGACACACCACCTCCCAGGGTGAATATGATTGCTGATGCCTAGTTAAGATTTCCATTCTAAAGATTCTGACAGCTAGCGCCAGATGCGGACCCCTAATCCACAGAGATACTGTTGCAGTTTGGCAGTTGGGGACCTAAAGAACATTATGGCTGTTGAAGCTCTCTGTTTCCCCCTTGACATGGAAGAGATATGCAAGGAGTTTCACTGCCTTCCTCTCATTTTGTGGAAGGCAGTTAAGTGAGTTTCCAGGGGTAGCACAGCACAAGGCCCATAATTACGTACACAAATTAATTCACCATGGAAAATTGCTGGTGGCAATTAGAACATGATTAGTAGGCATAACCTTTCTCTGCAAAGCTTTGAGGTATCTAAATCAGACAAACACAGGCCACAGGTGGAGTTTGATGACATCTGCTCTTACACAGAATCTGTTTGCATTTGCCACAGGAGGGACAAAAAAGGCTTGTGTTTTTTGGAGACAACATAGGTGGAGTATGTTGTGGTGAAACTTGGTTGAATTAGTGTATTATTGAGTGAAGAGTAAATTTGAGACCAGCCAGAGTAGCCCACATTTAGGGGCCATATTATAAGAACTGAGTCTAGCCCTGTAGTTTAGGGCAGGGGTGCTGATTGTCTGGCCTGGGGCCTGAGCTACTTGATAACTAAACCTCCCACAGTCAATAACACACAACACCAGGAAGGGAGTTGGGTCTGCATAAAAACAACCACTGCGAACATGTCCAGCACATTCATGTCCAGCGAGTGAGTAGAACAGTGAAGGAGTGGAACAGGTCACTGGCATTATTGGTGATGGCTAGCACCGGCAACCATCGTCAGAAGGAAGCGGAGAAGCGAGAGACTTTGCCAGTCAGCTAAGACAAGGCACCTCTTCACTACTGTATAACAGCCACTGCTCAGAAGGGGGGAAGTTCAAAGGTAGGCCAAAACTGGAAATAGGAGCAACACCAATCTCGGACACAGTAGTAGTGCCAAATTAGTCAAGGGATATTTCAGGATTTTTAAAAATCCCTTTAGAGAATTGTGAAACATTCTGAAACCTGTTTTTCCTTGTTTGGTAATGTGTTCACTGCTACCAGGAGAGGCACTTGGATCTGATAGTCTAGTTGAAGATCCAACAGATGGTGCTAGAGTACTGTAATAGGAACTGGGCTCTTTCTGTAGTGAGAAATGTGTCTTAATTGTATTTTGTATGCCAATCTCTAGTTCCCTGAAGTTGCAGGAATTAACAAAATGGTCTGCTGGTGTATAGAAGTGTGTTTGCCTATGAAAACAAGGTTGCTGGGTTCAAACCTAGAGGAAAGAGTTGTCATTTATTTCTCCCACTTTTCACCCAGAGAACATGATTTAAAGCAGCAGTGCAATGAAAATTGGCTAAAATTTGACCCCAACTTTTTCTTCCTAATTGGTGCCAGATATCTTCCATTTTATTTTGGTGGTGACATTTTTAGTTTCTGTTATCATTTAAGCATTTTATGAATGCTTTATGATAATTATTTCTCAAGAAAAGAAGATGGCCGCCTCATTTTGCATAGAAATAATATTACCTCGGAGGTAAGAATCCAGACAAAATGTAAATATACAGTACACAGCATTGTAAGCACCCAGAAGACCCAAATCAAGAGTTATGGCAATATTTTTATAACCATAGCAGAAAATTAGTTTTTTAGAATAATTTTTTTCATTGCACTACTGCTTTAAATCTTAATAGAGGCTTAAACATTCATATTAAAATATTCTTATATCAATTGCAACTTCACTTGATCTATGAAAGCAATGAGAATGGTATATTTTTATCAAACAGAAGCTGACTGTAACAATATGTGCAGGCAGGAGGTTGTCCTTTCATGACAGACACTTCATGAAAGAAAATGTGCATATAATTATTGCTGCCTAGAAAGTGCCCATGACATTTATGCTGATACAGTATTTCTGTAAAAGTACAGGTAGCAGAAAATGCTTTTGCAAATCTGCTATCATATTTATGTTTTACTTGTTACTTGAGTAGCGATCTATGGAGGCATGGAGTAAGAACAATAAACTGCATACTGTATATCACAAATCTGAGCAGGGACAAAACAGTGTTAGAACATGAAGTTACTGATTGGAAATGTGTGTGTAAATGTTAAAGTGCTCTAAGAATGTCTAGCTCACTAAAACAGTGTTAATCCTTCTGTCAGTCAGTAGTACACTAGCAGGGGTTTTATCTCCTTACCACATGGTGAGGAGTTCTAACCTACAAAAGTGTTTTTTTTTCCTTCAAAAAGAAGAGTTTTTATACTAACACCTTTTAGTTAATTCAGTGCAAGAGGGCTACTGATTATCTTACATATTGAAAAATTGGCAATCATATATTTCTCAATCAAAACAATTCCGCAAGTTGATTTAATTTCAAAGTATCCAGAGAGTATATAGTTCACTAGAGAAGTTCCCATTTTTCACTGCTGATCAGTCGACCATTGGTAGAGGGTTCAAGTCTTGGTCATCAATTTATATTATTATTTTTTTGTTATGAATAGAAGAGTTTTGATACTACATGTTTTACTAAATTCAGTACAAGGACACTCATCAAAATATTGTCAAAAGCAATATAAAAAGGTCTGATAAAGTACTGTACACATATGCTCCTTACATTTAAATCTCATAGCCACCACTAGACAGTTGATCACATTTCAAAGTACACTTAAGCAGCAGGTGTCCTTCCTACTAGTCAGTAGTACACTGACGGGGTTGCTGTCTTTAACCATAGGGTGAGGAGTTCAATTTTTCTTTCTCCCTTACCTAATTCAGTGCAAGTGATCTGTGCTGAACTGCTGATTATCTTAAAGGGGCACTGCAGCTTTCTCCACTTGTTTGTTGTCTTATCTAAACGGTGTAGGTGTCTGACACAGACCCATTCTACGAGTTATGAAATGCACCCAGTGATATAAAAAGAAGGTTTTTACCTGTTTTGTTAAATTTTCACAAAACTCGAGTTTGATCTGAAAAGCTACGAACCACGGAGCATTGGCAGGATGAGCAACGCATCAGGCACAAGCACAGTCTCGAGATGCAACTTTTTAGCATATCTCTTGTAATAAAAGGCTTCCCTATTAAATAATTAAACACTGAGCAGTTTCAGGTGCCTAAAAACCAAAAATGAGCACTGTGAGCATCGCATTTTACATTTTTAATCATGACCTAAAATCCCGCACATGCACGAAAAAGGCATATACAAGATCCTGCGCATGCGCAAGACACATGCCGCTCTCGTGCATGCACAGGATTTCAGGTCATGATTAAAAAAGTAAATCGCAATGCTCACAGTGCTCGTTTTTTGTTTTTAGCCACCAGAAACCACTCAATGTTTATTTGTTTACTGGGGAAACCTTTTATTATAAGTGGCATGCTAAAAAATTGCATCTCAGGGGCTGCGCTCATGCTGATGCATGTTCTCAACCTGCCGATGCTTCCGGTGGCAGGAGCTTCTATTTCGGACCGAGGAAATGTTGAGTTTTGTGAAAATGTATCAAAACAGGTACACAACTTTCTTTTTTATATCACTGGATGCATTTTGTAATGCATGTAGGATGGGTCTGTGTCAGAATATACACTGCTTAGATAAGACCACAAACGAGTGGAGAAAGCTGACAGTGCCCCTTTAAAGCAGCAGTGCAATGGATCAATAATGCTGTATTCACATATTTTTACTCAGAACTTGTCTGGAATAGTTAATTTATGTACCTTTTGTAATCGGATGGCATCAGATTATAGTTCTATGTTCATTGTTTTTCCACTGACTCATACACACCCTTGCCAAGATCACCATTTTGTATCCAGTTGCATCATGGTATTTTTTTGGATGAAAAGGCTTACCATGATACAACTCGAGCAATCTCATGATGCAATTCTTTATTGTTGTTCAAGTGCGCTCCCAGTAACAGTTTTGGACCACTTGCATGCAAAAGAAATGGCTCTCGTTAGCAGCAGCATTTTATGCTGTAACACCTCAGATTCAGTGTGAGTGAACTTAGGATTTTAGTAAACATTTGTGTGCCTTTAGTAAGTTTTTAGATCGATAAAGTGCACAATGCAGCATTTAAAAATCAGTAAATGTGTGAAACCCCTATTTTTTTTCATAATAACATTTGTAAAGCTGAGGTATTGCTATGGAACAGTCCCTCCCAGGACCAATTTGTAAATGAGCCTGCTCAATGGTATTTTCCTAGTAAAATAAAAATTAAATTGAAAAACACTGACAATGAGAAGCTTTGTGACAGAATTTATTACAAATTGGGAACTGCCAGTTGCTATCATTAGTGAAGAAGATGATGCAGATCACGATCATACACATGCTCAGCAATGTCCAGGAAGGTTGCCAGAACATAAAAAAAAATTAACAGCTGCTGTTCACAGTACACATCATGTCACATCATAGGTGATGCCAGATGAACAGGATTTCCATCCCTTATACAAGTTTTCAATCAAGGTGAATGTGGAACTTAACCATGAAATACTGAAAAGAGATCCCGTGATGGTTTTGGCTTGTTAGCTGCTGTTTCCTGCACTCTCCCCATCTGAAAATCTACAATAATCTAGTGCTTTCTGGCTTAAACCACTTTGGGATCACCTCAACATTACTGCTCTTGTCTATCCAACGATTTTTTCTGGCCAAATTTCTGGGGTCTCTGCTATCTTAATAAGCCGGGATGGAGGTCGAAATGAAAGCGGCCTTGCCCAGACACATGCCCCCGGTTTCTCCTGACAAGCAGGCGTAAAAAGCAAAACCTCTCCAGCACTCCTCAGCTAAACAATTGGGCATCCTGTCAGCCTCCGCACCACTCTCAGAAGAACGCTTTCTACAAAAACTGCAACCTTTTAAAGAGACTTCTTTTCAAGATATTGCTGACCTTAAAAATATTTGCAGCAAGATGGCGGATCTCAGGACTTGAGCGGGATACCGAGGCATGTACCTACTCTCAGAGGCCTGGCGAGACAAGACTGAACCAGAGATCACAAAGCTCAGGCAACAAATTACTAAATTGCAACTTAAAACCAAGACCTAGAGGGGTTAGCAGGAGGAATAACATCCTGATCTTTGGGCTACCAGAAGGGCTGAGGGATCCTCTAGATTCCATTTACGAGAAATTTCTCCAAGATTGTGGGTCCTTCCCACATAACCCCACTTATCTAATAGAAAGGGTGCACAGGTCTTTACACCAAACTGGAGGAGTCTGCCTCCCTCATCCGATGATCATCCACTTGCTTAATTACCTGGAAAAGCAACATATCCTGGCGAAAGTCAGAGAGCTACAGGCTATACACTGGGAGGGCAAGTGACTAAGGATTACTCAGGACCTGCCTTTGAAACCCACCAGAAGAGAGCCACCGCTCATTCAACAGTCAGCAAGCTGATAGCAGCCAGTATTAAGTTATCGATGGCATACCCAGCTCATTTGCAGGTTTTGGTGGATGGAGTATGGCTCTCCTTTGACTCTGCTGACCAGGCATAGGCTGATCTGAGCAAGAAGCTGCCCTCATTATTTAAACCTTAATGCTGTGGACCAGTTTATAAGTTATCAAGGAAGTTCTTTTGACTGTTTGAATGCCTTTTCAGCTGGCTTACCATTGATGCATCCAGTCCAGAGGATGCCTTTTGTGTGGGGAGGTATTCCCCGTTAGGGAGAGGACAGCGGCGGACTGAGAGGGAGGTGAGCAGTGGCCTGAAGGCCTGGAAGATTCTGCGCTGCATCAAGGCACCATTTTCCCGCAGACCTTTTTTTGTGTAGTTGGCTGTTTCCAGTGGGGGTTGTTTTATGGTGCGGTGCTGGCCCATTACCAATCTGGTTCCCCTGGGGAACAGCCGCATCTTCAAGGGGTCACTTGGCTTATCTACTCCCCCTTGAGATATTTCTATGTTGCTTTATGCAAATAAGGCTGGAAATACCATCTTTTATCTCCCTCTCTGCTCACTACTAACCCTCTCTCTTCTGGCTGCTTCTCTACCATATTACATTTCTGGATTTGCTATATTTGGTGTGATAGCGAAGCCTAACCCTTGCATAAAGAGCCTGTCTCCTTTTGATAATTTTCTATAGGACTCCTGTCCTCCTTCTCATCTTCTTCTTTCATTCTCTTTTTTAATTTTTATTGCTCCCTTTCGTATTTTTTATTTCAACGCTTACAACTAGCTTTCTCTGTGTTCCTGCTCGTTTGACACCTTTTTCTTTTTCCTTATTACTTCTTTTAGAGTCTCTGGTGCAGGCCGTGCTTCCCTCTTGGCAGGCTGACAGTAATTCAGTTTTGCATATGAGGGTGACCTGTTCCATAACTCCACGGTGTATCTCTATTTGGATGAAGACTAATTACAGTACCTTTCAATTAAGGTCTTGTGGGGGTGGAGGAGAGGACATTGGCTTAGGAATAGCCAACCACATGTACTGGTGTATGGGGGGATGTACCCTAATTACTCTCGTCCCTTTCTCTATATCCTATGGCACTATGGGGTTTATCTTTGGTTTCTTAGGTTGGATCATAATTATGTCAAAGTTAGGGTTAGCGGTTTATTCTGTGCACGAAGCTGTTAATTTCCATTTCGTATGCCTAGATAGGATTATAGAGGGTAGTTATAAAAGGGTACATACGGGGTCTCTACCATTCAGGAGCAATGAGGCTTTTCAGTTGATTTTAAAGTTGGGTAGAGAGTTAATTGTAAATAGTTATAGGAGGGTAGGGATTATGGGGGTATCAGATAACCTTGGTGTTCCGTCTCTTCACTTTTAATGATGGGGTCTCCCTATCTTTACAATTGTTTTAATGGACTGATTTATGTTCATATTTTTGGGGCCTATGGAACCACCAATCTTATAATTTCAAGGAATATTTGTTATGGGGGGGTTATTGGTGCACTTTCTCATTACAAGGACTCATATGTATGGGACTTTATAGATTTCAATGGCTAGTGGCCTGCAAAATGTATAACCTGGAATGTAAGAGGGCTCGTGAACTTAATAAAAGAATTCAGGTTCTTAAACACTTATCACTACTGCAGGCCCATATCTCCTTTATCCAAGAAACCCATCTTCTTCTGGGGAAGCGGTGGGCTTATGAGACTGGAGAATGGGCAAGTTTGCCGCTCGTACCTCAACCGCCAGTGGTGGCACTGCCATCCTAATTCACAAGTCAATTGCCATTCAATCCAAAATGATAATTACTGACCCACAGGGGAGATATGTATTAGTTCATGGCCTATTGGAATGCACTGAATTAGTCCTTGGGAGTGTGTATGGGCCTGTGGGGGGAAATTCTGAATTTTTTCAGGACTTATTGAACAAATTGCAAATGTTTTCTGCACTTCCCTTAATCCTTGGGGGGGGTTGGAACTTACCACACACGCAGGACTTAGATCATTCTAATTCCTCGCTTAAGTCCCCCTCCAATGTCCAGATGGCATTTGCTGAATTCCTCGATTCCACCGGGCTGTGTGATCCATGGTGTTTGTAAAATTCCAGGGTCCGTGCCTTCTCTTTTCACTATGGTGCACTCCACCTGGTCCCGGCTGGACTATATTTTACTTAGCCGTTCTCTTATACACAGTCTAAATGACTCTGCCATAGAACCGATTGTTATATCAGACCACACTGTGGCCTGGGTCACTGTCATGCTAAACCAAAACCTCCAAAGGGACTCAGTATGGCGTTTAAATATGCAGCTTTTAAAGGAAGACTATATTATTACTAGGATCTCTGACTTGATTCAGGTATTCATTGCAAATAATCAGGGTTCTGTAGCAAGAACGGATCATGAATGGTATGCCTTGAAATGCTTTTTGAGAGGCGAGTTTATTAGGCTCTCCTCTACCCGTAAGTGGAAGAGAGGCTACCATCATCTCACTCCTGGATCAAATCCATACACTTGAGCAATCTCTCGTCTCTTCATCCTCTCCCAATCTGTTAAAATCATTACTGAATTTAATGAATCAGTATTCTCATTTAGTATAAGAAAAAGCGGAATTTCCCATACTAAGAACTCAGGCAAAATACATAGAGCAAGGTGAGAAGGCGAGTCATCTCCTAGCCTTGCGCCTGAGGAAATTAGAGGCATCAAGATTTATTTCCTCTATTAATGATCCTGACGGAACTACTAAAACACACCCAAGAGACATAACTTCTGTTTTTAGACAGTTCTATTCCTCTCTTTATAGTCAGCGTCCCACATCTCCGTCAAAAGCTGAATTATTAGAATACCTGTCTGCTTCATCTTTACCTACTCTCTCTCTCTCACATAGCAGTCCCATTTATCTGCTCCTATATCCCTCCAAGAAGTGTTATCTGCTATTCATAATCTCGTGATGGACAAGGCCCCCGGTCCAGATGGATTCCCTTCAAACTTTTATAAAGTTTTCACCAAAGACCTTGCACCTTGCCTGTTACGTCTATATCAATATATGCTCTCCGGGCAAACCCAAGATCCATCCCTGCTGGAAGCCTCTATTATCCTCCTCCTTAAACCAGACAAGCCACCCCAGTCTCCAGCGAGCTATTGTCTAATTTCTCTGCCAAATTGTGATATTAAAATTCTAGCTAAGATACTCGCTAGTAGAATTGAACAAATCTGGACTCATCTTCTCAGTCCAGAGCAAATTGGATTTGTGTCAGGCAGGACTCCTGCTGATCCCCTTCGTAAATTGTCATATCTGGTTCAGGTGGCCAAAACTTCCCCTATCCCTATGGCCTTGATATCCCTTGATGCAGAAAAAGCCTTTGACAGGGAGGACTGGAATTTCTTGTGGGCTACGCTACAGATAATGGGCTTTCCTAATAACTTTATTAAATGGATCCAGGCTCTATATTCCTCTCCTCTGGCTAGAATACACTGCAATGGTGTACTCTCTGATGTCTTCCCTCTCTTTTCGGATAAGCGGCAGGGATGTCTGCTTTCTCCTTTTCTCTTTAACATATATCTCGAACCCCTGATCAGGCGGCTGAAATCTTCTCCTTTAATTTCTTGTATTCCAATAGGTGATAGGGTCCCTTTGCTCTCAGTCTATGCAGATGACATATTGCTTCATCTCTCAGATCCGGTCTCTTCTCTAACAGAAGCACTGCATATTATTGACATTTTTGGGAAATTCTCGAACTACAAACTCAATATTAGCAAATCCGAAATTTCCCCCCTTAATTATTTAACATATAGCTCAGCTTCCAGTAAGTTTGGTATGAAATGAACCCCCAGATCCATTAAATATTTGGATATTCATATTACCTCAGACTTATCTTTACTCTGCAAACTCAATCTGGAGGACTTGTGGTATAATATTCAGCAGGACTTATCAAGATGGAAAAAGCTTCCCCTCTCGTTATGGGGCAGAATTAACATCGTCAAAATGAATGTCCTACCCAGATTGTTTTATCCGCTAAACATGCTGGATGTTTGGTTACCTTTGTCTTTTTTTCAGCGTATCCATTCTGATGTTAATTCCTTTATCTGGCAGGACAAAGCTATTCGAAGATCCTATCTTAAGCTCTCCTTACCTAAAGAGCTAGGAGGCTTGCGTCTCCCTAACTTTTTATATTATTACTGGGCTTGTCATCTCTGTAAGTGTGGGAAGTGGCTTTCTTTATCGGAACTCCTTACTCATCATGAGTATGTCCCAATCTGGTTGCATATTGAGTCGGACATTATTGCTGTGCATAATTTAGCTCCATCCTCACTTTTTTATACGCCCTTTAAAAATATATCAAAAGCTTTGCAGTCTTTCCCGATTGGTATTTCACTAAGAGTTCTTTCTCAAATGTTCAGTTTTTATAAGGTAGTTCCGAGCTCCGATTTTTCTCAGCCAATCTATGCCAATTTGAATCTCAAAATAGGTGGTGCTCCTACATCTCGGTGTTGGTTACCACTCTTTCCCGATCTCACTGTGGCTGACTTCTATTCACAGGACTCTATTCTGTCAGCTGAGGAGATTCTTACCAAATTTGATCTAACGTCATGGGCTGCCTTCCAAATTTTTCAGCTTAAGCACTTACTAGCCAATGTGTTTGGGAAAGAATCCAACCCCTCCCATATCGGTGCCTTTCTCCAGCAAATCAAGATGTTAACACCAAATCCCTATGGCATTTCTACCATATAACAAATTGGTTCTCACATACCGCAACCTCCCGATTGCGGATCTCAGATCTGGCAACGCTTTTCCCTGACGAAGTTATTAACTGGCACTCTATATGGACAGGCCTATATACATACCTCACTCAAGATCAATACAGGCTTACGCAATACTGTATTTTAAATGATTTGTATTATACTCCTGTCAAATTGGCTCCGATGAAGCGGCTTCCCTTCAACATGTGTTCTAAGTGCAACAAGGAGGAGAGCTCACTCCTTCATATATTGTGGTCGAGTGAAAAAATATCTCCCTTGTGGAAACAAATTGAATCTGCTCTAGACCCACTGCTGGGACTGCAGGGCCTCTTCTCACCCATCATATGTATTCTGGGCGATTACTCTGGAATTGCTGTGAAGGAGAGAAGATTTCATATGGCTCTAATCTCAATGGCGGTCAAAAAGCTAGTGCTTAGACACTGGATGGATCAAGCTACCATTTCTTACACGGCATGGTTGCATGAAATATCATTTGCACTCTGTGTTGAATACTTAATTGCGAGTGTACGCCACCATCAATCATCTTTTAACAAAAAATGGGAGAAATTATACGCCCTCTATTTGTCTTGACAGGGTGCCTTGGTAAGTTCGCGAGCCTCTCCTACTTCTTATCTTTTTCCTTTGGCCTTTTTTGATTCTGCAGGGGATGACCCCTTGTCTCTTGTATGGCCTCTCATCGTTCCTTGATAATTTTATTCAACTGTTATCATCTTGGTCCTCTTTTAGTTCTGTTGTGTTAAGCTATAGGAAACTGCACCATGGAGTGGGGGGGACGTGGGACGGGTTGTTTTTGATTTTGTTTTTCTCAAGGTAGTGTTGTTATTATTTTTTCCGAAAGTTTATCTTTTCCTGTTAATAATCTGCATACAGCTTATTATGCAATATGTGCTGATGTCAATGTACCCCATGTTTTTATGACTGTGTTTGGTTATACTTAATAAAGTATGTTAAATTTAAAAAAAAAGAAATACTGAAAAAAAAACATGCATTCAGGATTTCAAATTTTTTATCTGACTGAATGTGGAATATTACCATGATATATAAAAAAAAATATGTATTTGTGCTGGGGGTGAGGATCAAACCTGACCCTTTGTGACAGTGCAGCAAAACACAGGGGCACAAGCTTTAGCCACTACACCAACCCTGCTTCATATGTTTTGCCTGCAATGAAACCTGCTTTTATCAAATAATCAGTTTGCAGCACTTAACTGACAGTATGGCCAAACAGTACTGTTATTATGCTATCCTGATTTTCATACTCACAAAAGGATACAAATGGCAGACACATTTATGACATAAAATATCATTATAATACTGCCAAACTGGGTAGATATTAATCAGCTTTTCTTTCTTTCTCACAATTGCTAGCCCATCTCCTTTGCAATGGGGAGCATTGTGACAGAGCTTGCTACAACCTGTAACCTACAGGTCAGGAATGATAATTAGCTATCTTTAGCTGCAGAGGATGACTGTGAACACACAACTGATCAGCAATGACTAGGAAGACTGTCAAATAAATATTGTGAGATGATGTTCACGGTGCACATCATGTCACCTCCTAGGTGATACCAGCAGTACAGCATTTCCTTCATGTATACTGCAAGTTTTTAATTAGAATGCATATTGAACAAAGCCATGAAATATTGAAAGGCATGCTTTTTGACCTAAAAGTTTCCAATGTAAAAAAATGAAAACTTTTACCATGCCAATACAAAGTAGAAGCATTGTAGGTGGGAATCAAACCCAATACCTGTAACATGGCAGAGAAAAACCAGAGGCTATTTCACAAACCACTACATCCTTTAAATACAATGTAGCTGTTCAAACTACAAGCACTAAAAAACTTGATTTTATCAAATAATCAGTCTGCAGTTGATAGGTGCATTCCTCCATTTCCTTTATAAAGTGCTCATTTCTGTTTTAGAATAACTGTGCTACTCTTAACTCCCTTGTGACATTACATTTATTTCAGTTAGTGCTGCCATCAATTAGAATCCAGCTCTCGCCAAAGCACTGATGACAAGGCTCCTTCATGAAGAGGAGACAAGAAACATAGAAACATACATAGACTTCGAAGGCAGATAAAGACCACTTGGCCCACCCAGTCTGCCCATTTCCCTACCTATTTAATAAGCTGAACATAACATAACTCTGGTGTTGTTTGCATCAATCCTACCTGTACCAGCTTGTTTGTATCTATGTCTTAAGTTACTGTTATACTGTGTTGCACTGTTATACTGTGTATTTTCGTTTGTCTTACTGTGACAAGGTACCTTTGTAAATGAGCCTATGGCTCAAAGGTTTTCCAAACTGCTGTTTAAATAAATAAATAAATAAATAAGCTGCAGATTCTAGTTAACCAACAGCCTACTTCCTGCAACCCCCCACTACAATTGCCTTATGTCTGTCCCATGCATGTTTGAATTTCCCCACAGTTTTAGACCCAACAACCTCCCCAGGAAGGTGGTTCCATGCATCCACCACTCTCTCCGTGAAAAAAAATGTTCTCACATTACCCCTGAGCCGTCTCCCCTCTATCTTTAAATTGTGCCTCCTTGTTCTTACACATCTCTTTTTCTGAAAGATGCTACCATCCTGGACTTTGTTGATTCCCTTGAGGTACTTGAAAGTTTCTATCATGTCCCCCTGTCCCTCCTTTCATCAAGGGTATACATATTAAGCTCTCTCAGTCTCTCTTCATATGGTTTCTGATGCAGACCCTGCACCATTTTAGTTGCCCTCCTCTGGGCTGCTTCCATCCTGTCTATGTCCTTGTGTAGATGGGGTCTCCAAAACTGCACACAGTATTCCAGATGGGGTCTCACCAACTGTCTGTACAGAGGGATAACCACTTCCCTTTTTCTACTTGTGATGCCCCTTCCTATCCATCCCAGTATCCCCCTGGCTCTCCTTACTGACTTCTCACATTGCTTACCCACCTTTAGGTCATCTGATATGACTACCCCCAAGTCCCTTTCCATTTTTGTTGTTGTTAGTACCTCCCCTGCTATTGTGTACTCTTCTCCTGGGTTTTTGTTTCCCAGGTGCATTACTTTGCACTTCTTTGCATTGAGTCTAAGTTGCCATATGTCTGACCATTCCTCCAACCTTGCCAAGTCCATTCTCATCCTTTCTACCCCCTTGTGTATCAACTCTGTTACAGATCTTTGTGTCATCTGCAAAGAGGCATACCTTTCCCTTCAGACCCTCTGCAATGTCACCTATAAAGATGTTAAAGAGGACTGGACCCAGTACTGAGCCCTGAGGTACTCCACTAGTAACCCCCCTTTCTTCAGAATGTGTTCCATTCACTATTACCTTCTGTGTCCTGTTGTGCAGCCAGTTTGTTACCAGGCTACCACCCTGGAACCCACTCCCAGGCTGGCTAACTTGATTATTAATCTTTGTGCAGGACTGTTTCAAATGCCTTGCTAAAGTCTAGTAGGCCATATCCAGAGCCCCTCCCTGGTCTATTACTTTGGTCACCCAGTCAAAGAAATCAATTAGGTTCATCTGACATGACCTTCCTGCTGTAAATCCATGCTGCTTTGGGTCCTGTGCCTCACCGTCTCTAGGTACTCAACAATTCTTTCTTTCAGAAGTGATTCCATCATTTTCCCTACCACTGAGGTCAAACTTACAGGTCTGTAGTTTCCTGCTTCTGCCTTGCTCCCACTTTTGTGAAGGGGAATCACATCTGCCCTCCACCAGTCCTCAGGTACCACCCCATCCTCCCATGATTTGTTAAAAAGTGTGGTCAGTGGTGTCACTAGGTCCTCCCTTAGTTCTTGTAGGATTCTGGGGTGAATCCAGTCAGACCCCATTGCTTTGTCCACCTTGAGTTTTAGGAGTTCTTTCAAGACTCTTCCTTCTGTAAATGGAATGGTGTCAACCCCCCTATCCAGAGTGATTCTCTTGTCTGGTTTAGGTAACTCCTCCTCATCTTTTTTTGTGAATACTAAGCAAAAGTATTCATTCAGTATCTCTGCCTTTTCACTGTCTCCCTCTGCCCACCTCCCCTCTCCTTTATTAATCTTCACTATTCCTCCCTTAACCTTTCTATACTCCCTAATGTATCTATAAAAGGTTTTATCCCCCTTCTTAACTGAGTTGGCTATTTTTCCCTCGGTTTGGGCCTTTGCTGTTCTGACTGCCTTCCCCACTTCTTTCTGCTTTAATTGATACAGTTCCCTGTCATGCTCCTTCTGTGATTCCTTATACTTTTTGAATGCAGCCTTTTTCTCCTTAACCTTCCCTGCCACCTCTTTTGAGAACCATAGTGATTTTTTACTCCACTTTGTTTTCTTTATTTGTTTCACACAAAGGCCCCACTGACCACACAATGACATCAGTCCTGAAGTTGAATATCCTATTTAAAAAACAGACAAACAATAATACCAACACAAACTTGTTAACATAAATTATACAAATATGGGCACGATTCTCAGAGCATCTGTTTCCTGTGAGAAACTGTCATGTACAACAAGCTCATAAAAAAAATAAATCCATATGAAAAGATAAGGTAAAGCAAAAAAATGGCAAAACAAAATTAAATAAAGAGGCTAGGACTACTCTATGTGTCTATGTTGAAAAACTCTAACACACTATATGGCCAAAAGCAAAATTCAACTACTGATCACTCCACAGATTCCTGCTTTCATCTCATGAACGTGCACACCAGCCATGACTTGGAGGACAACAAATGCATCATGGGATGCTTACTACGGAGATTCAACATGGCGAGTGATTAATTAAATTGTGTGAATTAAATAAAAAAATTTATAAATCACGCTACAACAAAGTATTGAATACTGACCATAAATACATATTTGTGAACCGGAATATCACCCCAACATCTCAGTAAGCTAAAATCATTTGACACAATTTTATACACACAGTCCATTGCACTGCTGCTGCTTTTTTTTTTTTCAATTATACTTTTTGTGCCACCTGCCTGCAGCTGTAGCTCAGTCCAGGTCACAGTCCTCACCACCCCCTACTCCCACATGAGCCGCAACTCTCCCTCGATACCCCCTGGCTTATCCCCCAGGGTGGGGTTGTGGCACCAGCACTTGAAGTGCCACAAGTGATGGGATAGTTCAAGGGGGAGTCTGCCTGGGAGCTGATAGTGGGTTGGCAAGGTGAGCATCATGGTGCAGGCTGCAGCTGTTTTTATGTTACTTTTTCTTGGGGGCGGATAAGTGCAATGATGCCTAGCGTCTGTTCTGCCCCCTGAGCATACTTGATGCCGGTTGCTGCAGTACTCCCTGCCTCCACCATGGGTCCTTCGAGCACCAGGCATCCTCCCCATCCTCCCCCAGAGAAGAAGAGCTGTCCTAGGGATGCTCCATCCTTCTCCCCCGGCCAGCCCTCTAATGACTCAGGTCTGTTCCCGAACCTGGTTCTCCGGTGCCACATGTGGAAATCTGACCACTGCACCAACGGGCCGGCTTGCACTGCTGCTTTAAATATTGTCCAAACAGTGCACCAGCATTTAAACAGCTGATCAGATTTCAATTGTCCTGAAAACCTTTAGTTCACTAGAGCTACAAATATTTTCCCTACTGATAAGCAGTCCATTTGTATGTTTTTTTTTTACTTCCAGCCAGTAGGTAATAGGTTCTAATCTTGATATGGATTAAAGTTCTTGTTTCCTTTTTTCAAACATTTGCATAAAAAAGTTAATTTCTGTTATAAACAAACTTTAGTAACAATCCATGAAATCATTAAGAACAGTGCATTTACCAAAAATGCAATCTTGTTTAAAAAACAAACAAATACAAACATACGAAAATGCCAGCAGAAACAGGCCTCATGGTCTATCAAGTCTGTTCGATTGTGCTGCCCCCTTCCCACTCTGTTTCATACCCTTTTAAAACCTCCCACCATACTACAGGATACCAATTCCTCAGGCAGAGTATTCCATTTGTCCACTGCTCATCCTGTGAAGGCCAGAAGGAGAGGGGTCCTCATGGGCATGGAGGCAGCAGCAATACAATGGACCAAAAAAAAATACAAATGTAAATATTTTTAAGCCTTCCATTAGTTAAAGGGGTCCATTTTAAGAATAAGGATAGCACACAGTGATGAGTTCCATAAGGTAATCCAGTTTTGAAACAAACTGATCTATGATAAAGTGCATTCAGTTTTGCCAGGAGAATCAAGAGACAATTGGTAACAAAATCCAAAGAAGAGAAAAACCTGGGTGTGATGATCACTAGTGATCTAAAGCATTCCTCACAGTGCAGGAAGGTGGTGGTAAAAGGCAACAGAATGCTGGGTCACGTCACCAGGGGGATCAGTAGCAGGTAGGAGGAAGTCATTTTGACAAACAGATCACTTGTGTGGCTGTACCTGGAGTATAGCATGCAGTACTGGTTTCCTTACCTGAAGAAGGACATTAACCTGCTAGAAGCAGTCCAGAGGAGGGTGACTAAGATGGTTAATGGTCAGCAAGGCACAACATATAAAGAGAGGCTGAAGGACCTGAACATGTTCTCCTGGAGGAGAGGAGGGAGAGGGAAGACATGACTACATGACTGAGATCTTTAATTACATGAAGGACATTAACAAGGTGAGCCAAGAAAGCCTCTTCAGTCCCAGTGTCAATACAAGTACAAGGGGGCATTCCCTTAAGGTGGGGAAGGGAGTTTCAGGAGAGAATTCAGGAGACATTTCTTCATGAAGAGGGCGTTTGCAAGGTGGGACAACCTCCGTGAGAAGGAGACAGTGGAGGGCTTCATAAGAAGGTGGGACAGGGTAAGGTCAGGGCCAAAAGGGGAGTGGACAGAAAGGGGGGGTAGCATTCAAGGAGGGGAGGACTCCTTAGTTGCCATTTGGCACTTTACAATATGAGCTGCTTTGATAGACCACTAGACTTTCATCTGCCGGCACTTTTCATATGTTCATAATATTTTTATTGGCAAGATAGCTTTTACAGCTGTAAAAATACTAATTTAATTAGGAGGAAAGTAAAGGAACTTCAGGAAGCACACCTCTACAATGACCAGAGGAGGCCCTGGTAGAGAAGTTGGCCCCTTTGGGAGTATGGCCAAGGTCAGAACAGTATTCCTGATGTGGTAGTGAGGGGCAATCCTAGTGGGTGGATGGGAGACATTTGAAGCCCATTCTGTTAAAAAAGTCTCCTAATTTCCCCACTGAATCTTACCCACTCTAATCTCAACTGATGCCCCCTCATGTCTCTCTCTCTCTCTCTTCTAATCTGGAAAATCAACTCTGTGTTAGTCTCGTTCATTCACTTTAAATACTTAAAGGGAAACTGTCATCAACAGGATCATTATAGATGTAGGAAGTGTAGTAATAGCACCTTAATAAAACAGTCTATTTCCTATTTAACCTGTTGTATTAAATACAGTCAAAGGAGACCCTAGACCCTCGGTGTCATCATTTCCTGTCAGGAGCCCAAAACATATGGCTGCCACCAGTTCTTAATTACAGGGTGATTTACATACGAATAACTCTGGACTGCAAAATCTCACAGAGCAACACAGAAGCTCAATCAAATTAACTTGTTATGGGCTTTCAGATGTTAAGAAATCCTGTTGATAACAGTTTACCTTTAAAGGTTTCAATCACATCTCCCCTATCCATCATCTCCTCGAGGGAATACTTGTTCAGTTCTCCCAGCCTCTCCTCATAGGATTTTCCCTCCAAACCTTGGATCATCTTTGTCACCCTATGTTGTACCCCTGCCAACAATCTGATGTCCTTCTTCAGGAATGGGCGCCAGTACTACACACAGTGTTCCAGGTGCAGCCTTACCAAAGACCTATACGGGGGAGGATAACCTTCATATTTCTGGAGGGTATGCCCCTTGTTATACACCCCAGCATCTTGTTAGTTTTTGCCACTGTCGTCCTGCACTGAGCTGAGTTGTTCATACTCCCTGTTATTAGCACCCTTAGATCCTTTTCTTCCTCAGTACTTTCCAGTTGTACCCCCAGCTGATAGCTCCTCACCTGGTTCCTAGTCTCAAAGTGCAGTACCTTGCACTTCTTGGTGTTAAACCTCAACTGCCATGTTTCTGACCACTCCTGCAGTTTGGTCAGGTCCTCCTGCAGCCCGTTCCACCCTTCAACGTTATCCACCACAGCCCCCATCTTCAAATCAACTGCAAACAGACTGATCTTACTCCAGATCCCCTCTGATATATCAGCTATAAATATGCCAAACAATACCAGTCCCAGTACCAATACCTGTGGTACTCCACTCATCACATCCCTTGGTAATGAGAGTTCTCCCCCACTACCACCCTTTGCTGCCTTCCCTTCAGCCAGTTAGTGACTCACCTAACCATCTTTGTTCCTACACCAATGTTTTCTACTTTTCCCCCTAGCTTCCCATGCGGAACAGAATCAAAGGCCTTGCTGAAATCGAAATGCATGATATCCATCTCGTGGACCTTGTCCAGTTCCCTGGTCACCCAGTCATAGGACTCAACTAGGTTCATCTGGCAGGATCTTTCCGAGACAAACCCATGCTGTTGACAATCCTGGAGTTCATTGTTCTCCAAAAAGATCACCAGCCTCTCTTTCTTTCGTTCTTTCTTTCTTTCTGTATTTATTTATTTATTTATTTATTGTATCAGAATTGCATACCTTTGAGTCAGAGTCTCATTTACAAAGTCTCTACATCAGAAAACATACAGATATTCAACATTAAGTTCACATATTACAGTTAGTTACAAACAGTGAAGAGCAGCTGCATGCAGGTAGCATTGTCATGATAGCATCCAGGTTGTACACTGTACACATTTATCCATTATTTACATTACATAAAACTTACTGTACATGGTCTTATATACAGTAAAATTACTACTGCCAGCAGGAAGCATGGCCATACAACAGGCTGTACAATGAACATATTTATTCAAAATTACATTGCAAATTACTGTAGAATTGAAAAATTTTGCTTTTTAAAAAATCTCGCTATGTTCGCACACCCAGTTGTCTGCTAAATTAATTGAAAAGCAAACATTACTTCAAGCAAAAATTCTTTATTTGCAAAAAAAACTTTAAAATACTGTAAACTGTCAAAAGTGCAGGTAAAGTGTAGCTGGGGGGGAATCATCATTCAAGCAGCTTGTCTAGGATACAACAGATATGGCAAGATAGATGGAAGTGTAAGACTGTTAAAAAGATCTTTCTTAGTCTCTCCTGGTATCCTGTAGTAGTACACCAGTATTTGGTGATCAGATCAGCACTCTTAGAAATATATGAGATTGCAACATGTAGCATAACAGCCTCTGGTAACTTGTCTTGTCCCCCGTAGCTCATCTCCCCTTCCTAGTCCTCGTCTCTGTCTCTGGCACTCCAACTGTCAAGGCAAATCACACTTTCTATGACCAGATGCACTGAAGAAAAAAACAGTCTTCTAGGTCTGCAGCATCTGCCTGCATTCAGCCCTCTGCAAGACCCACTACTTCCAGCTCCTACAGTTGCAGACTCCCACTGTAGAGACGATACCTGCTAGTAGAACAAAACAAGCATTGCCAGCAGCCTGCTTTGAATTCAGACATTATACAGTGCAATATGGAGAAACGAGACAAGTCCAATAATTACTGTAACATTATCACTATTAGGACTGCAAATTTTTTTAAATGCAAACATTTGCCAGACCCGGGAGCACTAAATTTATTTAAAGCTAGATTTTTCAATTCTACAGTACATTTTGTTCCATCAGGTATATAGCAGCTACCAGTTGTAGCATAGTAATAGGTATATAGCAGCTACTATTAGTAGCTTAGTCATAGGCAATATCAACAGTCAATACTAGGATATAATTTACCAAGCTGGGGAGGTGTAGCTTGGAGGGCTGGCATTCCAGGTGTGCCTTAGCCTGGAGGCTGTAAAACTTCTGGTTGGAGTGTCTGTAAGTGGGCCTAAGGGCAGGGAGGTGTACCAAAGGGTTTGGCTAGAGACAGTTGCATGATCCTTCATGACGAATCTGTTCCCTAAGGAGGTGTTTGAAGTAACCAATTTTTGTTTCAGTGAGGATGGTATCAGGGAGGGCATTTAGCCAGAGGGGTGCCCTGTAATGAAAGGTTCTTTGGCCCATCGCTGATTTTCAGAGGGGGACCTGGCAACAGAATCTACTGGAACTATGGGCACATTTAGTGACAGGAGCAGGTTGAAGAAGTGGTGAGAGGCCACGAGGTGCACTACCATTAGTGATTTCCTTTGTGAAAAGGCAGGTCTGGTATTTAAGCCTTCTGTCAAAGTCAAGCCAGTTTGTGAGGGTGTAAAGAGAGCAGGTGTGGGTCAGGCACTCACAGCCAGCGTCAAGGTGACAGGTCTTGTTTAATGATATCCTGATTCTTTGAAGGGCAGTGGAGTCAGCAGCCCCATACACCAGTATCCCATAGTCTATGAGGGACAGGATGGATGATGAGATGGCAAGCTGTTTGGCTTCCTCCATGAGACAGTGCTTATGACAGTACAATAGGTCAATGCATGTATTTACAGCAATGCTAAGGAGGTGGATATGTTCGTGGTAGTTAAAAGGAGTGTCTAGGGTTACTCCAAGGGGTTTGAAGGAGGTTACCTGTTCTAGGGGGACCTGGTTGAAACTGAGGATTTGCAGGGTCTGGCCACTGTGTTTGTTCCGGGAGTTAGAAATAACATTATTTTAGTTTTTTTATAGTTTAGGACCAAATGGTGCTTGGAGAACTATGTTTCAGCATCATTAAAAGACTGCTGTAGAGACTGTTGTAATATGATGGGGTTGGGGTGAGTAGCAAAACGTACAGCTCATTTTAGGATTGTCTCCATGAGCTTCCCCACAGTTGAAATGTGGCTCACTGGCCTGTAGTTGCCTGGTTCATCCTTAGGACCACTTTTGTAAATGGGCACCACATAGGCCATCCTCCAATCCTGTGGCACACATCCTGTGTCCAGGAAGGTGTTGAACAAGTCTGCCAATGGTCCTGTCAGGATCTTCGCCAGCTCCTTGAGTACCCTAGGGTGAATGCTGTCTGGACCCAGTGCCTTGTCCACCCTCAGTACCCTTAATCCTTCCAGAACCCTGTCTTCTGTAATTCCTATATCAGTCATCCCCTTTCCCCTGCCCACACCACCTCCTTGACATATCTGCCCCCTTTCTTTTGAGAACACAGAGCAGAAATATTCATTTAGTGCCTCTGCCTGGTCTTCCCTCCCCCGCCCTTCCCGATCCTCATAATCTGGTCCTTATTATTCCTTCTATCTCTAATGTATCTGAGGAAATCCTTCTTACCATCCCTAATGCCCTGTGCCACTCTCAGTTCTCTGGAAGCCTTGGCTGCTCTGACCAGTTTAGTAACTTCCCTGGACTTCCTCTTGTATTCTTCTATGTCACCCCCCTCCCAATTTCTTGAGTCTCTGAAATGCCTTTCTCTTGGACCTCACCCCTTCTAGGACCTCTTGATTTAGCCAACTGAGCTTCTTTTCCCTTCCCTTCTTACTCATTGTCCTAGCACATGTCCTAAATAATATCCCCTTTTGTCTAGCATCCATTTGTGATTGAATTACCACCAGGTGCCCAACCCAAATTTTCCCCATCCTTTTAAAGTCTGCACCCTTAAATTCAATCACCCTGGTACCCATACCTCCTGTTTCCCTCCCCATACTGAGTTTGAGCCACACCATCTTGTGGTCCCTCCCAGTTGCCTCTAAAAATCTACGTGGGACTTCTTGAAACAAGCCTCAGCTTGTGACTGCCCCAGCCTCCCTAGGGATTCTCAGCCTCTTACAGGGCTGCCTGGAAACTACTGCTGCTCGCCCCACTCCACTACCACTACCACTACCTGACCTGGATCTAACTGTTGGCTTGCAGACCCTGGTCTTGTCTTAACCTGGTATCCTTATTATATGTTATTGACTCGTCATATTTGTAACTAAATGACTATAAGCTGTACCATTGCTTTCTACTTCTCTGTAAAATGTGCCCACTGTATTCTCTTATCTTGCCTTTGCTGTCATTATGCTGATGTGTCCTCAGTATTTCCTTCATATGTTGCCCATGCTGTCATCTTGTATTTGAAATGTTGTCTTTGTACCATCATGTTGTATTCTCCCGGGTCGTTCCTGAAAATAGGCATAATACTTGTCTAGTGTACTTACCCGGTAAACAAAAGCTAAATAAATAAACAAATACTTGGTCCTCCAATGCCAGCTCCCTTACAACCTCCTCATTCGATAGCACCAGGTATAGAGTGTTTCTCGTCTAGTCTGCTTCTTGACCACTTGTTCTAGGAAGATGTCAACAAAACAAGAAGTTCATAAAAAAGAGTGGTGTCAGTACAGAAGAGGGCAATCAAAATGGTGCATGGCCTGCATCTGAGGCCCTGCGAGGGAAGATTCAAGGACTTAAATATTTATTCTAGAGGATAGAAGGGTAGGGGGAGTCAATAAAATCTGTGTCTTAGAGCTACCCAGCCTCCACCAACCACAAACAGACTGTAGGGGATGCCGCAGTCAAGCAGTACACTATGGAAACTCTCTCCATTTTTTTCTGCTGCAGGGATGTTGCAAACGAGCATATACCACTGACATCCCTTCCATTACTATTTATTCTGTACTACAGCACACATCGGCAGCAATGAAGCATAGCGGGTCCTAAAATACAGGTACTTGTATGACAGTTATTAAAAGGCAGGCTTGATTTAAGCAACTACACTGAGCTGTAACTGTGGGTTTCAGTCACGGTTAACCAATAGGTCTCTCACTTTTCACAGTAGGTTTTCTTTACAGGGCTCTGGGCTATAACTGTGTGTACTTCCACATAATTGCAACAAATGGTTGTAAAGTTCTACAGACAGGTTATCATTGCAGAGCACTTAATATTGTTACTGTATACCTTCCTGTCTAGCACAATCATTCCCTACCTTCTCAGAGTTCTTGGGGGGCTGTAGTAGGTAGCGACACCAGGCAGCAGATTGTTTTTGGCAAACACAGTCCTCTCATTTTCAGCAGGGGCAACTTTGTGGAGGTAATTGTGCTAAAACAACATTGATCAGAGGGGATCCCTCAGTGATGTGGCCATCTGGGAACAAATAGCGTCTCCCAGAAAAGGGTGCCAGGTACAAACAAAGGACTTCTGCTCTTAAATTGCAGGCTCAGGGTCCTGAGTTGTAGAGCAGCACACAGAGCCTCTAAGGATGGGATGGAGTTTAACTACAACAGATTTCCCTCCCTGTGGACCATCTGAATTGGCAGATTGAATCTGTAGCCTAGAGATGCCCGGCCTCCACTGACCACAACCAGACTGTGGGGAATGCCACAAGCGAGCATCACACTACAGATGACTCTCTCCATTTATTTTTTTTCTCCAGCAGGGATGCCGCAAGCAGGGGTATAGCACTGACATCCCTTCCAATACCATTTATCCTGTACTAAAAGGCAATCCCGAAGAGTAGAATAGTAGATAGAGCCACTGTAGTGCGTCAGGAGCAGCTGGGAGCAGGGGCGTAGCTACAAGAGTGCAGTGGCACCCAGGCCCACGAGGTTTGAGGGGCCCAAATCATAATTTTGATGTTTATTCAAGACTGGGGAGGGGCCCTGTAACATCGCCTTGCACCCAGGCCCTCTAGGAATTTGCTACGCTACTGGCTGGGAAACAGCTTTGTCACTTAAGTTGCAGAAAAAGGAGTAAGCAGGGAGGGCTGCAAAGAAGAGGAGGTGGGGAGAAAGCTGGAGGAGAAGGGAAATGAGAAGAGGGCCTGCGAGGAAAAACTCAAGTGCACAATATTTGACTGGAAGGGGTAGACCCAGAGGAGATGTGAGGAAGTACTTCTTCTCAGAAAGGGTAGTGAACAACTTGAAATGATGTCCAACAGAGGTAGTAGGTTTCAAGCATGCATGGGGTAGACATAGGGGACCTTAGTAACAGGGCTGGGGGGGGTAAGTAAGGCTGCAGATCAAGTAGGGTCTGCAGTGACGCATTGGGTAATATATTTTTAGGGTAGACTGGATGGGCTAGGGGTCCTTTTGTGCTGGAAGTTTCTATGTTTCTATAAAAGGAAACATTCATGTCACCTTTGCTTCCTCAGAAAGCAAACTTGACAAGTACACTCATATTTTTTTATAATTTAGGTAGCAGATAAATGTTTATTTTTGCACTGCTGAGGTGCCCTTCAATTTGTGAGAAAAGTGGAGGAAGATTTTCAACTGCAACATAGAAGAAAGCAATTTCTATAGACATTGGGGGACTTTTGCTCCAAAGAACTGATACCTAGTGGGAAAAAAATGAAAGGCCAGGCCGCTTTGAACTACCGAATCCCTCAAATCTGGAACGCCCTCCCTGCCCACATAAGACATGCCCCCAACCCCTACCAATGAAATTGCCTACTCCAAGGGCATTTCTCCTCCAGCTGCTCCTGTTTCAATTAATTCAACCCTACTCCTATGGTGAAAATAATTGCTCCCAAGTTGACCACCCTCCAATTTTCTCTACACTATGTATGTATTACCTCTGTCTGTAAGCATTTTCACTATAAGTGGTAATACGATGCTTGTTGTCCCATTTTTGTACTATGTATGGAAATTTTTTCTTGTAAATCGACATGTTTGTAAATTGGGTCTCAGCCCCCAGGTCGCATCTGGAATCGAGCATGTTGCTCAGTATGCCAACCTGGTAAAACTCGTAAATAAATAAATACATAAATTCCACATTTGCAGGCCCTAGCAATTTAGCAAATCTTGGACCCCATAATCAAGATTCTCTGTCGGTGAATCAGCCAAGGAGGAGAAGCAGAGGCAAACTCCCTGAAAGTCTACAATACCCCCTACATCGGAGGGTAGTTAGGCAGATGCAAGTCCTGTATAAATACGTTGTCATATACCTGTTGACCCAAGTGGAAGATCTGCTAGACCATTGGGTCCTCCTTATTTGTACTACAAAGAGGGTCTCCTTTTTTGTTGTTTGTTATTGCTACATTATACAATGGCAAGAAAATTTCCTGGACTCTGATTGGTCAGTGTGTGCCTGAGACAGTGATGATATTACAAAATAACATCACTGTGTTGATTTTTATTGACCCTGAGCTTGAGCTTTTTGTTTCAGAAACAAAGATATACAGCCTCATTAAAAATCTACTAAAAACATTTTTATTTTTGTTTTGTATAACATTAAGCCATTGTATAATTGCAATAAGGCACTCCAAGGTGTGTGTTATCTTGTGTAATAATGTCACTCCTGGGGTGGTGGAAGCACTTGGCTTCTCCTCATGCTTCAATCCACCCCAGGAGTGACATTATTACACAGTAACACACACCTTGTCGTGCCTTATTGCTTAATTATAATTTGATTAATCTCTGCAAGCACACTAACACTGAATGCATCCACCACAATAGGAGCTTTGCCAGAAGCCCACATAAGTCTCTGGTGTGTAACATGGTGGGTGTACCCGCAATTCGGGTACTGGAAACTGCCAGGAGGGGAAGGTATGAGTGTGGGCATATTAGTACTACGTGTTATACTTTGAATTGCATTGTTACCCTTTGTGTCCCATTTTCTTTATTCATCCTTGTCTTTCCTTACCGTTCCACATCATGACTTAAACAATTTTCTTGTCGAAGTTTGACACAGCGTCAGTCTCAATATCGAAAGGTGAAATTTCACCTTTTGATATTGAATGTTTTCTTTGGAGGGCTTTGCCCCCCACACCACCCCCTCTACTTTTAGATATAAACTCCAAGTCAGAGTTTGTTTGTGGGGGTGACATTTTGTCTTGAAGTCCATTACAGCGACAACAGCGAAACTGTTGCTGTAATGGACTTCATTATGTTTCTGTTGTTGTGCGGTCGGTACACCTTCCTTGTTTGTTTGTTTGTTTGTTGAATTTTGTTGACCCGGTAAGCCCACTGGGCCTAGAAGTCCCTTTTTCAGGGGCGACCGGTGGGGGATACAGATGGTAAGCAACTGAAATTGAACCAGATTAAGCTATTGGGGGTATTTTTTTTACCCACCTTAATATTATTGCTTGTACAGTTTACTTGCCAGTGTAGGTACTAATATTACATTGTATCATTTTTAGGATTGCCACTCTTGCATGAGGTAAAAACCCTACACTGAAACACATCCAAACTCCACCTCTAGCTCCACTCTTCTTTATGACTGACGGGTATATCGTTCCTACTTCAAAGCCATTTTAATGTCAGGGAAGACTTTTAAAATTGATAGGAAATCATTTTTATACTGTTATTTTTATGCATTAGTCATTTTTGGTTTTTGGTAACCAGGTAAGGCCCATTGACCACAAGGCCCATTTACAGGGGTGAACTAGGAGCACTGAGAGATTAAGTATCTTGCTCAAGGACGCACAAGATGCAAAGGAAGAATGGGAATCAAATCCAGATCTGCTGAATGTACCAAGCTCATTCATAGCTCATCGTTCTAACCTCTGTTAAACTTTCATTTTCCTTTTCATGTTAATCATGTATTTTGATAAGCTTTGACCAATTCTTGACACATTATATAACAATGTTTGTGATAACCTCACTTCTGCATTGTGTTCCCTTTAACTCGGCAGGTACTGCTGTTTCTTTTCATATTTCTAAGGCATTCCATATGTTCAGACACACCATTCCAGGCTATTCATCTGAATGGCCTGTAATGGTGAAACTATTATCATGGAATGCTCTAGTAGTATCAAACATAAGAGTAGCTGCTAAGGACTCTGGAGAAAGGGAATCAGTGTTGTAGTAAAGGCTAACAGAATGGATCTAAAACCCATCAGAATATAGGACAAACAAAAGGAAGGAACACAGGAGGGCATATAACAGTATAAGAACTGCTTCCTTCCCAGCAGTACAAGACCATATTTAAAATTCAGAATGGAATATGTTAAGTTGATTTCCTGCTAATGGCCTTTATGGCCATACTTTACACCCCCCATATAAAGGTAGACTGGTTTTACAAAGGTCTGTGACATCAGAACTTCTTTGTAACCTGGACATGCAGCCAAAAGAGTGAATGATTTGATACAATAACTTACAGTATGTGAATACTCAGACTAGCCCAAAAACCAGACTACATTTGAGTAAAACCAGATGACCCGATAAAGACCCTAAAAAATGGATTATTCAGACTAAAACCTGACAGGTGGCAACCCTAATCATTTTATTTCTGAGATACCATGGCATCCATAATATAAGTACAAATGCAGGAATGATGTTTATTTCTCTGGGGGGATAATGGCCTAGTCAGTGAGAGAATGGTTATAAGACTTAAGATTGAGGGTCAAAGATTTGATATCAGAACAGATTTTGCTATGGTAGTTGACGGCTAGTCTATATTGAAGTTACAGTACCTAGAATGTACAGCTCACCTGAGGTGGCGTGTGCGGTGATGGTGGAGATGAGTTCAGAGACTGCTGAACTGGGGAGACCAGGGCTGCAATAAGTGCTGGCTATAAATATAGGTAGTATATGGGGATCAGTCCTGGAACCACACTGGAACATGGCTGTGGAGGAAAACTTATTTTAGCAGCAATCAGTTCATTCAGAAAATAGGAGGCAAACACCAGCACTGCAGAAAACAGGGGATCCCATTTAATGAACAGTTGATAAAGCAGGGAACAGCCACTCCATAGAGCAATGAAACAGAGTTCAGTTGCTCTAGGCTGTGCAGATCACATCATAAGCAAGTGGTGGTCCCAACCACAGAGGTGACAACATAAGCAAATTAGTTCAGGTAGCTACCCATAGCCTAGGTAGCTAAAGCCCCAAATCATGCAGTAAAAACTTGTGGCTGAATCAGGCCCTTGCAAAACAGCAGACAGCTACTACATTCCTTTCCATTAAATCCTATCAAAGTTCCCAACACAGAGAACAAACCTCCAGGGGGTGACTGACTACAGAAAATCACTTTTTTTGTCCACTCCTATTGTGGGTGCCAAACCCAGAAATAAACAGTCCCAAACTGTGAGCCAAAAAGGCTCAGGGGCTTGACTCAGGACCCCTGGCTCCCTGCAATTTCCCTTCACCTCATGGCTCAGTCCTTTCCTCAGTGCTCCTCTACAGGTAGCACCCTTTCATTTTCTGTCTGTCTAAGGGGGTTAGACTTGCAGGCAGTGGCTCTTCTTTTATCCCTCATTCTGCACTCCGTTGAGGTAGCAACCTTTCCTTTTCTCCCTCTCAAGGGACTAAAGATGCAGGTGAGCCCCAAAACCTAGGACTCCCCAAACCAATGACCACAACCATGTAATTGTACTGACTTAACTGCAAGGCCCAATAAAACAATAAATAGCTGGCTGCATTGCCGAGTGGGCAATCAGCCCCACTCCAGCCTCCTCTATCTTCTCTCTACTGGTGAATTCCCCAGGGTGCAAAAATCACTCCCTTTTAACTGCTTCTCCCCAGGGTTCCACAAATCCATCTGGTCCAGTCAGGGACCCAACTACCAGGTGCCTAACCAACAGAGCTCCTTAATGCCCTGTGGAGCATGAGGTCCCAGAAACTATTTACAACCCCTAACCAAGGCGCAAACCGGCAGCAAGACCTACAGTATATACTCCAATTTCTTCTCAAGGAGGCAGCACATGCTCAGGATCTGGAACCACCACAAACTATTTACATTTATGTTGAGCCTTTCCTTCCTGTCTCTTTTCACCACAAGATAAAGAAGCACCGAGCTTGGCCAACCCCACACAAATGATTGGACCCAAAGATGGAGCATCTACTCCATAAAAATCTAAATTTTCCCTTTTCTTTTGTTTTCTGGTGGCTACACATGCTTAGTAGCATGGCTACTCTGTCTATTTACAAATGGCTGTCCCATTGCCATGTCAACCATCTGGAACTGAACACCACCCCAAACATACTCCAGAAGGTGCGGGAACACTAATGCAGCACCTATCCCACCGCAACAAAGGCCAGGCACCACGATGAGGTGGCCTGAGCTGCAAGGACCTCCAGTGGACTGCAGGGGTACAATTCCCACCAGGGTAATTACCAACCCCAAACACATGGAGGGGAGCCACTGAGTAAGAGGCTCCATATGGTAAGCTCGGTTAGGTGGGCTTACATACAGTACCATCACATTCCTGATGCCCTTGTGGGTAGCAAGCCATGAGTACCAAGCTCTACAAGGATTATGTGTAGTATGGATGTGTGCTTCTACTGTACTGTTGACATCAAGTTTTTAATGTCAAATTTTTGGGGCTTACACAGCCCCACCAATTGCCAGTAATATGGCCCCTATGCATGTAGGGATGGAGTGGCTAAGCGCCACATATCTGGGGCTCATAGCCACTTCTCACACATTGCACCCCTGTGAGGGATGTACAAAGGGGGGATGCACAGACAGTATGCACCTGATCCCACAGGTAAGCAAACTGCACTGTACAGGGGGTGTGCCAGCACTATGCACCATGCACAAAGATGCATAGTACTGGCCACAAGAGTGCATACGTGGTGCAGGGTACACCAGGGTGAACCCTGCCATAAACCCCCTATGCACCTCATGCACACCCTGGGACATGCCACAGGACAGGGTGGGCAGCCTGACAACACTCTGAGGTCCCAGAAAACTGCCGCCTGATGCAAAAGACCCACCCCAACACACAATGGTGAGTGTTGTGCCACCCCCACAAAACCCATACCCCTAACAGGGGCATCAGCACAAGGCTGCTGCCCCACAGTTGCCCTGCATGTGAACCCCCCCTCCCCACAACCAGCAGTACTGTTTTCCCCCCTCTGCCATGTGACCTGTCCCATCCCACTGCGCCACTGTGGTGCCATCGTAGGGCCAGCGGCATTGTCCTCCTACCACCCACCACAGCTGCCTGCTCTCGGACATTCATAGGGCATGCTGCCAACTCATGCTCTGCCACATAAGGTATCCACTGTTGGACCCATGCCAGGCACCCAATTGAATGCTCAGCTGGGTCCGCTACTCCACCGACACCCGCCCTGCAAGGAAGTGCATGCCAAGGGGGCAGGGCCATGGACAGGTGACTGGTGGTGAATATCACTGGTGCATACATGTCCACAGGTGCATTGCTGTGTGGGTGGGATGCACACCCCAGGCACGTACATTCCACCCTTACATGCATAGGTGCCCATAAGAGCTAAGTAACTGAAGATAGACTGCTTTGGAGGGGGGTGCTTATAGCAGACAGGAAGGAAAGAGACTTTGCTACTAGCATTTGGCTAATATTTCAAGATAAACAAGTAAACCAAAATTTAGGACCATGAACAAACAGCTGTTGTGAACAATTATACCAGGAGTATGGTAGTTCAAAATGGTGGTAAGCAACACACTCAGGTCTAATAAAGTTTAAACATTTTAGAAATATTATTATTTATTTCATAATTTGGATTTACAACCTTTGAGTCAAAGACTCATTTACAAAGGCTCCTCGTCGCAGGGAGGGTAGACAACAATTGGTGGTGGAGTGCAACAATGGAGAACATTACAGGTGAGATACAATAAAAGAACATGCAAAGTAATTCCAGCAATACAAAGATGTACAAAGGCTTCAATTAGCTACAATTAGTCTAGTATATAAATAACAAGGTACCTCTAGGGGTTCTAGGGATTGATACCTGGGGGGAAGGGGTGGTTGCTGGAGGAGAAGGCAGTCCGGAAGGACATTGTCTGTAAATTGGGCCAGGCAAAACTCTAGGTATGGGCCAGTCAGGGGCATTTACAGCTCCAAGTGTCAGTGAGGTGATTTCGGAGGGCGATTTTGAAGGGGCTGATTTTGAGAATGTTTGTGATATGAGTAGGGAAGGAGTTGTACCAAGAGGGGGCTCTGTGGTGAAATGATCTTTGGGCAAGAAAGGTCCTGGCTCTCAGGACCTGGAAGGTGGCTTTGGTTGCGCTTCAGGTGGCGACCAAGTGGGAGGCCAATTTTAGGGATGCAGCAACCCCCAGAGGGGGAGAGCCCAAGTAGTGATTTTTTTGCCAGTATACAGGTGTGGTAGCACAGGCACTGCTCAAAGGTGAGTAAGTTCAAGGAGGAGTAGAGCTGGCATGTGTGCATTCTGCTGGGGGCACCGGTCAGGATCCTGCAAGCCTTGTTGATCGAGGTCTGGACTTTGGTGAGGGCAGTGGGGTCAGCAGCCACATAGATAGGGAGCCCATAGTCGACCAATGACAGGATGTAGGAGGTGATAGCCAGCCGGAGGGCATTCTGAGGGAGGCAGTCTTTGTGGTGGTAGAGGATTCCAATCTGGGTATTACGGCAGTGGACAGGGAATTAAGATGAAAGTGGAAAGAGAGAGCCGAGTCGAAAGTGATGCCCAGATATTTGTATGCAGACACCTGTTCAACAGGGAGTAGGGTGCTGGGGAGAATGAGAAGGGGGCATTTCTGGAGTTACTCTGGCAGTAGGCAAAAAGCATAGAGTTTGTCTTCTTGAGATTCAGAACTAGACGATGGTTGAGGAACCATTTTTCAGCTTGGCTGAAGGTGAGTTGCAGAGAGTTCTGGAGGGTGATGGGGTCGGGGTGGGAGACGACGAGAACCACATCGTCGGCATATAGGAGCATACTGCCCAAGCAGGAGCTAGGAAGGGTGTTTAGAAAGAGACTGAACAATGTGGGGCCCAGGATGGAACCCTAGAGGTCACCTGAGCGAACAGGTAAGGCAGCTGATAGGGTACCATTTAGCTTGACCGGTTGGGATCTGGCATGGAGGTAACTGGAGAACCAGTGCAGAAACACTTGAATTTGTTTGTTCTTGAATATATTGTCAGTGTTCCTGATGGTGCATCACAAAGTTGAAACTCTAACCAAAACAGTATGGGTGGAGTAGAGGTTGTGATTTTGTTAAGGGCCATGCTTAGCACAACAATGCAGGTGCAAAGCACAGCAGTGGCACAATTTGCATGTCACTGAAGTCTGTAGAGAGTATTTTGGATCATTCAGACTTTTAAGCTTTACTTCATGGTGTGATGGAGACAGGGAGCCAATTCTTGTCTTGCATGGCATCTGACTGTCCTTGATTGTGTCCCAAGAGATAGTGTTATGTTAAGGAAAACAGATGAAAACATGACGAATAATACTTTTTCCAATGGCTGGTGTCTGGTGACATGGTGTGAGAATATAGGCTTCAAGAAAGGCTGGCAGATAATCTTAGCATGAAAATGCTGATTTAATGTATATATAAATCACAAAATGAGGTGGATGACCTACAATTTAAATTTGAATTTAACTTTGAAACTCCATGGAGATGAGTCAGAGGCACATCCCCCAGCCAGTGCACCTAAGGAATTCCCATGCTGTGCTTGAGGAATGGGAAGGCCCCACAGGGTCACCTGAGGTTGCACCTAGGGAGGATGGGTGGGGCCTCTGGAATGGAACCCCAAGGGTGGAGGGTGGGAGACCACAAAGGAAGAGGATACCACTCCTGGTGGGGGACTCAATTATCGGGGGTGGGTAGAGCTAGGAGCAGCAGGGGAGGGGAAGAAGAGTGAGGCAAAGTGCCTGTCAGAAGACATGGCTTGGAGGGTTGGAAAGGGGATCCAGGGGATCGCTAGGGTGGTAGCAAGGAGGGAAACTCAATGTCATTGTCCATCTGGGAACTAATGATATACCTGGGAATAAGGCACAGATAGTAAGAGTACAGAAGGAGTTCATAGAACTGGAAGGGGCCTAGGGCGGGTAGCAAACTCTGTGACTTTCTTGGAAGTGCTGCCTGTAATAGAAACACAGAAACATAGAATTTGACAGCAGATAAGGACCGCTTGGCACACCTAGTCTGCCCATTTCCCTTCCTAATGGATAAGATGCAGATCGTAGTTAACCAACAGCCTACTTCCTCCTACCCCCACTACAATTTCCTTATGTCTGTCCGATGCATTCTTGAATTACCCCACTGTCTTTGACTCCACTACCTCCTCAGGAAGGCTGTTCCATGTATCCACAACCCTCTCCATGAACAAATACTTCCTCACATTACCCCTGAGCCGTCCCCCTCTATCTTCAAATTGTGCCCCTTGTTCTTGCACATCTCTTTTTCTGAAAGATGCTACCCTCTTGGACTCTGTTGATTCCCTTGATGTACTTGAAAGTTTCTATCATGTCCCCCTCTTCTTCCTCTCCTTGAGGGTATACATATTAAGCTCCTTTAATCTCTCTCTTCTTATGTCTTCTAGTACAGACCCTGCACCATTTTAGTTGCCCTCCTCTGGACAGCCTCCATCCTGTCTATGTCCTTGCAGAGATGGGGTCTCCAGAACTAGGCACAGTACTCCAGATGGGGTCTCACCAACTGTCTGCACAGAGGGACAACAACTTCTTGTTTTCTACTAGTGATGCCTCTCCCTGTGCATTCCAGTATCCCACCAGCCCTCCTTACTGCCTTCTCACATTGCTTGCCCACCTTAAGGTCATCTGATATGACTTCCCCCAGGTCCCTTTCCATTTTTGTTGTTGGCAAGGGGAAGCTAGGGATCTATGCACCAAGAACTTTAATGACTAGTTGAAGACATGGTGCAGAGAGCAAGGTTTTGGCTTCATTGGGGAGTGGGGGGCCCACATGGGGAGATGCAGACCTGTACAGGTGCGATGGCTTGCATCTTTCCAGAAAGGGCATTGGAGTCCTCAGTGAATGGTTTGAATGCTTCATTGGTAAGCATTGAAACTTACCAAGCAGTGGTAGAGAAAAGGAGAAGAGAAAATCATACTGCCCACCCCCACAGGCAAATGCATCCTGCAAGGAGGACATAAATATATACTATATGTGACCAGAAAGGAAAGGAAACAAATATTGGAAGCCCAAAGGAACACTGGTATGGGACTCAAAAGGTAAGACAGGGGTAGTAAGGCAGCAAAAAAAGGGAAAAGTGAGTGATGGTAAAAAACAGGAGGGTGAAGACAGGATTAGTGGGATGGTAGGCAGAAAACCATGGAAGGCAATGGTTACAAATGTCCACAACCAGGGAAATAAAATCCCAGTCCTGGAGGCCTTGATGACAGAGGCAGACCTGACATAATGGCAATAACAGAGACCTGGTTTACCGCAAAGTATGACTGGAACACACATGTCCCAGGCTATGCCCTATTCAGGAGAGACAAGGGGAGTTTTTATTTATTTATTTATTGAAATCATGGATACACCTGTGAGCAGATGTTTATTGAGAGGTTTCATGTCATGTACATAGACAACAATGCAAGGAATTCAGGACAGTATATAGGTAAAACATCGAGAGTACAGTAAACAGATGATGACAAAATTAACATAAGGGTACGTAAATCCAAGCCAAACCAGTAACTGCGGTGATGTGCAAAGTAAGCCTGCATCAGAAGGAGAAGTAGGGTAAAAGGGGAAGAAGGGGTGGGTTACACAGGATACACAGGACAGTGTGGACAACGGGGGGCAGGCTGGGATAAAGGGGTTGGAGATGGGGCTAAGTGCTGTGGTTTGCCTATCCCTGGGATAGGGGCTGGGAAGTGCTGGGGTCAGTCAGCGGGTGTGTAGATGACTCAGTGGTGGCACATGCAGATACTCATATGAATAAGGTGTTGGTGCAATTTAAGTTTGAAGGGTCCAAGTGTAGAGGGGGGTGGAGTGGCCCTGTATATAAGGGAGGGTATAAAACCAACAGAGCTGCAGGGTTAACAATGGGAGGCAGAGGCAGAGGCACTGTGGGCCACCTTTGAGCCAGGCAAACATGCCTGGGACAGGTATACTGTAATGGAACCTTAGAGGTTGGAAGGAGGGGTGAATGGTCAATAACCAGGTAAGGTCCGAGGCTGCAAACTAGCATAAGGCTTACATTTCTATGTCTCTTACCACAAGCCACCCAACCTGCGGAATCTCCTGGTAAGAAGGAGCCTACCTACTCCCAACCGTTTCTCCTTACCAGGTACAGTACCAAATCTTGCAGCAGAACTCACTGCTACACCTGCAAATATATTTCTAGTGTGACTGAAATTCATGGTCTCAAGGTGTTTTTCATATTGCCAAGGAGTTCTCATGCCCCTCTACTAATGTTGTATATTGTATACTTTTCAGGAAGTGTGCAGCTATTTACATCAGAGAGACTGGAAGACACTTTGCTGACCATTCCGGGGAACATTACAGGGCAGTCAGGAATATAGCCACTGACAAACCCATTGTAATCCACTTTATCTCCAGGGACGGAAGTGTCAATGATCTTTTTCTGTGTCTGTCAATCAATCAATCTTTATTTAACCAGGCAGTTACATTGTTGAGCAAGCTCATTTGCAAGATGGTCCTGGGCACAGAGGACAAATTCATTTACAGTATTCAACATCATTTCATAACATAGCAGACTATTTTTAAGTACGAGATCATTAGGTAACTGGAGCAAGACTTAGACAATGAGGACTATGTATATATATACAGGCAATTCATCATATATGGGTTAGGAGACAGTGGAGGACAAAGGGAGAAGTGGATGGTAAAGACACGGTGGAGGACAGAGAGAGGAGAGGAGGGCAAAGACACATGAAGGGAGTAGGGGGGCAGCCCTGCTAGGGAAGAGGCCTCCAGAAGGGTTGCCACGGGGAAGAAGGGAGGGAGCTGAGTGGGGTGGGGGGGTAGTTACACTAAAAAAGAATGCTGGCCTACAGGGGGAATAAGAAGGCCTGGGAGGTCCAGGAGCTAGGGGAATATTCAGTCCCTATGCCAGTGATTACCTGAAGCAAACGCACTCAGACTTCAGGCATTGATAAAGCAGCTGCCTGAATATGTACGGGCTAGGCAGGAGGGAAAGTTGAATTGCTTTTTGCATGTAGTTCAAAAGTGATGGTAGGAAGGAGCTGATGGCAGTTGTGCCATGATGTGTCCTTGTCCGTGGTAGCCTGAGGAGAACAAAGGAGGAGTTCCTTAGGTCGTATGCACCTTTAGACCGTTCAAACAGGTTGCAGATATAGGGTGGGAGTTTGTTAGAAATAGCTCTGAAGAGCCACATGAGGGTGATTATTTGTCTCCTCATGAAGAGGGACGGCCAATCAATTGCCTGGTACAACAGGCAGTGGTGAGTCTGCAGGGACATGTCAGGTATGAATCTCAAAATGCGATGGTAGAGTGTGTCAAGCTTCTGGAGGGCATACTGGGGGCAGTGACTGTAGAGAAAGTCAGCGTAGACAAGCAAGGGTAGTAAAGTTGTTTGAACCAGCCACTTCCTAGCAACAAGAGTGAGTAGATGTCTTATGTGTTATGCTGTAAAATATGCCAAGACGCTGTCTTAGCTATTTTGTTAACTCACTTAGGAGTACAATGAAACTGAGTTTGTTATCCAACCAGACTCCCAGATATTTGAATTTATCCACTGTTTCCAGAGATTCACCAAGGAGGGTGATAATCTGGGGGTTACCAGGTATCCTCATATTGTGGGAGGAGTGCATGGAGATAATCATGGCTTTGTTTTTTTGGGCGTTGAGCAAGAGCTTCAGGCTCAGCAAGTTATGTTGGAGGATGATAAAGTCCAGCTGTAACTCCTTGTAAGAAAGATCTAGAGAGGGGTTAGTTGTATAAAGGACTGTGTCATCGGCGAAAAGGTGAACATTTCCTGTGAGTATGCCAGAATCTATGCAGTTAATATAAAGTGCGAAGAGGATAAGCCCCAAAATAGAACCTTGCAGGACACCTCGGGGCAAAGCTTTTAGTGGGGACAGTTCTTCTTGTGCTTTAATTTGTTGCCTTTGATTTGTGAGGTACCAGTGGAACCACTTTACTGCAGTAGGGGTTAGACTAATACTACCCAGAGTATCAAGCAGGATGGAGTGATCAACCATGTCAAAGGCTTTGCTAAGGTCAAGGAAAAGTGCGTAGATGTGCTGTTTATTATCCAGGGCTTTTAACCAGTTATTAGACACTTTGGCTAGAGCCGACATGGTGCTTTGCTTAGTTCTGAACCCCAATTGGGCTGGGTTAAGGATATTTTCACAGTCCAAATACTGCCTCAGTTGTGTGAGCTGACAATTTTTTCTAGCACCTTGGATAGTACAGGAAGAAGCAAGATTGGTCTGTAATTATTCAAGTCTGTAGGGTCTCCCAATTTGAACAAAGGCATAATATGTGCAATTTTCCAACTGAGCGGTTGCTCCCCTCGGGTAAGTGAGCTATTAAATAGATGGGTGATAGGTACTGTCGGATGATAATAGCCTGCTTTTAGAAAGAAGGCTTCTAACGAGTTGGCACCAGCACTCTTTTTTTTTTTTGCAATTCAAAGTTTATTATAAGTTTTCTGTAGAAAACGCAGATCCACACCATACATGAGATACCAGACTTATTTGTAACATTCTGGAGGATCCATCCTCCCCCCCCCCCAAAGAGTCCCAGCATGGCAGAGAGTATCTATGAGCCTATGAGCTGTGAATAAATTGCAATTTCAGATGGGCTGTAGGGAACAAAGAGATTGTAAAAGGCCCCAAACGTTAGTGAATCTTGCTTGTTTATTGCGGAACCTAGCTATTGCCTTCTCTGTTCTAAGATTGGCCAGTAGCTTGTGTAGCCAGTCAGCATAGGTAACTATTACCAGCACTCTTTTTGGTATCTAATGAGAGAAGAAGGTCATCCACCTGTTTAGAGGATACTGGCTGGAAATTAAAGAGAGGGCAGCCAGTACAAGGGACAGAAGTAGGGCTAGTACCTACACTCACAACACTTAGGGCACTCAGTTTACCAACAGGTGAGGCATCAAATACGAGGCCTGCAGTAGCAAAGTGGTTATTGAGCTGGTCAAGGATCTCAGACCTATCTGTGTAGGAGTTATTGTTCACTACAATTTTGGCCGGAATTGGGGTGGCAGGGGAGTGTCCTTCGACCTCTCTCAAGATTTGTCAAAACTTGGCAGTGCAGTTTTTGTTTTCCTCAAGGGCAGACTGAAAGAAAAGTGATTTTTCCATCCTGATCAGTTTGGAGCAGGCATTCCGAAAGGAGAGCCAGTTTGAGTCGGACTGTGACTTCCTTGCCCTTTTCCATAGTGTGTCTCTGGATTGCAGGGCCCTCTTCAGGGATGGGCTGAACCAATCAGGTTCCTGTTTCCTAGATTTAACCTTTCTTAAAGGTGTGTGTTTATTGATTACCCTTTGTAACAGATTCTGGAAGATACAGAAAGCTTCAGACACATAAGGTGCGAGACAGAAGTCCTGCCACTTAATATTCCCAAGATCTGTCAGAAAGGCAGGGAGACAGAAGTGTTTTAGGCTGCGCTTTAGCTTGAAGGTAGAGGTGGAAGGTAGGCGTGAGGATGCCTGACACAGGAGACAGCACAGTGTTCACTCAGGTCATCATGGAAGACCCCTGTATGGGAGATATTATGCGGCTTGTTGATGAACATAAGATCCAGCAAAGAGCTTCGGTTGTTTTTTTTTTTTATTAGGTCGGGTAACCTCAGGGGTAATCTGAGTTAGCCTGTTCATAACACAGAAATCCTTGAGCCTGTTGGCACAAGCATCGTTCCAATTATGATTAAGGTCCCCCATTATGACTCATTCAGTAGTCGCTTTCTCCAAGAGGGAGTGAAGGTGAGGTAGTATATACAGGCCAGCAGCAGGCAGCCTATAGCATGCAGCTACCAATAGGGCTACTCCAGGCGATAAGGTTAACTTGAGGGCAAGACACTCAGATTCTTTGGGCATTGATGTATGGACAACATCAGAGGTTAGGAATTTGTCCTTAATATATATGGCAACACCACCGCCTCTGGTCGGCCTGTCACACCTATGTAGGTTGTAGCCAGGGATGTTAAGCATTTTGTCGGGTACATGATTCTTAAGCCAGGTTTCCCAGAATATTGCTACATCAGGCATTGCGTGTAGCACCCAGGCTTGGACCAGGTCAAATTTATTGAGAAGGCTGCATACATTCATATGCAGGAAGCTCAGGCCCTTTAACTGTGGGAGCTCCTCTGGAGCGGCTAGCAGATGGGGGGGGGTTTAGTTCCACACTACCTGTACAGAGCAATAGCAGGATTAATAGTTTCCTGAGACATCTTACAAGAAATCTCAGGAAGGCTTTGTTAGGTTGCTTAGCATGGGCACTGCCTAGGGCAGCAGAACAAGAGTTGGAGGAGCAATGAAAGGGGGTCAGAGCAAATATTGCTACCCTAATGGAGAAGATAAGGGATGTCTGCTTAGGGGGTGTAGGGCAGTAAGGGATGTGAAATGTTCTGATTGTGTGCGGATTACTGCCTTTGGAAGGAGTTAGCTGAGGAGCAAATACCACCAGATTTGATTCCTGGCATGCAGGAGAGTTCAGGAAGGTTGTTTCTTTCAGAGTGTCCGTATTAGGCTCCAACGTTAGATGGAGTACGCAGCCAAGGAGGAAAAGCTAAGCTATGGATGCCATCTTGGGAGTGCTGCGCAGCAGAGGAGAGGCGACACCTTATAGGTGTTCTTGGATGACTGACAGCAACCCCGTAAAGGTGAAGAAGCCTGGGGTAGGCCAAGGGCTATAGGGCCGAGTGTTAAGAGAATGATTTTTCGAGGTGGGTTAATAGATCAGCTGAACAGGCAAAAAAAAAAGCCAGTGAAGGTTATAAACCAGTAAATATAGTGCAGAATAGGAAAGAAAAGGAGAAAGAAATGGAAGAAGAAGTAAAAAAAAATGAAAAACAGAGCACCAGTTTAAGATATAAAATGTAGGTTAAAATAGGGCGTTTTAGCTAGGGCAGGGGAATACCAAGGCAACTTGGTGACTATTGGGACTATGTAGAGAGTAACAAGGGAGGAAGCTCAGGTATGGAACTGTAGAGTAGATAGCAGAGCAGGCACTAAACAAAGCTGATAGATAAGCAGGTGGCAAAAATAGGAAGATGTCTTTAAAGGGAGGGCAGGACAAGTATTAGGCCTAATAGCTGCACTCTGCATCTTTAGGGGGAGTTGCAATATTAGTGAGAGGGGAGGATGAAGATTGCCTAGGGGCGGTGCCAAGGAGGGGGAAGGAGAGTATTTAAGAAAGGCTGGGGGTGGGTGAAAAATTCAAGCAGAAAAGAGACAAAGTGAAACAGAAATTCCTTTGGATTATTTACAGGGCATAGCTTACAACTGTGCCCAAATGAAACCTGGTCTAAACAGAGAAGTGTTCACAAAAAACTGTATCACTTTAAACTTAGTTTCTGATCTAGGGTAACTTACCACAGGACCTTAAAACAAAGAGAGATGTAATACTTTAAAACCTACAAACCTACACTCTCAAAGAACGTGCACTTCAAACTACCCTTGGAGTGCAAAATTGCTGTAAACAGGCTTAGGTTCACATTTAAATTAGGATTCACAGGATAATTTGAAGAAACTTAACCAGTACCAGCTTCAGTAAGTAACATTAGCTTAAAGTCTAAGGGAAAGAATTGTTGAGCACCTAGAGGCCAGTGGGGCACAGGACCCAAGGCAGCATGGATTCACAGCGGGAAGGTCGTGTCAGACAAATCTAATTGATTTCTTTGACTGGGTGACCAAAGTAGTAGACCAGGGAGAGGCTGTGGACATGGCCTACCTAGACTTTAGCAAGGCATTTGACACAGTCCCACACAAAAGATTAATAAACAAATTAGCCAGCCTGGGAGTTGGTCCTAGAGTGGTAGCCTGGGTAAAACACTGGTTGGACAACAGGACACAGCGGGTAATTGTAAATGGAGTCCACAGTGAAGAAAGGAGGGTTGCTAGTGGGGTACCGCAGGGTTCAGTACTGGGGCCGGTCCTTTTTAACGTCTTTATAAGTGACATTGCAGAGGGACTGGAAGGGAAAGTATGTCTCTTTGCAGATGACACAAAGATCTGCAACAGGGTTGATACACAAGGTGGGGTGGAAAGGATGAAAAGGTACTTGGCAAGGTTGGAGGAACGGTCAAATGTATGGCAGCTTAGATCCAATGGAAAAAAGTGCAAAGTAATGCACCTGGGAAACAAAAACCCAGGGGAAGAGTACACAATGGGGGTTAAGATACTGACAACAACAAAAATGGAAAGGGGCCTGGGGGAAGTCATATCAGACAACCTAAAGGTGGGTCAGCAATGTGAGAAAGCAGTAAGGAGGGCTGGGGGGATACTGGGATGTATAGGGAGAGGCATCACCAGTAGAAAACAGGAAGTTGTTGGCCTTCTGTACAGACAGTTGGTAAGACCACATCTTGAGTACTGTGTACAGTTCTGGAGACCCCATCTCCACAAAGACATAGACAGGGTGGAGGCTGTCCAAAGGAGGGCAACCAAAATGATGCAGGGTCTGCATCAGATAACATATGAAGAAAGACTAAAGGAACTAAAGATGTATAGCCTCGAGGAAAGGAGGGAGAGGGGGGACATGATAGAAACTTTCAAATACCTCAAGGGAATCAACAAAGTCCAAGAGGGTAGCATCTTTCAGAAAAAGAGATGTGCAAAAACAAGGAGGCACAATTTGAAGATGGGGGGGATGGCTCAGAGGTAATATGAGGAAGTATTTCTTCACAGAGAGGGTTGTGGATACATGGAACAGCCTTCCTGAGGAGGTCGTAGAGTCAAAAACAGTGGGGGAATTCAAGAATGCATGGGACAGACACAAGGCAATTCTAGTGGGGGGGTAGGAGGAAGTAGGCTGTTGGTTAACTAGGATCTGCAGCTTATCCATTAGGTAGGGAAATGGGAAGACTAGGTGGGCCAAGCGGTCCTTATCTGCTGTCAAATTCTATGTTTCTATGTTTCTAAAGTCCTAAAGGAACAGGAGTAGCAAAGAATTAAAGAAGTTGAGCAGCCAATCAGCAGGCAGAGCTGATGGTTCCGACCAGTCAAGTTTTAACAGCGTACCTGCAGTCTGGTGATTGGTGGGCAGTACAGCGAGGAAGGCAGCTGGCGGACAGAGGGGACCTGCCAGGCTGCTTGCAGCAGCAGAGGCACCCATGTCAAGGGTGAAGCTTCAGTCTGGTGATCGGCGGGCAGTACAGCGAGGAAGGCAGCCGGCCGACAGAGGGGGACCCGCCAGGCTGCTTGCAACAGCAGAGGCACCCGTGTCAAGGGTGAAGCAGGGCTTCTGGGATTCTGACCACAGAAAAAACACAGAAACCAAGCTGATCATCTGCCTTGGCTTGCAGCAGCCCTCTGGTTTAAATGATAGACTTATTCTCTAATAACATCTTTTAGTCACCCCTTGTTTTCCCTAAAGTCTGTTTGTATCTGTACACATCTATTTTCATTTTTATGTTTGCTTGTACACATGCACAAGAAACATGTTGTGACATCTTGCTGGAGAAGCAGGTTCAATGTTTGTGGAATAGCAATAAGGAGAGCTGAGGTATATAGTACTTGTGTAACTTGTAGTACTTTTTGTGATTTTACTCTATTCCCACCCTTGAGTAGTAGGTATGTAGGTAGTAATTTGTAGGGAATAGAAGGCCCATGAGCAAGGGTGAGAAGTGCGACGGAGAAGGAGGAGATGAGGAAGGTGGTGGACGAAAAACACTCCCTAAGCAAGGGAGGCATGTTAGAGGAGGGCTTATAAAGAGGTTGTGGGAGGAGCTATTCCACACATTGAACCTCAGTCAAGCCCTCCCATTCAATGTTTGTGGACTAGCAATAAGGAGAGATTGGGTATATAGTGCTTGTGTAACTTGTAGTACTTTTTGTGGCTTTACTCTAATCCCATCCTTGAGTAGTAGGTATGTAGGTAGTAGTTTGTAGGGAATAGAAGGTCCAAAAAGATACCTCCTCCAACTGTTGAAGAGTATGACCCCCAGGCACTCAAGAAAGGAAAAAAATCCAGGTGGAGGAAACCTCTGAGGACCCAAGGCTGGAAGTCTGCCTGTCCTTCTGGGCATACTAAATGGAGAAGGATCTAGGTTCTAGTAACCATAGCTAATTTAAAGTTGGTGGGTTGCTTGAAGAGATGATAATCCATATTTGATTCATGGATTATGCCGATCGAGTGATGATCCTGAAGTTGGAGAGGGATCTGTTCTGACTGGGCATTAGAATCCGAAGTATGAAGTAAATCTGAGAAAAGGAGGACAAAGGAAGTCCAAGTTTCCAAGATGATGAATGATGTTTGTCCAACAGACTTGTAATAGGCAGAGGGACCATGACTGGCTTGATAAGGTACTAAACTGGGAATGGTGGAATTGCAATGGTATAAGAAGTCATGGTGAATGATCCAATTTGTGAGGCGCTTGAATGTAAAGGTATGGCCTAGAAGGTAGAAACTCTGTATTGAACAAAGAGACACTAAGGAAACATCCATAGAACAGAATTTGTAGAAGTCTTTGAATGCCTTGGAGATTATGGTTCATTTTAAGGATGATACAGCCTGAATGATGATCCTGCAGGTGAAGAGTACAACTTTTCCATAGGGATGGTAAGTCCTATGTAGAACAGATACAGTTAAAGAAGGGCTGATGTAGATCCAAAGTGACTAATGATGTATGCCCAATCCCCTTGTCAGTGTGGCCCCTTCCCAGTTCATTTGCTGATGGGGAACCCAATCCCCATCAGAATAATGTCTCCTTATAATTTGTCTGCCGAGGGGGGTGCCCAATCCCCCTCGGCATCATGCCCCCCGAAACACAGACCCTTTTTCTTTTCAGATAGGGTTCCCAATCCCTTTCGGCTCCAGTCTCCCCTCACCAAAAATACAGGTGGCATGCTGGGAGCCCACCCCAGCATGTCAAATGTACCTATAAAACAAGAAAACATTCTGCAAAGTTTATTTTTTTTAAACCTGTAAACAAGAAGATGGTCCCTTGTTGTCTGCAGTGCCCCTCACCCAACCCACACCCACCCTCTGCATACCCACCTCCCACACCCCTCACCCCATACTTACCTCCGGAGCCCGGCACAACAATCTTTGGTGGAGCGGGAACATGTCACATCATGGACGTGTTAAAAGCAGAGCATCACAGTCCCTTGTTTGGGAGTTTTTTTGTTCAAGATGTAAATGATGAGTCAGTTGCAATCTGCCAGGATTGCCATGTGTGTGTGAGTCGAGGTAAAAAGGGGAGCCATCTGGGCACAGGAGGACAGCATACGCATCTTAAGAATAGGCACTTGGCACTGTGGACCCAGCACAAGCTGGCAGCTAATACCACAGTGGGGCATTCACCCTCGTCACCAGCAACCATAGCCAGCATGTTATCCCCTTCCATGACTGTTAAGCCCAATAGGAAATTAAACATGTGCAGTAGTGCGGTAATAAGAGCAGAGGATTACTACAGGCATGATGAGGTGGAGGACCATAATGACTTTGAAATGTTGTCCAGTGCTGGTGAGAGTAGCAGTTTTTGTGGTGGTGGTAGTAGTGGTGAATGCAGTATGTCTAGTGCAAGTGGTACATCAACCCCGGTTGGCAAATCTGGCAAAATAACATCATTTCTGGGTTTGTCATCATCACCTGTGCAACCGTCTTCATCAAATGTCCACACTTCACCCCCTGCCAATGCCATTCATCACAGAGCACAACCATTTGTGATCAACACACCCCGTGTAAAATGTTTAAGTCAGCCCATGTTACAGTGTTTTTGTGCATAAGCTGAAGTACTCCCCGAACTATATAGTGTCACGTGAACTTCATGCTGCTGTAGTGGAAATGCTGGCAATTGATCTTTTGACCTTCTCCTTTGTGGAGAATTCTTGGTTCTGGCGGTTTTCTGCACGTGCCTGTCCAAAATGGAAAGTCCCATTCAAGACATACTTTTCTACCTGTGCTGTCCCCGAGTTGTTCCGCACTGTGTCTGACTCAGTAAGACATTCCCTTCAGCATTCCTTCTTTCCATTAATCCATTTAAGTATGGACATGTGGACAAGTGGCAAAACAGCGGGGAGTTCATATTTGTGTATAACTGCACACTGGATGCAGGTGCTGGGGGTTGTTTGTGATGTTGGTAGTGTGAATAATCAGTGTAGTAAGGTGGATTATTGCGGTAGCAATCTTCCAGGAATTCGACAGCATGCAACGATTGCTATGCACAATGTGACTTGTTCACACACTAGTGAGAACATGCTGGACATGGTACTGACTGAAATTGACAGATGGCTAAACCCTCCGTCCCTGAGAGCTGGGTTCATAGTAAGTGACGATGGGTCAAATGTGACGGAATGCATCATGGATGGTGTTTTGTTTTGTGTTCCATGCATGGCCCACTGTTTAAATCTTGTGGTTCAGGAGTTTCTGCAGCATCCTGATATAAAGAAAATGCTGACTGCTGCATGACGTATCTGCTCTCACTTTTCAAGATCTGGAAAGGCCCGTGACCAGATGTGGCAGTTGCAGATGCAAAGCATCCTGCCTCAGCACCGCTTGAAGCTGGAAGTTGTCACCCGATGGAACTCCACTTTATACATGGCAGAGAGGTTGTGTGAACAATACAAAGCCATCTCAGAATATCTTGTTATGCACACTAGCCGTGACAGTTCCGGGGCCTCCATGTCTCTGACGACTGAACAGTGGCACCTCATGAACTCTGTAATAACAATTTTGTGGCCTTTTGAACATGCTACACAGGCAGTGGGTGGCGAGTCTGCCTCCATTAGCCAATCAATTCCACTACTGCAGGTGCTGATGCAGACATTGGTGAATGTACAGCATAGCCTTGATGTTGCCGGAGACGGTGGTAGCAGTATGTTGCTGCAACACATGCTGACAGTATTCAACCAGAATCATCACGTTGTGAGCATTCATCGTAGTGACAACTTTGCCATAGCAACAATGCTGGACCCACGATACAAATGTGGAATTGCATCTGTACTTGAGGGAAGGCCTGAACCGGTAAAAAATATCAGTGGTCAACTGGTGTGCTTGGTTCATGGGGCACAGAAGTCACGTGCCAAGGTCAGCAAACCTCAGCAGCATAATCCAGCTGAAGGTGTACCTGGAGGACCATCAAGCATATCCTGCAAGGGGAAGGGGACTGCATTTCAAGGTGGTCTGTCATCCAAAGTGGCTGGCGTCAACCCAGTTTGGGAGGCTTTGTCCCAAGTGGGTATTTGTGAAATAAATGATTTGGGAGAACAGGATGATGCATCGACAATTGGACTTAGTGCGGCACAGAGAATGGTTGAGTCATATTTGTCTGAAAACAGGCATCTGACAATAACTTAAGATCCTCTTTTGTACTGGAGTGGAAAGGTCAGTGAATGGCCAGAGCTGACTGCAGTGGCACTGAAGTACCTCACATGCCCACCCTCCAGTGTAAGTGTTGAGAGTGTATTCAGCTCAGCAGGTATAATAGTCAGGGATCGTCAGACAAACCTGTCTCCTGCAAATGTTAGCTTGCTAACATTCATTAAAATGAATGAGAGGCACATACCTGCAGAGACTGCAACCTTGGTATTCATACCCCGGCCTAGTCATGCTGGTCTTGTTGATGTGGAAATGGAGCATCCTGGTGTCACTGGCAGTGGCTGCCTGAAACAGCCCACCACTGACGTAAATGATGACACAATGGAGAAAGAATTTCCCAGTTGTCAGACTTCAGACATCGATGACTGTGAGGGCAGCTTTCTTTATGAGGATGATGATGTGGTTAATGTTGGCAGGTTTTAACTGAAGTTTTTCAAAGGCGGTGTGCCCCCCCCGGACCACCACCACTGGGACTGATGTTAGCCACTGCCACCACTGAGCCTGAGTCTGTCTAGCCCCGGACCACAACCACTGGGAATTATGTTAGCCACTGTCACCACTGAGCCTGAGTCTGTCCACCCCCTGGACCACCACCACTGGGAATGATGTTAGCCACTGTCACCACTGAGCCTGAGTCTGTCCGGACCACCACATCCATCAGCCACAGACACAAAGCTTCTTAATATTTAAACCATAAAGTGAGTATGTGTACTTATGTTTGTTATGCTCAGGGCCCCTTGTTTACTGCAGCAAAGTGGACCTACATTCTGTGGCAGGACATCATACTTTCTGCATCAGAACAACTGCTGATTCTGTGGCTGATAAATTGTGGTTAAACAGCATACCTTCAGAAGGATTAAGTCTTAGTTGACCCTTTGACTGTCTTCGTGCAACCACTCTGCTACACTGAAAGTGGAACAGCAGGTCATTTAACAGTATGTAGTCTTCTTATCACAAATATTAATCTGCAATAACCCAAATCTGGTGCAGCCGTGGGCATCAGTGTTCCCTTTTAATAAATCTTCCCTCCCACCCCGAATTTGAAGACTCATATGTTCTTCTGGAAATTGGTGGCCATTGCTGTTCTCCTAGGTTATAATCAGAGGAGGACATATACACTTAGCTAAAACTTCACAGAAGGCAAAACCTGCTTGGATTTCTTCTGGTTTATATTTACAGTTAGCAGATATAAAGAAAGACTTCAACTTGAAAGCCATTTTTTTCTGATTTTGATCAATACACTTTTAGATTATTTTTTTAAACTAGGAATACCCCAACTGCCTTGCAACAAGTATGTTGAGTGCAGTGTGCAAATCTGTGTGTTTGGGGGGGGGAGGAGATTGTCTTTCTATAATAGTGAAGGAGGGTGCAACTTGCAGTGTCTATAGGATTTGTTGACTCCTATTTTTTTTTTATGGGGGACAAACTAAAAAAATGCAAGCAAGTCATTCTTAAGCTGGAGTAACCTTGATTAGCATGTTCTCTTCTTGCAACTCAGTGGGTTGTGGTGTTCTTCAGTCAGTAACCCTCATTTCACTTGTGTATAGCAGGAATCAAACTCTCAGTTCTGAATTTTTCCATACTTGCTTGCTGCAGTTCCAGTATACCCTGGTCCCCAACTCTGCTGCAGCTGGGCAACTTGGTCCTCCTTAAGACTTGAGCTTGATGCCACCACTTAGGCCGCAGGTTCAAATCTTCCAATAAATTACTCTCACACTTGCAGGTACAGATCTGCTGTCTACAAATCAAAATTGTGATCGATTTTCACTAGTGGGGACCAAGACCTCTGCTCAGTCTGCTCTCTGACCCATATTTCTGCAATCAGCTCCTCCTCCTCTGATACCTGGCACCACACTGAGATCGATTCCATCTCCATGGCATCACTGAATCTTCTCACTTCTTGACCACTGCTTGCCTTCCAGTTCTTCCTTCCAAATTCATCTTCCAAGGATTCGGTGTGTACCGTGAGCAGTTTCACAATGAAAAATTAACATGGCTGAGCTAGCTACAAATACACAACAGCAAATCATAACTGCCATGGACCTAATCAAGCTTTGCTACTCTTGCGTCAGTCCCCCCCCATAATACTGGTTGGACGAAGTTATGTATCAAGAGCCAGCACGAGTCAAGTGTCATGCAGCCATTAGCTTTTCAGCTTTGTAGCAGATGGCATCAGTTTGCCACCCCTTCTAATGAGCATGGCATACTTAATGTATTAGTAGCTATGCCTTTGCCTTCTGTGATCGCATAGCACAGCTAGCATTTCTGTGACTTTGTGGCTGTTTTTTCTGATTTCTGTAGCAAGCACTGAATTCTGCGGTCAGCCCCAATTTCTGCGGCCACTGCTGCAACCGCAGAATCTCAGAAAACACGGGGCCCTAGTTATGCTGCTTCACTTCCTTTAATTGTATGTTTTGTTTTCTGTAGCTTTTCAGACCCTCAATGGTAAAACACATATGGTACACTTATTTTGTTTCTTTTGCAGGGTAACAAAAAAAGACTCCATCGTTAAAACTCATTGGGAATGGTACTGTAGCTGTACCATACAGAGAGGAAGTGATGTAATATCCATGTGAAATTAATTCTGGTAAGTATGAAGATTTTATTTCATCCATTTCATTATTTTGGAAAGACTGCAGCAAATATTGCACACAGGTTGTGTTAGTTGACAAGATGTGGGTTTGAAATGTAACTTGACTTTAGATTGAGATTTGAGAACCAGGGAGGGACACATAACAATTAAGTTGTAAGAAGTCATTCATTTCTTTTTTTAAGAAACTTCCAGATGCTTTGTTGTTTTGTCAAAGTGGCCTTATCCAAAAAAGTTCTTCAACATCAGGCACCCCCTTCCCCAAGCTTGGGCACACATGCAACACGCAGAAGTCATTTCATTAGATGACCATGACCATCCTAACAACTGGACTCCAGAAGGATGCTGATGAAATCTGTGAAGAAGTAAGAAAATAAGAAACCATTACAGACAAACCTGCAAATATGATTCCCCCCACCCCTGAAAAAAAAGAAATACCTTCATGTGCTTGAAAGTTATCCATTTCCAATTTCAGTGCAAAAAATTCTCATTGAGCACTGGAATGTGCACACTAACAGTTTCTGTGTGACCTGTGATGCAGAACAATACCATGAGTACATGTCCATGTCAACCCCCCTCCTCACCTACAAAATACACAGCCATATATCTATATATATACCTACTCACCAAGGCTACTATTAGTGTATAGCCAAAGGGCACCCTTCAATCCAATTGAGATGATCACATTGCATTTGCTTGAATCATCTCGCAGAACACATTGGACCAGCAACACGACACTCACAATCATCATTTTATTCTGGGGTATATGCTGAAACACTCATTACAATGTGTTAACACTTGTCAATTTTCTACACACAAGCAGGATGCATTTTGGGCCTGCAGAAAAAATCTGGGGACTCTGTGCCACTTTTGTGTGTTCTGTGATTGTTGCTGTGAGCTCATGATGTCATACTGACATTTTTACAATTAAAGCAGCATTGCAAGAATGTCCTGACAGTTTTGAACTGTACTTTTTTATGCTACTTTACATTGCCACAGCCACCATTAGTTACCTCTGAGTCGTGACTTGAATGATATGCTTCTTTTCACAATTTATGTCTGCTTTACTTACTTGACTACTTTTTTTCATGTATGGAAAAAATGAGCACGCCTTCCAATATTGTTCGGACTAGGTTTGTATTTATTTGCAAAAAACTACCAAATAGCATGCTCAAAACCTTTGCATAGCTCAAAATGCAATTCACATTTCTGGAGAAGGGTGCTACTGGTGTGCGGCATCCAGTGCACACCCTTCCCCAAAAGAAACATGGCATTTATTCAACATTCAAACATTTTAACTGCTTAATGGCTTTTCTTACTTTAAACTCCATGTAAAAAGGGGGTCCTCTTAGTTTTCAGATTGGAATTCCAAAGTGAGCAAGCTACACCACCCCTGCATGGTGGGACCGTTCGGTGTAGTCCCTACACTAGCTTCTTAGCTCTGAAATGCCTGCAGCGGCTACTCATAAATATAGAGTGCTGCCTAAATTGGCTTAAATCACATGGCCTTCTTGGTTCCTTAAGTTGATTCCACCCAGGAATTTCCAAAAGAGGTGGGAGGGAGCATGCTAAGGGGAGTACCACAACTGCTTTTCAATAACTATTGCTCCGTGGTGTCATAAAACACTGCCTGCTGCATAACTGTTAATTAACAACAGAAGTGATATATAACAACTAATTGATGTAATGGAGAAAAGCAGAGGAAAACAATGACAAAGTACTGGTCAGCACCAATTTAAAAGGAATGCTCCTTCCATTATTTCATGCATGAAAAAAGGTAATACAGCAGACTCAACTACTGCAAATTCGAGTATCATTCCAGTCAGCCAGGATGTAAGTAAAGGAAGTTGTAACATAGCATTAAAAAATATAGGTCAAAGTTCTCAACAGATTGTTGCACTGCTGCTTTACAAAGATTCACCACATTACATAGTTATGGTGATGCACATAAACTAATATGTGGGGGCATTACTCCCACTGGAATATTTCTTGCTGCACAGAGTGCAATATATTTCTGTGAAAACCACCCATAATTTCATTACAGTGAGTCACTTGATGGAGGAATTACTGATCAGAAAAACCACCCACATTCTGCCCCCCTTTCTCAGCAACATTAAGACATGATGCCAGGGGGAGCGCAGGTGCATGCTCCACTATAGTGAATGTCTGGCAGCTGTCCCAATGCTTTCTTATGTTATAAGGTTGACTGTGGTGAAATGTGTGAATGTTTCCACTAACAAGGCTCTTCTTACTGGAAACGTGCCCACACATGTTTCACCACAAACTGACCATTATAACATAAAGAAACATTTGGAATGCTGCTGGACAATTGGATATTCACTGTAAGGAGCATGCACACGTACTGTCCCTGCCATCACGTCCTAATGTTGCTGAGAAGGGAGGCAGAATGTGGGCAGATTTTCAGAACGGGAATTCCTCTGTCACATGACACACTGTAATGAAACTACAGGCGGTTTTCACTCAAATGTATTGCACTATGTGGTACAAGAAAGAGTCCCCTGGAAAGGAAAATGTGTATGATTAAAAAACAACAAAGAAAAAACACAAAAACAGTACAACACAGTAGTGGGGTGGGGGGCAGAAAACAATCCCCTAACTTACTGTGGCTGTGGGATGCCATGGTGGTCCAGCAGCAGTGCAGCATTGAAACTATTTGCTGCTGCTGTTGTTCTATTCTGTTCACCTGCTGCTGCAAAGCACCGAATCACTCATTGTTTTCTTCAAGAGCTGCCCACACCAGGGCAATGTCAGATTGTGTTGCAGGGACTGTGCCGGGGTCCACTGCAGCAGGGAATCCAGGTAGTGGGGGTGGTGGTGGAGAGGGTGGTGCTGGTGGCTGTGGTGGCGGTGGTGGTAGAGCAGCTGTTGTACTAGCCCTCCTCCTCCTGCTACGGTGGTGACAAGGCAAAACTCCCACTACAGCAGCACCCTCAGCCACTGCCATGGAAGGGCCAGCAGGTGGACGCCTGGCCCCTTCCATGGCAGCCTGCCATTCTGCCCTGTGGTGGTTCAGCATGTGGGTGCGCTGGCCACTGTTCCCCAAATGTGTCCCATGGGGGCCATGGTGAACCACCACACCACACAGATGGCACACCACCACTGTGCTATCTCTCCCCACAGAGTTAAAAAACTCCCACACTGGGGAGCTGTGGGGGGGACCAGACACAGTCCTCACATGAGTCCCACCACCTACATTTTCCAGGGCCACCTCCTGTGGCTGTGGAGGTGGAGGTGGTGGAGGGGATGCTGCTGAAGCCCCTACAGATGCTGCTACCAGTGGTGATGGTAGTGACGGAGACAGTGGATGCACAGCAGCCACAGGTGGCACTGGTGCTGCTGCTGCTGCTTCTGTTGCTTGAACATGGGGGGAAGCAACACCCAGGAGTCGGGAGTGTTCCAGCATGACACGACCGCCCCACCCCCCACGGGTCTGCACTTCCTTCCGACCGCACCCACGGGCCAGTGACTCACCTTCTCCTGGGTCTATCCTGACACACACAACAAGTCCCCGGGCTGACACACACACAGACGTACACACTGACACTCACTGACACACACAGTCAGTCACACACACAAAACAAAACAAAACTTATACAAAAAAATTCACTAACCAAAAAAAACACAAATACAATACAAAAACTAAAAAAAATGTCGTTTAAAAAAGCTATTGGTTTTCTTCTGAAATGCAAATGGCAAAGCAATCAAGCACTTTAACTCCTAGTTTCCTCTCACAATGCTTTCTCCCTCTACAAATGCAAAGAAGAAAGTGAAACTGCTTCTCTGACTCACTACCTTCCTGCCTGGCTAAAGCATGTGACTTACAGTACAGTAAGCCATGTGATATGTTGGGGGCTGCCTATTCTTTCCTCACTTCACCTTACTTTGTATTAAGGCATAATGGCAATGGGAAATGGTAATAATAATGACTCAAAGTGAGCACCTTGCAGTGCCCACTTCGCGTTGTGCTCCACGGGCATGAAGTTGCCACTTCGCGTCCACTTCGCAGGCAGATTAAAAATTTGCTGCATCTCTAGTCCCCACCTGAGGATTTCTCAAGCTCATTCATTGCTATTTAGCTTTGTCACTCCCACCATCACCTTTTTGTTTTCCAGATTCTCTCTTTCTCTTGCCATTTACCACTTCTCCCAGAGACTAACCTTTTTCTTTCCCCACATATATATCCCTTATTTTATCTCCCCTCTACACTGACTTTGTGTTTTTCTCTTTTAGATATATCTTGAAAAGACCTAAGGTCAAAATGTAGATTTTTAACTCTTATTTTCTATTTCCAGCATGCATTTAATATTAACATTTAATTTTGCTTTCAGATCACATGCTGACGCAACACCTTGTTTTTGTTTCTGTGTTTCTGTGTTCAATGTTTCAAATTATAAAGTCAAATATTTTGAGAAGTCAAGTACTTCAGAAGACTGATTCTGTGACATTATGTCAGCAGATAAAGGCCACCAGACTCAGCTAGTATGACCTGTGACTACCTTAATAATAATAAAAAATGTATTTATAAAGCGCAATTCAAACAATTACCAAAGCGCTGTACAGAGTTAAAACATAAATAAAACAGTAAAATATCTGAAGTAGATCAATAAAATAACATTTCAGATGCAAATATATTAGTCTTCAAAAGCACAGCTAAATAAATAAGTTTTTAAGGCCGTCTTGAAGCTCTCCAGGGTCAGGCACTCTCTAATCCGACAAGGTAGAGAATTCCACAGGATCGGGGCTGCATAACTAAAAGCTTTCACACCAGATGTTTTCAACCGAACCCTGGGAACCACTAGCAATCCCTCATTGGCTGAGCGGAGGGGTCGGAGGGGGCAGTAAGGAACCAGGAGCTCTTGCAGGTAGCCAGGGCCCTGACCATGTAGGGCCTTATAGGTCAATAAACCGACCTTGAAGGCGATCCAACACTTAACAGGCAGCCAGTGCAGTTTGCACAGCACAAGGGTGATATGACTGGTCCGTAAAACCCCTGCCAACAACCTGACCGCAGCATTCTGCACCAGCTGCAAGTGGCGGATATGATCCCCCCGGAAGCCCTAGGTATAGGGAGTTACAGTAGTGAAGGCGAGCGGTCACAAAGGAGTGGATCAATGCTGGAAGATCGCAAGATGGAACAAGGTGCTTGATCCAGGCAATGTTCCTCATGTGGTAAGAAGAGAATTTGACTACTGCTGACACCTGCAAATGAAGTGTCAGCCCTTCATCAGATATCATGCCCAGATTCCGCACCTGGTCAGAGGACATGAGCTGGTTACCTCCAAGCCAAAGCCTAGAGGCAGACCATGCTCCCGTCCTCCCTATCCCAAGACCTGGCTCCACCACCAACACCTCAGTTTTTTCAGGGGTCAACCTTAGCCAGCTGGCCCGCATCCAGTCCTGGAGCTCCATGAGGCAGCTATTAAAACAGAGACCGCACTATACTGGTCGGGGGCAAAAGACAGATAAAGCTGGGTGTCATCTGCATAACAGTGAAACCGCAGACCGTACCATCTTACAATGTCTCCCAATGGCAGCAGATACACTGCAAACAACATAGGGGACATTACAGAGCCCTGAGAAACCCTACATGACAGAGAGAATGAGTCTGAGGAATAAATCCCCAACACCACTCTCTGAGTTCTGCCAGTGAAGAAAGATCTAAACCAACTGAGGACCATACCTGACAGGCCACAGATGTCTCTCAGGCACTCAAGCAGCCCCCCATGGTCCATGGTGTCAAAGGCTGAAGAGAAATTGAGAAGGACCAAGATTGAACGACTCTTCCGATCTCTAGCAATCAGGAGATTATTGAGCAACCCAAACCAGAGTGGTCTCTGTACTATGCCTCTTCCAAAAACCAGACTGGAGGGAATCATAGATGTTATGGATGGTCAAATGGTTATCCAACTGAAGAGCCATTACTTTCTCTATCACCTTCTCAATAAACGGAAGGTTAGAGATTGGCCTGTAGTTAACAGGGCAGTTTGGGTCCAGAGAAGATTTTTTAAGGAGCGGTGTAACCACCGCCTCCTTTAGGGAGTTCAGAAAGTTTCTACCAGTCTTACTGGCTCCCTGCCCTCTTCATCTGACTTGGTCATCTGATTAGGCCTCAGTGCCTGCCAAAGGCATACTTGAACCTAAAATATCTTAGCTCTCACTACCTCATTAAGAAGCCTGTTTCAGCTATACTCTACTCTCTCTGTGAAGACATTTTTTCTAACTTTTCCTTTAAAATTGCCTTTACCAATTTCATTGCATTCCACCTTTTCCAGACATCTATGCTGTACCTGAATAACTCCTCACCCTGTCCTGTGAGAAACATACTACAGAAGCATAGAATCTGTCATCAGAAAAGGTCCATGCCATCTCCCCTTCTTTCATAACTTATGGTATAGCTAGGTGTCCTATTCTAGGGGTCCTGTTTGGCCATCAGCATCCATTCATTATCCTCCTCCCTGATTAGCAGTCTTTTTAATATCCCTCAGTGTCTATCCCAAGTATGCTTGAAGCCGGCTAATAATTTAGCCCTACCACCTTTCAGCATTCCATTCCATTCCATCTGTCCAAAACTTTTTCTTTGTAGAAGTACTTTCTTATCTCCCTCTGGAGTATTCATTCTGACAGTTTCATTGAATTCCTACATGGAACCAAGTTAGAGGTGTATTTAAAGAGTTCATTCCCCTGCACCCTGATCACCCTCAGAGACAGAGGTTTCCATCACACCTTGCTTTCCCTTACTGTCCTCCAGGAAATAAACATTGAGATCATTAAGCCTTTTCTTGTAGAGCCCTCCTTCTCACTCTGTATCATCTTGTTTACCCTCCTCTGCACAGCTTTTATCCTGCCATAGTCCTTTTTAAGGTGCAGCCTCCAAGGCTCCACACAACATTTGAAGAAAGGGTGAACCAGTGATCTGTGCAAGAGAAGTATAACCTCCTTCCTCCCATTTGTGATGCATTTCACTGTTCAGTGCAGCACCCAGTTTGCGCTGACTGCCATATTGCACCACACTGCCACCTTTAAAAGGAAACTGTCAGCTTCCGGGTAAGAAGACAACAGGACCTATAGGTCCTGCTGAGCTGAAACAAACTGTAGATAATTTTTTTAATAACTGAGAAGGCTGCAATATTACAGTTTATCTGGCTGAGCCTGCAACCCCCTGCCCATGGTTATTGTCCCACAGTTCCCCATGGCTAGTCCTTTGATGACATGTCTCATGGACTAAGCCATGGGGGACACTAGTGTGCCACTATAGTGCCTGATAAGAATAACACATATTTATTTATTTGAAAGATTTCAACAGCAAAGACAACATGAACTGTAAACAGCTCGTTTCCAGAAGTGTCCTGGGGAGAGGGGTTACATAGTGGGGGACAACCAGCAAAGCATAATAGCATAAAAATACATACAGTGAAATACAATTACATAAAGAAAGGTACTAATACAATTGAGCTCAATCCTAGGCAATAGACAGATTAAGTATGGAGATAGTGTCTGAAGGCAAGGTCATAGCCAGAGACAGAAGGTGAGGCAAGCGGTGTAGACAGAACAATATGAAGAGAAAGTTTGTATAATGACAACCCAGGTAGGGGAAACCCATGGGAAATATGCCAGATAGGGAAGCACCAAGATATCTCATCGGCGAGAATGCCGACCTCCCCCACAGCGATGGCACAATACCGATGCAGGTATTGTGCTGCCTCTTCTATCACTGTTTTCTGTGGGGGGCTGTGCCACCCCACACCTCCCATAGTGGGGGCTTTGCCCCCAGCACCCCTGAACTCTAGGATTCCAACTCCAGGTTGGAGTTGGTCCAGGGAAGGGGCGGAACACTGGGGGAAGGCAAAACACAGAAAAAGGATCACTACCGCAAATGTCGCTGTAATGGTCTTTTTCTGTGTTTCGCCATCAGAGTGTCGACCACAAGGGGTACTACAGCCAGATAGGTAACAAAAAGTGCTGAGCTGAGCATAGTGGATTAAAAGTTATAAATAGATCAATAAGAATAAGAAGCACTAGGTGGCTAAAGAGAAAGAAAGGAGGGGTGGGTGAAGGACATGGGGAGCAGGGTTGTAGAGAAGTGGGGCGGGGCAAGCTGGGGGAGGGAGGCTGAAACCTACTACACCCCAGGATGCTGAGAACCCTGCAGTGGACAGGTCCTGGCAGGAGTAAGAGAAGTGGGAGGCTGGGAGGGGGATATTAAGTGCTAGGTGAAAATAGATGAAGAAGGAAGAGGTGGGGGAGGGTGCTGGACTGTCCTTGCATGTTGTATTCTATATTCTATGTTTGTACCTCCTAGATCATGCTAGGCATCAATTATCTTTAGAATACTTAGCAGGTAAACAAAAACCAGAATAAATATAGTAAACCAGAATTCTGGATGGTGTTTACACCACCATAGTACTATGGCATAATGGAATGCTGCTATAATATTATACAGTATAATGTTTAGACTGTGGTTATTACCATACCATGCAACTGTAGAATTCTATGTGTGGCAAGTAAAGGATTCTGCCTCCACAGTACAACATGATGCTGCTACAGTTTATTAAGATTTTTAAATAGGTAGCTATAATTCCTTTAGTGGGCTACCTAAATGTATAAAATTAAGACTATGGCTTCAGTGCCATTTACCTGATGATATCCAGAGATATGTTATAGGTCTACTGGAGTGGTCTGCATCAAAACAGCATTATCATGTTACCAAACCATAGCAGCAGATACATAAATGCAAGCATACCTCAAGCAGGTGTTTTTGTCATGGTAACTCTCTCTCACTACTGTCTTCTAAGAGACAATGACAACCATTTCATCATGTAATAATGAGCAGCGATTTATATCTCATATGGACAAAGATCCTGAGTGCGCATGTGCGGGATCTTTGTTCATGCCTCTTGTACGCATGCATAGGATCTGGGTGCTAATCTCATAATGGAACTTGTACTCTTTCTAGTGCTCGGTTTTTAGTCGGAGAGCCAGGAACATTTTGTTATACCAGAAGTGCCAGGATTTACTTGGTTTTAATGCTGCCTTGTGAAAAAATAGCACTTCAGGAACGTGCCCGTGGCAGACCCATGTCCCTGACTTGGACATGCTTCTGGGACGCAGGTCAATTACTGTCAGCCCGAGTGAAACAATATTTCTCAAAAAAATACAAAAAAGGTACTAATGCTTATGTTTTTTACATGGTAGGGCACTCTGCTTTACAGTAGATGCATGATAGGTGTGTGCCAAGAGGCACACTTTTTAGATTTGGAGACAAAAAATGATGCGGCAAAGCTGACAATGCACCTTTAAATACAGAAGATAAATGGTATGTAAATAAAGAAAAAATGAAAATGGCATTACACTAACAGGTAAGGGTGTCAGAACATCATAAATAGTGTGGGGGGGTGCTACATTTTGAAGGGCACTTGGCACTAATAATCAAATGCTAATTTAGAAATGGTAGGTAATGTCTAAAAGGTGCAAGTGTGGTTTCACCTGGACATGGCCAGAGGGATGGGTAGGATTAAAACAAGGGTCCTGGACTTTTAGAGTGCTGACTTTAACAGGACAGCAGAAGTTCCTCAAGGACACTGTGGTTGGATTTCAACATGCATGGGACAGGCATAAGAGAAACACAGAGGTAAAACAAAGGAAGGGTCAGAAGCTGTAATCAAGTATAAGGCTTACAGGCAGACTGGATGGACCTAGCAGTCCTTATCTGCCAACAAGTTCTGTGTTTCTATGACACCTTTCTGGGATCAGAGTAGGGATATGATGTGGAACAAAATTGGGCCATAATAGACGACAATACTCCCAGACTCAGACTGTTGCAGTTTACCAGACCATCTGCTGCTCACTTCTCATAAGAAAAATGTCAGGTAAAAAATATAGGTTTTCAGTCTCCGAGTCCCACTACTACCACATAAATGATTTGGTTTTGAACACTGACCCCTATGCATAAAGGTGCGGAGTGGCTACGCACCGCATATCTTGGGTGTGTAGCCACCCCCGCACCCATTGCAACCCCCATGCAGGATGCACTAACAGGGGTTGCGGGGACCCAATGCACCTGATCCCCCATGTCCATGGACTGCACTGTGCTGGGGGTGTTCTGGGGCATGCCAGCACTATGGGTATTCACTAAACCGTATAGTGCTGGCCACAGGGGTGTAGTAGACCAGGGAGGGGCTGTACACATGGCCTACATAGACTTTAGCAAAGCATTTGACACAGTCCCGCACAAAAGACTAATAAACAAATTAGCCAGCCTGGGAGTAGATCCCAGGGTGGCAGCCTGGATAAAACATTGGTTGGACAACAGGACACAGAGGGTAATAATAAACGGAGTCCACAATGAGGAATGGGGGTTACTAGTGAGGTACCGCAGGGTTCAGTACTGGGGCCGGTCCTTTTTAATATCTTTATAAGTGACATTGCAGAGGGTCTGGAAGGAAAGGTATGCCTCTTTGCAGATGACACAAAGATCTGCAACAGGGTTGATACACAAGGAGGGGTGGAAAGGATGAGAAGGGGATTGGCAAGGTTGCAGGAATGGTCAAACACATGGCAGCTTAGATTCAACTCAAAGAAGTGTAAAGTAATGCACCTGGGAAACAAAAACCCAGGGGAAGAGTACACAATGGGGGGGGGTGAGATACTGATGACAACAAAAATGGAAAGGGACCTGGGGGTAGTTATATCAGATGACCTAAAGGTGGGCAAGCAATGTGAGAAGGCAGTGAGGAGGGCTGGGGGGATACTGGGATGCATAGGGAGAGGCATCACCAGTAGAAAACAGGAAGCTGTTATCCCTCTGTACAGATGGTTGGTGAGACCTTATCTGGAGTACTGCATGCAGTCAGTTCTGGAGATCCCATCTCCGCAAAGACATGGACAGTGTGGAGGTTGTCCAGAGGAGGGCAACCAAAATGGTGCAGGGTCTGTACCAGAAAACATATGAAGAAAGACTAAAGGAGCTTAATATGTGTGCCCTCGAGGAAAGGAGGGAGAGGAGGGACATGACAGAAACTTTCAAGTACATCCAGGGAATCAAAAAAGTCCAAGAGGGTAGCATCTTTCAGAAAAAGAGATGTGCAAGAACAAGGGGGCACAATTTGAAGATGGGGTGGTTCAGAGGTAATGTGAGGAAGTATTACTTCATGGAGAGGGTTGTAGATGCATGGAAGAGCCTTCCTGAGGAGGTTGTGGTCTGGAGTCAAAAACAGTGGGGGAATTGAAGAATGCATGGGAGAGACATAAGGCAGTTCTAATGGGGGGGGAGTTAGGGGGAAGTAGGCTGTTGGTTAACTAGGATCTGCAGCTTATACATTAGGTAGGGAAATGGGCAGACTATGTGGGCCAAGCGTTCCTTATCTGCCATCAAATTCTATGTTTCTGTGTTTCTGGGGATGGATGTCATGAACCCGATTAAGGGTGGAGAACCTCTTAATCTCTGTTTCTGGGGAAGTAGTATTCTAAGTTTTTATTGGTATGCCATTCAAGCTATGGTAAGGGGTTCAGGAGTTTTCTTGTTTAGGGTGGGTTTTCTATGGGGTATATGAATTATAACCCCTCTTTGGGGCTTACCTGAATTGCCCCTTGTTTCTCCTGGTTCTCCCATTTCCCCCGACTGCTATGTTATGGGCAGTTCCCCCATTTGTCCACCATTGCTCAAGTCTTTAATTACTCCCCTAAGTCCCCAAAGCAAGCTCTGTATTTGTTTAGCCCTATTTGGGCTTAAATCCTTTTATGCAAGCCACTAGCATGTCCCTTGTGCACGAGTGCTCACACAGAAACATAGAAACATAGACTTTGATGGCAGATAAGGACAGCTTGGCCCACCTAGTCTGCCCATTTCCCTACCTACAGGATAAGCCGCAGATCCTAGTTGACCAGCAGCCTATTTCTTCCTACCCCCCACAAGAATTGCCTTATGTCTGTCCCATGTATTCTTGAATTCTCCCACAGTTTTAGACCCCACAACCTCCTCAGGAAGGCTGTTCCATGCATTCACTACCCTCTCTGTGAAAAAATACTTCCTCACATTGCCCCTGAACCGCCCCCCATCTTTAAATTGTGTCCCCTTGTTCTTGCATGTCTCTTTTTCTGAAAGATGCTACCCTCTTGAACTTTGTTGATTCCACTGAGGTACTGAAATGTTTCTATCATGTCCCCCTCTCCCTCCTTTCCTCAAGGGTATACATATTAAGCTCTTTCAGTCTCTCCTTGTATGGCTTCTCTTGCAGACCCTGCACCATTCTAGTTGCCCTCCTCTGGACTGCCTCTATCCTATGTCCTTGCGGAGATGGGGTCTCCAGAACTGGACACAGTACTCCAGATGGGGTCTCACCAACTGTCTGTACAGAGGGATAACAACTTCCTGTTTTCTGCTGGTGATGCCTCTCCCTATGCATCCCAGTATACCCCCAGCTCTCCTACTGCTTTCTCACATTGCTTGCCCACCTTAAGGTCATCTGATATGATCACCCCAGGTCCCTTTCCTTTTGTTTTTGTTACTCTGGCCCCCCACACTGTGTAATCTTCCCTGGTTTTTGTTTCCAGGTGCATTATTTTGCACTTCTTTGCACTGAATCTTAGCTGCCATGCCTTCTTGACCATTCCTCCAACCTGCCAAGTCCTTCTCATCCTTTCCATGCCTCCTTGTGTATCAACCCTGTTGCAGATCTTGTGTCATCTGCAAAGAGGCTTACTTTTCCTTCCAGTCTCTCTGCAATGTCACTTATAAAGACATTAAAAAGGACCAGCCCCAGTACTGAACCCTGCGGTACCACACTAGTAACCCATCTTTCTTCAGAGTGGACTCATTTACAATTACCTTCTGTGTCCTGTTGTCCAGCCAATGTTTTACCCAGGTTACCACTCTGGGACCCACTCCCAGGCTGGTTAATTTGACTGTTAATCTTTTGTGTGGGTCTGTGTCAAATGCCTTGCTAAAGTCTAATTATGCCATGTCCACAGCACCTCCCTGGTCTACTACTTTGGTAGCCCAGTCAAAGAAATCAATTAGATTCATCTGACATGACCTTCCCACTGTGAACCCATGCTGCCTTGGGTCCTGTGCCCCACTGGCCTCTAGATACTCAACAATTCTTTCCTTCAGAAGTGATTCCATCACTTTCTCTACCACAGAGGTCAAACTGACAGGTTTGTAGCTTCCTGCCTCTGTCTTGGTCCCACTTTTGTGAAGGGGAATCATAGCCACACAGTAGCACCTTTCATGTGCTGACCACTGGGTTGCAGTCCTTTACAGAGTTCCTTGGCAGCCCTGGTGCCCCTCTTAATCTAAACATGGACCAGTGACCTCAAGAAGTGGTGGAGAAGCCGCTGAGAAGGTTTCAGATAAAAATTGGATTGGGGCATGAATGAGGGCTCATGAATCATTCGTGAGCCCTCATGAATATCAATGAGGTTGCTGCCTGCCACTTAGGGGGACAGAATTTCAGTGGCAGTGACAGCAAAAGTACTGGGAGCTGTTGCACAAAAGTGGGCTTGTTTGACAGGGGGCCATCTGGGCAACAAACCGGTGGGATGTTTGTATAGCTAAAGCATTGTGTTAGACTGCATATGTTTTATGAAGCTGAGGGAACTATATGAACTCCATATAAATAACTGGGAGCTGACATGTTCCTGACACTTGACCCCTCTCTAACAGCCAGTCAGTGATCTAGGCGCCCAAAACTAGGACAGAGGGACTCGTGGGAAAAGCGGACTAATTTAGGTGACTAGATCATGCCCCAATAAATCAGCAGGAAATATTGATCGCTATGGATATAGATTATTAATGGGTTCCATCAGTCAATCAGGACTCTGGATTTTTGGCTGAAACAGTGTGGACTTTCTGGGATTTCTTCAGTCTGTTCTTGGGCTCTGTATGAGTCAGGAGTACTCTGTGAGAGTGGACTTTGGATATGAGGGGTTTACCCAGGCCCTATGTAGAGACTGCAGTATTGCAGAATTGAAGATTGCTGGAAATGGAGATTGGTGTGTGGCAGAAACAGAGTGAGAAGGGGAAAGAGAGAAAGAGACTGAACTGTGATGCTGATTCCCCAGATAGGGAAGAGTTGCTTACTATTCATGGGACAGAGAGTGAATGCTGCAGAAACCCTGCACTGGAATGTTGGAATTGCTGATAAGACTGCTTGTGTGGGACTGTAAAAGAGATTTGAAGAGGCAGAGCATCTCTGATTGTTGGGGTGCTAGCTGAAGCTGTGCGTGTCCTGTGTGAACTGGTTAAAGTGGCTGAGGGCTGAGGCCTAGCTGCAGCTGAAGAAAAGGCTGGGAACACTGTCAACTGGAAAGTGTGGACTGTTGTGCAAAAAGTTGTTGTTGCTGAAAGCCCCTGTTGAGTTTCACTTGCACTTATTGAACCTGAGGCTAGCACCCATACTGATTGGCACTGGACTTTATTGGAGCAATTGCCTGAAATCTTTTCTTTGCTGAGAACTCAGTATAGGGACTGCAGGAGGACCCCCTCCGCTACAGAATCCTCACCCAGAGCCAGGGAGGGAACCTGCTAACCCCCTCCACGTAGGACTCACTGTCTCAGGAGGTCACCTGCAATTGCTGGGGTTCTAGGGTATCTGTGGCCCATCATAGGAGCTGGGCTGTGGAGCCACTCCTGGGTCTGGGCCTTCTGGGATCTGTGCAGCGGCCAATTCTATTTAACATATTCATCAGTGATATCACGGAGGGTTTGCAAGGAAAGGTACAGAACTATAGAAATGTAGAAGTTGACGGCAGATAAAGACTGCAAGGTTCATCCAGTCTGTCCATTTTTGCTACCTTATGAATGTGCCATAGACCTTTACTCTGTCAATGTCCTATCTATTTATACTCATCTGTATTGCTCCCTTATGCCTATCCCATGCCTATTTGAAGCCCTGCACTGTATTCATATCCACCACTTCCTGAGGAAGGCCATTCCATGCATCCACCACCCTTTTTGTGAAAAAGAACTTCCTCACATTAATCGGTCTTCCTCTAATCTCATGCTGTGTCCTCTTGTCCTGCTATTTTTCTGATATTGAAACATGTTAGACTCTTTCACCTTGTTAATGCCCTTAAGATGTTTAAATGTTTTGATCATATCACCTCTCTCCCACCTTTGCTCTTGGGTATACATGTTGAACTTGGTTAATCTGTCCCCATGTTTTTCTGATGCAGTCCCTGCACCATTTTGGTTGCCCTTCTCTGGACTGTCTCCATTTTGTTAATGGCCTTGTGCAGGTGCAGCCTCCAGTACTGCATGCAATACTCCAGATGGGACCTAACCAATGTCTCATAAAGTGGGATTATTGCCTCCCTCTTATAAGTTGTGATACCCCTTCAAATATACCCCAACATCCATCTAGCCTTTCCTACTGCTTTAGTGGTCTGCTTGGATGATTTCAAGTCATCTGTTATAATGATGATGCCCAAGTCTCTTTCTTCCCTTGTGATTTCCAGCAACTCCCCTCCTAATCTATAGGTGGCTTCACGGTTTCTCTTCCTTATGTGCATGATCTTGCACTTCTTTGTGTTAAACTCCAGTTGCCACTTTTCTGACCATTTTGCCAGTTTATCCAACTCTCTTCTCATTCTACCCACCCCATCTGGATCATCTACTCTGTTGCAGATCTTGGTGTCATCTGCAAACAGACAAACCTTACCCTTTAAGGTCAACCAGGCAGAGTGAAAGGCCGTGCAAAAAGCTATCAGTATTCTCGGAAACATAGGAAGGGGTATCACAAGTAGGAAAAGGGAAGTGATAGTCCTGCCGTACAGGTGTAACCCCCAGGTGGCGCTGTCCCAGGGGCTACTACCCCTGTCTGCTTGACTACTGACAGGTTGAGGGGCCTAGGTTCTATGGTGGGTTCCTCCACCCAGAGGTCAGGGTTTGTAGTGGTTAGACTAGCTTGGTCACAGCCCTCTGGGACACTGAGACCCCCTTTTATTCCCTCTAGTGGCTCACACAGTACACAGGAGTAACAGCCCCAATACCCCACGTATACACACTGTTCACTCATAAAGTACCACTTACTCTCGAGACTGATTCTGCAGCATGTCTCTAAGGACCCCCTGTAAAATAAGGTTAAACAACATACACAGCAAAATACAATGCTGTTTCCATAAGTACCAACACCACAGACAGTATATAGTATAACAACAACAAATCTGATTTATTTAGGGGACAGTAACACGGGAGGGGGCAATCAGGTTAATTGGCAGAATTAAATCACAGTACTGTGCACACATACAGGGTCTGGAAAGTCACACTCTGGGTATCCAGGTTGGGGGCTAGCCAGATCTGTTGCCTGGGGTTGGCCGGCAGGTGCAGATGGACAGGGCCCTGAAGAAGAAAATATATGCACAACACCCAATTGTAATCCGGAGCCAGATGGCTCAGTCCATGAAGAAATGAAACAACAATAATTAGATGACACACTTGTAATTGAAAACAGGCTGCAGGGGAATACCTTGATTTGTACTCATAATACCCAAGCTGAGACCCAGACAGTGGATGTTCTTCTGGGTTGCCAGAACAACAGGGCATGGAGACAAGGTCCTCATGGCTGGACCCCACTGCAGTAGATAGCAAATGGATTTAGTCAGAGACAAGCTGGGGTTTGCTTCCAGCTTCAACCCACAGCACACAGCACAGGGGATTGGAAATAGTGATTCCCCACAAGCACAATGCACATTCATATGTAAAAGGAAAGTACTATACCAGGCAGGCTGCTCCTAGATACCGATCGCAATTACTGCAAAATACCCAGGAGCACACACAGTAAGTAGCTTCAGTTCCTGATAGACCGAGTGCGATTCAGCAATTTCTCCAGTCTTCTACAAGGTGAGCCTGGTTTCCACTCTTCAGACTTCCTTCTTTCTCCTCACAAATCGGATTCGGTTCGAACTGGCACTTGCAACAGCTGCAGGCTGAACTGCAGGGCCTTACATCCGCTTCCCGCGCGAAACTATACACCGCATAAGCACAGCACTCCTTCTCTCTTCACTGTCACAACTGATCTAATCTTTCCAGTCACAGAGCAGGACATTTCCTTTAGCTCAACACCATTCTGTTGGCTGGTTCGGCTGTCACTCACAATAAGACTCTCTCTGTTGGTGGAAAAAGGCGCCAAGGTTAAAAACTACATTTCCCAGAGTCACTGCCCATACAATCCCCTTGTGGCTGTCTCAAAATTGAGAGTCCCAGTTCCCATTTGTCCACAGGCTCCATTTTAGGGTCTCCCTATCATCCTGATTGGTCCAAGTCAGCTATTCAGAACCAAAAATGAAAGAGCTACACTGAAACAGTTTGTGCTGAAATGAAGACAGGTTAGACAAACTACATTTTCTCAGTCACTCTAAATGATTTCTGACAAACAGTTATATCTTTCAACAAGGCTCCCTCTGCACATGTAGCAATGGCAGAAACGGAGCAAATTGACAACAGCTCAGGAAGGATTCGAGCATTAAATACACAGTCCCTCCATACAAACTAATTAAGTCTGCAAGCAGACAGCTCTTAAAGAGACAGTACGTGGAGGCTCAAATAGCACTCACTTGGAACCACATTTAAACAACTTAAACGCTGAACAACGCCCAGACTTGGAGCATTCAGGCAAGCTCCTGGAAGACTTTTGGGAACCCCCATTTGCAGGGGGGTTACACCCTTCCTCGCCTGGAAAAACATGGCGTCCGCATCAAGTAAGTACCCCCACAAGTTTCAATATAACCATATACATTTACATCAGTATCACATTAGGTTTATACATGTAATCATCAGTCAACATATCACCTTACCAGAAACACATTTCTGAAACTTTTCAGTACATCACTTTTTACACAGTATTATACACACATTGTACCATAACTCAGGTTATTATCTCCTGTACATGAAACGTGAAGAGAGGGGGCCCTTCCCTATCAGCTACCTTGGGGTTGGATGGGGCAGGGGCACCATACCTGGAGGGCAACACAAGTAACTTGGAGTTAGCACTGATGTTCAGTTTGGCCAGTGAGCTTGGGACACATACACTCCTTTATGGACAATATTGAGAGGCAAGTCCACAGGCCCCCAAGGGAATCACAACTGAGGTGCACCACAGGCTTTACAGCTCGACCAGTCCTTCTATTGGGAACTGTTACAGTCTCTGCACCCTGAGCCTCATTTTCAGCATTGTCCTCACTTGTCAGTGGAGTCTCCATTGGGGTAGAAAGGCTAGAACTTGGGGCACTTTCAGCTCCAGGAGTTACACTGTCTGAGTCCACAACACTTGGCTCACATGGAGAGCTTTTGGACACTGGCAGTGGACCATCAGGGCACTCAGAATACTCTTCTTGTTCTGGTATATCACCAGTCTGTTCCAGTTCATCGTTTTCCTCCTCTGAAAGCTCAAACAGTTCAACCATACACAATGATTCCATATCATCTGACTTGATGCTTTGTACTTCACTTTCTGGGAGCATTGGCTCCAGAGACAAAGCTGGGGGCTTAGACAGTCCAGAAGGCCCAGCTTCACCTCCAGGATTAACTAGGGGATTACCCCGAAACAATTGACTCAGTTCATAAGAAGGGTAGTATTCAAAGCCACACTCACTTTCCTCTGACATGGACTGACCGTCATGTTCAACTGGGGCTTGTGGAGGGGATCACTTTAACTCAGCTTCTGTAGGTGCAGACTTTCTTGACTTTTGCTTAGCAGCAGCTCTAGTCACTGGTCCAAAGGGGACATTTTCTGGGGGGTTCAGACTCAATCAAGATTTGTCTAATGGGCAGTAAATGATTTCTATGCATTGTTTTCACATCTTTTGAGTTATTCTCCGGCCTTACTTTATACACAGGGAGATCATTTAGTTTGCCTAACACAATGTGGGGGAGATGGTGCCACCTATCAGCAATCTTGTGTTTGCCATGCAGTCCCAGATTTCTTAGCAACTCCCGATCTCCCTCCTGGAGTTCCAGTGCTTTCACTTTTTTATCATACCTTTCCTTTTTGGCCAGATTTCTTTTTGTAGCCATGGTTTGAGCCAGTTGGTATGCATGATTGGGCCTTTATCTTTTGCACATACTGTAAATGGTTATCAGCTCGAACCCCATCAGGAGAAACTCCAAAAACAGACATCTACCAGTAGTCAGGCTTCTCTTCCAAACATCAGGTGATAGGGGGAGAACCCAGTGGCAACACTTTTGGTGCAGTTGTAGGCATGTACCAGGGTGTTAATTTGTTGGCTCCATCTGGGATTGTCCTTTGGGTGGAGGGTGCCTAGCATATCTAGCAAAGTGCGGTTGAAATGTTCAGGCTGTGGGTCCCCTTGGGGTGGTAAGGGGTGGTTCTGGACTTTCGTGATCCTCACAGAGAAAGCATCTCTTTGATCAGACGACTCTCAAAGTCCCTCCCTTGATCAGAATGGATTCTTTGTGGCACCCCATAGTGAACAAAAAAGTTTTCTATAAGTACTTTGGCCACAGTGGATGCCTTTTGGTCCTTTGTGGGGAAAGCTTAGGCATATCTTGTAAAATGGTCAGTGACCACCAGCACATTACTAATATTTCTTTTATCTGGCTCCAAACTCAGAAAGTCAATACAGACCAGCTCCATGGGGGTGCTGGTGGTGATGTTAACTAGGGGGGCAACCTTCTGGGGCAAAGCTTTCCTCTGTAAGCAGCAACTACAAGTTCTAATGTGTTGTTCAACATCAGCCCCCATCTTAGGCCAATAGAATCTGGATCTCACAAAGTCAAGTGTTCTGTCTGTGCCAAGGTGCCCCATGTGGTTGTGTAGGGGCCTCAGCACCACGTCTTGAAAGACAGTGGACAAAACTAGCCGTTGTTTATCTATTTGTCCCCCTCTGTCTACTGTTTCTCTGTATAACAGTCTATTAATCAGTTTCAACTTAGAACCTTCCTTGTATAACAATGCAGTTCTCAGATCAGTGGAACGTAACTTGGATACATCTTTCCCTGCGTAGAGGGCTTCTAGAACTGATTTGATCATGGGATCTCAGGATTGAGCCCGCTGAATACTGTCATTGTCCAGCTGAGGCAGTGCAACAATGTCTATTGCAGAAAAGTGGCAATAAGCAGCAGGTATGCAATTCTCAGAGGGTCCCAAACAATCCACCATACAGTCCACTGCGTCCGTGGACATTTGTTCCTCCCTGTCAAACTTTTGGCAGAGTGCTCGAATATCAGGTTCTGACAGTCTGACCCAGTCATTCGGGGAACAGGCCTCCGTGAGAGAGCATCAGCATCTATGTGGTTCAGGCCTGCTCTGTATTCAACAGCACAGTTGTATGTAGATAATGCAGAAAGCCACCTATGGCCAGTAGCATCCAACTTAGCTGAAGTCTGCTCATAGGTCAAAGGATTATTGTCAGTTTTTACTAGTATCTTAGCCCCATACAAGTATTCATGCAATTGGTCAACAATGGCCCACTTCAAAGCTAGGAACTCTAACTTATGTACAGGATAGTTATTTTCGGATGGGGTCAGGCTTCTACTGGCAAAGGCCACTGGTCTCACGCCATTCTCGTGCTCCTGGTACAACACAGCCCCCAAATCTTGCAAACTAGCATCAGTGTGTAGTACATAGGGTTTTGCTGGATCTGCATAGGCCAGGACAGGAGTGTGGGTAAGTTGATATATAATCTCATGAAAAGCAGCTTGACAATCATGTATCCATCGTGCCCCAAAAACTTCATTAGGTCAGAAATACACTCTCTCAGTCTCAGGGGGAGTTGACCTCTTGTATTTTTTGTGGGTAGGAGGGTAACTTTGAGTAAGATTAAGTAAAGGATGGATCACTCTTGAATAGTTGTTGATGAAATGGCAATAGTAGCCACAGAATCCCAGGAATCTTTGCAGTTCTTTTAGATTGTGGGGCTGTGGCCAGGTGGGCAAGGCCTCAACTTTACTTGGGTCGGTCTCTATTCCCTCAGTGGAGACTAGATGCCCCACACACTTTACAGAGGTTTAGAAGAAATGACATTTATCGATGGACAGTTTCAGGCCAAAGTCTTCCAGTCGGTCCAACACCTTGAATAATCTGCTCTCATGTTCCTCCAGTGAGCTACCAAACACAATAACATCATCTAGGTATACTTGGCACTCTAATAAGTTCATGTCCCCCACTGCACACTCCATCAGTCATTGAAAAGTGGCTGGGGTGCCTGAAATCCCTTGAGCCACCCTCATGAATTCATAGAAACCAAGCGGACAGATAAAGGCAGTCTTCTCACAGTCTTCTGGGGCCATCGGGATCTGGTAATACCCACTGCGAAGATCCAGCACAGAGAACCACTTGCTACCTTTCAGGCAGTCCAAAGCATCCTGAATGTGGGGCATTGTATACTGATCAGGGATAGTCCGCCGGTTTAAAGTGCGATAATCTATGCACATCCTTACTGTCCCATTCTTTTTTCTCACTACCATGACAGGGGAAGCATATGGGCTTCTGGATTCTTGTATTACACCAGCAGCAAGTATCTCTTGCAGATGCCATCTCACATCATCTATGTCAGCAGGGGTCGGGCGTCGAGACCTCTCATGAAATGGCCTTTCATCATGCAGCCAGATGTGGTGCTCAGCTCCTTGCACACATCCTATGACCCATTCCTTTAAAGAAAACACCTGTTCTCTCTGGGCAAGCTTTCTACTGATCCTCATCTTCCATTCAGCTGGCTACGGGGAGTCCCCAAAATCAAATAAATTGGGCATCACTCTGTCATTTTCCCCCGAACACTTGTTACTGGGTAGCACTGCAATATCTGCACAATGTACATTAGCCAGGGTGCAACCTCTATTTACTCAAATCTCTCTATCAGACACATTATGAACTTGGACCATTGCCCTTCTGGCATAAGCATGGGCTCTGACAGGCAAAATTCTTGGCTTGACCATCAGTCCTTCCAGCAATTTCCCATTGCCTGGTGCATCCAGAATGAGGATTTTATTCTTGACACCCTTTCTGTTATGAACTTCCCCCTGTAGGGTACACTGGGCATTTGGTGCCAGGATCAGAGACTCAGGATCCTTCTTCCAGGCAATTCCAACCAGTTCCTCCGGTTCCACTTTTTTAGCATCTCTCTGTGCCTCATATGCCTTCTTGATCAAGGCCGGAATTCTCAAAGCTCTACTAGTCCTTGACCCCTGTTTTTCATAACATAACTGCGCCAACAGTCCAAACATATGCGCATTCATCCCAATTAGTAGAGAAACCCCATCATACAGTCCAGTAGGAGGACACACTAAGGCCAGGGTCTCTACTTGCTCTGCCACTCCAGCCACGGAGGTGGGAAAAGACAGCCAAATTCGGATATATCCAGAGTAGGGGTAGGTCTTCTCACTTAACCCCCAGACATGCAGCCCCTCCAACGGTTGTAAGGGTACATCAGACAAATGCTTCTGATACCAGTCTTGGAACATAATTGTCACTTGGGAGCCACTGTCTAATACAGCTGTGGCAGACACTCCCTTCACCTTTACAGTGGTCTCCATGGAGGGACTCACTATTCTGGACCAGTCTGGAGAGGCAGTAGCGGGGGTGTGGGCAACTGACCTTGCCACAAAGGGACGTAGGTTAGTATTTCTGAGACCCTCACTGGAATCATTTCGTGCACCTCTTAACCACTGATTTCTTCTCTGAAGCTCTCCCTGTAGCCTATATACCACTTTGTCTGGGTCCTTTGGGGACTGGCACTCTCTCTCTCTTCATGTGCCCATCCTTCCCACAATTATAGCAAAACATACTTTCTGGAGTTTGAGCTGGCCGAGGCTTCACACTGGGGGCCAGGTCAGGGGTCTTATTAATTGGGAACCTTGGGGCCATCTCGGTCTGTGGAGTGATAAGCATTTGGAGGTATCTCGTCAATTTCCCCACTTCCATGGTCAAGATACTGAGTTTTAACCTGTTGTCAGCAGGAGATGCATGGGTGGGTACCCCCATCCCCATAGCAGATGCAGTTGGATGAGGGTCGGGGCCTGTACTTGCAGGAGAGGCCTTCATAAAGAGACTGTTTTTTATTTCCCTGAACTCTCTCAGCAGTTCACCCCATGGTGGCACACCCTCTTCCTTCTCAGAGCACTCATTAACTGCCAACCTCTGCCCCTGAACTTCACTTGACGGGTAACCCTCAGTCACTCGGGTCATAGCAGCAGCCATTGGTGCAAGTCCCTCCCGGGGTCGCATTTTCTCAGCCCCTCGAATTTCTCTCATTAGCTCATCATAGGAGGGTGAGGATTCCAGTCGATCGGCCAGACGTAACTCAAGCAACGGCAATTCTGAGAAGGGGGCAGACTTAAGGATCCTGTCTAGCCTGGTTAGGTCCAATTCAATCGCTGGCAAACTACCCTTTCTGAGGCATTCTTGCAACAATTTTTCCAGCCGAGATACATACACTGACAACAACTCCCCTTGGTACTGTTGTACATTTCTTACTCTCCACCACAGGTCCTCATCGGAATCTGGCCTCCCATACACATCCACCAAGGCCTCAAGATAGTCCTGTGCAGTTGCTTCAGGGTTACTGGCCCGTTTGGCACAGATGGTAGCCAGGGCAGACCTCGGAGGCTCTCACTTAACCTCTTTCACTTTTCTGCTTCCGAGCATTGTCGTTCTAGCACTTGAGGGGCAACACAGTCTATCCAGGTCTCCCAGTCATCCTCCCCTTATAGGGTGGGGTGGGTGCCGGAGAAAATTTTCAACCTGCGGTAAAAGTCATGACTATTGGCAGGTACAGACATAGGGGCTAGCACTGGCACAGAAGGAGGGGCAATAACAGGTGCTGGAGGGGGAGATGGTGTTGGTGGAGAAACGTTCTCAGGTGACAGTAATAGTTTCTTTAAATCCTCCACAGTTTTCCCTTCCTCCAGCAACAATTTAACAAATTTCTCCTCAAAAGTTTCAGATAGTTGTGGGGCTCATCTCCCCTCTCAGGTCTTTACTGTCCTTAGTTATCACTCTCCAGGCAGTGAGGGCTCCCTCTGGGGTAATAGTCTGTGTCACTTTGGAGCTATCTATGGGGTTCTTATACTCTACTAGGGCCATGAAAGTGTGGGTGAGCAGATCAGCATGTTGACCAACCACCACAGGGTTTTGTAAACCTTCCACCTTGGAAAGTACTCCCTGTACAGTGTCCGTATTAATACCCAGGGGGATGTCCAGGATAAGCATAGCATTTTGGGGGTCCATCTCCTCCCCAATACACCACTCCACCAACCGGTGCACACCCACTTCTGTCGGGGTACCCATTTATTTTTTTAACAGTGGTTCATAAATGTGGCCACTAGAGGACACAAAATCCCAGCGGTGAGCCTCCAAGATGTAACCCCCAGGTGGCACTGTCCCAAGGGCTACTACTCCTGCCTGCTTGACTACTGACAGGTTGAGGGGCCTAGGTTCTATGGCGGGTGCCTCCACCCAGAGGTCAGGGTTTGTAGTGGTTAGACTAGCTTGGTCACAGCCTTCTGGGACACTGAGACCCCCTTTTATTCCCTCTAGTGGCTCACACAGTACACAGGATTTACAGCCCCAATACCCCACGTATACACACTGTTCACTCATAAAGTACCACTTACCCTCGAGACTGATTCTGCAGCATGTCTCTGAGGACCCCCTGTAAAATAAGGTTAAACAACATACATAGCAAAATACAATACTGTTTCCATAAGTACCAACACCACAGACAGTATATAGTATAACAACAACAAATCTGATTTATTTAGGGGACAGTAACATGGGAGGGGGCAATCAGGTTAATTGGCAGAATTAAATCACAGTACTGTGCACACATACAGGGTCTGAAAAGTCACACTCTGGGTACCCAGGTTGGGGGGGGGCTAGCCAGGTCCATTGCTTGGAGTTGCCCGGCAGGTGCAGATGGACAGGGCTCTGTAGAAGAAAATATATGCACAACACCCAATTGTAATCCGGAACTGGATGGCTCAGACTATGAAGAAGTGAAACAACAATAATTAGATGACACACTTGTACTTGAAAACAGGCTGCAGGGGAATACCCTGATTTGTACTCACAATACTCAAGCTGAGAACTGGATGGTGGATGTTCTTCTGGGTTGCCAGAACAACAGGGCATGGAGACAAGGTCCTTGTGACTGGACCCCACTGCAGTAGATAGCAAATGGATTTAGTACGAGACAAGTTAGGGTTTGCTTCCAGCTTCAACACACAACACACAGCACAGGGGATTGGAAATAATGATTCCCCACAAGCACTACGCACATTCATATGTAAAAGGAAAGTACTATATCAGGCAGGCTGCTCCTAGATCCTGATCGCAATTACTGCAAAATACCCGGGAGCACACACAGTAGCATCAGTTCCTGACAGACCGAGTGCGATTCAGCAATTTCTCCAGTCTTCTACAGGGTGAGCCTGGTTTCCACTCTTCAGACTTCCTTCTTTCTCCTCACAAATCTGATTCAGTGCGAACTGGCACTTACAACGGCTGCAGGCCGAACCTCAGGGCCTTACATGCGCTTCCCACACGAAACTATACACCGCAGAAGCACAGAGCTCCTTCTCTGTTCACTGTCACAACTTATCTAATCTTTCCAGTCACAGAGTAGGGCATTTCCTTTAGCTCCACACCATTCTGTTGGCTGGTTCAGCTGTCACTCACAATAAGACTCCCTCTGTTGGTGGAAAAAGGAACCAAGGTTAAAACTACATTTCCCAGAGTCACTGCCCATACAATCCCCTTGTGGCTGGCTCAAAATTGAGAGTCCAAGTTCCCATTTGTCCACATGCTCCATTTTAGGGTCTCTCTATCATCCTGATTGGTCCAAGTCAGCTATTCGAACCAAAATGAAAGAGCTACACTGAAACAGTTTGTGCTGAAATGAAAACAGGTTAGACAAACTACATTTTCTCAGTCACTCTAAATGATTTCTGACAAACAGTTATATTTTTCAACAAGGCTCCCTCTGCACATGTAGCAACGGCAGAAACGGAGCGAATTGACAGCAGCTCAGGCAGGATTCGAGCATTAAATACACAGTCCCCCCATGCAAACTAATTAAGTCTGCAAGCAGACAGCTCTTAAAGAGACAGTACATGGAGGCTCAAATAGCACTCGCTTGGAACCACATTTAAACAGCTTAAACGCCGAACACCGCCCAGACTTGGAGCATTCAAGCAAGCTCCTGGAAGACTTTTGGGAACCCCCATTTGCAGGGGGGTTACACCGGTCATTGGTGAGGCCTCAGTGGAGCACAGTGTCTAGTTTTGGAGACAACACCTCAAGAAGGACAAAGATCACCTAGAAACAGTACAGAGGAGAGCTATGAAGATGATACATGGACTACACAAAAAAAGTATGAATCGAGATTAAACCATTTTAGAATGTTCTTATGGAAGAGAAGAAGGGACAAGGGAGATATGATGGAGATATTTAAATACTACAAAGGTATCAACTTAGTACAAACACAGGATCTCTTGAGGGAAAACAGGAATACATGGACAAGGGGGCACAACATGTGCCAGAAGGGAGGTAATTTCAAAACAAACCGAATGTTTTTCTTCATGGAAAGGGTGGTTGAGACCTGGAATAGTCTGCCCCATAGGTTGAGCAGCGAAGACAGTGAAGTAGTTCAAGCTAGCATGGGATCAACACTGTGGAAACCTAAGGCAATAAAGACACTGGGAGGGGATTAGCTTTCACTGGCAGACTAGATGGATTGCAAGGTCCCCTTCAGCTGGTTCTTTCTTATGTTCAAAAAATAAGGCAGCTTCATAGTCACCCTGATGCTGGAATAATACAGTTACAGGCTCTAACCAATATATAAGACTTGTCTAAATTGGAGGCCATACTTCAGAAAGGGGATTGACCTTTTTCAAGGAACTCTCTCTCATCAGGTTATACCAATGGGTCTATACCCGCAGCAGCACTAGGACCACACAGAAACTTTTCTGTAGCAGTCTAGTAAGGGCCACCTATGCTGACGTCCTATCATGACATCCCTGTATAGAAGTATGGGCAGCCCCGCACCTACCTCTGTTTTTTTCTGCCACCGACCATACTCCCACAGACTCCATGGAAGCTTTGTCATTTAGTCAGCTGCCAACTTCACAAAAAATAACACCAACAGCTTAATCTGATTCAAAGTCATTTGGCGTACATCTGTATCCCCTCCCCAGGTCATGCCTGAAAATAGGCAGAATCTGTCTAATGCACTTACCCAGTCAACAAAAACTAAGTAAATAAATAAAACTTTGTTTTATTTTATTTTTTTATAATTCAATATACTTTATTGAAATGTTCAGTAGTCGGGGGTATGCAGTAAAGTCATGACACATGTCAAAGAGATTGCACACATCAATAACAAGCCACAGCTACAAATAAAACATCATCTATTTGCATGAATTACACACAGTCCCACCCCCCCCACTCCTTCCACACTCACTCATGCTCATGTGCTTTGTCTGACGAAGGTTAGGGTTCACGGAGCTCTGGAGAGATAGAATTGAAACTTTTAGGGCTTCCATATAGGTAATAAAGTATCCAGGGAGCCACACTTATTCTGAAAGGTCTCAAGTCTAAGACGCATTGATGCAATATGCTTTTCCAGTTGGAGGGCAAGTAGCATTTTCTCGTGCCATTCTATCACCGGGGTCAGTGAATCTGCCTTCCAATGCCTCATAATGGCTAGTTTAGCAGTGGCAGCTACCAGAGCAATGTGTGCCTTCCTGACTCTAGGGGTTCCATGGGGGAAAATATTAGGCAAGCAGACCTCTGGCGTAAATAATGAATCCAACCCTTGTAAAGGATCGAGGGTTCTTTTAATTGACTGCTAAAAGGTTTGGGCCCTAGGACAGGTCCACAGCATGTGATATAAAGTCTTCGGCCCCAGTGCACCATGGACAATCAGGGGAGGGAAGCATACCCATTTTATGGAGTTTCACCATCGTAAAATATAGGTTATGCATGATATTATATTGGACCAGGCAAAGCCTGTCCTGCTTGACAAAGGTATAAATATTTTGCCAAATCTTTCTCCAGGTATCTGCATCATTTGTAAGGGATAGTTCCTGGGTCCAGTAGTAACAAACACCTTGGAGTATGTGGAGATCCACAGACTGTATTTTCTTATAGACCATGGAGACCGAGTGGGGCTGGTCGGCCATTTGCAAGAATGAGGTTTGCTCCAAACTAGGGGGGGGGGCAGGGCATGTGCCCCATGAAGGAGGCAATAGCCTCCTTAATTTGGATATACTTAAAAAAGTGCCTGTCTGGGACCTTACTCAGGGTTTGGAAGCGGCGAAAGGACATCAGTTCTCCTATTGGGCAAAGATCCGTGAGCTTACATGTCATCAGTGGGGCCCAGAATGAGGGCAGAATGGGTCTATGGTCAATTTAAAAATGGGGATTACCAACTACTGGTTGCCCAAGGATCTGTGCCAGTTCTGGGAAAGGTGATTTTGCACCTGATGAAGTGCTTTGAGGGACCTCCCAATTGGGGAGTTCCGTAGTGGCTTAGGGAGTAGGGTGGGGGTCATGTACACCAGGAAAGGGGAAAGAGCAGTGATGTTCAGCTGCCAAAAATCTCTCTATTTCCAGCCACAAAGGTGCATATACAGCCAGGTCCACTGGGCCTGTCCTATTGACCCATAGAGCCAACTTACTAATATGTTGCACCCCATAGTAAGTGAAGAAGGACAGGATTGCCAGGGCACCCTGATCCTTTGGAGCAGTAAGTTTAAAATATGCCCATCTGACTCCTTTACCTTTCCACATAAAGGTGTTAAGGGCAGCTTGCAGTCTGGCAAACCAGGCTTTGGGGAAAAAGAAGCCCAACATGCCCATAGGGTATAAGAGATGGGGAAGTGTGGAAGGACCCCTTCCTGGCTTATAGGTCTGCCTAGGAGGAGTTCCCCTTTTGTATCCATTCCAGACATATATGTCCTATTTTGTGTGTATGTTTGTATGTCTTACATGGATTGGCCACCCATGTATTGTTTGTTTGTTTTCCCCTAGAATGTTTTTGTTCCTGTGGATTGTCTGTGCCCCGCCCTGCCCCGGGCAGTAATATGGTAAAATAATATAGAAAGCAAATTCAAAGCCTAATCGTTTTTTTTCTTACATTTTTCTTAGCTCAAAAATATCAAAGATAGCACTATGTTAGCTAAGTTGTTCTGTTTTTAGTGCAATGGAGAAAAGTAAATCTGTACAGTCAGTTAGTAAGCGCTAATCGCGCTTCCCCCGAACCACGATTTTCATGCAGTACGAGTGCTCGCACCGTTTTCCTAAAGTTCAGAGGAATTTACTAAATAAAAAAAGAACCCATTGAGAGCACAGTAAATACTGTGGAAGCTCTGTCCTTAGTGCAGTGAAGAGAAATAAAAGGAAAGGCAAGCTGTTCATATTTAGACAGCTGGTAAGCGCTGTTCGCGCTAAAGGAATATGCCTGCAAAGCGGGTACTAGCTTAGTTTTGTTGATATCCAGAGGTATTATTTAAGTACCAAAGTCCTTCTAGTGTACAGGTTTTGACATGGTGAAAGCTTTGTTTTGTATGCTCCTTTAAGAGTGAGTGGCTGTGCAAGCCTCGCGAAGGTGCGCACAATCGCAGTGCTTTGTAAACCGCCGGCTTAATTAGCTGAATACGAGCTACCAACAAGAAAATTAAGCTAAACATAAGGATATGTCATCCTGCCAGTCCAATAAGCAAAGACTAGACTGGCTATATCTTTTAAGTAGCTGCTTTTGAGGAAATTTAACAGGAACATGTACCGGAATCCTATTCCTTTGGTTTTATGAAAGCATAAAAACGAGCTTACCAAATAAGGGCTACAGAGGATTCTGTTGTGTCACCACTTCAGCTGGGCGCTCTAAGAGCTTGCCGGCCTCACCTTCACTATACTTATACAGAGCCCACCTGAAGGAGGGACAAACAGAATACCTCCCAAGCCTACTTCCTAAAATAAAGGGGTAAAAATGTTTCTGATTCTTTAATATGCATATTATGAATGCAAGAATTGTAATGTATCTTTTGTTACAACAATGTAAATTCATTAAAAGAAGTTCAAATGTTTATCTATAACAAAGCTTGAATAACAGGGAATTTGAACCAATCCTAAACTCTGACAGGTTATATATGTATTCCCTGAAGCCTAGCCAGATTAGATTCGTTGGAGTGTTGATGGGACAACACTCAGAGGGACTAGTGCTTTCTAGTCATATGGACAATATCTTTCGGACTCCGTTTATTTATGCTGAAGTGAAGCCTTGTTTGAGTTGTTATTTATTTTATTATTTTGACAATACCAATCCACTTAAATGCTTGTTCTGTAAATAAAAGAAGATTATTTTTGAACTACATTTTTTTGGCTGATGTGTCCATCTGTACCCACTTCAGACTTTCACAGGGTGCACGTTCATCTTAACAATGCTAATCCTCCCCCAAAGGGAAAGGGGAAGTGCAGCCCATCTTTCCAAGTCGGCCTTCAGTACACCCAGCAAGTTGGAGACATTTTCCTTAAACATTGCAGGCACATCCCTGGCCACCTTAATACCCAAATATGTCAAGGACTTTGCTTCCCATGAGAGGCTATAGTCAGCCAAATGAGCTTGAATGACCCTGCCATTCAATAGGAAAATCTTGGTTTTGGAGAGATTAAGCCTGTAATATGATATCTTAGAGAAGACCTCTATTTCCATCCAAAAGGGCCGGAATGATGGTCTGTGGGTCTTCCAGTTGCAATAACAGATCATCAGCATATGCTGAGAGAACATATTGCTGCTGTCCAGCCATAATGCCCTTTATTTCTGGGGAGGCAACCAATCTTCTAATCTAGGGTTCCAGGTACAGATTAAAGAGAAGAGGAGATAGAGGGCAGTCCTGTCTGGTGTCACGGCAGAGCGGAAAAGAGTTGGAGAGAATGCCATTGCACCAGATTTGGGCTGTTGGGGAAGTGTACAATAATCTGACCCATTTAATGTATTGTTCAGGGATACCAAAGTGAGCCAGGGTAACAAAAAGAAAGTTCCAGGAGACCCAGTCAAAGGTCTTCTCAGAGTTCAGGGATACAAGGACTTCAGGTCTATCTGAATCCCTGGACACCGAGATGAGATGTAACAATTTGTGCATATGATCCCCAGAAGACCTCCTGGTCATAAAGCCCACTTGTTCGTTGCGTATGAGGCTTCCCATAATAGGAGCAAGCCTATTGGCTAGGATCTTGGCAAGAATTTTCAGGTCTGAGTTAAGCAACAAGATGGGGTGGTAATTCTCCAGATATTGGGGATCCTTCCCCTGCATTGGAATGAGGATAATAAGGGCTTCCAAGAAGTTTGACTCGAAGAGTCCTTTCTCATACCAAGAATTTACACATCTGCTAATAGAGGAGTGAGCTCTGAGAAGCAGGCCTTATACAAGTTATTGGGGAGACCATCTGGGCCAGGGGATTTGTCTAGGGGGAGTTGCTCAATGGCACGTTGTACCTCCCATATGCTTATATGGATACCCAAGGCTGCAGAAGCTAGGGGAGACAATTTGGGGAGCTCTATGGGATTAAGATATTTAGCAACATCCCCATCAGAGGATCGAGCACTTAGGTCCTCGGAACAAAGGTCTTGAAAGAACTTTCCTAAGCCAGAGGCTATATCTCTAGGATCAGTGGTAACCGGACCATCCCTGCTGAACCAAAGACCTGAGATGAACTGGGAGGCTTCCGCTTGCCTAATTTGAATTGCAAGTAACCTGCTCACCCTTTCCCCAGATTCGAGCTATTTAAGCTTCGTGTGCCTAAGGGACAATTCAGCTCTCTGGGACAATTTGTGGAGTTGGGGAGGGGTCTCACACAGGTAGCAAGCACGGTAACCTTCTCAGAGGTGCTGCCAGTCTATGGCAGGGGTGAGGCTAGGGTACTGCACACCATGCAGTTTAATGAATAGTTGCAAAACTGGTGCAGAGCACAGGCCTTTGGCTTCACTGGGAACTGGGGGTCCACCTGGAGAGATGAAGGTCTCTACTGGCACGATGGTCTGCATCTGTCTAGGAAGGGAAACACGCTCCTAGGTGACAGGTTCAAAGGCTTCCTTGGGAAGCTTTTAAACTAGCCAAGGGGGAGGTGCTGATAGGAAACAGAAAAGTTCAAGCCTCCCCCCCACAAAACATGACAGGTAGTAGGGTAAGCACTGAGGTACAGAGCTTGACAGAGGGCAGGACAGGGGTAAATGAAAAAATGGACAAGGGCAATAAGAGCAGGGATGGGGTAAAAAAGGATAAAGCCAACATTAAATGGAGGGCAATGAGTACCAATGCCCGTAGTCTTGAAAACAAGCTTCCAAAGCTAGTAGCCCTGACGGAAGAGGAACACTTGGAAATTGTGGCAGTCACAGAAACATGGTACATGGAGAACCATGACTGGGATGTCAACATACCAGGGTACACAATCTACAGAAGGGACAGGGAGGGTAAAAGAGGAGGTGGAGTAGCTCTCTACATAAGGAAGGATCAAAGCTACAGAACTAAAAGTAAAGGGGAGGACAAGAGGAACTCTGGGTCACCTTGGAGACAGGGAATGGCATCACAATCCGCACAGGGGTTGTATACAGACCCCCGTCTCAAGGGGAGGAAATGGACAAGAAAATGATAGAGGGCATTTTCAAAATGGCTGAAAAAGGGGAGATACTGGGGACCTGAATATGCCAGATGTTAACTGGGCGACATGGACTGCAGCCACATCCAAGAGCAGGCTCATTCTCGATGCCCTACAGGGGGCATGCCTTAGACAGTTAGTGGTGGAACCCACTCGGGAGGGAGCAATATTAGACCTGGTACTCTGAAATGGAGAGAGGATCACAAATTTAGAAGTCAGTAGACATCTGGGAACAAGTGACCACTGCACAATGTGCTTCACAATAAACACAACCATGGAGACAAGCCATCCAAAGACAAGGATACTGGACTTTAGAAGGGCTGACTTTGGCATGATGGGTGAATACATGAGGGATGCATTAGCAAATGGCCAGAAAGGAGGGGTGGAAGAACAATGGAGAAAAATCATAACTGCCATCATGGAGGCAACAAGCCTTTGTGTGAAACAAATAAAGAAAACAAAGCAGAGTAAAAAACCACTATGGTTCTCAAAAGAGGTGTCAGGGAAGGTTAAGGAGAAAAAGGCTGCATTCAAAAAGTATATGGAATCACAGATGGAGCACGACAGGGAACTGTAACAATTGAAGCAGAAAGAAGTGGGGAAGGCAGTCAGAAAAGCAAAGGCCCAAACCGAGGAAAAGATAGCCAACTCAGTTAAGAAGGGGGATAAAACCTTTTATAGGTACATTAGGGAGCATAGAAAGGTTAAGGGAGGGATAGTGAAGATTAATAAAGGAGAGGGGAGGTGGGCAGAGGGAGACAGTGAAAAGGCAGAGACACCGAATGAATACTTTTGTTCAGTATTCACAAAAGAAGAAGAGGAGGAGTTACCTAAACCAAACAGTAGAAGCACTCTGGATAGTGGGGTTGATGCCAGTCCATTTACAGAAGAAAGAGTACTGAAAGAACACTTAAAACTCAAGGTGGACAAAGCAATGGGGCCTGACGGGATTCACCCTAGAATCCTAAAAGAGCTAAGGGAGGACCTAGTGACACCACTAACCACACTTTTTAACAAATCATGGGAGGATGGGGTGGTACCTGAGGGCTGGAGGAGGGCAGATGTGATTCCTCTTCACAAAAGTGGGAGCAAGGCAGAAGCAGGAAACTACAGACCTGTTAGTTTGACCTCAGTGGTGGGGAAAATGATGGAATCACTTCTGAAAGAAAGAATTGTTGAGTACCTAGAGGCCAGCGGGGCACAGGACCCAAAGCAGCATGGATTCACAGCAGGAAGGTCATGTCAGAAGAATCTAATTGATTTCTTTGACTGGGTGACCAAAGTAATTGACCAGGGAGGGGTTGTGGATATGGTCTACCTAGACTTTAGCAAGGCATTTGACACAGTCCCGCACAAAAGATTATTAATCAAGTTAGCCAGCCTGGGAGTGGGTCCCAGGGTGGTAGCCTGGGTAGCAAACTGGCTGCACAACAAGACACAGAAGGTAACAGTGAATGGAACACATTTCGAAGAAAGGGGGGTTACTAGTGGAGTACCTCAGGGCTCAGTACTGGGTCCAGTCCTCTTAAACGTCTTTATAGGTGACATTGCAGAGGGTCTGGAAGGAAAGGTATGCCTTTTTGCAGATGACACAAAGATCTGTAGCAGAGTTGATACACAAGGGGGGGTAGAAAGGATGAGAAGGGACTTGGCGAGGTTGAAGGAATGGTCAGACATATGGCAACTTAGATTCAATACAAAGAAGTGCAAAGTAATGCACCTGGGAAATAAAAATCCAGGAGAAGAGTACACAATAGCAGGGGAGGTACTAACGACAACAGTAATGGAAAGGGATCTGGATGTAGTCATATCAGATGACCTAAAGGTGGGTAAGAAATGTGAGAAGTCAGTAAGGAGAGCAGGGGATACTGTGATGCATAGGGAGGGGCATCACAAGTAGAAAATGGGAAGTGGTTATCCCTCTATACAGACAGTTGGTGAGACCCAATCTGGAGTACTGAGTCCAGTTTTGGAGACCTCATCTACGCAAGGACATAGACAGGATGGAAGCAGTCCAGAGGAGGGCAACTAAAATGGTGCAGGGTCTACATCAGAAAACATATGAAGAGAGACTGAGAGAGCTTAATATGTATACCCTTGATGAAAGGAGGGACAAGGGGGACATGATAGAAACTTTTAAGTACCTGAAGGGAATCAACAAAGTCCAGGAGGGTAGCATCTTTCAGAAAAAGAGATGTGTAAGAACAAGGGACACAATTTAAAGTTAGGGGGGGAACGGCTCAGGGAATGTGAGGAGATTATTTTCACGGAGAGAGTGGTGGATGCATGGAACCGCCTTCCTGGAGAGGTTGGGTCTAAAACAGTGGGGAATTCAAACATGCATGGGACAGACATAAGGCAATTATAGTGGGGGGTTGCAGGAAGTAGGCTGTTGGTTAACTAGAATCTGCAGCTTATCCAATAGGTAGGGAAATGGGCAGACTTGGTGGGCCAAGTAGTCCTTATCTGTCGTCAAAGTCTATGTTTCTATGTTTCTATCAAGTCTGAAATTGAGCCTGCAAGATATGAAGCCGGACCTAGTCTTCTTCTGGAGATTGATGATTGAGCACCTGCTCCATATCCTGGATTGAGCTAAGGAGGCTATTAATTTGTTCCCAAGCCTGGTGCATTCTTGTTGTTACCAGACAGATACATTCCCCTAAGGGCACACTTTAGGGCTGCCCAGTCTACGTCTGTTCTGGTAACAGACCCTTTATTGGTCTCTAAGATATGGGAAACAAAGCTCTTGACATGCGAGAGCGAGGCAGGCCTTTGGGAAGCTGAGTATTCAAACGTCATAAAGAGTCCCGGTTAATTCCAGGGCCCAATAGGTAGATGATGGATACAGGAGAGTGATTGGATATGACCCTTGTTTGAATAGCTGAGTCAATCATGCCTGGTAAGGCAAATGAACTGATGAGAATATAATCTATTCTCTAATAAGTACCAAGAGGGGAAGAAAAAAGGTGTATTGGTGTTCCCCTAGGTTTAGTACCCTCCAGACATCTGTGAGACCAGTCCCATGCATAAGGTCTCTTAAGGCTCTTTGGGCCGGGGATAATCCACATTTTCTTCGGTCTGATCTGTCCATATTTGTTTGGGGGGTAATATTCCAGTCCTCTCCCAGATTCATTAACTTGGGCAGGTCGGTGGCAGTAATACTCAGTAATTGTGTAAAAAAATTGAGGAGAGTCTGTATTTGGACCATAAATCGTGCCCAGTAGCAGCGGGCGCGATGCTAGTGTCCCATGAAGCAGAATATAACGACCATTAACATCCCAAATATCTTGTTCTAATTTAAAGGGTACTGTCTTTGCAATCAAGATTGCCACCCCTTCTCGGTTTGTGGATATGCCCGAGCCAAAGGCCTGCCTCACCCAACTTCTGCAAAGCAGAGAGACATCCTCCCTCCAGAGGTGAGTCTCCTGTAGACAGACAATCCCCACTTTAAGATGAAGAAGGGGTCGTAATATCATCTGCCATTCACATCTATCGTGGGCCCCTCTGACGTTCCGACTCACAAAATTGTAGAAGCCACTCATATTAACTAGAGTCAGGAGGAGTCCAGGATCTGCTGTTAGGCTGCCTGGATTTTCTGGGTGAGAGAACCCTAAGCCTTCTCAGAAGACTACAGTAGTAGCACTTGGCACCCCCCCCCAATTCGATAAGACACCATGAAGGAGATCAAGTGTATCCTCCCATACCCTTAGTTCCCCTCCCTCCCAAGCCCCACATTAATTGTTACACATAACATAGACACCCACACTTTCTACCCCAGTTCTAATCGACTGCACCACCCCAAGTACACTGACAGGTGATGTTGTAGCAAGCCTGTTAACAGCCAGACCTAACCCTCCCTGCCTCCCCACCCCCGCCGCAAACACACTATCTAGTTTAACATTATAACAATCCAACAAACACAGCTATGAGAAAACTGGTGGAGGAACTCAAAGTGGCTTCCCGCCTTGAACCCAGGGCTCAAAGCCCATGAAGAACACAATGGCCTCCCTCCAGGGCTTTAAGCAGAACTGCGAAGGACAGCCTGAAATAGAAGGGCCTATTGCCTTATAACTGGAGTCAGGTGCCTTAGATACAGGCTGAAATCCTCTTGAAAAATCAAGCACTCGCACCACTCTTGCATCATACGCCCATAGTGCCAGTCAGGCAAACTGAAAGTCTGAAGTCAAAAGGCATGAAAACAATGCGACAAGCCAGTTGACAGATTAAAACTAAGGGGAAATATGCGAGGATTCAAAATTAATAGAAAATCAGAAATACTCCGTGTATCAACCAAGGCCTTCCCGGTACAACAGTCTATAGGGCCTCAGTGAAAGTTGTCAGCTCTCATCCTCATACTCGGTTTATTTAGGCACAGAGTCTGTGAGAAGTTGCAAGTCGCCCCCTGGCTGTAGGTTCGAGGTATGTCTCTGACAAGAGGAAATACCATCTGCACATGAGATGGGTAACCAAAACAGGAACTAATGACTTGTAACAACGTATCATCCACTGATACTTTCAGGGCTAATCTGTTCCAGTACACTGTCACAGACCACATTTCTGTACAGAGCCAAACAAAGCCAATGAGTCCACAACCGAAATGTGCTGATGGGTCCTGCATATCATGATGTTCATTCAGCCGCTGGCACACCTAGCAAATGAGTCTTGCCTTGATAGGTAAGTAACTACCGAACCAAAGTCCTTCCCCTGTGTATCTCTCAGGGTTTTAAAGGATCAATCAGGAAAGCATTCTGTATGAGTAAACTTGAAATAATCTGCTCCTATTTACAGAATGCATGTATGAGGCTGTAACTCCCAGGTACTGGAGGCAACCTCCCTTGAACAGATCTGGAAGTAGGGTCTTGAGCTCCTGTCTCGCTTGCTCTGGGGTGTCAAAAGTTAGCCATTGATACCCGTAGTTGCCTTGAAGCACTGCTGGATACTTGACTCTGAAGGATTTTCTGGCAGCAAACAGCTTTGAAACAGTTGCATGCAGCTCTTGCCTCTTCGCACTGACTGACGGGGGTAAATCCTGGGTAATCCAGAATGTTATGGCCCTCCCATTGCACCTCCTGTAATTCTTTCACTCTAGCGAGGATGTGTTGCTTATCCAAGAAGTTGAGAAGCTTAAAGATAAGAGGCCAGGGTGGAGAGCTGGGCAGTGGTGGAGGGCGTAGAGCGTGATGAGCCCTTTCAATGACATAAGTCATGCCATTCAGGGAAGGGCTGGCTATTTTTTGCAGAATTTCTGCAGGAATAGAATAGGAGCATTGTCTTCCTTCTTCTCCGGGATGCCAATAATTAGAAGGTTATTCTGCCGACTTCTCCCTTCTAAGTCCTCTAGCTTCTCCTCAAGCTCCTTGAGCCTCCACTTAACAGTCATGGCCTCCTGCTCTGTCTTTCCCTGCTTTTTTCCAGTGAGATCAGTCTAGCCTTGGAGTCCCCAACTCTGAGTATCAAACCTTCCACTGAGGTCCATACCTGATGTAAATCTGCTGATATGGTAGAGATAGTTTCCTGTAATGGCTGCATTATGTCTAGGAATCTCTCCTCCAAGAGAGCAGTCTGCGCTGGTGGAATCTTAGGAAAGCCTGAGGCCTGATGTTTGAGCTGTTTAGTGGTCTTATCCTTTTCCGGCATGGGTGGCGGGGAGTGCTGCGATGGTGCTTTTTCCATATAAACCTCCATTCTTTTCCCCGTCACCAGAATTGGGTAGGCTTCCTGCAATGGTTTATCACCTAAAACACAATTTGGGCAAAATTTTGCTGTGTTTGGAGTGATTGTTCGGGGGAGAAGTCTGAAGCTGAGGAGACTTGCTGCTGCTTTTCAGACCACCATCACATGACGCCCTTGTTTTATTTTTTAATAGAAAAATCACTTTAGTTTGAAGTGGTTCTATTTGTTTTGCACAGCAAGAACAAAATATTCTTGTAATCATTTTCATTGCTGCTGCTGCTGTAGAAAAAAGCTTTATTTTAAAGATGAACACGACACCTGCGTTTGCTGCCTTTGGTCTACCCGTGACATCCTCTCCTGTGCACTCTGCTTGAAGTGTAGCCTCGCTACCAAGCAGCACAGTAAGAAAACCCTGCAGTCCTTTTGTTTTGAAGCAACAGATTGCCAGGATAGAGCAGGGACGCTTAGGAACTTCTCTATCCCAGTTGCTGGCCCTTCCTCCAGGCTCTCAGGCTTCCAAGGCTTAGGACAAAGTTTTGGGGAAACACTCTTACAGAGATAATGTAGGGAGTGTAGTACAGCCCATCCCCCCAGGATGCACTTTTGGTCTATGTTAGCTTCTTCTTCATCCTCCAGTACTGTACCATTGACACGGTTCGATTTTAACATTGTTTTACTAGCCTAAAACTTAGAGCAAATTAGCCAGGGCTAGTGCAGCTAACCCTCTACTTGTCCATCTTGACTAGTGCAGGTTTTCTATGGCTTTCAATGAAGTTAAAAAAGTCCTTACTTGTGCAAGTGCAGTTGGAGCAGATAAATGAAGTCATGGTAGACTTTTACAAGGAGCTGTATGCCCCTTTTTGCTCTATGGATGCCCAGCGGGTGAGTAGCTTCCTGAGCTCTCTTCTCCTTCTGCAATTATTCCCACAACAAGCAGGTAATATGGAAGTCCCCATCCCTCCCAAGGAGGTGATGGAGGCACTTCAATCCCTAAACTGTGGGAAAGCTCCTGGGAGAGATTGCTTCCCCTCAGAATTCTGGGACCTTGTTGCACTCTTGATAGCCCTTCTTCTCAGTGATCTTTTTAACTCAGCTCTCACCACCGGATGTCTTCCCTCATCTCTCAGGGAAGCCATCATCACTGTGCTACCTAAAAAAGGGAAAGATCCCACTCTTCCACCTAGCTACCTCCCTATTTCACTCATAATCTCAGATACAGTAGTAAAATCTTGGCAAAAATTCTCACCTCCAGGTTGAATCCCCTTCTCCCCTTACTTATCACCATTTTCAGGTTGGCTTTGTCCCTAGCCGCTACAGTAGAGACCATATCCACTCAATGATTAATATTATCCGCTGCAGTAGCCATAGATTTTGAAAAGGCTTTTGATTCCCTTGAATGGGACTATCTTCAGCAAGTGCTGACAGCCTTGGGTTTTGGCCAAAACATCAGGCACTGGGGAGCAGCCCTTTACTTTAATCCCACGGCCCGCATTCTTACTAACTCTACTCTATCTGCTCCCTTCCCCTTGGGGAGGGGCACAAGGCAGGGCTGTCCTCTCACCCCTTTGCTTTTTTATTATGTCGGTGGAGCCGTTTGCGACTGCCATATGTCATTCCCCCCTTGTTGGTGGGTTTCCTATTGGAGACAACACTTTTTCCACTTTTATGTATGTGGATGATCTGCTAGTCCCTTTAGTGGATGCACCTGCCTCCCTCCCATCCTTACTTTCTCTCCTCACTAGATACTCCGGTCTGAAGATCAACCAGTCAAAAATGGAGGTCTTACCTCTTAATAACTTATGTACATATGTGCAGGTGTCCCACCTTGGCCTTCAATGGGCTCCGCATTCCCTTATGTACTTAGGAATATGCCTCACCCCAGACCTGACCAAACTCTGGAACTTGAACCTCAAACCCCTCCTTGCTGGTGTCAAAATGAAGTTTGCTCACTGGTGTGGTCTTCACCTCACATTGGCAGGCAAAATCTCCACGCTTAAAATGGTGGCAGCCCCTAAACTCTTATACGTCATCTCACACATTCTACTGGAGCTACCGGCTGCTTGGGTCAAAGCAGCTGACCAGGCCTTCCCCAATTTATTTGGGAAGGTTACAAGCCTCGCTATGAGCAGGAACAAACTCAGAGCACACTGGTCATGGTGGGGGGCTTCCTTGGATGGAAGGATACAAGTGTGCCTTTTCTACTGCTCAGACCCTAGCATGGTTCCTACCAATGACAGAGGAAACACCATAGTGGGTACACTTGGAGGCAGCCATAGCCCAGGTGAAGTCACTTACAGTCCTGCTATACAACCCCCTTCCCAAACCTCTGCACCTGTGTCCCACAATCACAAGCTCAGTGCAAGTATGGCATTTTGTACACAAGAAACTGTATGCCAACTTGTGCCCACTGCTGGCCACCTCTATGTGGGGCAATAACTCCCTAAAGGTGGATGGTAAAACTCTGTTGGCCAACATGGCAGGAAAAGGGCATCTCCACACTGGCAGACTTATTTTTTTTTATTTTTTATTTTTATTTTATTGGCAGAAGATGGCCTCACTTTAAAATCGTTTCAAGAAATAGACCAGGAGTTCCAGCTAGATAAGTCAGCATTCTTGCAATACTTGCAGCTCCAGAGCTCCGTAACAGCCCATATCAAGCTTCTTCCCACTGCAAAGTGTGAGGGGACTATCTTGGCACACAAATGGCTGACCCATGAAGGAGGCAGAGCTAGCTATATTTATTTCAACCTTAGGGAGCAACTCCCCTCTCAGTCAACACATGCCAAATCTAAATGGGAGCAGGCCCTTCAGCAACCCCTTTCTGATACCCAGTGGAAGCTCTGTTGGAAGAACACCCATTCTATGTATTCTGATGCTAGAAGTAGGTTCATACAAAATAAAATCCTGTCTCATTGGTATTGCACTCCCTCATTCCTGCATCGATCACATCTAGTGGACAGCAACTGGTGCTGGAGATGCCATTCTGGAGTAGGAGATATAATGCACATACTCTGGCTCTGCCCACTTCTGTCCCCCTTCTTTACAGCTGTCCTCAGCCTGGTGGAACAGGTTCTCGGTCCAGGTGCGACCCTCAACCCCTTAGTATGGATCCTGGGCCTACCCCTTGCATTGCAGAGACTTACCCGACATCAGCTGAGGTGGATGGCCCTACTTAGTCTTCAAGCTATGTGGCTTACTGGAAATCGACAGTGGTACCCACTATTCCCGAATTGCTAAACTCCTTTCCAAAGGTGGAAGCTTTGGATCACTTATCTCATGTAATTGCTAATACTATCCCACAGTACTACCTTTGTTGGGCTCCATATTAAGCCTGCCTCTCCCCACGTGCTGGGGTAGGGAGAACCCCTCAGTTAAGATGGACTGGTCTAAGCAGATGATGGTATACTCTCGCAGGTAGGGTCCTTGGACCCTTCTCTTTTCCATTGTAAAATAATAAGTAACCGTCCCTCTCCCTAACTGGCAAAATGCGTGATCTGGAAGTTTAGTGTTTGTTTGTTATTGTTCTCTCTCCTGTTCCTTATGTTCCTCAGGTACAGAAAAAGTATCAGGGAACTCCTCAGGACTCACTCAGCAAGCTTGTCAGCATCCCAGCTATTCCCTCTTCAGCTGGTAACCACAGACTTTGGAGTTATGCTTTTTCTCTCCTTCTTTGGACTCTTTGATCAGATAATGTTATCGACATGTTTATTGTGTGCCTTCATAGATACTATTCTTAATTCCTGGGAGCTTTTGCTCATTGATGTACTGCATGCTTTATTCTGCTGTATGTTCATGTGCCCTATACTGCAGTGTATGTACCTGGTCTTGTCTAAAGTTATAAAAATTCAATAAAAAGCTTTAACTGGAAAACCTCCCAACTTTAAGCAGGCTCTAGTCCTCTTGCTAATCTTTCTCAGTGTTCCAGATGGCCTGGTGTGATTAACACCTCATTAAGAGCTGCAGTTATCTAGCAGCTCAAGAGGGGGATCCCACAAAAGGTTCAATGTGAGTTATTATCACTCCACTGTTTGAACTTTCATCTAGTGTCCAGGGTGTGATCAAGGGTAGAAGCTGTTAAGTCACTAGCTTCCAGTTTTCTGACTTTGTCTGACAATTTTTCCCACATTATTAAAACCAGTGCCCCCCATTTCCTTACATTTTGAGTGTCTGTATCCAACATTTCAGTGAAAATATACTAAGAGGCATACATGGTCAGCTCTGCAGGTGATGGGTTTTATCCCAGCCTCACCATAGCTGCTTCCTCTCCCCTTCAAATCTCTCAACTCTGTACTTTCCCTGAACTCCACTGCAGACCATACACTGAAATGACTATCCATAGACCCATAGCTGCCATTACTGGCAAGTGAAGGGGTCCCCAGCTCTTCCAAAATGACCATGCCAGTAAACACCATCCATATAGTTCCACCCTTATCCTGCCCAGCATGTCCTTTCATCCTAAAAACAAACCTTTTGTGCATGTATGGTACAAGATACCTTAATAAATCACATAATTTGATAGGTTAAAATGAGCATTCCTGGGGAGCACAGATCATACTATATAGAAACAGGGGTAGTATAGTATCATTCCTGTGTATTGTTTACCCTGGCTTGATGAAAGAATGTTTTTTAAAAATATGTTATTGTTGGGGCATAGAATGTTACATACGAACATATGAAATGGCAGCAAAAACAGGCCTCATGGTCTGTCAAGTCTGCCCGATTGTGCAGCTAGCCCTGCAACTTGCAACTGCCTCACCCTTCCTTCCTCATAACTAAGCCCCCCCTCACTCTGTCCTACCCTCTCTTAAATCCTCCCACTGTTCTACATGATACCACCTCCTCGGACAGACTGTTCCACTTATCTACCACCCTTTCTCTGAAAAAGTGTCTCCTGATTTCCCTCCTGAATCCTCCCTCCAATCTCAGATGATGCCCTCTCGTGTCCCTCCCCTGTCTGATCTGAAGAATCCCTTCTATATTAATCCTGTTAATACCCTTTAGGTGCTTAAAGATTTTGATCATATCCCCCCCATTTATCCTCTCTTCCTGGGAATACATTTGCAGCTCTCCCGGCCTCTCCATAGGATTTACCTTCAAGTCCCTGTATCATTTTGTTTACCCTATGCACCACCTCCTCCAGCAATCTGATATCCCCTCTTCAGGAATGGACATCAGTACGGCATGCAGTATTCCAGATGTGGCCTGACCAGTGACCTGTACAGGGGTAGGATCACTTCCTTGTGCTTGTTGGACATTCCCCTTGCTATGCACCCCAGCATCTTGTTTACCATTACAGCCGCCTTCCTGCACTGAGCTGAGTGGTTCATACGCCCCGTTATTAGTACCCCTAGATCATTTTCCTCCACTGTGCTTACCAACTGTACCCCTGTCAGCTGATATTTCCTCCCCTGGCTCTTTGCTCCGAAGTGCAGTACCTTGCACTTCTTGGCATTGAACCCCAACTGCCATGTTTCTGAACATTACTGTGTGTCTGCTAGGTTAGTTCTATACCTGAGTGTACATATGTATTGATTAATTACCTGTACTAGTTAATTACTAATATCTGACTGTTTGTTAGACTACTGTTTCTTGTAACAAACTAGTCTGTGTTGTGCTATGTAATATCGTTTGTCTGTAATTACTGTGATGTGGAACCTTTGTAAAGGAATCTCTGACTCAAAGGTACTTCATAATAAATAAATAAATAAATAAATAAATAAATAAATAAATAAATTCCTGTAGTTTGGTCAGGTCTTATTGCAGTCCCCTCCACCCCTCTATGCTATCTACCACTGCACCAATCTTAGTACCGTCTGCAAACAGACTGAACCTACTCTGTATCCCATTTGAGATATCGGATATAAATATCCCGATCAGCACTGGTCCCAGTACTGAACCCTGGAGCACCCCACTCTTAACATCCCTTGGTGATGAGAGTTCCCCCACCACCACCACCCTTTGCTGCCTACCCCTCAGCCAGTGGGTGATACCGTTGACCATTATTGTCCCCATCTCAATGTATTCCAGTTTTCCCCCAGCGTCCCATGTGGCACTGAGTCAAAGGCCTTGTTGAAGTCCAAATATAGGACATCCACTGCAGTTCCCTGGTAACCCAGTAGTAGTACTCAACTAGGTTCATCTAGCAGGATCTGCCCAATACAAAACCATGCTGATGGCCGTCTTGGAGCCCATTGTCCTCAAGAAAGGTTGCCAGTCTGTCCTCCAGGATTGACTCCATGAGTTTCCCCACAATTGAAGTGAGACTCACCGGTCTGTAGTTGCCTGGACCATCCTTCGGGCCACTTTTATGAATGGGCACTACATGGCCATCCTCCAGTCCCGTGGCATGCATCCTGTGTCCAGTGATGTACTGCACAGGTCTGCCAGTGGCCCCACCAGGATTTACACTAGCTCCCTAAGTACCCTAGGGTGAATGCCATCCATACCTGAAGCCTTATCCACCCTCAGTGCCCTTAGTCCCTCCAGCACCCTGTGCTCCATAATTCTGATATCAGTCAGCCCCAACCCCATCTGCCCACTCCCCCTTCACATGGGGTATCTGCCCCCTTTTTCATTTGTAAACACAGAGCAGAAGTACTCATTCAGTGCCCCTGCCTGGTCTTATCCCTTCTCTACCCACCCTCTTTCTTAATCCTTACAATCTGGTCTTTGTTTCTTCTTCTCTCACCAATGTATCTGAAGAAGTCCTTTCCCCCATTCTGATTCCCTGTGCCAGCCTCAGCCCTCTGGAAGCCTTGGCCACTCTGACTAGCCTGGTAACCTCCCTGGACTTCTTCATGTACTCGTCTTTGTCCCCTTGCCATCCTGATTTCCTAAGCCTCTGGAATGCTTTTCTCTTGGCCCTCACCCCTTCCATTACCTCCTGAGTCAGCCAGCTTGGCTTCTTTGCTCATCCTTTCTTGCTTCGTGTCCTGGTGCAGGTCTTGGTACTCACTGCCAGCACTTTCTTAATGATATTCAATTTTTGGCTGGCACTTATGCATGTCTGAATTCCCACCAGATGCTCAACCAAAATTTACCCCATTCTTTTAAAGTTCCCTCCCTTAAAATTAATCACCCTGGTACCTGTTCCTCCTGTTACCCTTCCCATATTGAGTATGAACCACACCGTATAATGGTCACTGCCAGACAGGGGGTCCACTACTCCCAGATCCCTTACTGCCTCCCCGTTTGTTAATACATGTTAGTCAATACTTGTTAATATGTTAAAATCAATACTTTTTTTTTCAATTTCTTTACCTCCTCCGGGGGCTTTGGAACTCTCTCAGGCTACTACTCGTCCTCCAGCTCTACTACTTGCTGTGGCCTCCATCAACCTCAGAGACATTATGGTTCCTGCGGAGCCCCTGGGGACTCAGCCCCGCAGGATATCGAAGGGGCGGTGATGGAGGTCCAGCATTGGGCGTGTGACTGGTGGGCCAGTGGGGCATCGCCTATCCAAGGTCCGAAAGGGGATTTTTCCCCTTAGTTTCCTCTGATTCCCATCCTCCATCCCTGCTGCTTGTGCACCACTGATGCTATGGTGCATGGCAACCCTGCCGGCGTCAGTCACGCTGCTACGTGTGGTCCAGGTTTCTGCAGTGCCCCCAATCGCCACCGGGGGCCACTGAAACTCCAGACACCACCCAGCCCTCCACCCAGGAGAAAAGAGCTGCCTATCAGGTGCTCGATCTACTCCCTCCCCTGCCGACCCCCGGCGCCTGAGCTCACTTCCGAACTTGAGTCGCCAGCATGGTGCAAGGTGTGGCGTCCAGCCCCTCAACCCTCAGCGCCATCGGGCTGGCCCAAAATCAATACTTTTAAACATATAAATGTCATAATGTTTTCTGTTTCCCAAGCCCCTTAGATTTGTGTAGCCCCTCCCCAAATACATCCTAGAAGTGCTCCTGGCTCACTTGATACTGAACACACATTTCCAAAAGTACATGGCTCCAGTTTATCACAGGGTGGGGGCTGAGAGTGTCTTTCTCTGCCTGACTCTGTTCATTGCCTGTGGGTGGTGGTGAGAGTGTGGTGAGGTGCATGATGATGCCAGCTATTGTGTGTGCAGAGCTAGACCTGCTTGATTGAATATTTGCTGCTGTGTTATGCTCTGGTTTGGGGATGTTGAAAGAGAGGAGGCCATGGTATAAAACAAAGTGGGCACACTGTGTGTGATGGCATTGTAGTCTTTTTTTCTGCTGGGGCCAGAAGCAATGTGGGAGCAGAATAAATGTGTAATAATCAGAGTATTTTCTTGGCTTTCATTTTTTTCCTGTATAAGTGGTCAAAATTTACCACTGCAATCATGGGCTACTGCAGCTGTCCTAGGGCTAGTGCAATTTTGAATCAACTAGTCCTGCTGGCTAGTGCAAAGAAAGGTTAAGGTTGACTCCTATTTTTATCTCTTCATTGGCAACCCTCCCTGCCACCCCAGCTTTAGCTTCTACCAGGCCAACATTGTCAGGGAGTTCCCCTGTCTTTCGTTGGCTAGTGAGGGACAGTTGACCTCGGGTTTGCCCTTGTCGTCAACACTAACGCAGCTGCTACAACCACCAATATCACATGGTAAACCAGTGATGAGCTACACCGCTTCTTCTTCTGCCAGCTGTGCTCTTGCAATGCAGGAGTTTGTGCCTGCTCCATCGCCAACAGTCTCCATGGTGTTGCCACTTGTCACCTTCCATCGACCTCAATTTTCTGCTCTCCTCCATTACCACAGCCCTTGTTCAGCAGTTTGTTCCTCGGTTTGCGCTGGCTATCGCTGATGCCAGGTGCTGCTGTGTGTTGATGCCGCTTAAGTCTGAGTGCTCTAAGCCATATTATCACAGACTTATCACCATACACCACAGTAAAACTCTGAAAACTAACCTCTAAAAAAGATTAATTGAAGCACTATGTGCAGAGTTTGAAACAAAACAGATAGTTAATCAGAAATATTTTTGGGGAAAAAATGAATTTATGTTATTCTTGGAAAACTACCATTAGCTGGATTCGAACTGCTGACCACAAAAAACATACAATCACATACTTATCACGGTATACCACAGTAGAAATCTGAAAACTGACCTCTAAAAAAGATTAATAAAGCACAATGTGCAGAGTTTGTAACAAAATAGATAGCTAACCAGAAATAATTTTTGGAAAACTATCACTCTTAAAAATGATAAAAAAAAATGAATTTATGTTATTCTTGGAAAACTACCATCAGCTGGATTCAAACTGCTGACCACAAAAACATATAATTACATACTTATCATGGTACATCACAGTAGAACTCTGAAAACTGACTTCTGAAAAAGATTAATAAAGCACAATGTGCAGAGTTTGTAACAACATAGATAGTTAACCAGAAATAATTTTTTGAAAACCATCACTCTTAAAAATTATAGAAAAAATGAATTTATGTTATTCGGAAGATTTCGGCTCTGATTTGTGCAACAATCAAAATCTGTAAGTTGATTTCTAAAAAAACAGAATGAAACTACAATATACATGGTTTGAAATAAAGCCAATATTTCACTAGAAGTATTTTTGAGAAAACAGCACTCTTAACAAGCATTTGTCAATGCCGAATGTTTGCTTGCTGGCATTGGCAATGGTAGTGTAGAAGTTACAGAGCTGCATAATAGGAATGGCAGCGAAGAATTGAACTGAAGCCAACCACACCACCACCCTGCAGAGAGTGACAGGCATTGGGTGTGTCTTTGGGTCGTCAGGCATAACGACCACGCCATTTCACCACACCCTACCCTGCAGACACTGACAAGTGTCACTGTGCCTTGGGGTCTTTGGCCCTTTTGCGCACCTCATTCCATCAGGAAATATGGTGAGATGGGTGCGGTATAGGAGAATGGGGGTGAAGTTTGGGCCTGAAGAGTCCGAGGCACACCTTGATGCCTCTCACTGGCTGCAGGGTGTGGGTGGGGGTGGAATGGTATGAGCATTACAGGCAAGAATCGCAAGTCACACCCCTGATGCCTGTCATTCTCTACAGGGTGGGGCGTTATGGTCGGAAACCCTAACGCCTCAGGCATTCATTGGTATTTTCACTCCAAATTTTCAACATGGTTTTTTGTGACCCCCACCTCATGAACAGTGGCAATATCAGTTTGTTAATAAAACTGCTTTTTGCACAGCGACTGCATTTGCACCACAGGTGCAAAAACACATTCCAACATGATGTGAAAATGACAGCAGTACTGTTCATGGGGAGGTGTAAAAAATGGCAATGTTGAAAATCTGCTGTGAAAATCTTAAAAAAACTGGTGAAGTCACGAGCGTGCGTAGAAACTGTGCAACGCACACTCGTAATGTAACTAGTTTGGGGATTTTTTTTACAGCAGATTGTTAACAGAGGCATTTTGGGACCTCCAATCATGAACAGTGTCAGTGTGATTTTCTTTATCTGTCCCGAACAATGATTTCCCACAGTGACCACGCATTTCTGTTCTGAAAGTGTGAAAACACATTTCGGCCATGTTGTGGAAAATGACAGCTGTACTGTTCCTAAGGAGGTGTGGAAAAATGCCACTGGTGAAAATCTGGACTGAAAATATTACAAATTCATGAACTCATGAGGGTGCATGGAAACTGCACAATGCTCACTCGTTACACAGTCATTTTATGGAGTTTAGTCACCAAATTTTCAACATAGCCATTTTAAGACCTCTGCTCATGACCAGTGTCACTGTGATTTTCTTAATCTGTCCCAAACATTGTTTTGCACCAACTGTACCATTGTGTGCTACATGTCTGAAACACATTTTGGTAGGAATATGAAAAATGGTAGCTGTACTGCTCATAGGAAGTGCTGATAAAATGGCACTGTTGAAAATCTGGTGTGCAAATATTACAAATTCGCAAACTTGCCAGCATGCGTAGGAAATGCGCAACGTGCGCTCCTAAAACAGTCATTTTTGGGAATTTTTTCACCAAATTTTCAACATAGCCATTTTAACACCTCTGCTCATTACCAGTGTCGCTGTGATTTTCTTAATGTGTCCCATACGTTGATTTCGCACACTGACTGCGTCATTGTGCGCTACATGGGCGGAAACATGTTGTGGGCAAGGTGTGAAAAATTACAGCTGTACTGCTCATAAGGAGGTGTGGAAAAATGGCAATGTTGAAAATCTGGAGTGAAAATATTGAAAATTTGCGAACTTATGAGCGTGCATAGGAACTCTGCAACGCACTCTCATAAAACAGTCATTTTTAGGAATTTTTTCACCAAATTTTCAACATAGCCATTTTAAGACCTCTGCTCATGAACAGTGTCACTGTGATTTTCTTAATGTGTCCCGTACATTGATTTCGCATACCGACTGCTCCATTGTGCGCTACATGGGCGGAAACACGTTTTGGGTGAGATGTGAAAAATGACAGCTGTACTGGTCATAAGGAGGTGTGGTAAAATGGCAATGTTGAAAATCTGGAGTAAAAATATTGAAAATTCGTGAATTTACGAGCATGCGTAGGAACTGCGCAACGCACGCTCATAAAACAGTCATTTTTAGGAATTTTTTCACCAAATTTTCAAAATAGGCTTTTTGAGAGCCCACCTTATGAAAACTGGCAGTGTCATTTCATTAATGGGCCCCAAAAGGTGATTTTTCTCACAGTGACTGCGAAATCACCCTTTGGGCCTGATTAATGCCATGACAGTGCAAGAATTCACAAGGAGGGGTCCCAAAGAACCCATGTTGAAAATGTGGGCCCAAAATTCCCAAAAATGTGTGAGATATACAACAAAGTTGAAAAAACCCTATTTATTCCATTATACAGCTTACCGGCATTTCCTCAGTTCGTGGTCGGCTTTGAAGAGTGCAGACGAGTTCCCGGTCCACCGATGATCGTCGCGCCGAGCTCTGGAGGTAAGTATGGGGTGGGGGGGTGTGAGGAGGCAGGGTGCATGGTCGCGTGGAGTGCGGGTTGTGGGGGCGGGAAGACTGCGAGGAAGGTTTTCTTCTTTACAGGTTTTAGGCAGGCAGTGGGACATTTGCCACGCTGGGGTGGGCTCCCAGCATGGCAGCTGAAAAGGCTGTTTGGGGGCTGGAGCCGACAGGGTTGGGCACCCCATCTGCCTAATATGCTTTGCCATGCTGGGGTGGGCCTGGCATGGCACATGGAAAGCTTTTGGGGGCGCAGCCGTGGAGTCGATGGGGGATTGGGCACCCTGTTGGTTATGACAGTTCTTGCCATGCTGGGTGGGCTCTCAGTGTGGCACCTGGACAGCTGTTATTGGGGAAGCGTGGAGCTGACGGGGGATTGAGCACCCCGCCGCCACACAGTGTGTGCGTGGGGGAGGGATAGACCAGCACGCAATATGTGTGTGCGGTGTGTGTGGGGGGAACTCTGCTCACTGGAAGTGGAGCTCTCCTTTCAACTGTATGCCACTGCATTTTCCTGCTGTCATAGACAGCTGCAGCAGTGATTGGCGCACTGCGACTGTGCCTGCAAACACATTGACTGAATTGGAAGAGGCTGACACACCTCTAGAAAACTCGTATGATGGCACTATGTTTCTTGCACATGCGTACAAGCAAACATAAAAATTATAGAAGAATTAATGTATGCTAATTTCGGAAAAATAGCACAAACTAGATTAGAACCACTGACTACACAAACATGTACTAACAGACTTATCATGATGTATCACAGAAGAACTCTAAAGCCTAATCTCTAGAAAGGTAAATTCAAGTGCTATATTCATAGTTTGAAACAAAACAGCACTGTCAACTTTGCCCCTCCATTTTTAACATATGTCAGGAGTGTGTCTCTAGGCACATATTTGTGAAAGAGTTACTCTAAAATGCCCCTGTGTAGCATAAAGGTAATTTATTTACCCTTTTCAGGCAATATTAGCATATATTACTTTTATGCTACACAGGGGCATTTTACAGTAACTCTTTCACAATTATGTGCCTAGAGGCACACACCTGACATTCTGTATGTTAAAAACAAAACAGATGGTTGACAAGAAAGAATGTTTGAAAACATTTTATACTTGGAAAAAATTAAATGAGCTGAATTTAACCACACACTGATAAAGTATGCGCTGATACACCTATCATGGTGTGCCACAATCAAACTCTGTAAACTGATTTCTAAGAAAAAGAATGAAACTACCATATACATGGTTTGAAATAAAGTCAATATTTACCAGAAGTATTTTTGAGAAAACAACACTCTTAGAAATGATAGAAGAATTATTTAATTTAATTTCTTTATTGAAATCTAGGATTAAACACCTTTGATCTAGAAGCTCGTTTACAAAGGTTCCACATCAGTGGGAGGGTAGACAATACTTACAAAGGTTGTACAAGTAACAAGACAGTAAAAAAACTGGCAATTATATTTCCCAATACATTGGGTTTGAGTACACAGTAGGCGAATCTAGGAGAGAAACTTGAGCATGGTAGCTGGGGGGGAGGAGAGCTGGATGCAAGCAACACATAATATGAGGAAAAACAGGCAGGTAAGAGTTAGGCAGGTAAGATGTAAGGGGTAAAGAGAGTCAAGAGGGTCTTGGTGAGGACGTGAGTGAGGTGGAGAGAAGGGGAAGCAGTCAGCGACACTGTCAAAGTGAGGGGGTGGGAGGCAGTGAGGGGGGGGATGAGGCAGCCGGAGGCCTTGTCAGTGCAGGGTGCCACTAGGAGGCGAGGGCAGAGACAGTATGCAGGAGGGGAACTAGGTGTTGCAGTCACAGGTGCGGGTTGATGATAGTTACTGATGTAGCTGGCTTTTAAAAGGGCCCAGATTAGGTAGGTTGGATACATCCCAGCTGAGTTCATTAAACCAGAGGAGTGCTCTGTAGGCAAAGGAGCATTGGCCCTGTGTCATTCAAAGACAAGGAATGTGGAAGTGGGTGCCAGAGATTCACGTATGTTGAGAGCTGCTGTGTGGTAGAAGTAGATTTTCTGAGCCAGGGGGAAGGAGACAGAGAAGTGTTTTTTTGGCAAGCAGACAAGTTTGGTAGTGGATCCTCCCATTGAGCTGAAGCCAGCCCATTTGGGCATAGAGGTCACAAGTTTGGGTGAGACGTGTGACCCCAGTGAGCAGTCTGCTTGCCTTGTTTAGGGCAACTGATATCCTGTGGAGTGCAGAGTGACAAGCTGCACTGTAGATTACCAAGCCATAGTCAACAACAGAAAGGATGGAGCTGTTGATGACAAGTCTGAGGGCGTCCAAGGTAAGGCAATGCTTGTGCCTGTGGAGGAGACCCATTTTGGTGTTGACAGCCCTAGAAACATTGTTGATATGTTGATCAAAGGTTAGACAACTGTCGAGGGTGACCCCAAGATGTTTGAAGTGCTGGGTTTGTTTGAGCTGAGCTCCTGAGCTGGTACTAATGTTAAGTGCATGGGATTTATGCTTGTTCCAAGAGCTGCAGAACATCATGACTTTGGTTTTATTGCTGTTCAGAATTAGTTTATGGTTGTTGAAACATTCCTTGACTATTGCAAAGCTGCTTTGCAGTTTGCCCTCAAGTTCCACTGGGTTGGGGCTGTTGGAGAAGATAACTGCATCATCTGCGTAGAGGAGTATCTGTTGTTTGCAGTAGCATGGTAGATTGTCGAGAAAGATATTGAAAAGCAGTGGACGTAATATGGAGCCCTGAGGGACACCTGATCTTATAGGCAGATGGTCAGAGAGGACATTGTTAATTTTCACCCTTTGTGAGCAATGCTCCAGATAGCTTTTGAACCAGTGAGTTGACTCTGCAGAAAGGCCAATGGAGGTTAATCACTTTAGGAGGAGGGAGTGGTAGACAGTATCGAAGGCCTTTGAGAGGTTGATGAAGACTGCTCCAGCTAATGTTCCTTGATCCAAGGACTGATGTATGAAACCAGTGAGTTCCAGTAATGCCATGGAAGTACTATTGCCTTTGTGAAAACCATGTTGCTCAGGGCTTTGAATGGAGTATTTTTCAAGGTATTCGACCAATTGATCAGCCACTATTCGCTCAAGTGCTTTGGAGAGTGGGGAGAGAATTGAGATGGGCATGTAATTTGACAGCGATGCCCTATCCCCATTCTTGTGAACTGGAGTCACGATGGCCTAGTTCCACACCTGTGGAAATTGCAAAAGACTGAGTGACAGGTTGAGGATCTTTGTTATAGGAAGAAGAACTTCTTCAACAGTGAGTGAAACAAGTTTGAGGTCCAGTGTGTCGGCACTTTGTCAAGATTTCCCCCGGCACTTTGTTAAGGTATTTTCTGACTAGCGAGGGAGTTACCTTCTTGAAATAAACTGGAGGGGCATGCTGGTAGTGACAGGCAGAGGTAGTAGTAGTATTAGTGTGTGGTGAGTCCTCAAAAAGTCTGGGGGGAGTATTCCAGGCAGGTTGGAGAAAGCTTAATTGAAAGCATTGGCCAATATTCAGGGGTCATGGGTAGGGGTTCCTTGAATGTTGATCAAGTTAGGTGGCACCTTTACATTTTTCCCTGTGACTTCCTTTATATTATTCCAGAAATGTTTCCCATTGCCCCAGAAGGCAGTAAGCATTTCATTATGGTGGTTAGATTTAGTGAGGCGTATTTCCCGAGTGCAGACATTTCTGGCTTTCTTGTAAGCTTGTACAGGTGAGGGTTTACCTGATTCTCTAGCTAGGTGCCAGAGGTGATCCTGGTTCTTCAGTCTGTTTATGAGATCAGGTGTTAACCAAGTGTTCACCGTACCGCCAGCTTTAAGCTTTTTGAGAGGGGCATGTATGTCACAGACCTTTGTGAACTGCTATATAAAATATTCTGAGGCAGCATTGACGTCAGGAGTGTCGTCAATTTGTGACCAGTTGGTGTAGGCTAGATCTTGTTTCAAGGACTCCAGATGACCATGCTTTAGTACCCTACTATAAGTTAAGTGAGGTGGGGGCTTGTAGAATTTATTTGTCCAGCTACAGAAGACTGGGGAGTGGTCACTAATTGAGTCCCGGTGCACTGTCACATTGGTGAGTGGTTCAGGGTTGCTGGAAAGTATTCAGTCAAGAAGGGTGCTTGTGCCAGATTTGTAGTTAAACCTGGTGGGGGTGGAGACAAGCTGTGTGAGGTGGACTGTGGAGATAAGGGCCTGCATCAGGGAAAAGTCAGTTTACGTTGAGGTTACCTAGGACTATGGTCTCAGAGTTGGAAGACAAGCCACAGATGTAGTCCACGATACCTTTAAATCCCTTCTTATGTTCTTTGACAGGAACATAGGCAGAGATAATAGTCAAAGTTTGTTGTGTGCCATGAGTAGGACTTTGATAGCTAGTGCCTCAGCATTAGGTCCTAGGTCAGCCAGTGGAGGACTTGTCCTTTAATGTATGTTAATCTTGGACAAATAGCATAAACTGGATTAGAACCACTGACCATGAAAAAGATGTAATTATAGCCTTATTATGATGCACCACAGAAGAACTTTAAAACCTGACCTCTAGAAAGATGAATTAAAGTGCTATATTCACAGTTTTAAACAAAACAGATAAGGGGCACTTTGAGCTTTGCCCCTCAGTTTTTTAACATATGTCAGGAGTGTGCCTCTAGGCACATATTTGTGAAGGAGTTACTGTAAAATGCCCCTGTGTAGCATAAAAGTAATTTATTTACCTTTTTCTGGCGATATTAGCATATCTTTCTTTTTAGCTGGTCTGCACTAAACTCCGCTGCCACCGGAAGCATATCCACCTCGAAGACGTGCATCTGCCAATAAGCAATGCCCCGAATTGCAACTTTTCACAAGCACATTGTAAAATGAAGTATATGCTGTAGAGGTTTTTAACTTCAGTCTCCCCATGTGTCTGTAAATTAAAATCTAGCACTACTTTTGCCACAAAATACTTTTACAAATCGGAGCCGAAATCGTGCTCCTGTGCAAGAGGGGCTGCAATGGAGATCTTGCGCATGCACAAGACAGTACCCCTCCTGTGCAGGCATGTGATTTTGACTCTGATTTGTGAAAGTATTTTGCAGCAGGAGTAGTGCTTGTTTTTAATTTACAGACACCACGTGTGACTTAGGTTAGGAACCTCTAAAGCATTAACTTGATTTTACAATATGCTTGTGAAAAGTTGCGATTTGGGACAGCGCTTGCTGACAGATGCACGTCCTTAAGGTGGATATGCTTCCAGTGGTAGCAGAGTTTAGTGTGGACCAACTAAAAAGAAAGAAATGGTAATATTGTCTGAAAAAGGTAAATAAATTACTTTAATGCTACACAGGGGCATTTTATAGTAACTCCTTCACAAATATTTGCCTAGAGGCACACTCCTGACATATGTTAAAAACAAATAGTTGACCAGAAAAAATCTTTGAGAAAATGTTATTCTTGGAAAAAATAACATCTGCTGGATTCGACCACAGACTGCTAAAATATGCCCTGCTACACCTATCATGGTGTGCCACAATCAAACTCTGTAAGTTGATTTCTAAGAAAAAGAATGAAACTACCATATATGTGATTTAAAAGAAAGTCAATATTTCACCTGAATTATTATTAAGAATACAGCACTCTTAGAAATTATAGAAGAATTAATGTATGTTAATGTAACCTCCCCCCACCAGCCTCCCTTGTCCAACTAGCAAGGCTGCTCCTCTCAAACCAAGGCGCCAAAGAGAGGGGTGAGGGTTGTCACTACAAAACAGTTCTGTCAACCCTTACTTCTACTTCAGAGCCTGCCATCCTCAGGACAGGCAAACCAAGTGTGGAAACTACCTGGCGTGCACCTGGGGGGACCATTTAGCATGGCCATCAACCTGGGTCCCTGGGAGAAAAGGTTTGCTCAGCATTATGCTAGGTTTGTACTTCTGGTCAGGGGCACCCAAGTAAATACAGACACTGGAAGCAATAACTGTACTGTCAAAACCTGGTTGGGATTATAGAGTGTGGCTTTTATTCACATAACACAGAGAATACAACAAGGCGAAGATGGACACCCACAGGGCTACTTCCACTGGTAATGCAGCTTACTTAGGTATAGAGCACACACAGAGTGAACCCTCAGGATCTGAATGGATCTGGGCACTCATGGCCCGAACTGGTACACTTCCCTTCTTTCCCTTGACTTGGCACCCCGGCTAGTACTAGGACACTTTCTCATATATCATGAGGAATTCTTGGTGGCTCCCAGCCACCTCTGAGCACTCTCTGGCTCACAGAAAATCCCAAATCTCACATCTGGGTATTTTCCTCAGGCATGGCCAAATGCACTGAGAGAAAATTAAGGTGCCCAAACTGAACCCGGAGAGGTAAACATGCTTAGTCCAGATGGGGGGGGTCTCCCACCTTTTGCTTCCAATATTTATACTCAGCCATTCATCTCTTTATAATACCTTTCTCTGAAACACTCTTGTAGGTGCTCTCTTGAAATGTATTTCACATTTAACATTCTACTTCTCACACCATGGAGGTGTCATGAAATTAAAAGTTATGCGTGTGGCTATTTCTTTACTCTAGACCCCCCCCCTTTTGCAGATGCTTTTAAATCAGATACAGTCTAAAAGTTCTGTACTTGGCAAGTCTCCCTCAGACCCCACAGTAGGCAGACACTTTTACTCGAAACACAGTCTTGGTGAACAGAGTCCCTTTGTCAGAGAATAACTCACCACAGGAATGCAGATGCCCCAGGGCTTTTTCCCACACACAAGTCTCAGGTACTCACAGAACAAACAAATCTAGGCAGCTTCACCACTCTCCAAGCTAGACCAGGGGATTGCCCCTGAATCCTGGAATTCCCAACCCCATCCCTCTGGGGATGGGGCACTGGAAAACCTTCTAGGAATGGTCTCTACCACTTCCTTCACTGATCTTCTGTGTTCTTCTCTAGGGTGAGAACAAACTACCCTTTCTCCTGAGGTAGCTCTCTTTCAGAGCTAAGTCTGAGGAGCTGCCTTCTGCAGCACTCCTCACTCTCCAGATTCTCTTTTGAACTAATCACTGACTCCCAGTATTCTACTGCTAACCCCTGCAGCTAACATTCCATTGTGGCTTATGCTGCTACGAGAATTCTAAGGTGACATCATCACTCCAGCTCAGCAGAGACTGAAAACAGAGCGTGACAGTGTAAAACCCATTTAACTGGCATCTCACAAGCTGCCTTTCCCTGTCTGCTGCTGATTCTAAATGGGATTCTAGTAACCCCTGGGAACAAGGGGGTTACACTAATCTAGGAAAAACAGTGTCAGCTGGATTAGAACCATTGACCACAAAAACATGCAGTAACAGACTTATTACAATGCACCACAGAACTCTAAAACCTGACTTCAAGAAAGAACAACTAAATAGAGGATAATGCCTGAAGTACAGGTGATAACCATGGTGTAATCATCTCATGTGGTTACTAGGGCATCAGTAAACCTCAAGAGTGCAGCTCGAGAGGTTTAAAATTGCCCTAGCAACCATGAGATATGATTACACCATGGTTATCACCTGTTCATCAGGCATTATCATTTATAGTGTATGGGACTTGATGAGAAGTTACTCCCCGAACACAAGTAATATAGCCTTACCTTATTAATGAATCTGCACTACAGCCACATGATTGTGTAGGAAAACAATTTATTAGGATACACGGACTGAATGGCAGCAGACCAAAATAGAACCAGAGTTAAAATCTCTAGCAGTCATAGTTGCTAGACTCAGTAACAGTAAACTGAGACAACTGGAATGTTATTTGAATACTGTACTGAGGCTAACAATCACATTCTGGGTGTGTAGAATACTGAATAACACTGGTATTCCATTTTGTAAATCCACTGCTTTGCCTCTTCATTTTTTGACATATATCAGGAGTATGCCCCAGGCACATATTTGTGAAGGAGTTACTGCAAAATGCCCCTTTGTAGCATTAAATTAATTTATTTACCTTTGTATTAGCATATCTTACTTTTATGCTACACAGGGGCATTTTACAGTAACTCCTTCACAGATATGTGCCTAAAGGCACACTCCTGACATACTGTATGTTAAAAACCAAACAGATAGTTAACCAGAAAGAATGTCTGAAAAAATGTTATTCTTGGAAAAATTAAGATCTGCTGGATTCAACCACAGACTGCAAAAATATGCCCTGATACACTTACCATGGTGAGCCACAATCAAACTCTGTAAGTTGATTTCTAAGTAAAATAATTAAGCTACGATGCACCCTAAAACCTGACTTCTAGAAAGGTAAATTAAAGTGCTATATTCACAGTTTTAAACAAAACAGATAAGGGACACTGTCAGCTGTGCCCCTCCATGTTGTAACATATGTCAGGAGTGTGCCTCTAGGCACATATTTGTGAAGGAGTTACTGTAAAATGACCATGTGTTGCATAAAAGTAGTTTATTTACCTTTTTCAGGCAATATTAGCATATCGAACTCTGTAAACTGATTTCTAAAAAGATTAATAGTGCATGTGTCTCTCAAAAAGGCATTTTTATGCTCTTTGAAGCTTACCAAGCTAAAAAATAAAAATTAAAATGAAATGAAACAAACCATTGACTACAAAATTTAATAACACATAGCGACATTAGAGAAACAAATGGTATTAGCAAAAAATCTTATCATCGGGATTTGGACAGTTGACCACAAAATGTAATAATATACCCATCAAGATTAGAGTAACACATAGTATAAAACTTCAGGCAATATTTAACTCTGCTGCTGTATGTGGTACTGGAGGGAATACTTTTGATAGTTTCTTTCATTACCACCTGATTTTTAGAGTGCCACCTGGTGGCCAATTCTAAACTGTATCTATGGTCTGACAAAAAGCATGCCACTTATAGCAAGAGTAAAGCATGTGCATCATCTTGTGTCCTTTCTAGGTATAACAAAGGAGATTTTGTGATTTTTCCCCCTACATTTCCTGAGGAATAAATGGGGACTCTCACAAAATCTTTTGACTAATTTGGCATTACTACTGTAGGAGTATATAAAGATTTAAACAAGGCACGGAGGAACACAAATAGAAATAAACAAAAAAGGAGAAAACTAGAAACAACCTCAGGGGTAAAGGTACAAAAGTATTACCAGGTAACACAGGGAGAACACAAGTTGAGAATGCTTGGATTGGTGCAGTGAAGTGGCTATGGGGTGGCAGTTTTCAGAGAGACCTTCTAGAGACTGTGGTGCTGCCCCATCTTCACACACCTCTCTGGGTTGAGGGAACAGGTTGCTAGACTCCAGACCATGTTGATTAGGATTCAGGAGACCTCTCTCCCCACCCAGGGGCCACCAAGTCTGCCACCATTACCTCAGAGGATGCCAGAGAGGAGGAATGGTTGGACTATGGTGGGCTCGGGAAAGGTGGGGATGGTGGAGCAGAGGAACATTCCTCAATCAGTACCACTACATAATTCCTGCACCGGTCTGGTGGGGAGGGCCTGCAAGGAGCAGGCACCTGTGGTAGTGACCAAGGGAGAAACGGGGGCTCTCCATTATAGAGACTAAAAGGAGGGTGTAGAGGTCCCCAGAGGAGGGGGAAGCAATTCCTGGTGGGGGACTCAATTGTGAGGGGGATGGATTTTGGAATAGGAAATGGGAGGGGAAGCAGGTTAGGTGCCTACCTGGTGCCACGACCCGGAAGGGTGGGAAACAGATCCTGAGGATTGCTAGGGCAGCAGGATGGGAGGAGAGCTGGATGTCATTGTCCACCTGGAGGCTAATGACTTGGCTAGGGACAGGGCTGGGATAGTGCAAGGGGAGTTTAGGAAGCTTGGGAGGGATCTGTCACTGAGGTGCTGCCTGTCTATTACAGGGGGCAGGAGAGAGTTCTCTGCACCAGGAGCCTTAACTTATGGCTGAAGGAATGCTGCAGAGAGGAAGGGTCCAGCTATAGTGGGGACTACAGACCCCCCTGGGAGGATAAGGGCCAATACAGGGGTGATGACCTACATCCATCCGGGAGAGGAACCGTAGTTCTCAGTGGATGGTTTAAATGTTCCTTTGATGAACATTTAAACTAGCCAAGGTGGGGGGGTGGCAGAAGGAATTGGGGAGTCACAAACTACCACCCCTATAGGCTGAAGTAGAGAGTAAGGAGAACCTGAGGGAAGAGGAATCACCCAGGGTGCAAATTAATAAGGGAAGCAGGATGGTAGAGATAAAGGGGGAAAGGAATGGGGGCATTAAAAAAAGATGTGGGAAAGAGGGAGGCAAAAGGAAAAAGGGGGGCAACAAGCAGAGTGGAAACAAAATCTGGGTGGCCATGTGTGCAAATGCTAGAAGTCTAGGAAATAAAATTCTAGACCTAGAGGCCATCATGGCAGAGGCTGACCTGGATATTGTGGCCACTACCGAGTCATGGTGCACTGAAAACCATGACTGTGACATGGCCATATCTGGCTATTCTCTGTTCAGGAATGACCAGGTGGGAAGGAAAGGAGGGGGTGTGGTGCTTTATGTGAGGGAAAGCATAAAAGCAACAGAGGTACTGGGAATACAGGGGGAGGCAGTGGTACTGTGGGTCTCCCTGAAGATGAGGAATGGAGCCAGTATTTACACTGGAGTAATCTACAGACTTCCAGCACAGGGGGAGGAGTTAGATAAGGTACTGGTAGAAGCCACTGGCAAGGTGGCAGAAAAGGGGGAGGTGCTGCTGGTGGGGGACTTCAGCCTACTAGATGTGGACTGGAGCCTCCCAGTAGTGGCTTCAGCTAGAAGCAGGGACATCCTGAACTCTCTGTAGGGGGCTTTCCTTAGGCAACTAGTCAGTGAACCCACTCATGATGGGGCAATACTGGTTCCCAGAGGTCCCAGCACTCACAGCAAAAGAAACCCAAATCACCATTTAATTTCCAAAATGCAGTTAAATGTAATTCAACTCAACACCAGAGCCAGATACCCCAGTGCTTCGTCACTCAGCCTTTGTCAGGGTGTGTGACTTAAATAGATAATCAACAATTTATACGGTATGTCACAGTGTAATGACATCACAAAGATTTCATCCGATCACCATATTTACAAAAAATAAAAATTACAAAGCTGTACAAATCAAACTCTGGTCATAGCCAATATGGTTGTGGATAGCTTTTAGGAGTGGCAAAAGCATTGAGAAAAGAATATGCAGTGCTCTTGCCACACCAGAGTCAGCCTGCCACCTACTGAAGGATGGGTTGTAGCAAAGCTGAAGCAGCTATAGCAAGAGAAGGTGGGGATGTGACTGATGTCTGTATAAGACACTCATGAGATTGCACCTGGAATACTGCATCCAGATCTGGAGGCCCCATCTGAGAAAAAACGTAGACAAGGTAGAGGTGGTGCAGTGGAGGGCAACTACAATGGTGCAGGGCATATGGGATAAGGCCTATGAGGAAAGACTAGCCAAGTTGATATTTAAAATATTTATTTAATTTGGGTAAAGCATTTAAACCATTTTAAATACTGAATTTTTACCAGATATGCCAGTTGAGATTCAATATATCAACATCGGGGCGTGTTTAATCTTAGGGCTGTATCAGTCCTCCAAGTTCAGAAACTTCTTGCTGCCCTGGCCCAGTATTCCAGCCCTGGCCTCGATTTCCTGGAACCCTGACTTCTCAAACTAGGAGTGCCCATCATTGTCTCTCCGGTTGCACACATCTTCAATCTATCCCTTAACTCAGGGACTATTCCCGGCATATGGAAGGAAGCAAGGATAGTTCCAGTTCTGAAGCAGGGCAATCCTACGCTTCCTGACAACTACCGACCCATTGCTATCCTTCCGTCCCTTAGCAAACTTCTTGAAAAGGTGGTGGCAGAGCAACTCTCTGAGTATCTGTACTCTCATGCACTGCTCTCCAGAGCACAGCATGGATTTCGAAAGGGTCACAGTACCACTTCTGCACTAATCACAGTCACCTCCAGTATAAGATCTGCCATGGACCAAGGTAAACTGTCTGGTGCAATACTTATAGACCGCTCAAAAGCGTTTGACCTTGTTAATCACGACCTTCTTGGAGAGCAACTAAGGGCCGTTGGTCTCTCCTCCCATGCCCTAAATTGGTTCACGGATTATCTGCAGGGTAGACAGCAGCGCACCTGCTTCAACAAGGTCCTCTCGGAGTCAAGGGCGATGACTCGAGTCCCCAGGGATCAGTGCGTGGCCCCCTCCTTTCTCGCCTTTATCAATCAGCTGCCACTGGTGACCTCTCACTGCCAAGCCACTTTATACGCAGATGATCTGGTACTAGTGGCTCATTCCCCCACTGTCGCTGCACTAAACCAGAGCCTGACCGATGACTTCGGGAGAGTCCTGGCCTGGGTTACTCACCATAGGCTGGTATTGAACACCAATAAAATGCAGGCCATGCTCTTTGGCTCCGCAGCCAAGATAAAAGCCGCATCATCCTCGCTCCACATAACCTGTGATGGGGGATCCCCGCTGCCATTGGTGAACTCCATCAAATATCTTGGAGTTACTCTCGAACCCCAACTTGACATGGGGAGTCATATCCTCAACGTCTGTAGAAGTACACACTGTAAGTTGGGTATGGCCTATAGGGCCAAATACAACCTGACCCCAGGGGCAAGACTCGCGCTTGCTCGAGGTGTGCTTCTTCCATCTCTCAGCTACGGACTCCCCCTATTTGCCCGGTCCCCCCAAAACCACCTTGCCCGGTGGAGCACGGCATATAACAATATATGTCGGTTTGCACTTGCCGTCCCTAAACTCACCCATCGATGTGATCTCTATGATAGACTCTGCTGGTTGCCCCCAGCTGAATACCTGGACTTTGGGGTTGGATGCTTCGCCAAGAAGGTGCTCGTTACTGGCTCCCCCCAGGGACTGGCGGATCTCCTCCCAATTATGGACACTCTGCCCTACAAGCTTAGGTGACAGTCTGTTGGACTGCTCAAAATTCCTTCCACTCAGTCCCTCATGGGGGGTCGAGACTTTGCTGCCTACGTGCCTAGACTCTGGAACTCCCTACCAGATCATGTCTGCATGGCCCCCTCCCATGGGTCTTTTCGCTCAACCCTGTGGTCGCACTTAAAGTTATCATCAGTGTGTAATTGTTTCAAGCCTCCGTAGGAGGATGCCTCTTTTATTCTCCCTGATGAATCTCAGCTGTCACAAATGTCTACCCACGCATTGACTGTCATGTGATGTTATTACTGCCCATGTATATGTCTTACCACAATTGTTAGTACCTCCTGTTATAAGATGTATCTCCTAAGTTGCCTTGTATGTATTCTGTATGTTCTGTACTCTCCCGGGTTGTTCCTGAAAATAGGCATACTACTTGTCTAGTGTACCTACCCGGTAAACAAAAGCTAAATAAATAAATAAATATATGATATATTGAATCTCAACTGGCATATCCTGCACAATATAACTTACAGCGTGGTCATGCTTGTACTCATTATTTCTAATGAATTTGCACAATGCAGATCTGCTGAGAGGCACTTTCAATGCGGTCTTCCTTTTATACATATCTACAATGTGTTTTCCTAGAATATGGCTGCTGATTGCTATATACAGTATTTAATCTGGATACAGTAGTTCACAGAAGATGTGGCATCTTATTTTGAGTGGGGCTGCCCATCTACACAATATTATGCTGCATTGCATAAAATTAGAACACGCTGAAAATAATATTTTACATCTGGACTAGGCTACCCTGAACAAATACAGTATAAAAATGGTAAAATCATGACCACACTGAAAGCAAGATATTGCATCTAATCTGCGACATCCTGAGTAAATACTGTGCAAAAATGTGTAAAATGAAGATCCCTTTGAGAATGAGATACAGCATCTCCCCTGTGCTTCCAGGAAATAAAATATAGGATTAGACATATTTAAAGGAAATCTACTGCAAACCGAACTTCACTGTGTTTCACATAACTAAGACTGATATAAACAGTCTCTTTATTATTTTATGATATATTAGCTTGCAGTATTTATTTTGAATGTTGTGGCCATGAGGATGGTGTGTACAGTGTGTGTGTGTGTGGGGGGGGTGATCTTGTATATAATAAACCATGTCTGAGACAGTGCTCATCAGATAGTTTCTTAACAGGTTAAAAAAGCACTGAATCACAATGGTATATCCTGTAAAATATTACTTACAGCACGGTCATGCTTTTACCCATTATTTCTAATGAATTTGCACAATGTAGATCTGCTGAGACGCAGTTTTCAGTGCTGTCTTCCTTTTACACATTTTTAGAATGTGTTTTCCTAGAATATGCCTGCTGATTGCTATATACTGTATTTAACCTTGATAGTTCACAGAAGATGTGGCATCGTATTTTCAGTGGGGCTCTACACCTACACAATATTATGCTGCATTGCATAAAATCAGAACATGCTGAAAACTATATTTTACATCTGGACTAGGCTTCCCTGAATAAATACATTATAAACATGGTAAAATTATAACTCCACTGAAAACAAAATATTGCACTTAATCTGGGACATCCTGAGTAAATACAGTGCAAAATGTGTAAAATGAAGATCCCTATGAGAATGAGATGTAGCATCTCCCCTGTGCTATCCATGATACAAAATATAGGATAAGAAATATTTAAAGGAAATCTACTGTAAACTGAACTTTACTGTGTTCCACATAATCAAGACTGACTAAAAAAAAACTGTTTATTGTTTTACAACAAATTGTAGTATTTATTTCAAATGTTGTGGCCATGAGGATGGTGTGTACTGTGTGTGTGTGTGTTTGCTGTATATAATAAACTATGTCTGAGACAATTCTTATCAGATAGTATCTTAAGAGGTTAGAAAAATAATGTAACTCTTTTTTTGGAGATTCCTTGCTGAAAAAGGGTGACATTTATGAGGTATGAATCTTTCTTGAAAGAGAATACCTGCCCAACTGAAGCTAGTAGCAAGAAAATGTTTAAATGCTAAGCATTTAAATGTGCAAGTTGTTGCATTTGAGAGGGGTAAACAAATCTTCAGTTTAATAGGCACCCAGTTTATAACAAGCTGTTTCAGTTTCCCAATGGCCATCTGATAAACAGCTTGGAGTTCTTTTTACAACATTCTAAACAGAAAGAAGTGAGTATTTAACTGTCATAGTGATTTACTATTATGGAAGGATACACTGAAAAGTACTAAAAAAAAGGGTTCACGTTATGCCAGTTTTTCCTAGCTAAAGCAGGATGACTGTAGGCTCCTCCAACAGCCATAAAAACTAAGTCAAAACACAATCTGAAGGGCCATTCACAGTTTTCCCATTCCAGTGCTTTTTAAAATACATTTTTAGTAGCATTTTTAGTTGCATTTTTAAATAAACTTGCATGTTAATGCCCTATTTGTAAGTTTATTTTATTTTGTTTTTATTTATTGAATTCTAGGATTGCAAATACCTTTGAGCCAGGGCTCTTTTACAAAGGTTCCACATCATTAGGTACAGTTTAGACAGAAACGTTACTGGCAACACAATTAATTGTTGTACAAACATATATTGCAGACGAGGAACATAAATTGAGGCAAACATTCAATAATGGGATGAGAAATGAGGTGAAAAAGAAGAGAGACTAAAAGAGGAGAAAAGGGGAGGGGGAAGGGAGGGAAAGGGTGGACAGCAAGGGAGAGGGGAGAGGCAGAGGGAGGAAAAGGTGGGGTGGCAGTGGAGGGAGGAGGAAAGCAGCCCGGAGGGCTTTGTCAGAGAAAAAAAAAAGTAAAGTGCAGACATTGGGCATGGTTGGTGTCACAAAGTGTTAGGAGGCTGAGGCTCTTGTGGTTGTATTTTAATTTTTTTATTTAGTTTTTGTTGACTGGGTAAGTGCACTAGACAAATCCTGCCTATTTTCAGGCACGACCCGGGGGAGGGGGATACAGATGAATGCCAACTGACCTTGACCCAGATTAAGCTGTTGGTGGTATTTTTAGTGAAAGAGGGAAATTTGGCCAGGACACCGGGGAAATTCCCCTACTCTTTTCGATAAGTGCCATGGGATCTTTAACATCCACCTGAACTACCACCAATCCAGGCAGATGGGACCTCGGTTTAACGTAGGCAGAGCAGTGGAGCCATGGAGGGGTGAACTGATTCAATAGACCGTTGGGGGGCACCCAGTGGTATATTGAAGGCTAGACATTATAGTCACAGGTGCTCGCAGCAATAAGAGAGTTGTGGAGCCTGGTTTTGAAGACACCAGGAGTGCAGTAAGTGAAAAGGGGGAGCAGAAAGATTTGCCATGTGATCAACCTATTAGAGAATTGCTCCATGATAGTCAAATTAACTGGGGATCCACATCTCAGGCAAGGAGAGGGGAGGGGTTGACATACCACTATGTCACCTAGAAAAAAAAGAAAGAATATAAACAACAAGTAACATTAGAAAACTCGTATAGCTTATTTACAAACGTCATAGCTTGTTGAATTCATTTTATATTACTTTTGTTTCTTTCAAATTACTTTTGTTTTATTTACTTTTTCAAAAAGGGGGTCAGGTCCCACTGGTCATTAAGCCATACAGGCTTCACACTGTGTAACTTGTCTATCCAGTGACTTTCTTTTTGCAGATGTATGTTAACCCTGCCCCCCATATCTAGGTACTGGAACAGATTCAATCCACATGTACTAGAGACCAATAGGGTTTGAGCCACGGTGCTGAATAAAATGTAAACCAACTGGGGTGTCTTCTCTCACATTGTTAATTGATCTAATGTGTTCCTGAATCCTGGTTTTTAAAAGTGTGTTGTGCACCCTATATACAGCAGGTTACAGGGACACCATAACACGTACACCACAAACATGGTATCACTTGTGATGCAAGTTCTTCTGTCAAATTTCATTTCAGGGTCATTTGGATGTGTAAAGGTGTTACCAGTGTGGCAGTATTGACAAATATTGCATCTCTGACATTTGTTGGACCCACCAGGTCTCTTAGGTAGCCAACTAAGACTGGTGTTTAGTTTGGGGTCAGCCGGTAGTCTGCTTTGTTCAGCATGTCCCTGAGATTGGGGCCTCTACTGAAGGTCACCTTCAGTTTAGTTCCTACTGCTTCAGCCACTATTGGATCACTAAGAAGGATTGATAAATTCTTGTGGATAATGTTTCCTATTCTGCCAGATCAGTTACTGTACTCTTTAATGAATGTGATGGGACCTGTGTTATCTCTGACTTCTTTTTGTCCTTAAGGAGTTCCATTCTATCCCTTGACTTTGATCTGTACATAGAGTCCTCTAAAAAAATCTTCTGAATACCCCCTTCCAGAAATCTTGTTTTTAATTATTCATCTTGTTCTATGAAGTCAGCCTTGTCAGAACAATTTCTCCATAATCTGAGAAATTGGCTTCATGGTAATGAGTTTTTAAGGAATACTGGATGTGCACTGTCTGCCCTTAATACTGAATTAGTGGCTGCTTTTTTTCTAAACAATTTACTCCTTATTTTGTTGCCTCTGGCTTCATTCCTACTCAGTGTGAAATCCAGGAAGTCAATGTGCTTTTGGTCAGCTACATAAATGAACCGTAGGTTAAAATCATTCAAATTCAACCATTCTATAAACATCTCAATTTCCCTGTTGTTCCCTTGCACACACAAATAATATCATCAGTAAAACAGTTCCACTTTGAGATTTTTGGGAGAAATGGGTTACTTTCTTTGTTAAAAATAAGATTCTCCTCCCAAATCCCCAAGAATAAATTTGCCTAAGAGGGAGCCATTGAGGCTCCCATAGCTGTACTGCATAACTAAAGATAGAAAGATCCTTCAAATTCAAAACAATTGTGCTTAAAGATGAATTCTAGAGCAGTTAAAATGAACTCAACAGGCAGAATTTGTTTGTCTGAATGCTTTTCTTGAAAATACTTAAAAACTTCAATACCCTATATGTGTCTTATTGAAGTGTAAAGGGTTTCCACATCAGTGCTGAACCACATCATCCCTTCACCCCATTCAAACTCTGCAGACTTTCTAAGGGCATCACATGCGTCTTTCACATGTGATTCAAGTCCCCCCCACATTGCCACAAAAAGTAATTGATGAAGTGCCCTGGGGGTTTGAGTTAAAGCAGCAGTGCAATGAAAATGGGTTAAAATTTGACCCCACCTATTTTGCTTCTTAATCGATGCCAGATGTCTTACAGTTTATTTTGGTGGTAACATTTTCAGTTTTCATTATCATTTAAGAATTTTATGAAAGTTTTAAATAATTATTTCTCAAGAAAAAAAGTTGGCCACCTGAGTTTTGCATAGAAATAATACCGAGGACTGGAGGAGGGTAAGAGTCAGATAAAAACTCAAATGTACAGTACACAGCACAGGAAGCATCCAGAAAATCCAAGTCAACAGTGCTGTTAATATTTTTCATAACCATAACAGAAAATTAGCTTTTTGGAATAACTTTATTCATTGCACTGCTGCTTTAAAGATTTAATCCCAGACATGGGTCTCCCCTGAGGGGTTTCCAAGACCAGTGATCACTGTACTGTGTGGTTTAATATAAGAATGGCTGTGGAATTGAACTACACAAGGGCGAGTGTCCTGGACTTCAAGAGGGGGCAGATTCTGAAAAGATGGGTGAATGCCTCAGGAATTATCTAGTTGGGGATGACTGAGGTGCGGTAGAGGAACAGTGGGCACAGTAAAAGCAACAAACCTCTGCATCAAACAAGTGAGCAAAAGAATGATGAAAAAGAGACTGCTATGGTTCTTGAAAGAGGTGGCTAAAAAGGTAAAAGCTAAAACGGTAGCATTCAGAAGGTATAACGAGATGCAGGAGAGGAGGATAGGGAGGTGAATGAAGGGAAACAGAGGGAAGCAGTGAAAGTGGTAAGGAGTGCAAAACCACAAACTGAGGAGAGAATACCCCAGGAGGTAATGAAAGGGGACAAGACAATTTTTTAGGTATGTAAGTGGAAACAGAAAGACTGGGTGGGATTATAAGATTAAAAAGGGAAGTGGGGTACTGTGCAGAGGGAAACCAGGAAAAGGCAAACATCCTGAACAAATACTTTTGTTCAGTGTTCACAAAGGAAGAAGAAGGAGAGGGGCCCAAAAAAAATAACAGAAGCTTTGGAGGGCGGGAGGTGGACACTAGTTCTTTTTTGGCAGTGAGAGTCCTGAAGGGATTTGTTAATTTGAAGGTGAACAAAGCAATGAGGCCACATGGGATGCTTCCAAGGGTATTGAGGGAGCTCAGGCAAATACTGGCTGCATCTCTGACAGTTATGTTTAACAGCTCACTAGAAACAGGAGTGGTTTTGGAGCACTAGAAGCAGGGTAGATTTAGTCCTACTGCACAAAAGTGGTAGCAGGGAGGAGGCTAGCAATTACAGGCCAGTAACCCTGACATCAGTGGTGGGAAAGTTAATGGAATCACTGCTGAAGGAAAGGATTGTGGAATATCCTGAAAAAGGATCTAGCATTTACTTTTAAAAGCACCTCATTTTGGTCAGGGATGCCAGCAACTAAAGGGAGCTAGCATTTGCTTTTAAGAGTACCTCATTTTAGAGAGGAAGAGGGGAATCAGCAAAATCTCCCCCTTCCCCATCACTTAACCGCCAACTGCTAAGGGGCGATAATAGTACTACCCACCCTCCCAACGTCTTTCTACATTTATAGAAGCCCAAGGGAACTTCCTGCAGGGCTCCCAAGGGAAGATACCAGTGAGAACAGAATGAAAGGACAGAGAAGACACAGTGAAGTGAGAAAGAAACAGTGACACCTACAGGTCAGGAGGAAAACAGACATGGACATCCAGATCTGCCCGAGCAGTGGAGGGCTGGTAGCAAGGCAGACACTCTGGAGACTGGCTGGGGTTTCCCTTCTGCAGGACAGTTGAGGAGCTATGGAGGGAGATGTGGCAGGCAAGAGAAGAGATCACAAGGCTGCAGAGGAGACTGGATTGGGGATGCCAGCCACTCCCCCTTACCCACCCACTCCGCCAAAGGCCCACGGGTCTTGGGGGATAGAGCGTGGTGGGAGTGGGCAGTGGGGCACCAAGAGCTAAGATGGGGCACCACCAGCCACACACTATCCACATGCAGAATCATTTTGCCCCTCTAGCCAGGGGACAGAAACCAGATGGGGAAGAAGGAAGAATTGAGCAGGACAAACCTGATCCAAGAAAGCAGGAAGTAGGCAGAAGAAAGGAAAAGACTATACAGAGCAACAAGAGGATTCTGGTCCTGAGAGACTCTATGTTGCGAGGAGTGAAGGTACAGTCCATCAGTGAAATGCAAGCCAGGAGCATCTGCAAGGAGAGATAAGGACAGAGTAGGATGGCTGGTGAGAAGAGATCAGGTTTTTGTGGCAATCATTGTCTACCTTGGGACAAATTACATAGCAAATAGGACTGTGGAAGAAACCAAGACAGACATGAAAACCCTAGGGGAGAGCCTAAAGGAGTACACAATGCACCTGGCCTTCTCGGAGGTTTTGCCAGTTTGGAGGAAGGGCGGAAGTGAGGACAAGATCAGGAACAAAGAAATCAGGCAATTCAACTGGTGGCTTTAGGGTGGTATGCAGACAATGGGATGCACTATATTAGAGACTGGGGGACCTTCTGGGACAGGAAGCTCTTCAAGCATGACGGTCTGCATCTCACTGGAGAAGGAGCAAGAGTGCTAAGGCAGAAGTTGGAGGTCTTTGTGGAGGATTTAAACTAGGATGTCTTCAGCACAGAGAAGAAGACCTAAATGAAGATGCAGCAGAAAGATATGAAGGTAAGGGGATCAGTGAATGGAAGGGAACCCCCCCAACATCGGACTAAAGGAGTGGCCATAGGTAAAAAAGGAGGGACCACATGTAAAGTACAGGAAGGGCAGACACAGAATAAGGGGGATGGTACTAAAGTTATAGCAGAGGGTGGAAGGCTGTGATTGGAAAGCTATGTGCACCAATGCCCGCAGTCTGGGTAACAAAATCCCAGAATTTGTGGCATTAATGGCCTCTGAGAACCTGGATGTCATGGCAGTCACAGAGACTTGGTGCAATAGCAATTATGCCTGGGAGCTAGCCACTCCAGGTTATATGAGACACAGACGGGACAGGGAAGGCAAGTAGGGGGGAGGGGTGGCATTGTACATCAGAAAAGGGATAAAAGCGATAGTCCCACAAGACAAGGGGGAAAAGCAGAGGCACTGTGAGTAACCCTTGAAGTGGGGAGGGGAACAATACTTAAAACGGGAGTGATATACAGGCCCCCAGGCAGGCAGAGGATGTAGACAGAGAACTGCTGGAGACTATAGAGAACATGGCAACAAAGGGTGAATTGCTGCTGATGGGTGACTTCAACTTGTCAGATGTGGACTGGAGCATCTCGGTGGCAGCCTCAAAGAGGAGTAAGGGATTCCTTCAATCCCTGAAAGGGGCAGTTCTCACACAGTTAGTGAGGGAGCCTATGAGGAAGAATGCAATTCTGGATCTTGTCCTAAGCAATGGGGACAGGAAAAAGGAAGTCACAGTGGGGAAGACCCTAGGGACTAGTGATCATCAAGCTGTGGGGTTCACCATAAGGACATCACAGGAGACTAGCCACACAAGGACTAGAATCCTGGATTTCAGGAGGACAGACTTTGGTAAGATGAAGGACGAATTCAGAAAGGCCATGCAGGGATATGATGACATAAGGAGGGTAGTGGAACAGTGGGATAAGATAAGCAAAGCCCTGCACTTGGTAGTAAACCATCGTGCCAGGCCCTGCAGCAAGAGTAAAAGAAAAAGGAAACCACTGTGGTTCTCGAGGGGAGTAGCAGAGCTAGTAAGGGGAAAAAAGATGGCATTTCGGAGGTACATGGCAACACAAAGCAAGGAGGACAGGTAAGAATACTTGGAAAAATGAAAGGAAGCAAACAAGGCAGTAAGGGCAGCAAAGGCCAAAACTAAGGAAAGGCCAGCTAAATCAGTGAAGGGAGGAGGGAAGGCATTCTTTAGGTATATTAGCGAGAGAAGGAAGATGGGGAGGGATTGTGAAACTTAGGGAAGAGGGATGCAGGGTAGTAGTAAGTAGTAGTAGTAAATCATTTTTTATTCATAAGAATAAAGGATACATTCAATTGAGCAATGCTCATTTTCAATGAAGTTCCTTGTCAAAAACACAAACAAGTTACACATTAAAACATTAATCCAAAACTTACAAATAATAAAAGAGAAACAAACAAATACAAAAACCATAATAAAGTACTAACAATTGTTGCAGTCCTGATTATTATTTAATCCAGATGTGCACCATTTCAGTAGTTTTACATTATTAGCTTTTGTTCTGGTATTTCTCAAATCTGGAGGAGATTTGTTCATTAAGCTAATCCCTCTAAAGGGGACAGATGTCCTTCCTATATTCAAACTACCAGTAGAGAAAGACATTGACAAGGCAACCATCCTTAACAAATACTTCTGCTCCGTATTCATAGAAGAAGACCATGGAGATGGTCCCCCATTAATGGAGAAGGGCAAACAGGGAGAAGGGCTGGACATTAGACCTTTTTCAGAGAACAGAGTGAAAAGAGCACTAGAACAGTTTAGGGTGGATAAAGCTATGGGGCCCAATGAGATACACCAGAGAATCCTAAAGGAGCTCCAGGAGTAACTGGCCAAACCTCTGGCTAAGCTGTTCAGAAACAGTTGTGGTTCCATAGGAGTGGAGGAGGGCACAAGTGGTACCCTTGCACAAAAGTGGTAGCAAGGAGGAGGAGGCAGAAAACTAACAGCCCATCAGTTTGACCTTGATAGTGAGTAAAATGATGGAAACCCTACTTAAGGAAAGGCTGGTGGACTAGCTAGAGACAAGGGTGCTCCTGGACCCAAGGCAACATGGATTCAATGCAGGGAGGTCATGCCAGACCAACTTGATTGATTTCTTCAAGTGGGTGACAAAGGAAATAGACCAGGGCAGAGCAGTAGATGTGGCCTATCTGGACTTCAGGAAGGCCTTCTACACAGTCCCACTCAGAAGACTAATCCACAAGCTGGAAAATCTGGGTTGTGGGGACAGAGGTGGTCATGTGGGTTTGAAACTGGTTGAGTAACAGAACACAAAGATTAGTGGTAAATGGGGTTAGCTCACAGGAGGGATGGGTAACAAGTGGCATACCCCAGGGATCAGTGCTGTGACCAGTGCTCTTCAATATCTTCATAAGCGATATTGCAGAGGGTCAAGAAGGGAGAGTTAGCCTGTTTGTGGATGATACAAAGCTACATAACAGGATAGATACACAGGAAGGTATAGAAACATGAGAAGGGATCTGAAGAGGCTAGAACACTGGTCCAAGGAATGGCAGTTGGGTCTCAATGCAAAAAAGTGCAAGATTATGAACCTAGGGAAAGGGACTCCTAGGGCTGAGTATGAAGTAGACAGGGTAACACTGAAGGCCACCATAGAGGAAAGGGATCCAGGGATAGTCATAGAAGAGAATGTCAAATTGCTAAACAGTGCAACAAAGTAGTTGGAAAGGCTAGCAGAATGCTAGGATGCATAGGGAGCAGTATAACAAGTAGAACGAGAGAAGTGGTGGTATTGTTGTACAACTCCCTAGTAAGGCCTCATCTGAAGTACTGTGTTCAATTCTGGAGGCTCCATCTCCAAAAAGACATAGACAGGATGGAGATGGTACAGAGGAGGGTGACAAAAATGGTGTCATGGATGCAGCAAAAGTCATGTGAGGAGAGATCCAGTGCTCTAAATATGTTCTCACTAGAGGAAAGAAGAGAAAGGAGAGAAAGAGGGGCACGATAGAGACCTTCAAATATCTAAAGGGGATCAACAGAGTACCAGAGGGGAGCATCTTTCACATGAAGGGAAATAGAACAAGGGGGTACAGCATAAGACTAAAAGGTGGAAAACTTAGAGAGAACTTGAGGAAATTCTACTTCACTGAAGGGGTGGTGGAGAGATGGAACAGTCTCCCCCAGGAAGTGGTGGGGGTGGACACAGTTCAGGGATTCAAGAATGTGTGGGATAGGTACATGGGAATTATCACGCTAGGGGTGGGGGAGAGGGGCTTGTAGCATTTGCGGTACCTTAAGGATTAGAAAGAGGGATAGGGCAGACTGGATAGGCCACAAGGCCCTTGTCTGCCGACAACATCTATGTATCTATGTATCTTGAATCCAGTGGGTTACAAGACCCAAGGCAGCATGATTTTACATGGGGGAGGTTATGTCAAATAAATCTGATAGATTTCTTTGACTAGGTGACCAGGGAACTAGATCAGAGTGGAGCAGTGGATGTGACTTACCTAGATTTCAATAAGGCATTTGACACCATTCCATTTAGGAGACTAATAAGCAAGCTGGATAACTTAGGAGTGGGTCCAAAGGTGGTAAACTGGGTAAGAAATTGGTTAGAGGATAGGCGACAGAGGGTAGTGGTAAACAGATTTCACTCCAAGGAAGGGAGGGAAGGTGACCAACAGGGTGCCTCAGGGATTAGTGCTGGGACTGTTCCTCTTTAATGTCTATAACTGACATTGCAGAGCGGCTGGAAGGGAAGGTCTGCCTCTTTGTGGATGACACCAAAATCTGCAATAGGCTGGATACTCCAGGGTGGGGGTGGGGTGTGTGTAGAAAGGATGAGCAAAGACCTGAGAAAACCAGAGGGGTGGTCAAGGGTATGGTAGCTGGGTTTCAATGTGAAAAAATGCTAATAATGCACTTAGAGTACAGGAACCCAGGGCAGAGTACAAAGTGGATGGAGTGGTACTGATGACCACCAAGCAGGAAAAAGACCTGGGAGTAATCATATCAGATGACCTAAAGGTGGCCAGGCAGTGTGATAAGGCAGTAGAGAGGGCGAGTGGGATGCTGGGATACATAGGGAGGGTTATCAACAGCAGAAAGAGGGACGTGGTGCTGCCTCTGTATAGATCGCTGGTAAGACCCCATCAAGAGTACTGTGTCCAGTTCTAGAGAGCACATCACTGGAAGGTCATAGAGTGGAGGCAGATCAGAGGATGGCAACTAAAATTATGCAGGGTCTGCATCAAAAGCCATACAAGGAGAAACTAAAGGACCTCAGTATGTACACCTTGAAACAGAGGAGGCAGATGGGGCATATGATACAGACCTTTAAATACCTCACCGGGTAGATATGGGGGGGGGGTATTTTTCAGAAGAAAAGGTGCTCATGAACAAAGGAACATGATATGAAGCTGGAGGGAGGTAGATTCAGGGAGAGATGTGAGGAAGTACTTCTTCACAGGAAGTGTTGAATTCCTGGAACAGTCTTCCAGAGGAGGTGGTGGAGGCAGAAACCATGGTGGGGTTCAAGAATGCATTCAATAAGCACAAGGGAATCATAGTGAAAAGTGTGTGGGGGGGGGAAGGAGGAAGAGCAAATCTGGGCATGGTCTGCAGTAATAGTGTATGTAAGGAAGAATGGACAGACTGGATGGGCCAAGTGATCCTTATCTGCTGTCAAATTCTGTATTTCCATGTTTATATTTCTGTGTTTCTAAACAGTTTTTTCACCAAAAAGATAGAAGAAGGTTGGGCCAGATCAAGAGGCAAGTCATCTGACCACAGAATCCTATTGGCCCGGGGGGGAGGGAGTGTCAGACTTGCTGGGGGCCATGGGTATAGTGTGCAACTTGTCCTTTGAAACTCTGTTGTTCAGGGTCATATATGAACACACAAAATTGCCAGCAGATAAAGGCCCCATGGTCTATCAAGTCTGCTCCATTGTGCAGCTAGCAGCCCTTATATTGCAGCTGCCTTTCCCTCCCCCCCTCCAGTGACCTGCCCCCTTTCTCTGTCCCATCCCCTTTTAAAGCAGCCCACTAGTCTACAGAATACCACTTCCTCCTGCAATGCATTCCACCCAGACACCTCCCTCTCTGTAAAAAAGTGTTTCCTCATTTCCCTTCTGAACCTTCCCTCTTCCAGTCTCAGATCATGCCCTCGAGTGTCCCTACCCCTCCTTAATTTGAAAAGCACCTCCATGCCAATCTTATTTATTCCCTTCATGTTCTTAAAGGTTTCAATCATGTCCCCCATCCCTCCTCTCCTCCAGGGAGTACATGTTCAACTCCCTCAGCCTACTCTTGTATGGTAAGGCCCCTAGCCCCTGAGTCATTTTTGTTGCCCTGTGCTGCACCCCCTTCAGTAATCTAATGTCCTTCTTCAGGTACAGTCACCAGAACTGCACACTGTACTCCAGGTGTGGTCTAACCAGTGACCTGTATAGTGGCAGGATCATCTCCCACCTCCTGGAGGATATGTCTCTGGCAATACAACCCAACATCCTGTTGGCCTTTGCAGCTGCCTTTCTACATTGTGCTGAGTTGTTCATTGCTCCCGTTATGATCACCCCCAAATCCTTCTCCTCTTCTGTCTTGGCTAGTTGAATCCCACCTAGCTGGTAGCTCCTCTTTGTTTTTTTTTGTGCTGAAACATAACTCCTTGCATTTCTTGGCATTGAATCCCAGCTGCCAAGTGTCCAGCCAGGCCTCCAATTCTGCCAGATCATCTTGCAACCCCTGCCACCCTTCTAAGTCATCCACTACTGCTCCCATCTTGGTATCGTCTGCCAACAGACTGATCTTGCTCTTGATACCTATTGAGATGTCTGCAATGAAGATCCCAAACAACACCAGCCCCAGTACAAAGCCCTGTGGCACACTGCTTGTCACCGCCCTGGCAGATGAGAGCTTCTTTCCCACCACCACCCTCTGCTGTCTCCCTTGCAGCCAGTTCACTACCCATCCTACCATCTTTGCCCCACCTCTGTGCCTTCCAGCTTACTTCCTAGCCTCCCATGCAGCACAGAATTGAATGCCTTACTGAAGTCCAGTTACAAGACATCCACTGCATGGCCCCTGTCTAATTACCTGGTTACCTACTCATAATGCTCCACCAGGTTGGTCTGACAGGATCTGCCTGAAACAAACCCATGCTGTCTTCTGTCCTGCAGCCCATTAGCCTCTAGAAGGGAAACCAGCCTCTCCTTCAAGATTGTCTCCATCAGCTTTCCCATGATGGATATGAGGCTTACTGGTCTGTAGTTTCCTGGCTTATCCTTGGGGCCACTCTTGTAGAGGGGTACCACGTGCACCATCCTCCAGTCCTGCAGTACACTCCCCGAGTCTAGGGAGGCATTAAACAGGTCTGCCAAGGGTTCTGCTAGGACTTCTGCCAGCTCTTTCAGCACCCTGGGGTGTTTGCCATCTGGCCTTGGTGCCTTGTCCACCCTCAGAGCCCTCAAGCCCTCCAGTACTCTGCCCACTGGGATTTCCCTGTCTGTCACCTCCCCCTCGTGCCCACCCTCCTACCCACCCTTGGGTACAGCTCCCCCTTTCTCATTAGTAAATACTGAGCAGAAGTACTTGTTTAATGCTTCTGCCTGTTCTGCTCCTGTTCCCACCCACCCCCATACCTCTTTATCCTAACTATTTGGTCCTTACAACTCCTTTTTGTCCCTGATGTACCTGAAGAAGTTCTTCTCCCCCTCTTTGATGTCCTGTGCTAGCCTGAGTAACCTGGATGCTTTGGCTGACCTGACTGCCGTTGTCACCTCCCTTGACTTCTTCAGGTATTTCTCTCAGTCCTCCCCTCTTCCTGTTTTTTGGTACCTTCTGAAGGCAGTTCTTTCCTTCTTTACTTTTTCCATGACCCCCTTGCTCACCCAGCTATGCTTCTTGGCCATAGCCCTCTTACTCTGGACCCTTGTACATGTTATGGTTGCCTCCTCAATACCCAGTTTAATGACCTCCCCCTTCTGGTTAGTGTCCATGTTTGGATGGATCCTGGCCAGATACTCCTTTACTATTTCCCTCATCCTTCCGAAGTCAGCCCTTCTGAAGTCTAACACCCTTGTGCCCGGTCCTACTCCCCTTTTCCCCATGTTTATCATGAACTACACCAAGTGGTGGTCACTCCCCACCAGTGGTTCCTCCACCCACAGCTCCCTCACTAACTCACCATTTGCCAGCATGAGGTCTAGGGTGTTCCCTAACCTGGTTGACTCATTGACTATCTGCAATAGAAAGCTGTCCTAGAAGGCATCCATATACTCGTGTGCATTTATTTGGCCCCACATGGTCTCATAACTTGTACCAGAACTGGCACAGTGTGATGGGGGCAGATAATCTCCAACTGAAGGATATTTCCTTTTAGCCAGACAGGATAGCCATACTCCTCTGAAGGTCAAAGACCAACTTGTGCAGCCCTCTCAATGAATCACACTCCACAGGGTGTAGGTTGGTGACATCTTCCCATGGTGCCACCTCAGCAATTTTCTCATGGCCAGGCCTCGGGAGAAGGACACCTGTTCATCCATAAGGACAGGAAACCACTGACCAGGAGGCAGTTTGCAGTGGTCCTCAGAGAAGTTTTATGGCCTGTGTGAAAAGATATGAAGGATTTTAGCACCCACCCATTCCAGATCAGAGTCACTGCCAAGGTGACAAGGCTACGGATGCTTCCTGAGCAGTTAAAAGGTGTGGCAGATGGGCATCCAATGCTTACAAAGTGCACATAAAACCACAGGCTGGGAGTTGTTAAGGGGCAGGTGGGCCCTAGGTTGTTATGCATGGGTAGCAGTGTTAGATGAATACATTTTTCTCTTGTGGTAATCACATTTATTCTCTTTCCTTAAGTACTCAGCATCCCTGGTAATATGGATTCTCAGCCATTCATATATTAGGGAGGCACTCGCATGGGCTGAGATTTGACCATATCACACCCAGCTTGGAATACCCCTGTGGATGGTGGTTGTGAAGTGGTTTGGAGGATGGGGGATGTGGTAGGACCAACTTGAGGGTGTGGTGCATGCTCTAGGCCCTCATAATAATGCCCCTGTGGGTTTGGTGGTGCACCTGGGCACTAATGACCTAGTCAGCCATGGGACTCCTAGACTAATTGATATGATCAAAAAGGGTTTAGCTTTTCTAAAGCAACTGCTGCCCATGGCAGTCCTAGTAAGGTCAAGGATGATACCACGACTACAATGGTGTGGAGCATGAAAACTAGCCACCAACAACAAAGCATGAAGAGAGGTAAATAGAGATGTGTCCTGTTTGGCTACCTTGTGTAGTGTGGAGACCATTAGACATCATCACTTCAGAAAGACATGCAAAGCAATGTATGATAGGAAGGGGTTCCTCTCTCAGGAATTGGAAATAATATTCTCATTTCAGAATTGCATGATGCCTGTGAGCATATGGTGGAGAGTGCAGGGTGGGGACCCTTGGGCATTAGCTGTCCCCATGTATGTTGATTGTATTGGTGGTGGGCATATGAGAGGCGCTTGTATGACTGGATGTAATATGACACAACCGCAATGATCAGTTGTATCAGATCAGTCCCATCCAATGTCACAAACACTACTAATGTCACAGCCTGAGTCTGGTAACCATACAAACATGCAGCTCTATAGAGGCGAGCAAATTGCGAATGGTAGTAGCTCTTTTTTTTTTTTAATTCCCAGACACCCTCTGCATCTCCTTCTGAAGATCTCTTATATAAAGATATGATTTGGACAAATCTTTAACCACATGCTGTTTTGCCACAATGCTGGCACACAGCCAAGTGCCTTAGTGCTGTGAATTGACTAATTGAGAAAAAAAAAATACTACAGAACAAACATCAATACACACTTACACATCCAAAAGTCATTATACCATGTTTGGTCATAAAATGTGTACATTGTATCCCAATGTAGCATAAAAATATGTATCAAGTGTATAATGTGGTGAACCAACCAGAATGTAAAGAGACAGAGAGAGTCATAAAGTTAGAAGTGTAACAGCTTTTAACATAAGAGTCAAGCATTTGTTGAGCACAGAATTATTAATTCATTAACATCACATTTTAGTACATACTGATATAAAAACGTCAACTGTTGATTGCATTAACATTTTAATTCTACTATTTATGTGTACTTTGCATTGTATGCAGAAACATCATGTTTGCTCATAAATTGGTCACAAAAGTTTAACTTTAAAAGTTGTTAATAAAACTGCATTGTAACTGAACAAGTTTATAGTTCCTAAGAACATTTTATATGTTATTAACTTCAAAGGTTAAGATAAACTTATTGTAACTAAAAACGTTGACAGTTCTTAAAGCACATTCTTTCATGTACTGTATATGACACTGGCACTGAGTAGTAGATATTTATTAAAGATACAAAGTACAACTTTTTAAAAATTTTCATATTAACAATTTGTTTGCATGATTTATTAACTAGTATAACTGAAGTGTGATCCTGTAAAATGCAAGTTATGTGTTTTGTTAAGAAGTACATCAATCCAGTAAGATGAACACACCAAATTCATTTAAATAAAATTTTTACTATAAGGCAAAGGTTTTGTATTAGTAGACAATTTCATATATGAATGTTGAATTTCAGATTGTTAATGAGATTGTGTCACAGTAATAAAGTTTGCTTTTTTGGTCCCCCACTGCCCTATAAGCACATAATTGGAAACACCACCTATATGGACAAGGCCGACATCCTAGACCAACTTAGCAACCATTTTGCCATGGCCGGCCTAGCATTTGACGTCTCACCAGCTAGTAAGATTATCACCCAGTCACACAGCAAGGCTGACCTCTGCTCTGACAGCACGAGTAGCCAATTTTCTTTATCTTTTTGTTTCAGCAGTTTCCTTTAAAAAAGTGGAGGACCTACTAACTTTTTTGGACACCAAGAAAAGTGCTGGCATGAATCTCCTAGAGCCCCTCTTCCTGAAAATAGGATAGCACCACTTAACTGCCTCCATTACACATCTTTTTAACTTATCATTAGCATCAGGTAACCTACCAGCGATCTGGAAAATTGTGCATAATATCTCCCTTTTTAAGTTAGGTGACCCATGCGGCCTCAATAACTACAGGCCTATCTCCCAGCTGCCCATCTTTTCAAAAATGCTAGAAAAGATAGTCAACTGCTAGCTGAGGGAATACCTGGAGTCAGAACATTTATTAAACCCTATTCAGACAGGCTTCATACCAAAGCATAACACAGTATCTGCCTTAGCCAAAGTGACCAATGACTGGCAAAATGCACTTGATCAGAAGAAGCACATATGCACACTATTTCTAGACTTAAGCAAAGCCTTTAATACCATCGGCCATGGCCTGCTTTTGGCTGCGTTGCGCAACCTTGGTCTTGATGTTACTGCGCTGAAGTGGTTCAGCTGTTACCTCATTGCTAGAATGCAGCAAGATAAGGCACAGGGGGACTTTTCACCACTCAAAATCCTTCCAGAAGGAGCGCCACAAGGGTCTATCCTGGGACCACTTCTCTTTGCAATTTATATAAACAGTATAGACTCTAATATCAGCTCAGCACATGTGCACCTGTTTGCAGGTGATGCAGTACTGTACATGGCTGATTCTACCCTGGAGCTTGCCTGTACTGAGCTATGGCATAACTTTGATACACTGCAACTGAACCTCATATAGCTAAAGCAGCGTCTTAATGTGAAGAAGACAAAAGCTATGTTCATCTCCCCCTAACCCACTCATCAACATCCACTACTCCATCACTTAGGATCCAGACCCTTCTAGGGGTACCCCTAGAAATAGTGGATAGATTCAAATATTTAGGTTTTTGGATCAACAGTAAGTTTAGTTTCATATATCACATTGATAAGTTGGCCAAAAAACTGTGGCAGCGGCTAGGCACTTTCTACTGCCTCAAGCACCTTCTCAACTACGAGACAAAAATAAAACTTGTACAAACTACACTTCTTCCATTAATAGATTATGCTGATATCCTTTATGGTCACTGCCCAAAAACTATTCTCTAAGCTTGACACCTTGTACTGCCGGGCATTCAGATTTCGACTAATGCTCCATTTAACACTCATCACTGCTTGCTATATGACATGATAGGCTGGTCCTCTCTTACTGTTAGGAGGATGAGGAACACTACTTTTTGGTTTTACAGAGCAATCACAAACAAACTCCCCCTGTACATTACCAAGCTCTTCCTATGTACCCAAGGGTCTTATTGTCTGAGGCATTACTCTCTTGTATTGTTCAATGTCCCTAAAGTTAGAACTAGCCACAATGCTTCGGCCATTAGTTTTGGTCTTCTGCCCCTATGGAACTCTATTCGAAAGACCCTTAAGCTTACCCATGAGCTGGGGTTATCCACCTTTAAGTCCTTGCTTAATCGTTCCATGAAAGAAACCTGCATCTGTCACCACTAACCACTTGAAAGCCACAGATGGTAACCACAAGTCCTGGCCTGTGACCCCCACTATCGCACTAACCCCTCCACCCCCCGTCCCTTTATAGTCCATGTTAAAATGTGGAACACCATTAGACACTGACGTTGGTATTCTCTTTACCTCTCTTCATATTTTAGGGGAACTCCTGTACTCTATGCATGTTACTCTATCCAACTGTAGGTAGGTTAGATCCAGTTGCAAATTTTCTTTCCCAAGATGAGCTTTTATGGGTTCACCTTATAACATTTTTCATTATGTTTTAGGCCATGCATTTCTATTGTACCACTATTGTATGTTTTATCCTATTTTGTATTTTCTACTCTGTGTATAATTGTATAACTGTGAGCCTTTATCATCATTGCTGTAATGTAATTTCTTTATTCTCTCCCAGGACCATCTTGTAAATGAGCTTGCTCAATGATGTATTGCCTGGCTAAATAGAAATTGAATTGAATGGAATTGAACATGCTTCAACATGTACTGTGAAAGAGTAAAGCACAGTTTATCAAAATGGACATTGTTTATTGGGATTGGAGGGATTGTATGGTTGTGACTGGTATGCTGGGGTTAAAACAATGTTTTCCACTGCAGCTGACCTGAAAATGCAAGTGTGTAACTTAGATGTCCTGGTGTAAGGGGAAGGGGGAGGTTCAGACAATGTTTTCCACTGCAGCTGACCAGAAAAATATGCATAAAATCAAACACATACTATGGGATTGTGTTAAGGTAACCCCTTTTTGGGATGCAATCAATTTCATTTCATTTCATTTTTATTGTTTATACTGGAAAGGTATGTGAGCAAAACTGACCATTTTCACATGTGTCCAGTGACAACATTTGGTACAATAATACATACTGGTGAACATTACATCATCAGGAATAACAGTTACGCAAATGGGACAGAATGTAACAGGGAAGGTAATGTTAAAGATAACTTAGAGGATAGTGCCTGATGTACAGGTCATAACCATGGTGTAATCATCTCGAGTGGTTGCTAGGGCATCAGTAAACCTTGAGACCACAGCTTGAGAGGTTTACAATTGCCCTAGCAACCACGTGAGGTGATTACACCATGGTTATCACCTGTACATCAGGCATTGTCATTTACAGTGTATGGGACTTAACATGAGAAGTTACCTCCCCCCAAACACAAGTAATTTAGCCTTACCTTATTAATGAGACTGCACTATGGCCACTTGTTTGTGTAGGAAAACAATTTATTAGGATACACGGACTGAACTACAGCAGGACGCAATAGCACCAGAGTTAAAATCTCTATCAGACATGGTGATCGCTAGACTCAGTAACAGTAAACTATGACAATTGAAATGTTATTTAAATACTGTACTGAGACTAACAATCACATTCTGGGTGTGCAGAATACTAAATAGCACTGGTATTCCATTTTGTAAACCCACTCCTATGACATAGGTAAGAGAGGTTTCTAAGGTTCTGACATCACAACAGTAGGATTACAAGGTTGTAAGCAACTTACTTTCAGTGGGTAATAAGGGCCACCCATACATTACAGAGAGAATAATACAGATGTAGGTGTGTGTTATGCAGTTTTTTTACACACCCAAGGTGTGTGATAATATAATAACTGGTGACCTCCGATATCAACCCATTTTTGAAACCTGTAAAAAGTCATATCAAACTGCGAGTTGATATGGCAAAGTCATATCTGCACGGGGTCATTATGTCGCAAGACATAATGCCGCATGGCACTATCGTACTGCTCGATCAATGCCATGAGGCATCATGTCTTTGTTCTGTGGAAGGCTCTGCCCCCACACCCCCCATTATGCAGGGCTGTGCCTTGGACCCCCCCCAATAAAGATTCTCAGCTCTGGGGGGTCCAACTCGGGGAGCGCACAGGTCCGGGTTTCAGCATAATGCCGTACGCTATTAAGCATACGACTTTATGACCCAGTACGAGTCATATCAACCTGTGAGTTGATATGGTTTTTACTGTCTCATGCCAGGTTGTGTGTACCATGCTAAGGTACTTACTGACTCGGAAAAGCGAACAGTTCAGTTTTTTTTTTAAACTTTAAACTATGAAGAAGTCATTGAACCTTCACCTTGTCACCATGACAACTAGCACGCCATGGAGCGCATACAGAGGTCAAATCAGCAGTGCAGGAAGCATATAATGCTAAGACTGAGTTTTGTTTACTTAGCACCAGTTATTATAAAAAATAACACATATAAAGGTGTGTGATCTGCAGTTTTTTTACACACCCTTGGTGTGTGACAATATATAAACCTCTCGAGCTTCATTCTCGAGGTTTATATATTATCACACACCTTGGGTGTGTAAAAAAACTGCATATCACACACCTACATAAGCATTATTCTCTATATATGAACCTCGAGAGGTTTATACATTGTCATACACCGAAGGTGTGTAAAAAACTGCAGATCACACACCTTCGTATGTGTTATTTTTTATAATAACTGGTGCTAAGTAAACAAAGCTCAGAGTCTTATCATTATGTGCTTCCTGCATTGCTGATTTGACCTCTGTATGGGCTCCATAGCATGCTGGTTGTTTTGGCGACAAGGTGAAGGTTCAATGGCTTCTTCATTGTTTTTAAAAAAAACTGTGAACAGTTAATTTTCCAAGTCATTAAGTAACTTAGTGTGGTACACACAACCTGGCATGAGACAGTAAAAATCATATCAGCTCACAGGTTGATATGACTTTGCCATATCAACTCGCAGGGTGCTATGACTTTTTACAGGTCTCACAAATGGGTTGATATCGGGGGTCACCAGTTATTATATAACTATATAATAAATTTAAAGAGGAGAGCAAAAATATTCCAGGTGAGAAGTGCAGGAAATTGAAAAGAAGAGATTGGAACTGACAGCATGGGTCAGGGGCAGCTGCATTGGAGTTTGTTTAAAAAGTAGGATTTCAATTGGTTTTTGAATGATGTAAGTGTGTTGCACAGGACCAAGGGCAGGGGAAGGTTGTTAAAAAGTTTTGCATCTTAGTAGGGGAGGGAGTGTTGCCTCTGGGTGGTGTAACTGCGAGAAATCGCGGAGGCATGGGTACTGGAGTGCCTGGTGATCCTGGAGTGTACAGATTTATTGAAGAGGGAGGACATGTTACTAGGCATGGATCCCAGTTGGATTTTAAAGAAAAAAGTAAGAATTTTGCTGTCAAATCTATCCTCCATGGGGAGCCAATCTGCAGCTTTGTACAGATCACAGTGGTGTGTCCTAAGAGGGAGGCCTGTGATGAATCAGATGATGCTGTGATACATGGTCTTAAATCTAACTAGATTTTTCTGTGTGATGGAGGTTGAGTATATAAGGGAGCTGTAGTCTGAAATACGGAGCAGGAAACTGTTGGCAAGCAAGGCCCTAGTTTCTGGTATGAGGAAATGTTTTCGTCGATGTAGGATGACAAGTCTGTAGTAAATTGTTTTAATTAATTGAGGAGTGTGTAGTTTGTAGTTCAGGTGACAGTCTAACTGAATCCCTAGGTATTTGAAGGTGGTGATTCTCTTGATTGGGCTGTCATAATTGTTTATGAGTAAAATTGAAATTTACAGACTTCCTAGAGCCTGAGAATATCATGACCTTAATTTTCTTAGAATTGAGGACCAAGCCCGGGGAGAGAACCAAGAGTATAGTTTACTGAAGTCATGTTGCAGTTTGTTCTGAAGGAAGAGGGGGTTCTTTTCCATGCAAAAGAGGGCCGCATCATCTGTGTAGAGGATGAGCTCTGTGGATGAACAGATATCAGGGAGGGGGTTGAGTACAAGGGAGAATAGGAGAGATCTGAGGATGGAACCCTGGGGAACTCCATATTTGACGTGATGAATTTCGGAATATTGACCTGCTATTGTAGTCCTGTGCATCCAATTACTGAGGTAATTTTTCAGACCATTTTATCACTTTGGCAGAGAAATTTAGGCTGGATAAGGTGTGGAGGAGAATTTTATGATTGACAAGGTCGAAGGCCTTTGTTAGGTCTACAAACACTGAGCTGGTAGAAGGTAGAAACCTTCATCACTGGCCTTTTCAATGAACTTGGTAAGCCTTACTAGGGCGGTCATGGTATTGTGTCCAGTTTGGAACCCATGCTGTGAGTCTGTGAAAAGTTTGTGTGTACCGTATCTAGGAAATTCATGGTTTGATCAAGGCTGATTTTTTTGGTAATTTTGGATAGAGGTGTGAGAAAGGAGATGGGCCTGTAGTTACAAACATCATTTCTGGAGCTGGACTTGTGAATTGGTTTTATAGTGGTACTTTCCCACTTACTGGGGAATACCCCAGTGCAGAGTGAGTGGTTGAGGATGTTGGTTAGGGGGAGGGTGGTAGATACATGGACAAGCTTCAGGATGCGGTAGTCAATGTTGTCAGGGCCCAGACTGGCTTCGGGTCATTCTTTTTTAGATAGGTGTTTACATTAGCAGGGGAAAGATATTTGAAGTAGAATTTGGGGGAAGGGAAGGGTTGTTTGTGCAGGGGGTAGTCAGAGGATGCAGTGGGTAGGCTAGTGTTGATAAGCTGCATATTATTTGGTTTGTATATGTTGAGGTCACTGAAGTAAGTGTTGAAGAGACTGGCTGTCTCACTTGGTTCACTTATTAGGCTTCCATCATTATTGAGTGATAGTTGTTCGGCAGTGTAACCTCTGCCTAGTAGGTTGTTTAGTGTTCTCCAGGTATGTTTGGAGTTGCCCCTAGCACCCAGTTGTTTGTCCCTGAGTAAAATTTGTTTCTGCAGCTCTGACCTCGGATTTAATATAGAAACATAGAAGTTGTAGGCAAATGGGGATTGTGCGATCCATCAAGTCTGCCCTTGGCTTCCTACCCCCCTTACTTAGCTGCCTGCTTGTGTATTCCACATTGTCTGTCCCATGCCTGCTTGAATTCCCCCACTGTTTTGGCTTTATTTGCAGTTATTTCATAGAGCTTTGTATTCATGTAGAAGGTTGGGAAGTATAGATTTTCTGTATTTGGTCCATACTTTGTCTCTTTTCTATATGAGCTTTAGTAGGTCAGAAGTTATCCAATTATTATTGTGGCCTTTCACCCTGAGGTTTTTTGAATGGGAGTAAGAAGTCACAGATTGATAAAAAGGTCTTGCTAAAGCATTCAAGGGCAATGTTTGTGTCTAGGATGTGGTTGGTGAAGGGCCAGTCTGCAGCCAGGATGGCTTTAGAGAAGTTGCTGAGGTTTAATTTTTTAAGTTGTCTGTAAAGGATGAAACTGGACTCTGTCTTTTGGCCTTTGGCCAACCAATTACAGAAAATGGCACAGTGGTCACTAATGGAGTCAGGAAGAACCCCAGCATCAATCACTCAGGCTGAGTTAATGACTATGATCCAATCAAGAGTGGATTCATAGCAAGTTTTGCAGTTCATACAGGTGGTACTAGGGTTACCACCTGTCCTGATTTTCGCAGGACAGTCCTGATTTGGGCAGCTGTGTCCTGCAAAAAAACATGAAAAATACTAAATGTCCTGATTTTACAGTAGAAAAAATATTTTCTAACTTTCCACTAAATGTTCTAGAAAACTACAATAGCTTAACTAAAATACCTTAAAATGATAAGAAACACTAGAAGCAACTAAGAAACTACAATACTTGGCCTTTATTCTGATTATATAGAGAAAGCAAGTCTGCTGCATCTGTCGAGGTTAGGTACTGTCCTGCGAAAAATCATGTTTCAGTAAGAAATGTCCCACTTTGGGCTTCTTAAAAGGTGGTAACCCTAGGTGGTACCTCTGATGACCTGATGCATTCTGAGCCCAGCCAGGGCTTTTTTGGCAACACTGGATTAACTGGACTGCCGATTCATGTTGAAGTCACCAAGTAATATTGCCTTCTGAGGCTGCCTACGAGGGAGCAGCAGCCATGAAGGAAGCTGTAAAAGTCCACAAAATAATATCAGAAAGCAAGGGTCTTCTGGACTCCCTTTTTGATCTTGAAGACCTATTCATGCCAGAGATTTGTTTAGTCAAATTTTACCCTCCACAGGTCTTCGGTCTTAGGTGGGGTCCCATGCCCCTGACTGCTTTCACAGCCAAATTTGTCATTTTACAGCATTGGCTTGATGACACCATCCTTACCTGAGAAGAATGGTATCACAAAATGTTACAGGCTTTGAATGTGGAGAGACAAACTGCTTCTATACACAATTGTCCTAATGTTTTTTTGTAGCAAATGGGAATCACTTTATGCCCGCCTCACTATTTCTGCTCCTGACAATTCATTTCCTTACTCCTTTCCCGGTTATTCCTGTCTCCTGGTCTCAGCTGCAAGGCCGTGCTCCGTTAGGAGGTTGGGAGGTTGTTTGAAATTGTTTCACTTGTTTATTATATGCTTCTTATTGTAGTTTGCACCAGATTGTATTTCTTGGTGTATGTTATTTTAAATTTTCCAATAAAGTACATTAAATTAAAAAAGAAAAATATGCATCAAATTCAGTACTGAAGACTCCTGCTGGGAAGGGGATAGCCGGGTTCTAAAGACATATTACACTGCAGCTGAACAAAAAACATATGCAGCAGCTTCAGTAGTTAGGACTCCTGATGGGATTTGTGGTGGGGTGGAGGGCTTAAAATATGTCTGACTATTGCTGTGCAGAAAAATATGCAGCAAGTGCATCTCTTACTGCTACTGCCTGTCTCGTTTTTGCAGCAACAGTAATCCCCTCTTCTGGCAGTTGCTCACAATCTGCCAGTGGAACTGTATCTACTTCAGTCTCTGTCAATCAGCCTGAACCAAACATTTCACATTTAATATGCAAGAGGCAGCAGGCTCCAGTTATGCATGGCATGTTTTCAGTATTGAATTCACTCCTCTTCAGGAGGCAACACCATCTTCCCTTTAGTCATCTGAAGGCACATTCCACCACAATATGTGCTTTACTTTGGTTGTAGTTAAAGTTACACTTCACAGAGTCTATGTAGTCTGCATATGGTTTCATTAGCCAGGATAGAAGAGGGTAGGCAGGATCACCAACAGGCACACTGATGCCATTTATATATTTGTTCATAGTAGGAAACAGGTTGGCACTTTGACCTCTACCATATTTATTTATTTTTATGTTGGCTTGTGCTTGGAGGAAGATAAACTGCCCAAATCTTTTAATAAAGCTGAAATGGTGCTATTGCTTAAAAAGGATAAACCCTCTGATAAATGTAGCTCTTACAAGCCAATATCACTTCTGAATAGTGATTACAAGATTTTTATAAAGATTTTGGCTGGACGATTGGCCAAAATAGTACCAGACCTGGTACATCAGGACCAGATAGGTTTTATTGTGGGGAGAAGACTGCAACATTACACCAGAAAAGCATTTAATATAATACAGGTTTGCTCAGGGACGGACACTGCACTCCTATCTTTAGATGCTGAAAAAGCATTTGATAGGGTGCAGTGGCCATTCCTGATGGCAACCTTACAGGGGTTTGGTATTGTGGATAGGTTTAAAAATTGGATTAATTTAATATATGCTAGACCTCTGGCCCAGGTTAGAATGAATTTGAGTATATCAAAACCTATGTACATGAAGAGAGGCATCAGGCAAAGCTGTCCTCTCTCCCCTCTTCTTTTTGCATTGTTTTTGGAGCCGTTAGCTGATAGATTGAGATTAAAAGCCCAGGATTTGGGGGTTAATGAGGGAGAAGGTAGTACATTTGCAATGTTATATGCAGATGCTATTCTGGTGGTTTTGAGAAATCCAGACCATTCCTTTCTGATATTAGAGGAACTGTTAGCTGAATATAGTTTAGTTTCTGGATATAAGGTAAATTGGGATAAAACAGAGATGTTGTATTTGGGTAATTCAGTAAATATGCTGAATCCAACTTTAATAGATATAAATAAGGATAAGATTAGATATCTTGGGGTGATGTTGGCTAGGGAAACAAATAGGGTAATTCATGTATATTATGATCCTTTAGTAGCTAGAATTAAGCAGGATTTGGATAGATGGCAGCACCTGCCGCTTCTATTGCTGGGAAGAATAAGTGTGTTAAAAAATTAACATCCTCCTAAGACTTTAATTTTTATTTGAATCTATTCCTTATAAGTTGGAAAAAGATTTTCTCAAAGAGTTAGATAAAATAATACATACATTTTTGTGGAAGGGAGGTCACCCCCGAGTAGCGCTTGGTAGACTGTATCAGAGTAAGGAGAGGGGAGGGATAGGCTGCCCTAATTTTTGAGCATATTATTTGGCTTCACAGCTAGAATTAGTGTATCATTGGTTTGTCAGTTATATAGACAAATCAAATGCAGGGATGTGTTTTGAGGAAAACTCTATTAAAGGTCTCAAATTATCTAATTTCCTTGCCTTAACGCCTTCTAGATATGGGTTTAGAACCCAGGGTTCATTACAGTCCACTAGTGCCATGGTGTCAGCGTGAGCAAGCACTTTAAAAAATTTGCATTTTTTCAGGAAAAGTCACAGTCCTAACTCCAATCTATAATAATAAATTCTTTCCAACTAGTATAAAGGATCATGTGTTTAAAGAATGGCATTTTCATAAACAGATCTGTTCGATTATTGATTTTTATGAGGGATCCTCCTTTATGTCTTTTGAACAATTTCAAAGGAAGTATGATATCCCATCTAGTAATAGACAACAATTTTTGCAAGTTAAGAGCTATGTCTTTGAGAGCAATCATAATTCATTTTCCCTTCCAGTTTCACCTCTGGAGCAGTTTTTGTCAGGGTCTGGAGACTAATAGACATTTGATTTCAAGATTGTATAGTGCTCTGGTGGAGGAGATTTCTCTGATATCTTTATCTTTATCCCTTAAGGAAGCTTGGGAAAAGGAATTAAAAATTGACCTCTCAGAGGAAGTTTGGTTCCAGATTATTAAGCTTCAGAATCTTGGGGTAAGAAATAATAGGTTATTGCAAATTTTTTTTAATATAGTACATAGGACCTATTATACTCCAGTTAGGCTCCATAAAATGGTTGCTAAGATTATTGACTCTTGTCAGAGATGCAAGGGTAAGGGTACCCTCCACCATATGCTGCTAAGTTGTCCCCAGATAAAAGATTACTGGGTATCCATCTGATCCACTCTATTAAGGGTACTGGGCTGTGATTTTCCTTATGATCCAGGGATTGAGACTTTTGGTTTTCTGATTGTGTTTCAGGACCATTTGGGCTATCAAAAGATATTATGTAATATGGGTTTATTAGTGGCATTTAAAATAATACTGCAGAATTGGAAAAGCATTGTCCCCCCCCCCCCCCGTATGTAGAGTGGATTCAAAGGATGTTAGACCATGGTAAGATTGATAAGTCTATTCATTTTTTGAATAGCCAATTTTATAAATTTGATTTCATTTGGAATCCATTTTTGGAATTTTGGCTGATTTGGCTTAAAGATGATTTAGCGGTGATGAAGAGAAATGTTCCATTATGAGCTTGCTTGATGATGGATGCACCCACATTCTGAGCTATTTCATCAAGAAAAAAAAAGGAAAAAATATTAAGCAAGAGGCAGCAGGCTTCAGTTATGTATGACATGTTTTCAGTATTGAATTCACTCCTCTTCAGGAGGCAACACCATCTTCCCTTTAGTCAGCTGAAGGCACATTCCACCACCATATGTGCTTTACTTTGGTTGTAGTTAAAGTTACAATTCACAGAGTCTATGTAGTCTGCATATGGTTTCATTAGCCAGGATAGAAGAGGGTAGGCAGGATCACCAGCAGGCACACTGATGCCATTTATGTCTTTGTTCATAATAGGAAACAGGTTGTCACATTGACCTCTAGCATATTTATCTATTTTAATGTTGGCTCACACTTGCGCGCCAGCCAATATATTGCATTAGTGGCAGATTTGGAGGCACGGTCACTGTTGGGCGAATGCAGGGCATGCATCAGTAGGTGCGTCCCTCATTTCCCAATAAGCCAGCATGCAGGTGCCACACCAGGAATACATAATGTGGCAAGCATATCAAACAAAAGGTCCACTGCAATGACAGCCAAGCTCATCATGCAACGGCACCAAAACACGCCCTCCCTACGTGCCTTTCCTGGTGAAACTCTTCTAGAAACATGGCGACGCTGATTGCCACCACGTGGAGAGCCGACTTCAGGGGTGCCCAATCCCTCCTGTCGGCATGCTGTCACTCAGTTCATGTGCTGACGGGGAGCTCACTTCCCGTCGGCATAATGAACCCCCCCAATTGTTCTGTGCCAAATGGGGTGCCCTATCCCCCTCGTTTCTTGGCCCCCTTCACCATGTGCCAACGGGGGTGCCCAATCCCCCATTGGTTAGCCCCCCCAACACTCAGGTGACATGCTGGGTCCCCACCCCAGTGTGCCAAATGTTCCTGTAAAAAAAAAAGTCCTGCAATGTTTTTTTGTTTGTTTGTTTCCCTGTAAAAGAAGAAAATGGTCCCTCGCAGCCTGACCTGCTCCCTCCCCAACCCACACCCACATTATGCACACCCCACCTTCCCACACCCCCACTCACCCCATACTTACCTCCGGAGCCTGGCGCGATGATCTTCGGTGGACTGGGAACACATCTGCACTGTTCAAAGCCGACCGCGTACTGAAGAAATGCTGGTAAGCTGTATAATGGCATAAATAGGGGTTTTTCCAACTTTGGTGCATATCTTGGGCATTTTTGGGAATTTTGTCACCAAATTTTCAACATGGGGTTATTGGGGCCCCTCCTCATGAATTCAGTCACTGTCATGGCATTATTCAGTCCTCAAAGGTGATTTTGCGGTCACTACGCGGAATCACCTTTCTGGACCGATTAACGAAATAACTGTACCACTGTTCATGAGGTGGGCTCTCTAAAAGCCTATGTTGCAAATTTGGTGAGAAAATCCCCAAAATTACTGTTTTACAAGTGTGTATTGCGCAGTTTCCACGCATGCTCGTAACTTCGTGAATTTTTAATATTTTCACTCCTGATTTTCAAAATTGGCATTTTTTCACACCTCCTTATGAACAGTACAGCTGTCATTTTACATATCCTGGCTGAAATGTGTTTTCACATGTCTGGCGCCGAATAGCATGGTCCCTGTGCAAAATCAGTTTACAGGACAGTTTGAGAAAATGACAGTGACACTGTTCATGAGCAGAGGTACTATAATGCCTATGTTGAAAATTTGGCGACGAAAGTCCATAAAATGACTGTTACAAGTGTGCATTGTGCAGTTTCCACGCATCCTTGTAACTTCACAAATTTGCAATATTTTCATACCAGATTTTCAACATTGGCATTTTTTCACACCTCCTTATGAATAGTACAGCTGTAATTTTTCACAGCTTGCCCAAAATGTGTTTCCACAATTGTGGCACACAATGGCGTGGTCGCTGTGGGAAATCAACTTTTGGGACCGATTAGCAAAATCACAGTACCACTGTTCATGAGGGGAGGTCCCAAAATGCCTATGTTGAAAATGTGGCAAAAAAAATCCCCAAAATAATTTGGTTACAGACGTGTGTTGCACAGTTCCTATGCATGCTCATGACCACCAGTTTTTCATATTTTCACTCCAGATTTTCAACGTTGCCATTTTTTTACACCTCCTTCTGAACAATACAGTTGTCATTTTTCACATCCTGCCAAAATGTGTTTTCATCCCTGTGTTGCCAAATGGCACAGCCACTGTGCAAAACCACCTTTCAGCTAACAAACTGATTGTGCCACTCTTCTTGAGGTGGGGTCACAAAAAGCCTATGTTGACAATTTAGAGTGAAAATACCAACAAACGCCTACGACATTAGGGTTTCCAACTGTAACACCCCACCCTGTAGAGACTGACAGGCGTCAGAGGTGTGACTTGGAATCATTGGCTGTAATGCTCACGCCATTTCACCCCCACCCCCACCCTGCAGCCAGTGACAGAAACATTGAGGTGTGCCTTGAAGTGTTCAGCCCTAAAGTTCACCCCATTCTCCTATGCTGCACCTGTCTCAGCATATTTCCCTTATGGAATGGGGTAAGTATAAGGTCCAAAGACCCCAAAGCACACCATGACACTTGCAGTGTCTACAGGGTAGGGTGAGGTAAAATGGCATGAGCATTATAGCTGATGACCCAAAGGCACACCCTAACGCCTATCAGTCTCTGCAGGGTGGGGGTGGGGTTGGCATCAGTTCAATACTTCACTGCCATTCCTATTATGCATCTCTAACTCCTGCACTACCAATGCCAGCGAGACAACATTCAGCATTGACAATTGCTTGTTGTCTTTGGTAACCGGGTAAGGCCTACTAGGCACAAGTGCCTGTTTTCAGGGGCGACCTGGGAGCACTGGGCAGTTAAGTGATTTGCTCAGAGTCACACAGTATGCAAGTGGAGATTGTAAGACTCAAACCCAGGTCTGGTCTGCTGGATGTACCAAGCTCATTCACAGCTCATTACTCTAACCTCTAAGCTATACTGCCAGCCCTAGTATATGTAGATCACTGTTTTTGAACACTCGAGCATCATGTACTTTTCCTGGCCATCCCACATTTATGTCTATAAATCAATATTTATGATCAAATAAAACCTGCTTAACAATTGAATAACAACATTTTCTATTGTAATATTCAGTGACGTTTCTGTGGGGGAGGTGGGGGGGGTGTTGGGGAAATGAGTCCCATCCACTGCTCATCACAGCTGAGAAAACCACTCTCACCCTGGAAACTAGCCATTATCCCAGCAACATTCTGAACATGAATAAACATTGCCAGTAAAACATGAGCAATTGCTTTATACACATCATTAATAATCTCCCCCACTGTTGAACATCCAACTCCAAACAGATGTCCAAGGGTGTGATGTTCAATGTTCATAACAAAGCACCATAAAGTGATTGCCACACATTTGGCAGCAGGAACAGTATAACGTGTCTGGGTATTGATTCTTGCTGTGTATGGTGTCAACTCTGCACAGCATTTGAAAAGTACTTTTGACTTTCTGAAGTTAGCCAGCCACTGCTCATCATCCCCGCTGCATAGGACTATCTTTATCCACCAAGGTGTGGTCCGGTTATGTGCTCAAACTACTCTGTTCACTGTAGTAATCATGGTATCCAGTGATGATAGCAACTGTAAATGAGCAACTGTCAAAACAGCATCTCATTTACAGTACTACCCTTTTGGGCTACCCTGTAAGGGTAGTGATGGAATACAAAAGTGACAGTAGGGACCAGTGAGGGAGGGTGACTGGAAGGGGAGGGATAGGGAAGAGAAGGGGAGCGGCAGGGAAGAGGGTTTGTGTGGTGTAGTGTGCCATGCTGCTATTGAGCTAGCCATGTGGTGTGGTGGTGAAGGTGGCTAGCTTCGGTGCAGCAGGTACTGGATTCAGGGCTGGGGACTGGAGAAAATGTTACTGCTGCCAGTTTTTTTTGTCAGACTGGTCTCCCTCTTCCAGACATGCAGCCCCCCCACATAAATACTATTTTAAGTTGCCGGATGTCTTGTCGCCCACAAGTGCACATTGCCAATTTGCTTTTCAGCTATGTACAGTCGCTGTAATAGCAATCACCGTTTTGTGATCACTGTTATGACATGGAATCAGTAATCACACATGCAGATACTATTGAATTCTGCAGAGTGCGTAGCATTTTTATAATTTGCAACCTCATCAGATAAAACCTCATTGATCTGACTCTTGCTCTCTACTGAAACCTTAAGATTCTTTGATGCATGTTCTGGTTTGATCGCATTTGATGTGCTGCTATAAGAGCATATAACACTTCAGCAATGGGGCCGCCATGTCTAAACACTTGTTTACATGGAAAATGGCCCCTTGAGACTCATGGGATGCATGATGACATTACACTAAGCAGTGTGGGAAATGTGTCTCCAGCAGCCCTGATCTGTGCTACAGAATGTGGTGGCAAATGGCAATAACCAGTGTCTGAAAACATTACAAGGCTTCATTGTGGATGCTATGTGACTGGGTTTAAACACAGTTTAGAACAGTGCAGACAAGCAAGTGCTGTAAATGTAAAAATGTTTTTAAAAATGTTTACAAAGTGTACTGGTCCGGCCCAGTGGTGCTGAGGGTTGAGGCGCTGAATGCCACACCTTGCACCATGCCGGCGACCTGTCTTCAGTAATGAGCACAGGCCACTGGGGGTCAGCAGGGGAGGAGAAGAATTGTGGATCCCATGGACTGCTCTCTTTCTCTGGGAAGGAGGGGTTCCAGCAGTCTGTGAACACTTGGCCCCCAGCGGAGGCTGGGGGGCAGCACGCCAACGCTGTCAAAGTAGACAGGGATGGGGCAGATGCCTGGAGGAGAATGCACAGGAGCATGCAAGTTGCCACCACTGGTGTCATTGCACATCCCAGCCCCGATGAGGAAAAAACAGGAAAAACGGTTGAGTGGCTTGATGGCCATTCCTGATTGATGCACGGCTCCAGGGATGTCACTCCCAGCAGAAGACTGGATCCGGACAGTGAGTACGGGGAGGGGGGGCTCACCACTGCCCCACTATGGGGGGCAAGCCATGGGGGTTTAGCTGGGACATGAGGGCCTTAAGTGGAGCAGGGTTGTGGACCAGGACAGTGGCCGGATGTGGGCCGACCAAGAAAAAGTGATAGCAAAAAAAAAAAAAAGGTGGACTGGCTATGTGTGCAGAGCCATAGTGGAACAGTAAGCTGGAGTTTCTGAATTCTGCTCTGTTTTAAATTCTGATGCTTGTACCTTAATATCATGGCCATCCCTAGCTAGAGTAACTTGAAATTCAGTGAGCACATTGTTAGTCCTAGCATCTCTAGACCCTGTAAATTTGGTAATGGTCAGGTGGGCTGTTTGAGCATTCCACACTGGCAAGGGCCAGTACTAGGCCCAGTTCTCTCCAATCTTTATAAGCAACATTGCAGGAGGACTGGAAGAGAAGGTATGCCTGTTCATGGATGACACAAAAATCTACAACAGAGTAGACAAACCGGGGATGGTGGAAAGAATGAGAGAAGATCTAAAAAAGCTGGAAGAATGGTCATGGGTTTGGCAGCAGGGCTTCAATGCAAAAAAGTGCAAAATCACACACTTGGGGCACAAACATCTAGGGGCAAGGTATTAGATGGGAGAAGAAGTACTAGCAGTCACAAAACAGGAAAGGGACCTGTGGGTAATCATTTTTGATTACCTAAAGGTAGCGAAACAGTGTGACAAGGCAGTGGAAAAGACTAGTGGGATGCTGATGCATAGCCAGGGGTATCACCAGCAGAAAGAGGGAGGTAACAATACCCCGGTATAGATCACTACTGAGATTCCACCTCGAGTACGGTGTCCAGTTCTGGTGGCCCCACCTCCGAAAGGACATAGACAGGATAGAGGTGGTACAAAGGAGGGCTACCAAAATGGTGTAGGGCTTGCATCAAAAACCCTATGAAGAAACACTTATGGAATTAAATACGTACTCCCTAGAAGAAAGGAGGGAAGAGGGGGGGCATGATAGAAACATTCAAATACTTCCCAGGTATAAATAAAGTACAGGAAGGGAGCATTTTCCAGAGAAAAAGATGCTCAAGGATAAGGGGTCACACTATAAAGATAGAAGGGGGGGCTGAGAGGAAATGTGAGGATGTAGTTCTTCATGGAAAGGGTGGTGGATGCTTGGAGCAGCCTCCTAGCAGAGGTAATGGGGCTAAAACAGTTATAGGATTCAAAAAAGCATGGGATAGACACAAGGGGATCTTAGACATGAGGCAAGGGGGGTGCAAACTGGAGACTGAGTAGTATGTGCGATGGCACTGTAGGTAGGGAAAAATAGGACAGACTAGGTGGGCCAAGAGGTCCTTATCTGCCAACAACTTCTATGTTTTTGTTCTAGAAGGTTGAAAATGTATAAAAATATGGATTTTAAGACTTTTTTGTGCTCACCAGTAGCATGTAAATGGCTGTTGGTTGACAACTGAAACTTTCAGGTTTTATTAAATTTAGGGCCAAGGGTATCGATTTGCTGTGACATAACTAAGAAATGTATTGATTTGTAATTACTAACAAAAATGAATAACACTTTACAAATGCACAGTTAAGTTTTTACAACATTTCCAAAGGTGTGTTTGAGAAGTCTCTGCACAAGTGCAGAATGCAATTTCTTGGACTTTGTTTCAATTTGCATCTTTTGAAAATACAAAAAAAAAACTATGTCCAAAAAATTAGGATCTGTACATGCCTGTGGATGTAAGTTTTCTTCACTCAGAATTTTTAAAAGCTCATAACTTGTCTGTTGTAAAACATTTTGGCCTGTGCCGACCTTCCAGAGCACTGGGAGTGCTTGTTTGTGGAGCTGATCAGCCTGGTTCAGATGTGAACTTGGGGACTTAAGGGCCAGTCAGGGACAGGAGGATTGAGCATTTGAAAGACTGCTCTGTGTGTGTGGGGGCGGGGCTTGCAGAATCTGGTGATTGTCTGGCCGCTAGTGGAAGCTGGGGAAAGGCACCCTGGACTGCCTAGAAAGCAAGGGGTGTGTGGCAGATACTGATGTGTGGTGCATGGCAGCTTGTGGTGCATGCCATCGTGTCATTACATGTCATGCTTCTCTGGGGACCGCATGAAGGAAAATGAATGCTTCCAGCATCAGGATGGCATCTTGAGTGGTGTTTAGTAATTCAGTCTCTGCAGTGGGTTCACGTTCAAGTTGCATACAGACATACACACAAGCCTCATCTGTAACGAATTTGGATAGATTACAAGATTACAGCAGCCCTATTACTGACACTAGCACTGACATCAGTGACTGAATCACTCCGAATGAATGTAATACTGGTCTTTAGTAAATGCAGAACAGAGTACACACAACTTCAGTAGGTGCTACAGGCTATGCTTGTCTGCACATAGCCTTATTGTCACCAACCAAATCTTGCTACTTTATTTATTCTTTTATTACTTTTTGTTTTTATAATATCCTCATCCTATTTTTTTTTTTTTTTTTTTTTACAGTGAACCTTTTTATTGGAATTCAATGGGTAATACATTGGGAGGGCAAAAGCCTGACGTTCAATGTGGAGGACTATCTCCTCCAACATCCCCTATAAAGGTCAGCCTCCCATGGCAGTTCCCCATGTAGCATGTTGCGAAATGCTGTGCTTTGAGCTCCCTGTGAGGTTCGTGGGCTGAGCCTCCTTCGTTTCTTCCCTGCTGCTTCTGTTCTTTCCCCTTTCCCTTGTATCTCCATTGCTTGTTTCTCTCTGTGTGTAACCTCCAGTTTGCTGTACTTGTTGTCCCTCCAGACCCCCACCCTAGGGTTACCACCTTTGGATGAGGTAAAAACTGGATCTGAAACCACACCCCAAACTCTGCCTCTGGCTCCACCCCTTCATTATGACTGGCGAGTATATCACTCCTCCTCCAAAGCCATTTGTAATGTTGGTATAGACATTACTAGTGACAGGAATTTATTTTTATACTGTTATTTATTTATTTATGTTTATTCTTTGGCAACCAGGTTACCTCCCATAGGCAACATAGCCCATTTTACAGGAGTGACTCAGGAGCACAGGAAGGTTAAGTGACTTGCTCAGAGTCACACAGTATTTAAGTGGAGGTTGTGGGAATCAAACTCAGGTCTGCTGGATGTGCCAAGCTCATCCACAGCTTATTGCTCAGCCCTCTGTTAAACACTCTCCCATTTTCCTTTCTATGTCAGTCATGTATTCTGATTCTTTGACCAATTTTTAATAACTTAATTATCAGTGCTTGTGGTACCCTTAATACTGCACTGTGTTCCCCTTTACCTCAGCAGCTGCTGCTGTTTCTTTTCATATTTCTAAGACATTCCACAATTTCAGATACACCATTCCATGCTGTTTATCTGAATGACCTGTCAAAGTGTAGCTAATATCATGGAATGTTCAGGTAATACAAAACATTTGAGCAAATGTAGTGATAAAAGCAATAAAAGTTAGATTATTAATTTAACATGGGTTTAAAAATGGGTTTAAAATCTACCATAATATAGAACAAACAAAAAGAAACACACGAGAGCACATAAAGGTGTAAAAACTGTTTCCTGTCATAGCAGTAAAAGACCATACTTAAAATTCAGAGTGGAAAAGAATAGGTTAATTTACTGCTAATGATCTTAATTGCCATACTTTACACCTCTCAGACAGTCTGGTTTTACAAACAAAGGCAGGTCTGAATGACTGTGACAGCAGAACTTCTTTGTAACCTGGACATGTAATGCAGCCAAAACAGTGAATGATTTGATACATCAGTTTTAAGAGTATATGAGCACTCAAAATGGCCCAAAAACTGGACTGCATGTAACCAAAACCGGATGACCGGATAAGGACCCTAAAAACCGGATTATCCGGTCAAAAACCGGATAGGTGGCAACCCTACCCCACCCAACCTCCCTTTGCAGCGTTTCTTGCCCCCCTCCCCGCTCATTTTCATTCCCCTCCCCACCCTGCTTTCATTCTGTTGTTCTTCTTACTCTGCCCATTCATCTCTGGGTTTCTCCTCCTGTTTCTGTCCTCATATTTGTGTTCGTGCTTCTTGTTTCCCCACAGTCCCACTCCATTCCCCCACCGGCGCTTTTGGTGCCTACCGTCATCCCCTGTAGCTCCACTTCCAATGCCTGGACACCTCCCCTTTCACATGTGTAACTATTTGCTCTGCCAGTTCCTTGCCTTCCCCTGGAGCTTGTCCTCTCTGCTGTATTATGGGTGGCTCCCTTCTATGAATTTGAGTGCCAGTATGCAAACATTCCTAGTGTGCTGCTTTTGACTGCTTACTCAGCTAGCCTTATTCCTGCTTTCTATATTGCCTGTCCAGTGTTCTTATTCCTGTCCATCTGTGTATCACTGTTATCCAGGGGACTGCAGGTAAAATCCAGAATGGTGTTGTGGCCGGTGCACTATCACTTGCTATCTGCTTGGTGGATCTAATGTCTGACTCTTTCCTGCTAGTTCCCATATGCTAGCCTCCTACCTGCGCTATGTTTCCGCTGTCATTCAATTCTTTCCCATTTAATGAATAGCAATACTAATCACAAACAAACAAACAAAAAAACCCCAACAATCACTTGAAAAAAATGCAACTTTTGCTGTTCTCCACCTTTTCTGGTTTGGGCCCCCCCCCTTCTCATTTCTCCCACCCACCCCATGTCCTCCTGCTCATCTTCCTGCCTCCCCTCCCCATCCCTCGTTCTGGCCCTTGTCCCTCGCTTCTGTCTTTCTTTTGGGCTTTCTCCCTCACACTGGCACCCCGTCTTCATCTCCACACCCCTTCTCCCATGTCAGTCTTGCTCTGCTTCTGACCCTCACCTGGAACCTACAATTCCTTGTATTTCCCCACTCTGCCACCTATTGCATCAGCCTTCTGTACCAGTTTATGTCTGTCCCCATGCTACTTATACTGTACTATTTCTTGGTCCCAGTATTCATGTACTCTGCCCAACCTGTCATTCCTAAGTTGCCTTGTTCTCCCCTTGTATTTCATGACTTCCCAGCTCACCGAACCACCACAGCACTCATGCTGCCTCCCTGTCCCGCATCCCTTGTAGTGGTTCTCACAGTACCGCTGCAATTGGTACTCCTCCTATGTTTGTTTTGTTTGGTGTTCCCCTTGTTTGTTACTACAGTAATGTGTTTCGTCTGCCCACGTTCCCCATTATATCTATGGCTTGTCCTTTACTACAACCTTGCCAGCAACAGAGTCTCTTTTGGTGGTTCCTACCCCTTCACTATTTCAGTGCTGTTTGGTCCATGTTGCTCAGCTGGCTTCCCTATTTTTCCCATGGCAGAGAACTGCAGTGTCACGCAGGGGCATCATGGCTCCAATTAGCTGGAGCATGCTAGCTATCTGATTTTATCCGCTTTCATCCTACATGGCTTTCAGTTATCCCTGCATTAATCACTGACCTCGCAGCCACCTGGCTTTTGAATAGTCCTTGCATTCCATTGCCATGCTGCATGCTCCTCACTGCATTCCCCTATCTTCACCTTAATGGCATTTACAGTAATCATCCTCCCCCGTCCTCTAACGTCTTGCTTACTACCATCTCCTTTGTCCTTCTTTGGCTTACCTACCTCCTACTCCTCAGCTGTCAGCTCCCCTTTCCTCACTCAGCCCGTACCAGCAGTCCAACAGCCTTTTTCCAAACTCTGCCTACTGAGGCATAGCAGTGCAGGTAGACTTCCCCAGTCTACCAGGGATGTGAGCCTGTTTCCTCTACCTTCAGTCTTGATCAGTTATGCTCCCAGTCAACTTTCCACAGTCCCTGTCTCTAAACTCTGCCTGGTGCAGCATAGAGTGAAGGTTTGCTTGCCCTGACTACTGGAGATGGGAGCCTGTATCTTCAATCTACTGTTTCACCTAACTGCCTTCTATACGTGATACCTGCTTGATACATTCTCTTCAGGAAAGGGACCACCATACTCCAATTGCCTTCAGTCTACTGTTTCAACCAATTGCATTCTATACCTGATACCCGGTTGCCACATTTCCTTTGTGAATGGGACACCTTACCCCATATGACTTCATATCCTACTTCACCTGACTACATCCTGCACTTCCATGGACTTGATGTACTTGTCCCTATCTTGGCCTCCTCACGTTCTGGATTTGGACCCCACCAGCTTGTTCAATCTCCACCTCCACTCAGCCCATTGGACTCCTGGACTTTCTTGCTGCTTGTCTTCCACCTCCTAAGTTCCTGGGCATCATTGTGGTGTGCCATCTGGCTCAACCTCCTCCAATGTCCAGATCTTCAGATCCATACTGCCATCTTCTCCTTCATTGCTATTCCGGATGATTCTGTTTCCCTATTGCCTTCTTCTTGGACATGTCTGCATGCATTCCCCACTTGTTTCCCACTGGATGTGTGCCATTTGCTCATCTTCATGGATATTTGAGGTACCCAGTTAGATTAGTACTACACAAATATTGTCAGTCTTCAGAGCACTGGTTAGTGTAGCGCTAACATGGACAGTGAGAGAGATATACAGCGCATTTAGTAAGTGCTCCCCTGGTTGCTGTCCATAGTGCTCACAGGAAACATGAGCACCAGACTCCAGTAAGCTAGACAAGCTGCTCCCATGGCATGGAGAGCTGGGGCAGAGAGCAGCTTGTCCAGCAGCAGTGAAGACCAGGGTTCTAATCCTAGTCTCCAACCATTTAACCCATATTTGGACTTAATCTTTTTTTTTTTACAAGGGGCCATGAAAACAATATTCTATGGCCCACAATTTTAACTTTCCTTATGATCCACTCCCCCTGGAATGAGAATCTCTTCAGTCTGGTAAGTGAGGCATAGCCCACCCCTGAAAAACAAATTGCCACTTTTTCACTGCACGCTGCCTCACTGCACTATTCTGAATGGCACTATTGTGATCCAGTGCTGATGTCTGACTGAGGCCTTCTACACTTTTCCCCTTATGCTGTCCTTGTCCTGTCCAGTGATCCTCCCTCAGCGATTCCTGTGTATTTCCCTATCAGCATTTCTAGTTCACCATCTCCTTCGGGGGTGGGAACCCATTCCCCATCTCTGCTGCACCTTGCTACCAACTAGTCCAGTTTGCCATCTCCTTCAGAGGTGGGAAACTCCTACACAGCACTGCTTCCCCTTTTACTGTCAGCAATGCAAGTTCACCATCTCCTTCAGAGGTGGGAACCCATTCCCCATCACCACTGCACCTTTGCTATCAGCAATCTTTGTTTTCCATTTCCTTTGGATGTAGGAACCTCATACCCCATCATTGCAGCACCTTTTGCTATCAGCAATTTATGTTGTCCATCTCCTTTGGAGGTGGGAACCTCATGCCTCAACTTTGCAGCACCTTGTACCTGGATTCACTTCTTGGTTGTACCTGGATCCACCACCCATGGCCGGATGCAGTTGTCCCGCACTCTATTCTGATATGTCTTGGCACTTACCCTAATTTTGAAGCTTGCCTGCACCTGCTGATGTCAGTACTGCTCAGCCTCTGCTGTCTTCTTATCAAGCTCCTTCCTCCAGCCTGCGGACTTCCACTTTGGACTTTTCCCCTCCATTCTCATACTGCTGTCTTCCTCCTCCTCCCCACCTTGGCGGCTCAGGGCTCCTACATATTTGCCATGTCTCTTTCTGGGCATTTACAACTATCGATGTCCAGCATCTGTGCCTGATCAACTACTCCTACCTGTTTGTCTGTTTCACACTCCTACCTTGGCCAGCATAACAGTTCACTTCCAACCCTCTATGGAGTACCTGTTCTTACCTGAAGAAACCTTCTTCGAGCGACATCCCTTGAACAGTATGCTCTATAGACTCTTACGTCACCATAAAATCATCAATACTTCCCAATAACCTCCCCAGGACCCATTTCTGGAATCCCATTTGACTGGACTATAGAAGATCTCATCTCTCAACAAACTCTGCAGGATGTTTCCTTATATACTCTATTCAATCAAGCAGTATGGACATCACTACCTCTCAATGTCTTCAAGATTGAGTGGAGTCTCCTTCACTCATATCTTCTTACCTCCGGAAACGTGACCCTAATTCCTTCTGAGATGTACCAACTCCATAATAACCATCACTGTTAAGAATAACGGGAACCACAGGATACCTCATAGCAGTACTGGCATCATCCATTATATCTTCTTCTCATAGTATTCTTCTGCAAGCACTGACTCTGTTTGACCAGGTAATTTGACTTGTATTCAATGAATATCCATTGTATGTTCCTAATACCTCCTCCAGCTACTATCCCAGAACACGTATTATTGTCTGTCTGGTGCCTAGCTGCCTTGCTAAAGTTACTCTCTCCCTGGCCCCTGGAAGTCACCATAATTCATGAAGTTATTTACATCTCTTCATCATGCTACCCTAAATCATGCCAGCTACCCATTCAGTGGTCCCTCGAACTCATCCCTCAGGATTTACCTCCCATACTCCCTCCAGTGAATACCATCACCAAGAACAAGCTTCCATTGATTCCTCAGTCTGCACATCCGCAACCGACCTGGCTATTTCACTATCCCAGTCATGCCCCACAACAGTCCTGTATTGGACTAAGCATGCTAGGCCTTTGGGTTTCTCCACCCACTCCTGGAGTGAAAGATTCAGGCTAATGGGTTTGGATCTCTTTCTACATGTGGCACACTGGCATTCCCACCTCCTCCAGGTGTGGTATAAATTCCTTATTTGGTGGTATCTCCAAAAATCCATCCTGGGCAGACTGTACCTATTCTGTAGGTCTTGAAAGGTGGCTATTGTTTTCAGATCTGCATTTAGAATGTCTTTAAACACCTTTATGTTCTTATTTTCCCATTCTGGCCAGTTAATTTGTTTCTTATCAGTAATCAGTTGGACATTATTACAGATGGAGGTGAAAAGCCTTACACTTTAATATCTGTTAGTTAGCTTCCTTATCTTTTGCCATGACTCATGTGCCATTTTAATTCTGTGCCACTTTTGGGCCAATTTGGGTAAGGGACTCCTAAATATTCTGCAGGGTACACATCGTTCAGTGCTGCCTGTTCTGTTGTGATCCATGCTGGGTGTCCGTATGCAAGCTCCATGAACAGTCTACATGTGCTGGTTACACTGAATGCATATGCATATCACTGAAAATGGGGCAAGGACCATCCCCCTTTATACCACAAAGCCCTCAACTTGGCTTTGCTGTAGTTCAGGGGTTTGTTTCCCCACATAAATTTCTTTATAAGTGTATCAGATTTTTGGTACCAGACCTTGGGGATGATGATCGGAAGGTGTGCAAGGAGATAGAATATCTGGGGTGCCATCATCATTTTTATGGTGGCAATTTTCCCCACCAGGGAAAGATTCAGAGGCTGCCATCATTCGATCTCTTCTGCAACTTTGCAATTAGGGGGCCTAAGTTTTTTGTTGTGAGCTTATGGCAATCTGGCATAATGTATACCTCTAAGTATTTTAGTGCTAGGGGAGCCCACATAAGGCCTGCTTTTTGTGCTATTGCAGAGTTTATGATTTACTTGCATGGTTTAATTTCAGATTTATCAACATTTATTGACTTCAGTATCTTCAGAATGTGAAGGATGCTGATGTCTAAATTACTTGTTAGGATTAAGCAGTTGTCAGCATATAGTTTTGTATGATATTCCCCTTTTGCTACCTTAATCCAGGCAATTTGTGGGTGGTTTCTAATGGCTGCTGCCATTGGTTCGATTTCTAAAACAAAAAGCAGTGCGTAAAGAGGGCACACTTGCCTTGTTCCCCTCTGTAGCATGAATGGTTTAGATAAGGCATCATTGGTGAGCAGCCTAGCTGTCAGGCCTCCGTACAAAGTATAAACTCAGTTTTTAAAGTTCTGGCCAAAGTTGTTATCCTCCAGTATGACATGCAGAAATTCCCACTCCACTGAATCAAAGGGTTTTTCAAAGTCCACTGCCATTGCTGTGGCTGGAGTGGGAAGATCTGCAGCCACCTGTATCAGAGTTATTAGGGTATGCAGATGGTCCATGCTGAATGTGGTAGGTAGATAGAAATAACAAAAGCTAATGACTCACTGCTGGAATAACCTCCTTACTTCAACTTCTTCTTCTTGTTTTTTTTACCTCCCCCCCAATTCTAAAGTCTGTTGCACAACAGCATTTATTGCCTGTCTGTCTTCTTGTAAACAGGTAGCAGTGGTTTGGCCACCGACTGTTAACCTTAAATAACTCTGTAATATTTCCTAAAACTCTTACAGGAGCCTGTGTTCCAGTGGTCTGTTCATGACACATCCCCTATCTCATGCTGTAATTTTTGAAATACAGCATATTAAAACACAAAGGTTATGTTAAACGCCTGCAAGGATTTTGTTTGTTTACAACAGGGAATAAACCAGGAGGGTACAGATACATCCCTCACTTAAGATAATTCTTTGCAGCAGGTGTTTAGTGCTGTACTGTAGACATTACTTGGCTAGCTGGAAATAAAAGTAATTAATGCAGAAATAAAAAGAACAGTGAGTTATTTCACCTGTGGCTCTGCAGTGTAAGATGATGGCTAGAACTGAGCCTGTTCCAATCAGCAGGGACCTTCTAGCAGGGTGCAGTTTCCTATAGGGAGTCAGCAACACCCTCTATGTCACTTTTATATGAAACTTAGGTGTCACTCACTTAGAAAGGGGGTGGAGTCTAGGGTCATTAAAGCCTCTTTCTGTGCAAAATAAGGGCTATGGGAATATGTATGATGTTAGATGTTGTTAACCAACCTTACTGCTGACTATTGTAATAACCTAATTATAAGAACAGATTATTAGTTGTATAGAGAGGTATCTAAGTATAAAATAATGATGTAAAGATTATTAGGGGTGGGATCTGATCTTTATGGGAGGAGTTTGGGTGGTATTTAACCCAGGATCTGACACCCTTACGTCAGATGTAGTTTGGGAGGAGACCTGTATACATTTCCTGAGTAGGTTCTCCAAAGGGAGACCTTGCACAGACTTTTATTAGGGAATTAGCCAGTTTTATTCCTAAGCTTGTGCATTTTGCTTCTTGTTTTCTTTTATTTGTTATTATTGAAACAGTTATTCCTTTGTACTTGTTTATTCTTACTTATTTTTATTTTTAATAAATCTAATCACATCTTTTGATGTGGTGTACCTGATTTGATTGTGTTGTGCCTGATCTTTACTACCCCAACCCCCGACACTGAATCTCTCTTTCACAGAACCTACCTGCGCTGGATGCACTATTGAAGGGAGGATTTTTTCCAGTTTGATTGCCAGTGCTTTCGACAAAATCTTGGTGTCAGCATTTATCAGATATATGGGCCTGTAACTTGCCGGTAGTGAGGATTCTTTTCCCTGTTTTGGGAGTAGAGTTCTTATAGCTTCTTTTAGGGTGCTGGGAGGATCTTTTTTAGCTTCCTGTAGCATATCTAGTAAGGGATTAGTAATTTTATCTTCCAGAAGCTGGTAAAAATGAGGTAGAAATCCCCCCCCACCCCGGGATTTATGGAGGGCCATGTTTTTTATGACCTGTTGGATTTTGGCTTCTGTCAATGGGGTGTCTCATTCCTTTGTTTGGGTCTCTGATAATTTTGGGTATGAGAATTTAGATGTAAAAGCTAAAAATGTATTTTTGTCCCATTGGATGTGGGAGCTGTATAGCTCCCTATAGAACTCTAGTGTTGTGTTGTTAATGGCTTTTTGGTCACTTTGGAGCTTTCCTGTTCTGTCTTACATTGAAAGATGTGCCATTCTGCCTGCTGTCTCCTTAACCTGTAAGCCAATAGTTTCCCAGCTCTTTTTCCATTATCCTAATATTTATGTTTCATTCTCTGCATCTGCAGTTCCACCATTCTGGTGGTCAAAAGGTTGAGTTGCATGTGCAGTGATGTGATCTCATATATTAGCTCACTGTTTCTTAGGTGTTTAGGTTTATATATATATATATATATATATATATATATATATATATATAGCTTCTTGTTGACCAGGATCTTCTCTAATTCTGCAGATTTCTGTTCTCTTTGCATCTATGGTAATTATTACTAATTATTAATTACTAAGTACTAATTATTTTTCCTCTTAAGGTAGCCTTAAAAGCCTCCCAAATCATTGTGGCTGGTGCTGTCCCTTCAGGATTGTCTTTGAAGAAGTTTTCTGCTTCTTTTTTATCCAATGACAAAAATCTGGATCACTCAAAAGTAAGGGATCCAGCCTCCAACTTAAGGATTTGTGAAAAGAGGGATTGTACATTATTTGTAGTAGCACTGGGGTATGGTCAGATATGTTCAAGGGGGCAATTTTAGCATCTACCATTAGAGGAGTTAGTCTTGAGGATGTGAGCCAGTAATCTAGCCTACTGGCCATGGCTTTTGCCACAGAGAAATATGTGTAGTCTTTAACCATGGGGTTCCTAAGTCTCCACACATCTGTCATCTGGTACAGATCCATGAGATATTTGAGTGCTTGCAGAGACTGCACTTGAGGCTCAGTTTTGGTGTTGGACCTGTCCATGAAGTGGTCCATGGTAAGGTTCAAATTCCCTCCTAGGAGAATGTCAGGGTTATCAAATGCTAAGTCTAAGATCTTTTGAGATATCACATTGAAGATTTCAGGGCTGTCCTCATTGGGCGCATATACATTCACTTGGAGTAGAGGACCTTGGGGAGCCCTAACCTTAACAATCACCCAACACCCCTTGTCATCTGCTAGCATCTGTATGGGCTTCCAGTTTAGGCTTTTACTGCACAAAACAGGCACTCCCTTTCACTTAGCATTGCTCACTACACTATGTGCTTCCCAGCCCATCCATTCCTGCTTGGGTTTTTTGGCCTCTGAGTTTGTCAGTTTGGTTTCTTGCAAGAAGACCACTTGCATTTTTAGCTGCTTCAATCTTGATAGCACCTTTTAATCTTTATAGGGGAGTTAAGACCCCTCACGTTCCATGAGGCGACCGTCACTAGGTTCCCGTTAGCCATGGTCCTCTTTATGGGGCTTTGCATGGCTAGAAAAGGTGTTATCACTGTTGAAACTGCTGTACCCAGCTATAGAAGGTAGTATATGTCTGATCCAACCTACGATTCCCCTGGATGGGACTAGGCTAGTCCTATTTCCCAACTTTTGTGTACAGTACCTTTAACTGGTTCCCCATTTTCAATATTACAATTGCTAGAAAACACGATATGATGCAGTTCCTTAATCTAACCAACCTTTGCATAAATAGAGGCATACAAACTATGAGAAAACTGCATCCCTTAAGCAATAACATCATGTAATCTTTCCCAAAATGTCTAAACTTCAGAATATGGATAACCTAAGAGCAATCTGTCTAGCTAAAGATGCAGAGGTTCTTCTGATTAGAGCAGATGTACACCCAATGTCCCAGGAGCTTCTCTGAGGAGTATATGTCATGGATCACTTTTTATTCCTTCTAAGTAACTCCCTGGTAATAGCAGTTGATATCTGTCTTGGGGATCCCACTGTGGCAGGTCCCCAGGAGTTAAATCTGGGTTTCTTTAGTATCAGCATAGTTATATATAGGTGAATAGAAGCAGGGACTTTATCTGCATTTCCTTATAGGGATGGGTGTGGGGGGTGTAGTTGAGGAGGATTCCCCTGAGGACTCACCTTCAGGCATTATTGCATCCCTACCTGTAGGTCCTGCTGTTTTTTTATTTAGTTAAATCTTTGGTAACCAGGTAAGTGCACTGATCCAGGGGACTGTTTTCAGGCACGACCCGGGCCACATAGGTGACAATTACAGAGGTTGTGACAAATAATACAATGAGTACAAGTCATGTGAATAGACAGACATCACTGGTGCACAAAGTGGAAATATAAACATCACTGGTGAACAAAGAAAGTAACATAGGAAAGAAAATTAATGAGAGTCTTAAAAAACAAAATTAATGAGAGTCTTAAAAAACAATCAGTACATCATGATAAGCAACAATTATTATACAATTATTTACAAAGGATAAGTGTAAATTAAAGCATGATGTAAAAAGATAAAAACATACAAGACAATAGCCAAGTGGGAGTGCCTGAGAAGCACGTAGTGAGGGATGTAAGAAAGGAGTCCAAAGAAATGAGAGAGGGCAGGGGAGGTAAAAGCTGCCCAAGAGGAAAAAGTCAGAAAAGTGGGGGTGGGGTTATCCAAACTAGCAATGGCATGTGGCCTCATCAAGCAGCCAGGATTTGAGATATGTCCTGAAAGTGGCATGGGAGTCCAGAGAGCTATACTATATGGCCTATTTTGAGTTGCTGGCAAACTGTTAGCATCATTTAATCTCCCTCATTTTACACTTGAACTTAACATTCTGTTGCTGCAGAATGTGACATTTTCTAGCCAGTTTGGTGGTTCAGAGAACACTGATGTGATGTTCTTGTTTTGAACAATGTCAGCAAGTGATATACCAACTGTTTGGGCACAGGCTCAAAACAGAGAAAGACACAGGGAAAAAAGAATTGTGGAAATAGTACTTATTAGTAGTTAAGGTATGTAAAATTTTGATTAGGAAAGCAAAAAAAGGAGAAAGAGGAGGCTATTGCCAGAAACGCTAAAAGTAATTCAAAGTTGTTTTAGGCATATGTTAATAAAAAGAAAGGAGGGTGCAAGACAGTGGGACCTTTAATTGAAGGGAAAAAACAGGATCAGTAAAAACAATGAAACAGCAAATGTATTACATTAGTGTTTTGGGTCTGTATATTAGCCACCTGATTTAAATATGGTGAAAACTGAGAATCAGGACATTGCGCCATTGATTACAGAAGAAGTGGTGTATAAGGCTTTGAATGACTGGGTTTCAGTTCTGGACTCGAAGAAGATCACTGGTGCAGTCTTCCTAGACCTTAATAAGGTATTCAGTACCATTGACCACAGTCTAGTAGTCAGTAGCCTTACTAATCTAGGTGCCACCACCCCATTGCTCAGTGGTTTACCAGTTATCTAACAGGGAGGACACAGAAAATCAAGGCTGATGGCTATTTTCAGCCTCTCTACCAATTGTTAGGGGAGTCCCTCAAGGCCCCATTCTAGGCCCTATCCTTTTTTCTCTGTACATTAATAATCTTGACTTTAATAAAACCAATTCCAATTTGCATTTCTTTGCAGATGACACAGTATTGTACACCTCGGGCTCAACCCTGTCTGAAGTAAGGGATGTACTACAAGCTGACTTTGCTCAGCTTGAACTCAACCTTGTTAATGCTAAGCTCCTCCTCAATGCCAAGAAAACCAAGGCTATGATCTTCACTCTCAAAATGTATCCCACCACCTCCCTTGACCTGCCTAATGAATTTGTTCTCACCTCCCTAGGTGAACCTCTTGAGGTCGTCTGCAAATTCAAATATCTTGGTATATGGCTAGATAATAAGCTCTCCTTTAATGACAATCTTGATGACCTAACCAGCAGGTTAAAAGTCAGATTAGGTTTTTTCTTTAGAAACAGGTCTCTCTTTCCTCTTGAGATTAGAACCAGACTTGTTCAGGCCACATTCCTTCCCTTATTAGACTATGGAGACTTAATCTACACTTCTACTGCAGTCTCAAACCTATACAAATTGGACATCCTCTACTATTGTGCTCTGCAGTTCATTATCAGCTCCCCTTACCGAACCCACCATTGTGACATATAAGCAGCTGTTGGTTGGACGTCACTTACCACTAGATGTTTGCTCCATGCTGGCACTTGGACTCTTAAAATTCTCCTGAAAAAACTACCAAGCTGCTTAACATCTCTCATCCATATCTCCTGCAGTGCATGTTCCCTTAGGAAGTCTGACTTTATCTTCCTTGATGTGCCTAGGACTCGTACCACCTTTGGCAAATGTGCCATTTCACATTCTCTTCCAACTATCTGGAATCAGTTCCAGTCTATACAGAAACTCTCTAGCATTGTCTCTGTCAATTTCTTTAAAACATTTACTGTGACTAAACTAAAAGAAATTTGCAGCTATTTTTAGCCTCTTCTTTACCCTGGCCTTTTTCATCAATATCCTACTCCTTCCCACTCCCTCTATGTCCCTACCACCACTGATCTCTCCCTCCCTTCCTTATCCTGCCTTTTCTTTGCCCTTCTTTCCCTCATTCCTTGCTTTCTTCAAGCTCCTGCATCATTCCTCCCCTCCCCCTCCTCATATGATCCTCCTCCACTCCTCCTCCTTCTCTCCCTTGCACCAATCTTCAACACTCCCTCCTCCTTATGTATCCTTTTGCTCCTGTTGGTTGTACCTTTTCTACTTACAATGTTTTTCTCTAGATTATGCTTATAATTATTACCTTGTTATGTTTTATTTGAGCACTATGTATCACATGCACCTTTTACAATACTGTATTTACTATGGTTTTATGTATGTACTGTTTCCTGTCTATACACATGCCTCAGGACCTCCTTGTGAATGAGCTTGCTCAAATGAGTTTTCCTGCAATAAACTTGAACTTGAATAATCTAAAATACAAAAAAATATCATGGGCCAAATGGGATAGACCCAAGATTATTAAAGGAACCAGCCCTTACATTAAAGGGAGCAGTTACTTGACTATTTAACAGGTCAATGGAAACAGGTGAAACACCAAAGGCATGCAGAGTGGCTATTTATTGTCCCCCTTTATAAGAAGGGGAGAAGGGCTGATAAAGGAAATTACAGGTTGGTGTGCCTTACATCTGTATTGGGGGAAACTATGAAGACTATTATAAGAAGTATCATAGAGGAACTTCTCTGAATATTAATTACTTGTGGGATGAAATGCAACATGGTTTCAGGAAAGGAAGGTCTTGCCTGAGTAATTTGACTTTTTGAGAGGGTGAGTCTAGCATTGGATGAAGGAAAATCAGTGGATGTGGTCTATCTGGATTTTCAAAAAGGCATTTGACACCATGTTGCATGCAGAACTAATTAATTGCCTGCAAAAAGTTAGAATTAATAGCAAGATTATAGCATGGATAAGATATTGGCTGAGTAATAGATCACAGAAGGTGAAAGTGAATGGGCAAGATTCTTTGAAAATAGAGGTGATTAGTGGAGTCCCACAGGGGTCAATGCTGGGACCAATTCTGTTCAACATTTATGTATCCAGTATGAAAACAAATAAAGGGGGTTGGCTATACAGATTTGCTGATGACACCAAGCTAGGCCATATAATAGATATGGTGGTACAGGTTAGGTCATTACAAGCTAAATTGGATGAGCTACATGGTCAAAAAAGTTATGGAAGATCAGTATTTACAGCAGTCATAGGCATACAGGCTCATAGGTGTAGTAAGATACAGAACGGCCACGTGGCACATTAGCTTTGCTTTCCTGTCATCTTAGGAACAATAAGTAGAAAAGCCTTTTCCCTTCACATATCAGTTAAGTCCAGCCTTTAAACTTGGTTCACTGTTTGCACTTATTGCCTCTGCTGACAATCTCTTTCACAACCATAATACTCTGTGGGTGAAAAAATGTCTTCCTCGTGACTGTCCCCCCCCCCACCTTAACTTGTACTTGGTGACCTCTGAAGACTACTAAAAAGTCTGCCCTTGTCTAGTTTTGTATAACCTGTTATAATTTGTAGTCCCCCAGTCTTGGTAGGGGATTGTGGACCAGTGTAACTAATGCAGCACAGTACACTATGCTAGTTGCGATGGGGTAGTGACTACAAGTATGATGCTACTTTGTCAATTTGTTTGAGTGTTTCTTTAAAATGGGGTGTGTGGGGATGGAGCCCCAAACTCAAAGAAATGTGTGAAAGAAACAATGTAACCATCCTAGCTAACCCTAAGTAGCACAAATAACACAATGTGCTGCTGTGCTACATCACACTAGCAATGCTGGCCATAGTCCTACACTGTCACCACTGCCGCAGCCACCTTTTACCATGCAGAAAAAACAGGTGCCCTTATATCACCTATGTCATGTTCTATAGACTCTTAACTATCTTTGCACCTCTGTGCTGTATTTTACTAGTTCCCAATCACCTTCTTAAATTGTGATCTTGAATTAAGCACCACATCCCAGATGAGGTCTGGACCATTTATTTTACAGTGACATTATACCCTATTTTTCTATAGTGTGTCTCCCATTTTTACAGTCAGATCATGTAATTGCTTTGAAAGGAAGATGTGTGGGGTTGAGAAAAAAAGGCAGTGAATAAAAGGCACATATTGGGAAGGAAAATGAACTTTGGCCAAGTTTGCAAATCACAATGCAATGGAAGGCTATGAAAAAGTGAGTGGTGCAGAGCTGAAGGCTCTGCCAGCAGTAATGCTGAGGTGAGTGGAAGGGACAATGAGAAGGAGGTACTACAGAAGCAGAGAACGTAGTGAAACATGGAATAGGTAAAGCTGGATAGGTAGGCAAGGACAAGGCCTTTCTTGGTTTTGACCTTGAACTGAATATGTAGAAACCAGAAAAGACCTTTTAAAGTTAGGGTGATGTTTTCTTTTTTGCCTTTATGAAGGCAGACACAGGCTGCAGAATGGTGACCCTGTTTGATTTTGGCCAGTAGTATGATAGAGAGACCATTGAGAAGGGGCTGACAGTAATCAAGCTGGGATTAATGAAGGCATCCATAAAGGTTTTGGCAGAGGCAAAGTCAAGGTAAGTTCTTAGACAAGCAACATTGCAGTGGTACAATGTACTGGGCTGTTATAGATGTCAGTACACAACCACTGCCTAATGAACTCAAATAAGATTGAGCAGGCAGGGTCAGATAACTCCTATGGGGGTTCATTACTCAAAGATGTTATAACAAAGTCCAGATGTTAAGTTACACAGTACCTCCACCCAGGGAAATTAGGTGGACTAGGTTTCAAAGAAGTACTGCCTTTGGGGAAACAATACCAACTCACTATGTTCTCATTGACAACCCACCAGCATCACACATAATGCAATCCACAATTGCTGGAAAAGCAATACTTTGGCAAATTACAAATGATAAGGCAGGTAGGTAAGTAAAAGTTTTATTTGTTCAACAAGAGTCATTACAAAAGTTTCATGAATACATTTCATGCAAATACACAAGATTACAAATATTGATTTGTTGTCTAATATAAATATATATATTAACTACACACATTTTTCAGTGCACAATTTGAATCATGAATTCAAATGGAATTATTTTAAATTCAAAGACTTCAAGAATCTATACAACCTATCTTGTACAGCCAGATATTCACTATTCATTAATTAGCTAACCAATTGGTCCAAGGTGAGACCAAGGGAAGCCAGTATTGGAGTTAACAATTTCCTTCTTTTTATTTCAAATTGAGGACAGTGTAGTAGTATGTGTTTGAGATCGTCTACTACTCCCATAAGGCAGCAGCAGTTAAAATCACCTATCCCTGGCCTTTTTTGATAGAATAATATATATTTTGCTTTATAGAGCTCCAGTTTGTATCTTGTAATCACTCTTCTTTGCTCTGGATTTCTAAGTATGGTCAAATAAGGTTCCAATTTATGGTCATATTTTATTATTTTGTACCATTTAAAATGACATAAGTTATTTATTTTTGCTATATCTTGTTGGACAATGTCATCTCTTAAGCTAGTCTTTATCATCCATTTAATTTGGAAAATAGGGAGTCTATGTATCTCATATAATAAATTTCTAAGCCACAGGGGAAGAATATCATCCTGTATGGTTTTAATTATGTTCGGTGTGAAACCCATATCATGATATAATATTTGCTCTTCCAAACATCTTCACGGAGCTCGGGTTTCATCTATAAGAAATAAATGAAGTGTGAATGCAGTTCTTTTCTCTAATGTCAAAGTACTTAATGGTAACTGACCCAACTCTCTTCTTAAGATTTCTGATGGTACTGATTGCTGGACTTTCAAAAGATACCTGTATATTTTGTTGATTTCTATTTCAAGAGATGTTATGTTAGATGGAGTCCATATTTCCATAGTTTATAATATTCTAGCATTTATGTTAGCATTAATTACTGTAATTAAGCCTAATATAGAAGATTGTTCCAATCTCCTATGGAATTTTTTAAACGCCATAAAAGATGTCTTTAGTTTTTGTAACATGAGTTTGGTGTGCAAAGTCCATTGTAAATTATTTGCAAACCTTAACCCTAGATAGTCATACAATACTGTGGTATTTACCTTAACTCTATCAATATATAGGGTATATTGTTTGTTGGCACTATTCCCGAAAACCATCATATTCATTTTTCCCATATTTATAAACAATTTATCTTTCCTACATAGGTCCAAAATATGGGAAACTTTTTTTTGTAGACCCAAGAGAGAAGTTGAAATCAAAACTACATCATCTGCATACTCTAATGAAGTCACTGGATACTGACCTATTTTGGGTGAATGGAATTCAGGATTGTCCATACAAACGATAAACTCAATTATAAGTCTAATTAATTATTCATGAGCCTAGTGAGGCTCCTGATTGACTACTGGATCGGTCATTAGCATCATAGAAATGACTGATCCAGCTGCAGACTGACGCTGTACGGCACGCACCCCTCGCATCACACAACTAAAACTGAAATAAAATGGAGTAAACCTGGCATAAATGAAAGTTGTTATTGCAATTAGTCTTATAATCACAATAACAACCTAAAAACTGGCCATATCCTTGGATTAATGATGACTTGACTAGAGGGAGGTGGCCCTTGGCTGCTCCTCAGGCCACCCATCCCTCCAACCAGTCATTAATCTCTCAGAAATGCCCAGCTTCTCAGCTGTTATTGCTTAAATAATATACAAGCAGTCAGAACATTCAAACAATAAATAATGACTTTATTGGGGGGTCAAGAACTAGGCTGTAGGGAAAGAAGAGAGGTTAACAAACATAACATGTGCACCACAACAGCAGTTTACTCCTGGCTAACTAGGCTTCTGCCCTTCTCGAACACAGTGTTCAGCCCAATTGTACTGCTGGGCCACAACCCCAATCCCCACTGGTACCAGTGCTCCATCAGTCTCCTACAGACTTCTGCCAGTCATTCAGTACCCAGGTGCTACATTGGAGTAGGCCCACTAGACACACTGCAGGGGATGACAAGTTGTAATACTTAAATAATAACAGGTAACTAAAATTATAATCCTGTATTTTTTATTTCTTATTTATTGAGGTCTTGGATTACACCAGTGAGCAGATGCTCATTTATAGGTTCCACATCAGTTACATAGACAATACAATACAGATGACAGGGTTACATATGGTACAGGTAAGTTACAGGGTACAACAGCATTAAATGGCTTAGGCAGTATAACAACTAGCTGGTGTCAGAGGTTAACACCCTACTTGGAAACTCTCTGAAGTGAGAAGAAGGAGGGGTTGCAAACATGGGTGGAAGGAGTAATGTAGTTGGGAGCATCTGAGGGGGTAGAGAAGTTGGAGCGATGTCATGATTGGGGGGTAAGTGTAACCTACAGTGCTGGGATGTGGGTTCCTCAACCCAATGAGTTGTCAGAAGGTAAGTGCAGGTAGTTGGTTGATGCTCCAGGAGGGTGCTAATGGTAGTAATCACATTTACTAGATTTTACTAGGTGCTAGAGTCTGCGTTTGAATGATCCAATAGATGTGGCATTGATAACACCAGGAGGTAAGGCATTGGTCCATAGTGGAGCACGATAGTAAAAGGCATGTTGTGCCAGGGCAGTGCAGCATCTGGGAACTTTGTAGGTCTGAGTGGAGGAGTTCCTTGAGGGTTGGGTGCTTAAGTGTGGAGTTAGGAAGTTCTGGACCCCTGTGGCTAGTTGGTTGAGGGATCATTTCTTGGCGATGAGGCAGATTTGGTAGTTTATTCTGTCCTTTAGTTGTAGCACACCTGCCCGGATGTAGAGCTCACAGGTGTGCATTAGTCTTTCTGCACCTGTGAGCAGTCAGCGTGCCTTTTTTAGTGCAGTGGTGATGTGGTTTAGGGCTGTCTGTCTCCGACCCATAGATTGCCATGCCATAGTCAACAAGGGAGACTATCGAGCTGATGATGGCCAGGTTCAATGCCTCATGTATTAGGCAGTGTCTATGCCTGTATAGGCTGGCCTTTGGGGGTGGGAGATGGGGAGAGGTATTGTGGCCATTCCTATTTTTAGCACATGTGGTGTGTCCTCATGTTGTTGCAAAAAATATGTATTGTGCAGAGTATTTTAATTTGTATGTGAAGTTCTAGTATTTCCTTCCCTCTGACTGCTATTAGCAGTTTTTTCTAAATTAGTCTGTTAGCTTACTGCTAGTTTTACGACCCCTGGGATCTTCATCTGAGACAGCTTAACTGCATTCCTTCTTCCCACAATGCATTTTGTCTCATGTGACAGTGATGTAGAAGAGACCCAACATTCAGCACACACATGCCAAACAAACTAAATATCTTGGAAGCTTTACAAGCTGCAAATAAATTACCAGCAGCAAAGTTCTTCAAGACAGTAAGACCTTTACGATGAGGGTAGTCACTATGCTGAATTCTATAGATTTTAAAATATAGCCATCTCTACTGTTCTGAACTGACTGTAAAGCAATACTTTCTGCTGGATTTATGGTCTCTGCTACATCACTGTCACATGAGACAAGATGCATTCTAGGACAAAGGAATACAATTAAGCTGTCTCAGATGGAGATCGGCAGGGGTCATAAAACTACCCTAAAGCTAGCAGGCTAATTTAGGGGAAACTCTTAATAATAGACAGAGGGAAGGACACACAACAACTTAACATACAAATCAAAACACTCTGCACAACATATGTTTTTTGCAAGTTTTGGGTGGACTGCTCCTTTAACCCTGATACCCCTGGCAAGTGTGAACTATAATGGGGGTGGGATAGAACTTTGACCCATTGAGAAGAAGCAGGGCATAGCCCTGTCTAACACTTATGTCCTGCCCTCCTTTAATTACTACATGTGGAGTTCTATTGCAACTAACATCAAACTCATGTGCAGGACTGTCAAAGAAAAAGAACTTGTTAAATTTTATAGTAACTGTAAACTTATTAAACACTGGCAAGGTAATAGCGTTAGTAACAGGCTGACATGTGCAAAGCCACATATTCACTTTGAATGAGCCAGGTGTTGAGCTGGTCATAGGCTCATCATCCCCCTCCCCTTTTATGTAGATATAGCAGCACCAGCACGCTGTATCCAAAAGCAAAAGTCATAGTCGACCTTATTCTGGCATTTCTGTGTCACGGTTAGTGTTATTTTCCCCTGAAACAGTTCAGTAGAGAAATGCCATACCAGCTGCTGCTGCCAAAAACATCTCTGCTGGATTGGATGACTGCCAGTGCTATCCATGACTCTCACAGTTTCCTATTCCAGGTCAGGAAGCAGATGGTTTCATAAGTGTGGTTGTGTGAGGCCAGGATGCTTGATCAGGCATCAGATTGATGTAGGAGCAACAATAAGTATTTGTACAACTGTAAATCATGCAGTAGTGCTCCTATTTTTAAACTTTAGATGCAGTATGTATCTCCAGTGACGCTCTGCTTGAGTGACTGCCATAGTGAAGATCGCTGGACAATGTGATCGCAAGACATAAACTGTCAGTAAATGATGACAGTCTTAAGCATGAGCACCACTTCAGGAGGTCCTCTAATCATTAGATTAGTACCTGTATCCTTAATTTCATCTGCCTTCTGAATACAACAAGCCAATGATGCTGCAGGTTTTGGGGCTAAGGATCTATGTGCCCTCTTCAGGTCTAGGGGTGTTGCACTTTTTAACTTCAGTATTGTCAGGAGGGTTCTTTGCAAAAAAGGTGATCATGTCTTTCCGCTCTGCATTTTCTAGTATCCCAAAAATGCAGAGATTTTGTCATCGAGCACAGTTCTCTAAATCATCCACTTTCTGCAGGAGATATTGTATTTGTCAGTAATGTTCACAGAGCTGTGCCCATGATGTGCATTTAAAAGTCTATCCTGTTGGAGCATTTTTTTCTCTGTCCCAGCCACCCAACTTGTAAAAGTCTGTAACTCTAATTTAGTTTGTCTTGTAGTTTCTTTACATTCTTTTGTATCTAGAAGTATTTGGTTAAGTTTAGCTGTGATATTTGCCAGTTCTTTATTTTCTGGTGGCATACTCATGGTCAGTGCTGAGTGTGCCATTGCGGCTGTTGGTAGCAGATGCATGGGTGCTGGCACCACTTGGATAGTTTCTGTGGTACCTGATCTCGTGGATGATGTCCTCAATTCATTGGTCCCTATGAGGTGGTAGATTGCCCCTTAGAAGCTGATGCTACCAGTACCCTCCTGAATCGTTGGTTTTCAAATTGGTATCAGTGTGATGCTCTGGTTGTCCTGAGTACAGATCTCAGGTTTTCAAGCTGCTGGCTATATTGACAACTGTCAGATGAATGCAAATTATACTCCTGGGGTCCCTTCTCTCTCAATTAAACTGCTACCATCTTGCCTGGAAGGCCACGCCTCCCTCCCCCTCATCCTGTTTTAGTAATTTGCCAACCAGTTTATTAGAACCAGTAAATACTCAGAGGAGGGGTAATTCAGTGCTGCACCACATTAATGGTATTAATGACCTCCACATGGTTAGAGCAGGTAGAAGCATGGACATGACTTAACTGGTGGCATGCATTTTCAGTGTATAGAAACAGATAGTTTGGCATGGCACTTATGTGTACTGGTCATTAGTTTATAATACAAAACTTAGCAGCGGGGGAGGCTGAAGTGCATTTGGACAAGTCTGTGGTTTAATCTGTGAGTGAGCAAGTGGGTAGACTGACATTTGAGTAATGAGTTACCAAGCAGGCAGGCAGGAGTGTGATTTTAATCATTATTTTAAATAGCAGTGCTGTTCTTTTGTTATATACCTCCTTATTTTAAATAAAACAAGATTTTAAAAGAAAATACTTCCACCAATGGAACAGTTTTCTTTTAAGTTAGTGATGAAAGTATTGTGTTCAATGCTTTTCCTTAACTGAACAAAGACTGAGTAATGGACGGAGAGTGAGATGGGAGGCCAAGTGAATTAGTAATAGTAAGAGTGAGGGTGGTTGGCTTGTCAGATGGGGAAACCAGCTTTGCAAAAAACTGATTGGTATGAAACAGTAGCAAACAGCAAGAAAAGTATTATGTCAGCTAACATAGTGAACAAGACTGCAGGTTTATTTGAAATCATGTTTTTTTCCACTTGAGTGTCCATGAGGGGGAAGAAAATGGTGCCTGTTAAGTTTCGAAAGTTATATGTTTTGTATCCTGATTACCAGGGCTTTTTTCTTTTACCCATTGGTTGTGCTGATTCAATAGATGGAGTCCTGGCCAATCAGAAAGCAGTACCTGTTTTATTAATACTGTTGACTGCTGTAGTATATGCAGAATTTTTAATTGCCATGGTATACACTTTTAATTGATGTATATACATGGAAATAACTGCTAACCACTTCTGTGGGGCAAAAGTTCCATCAGTTTAGTATATACAGTGGTGCTGGCCTGAATGTAATGTAGTGCCTCAAGTCAGTGTATGACAAAAGGGATTAGCCACTACTGAAATTGCCTTGTATGTTTACTGCAGTACAGAAGTCCATGCCTCACATGGTACAAGCCACTCAGAAGGGGAAATAACAAAAACTCCACTTCAAGACTCATGAAGCATGGATTGACCTGGTGGCAGTGGACAGTCTTGGTTTGAAGAATTCTGATTGTGAAGTGTGAACTGCAAGAGGTAGGGCTGGTGCCGTAGGGGCTGCATTGATTTTAGTTTGATTTTTGATCCCACCTGGACTTCAGTTGCTATGACTGCTCTTGTTTTTTACCTTTACCTACCTTTTAAAATAGTTAAGACTGCGGCGTTCATCCAAGCCCTGACCTACTTGGTGGTAGCGGTCAGCATTTGGCCTAAAGAATTAGCCTGTAAGGACTACAAAAAATACTACAGTTGTTGCTGTCTTGGACCTCCTTTTACCATCTGATAGCAGCAAGGACTATGTCAATTATTTGAGTTTGGTCTGACCTGGTGGCAGTGGTCGGCACTGACTCGAAGAATCGACTGTATAGGGAGTATGAGATGGTGGGGTATTTTTATCTTTAGAAGAGTATTACTATAAATAGACTAGCATTGCAGCTTTTTTGACTTGGACTAGATTTTAATTTTTTCCCCTGGCTCCTTTCCTGTATCACAGTTCATCTCTTGGTAGCAGTTAATGACATGTGGTAATTTTCTGGGCATAGAATGACTTGGTGGCAGTGGTCAGAACCAACCTGAAGAACCAGACTGTGTTGGGGGGGCAGGAGGTGCCTCATCATAGGGAGTCACTATAAATAGATTTAGCATGGCTCCTCTGCATTTGATTCAGATTTCACCGGGATTAAATATTATTGGGCGCTGTAGTCCTACACCTTCACCCACCCTCTGGTAACAGTTTTAAAAAATGGTGTAATTATCTAAGCACGGACCGACCTGGTTGCAACGTCCGTACTGGCTGAAAAAAACAGTTGTGTTGTGCATGAGGGTTAAGGGCCATTTCATTTGTAACGGGAATTTTTTTCTTTTCTGTTTTAAAATAATTTTTATTAATATTGATCTGTTTGTTGTTTTGGGCTGGGTGGGGATTGAAATTATCTGCAAAGCAACAGTGTGTATTCTCAAAAATAAATTATACTACTAGTGGAGGTACTACAGTGCAATTACAAGAACATTTGAAGTATGATATAATTATGTTTTTGATGGTAGGAAAAAGTGCTCTAGAATGCAAGGACCTCTTTAGTGAATACTTTCTTATAGTATCTTGTTTCAAAGGTGTTACAATTATCAAACATAAAATCAATATTAGAAAACATCTATGGACTAAGTCTCACTATGGGTTGTCCTTGTATAAGATGAAACATTATGCAATATATCTTCTGCAGGTGTTGGGTTCAGTTCACCCTAACCCTGGTCCTGTTAAAGCACCTCCTGACACCCCTAGGGGTTTCACTGACTGCCTCCACATTAATATAGGGAGTCTGTTACCTGTGTTTGATGAGTTTGCTGCATTGGTTGAATTGAGGGACCCAGATGTTGTGGCAGTCATTGAATTTTGGTTGAATGATAGAATTAGTAATGCTGAGGTCTCATTGCCTTTTTATAATCTTTATCAGAGGGACAGACTGAGTAAAAAGGGAGGTGGATGTCTCCTTTATATTAAAAAATATCTTCGGTCTACATTACTTTTAATGAGTGACAACCAGCAGCCCTGTGCATTCATAACAGTAAATGTTAATTTAGGTAAAAGGAAAAAGAACCTTATAGTTGCCTCTGTTTATATCCTGCCTGGATCAGTTGATGTAGATTTTAATATGTTTCAGAACCAGGTTCAAATCTGAAACAAGAATCATGCAAAAATCATATTAAGGGACTTTAACATAAACTGATTGTCAGAGAAATCCTTACCATTTAGAAATAAAGTAGCTAATCTTTTCCTTAACCAAACTGTCGATTTCCCAACCCGTATTAATTCTAAGGGTGGTACTGTGGCACTGATTGATTGGGTCTTTGTGGCACATAAGGACAGGTTTTGGAAGGTTGAAATATTGTCTGATTCAATAAGTGACTATTCACCAATTTATTGTTCATGGTCTCTTAAAAAGAGGAGATCGTCACTTAGGGTTTTTTTTCTGGAGTCTTAAAAAGGCAAAAGTACAGGCTTTTAAAGAATATTTAGCTCAGATTGATTGGAGTTATGTGGATCATATTCCTGATATAAACTTGATTTTTGAATTTTTTTCCTGAACATTTTAATAAAGCTTGTGATTTTTTTTGTACCCATGAGGAAAAAGAGGGTTAGAGGGAAAAAAAGCAAGTGGGTAACCATAGAATTATTTGAACACTTTAACAAAAGAGACACTGCTTGGGCTAGATATAAAAAGAGTGGATTGAGGGCACATCTTCAGGAACATAAAGAATTAAAGAAAAAGATGTAAGAAGTTAGTGAAAAAAGCAAAAAAAAGATAATGTTTAAGCCCAGCAAAGGGGTGCTCATAATAATCCAAAAAAATTGTACTCAAATATAAATGAATTGTCTGGGTGTGAACAGAATTTCAGATCCCAGTGCAATAAACATTGATGGGCAATGTATTACTGACCCGGTGGTTATTGCTGACCATTTAATCACTTTTTTGTTAATTTTGGAAAATGTTTACCTTTGGGAATAGCTGCTCCTGTTTCAGATGATAGAGGTGTTACTGACTCTCAAAGGCCTTATTTTTACTTTAAATATTTGACACCCAAGATTGTAAGGCAATATTTAGTTGAGTCATTTTCTGAGACTAGATTGGGACCAGATCAGTCAGTTATGAAGTTTTTAAATTGGCTATTGATGAATTAATAATACCTGTACAAAAATTGTTTAATTTCTGATTGCAATTCAGAGTACTCCTTGATATTTAGAAACAGGTTAATGTTATGCCAGTTTTCAAGTCTGGGAGCCATGCCACTGTGTTGAACTATAGGCCCATTTCAATTCTGTCCCCCCGCCCAAGGATCTTGAGGGGGTCATCAGTGATCAACTGCACGATTACATGACTAACTACGGTTTGCTTACCAAGGAACAACAGGTTTTTGGAAATTGCATGACACTATCACTGCAATGATTGAATTAGCTGAGGAGCTTCACAGGGCCTTGGATGGGGATATGTTGGAGTGGCCTTCCTTGATTTAATGAAGGCCTTTGATCTTTTTGATCATAAATTGGCATTAAAAAAATTAGCAGAGCTGGGCCTAGCAGTGGTTCTCAGATTATTTTGACTAATCGAACACAAAGGGTAAAATGTAATAACTTGTTTTCCTCTATTTTGCCCTTGTATATGGGGGTCCCACAGGGGTCAGTCTTAGGACCCCCATTATTTAGTATTTTTATAAATACAGTGTCTAATATTCCTAAGTATTCTTGTATAACTGTATATGCTGATGACACTGTTCTTTTTACTTCTGAGATAAATGTTGCCAATTTATAGGAATGTTTGCAATTTGATTTTAAGTTGATTTCGGATTGGTTTGAATTAAATGGCCTGTGATAAATGTGAAAAAGAAGACAATGTCTTGGAGTAGACATAATCTAGGAAAATGCTCAACTTTGACTACAATGACACCTAGAGGTGATTGTATTGACCAGGTATACACATTTAAATACTCAGGATTTTCTCTGTTGTCTTTTACATGCCATGTTGATTATATTGTTAAAAGTATTAATTGCCATGTTGGTTTTCTTTATCAAAACAGGAATAATTTTAGCTCAGAAGTAAGCAAAATTGTTAGTCAACAGTTTGATTTGTTCTGTTGTTGGGTAAGGATTAGTAGTTTATTCGGCAGCATGTAATACTACTCTTGAAAAAATAAATGTTGCTGTAAATAATGCCCGTAGATTTGCCCTAAACTGTAAAAGGGATAATCATAGATGTTGCTTATATAACGCACTTAATTGGGCACCACTTTATTCTAGAATCAACTATAATATGGCAACCGTGTGTAAAAACTCTCCTTTGGCTCATACCCTGAGGGGGGAGGTCCAAATGCTCTTTAATTATGTTTTAAATAGATTTTCTACTAGGAACATGGCATGCGAGAAGCTTCAGTTACCATTTTGTAGAACAAATCTGGGACACAGGTCTTTCTAATTGAGAGGAGCCAAGGTTTGGAATTCACTTCCATCTGGGATCTGCCACTTGAGTATTTTCAATGTTTTTAAAATTAATGCATTACAGTTGTTCTTAAATGAGATTACTTGGTGATTGTAAATGATTGTTTGTATTGTTGTTTGTATGTTTGAATCTGACGTGGACACCTTTGAAAATGGGCTATTGTAGCACAAAGGTTTTCTCAAATAAAGAAATGAAATGAATGAAACCATTTAACAAGCCAAAAAACAGTTTGGATCCCCACTGAACATGGTTTGCCAATGTGTTTGAAACTGTATTTAAACCATGCAAGGGTCCTGGTTTTAACCCTTAGGCTGCCGCTGACAAGATATCTTGTCCTAAAAACCTATGCGTTCTAAATCTTTCGGCAGCCTAAGGGTTAAAACCGGTTTTAAACCTGGTTTCAAACCAAACACACTTTACCTGGTGGTGTGGATGGAGGACAAAAGAATGATCTGTGTTTAACCTGCAGCCTCTGTTGTTCCTCTGTGGACCCATGACACATTGTGACTGCTTATCCCAGCATGCATTTTCATACCACTGAAGCTTGTTGAGAGTGTAGGAAATACATGATGGTGAGCAACTGGAACTGCAGTAGGCAATTTTGACAGGAGCCAGTGAATATTTAACAGCTTCCGACTACATTTTTGTTTTCATCCTTCAAAATAAGTGATCAATCTGCCAGCTGCTCAGATGATGTGACCAAATTCCTGACTGAGTATTGGTCACAGGAGTTTGAACAGGAAGAACTCTCAAACTACAGGAGAAGTACAAAAATAATCAAAAGATTTCAAACAATTTGATGGAAAACAATGTGGAGAGAACAGTCAAACAATGTAGAGAACAAAAATTAGGCAGTTAAAATGGAACTATCACAAAGTGAAGGAAGGGACTTGTAGATGATGTGGTGGCAGGACCACATGACAATTTTTTGAGGAGCTGGGCAGAATTTTGGGAACCTATCCAACATCCTGTCCTTGTACTTGAGAGAGCTCACTGGAGCCACCTACAAGTGAAGAGTCTGATGAATATTTTGAGCCAGATAACTTTAAGGGCCTAATTCTGAAAGTTGTTAGATTGCCGCAAGATGCCTGCATCAAACATAAATGATGCAAGTGGCACCTTGCGTCAAAAAATGTGCCCTGAGCTATTCCCCAAGGCAGCCTGCATCAAACACAGGCTACATGCTCCAATGAGGGATTGTGCCAGCCTTGCAAATAAAAATAGGCTGAAGCATGGCACTAGGGGCCTCGCGGCAGATGCATGCTTCCATATCCCCTACTTTGGCATTCCCAAATCCCTCCCAGAGGGCAATGGTTTAAGTACCATTAGACCAGACCTTAGAAACCCTCTGGGAGGGTTGTTGAACCTGTGCACAATTACCATGCCCCCTTAGCTCTGATCCCCGAGTATGAAATAAAAATATCCCTGGTAGTCTAGGGTACCCCCTAGCCCTGATCCCTGAGTGTACAATGATAAAATATCCCCAGTAGTCTAGGGCACCACCTGGCCCCAATCCCTGAGTGTACAATAAACTTATCCCTGGTAGTGTAGCACCCCCACTCTGAGTCCCGATCACCAATCACCATGTACAATATTTTACAATAATGTCCTCTGTAGTCCACCGCTTCCCTCCTTCAGCCTCAATCCCTGATTGCTACGTACAATATTTTACAATAATGTCCCTGGTAGTCCACCACACACCCCAGCCCCGATCCTCAATTGCCATGTACAATATTTTACATTAATGTCCCTGGTAGTCCATCACCCTCCAGCTCCAGCCCCGATCACTGATCACCATGTAGAATATTAAAATAATGTCTCCAGTAGTCTAGGCCTCCCCCAATCTCAATCCCTGATGTCCCCAAAACTATTACACAGATTAGTCCTGGTGGTCTAGCAGTCCCTTCACTCCAGCAGGCAGTCCCCCACCACCCCGGTCCCCCCATCTCCAAGGTGGTGACCAGCACAGACCTCTGCACACTTACCCGGCTGGCTGTCAACTGAGCTATTAATAAGCACTTACTTACAGTATGAGGTGTGTAGAGGGCTGTGTTGGTCGCTAGCTCAGAGATAGAGGACAAGGTATTGAGTTTCCTTCTGAGTTTGGGGGGTTGGGGGACCCCTAGACTAGCAGGATTGTCTGTGTAATGGCTTTAGGGACATCAGGGATTGTGGTGGGAGGGGAGGCCTAAACTACCAGGGACATTATTTTAACATTGTGCATGGTGATCAGGGATCAGGGCTGGGGGGTGGATTACTGGGGACATTATCTTAAAATATTGTACATTGCGATCGGGGATTGGGGTTGGGGGGCAGTGGACTACTGGGGACATTTATGTAAAATATTGTACATGGCGATTGGGACTGGAAGGGGAGTGAGCTACTGAAGACATTAGGGGCTGCTAGACTACCAGGGATAAGTTTCATTGTACACTTGGGGGTTGGGGCCGAGGGCACTAGCCACCATGGACTGCTGTCCATGGTACTCTTGCCACATGGATGCCCCACAGCTTGTGGCACACCTTCATGTTGCGCTGTCTATTTGGCACAGGATCATGGTTGTTGAAAGCGCGCGGCCTTGACACTGGGACCCTACCCAATAGAGAAGCGGGTGCAAAGTCCCTGGCACACTGGTAATTGATGCAAGCCACCTTTGGCGCAGCTTGTGCTGACTTTTGAGAATCAGGCCCAAAGAGACAAGTAAAGCATATTACAATTCTATGTGTTGGGGAAAAATATGTTTACCTGTTCAATCAACATATGATTTGAGTTGTGAGGGGAAGAGGTTAACTGAATAGCAGATCAAGTGTAACAGCATCAGATTCAAGCTGATTTTTTCCTTTGTTTAATTTTTCATAGCTTGGATGAGGCTGGGATAAAGCGAGGGTTTTCGTTGCTATCATGCACTTGTTAATCTGTAATTATTGGAGTCTAGATATGGGATATTTGGGGTATCTATATACCTATGTAGATCACAATTTTGTTTAGTGGTTTAGAGATGTTTTATTTTATTCATTTTTTTTTTTGTGTGGTTTTTGCATTTGTAGTTACATTCAATATAACTTTCTGCTCCTTTTTTTTCAGATAATGATGCAGATTTGGAGACAGCTGTGACTACTGACAGTGCTTCACTGAACACTTCTGGGGTTACCCAGCCTGGCACAGAACCAGTATTTCCTGATCCAAGACACAACAGTGAGCTTTCAACATCCTTGGGATCATTGTCAAACAGTACCTCCAGCACTGAACCAATTTAACGTAAGAAAAAAACAGAATCAGCCACATCCAGGAACTGGTGAAATCAGTGTTCAACCCCACCTAGAAAGGACCCTCTCTGTTCTCTCACCGGGGATGAGGGAAGAGTTCCCCATGGTGCACCAATCAACCAATGGGGCAGCTGTCCTTTTGGCCAGATGCATTCCTGGCAGGCTGGCCCAATCAGGCACATAATGTGCCTGAAGGGTTTAGCTTGTGGACACGCCTGGGTGTGTGTGTCTGGGGCCATTATATAAAGAGCTGGCTCAAGGAGACTAGCCCTCTCTGGGCCAGCACAACAAGGGCATTTGGTTCCAACTTCAACAGATCAGGTAAGCCTGCCTCCCAGTTACCCTCATGGTCTTCCTGCTCTTCTCTGCCCACACAGTCTTCTTCTTGCCCTGTTTGTCTGTACCCCTGTCCCTTTTACAGATTTGAATTCTCCGACATGGCTCTCATCGAAAAGTTTTCTCCCCTCTCCTGTTCAGTGGAGCAGCCCACCATGGGCAGCAGCCCACTTCCTCATCCTGCTTTGTCCTCCTTCTTCCGCATGCCTACTTCTTTTCATGGCCACCTCTTTCCCTGTTGTCCAGGGAGGCTACTTTAGTCTTGTTGTGAGTTTATTTATTCATTTTATTTAGTTTTTGTTGACCGGGTAAGTGCACTAGACAAATCCTGCCTATTTTCAGGCATGACCTGGGGGAGGGGGACACAGATGAATGCCAACTGACCTTGAACCAGACCAAGCTGTTGGTGGTATTTTTTAGTGAATGAGGGAAATTTGGCCAGGACACTGGGGAAAATCCCCAACTCTGTGGTAGGGGGAGCTGCCGTGCTGTCTTGCTGAATGGTAGATGTTGGTCAGACTTTGGAAGAGATGGACGTTGCTGCTGTGGAGCAGCCTGTGGGATTTCTGCAGGGTACTGTACACCCTGTGGAGACAGGAGTTCGATCCGAGTTGAAGTGCGCATTGCATGGTGAGACCCATGCGATGGGAGTGATGGAGACTGGCGTCCCTCTTACCTTTCCTTTCCTTTGGATGTTGCTCAACCTTCTGATATTTGTGATGCAGCTGTTCCTACTGTTCTACAGGGCTCAATGGCTGTGGCAGAGTCAGTTCTGAAACATGTCAGTGCAGGTCGAATTCCTAGTGATGACATGGTGCAGGATGGAACGTGGAAGCAAACCGCAACTGACACTGATGGCAGCTCGTCAAAAGAGCAAGCGTTGCTTGATGCTGACTGGATGTGTGTCGATGGTATGTGGATGCCTGACTCCAGCTGGGAGTCTTTTTCACCATCACGAACTGGACCCTTAGACACGATGGCTGCTGGACTTTCTGCAGGTCAGAATTTTTCTTCTTCTACTACTCTGGGGATGAATGCTGGCCAGGAGGGGGTTCCAGAAGATTTAGGCCTCAACCCTGATGCTGATTCTCATGTTCCTCTGGCTGGTTCACCCCCTCTTCCCCTCAGAGAGATTCTGGCTGACAAGGACCCCATTATTCGGACCTTTTCAGAAGAATAAGTTAGAACAGGCCCCTCAACGTAATGCAGTGTGCCTGCGGTATCGAGGTGGCTTGCCTGAACATCCAGATTGGACTTTTGTCGCTCGTAAGCTCCTTAAGGAATCTATGCTTTTCATTGCTTCTGATATTTATGCTTTAATTAATGTTTAAAGCTACCAACTTTCTGAGGCCTAAAACTGGGACGTACATCTTGGCCATGATCCCCCCACCCAGTGTGTCACTCCCATAGGCACCGCCACAGATAACACTGCACATAATCAATTAAATTTTGCTGCTTGCTCTGGCCATGCCACCCCACAGTAACACCAGTAGCAAACATCCACATTAAAACAATACATCATTCTGCTGCAGCAAGTTCCAAATCACGATGTACAGAAAGTTAATAAGAAGCAAACCTGCGTTAAACTGTGAACAGACATTCGAGCTGCATGTATTGCTCCTCCTGACAGTCCCATCCAACCCGCTTACACTCACCTCAACTGCTGAGCCAACTTCACTTCAGTGATTCCCACCACCACACCAGATTGTTTTCACACACTTCCCTACAGCTGATCAGGTTTGGGTACCTTAGTTCACTACTGCCGGCCTCTTCTCTGTCTGGAGTCCCTCTTAGCTGCTGGCAGGCAGACGTCCACATGCGCTTGTTTGCTCTACTACCCAGTCTAATCTAACAGGAAGAAACATGCTTTATTGTGCTCCTACTGACATGCTTGCAGAGCAACACTAGCCCAAGCAGCACCATAGTGGTGCAGAAATAACCATCACTTACAGATTAGCAGTCAGGGGCAAACAAAAAAAAAGGGACAAAACTGGGACAAGTAAGCAAAGACCAGGACAAAAGTGACATTTTGCAAAACTTGTGGGGACACTGGGACATGCTGCCTAAAATAGGGACTGTTGGTAGCTTTATTAATGTTCGTGGAGAAGACACTTTTGATATTAGTTTTCGAACATTTGCAGGACTGGATAGATTTTGGCAATTATATGACTTGCAAAACTTCTCCTTTATGGGTTCCTTTTTTGGCCATTCTCCTTACTAAGCCCCTATTCAAAACTGTCCATATTATGTTTTGAAATGAAGGGGTGCATGTGGGGGATATACAGTATTGGTTAGAACACAAATGTCATGTACTACGCCCTCCTACAACTGTTATTGATGAGGGGATTTGGACGGGCAGTTGGAAATTTAAAGTTAAGTTACATATTGTGGGAGTGGTGTGAGGCCAGAGGGTATGGGTTGATGGGGGATTGGGGGGAGACCTGGGAGGATAAGGAGCTGTATGCTAGAGATAGACTCCATCTCAATTTGGAGGGGAAGGGAATCTTTAAGTTGAAAATATAGGGGTTCATTGGTGAAAAGTGGGGTTTAAACTTGTGAAGGGGGGTGGGATGGGAGAAAAGGCTGTCAAGGGGGTGCCGATAAAGGAGGGACTCTGTCTCCACCCCCCTGGGGACCAGGAGGATTGCAGGAAAAGGCCAACTGGCAAAGTGCAGACCAGGGGAAAACAGAATCCCCATGGGAACACGGCAGGGAAATGGAACTATAGGGAAAGGGTGGAAGGTAGTCCTGCTAAATGCCAGGAGCTTGGGCAATAAAATGCCTGAGCTCCAGGTGATGCTAACTGAGGGAGCAGTGGATGTGGCAGCGTCACTGAGACTTGGGCCACCTGCGGACATGACTGGGACCTGAACCTGGAGGGTTACACTATGTTCAGGAAGGACAGGGGGGAGGGAAGGGGAGGAGGAGTAGCAATGATAGTCAAAAACTGCATTGGCATAGGGGGAGTAGAGGAGGCGGAGGGAACCATGGAGGCGATTTGGGTCACCTTGATAACAAGGGGGGCCAAGAGAGTAAAAATAGGAGTGGTGTATAGACCCCCTGCCCTGGCGGAGGAGCTGGAGGACAGTCTGGTGGCAGATGTTGGGAGACACTGCAGACTGGGCAGAGGAATGGTGGTGGTGTTGGGGACTTAAACATGCCAGGAACAGACTGGGAGACTATGACATCCTCTGTGACCAGGAACAGAGGTTGTTGGATGTCTTTCAAGACGCTCTAATTCAGCAGGTGAGGGAGCCGACCAGGAGGCGTGGGTACTGGATGTGGTCCTGGCAGACAGTGACCAGATTGGGGGCCTGGAGGTAAGGGACCCATTGGCGGGGAGTGACCATGCCACGGTCTGGTTCTGCCTGGACCTAGGAGGGGTAGAAGGCTGCACAAAGACGGAAGTAACCGACTTCAGGGGGGAGGATTTTAAGGAAATGGGAAGGACCCTTAAGGAGCATTTGGATGGGATTGGGTCAGACATGGACACTGATAGTAGGTGGGAAATCATCAGGAGAGGGGTGCAGGATGCTACCAGCACCTGTGCAAGAGTAAGACGAAAATGCGGTAGGGCCCAAAAACCCTGCTGGTGGACCAGGGAGGTCCAGGAGGTGGTGCAGGGAAAGAAAGCAGCTTATAAGCAATTCAAGTGCTCAAGGAGTGAAAGGGATTGAGGGGAGTACGAGCTGATGGCTAGAAGGGCCACTAGAGTGGTGAGGGTGGCTAAGGCAAGGAAGGAGCAGAACCTGGCCAGGGAAATTAGGAGAGGGAACAAGGGTTCTTTAGATACATTGGGGAAAAATGAAGGGTGAAGGGGCAGATTAGCAGGATTAAATCAGGGAGAGATGGGCACAAGACCCGGGGAGCAGGCTGAGGTACTAAATGAGTACTTCACCTCAGTTTTCACCAAGGAAAATGGGGGTGCTGCATCATACATGGGAGGAGACAGAGATACTGAGGAGGGGGACCCTTACCGATCGGCGGGTCTGGGGAGAGGGGAGGCATCACTGGCAGGTGGGGGGAGGGCTAAGCAGAGAGAAGAGGTACCAGAAGTGGAAATCACAGCAGAGAGAGTGAGGGAAGCCCTCAGCTCCCTTAAGACGGAGAAAGCACCGGGGCCGGATAAATTACATCCCAGAGTGCTGAAGGAACTTGCGGATGTCCTGGCGAAACCCCTGGTGGAGCTTTTCGCCATCTCTCTGAGGACAGGGTGGGTGCCCCAAGACTGGAAGGTGGCGCATATAGTGCCTATCCACAAGGGGGGATCAAGGGAGGTGCAGGGAACTACAGGCCTGTCAGCCTGACATCGGTGGTGGGCAAGGTGATGGAGGGCATTGTCAAGCAGAGGCTGGGGGGGACCTGGATAAGTCAGGGTGCCTGGATGATAGACAGCATGGATTCATCCTGGGAAATCGTGTCAGACAAACCTGGTGGAGTTCTATGACTGGGTGACAAGTGCCTTGGACCTGGGTAGACCAGTGGACGCCCTCTTTCTAGACTTCAGCAAGGCATTTGACTCTGTTCCTCACGGGGGCCTGTTGGATAAGCTGGGAGAAATGGGGGTGGGGAACCAGATGATCAGATGATAGGCAATTGGCTCCAGGACCAGACCCAGAGGGTCGTAGTTGGTGGGATAGTCTCATCCCCAAGGAGGGTCATTAGTGGGGTCCCACAGGGATCAGTCCTTGGGCCCCTTCTGTTCAACGCCCACGATCTGACATAAGGACAGGAATCAGGAGTGAGATGAGTCTCTTTGCAGATGACTCCAAAACTGGGGCGGTGGTGGATGGGGAGGAGGGGAGGGTGGCCCTACAGGGGGACCTGGAGGCTCTGGAAAGATGGTCTAGAAAGTGGAAGCTGAGGTTCAATGCAGGGAAATGCAAGGTACTCCACCTGGGGGCCAGAAACCCAGGCCAAGTGTACACCCTGGGGGGGAAATGCTACAAGTCTCGATGGCTGAGAGGGACCTGGGGGTGGTGGTGGATGTCAAGATGAACAACTCTGAGACTTGTAGGAGGGCAGCAGCCAAGGCCAACAGGATGCTGGGATGCATCGCTAGGGGGATCACCTCCAGAAGGAGGGAAGTGATACTCCCTCTGTATAACTGCTTGGTGAGGCCACACCTTGAGTACTGCGTGCAGTTTTGGAGGCCACACTTAAAGAGGGACATTAACCTCCTGGAGAGGGTCCAGAGGAGGGCAACCAAAATGATTTGGTGCTTGGGGGACAGGACCTATGAGGAGAGGCTCGAAGAGCTAAATATGTACACATTGGAAGAGAGAAGGGACCGGGGGGACATGATAGAGGTCTTCAGGTACATGAAGAGGGTAAATAGGGGAGGAACAGTCAGGGTGCTTCGAAGGAAGGAGGAGGGGGCCACTAGAGGGCATGGGTGGAAGCTGGAGGGGGGAAGATTCAGGGGAGAAAGGAGGAGGTGCTACTTCACTGAGAGGGTGGTGGAGCCATGTAATGCACTGCCTAGGGGGCTGGTGGAGGCAGAGACAGTGGAGGGGTTCAAGAGGGGGTGGGACAGGTACAGGGGAAGGGTTCTGGAAGCAAAATCAATGCAGCAAGAATATCCGGAACTGGGAAGGGAGAAGCCAGAGAAGGCGAGGGGGATAGCAAGGTCAGCACCCAGGGTGGGGGCTGACCAAACGAGCAGACACAAAAGACCGTTAGGCCTATTCTGCTGGCATTTTAGTATGTTAGTATATTATTGACAATGACATTGTGCACATTCCCAACAGTTTTTTTCTGGGAAAGGATTGACGGATCTGTTTTTAACCCTGATCAGCCTAGGGCCTGCTATAAGTGTGGTAGTCGCAGTCATCTTAGTAGTGTCTGTGACAAGGTCAAACATGCATTGTGTGGAGATTTCGATCACGAAAGTGGGGTCTGCCGTAATGCATTTAAATGTAATCTCTGTGTTAAACCGGGACACGCTTACCATCAGTGTCCCTGGGCTGGGCAAAACAGGCAGGGTGGCGTCAATAAGGATGATCTTATTAACAAGGCTCAAAATGCATATAGGCCTCATACTAAGATCCAGTATGCACCACCACCACCTGACTCTGGTGCCCGACCTACTCCCGATGTTGGGCCTGAGGTTTCTCAGACTGCTTCACGGTCTACAGGGACTGGCCCTCCTGAAGAGGTGCAGGATTGCTTGCCTAACTCTGATATTTCTGACACTGTAGTACCTGAGCCTATGCCTCCCCCTAAACCTGAGTTTCAAACTCCACATCCCAAAAGAGTTACTAGGGCGACTAGTAAAATTATTCCTCCGGTTGTACTTCTCTCTCAGAACCCGTTTCAAGTGTTACAGGATCAGGATGGGGAATCTGAATCGGATGTGTCTACTAAATCTGTTGTTCACTCTGAAATGGAGCTGGAGGAGGAGGGGTGTGTGGATGTTGCAGTTCCAAAGTAAAAAATCTGGAAAAAAAATTAAAAAAATAAAACTTAAACTTTTATGGCGTCTTTACACCTAGTCTCGTTCAATACCTGCAGTATGAAGCATTTCAAGAAGAGATTGGCTTCTTTACAGTATTGCAGGTGTTTGGCTGTGGATATTGTTTTTTTGCAGGAGACTAGGTTTACTTCCTTGATTGATGTTTACTTGGGATGGAAATCATGGATGGAAGGTCCTTCCTTTTGGTCTTTTGGGAAGGATGTGGCAGGTGGTGTAGGAATCCTTTTTCCCAGTTCCCAAGTCCGGGTTTTACGTTTGGTGGATTTGTTACCTGGGAGAGTTTTACTCCTAGATTGTATCTACCTAGGGTATTCTTTATGCCTTATTAATACTTATGCTCCTCAAACTAAGACGGCCCATATTGACTTATTTAATTTGGTTAAGCCCTTTTTGTTTACCAAATTGCATGTTATTTGGGGAGGGGATTTTAATTGTAGTTTGGATATTAAAATTAAGGATAACATTCAGCGGAAGACCTATTGTGATACTCATGCTTTGCAAGATACTATTCAGACAGTAGCCCTGTCTGATGCTTATTGTCTGCTCTCCAGGGATGCAGGGGTTACTTATAGACAAAATATATTTTCTTCCCGGATTGATTATTTTTTTCTATCCAAATATCTGTTCCCTATTACTTTTAATTTGCAACCTAATGAAATTTCGGATCATTTGACTTCATGTTGTGTGGTAGGTTTATCTGCTATTCCTCCTAGGTTTCCATCTGTAGTTAACTGCTGGAAGTTAAATACTTCTTTATTGGACCTTGTGGATGTGAAACATCAATGTTCATATGTGTTACACTCCAGATTATTTGTGTTGGATATGTATGATGACTGTGGTTCCAGGTGGGTAGATACTAAATCTAACCTTAAGCAGTTTTTTATTCGCTTAGGTACAACTGGGAAACATGATGATTATCTTAAATATTTAGGGTTTCCGAATCAGTATTATCGACTTCTGTCATTGCCCCCTATTTCTGATGCCCAGATACAGCAACAAATTAGTGATATCAAAGCTAAGATGAGGCACTATCAATATGATAGGGCAACTTCTCTGCAGGCAGAAATGTGTTTTGGTCTGTGGAAAACTCCTTTTGCTGACCCTTTTACTGCTTGCAAGAAATCCTTGGACTGTAAATTAATGGAGGGATTATTTGATTCTAATGGGGTTTTGAAACATTCGGACGTAGAAATGTTAAATATTATAGAACAATTTTTGCATAAACAGCATGGAGATCCTTTTCTTCCCTTTTACACAGGGAAGAGGTTTTTCAGTTTTCACCTCCTGGGATTACACATGAACAAGTCTCTGATTTGGAGTGTACTATCCTGATCACTGAAGTGACATAGGCAATTGTTCAATTGGAATTGGGGGTTTCTCCTGGTGAGGATGGTTTTACCAATGAGTTTTACAAACACTATTCTGTTGAACTTAGTTCTGTTTTATGTGAGCTATATAATGAAATTTTACAGACTGGAAGGTCCTTTCCTAGGTTTACTGTTGTATTGGTTATTTTTTTATACAAAAAAAGGATTGTGAAATCACATAGAGAATTGGAGACCTATCAGCCTTCTCAATACTGATTATAAAATCCTGGTCTCCATACTGTACCATAGGCTACAGGCTATTGCCACTACTGTTATTCACCCTGCATAGACCTGTTCCATTCCCATTAGATCTATACAACATAACCGTGCTTTTTTGAGGGATGTGTGTGATTTCGGTGCTTATCATCGGCTTTCGGGATATTTGATTGCCTTAGATCAGACTAAGGCATTTGATAATGTCTCTCATGCTTCTCTGCACCTAGTATTGTGTAAATATGGGAATTCTGAAACTTTTCAGAACTGGATGTCTTTTGTATCAAGATGCTTTGTTATGTCCAATTGTTAACGGTCTTGTAGGGGATGGGGTTTATAGTTATAGAGGGGTACAGCAGGGCTGCCCATTTAGTCCGTTACTTTATACTTTTGCCTTGGATCTGGTAGTATGGATGATCATTCAAGATAGTAGAATCTGGGCCTTTCTCCAGCTTTGGATTTGCTACCGCAAAAGATTGTGGTTTACGCGGATGATATTTGCCTTACTGTCATCTGCTGATTCTGTCTTGCAATGCATGACTGCTTTGAACTACTATGCAGGTATCTCTGGGGCTGCAATGAATTCTTCTAAAAGTATGGGGGTCTATATAGGAGTTGGGCCTTATGTTCCCAATGTCATTCAGATCATGATTTCTGACACTACTATTAAGATATTGGGTTGTCATTTCGGTAATGGGGATTTAGCAGGCCTGAACTGGATTGAGAAACTTGAACTTGGAGAGAGAAAGGTACAACAGTGGAAGTCCTGGTCTTTATCGAAAAAGAAAAGAGTTTTAATTGTGAAAACGTTTTTGTTACCTATATTTCTTTATATTAGCGCTATTTTTACTGTCCCTTTAAATCTGGAAACAAGGCTTTTAAGTTGTTTTTTTCAAATGGTTTGGGGCAGCCAGTTAAACCCCATTAAGAGAGATTTTATGTATTTGCCTTTCCCACAGGGAGGTCTGGGTATGATTCACCCCGTAGATTTTTATTTTTCCTTTTTCCTATTTTCCAATTTCGGCTTGAGGAACAGGCACCTTTGGTCTCATTGGACTTCCTTCTTTTTTAAAGATTTTCTTCAAAGATGGGGTATGTTTTTTCCTCGGTTGACCCCTTTTCTTTCAATCCCTGATTTTGCTGTCCCTGCTTTTATAAAGTTAAATCACTGGAAAGTAACCAAATTAATGTTACTTACACTGAATAGGAAATCCCTATATAAAGAAATTATGGTGCAAAATTTTACAGTCCGGGTGGATTTCCCAAAATGCTTATCTACGAAATTGGGTTTGGCTATTGGATTGCTTACTGATAAGCAGATTCCTGTTACTAAGTGTGATGTATTGTGGCTGAGTTGCCATGGGAAGCTTCGGGTAAAAGGGAATCTTAAGCATAAGCCAGTTGCTGAACGGCAATGTATCAGGCCTGAATGTGACGGGGTTGTGGAGACTATGGAACTTTTTTATTTATTGTGCCATTTTACTACTGTGTTTTGGCATGCATTAATTGATCGCTGGAAATGGAGATCGTGTTTAATGTTACTTATGAAGTGCATATTTTAGGTGACTATTCTGGATTTTCTGCTCGATATCATTTTTATTTTTAATGTAGTATTTGCTTATATCAAATTTTATTTATGGCAATCTCATTGTCGTTTTTCATTACAGCATGTTAATACCCCTGTGTTGCTCTTGATCTTGCAAATTGAGAATGCCTTACGAGTACAGAAAGATAAAAAAAGGGCTGTTTTGAATTTTGGCCTTTTTCAATCTTACTGGAGAAATGTTCCATGGATTTAAATGGAATTGTTTCCTTTATTTAATGCTGTGGTGCCATATGACTGTGTTTTTTTTTATTCCCCTTTTTCTTTTTTCTTTTTATTCCCCTTTTTCTTTTTCCATTTTGTTGTTTTTTAATTTTGTGTTTTTTCACTTTCTTATGCTGATATGCTGTGTATTTCTGTTGTTTTCTATTTGTGTTGTTGTTTCATTATGATGTTCTAATGTGATGTTATTGATTTCTTTTTTTTTTTTGCAGTTAATCTTTTTATTAGAAAATTTCAGATTATTACATATGTAGAACCATTAGACCAAATGGCTGACAAAGTGGTTACAAACATGCCACTTAATACAAACAGCTGAGGCACCATACAAACAACCATATCATGCTGGTGTACATGTATTACAACTGGCTTAATGAAGTATTAACTGTGAAGCATCATTAAACCTGAAAAATCCTACCATGAGAATACTAAGAAAATCCAGAGAAAGGTATTTACTCACTTTAAAAAGGTGGGCTCAAGAACGACAGAACATCTTCACATAAGGTGTAGAAACTTGCTTTTGGGGGGCCTGTATGACCATCTGGAGGTGGGACACTCAAGATAGCTATAAAGAAAAGCCATTGCAGTGTTTTAACAATTAATCAACCATTACTACTAGGGTGGTCATGGGGGTTTCAGTTTGAATTAGAATATCTGGAGGGCAAGGCATGGTTACTGTGGTCAACATAGGTTAAATAAGGGGCCCAAAGTGCTTCAAACTTGTTATAACACTGGTTTTTAACGAAAGATATCCTGGTCAGGGTGGCCAACCTTTCTATGGCACTGAGCCACTCTACCAGGGATGGAACTTCTAGGGATCTCCAGCAATGTATGATAAGACGCTTATATTCTACCGAGGCCTGTATCAGCCACAGTGTAGAGGCTTTGCGGAGAGTGAGAACCTCGGGTATAAGGCCTAATAGCCAAAGACCAGGATCTGCTGGAAGGGACGTCTTTCAGATAAGGGAACAATGTAGGATTACTGCCTCCCAATAGGACTTCAAAGGAGTTCATGGCCACAGGATGTGAAGTAGATTCGCGTCTGGGGCCTCACATCTCCAACAGCAGTCAGAGGAGAGAAGACCCATCTTGTTTAGTTGGGACGGGGTATAGTACCAGAGGTGCAGTATTTTATTCTGTAAAAGAAGGCTTTGGGGAATACAGCAGGCCTGGCGAGTTCTCAACCAGCACTGTTGCCATTGTAGATCAGTAATGGTGATCTGTAATGTGGTGGCCCACTTGGCTTTGGCCGGCAGAGAGGGGTTGGGAGCACTATCTCCTTGAAATCTCTGTATAAGACCAGCCCCACCTTTAGAATGCATAATTCAGTCATCTATAGGAAGAGAGGGTTTAACAGCTTTACATTTTATACAAGTGACATAGGTGCATCTTTTCTTAACCCAGGACTGGTATAGGCTTCTCATCTGAAGGTATTTCCAAAAATCACTGTGGGGGAGGCCATACCTGTTTTGCAAACCCTGGAACGATTCCATGTCTGAGTGTTCTGGGGATCTCAAGTCCCCAATGTAAAGTATTCCTTTAGAGGCCAGTCCACCCAGTTCATGAAAGATTTATTAATACAGAGGCTGGGGTTATTTCAGAGAGGGGTATGATTTCCCAAGCCAAGACATCGAGAGGTTTTGAGCCCCAATTTTTGCCAGGCTTGATGTTCGTGATGGATGGAGAGCCAGCCCTTGTGCAGCTTTGGAAGGGGGTGAGGTACCAGTGCAGAAAATGAAGGGCCCTGCAAGAGACCTCTTTCAATTTGGGACCATGCCAGAGAGTGAAGGGAGTGACAGGGACCCTCCTCCTTTAGGGTCTTTGCTGCTATAAATGCTATGGAGTACTGAGAGAAGACAGGTAGGTTCCAGCCTCCCCCCAGGTTTTGAGCCCTCAATTTAGCTCTACTAAATCTAGGTCTGTGTGAACCCCATAAAAAGGAGCTGACCAGAGTGTTCAGCTTTTGATTCCATGCATTGGAAAGAAGAAAGGGAATATGGGATAGTAGGTGGTATACTATAAGGGCAAGCAGCATTTTGATTGCGGCAATCTTGCCTCCTAGGGAGAGGTACAAATGAGCCCATCTGTTCATGGCAGATTGTAGTTTAATCACTAGGGGTTTAAAATTTATGTCCATTAAGGACAAGAGTTTGGAGGTAAGCCGAATGCCCAGGTATGTTATTTCGGATCTTGTCCAGGCCAGACCTTGGGAATCCACAACGGCCGATGTAGTAAGAGCATTAAGAGGGAGGATTTCAGACTTTGCTAGATTGATGTTCAAGCCTGAGATTTTATTGAATGTTTGTAATGTAGAAAGGATGTGTGGTAGGCTGTGTGGTAGGTCACGGGTCAGGATCAGGCAGTCATCGGCATACAACTTAATGATATAGCTTTTGTCCTTAACCTGAAGTCCATGTATATGAGGGTGATTTCTGAGGGCTGCCACAAGGGGTTCAATAGCTAAAACAAAAAGCAGGGGGGATAATGGGCATCCTTGTCTGGTCCCTCCCTGTAGACAAAATGGTTCAGAGAGGACATTATTGGTAAGGACCCTGGCGGTAGGGCAGGCATAAAGAGTCTATCCAAGTGGTAAAGTACGGGCCAAAGTTAAAAGTGTTCATGACTGCAAATAAATATTCCCAGCCTACCGTGTCAAAGGCCTTCTCAAAGTCAATTGTAACTGCTGCCACTGGGGTGGGGAGGGAGGCCGCTATCTGTATTAAGGGTACTAGGGCCCGGATATGATCTGAGCTGATTCGACCCTTAACAAACCCCACCTGCGAAGGGTGAATAATCTCTGGAAGGAATTCCTCCAGTCTAGTGGCCAAAATCTTGGCCAGAATCTTGGCATCAGTATTGATTAAAGAAATAGGCCTGTAACTGGAGGGGAGGGAGAGATCTTTACCCTCTTTTGGTAGTATGGTAATTATGGCCTCAGATAGGGTAGGAGGGAGCTGCCCACACGAGTGCACCTCGTTCAACATGTTCACCAGGGGAGGCTGTAATCAAAGGCTGAACTAGTTTGTAAAAATCCACTGAAAAACCATCCCCCCAGTTGCTTTATGAAGAGCCATCTCAGTAATGGCTCTGCCCATTTCTGCCTCTGTTATGGGTAGGTCTGGTGTGGCTTTCTGTGAGTCAGAAAGCTTAGCAAGAGGCAAGGGCTCAATAAATTGAGTGTAAGACTCACCGTCCCAACAACCATTGGAAGAGTAAAGAATTTTATAGAACTCAGTCATAGTGTTATTAATAGAGGTGGGGTTCATGGAGAGCTTCCCTGACCCATCCCATAGGCTGGAGATAACTCTTTCAGCTTGTCTTTGTTTTAGCCTGTAGGCCAGCAACGTGCTATCCTTTTCACCCTCAGCTTGGTAATGGTGCTGGGTTCTGTGACTATAGAGCTCGGCCTTCCTGCTGACCAGCGTATTGATTTTTAAATGGGTGGTAGCCAGAGCGGTTAAAACTGTCAGTGTCTGAAGCACTGAGGGCTTCGCTTTATACTTAGCCTCCATATCTTTTAAAGTGTTCTCTAGCAGGAGAAGTTCCTGGTCCCTCATCTTCCACCTATATGAGGCAAGCTAATGATACCTCCCCTAATAGTGGCCTTGTAGGCCTCCCAAGTGCCTGCAGCTAAGGCAGAAGAAGGGGGATTGTGAAGGAAAAATTCTTCTGTAGCCGCCTGAAGCCACTGGGTGAAGTCCTTATCACACAGCAGGCGGGGATCCAACCTCCACAGTAGTGATTTGAAGATTTTTACCGTGGTACGAAGGTAAGGGAGACAGGGGCATGATCAGAGATATATATTTGGGAAATAACTACCCCACAGGTGGCCTTAGAGATGTTGGAGAAGTGAGCCAATAATCCAATCTACTAGCCATTTGGTGGGGTGCAGAGAAAAAGGAGAAATTTTTTACTGAAGGATTCAATACCCTCCACACATCAGACAGCTGATGCAGAGAAATAAGATCTTGCAGTGCCTGCTGCGCTATGCAATGGGGCTCCAGTCTGGCATTGGATCTATCCAGAAGGCTGTCCTTTACCAGATTAAAGTCACCTCCCATGAGCAACTCAGGATTGTCATATGATATATCCATGAGTTTTTGTGAAATAGAGTAAAAAAATTCGTGAGAATCCTCATTGGGACCACATATATTTGCAAGGATCAGGGGGCCAGAAGGCGTAGAGACCTTCAGAATGAGCCACCTACCATCTCCCCCTCTGTACACCTTTTTAGCCTGCCATTGCAGTGATTTATGTAACAAAATGGATACACCCCATTTGGCCAATTTTGCCATGCAATGAGCTTTTGCACCTACCCAATCCCTCACCAACTTCACAGCTTCTTTGGAACTTAATTTAGTCTCTTGTAAAAAAGCGACTTGGGTGCCCAATTTTTTTAGCTGGGACAGTACCGCTTTTCTCTTTATGGGAGAATTCAAACCCCTGACATTCCAAGTAGTGGTTGTGATATCTGAAAACTTAGACATTGTCAGGATGTTTCCAATTTGCGTGCCAGCAACTATAAATAAATACTGATGCTAAGTAGAGTGTTAGCTGAAAGATAATATGAATATTCCAATAACTAAATAAGGATCCCCACCCTAACTTAAGCAGCCCAACAGGCCTAAACAGGGCCATAACATGTTCTCTGCAGGTCCTAATAAACACTGAAATCACTTTTATAACTATCGGTAACCTGATAGGACAACGAAGAGAAAAGGAAACCTATATACTACCCTGGAGTGTCCCGGATGTTTCCAGAGTACCAACGCAATCCAGGGGGTTAGGTTAGGTAAGTTAAAGAGCAGCTTCTCGGCTGAAAGGTAGGTCAGCATGCTGAATAGACGATGAGGTGCCTCACCAAGGACAGAGTGGGCGGTGTAGTCTGTTTTCGACCAGGGAGGAGGCAAACGCACCATCAACTCCCAATGGCCCAAGACTATCCCCAGGGGTGGGGCAGAGTGCGAATAACCTGTGGGATTAGGGTTGCACAAGGAGGACAGCACTGTACGTGCATCTCTAGCCATCAAAAACATTGTAAAGGGGGTGCCAGTTCTCCATATCCTGGAACAAATACATCCACACCAACCCTAAACTAGCTTTCACCAATGGGTAGATAGAGCAGGAAGAGCCAGAATGTATTGAGAATTATAATGACATTAAGATTCTTTCAGCTTAGTAAAGAAAAGAAAATAAGTACCTGTACCGGAATGGTAGGTACAATTAACTATACATTGCAGTGTCACAAATACTGTCATCATGGCGATATCATTGCAATATCAGGGCCCCTAGGGTGTAAGAATGAGAGGGACATTCATAATCCAGACACCCCTTGAAATATAGTGGCCACTAACACCAGTGGGCTTGTGCCTGGAAATAACTCTATAGTAAACCTTCTGAAGCCATATTAACTTCCAATAAGTCTCAGGCTTTAAACATATTCCATAGGGCAACTTTCTACAGACAGCCCACATTCTATAGATTCTTACTCTACTCCACATGAGAGCTATCCTCTGAGTACCAGAGCACTTTATGCATACAAGGCAGTAGCCCCGATCTGCGGGAGAAGCCTCGGGGATTAAAATCCCAGAAAAGTTACAGGGTAACATGTCAGGGGCTTGTAATATGGAGCTACATCAAAACCCCTCACCTGAAATCATGCAGGAACCTGCTGGCAATTAAAAACTAAACAGAACAAAGGGGCGATAACCACTGATGCTACATAGTGTAGTAGCAGGGCTACCCTGTAAAGCTCGTAACAGCAATAACTCCTCAACACAGGAGAGTAACATAAAACTAGGAGCCCAACTACTTACATTTTAATCGCAGATCAGGCCGGACTGTACACGGCACATTTAATCCAGGACCTGAAAGTCATTTGTGAGTCGCGGAGAGCGAGTGGAGCGGCTGGAGAAAGAATGGAGAAAAGGGTCTGGAGCTCATAGTAATGGGGACTCAGCGTACATCGCACAAGGTGGATGTTATGGCCTGGCCCTAGGAAAGGTGGCATTACACTGAGGACAAGCTAGGGAAGCCCTGGAGTTCCAGCTGCCCCATATACCACAGCAAAACATTTGACAAAATTACATAACCCTGGGACCTTTACCCATCTTGATGCTTCACCAATAAAGATGTGGAGCTCTTGTCCTCCCATGGACTCCGAGGTTCAACAGCCCAGTCTGTCTCGAAGGGAGCCCTTTCAGCCAGCCCCTCGGCATTGTCCAGGTGGAGTACATCTTCGTGGCTGGTGCTTCTGTCGGGCATAACCAGGGCTGCTGGCAACAAATCTCTGAGTGGCTCATATCTGTTGGACAGCTTCACAGGTGAGGAGGAGGTGGAGGAGCCATTGCTTCCTGACGCTGGTGGGACCTGCTGCTGGCTCCTTGAGCGATTCCTTTGTGATTTCTCAGTAGAAGGCAGAGAAGGCTTCCCCGACTTGCCAGGTGCTTTCTTTCGTTGTCTACCCCTATGCTGCTTCTGCCACTCAGGTCTTCCAGCTGGCACTGGGGGGGCATAGAGTTTCAGCCCTGAGAGCCTTCAGGAGGAGCAGAGGTATCCATGAATGACGTGGCATCACCACGAGGTGGGGGGGTGGACTTTCGTTGCAGCCCAGCTTCACCACCAATGTCCTCCAAGAAGAATTCCACCTCAGCCGGGGAGTTAAAGGTAAGCTGCTCACACTTACACAGTACACGTAGTTGCAAAGGGTATCTTAGAGAGGTCGGAAGGTTTAACTTGTAAACGGCCTGCTTTACCGGACCATAGGCTCTACGTCTCCGGGATAAGTCATATGAATTGTCCTGGAATATCTGAATGGGAGCCCCATCCCAATGCAGCATTCTGAGAGCTCTAGCAGCTTTCAGACATAGTTCTTTAACCGGGTATCTGGCAAAGTGACACAGTATTGGGCAAGGACGGTTCCCAGGCTGAGGCTTTGGGGCTAGTGAACTGTGGGCCCTCTCTAGCTCCAAGGGAGGGGGTTTGTTCAGTTTAAGCATTATTGAAAGAGAAGTTTGCAAAAAGGAGATCATATCTGGGCCTTCAGTCCCTTCCGGGAGCCCCACAATCCGAATGTTTTTTCTTCTCCCTCAATTTTCAAGGTCATCAACCTTGGCCAGTAGATACTGTATCTGGTTATGATGGTCCCTAGTTTGGAGAAATTGGTCATGTAGGATTTGGTCTTGCTGTTTAGTTTGAAGTTCAGTATCCATCACTCTGGAGGTTAACTTCTCAACGTCCTTTTTACATTGCTTGTCTTGTCGCAAGGGCGTTTTTGGGAAGAGTAGCACACTTGGAGGTGTGCCTCTCCACCAATGGTGTGAGGAGCTCGGTATGACAGCGGTGTTCCTCTGCTTCAAAGGAAAGCACCGCTGTCATACTGAGCGGGCCCCTCGTGTCACGCCGCTGCCTTCCCCCGACGTCACGCCGCCCCCAAAGCTTTGGTGCCACGCTGGGAGCCCACCCCAGTGTGGCAATGTTGTTGGCCGACGGGGGTGCCCAATCCCCGTCGGCTCCACGGCCCCCCTCCAGCCATCCTGCTGCCACGCTGGAGTCCACCCCAAGCGTGGCAAGCAGGATCACTAGTTTGCCGAAGGGGTGCCCAATCTCCCGGTTGGCGCCTCGCCCCAGCGTGGTTGCCAGCGAGGGTGCCCAACTCCCGTCGGCTCCTCGGCCCCCAGCCATCTTCTTCCATGCTGGGGCCACCCCAGTGAGGCAAACGCCACACATAATCTTTTTATTTTTAACCTGAAAACAAAAGCGGTCCCGCAGCGATTTCCCAGCCCCTCTCCCACAACCCGCACCCACCCTGCGCACCGCCTCCCCACCCCCTCACCCCATACTTTCCCGACTTGCGCGACGATCTTCGTGGACCGGGAACACGCCTGCACTCTTCAAAGCCGACCGCTTAACTGAGGAAATGCCGGTAAGCTGTATAATGGGCTAGATAGGGGTTTCAACTTATTGCATATCTCAGTCATTTTTGGAATTTTGCACCAAATTTTCAACATGGGGTTTTTGGGACCCCTTCTCATGAATGATTTCACTGTCATGGCGTTATTCGGGCCTGAAGGGTGATTTCGCAGGCACTCTAGAGTCACTGTGTGAAATCACCTTGGCCTTGAATAACACCATGACAGTCACATTACTCATGAGAAGGGGTCCTAAACTCTATGTTGAAAATTTGGTGCAAAAATTCCAAAAAATGACTGTTTTACGAGCGTGCGTTGCGCAGTTCCTACGCAAGCTCGTAAGTTCACGAATTTTCAATATTTTCACTCCAGATTTTCAACATTGCCATTTTATCACACCTTCTTATGAGCTGTACAGCTGTCATTTTTCATATCTCACCCAAAATGTGTTTTCACCTATGTAGCGCACAATGGCGCAGTCGGTGTGCGAAATCAATGTATGGAACACATTAAGAAAATCACAGTGACACTGATCATGAGCAGAGGTCTTAAAATGGCTGTGCTGAAAATTTGGTGAAAAAATTCCTAAAAATGACTGTTTTATGACTCTGCGTTGCGCAGTTCCTACGCAGGCTCGTAAGTTTGCAAATTTTCAATATTTTCACTCCAGATTTTCAACATTGCCATTTTACCACACCTCCTTATGAGCAGTACAGCTGTCATTTTTCACATCCTGCCCAAAACGTCTTTCCGCCCATGTAGTGCACAATGGCGCAGTCGGTGTGCGAAATCAATGTATGGGACACAGTAAGAAAATCACAGTGACACTGTTCATTAGCAGAGGTTTTAAAATGGCAATGTTGAAAATTTGGTGAAAAATCCTACAAATGACTGTTTTACAAGCGTGCATTGCACAGTTCCCACGCACGCTCGTAGGTATGCGAATTTTCAATATTTCCACTCCAGATTTTCAACATTGCCATTATACCACACTTCCTTATGAGCAGTACAGCTGTCATTTTTCACATCCTGCCCAAAATGTATTTCCGCCTATGTAGGGCACAATGGGGGTAACAACAAGGTCATGCTGACAATTTATTGTGCAAATACCAGCAATTACACAGGGCATTAGGGTAAAGCACCATACATGCCAAACACCACTGCAAATACCTGCAAGTGAACGTTCGGCATTGACAAATGCTTGTTAGTGTTAGAGGTGGTGGAAATGAGTGCTGCTGTATCCAATAATACTTTGTTTAGCATAGAGGTAATATTACCCAGTTGTTGGTCCACTGTCTGAGTAAGGGGGATCTGAGGCTGATTAGAGTGGGCCATCTCCTCTCTTGGGACTGCTCCCCTGCTGGAGCCTGGTGGTTTGCAAATGTCTTACAGGCCTGAGGTAGCAATGAGAAAAATCTTCAACAGACAATAAAATAGCAATCCCTTGTCCGATTTACTCACTTTAGGTAGATTTAGCTTCAGCTCGATGTACAGAATGCAAATCCGGAGAAATATCCTGGAGATATGGGTGTTGAGAATTTGGATGTAACAGGATGGATAAGAGTGGAACTGCAGCAGCTTAGTTACACAGCTTCCATCTTGGCTGGTTAGCTCCGTCCCCATGTTACTGATTTCTTAAAAAATAATTCCCCTACTCTTTTCGATAAGTGCCATGGGATCTTTAACATCCACCTGAACTACCACCAATCCAGGTAGATGGGACCTCGGTTTAATATCTCATCTGAAAGACAGCACCTCAGAAGTGCAGCACCCCTCTCACACTGCATTTCAGTGTCAGTACTGGGATATTAACCCAAGTGCCAGATGTGGGAACTGAACCCAGAGCTCTTTGATCTCCTGGCCTCAGAGGCATGTGTGCTACCTACTGAGCCACTGCAACATCAGCTCCCTCACCATTCGAAGCGTACTGCTATTAGATGTGTCTACCAGTGGACAGTCTTGCTGCTGGGTCAATTAATATGCTCTTGACGTTGTTATATGGATGCTGTTTATCTGCATGCAATGTCTTGACACAATTTGCTCTCTTCAGACATTAGTAATTGTGGGAATGTTTCACCCGGTAGCTTTTCACTAAATTAAGCTCCTATGAAATATGCCTGTCGCTCCTTCGATGATGACTTGGCCTTTTTTCCTCCCCAGCTAAGCCAGCCTTCCACTGGCCCTCATGGCCTTCTTGCTCTTCCAGGCATTTATTCCTGTCTTCCCTGTATCCCAGTGGAAGTCACCCAATCCCTTCATTTTTCTCCTTTCCTCTTCCCTGCTCTCACGAAGGTACTTGATCCTGCTTTTGACACTTGACTGTTACAAAAAAGAAGGAACACAATCCTGTACGAAATGTCCATTATCCAGATGAGCTGGGGGGTGTGGGGGGTTTATTTTGATACAGCCTGGCACTATTGGTTGGGTCTGCAGGCTGGAGCCTAGCTGTAGGCCAGGAAGTGGATCTAGGTTATAAGTGAGTTTTATGTGCACATACAGATCCGATAGTGGGTTTCTGGGTGTACTGGAAGGTGATCTATGCCAGAATGTTCCTGCTAGCTGCCTTCTTGGGCACAGAGGTGGCTATTTCGGTGGCCATTTTGTGACTGCTAAAAAGGTCTATTTCTGGTCAAATGGGGAAATGCAGCAGGAACAGAAGCTGTTTGATTTGTTTAATGTGCATGACAAATATGTTTGTTTTATTTGTTTGATTGGAGGGTTTACTTAGCAAGTCGAGACTTTACTCAGTGAGTCAGTCTATTCATGGGCCCATTTATTCATTCATTTTCTCTTCCCTCTACACAATTGGTGATGCACAGTGGTGCTAGTTCCCTTGTCTGTTTGTTATTTCACCCTGTTGAGGTAAAGCCTTTCCAGAGGGACAGTGTTTTATTGGTATAGCACGGTGTTGCATGCAGGCTGAATCATATGTTCTTTGGTCTCCTGCAAAAAAGTTTATGCGTGTTGGGATGGTTCAGTAAGGGCATGGGTTTAATGACTGTAGTCTGCAGCAGTATGCAATGGATATGTATACTGTTAATCAGGTACTGGTGCCTTGGGACTGGACATTTGGTCATCTCTGCATTGCACTGGGGCACAGTAAGTGCTCTGGGGACAGGGTTGGGGTAACCATTCACCCACCTCCGGGCACCATGACCCATCTAGGGGACACACCAAGGGTAGTTACATAAATGGTAGCACTACCCCCCATTTGGGCAGTCCCTTAATCTTCTGGATCCTTCCCCCTGTTAGCCAGCAATCCTCTATGGTAACCCCCCGTCCTATTTTTCCTTCCTCCTTCCCCGTGGTAATTTCCTTAGGGGGTCTCATCAAGTAGACTGCCCCCTTCCCTATCCCCTATATGTCTGTTACTCCCCCTCACTTGCCCACCTCTCTGTCCCTCCTTCCTCTCCCCCTTTGTACTCTACAAATCTCTACTAGTTTAGCCTGCACTCTAAATGTTATGTTTTTGTATCCGCCATACACGTTTTATTATAGTTTGTGCTGATCGTGTGTCCTATTACACCTTGTATTAGTATATGCTGTATTATGTACTGTTGTGTAATGTACACAAATTTGTCCTCTATGTCCAGGACATCTTGAAAATGAGCTTGCTCAATGATGTAATTACCTGGTTAAATAAAGTTTGATTGATTGATTGATTGGTAAGGTGGGCTATTTAGAAAATGGGTCCCCATGCCTGGAGCATTAAAAAAACTAAAATGTACCACGGTTTTTGTGCACGGATCATTGTTTGCCTTATGTGATAAAAGGCAGGCCTTCTGGCAATTTTCCAATTTGGGAACCAGTTTAGTGGCATGTATAGTGGTAAAGGTTATTTTTTTTGTTTTACTGTCACTGCAATATACTGACACTGTTTCTCTTGCTCTTCTCCTAGTAGGTTACACTTTTGCCTGGTCTTGCTTAACTCTTAGTTTAATTAAGTTGCAATCATGTCTGCCAGCAGGAATTGTCAGGCACACAGTGACCGGGTTCCCCACTCCAGCCATGAGAACCAAGCTTTTGTGGAGATGATGCAATGCATGAAGGATCTGGGGTGGCCCAACTGAATAAAGACCCTGTTGGAACTGAGGCCTGGGCTGTGGGTCACAGCGGTCAATGGCCATGAGGGCACTGATGGCAGCAGCTCTGGGGTTATGGCACAGGGCTTGAGTGCAGGGTTAGAGCATTTGGGCTGCTCTGACAGGTGGCAGCCATCTACTTGGCTACTGGAGCCAGTGGCAAAGGGCATGAGGGATAAGGAAAAAGGAAAAAGCAGTCCAGCAAAACTTCAGGTACATACACCGGTGGGCAGGAGGTGCCAGGACATGGCTGGTGAGCTAGGGGAAAGATACAGTGGGAGCACAGACATGGGCATAGGTAGGATGGAAGATGCTGCCATCGAGGTGCACGAGTCTCACTATGCCAACAGGCAACAGCTGTTAACAGATGGTGAGTATGACTGTGAGAACATTAAGGTAGCTATATGGTCTGAGTAGGATATGGCCACCCATGTAGCTGAGAGTGAACTCTTCACATGAAGTGGTTTACATCCACCTTATTGAGTCGCAACCACCTCAGCCAGTGCTGGGTAGCCTGCCGGTAGTGGGACAGATTAGCCTGTAGGGTGCCAAGTGCAGGACATCGATAAGTGCAACAACAGGACAGGTGACAATCGGGGTCTCACAACTGGCCTCAGGCCCATGAGCAGGGGAGAGGGAAGCACAACCCCCCCACATCATGGCAAGAATGGCAGAGTACTTTTGCTCCCATTAATTTGGATGGAGTTGAAAGGTCATTGGTTCACATAGCTGGATTCCTCCACACCCCCAGAGACCCCGAAGGTGCTACAGTGAACAGGTTTTCCATGGGGAACCACTTGAAACCCATGGACACAGATTTGGCCAGGTTGTTTGGGTTGAGCTGGTGTTCCACACAATGCTCAGGGTCCATTTAGTAATGCATAAGTCCCCTGGTTTCTGCCCCAATTTCCTGTTCCTCAGGCAGGGCAAAACAGGTCATCCCAACAGGCTCCAAATATCTCCCAATCGTCATTGGTAATGGGATCTTCACAACAGAGTGCACAGATTGCACTGGGAGTGGTGGCGCAGGTTTGGACAGAAACAACTCCTACCTCTAATCCACTTGAGGCACAGGCACTGGGAGCCCAAGCTGGGACCACACTCAGAGCACAACCTGCATCTGGGTTGGTATCTCCTTGGGACATGGCTGCCACCGCTATGCTAGGAGATGGGTTGCAGGGTGTGGTGGGTTACCCATGACCCCCACACAGTTACAATGGTGGCACCCCAGCCAGCCCCGACTGGGGCAACATCTTGGCAGAGATCATCACCAGGGACCACAGTTGGAGGCTAGACATTGGGGCTGAGGATTGGGGAACAGCCTTGTCAAAAATGGGCATACACAGGGGTGGATGACCCATTGGGTGATCACCTGTCTGATGCCATAAAAGAAAAGATATGGAGAGGGGAGTACATTGACATATTCTCCATTCTTCACCAGAAACTGCCAGATGAGTACGAGAAAAAGGGGAGGTTAGACAGACCAAGGAGGCCTAATGTGTCATACACATTTGAGAGTTTGGCTCTGCAGCCTTTGATATATTCATGCCCATATATGGGATTAAGCATGGCATAGGGTCATAATGCCACATGACATTATGCCACATGCAAAAATTGCGTTGCCAATACAACATGACTCTTTACATGTGGCATGTCTTTTTCATGCAGGGATCAGTGCCTCAACCCCCCATAAAGATTCTCAACTCCGAGGGGTGGGGTTTGGTGAAATCGCACTAAAGTGTGGGAAAAAAAAAATGTTCTGGGACTGGGAATCAAACACAGTCCCAGTCACAGCACCTGGGTTCCTTGCTGCAGTGGCTCAGTCCATTGAGCCACAGCAGCTGCTCAGCAGAACTCTCTCCCAGCAGAGGTCTTATCCTCTGCCTGGGGTAGTGTGAGGATGCAATACCACATACAGCAGTATTCATGGTATTGCACTACTCGCTGTCTCATACAACGCTATTCTGGATTAGCTGTAATGTCATATGCTACTCAGTATACTACACTATGACCTGGTAGGATTAAGCACATGGAGGTTGGTGTCATTGCTTAAGTATAGGGGCACCGTCAAGTGCATGCACCTGTCTTTTAAAGGGTATGCCTACTTAAAGTATGATGAACAATTCATGATTAAAATGGTGTGGCAACTGACCTTGAAGCAGGAAAATATGCATACAGATCAGTGTCACTGATATATAATGAGGAGAAAACTCAGTGTCGTAATGTATACAGATAGAGAGCATGTGAGAGCTAGACAAGGTACAGGTGAAACCAGGAAAGGTGCAGAAAGAGAGCTGTAAGGAGTATGTTACAATTTCAATCTTGGACAGTGTTTTTGTGCCCAGTGCAAGTTCAGCCATGCCTGCAGAAACTGCAGGGAAGACCAAAAGGCCAGTAAGACAATGGAGTCAAGCACCATAGTGCAGACGTTTACTCTGCAGACAATAAAAAGCAGGGCACCAGCATGTCTGGCTAAAACACTAGTAACAGTAGACAACCTACTTCCTTGACTCTCCCAATACATGAACAGGCAAGTTGCCCAGTTTTTGATTAATGGTTTCACTCAAGGGTTTGGGATTCTGTACAAAGGGCCCAGGATGGCTACAAGAGCATGGAATCTGAAATTTGCACAAGTGCTTTTAGGAGTACTTGCTGGCAAAATACTGGAGATGGAGGCTGGCAAGGTTGCTGGCCCATTTGACCTCCTGCCTCTGGAGTGTTTGAGGGTATCTATACTGGGAACAGTTCCAAAGAAGACCCCAGGAGAGTACCACCTCATAAACCATTATCTTATCCAAAGGGCAATTTGGTAAACAATTTAATTTCCCCTGAAGATAGTATGGTCAGGTATGTGTCTTTCAACATCACAGTGAAGCTGGTGCAGAACCATGTACCTGGAACGTTGATGGCGAAGGGTGATATAAAATCTGCCTTCCGCCTTTTTCTGGTTTGACTGAGAGACCATGACCTGTTGGGTTTCATCTTCCAGGAAAAGTGATATTACAAAAAGATCATGCCGATGGGCTGCTCAGTCAGCAGTGCCATTTTAAATACCTTTGCATCTTTCCTGGAATGGCCACCAGGGCATACACCAGCAACTTCCACCTGATGTATTACCTGAACGATTTATTGTTCACAGGGCATGCCCAAGCCAGCAGTTGCCGTGACACATTGGAGGGTTTTCACACCCTAATGGCACAGTTTGGGGTTCCCTTACCTCTAAAAAAAATGGAAGGTCATACCACAAGGCTGTCTTTTTGGGGAATTCAGTTGGATTCTGTACATGTGGTTTCCTGCTTGTTGAATGAGAAAGTATCAACCTTAAAATGGTGCTGACACAAACAGTGGAAGCAAAGACAGTGACCCTGGTGCAACTCCAGTCACTCGTAAGTCACCTGAACTTTGTCTGCAGGACTGTCTTGCCAGGGAGATAGTTGCTGTGGTGGTTAGCAGCCATGACTGCCAGACCCACTCGACCTTATCACCACATCAGAGTGACATGAGGTATGAGGGTCATTTGTGGGTATGGAACACCTTTTTGCAGGATTTCAATTGGGTGGCCATGTGGCAGGATAAAAGGTGGGAACACGGAGAGCTGCAGCTGGTCACTCACATGTCTAGAGGTCAAGGTTTCAGGGCCTATTTTTCAGGGATCCTGGTTTGCAGGGCAGTGGATCCTGACATGGGTCAGGGGCTCACAAAAAACATCCCCCTCCTGGAAAGATTTCCTATCATGGTAACTGTACGAGTATGAAGGAACGGACTGGCAAACCAGGGCAGTCACAGACATCATTAACTCCCAGATCAGTAGCTGTCAAGCACGTACTGCATGTTTTCATTCTGTGTTGCCTCATATACAAGATAACTTTCAGGGCATGCCACCTCCCAGGTAGGGTGAATATGATTGTTGACACTTTGCCTCGATTTGTGTTCCAGAGATTCCAACAGCTGGTGCTGGTTGCAGACCCCAGACCTAGCCCACCAAGATACCACTGGCGGTTTGGCAGCTGGGGACACAAGAACATTATAGCTGGTGCAGTTCTTTGTTCCCCCAGACATGGAAGAGATATGCAAGTTGTTCTGTGGCCTTCCTCTCATTTTATGGATAGCTGGTAAGTGAGTTTCCAGGGGTAGCAAAGTGCCAGGCCCATAGGTGCCGACTACGGAGAGGCTGAGGGGCTGGAGCACCCCGGAAAGATTAAGTAGGGGCTCCCCCTCCCCAGAACTTACAGATTTGCAGCAGGGTTTAAAATGAGGCAAAATGGCCTGGAATGCCATTCCACCTCATCAGACAGCCACCAGCACTTACTTTTACTCCCCTGTCAGTCCAGTCAATCTGTGTGTACCATTTTCTTTTTTCCTTTTTTTTAACTTTTTATTTATAGTATTTTATGATACGTAGCAGACACTATACTCAGTAAATACACTCAAGCTTGAAGAGTACAGTCCAAAGAAAGAGTGTACAGGCTAAACATACTAGGTTATGCAACAAAAGTATGTCCACGCTTCCTGTGGAACTGGCCATTGTTTTGTAGGAGTAATAGTCCAACAAGATAATATCATAGTAGAGTCCACTCTCACCCATACAAATATTAGCAGGCTATTCGCCAACATTTCCTGTCCCTCATAGGATAAAAATAAGAGATGTGGGAGGCTGTGCCCTCCAACTTAGAACCAAACAGAAAATTAAATAGACTGTCTGTACTCAATCAAGTTAATATTTCACCCCTATCCTATGCACCTCATGTGGCTGATAGGGAGACAGAGTGTATCAAGGATATTAAAATAGTGCACAAATTGAGTGGAGCTACTTGCTCCAAAGTGAAATGGTTTCACAGCTGGATAAAAATTAAACAGACATGTTATTTGAGCTTAACCATCGGGGCTTCATCATATAACAACATTGGTAACTTAGATAGTATATAGATTAACCCATTTGCATTGTATAGGCTGTATACCCATATAGAAAAAGAACAGGACAGGAGTCCAAGCTAGCACAGTCCCTCTAAGTATTTCTCAGTCATTAGGATCAAGCTCACTTCCTTCCCTGTCTGAAGAATCCTGGCAGACTTCAAGTATTTGGGCTGCAAACGCAGCTGCAGCATCAGGATCTGTGAATGTGTGTTTTGCCCTTATGCTGCACTTGTAAGTGCATAGGAAACAGGAGTTGTACTGAAATACTATTTTCAAGAAGAGCTTTCTTGGTCTCTTGTAGGGCCTTTTTTCTGGTCTGTGTCTGGGAGGAAATGTCTGGAAATAAAGCAATTTTATTACCTTTCCAGATTAGGTCTCCCTGTTGCCGAGTTGCTTGTAGTAGAGGTATACGAGCCTTAGGACTGGAAAGTGAGGCTATCGCAGTGAGGGGTCGTTCTGCAGTGTTACTCCATAGCCATGATCTCATCAGGATAGTGAAGGCCTTTACCATGGAGATTCCAGAGTTTTCAGGTAATAGCTGCAAGTCTGTAAAGATTAAGCGCTGGATTGCTGCAACGATCTCTGTTGTCCCTGAATATCTAAGGGGGGACCAACAATTCAGATATTTGTCTGGTGATGAGCATTTTCAAATGCCTCGATCTTGGTGTGGAGATAATTTAGATAATGGAAGTCCTGCACGTATACCATATTCCTCTCCCACTGCCGGTCTGATTCCGAGGACAGCTCTGTTATTAGGGTAGAGTTACATTGGACTTTCGATTCCAGTTCAGTGAATTTAGCCTCCATTGTTGCTAGTCAGTGGTTAGTATCCTCCCTAGTTGTTCTAAGTTTTTCAAGCATTGCCATGATCTGTGGGTGTGAAGTATCTGGTGCTCTGTGCTCTGCTGCAGTAGACAGGCTGCTGCTTGCTTGTTTTGAGCCTGATGCTGCAGAAAGATAGGCGTCTAGATTCTGTGCTGCATGTTTGTCTTTCTTTGGGCTCATTTTTGTGTTTTGCTGTTGATCTTCTATCGACCGCTACCTTTTGAATGCTGCTTGCTGCACTTAAAACTACGAATTTTAAACTCTTATTTTCGATCGATCGGCAGCTCTAAGAAATGTGTCCGCCATGATGGATGCTCCACAGTGCCCCCTGTGTGTACCATTTTTAAGGAGGACGAGCAAGGACCAACCAGACCAATCACGGTGTTTGGAGTACATTGAAAGTGACATGGTCACATGATGCCACACCATTTCGGCAGGATTGGTGCCACTGTGCCGGCAGTTGGTTTCCTTACTCACTCAGTGTGGACAAGCATGGTTCCTTCATGTTGCAGGGTTGGGTCCCTTGCCTGCTCCCTCACTGTCACTATTGGGAGGCAGGACAACATGGATCCCATCACCGTCACCCTCTAAGTGCAAGGCGCTCCCTGGGGTTGAGGAACGTGAGCACAATAACATGACTAAAACTGCTGAGGACACTGGCAGCTGCCGGGGACCAGGACAGCAGCAGCATGCGGCAGTACCAGAGAGGAGGAGATCATCAGCTGTCTTCGGAGGCCTGGTAGCAGTCAGAAAGCCAAGGAGGTTGGGAATCAGTAAAGGAAGTTGAGAAACTCAGACTTGTACAGGTAGGACATGTAGCTGTGTGGGGAGCACTGGAGCAGTTGTGATGATGAGATGAGTCAACATTAACAATTTTATTGGACCTGTGGCCAGTTACTTGATGAACAGGAACAGGCATTCATAGTAGGAAGGACTGAAATACGGGAACGTTTTAGCTTGTATTCCAGCTGGTTGAGGCCTTAGCTTTGATTACTGTTTTGGTCTGGATGTGACTATGACCTGAGGTTGATTAAATAGTCACTTGGGAAAGGAAAGAAAAGGAAATTACTAGGTCTCAGCTAAAATGTGAATATAATAAGCTCCACTTCCCAAAGAAGGATGTACCTCACATTACTGAGCTAAAATGTATAGCAGCTCAGTGCTAAATGATTAGTGACTGGGTAGGTAAGAAGATGGAGAAAAGAAGTAGAGAAAAGAATGGTGTAATGAGGGAACAGGGAAGAGAATATTTGTAGCTTATCACATAATAAGTGCATGGAACTAGTAGGTAGAAGAGTTAGAATAGAAGTGAATTTTTTCAGACTATAAACTTGCACAAGTTGTAGTATTATATATCAATTTAATTATGTATTTATTGAAATGTTTCACCAGGAGGGCACACTGAACAACAAGTTGCTCGTCTCACAGTGCAATCTGGGGGGATGGTTACATAGGGTTGTGAAGGATGATCAATTACAATAGTTTGTGGGAAGTACAAACAATATAACATTGTAAGATTGTACAACAGTTGGAACACACGGTATTGTACAATAAACAGTAGTGGAACATTGGGTAAATTACAATACATGTCCAAAATCATGCAAAAAAACATATAAGTGTACAAAACAGTAATAATGCGATAGAACCATTTATAGTGCACGAGTGTACCAGGAGCAGGCTCAAGGTAGTACACAAGTGCTGTTGGAGTAAAAAGGATGGGGTTAGGTTGCGCACACTGGTGACCCAGAAGGGCAGGTGGAGACGAGAGGGGTAGAGGCAAGAACTGAATATGAGAAGAAGGGGTAGCCATTTCCTGATTTCCCCTTCAGGATGTTGAGAACCCTGCCGGGGAGGTCATGGTAGGAAGGTAGAAACTGGGGATAGGTATTAAGGTGGGTCAAAGCAAGAATAGTGGAGGGAAAGGTAATTGTGTAGGGCAGAGTAAGGGGGTAGTTGGAGGAGGAGAGTCATATTTCAGGGGAAAGGAATTCTAGATTTTAGGAAAACGATGGGTGAAACCGGTCTAACTGATGAAGCTGGGGCGGCAAGAGACCGTCAAGGTCTAGGCATAATTTGATCTAAAAGAGAGTGGGTGGGGGAAGGTGGAGTGGATAGACAAGATGAGAGATGGGAGGGAAGCCCCCGAACCAGAATTTGGAGGTTAGTTTGGCACAGTGAGAGATGCGTCTGTAAGATAGTAGAAGGAAGGTTAGAGAGCGATAGAGTTCACAGTGGTGGGAGTGGGAAGGGAAGTCAATAGCAAAGTGGCAGAAGGCGTCAAAGAGTGTCCAACTTGGTCAGGGAAGGTTTGGGAGCAGCACCATAGACTACATCACAGTAGTCAAAGATGGGGAGTACCATCTTCTGGACAATTTTGTGCCTCGCAGTCAGCAGGATGCAACTATGATTCCTGTACAGAGCACCAAGCTTGGGGCACAGTTTCTTCAGGATAGAATCAATATGCCCAGAGAAGTTGAGGTGCTGGTCCAACCAGACCTCCAGATATCTAAATGAGGAGGTGTCCTCCAAGATGGCCCCATCAAGGGTGTGGAAGGTGGGTAGGGCCGGGAGCCTAGAGAGTCTCTGTCTGGTGCCAAAGGTCATTGAGACTGTATTCTTGGCATTTAGAAAAAGCTGGTGAGAGGCAAACCAGAGCTTAACTTGGTTGAAGTTATACTGTAAGCTGGTTTGCACAGCAGCAGGGTTTTTGCGGGAACCATACAAAACAGTATCGTCAGCGTACATGTGGATAGACAAGGATGAACAAACTGTGGGAAGATCATTAAGGAAAATGGAGAAGAGTAAGGGACCAAACACTGAGACCTGAGAGACACCAGTGTTGATGGGGAGTGGAGGGGAGATGGAATCAAGGATTCTCACTGATTGGCTCCTGCCAATGAGGTAGGATTTAAACCAGTTGGTGGCTGACAGAGCAAGGCCAGCTGAGGAGAGTGAATCAAGGAGCAGAGGATGGGAAACAGTGTTGAAAGCTTTGGGCTAGGTGAACAAAGATGGCCAAGGTGATCAGGCCATCGTCCATCCCTGAAAGGATGGAGTCAGTAAGCTTGAGGTGGGAGGAGGTTGTTGAGCGGTTCTTCCAAAAACCAGATTAGAAGGGGGTGAAGAAGAAGGAATCAGAGAGGAAGGGCGATAGCTGAGAGAGAACTAAATGTTCTTGAAGTTTGGCAAGTGTAGGAAGGAGGGAAATGGGGCGATAGTTGCCAGGAGTGGATGTGTCACCATCCTTTGGGAGAGGAAGGACTATAGTATGTTTCCAAGATGAGGGTTCTTGGGCATGTTAAGGATTAGGGAGCTAGGATAAGCAATTGTAGGAGCAGAAAGGTAGAGAAGTTTAGTATTGAGTGTATCTGGTGAGGAGCCTTTAGAGGGGTTGAGCGATTGGAGAGCATTAAGAGCTTTGTCAGAGGAGATAGTAGAAAAGTAAAATGGGGAGGAGTAGGCACTGGCTGAAGTAAAGGGCTAAAGTTAGTAGGTGGCAGTGGGGAGAGGGAATTTAGAAGAGAGGTGGTACATAAGGTATAGTAGGCATTAAATTAATTAGCCACGGAGCCAGTGTCACAAACTAGTGAGTTATTTATTTTGCGAACTAGAGGGAGAGGGTGAGAGGGGGGAAAGAATAGGGCATAAACTACCCTCCAGAATTTAGATGGAGAGTTAATGTTAGTCAGGAATGAGGAGTTGAAATAATTGGACTTAGCCAGTCTAGTAGCTTTAGTACATGAATTGCATAGCATCCTGTACTTGGCATAGTCATTTGGATGTTTAGTAGATTTGTGTTTTCTCCAGACTCGGTCACGCTCCCTGAAGTAGGCCACTAGTTCAGGGGTGATCCAGGGAAGATGAAGCACATGGACTCTGGTCCTTCTGAAAGGAGCAATGGCATTCCAGGTGGCATTGAATTTATCCTTAAAACAGTCAAGCGCTTGGTTGACATAAATGGCAGTGGAGAGGGGGGCCCAGTCGGTGGAAATGAGTGCAGAGCTGATTGGGGTAAGGTCTAAGGATTTAAAGGACCAGAGCTGTATGATTTTAGGGGGAGGTTTGGGGCAATGAACCTTATGTACAATGAAAATGGGGTTGTGATCACTAAGGGCATCAGGGAGGAGACCAGATTTAATGGTGCGGTGTGGGTGGTTTGTGAGTGCCCAGTCAAGCATGGTGTGGTTTTGTGTTTTGGGATTAGGGCGTGTGGGCTCAAGTATAAGTTGAGTGAGGTTTAGAGCAGTGACAACATTGCATAGCTTGTTCAACTTGGGAGACAACCAATTTAGATTCAAGTCACCCATTATGAAAAGTTCACCAGACTGCAAGAGGGAGGTGTCATTGGCTAAGAGTTCAGTCGTGACTGAGGATTGAATGCTTGGGCAGCAATAGATGCCAGCCACAAAGATTGGGATTGAGAAAGGAAAGGTAATGTGGGTGAAAAGGGCTTCATAGGTAGTTGGGAATTGTTCACAAGGGCCCTATGCATGATGCAGGTGCAGGGAAGTGTAAAAAGCAGGTACCTCACCCACGTAGCTGCTCACCCACGGACAGGTGCACACATACCAACATTTACCAACACCAGCCACCTACCGGGTCATAATGTCGCAATCTTAATAGTGTATGACTTTATGGCTAACCCGGGATAGCACCGTAGGCAAGAGTGAATGGTGCAATACCGCATATACTACTGTATGCGGTATTGCACCATTCAAACTTTCCCAGGCAGAGGATAAGACCTCTGCTGGGACTGGGTTTTGCCAAGCAGCTGCCATGGCTCGCTGGACTGAGCCACAGTAGCAGGAACCCAGGCGCTGTGTCTGGGACTAGGTTTGATTCCTGGTCCCAGAAACTTTTAATTTTGATTTACTTTATGCACTCCCCGAGTTAACCCCCCCCCCCGGAGTTGAGAATCTTTAGTGGGGGGGGCTCAGGGTGCAGTCCCTTGTAATGGGAGGTGGGTGACAGATCCAACCACAAAAAAAAAAGACTTATGCCTCATGGCAGAAATTGCACTGTATTGGCAGCATGATTTTACCATGGGGCATAATGTCTTATGACATTATGACCCCGTGCCCACCGGCCACCTGTCTGTGGCACCTCCCTCCCAGGGTGCAGGACTCCACAGGGTGGCCTAGGGTGGAGTCATGGACCTGGGTGGGCATCCATTTGGATGCCCATCCTGGATTCAAAAGTTGTTTCCATGTGCCTGTAGGTGCGAGTCTGGGTTGTGCATAGCACCTGTGGGTGCCCAGATCCATGGAACCACACACCATGGACAGTCCAGCCAAGGACACTGACCCCCCCACTCCAGCACAATGCAGTCATGCCTCAGGAATTCATTGTTGGCCCCCAACCCCTCTGGCACTGACACCCCTGGACTCCAGACATGCTGCCGGTGCCATGGCTTAACTGCTCCAGCCCTCCCAATCAGCCTTGTGGGCTAGGGCAGCACTGCGGGATGTTTCCCAGTCCTCTCACGACCAGCTGGTGGCATCTGTGGGGATGCGTACTGGGTTACGCCTGGTCCTGGATGGCATACCTGGCACCACCATCCACACCAATGTGGCCAGTACTACATGGTTTAGTGAATACCGCATAGTACTGGCATGACCCCGGAATGCCCTCAATGTGGTGCGGTCAATGGATGTGGGGGGTTGGGTGCACTGGGTCCACAAGCCCCCGTTATTGCATCCCGCATGGAGGGCACAATGGATGTGGGGTGGCTATGCACCCAAGACATGTTGTGCATAGCCACTCCGCATCTTCGTGCATAGTAGCCAATATTTGCTGTTCTCCTCTATTCTATTCACCTACAGTATAAAATGACATAAGATCTTACATTTTTAGTCACTCCTTTTATCTCAGCTCCATCGTTTTCTTTGAAATAGGAGCACTGTCATACAATACCAATATAAACTGCCTAGTGAGTGGAAGCACCTGATGACGAGTTGTCTCGCAGTCATTTAGATGTGGGAAGCCGTGGTGATGTAGGGCTTGCCTGTCAGTCATTTAGATATGGGGGACAGTGGTGATGAGGGACTTTTCAAGCACTCAGATCTGGGGAGAGCTTGTGATGGAGGCTATGGAACTCATACATATCTGTGGAAGTTGGAACTGTACTGTGAGACTTGTCATTCACACTGGTGTGGAGCCAGTGGTTATATGTGGCTTGTCTGTCATGGTAGGGCATACTGCATGTGACACTACTGAAAAAAAAAGACGACCCAAAGGATATCAACAACTACAGACCCATAGCCATCCTCTCTGTGCTAAGCAAGCTACTGGAGAAGCTTGTTGCAACCCAAACCATTGACTATCTTATAAAGAACAACCTTCTCTCAGACACTCAGCATGGTTTCAGAAAAGGGCACAGTACCTCAACTGCTTTTCTCAAATTCTCCACCAATGTACTCTGCAACATAGACAAAGGCCTACTCACTGGAGCAGTATTTATCAATCTTACCAAAGCTTTCAATCTTGTTGATCATCCCCTGCTTCTCTCAACCCTGCATAGACTTAACTTCTCATCCTCAGTAGTTGACTGGTTTAGCAACTACCTATCAAACAGATTACAATTTGTTAAATTCAACTCCACTCTCTCGGATGTGACTAGCATTGACATTGGAGTACCCCAGGGCTCCATCCGGGGACCCCTTATTTTCTTGCTATACATCAACAACATAGATTATGCCATACTCTCCTGCTCAGCTATCTTATACGCTGATGATCTTGTCTTCTACTCCAGTGCTGACAAAGTTAACATCATTAACATAAACCTCTCCTCGGATTTCAGGAGTGTGCAAACATGGCTAAATGCTAATAAGCTCATCCTCAACACAAAAAAGACCCAAGCCATGCTATTTGGCACTGCCCCCAAACTCAGGGCCTGTAAGAAACCCCTCCTAGTCCTTGACTCTGGGGGGTCTCTCATCGACTGTGTCGCATCCTTCAAATACCTGGGAGTCCTCCTTGATAAATCCCTTGATTTCAGTCTGCACATCCAGTCAACCTGTAAAGCAACAAATGCCAAACTTGGAATTGCCTATAAGACTTGTCACCTGCCAACACCATCTGCCAAATTGGCAATTGCCAAGGGTATTCTGCTTCCAGAGCTGACATATGGTGTCTCCACTTTTGCTAATGCCCGTAAGACTGCTCTCCATAAATGAGATGTCGCGTATAACAACATATGTTGGTATGCCTCCTCTTCCCATCACCTCAAGCACCACTGCACACTGTATAGCGACCTAAGCTGGCTTTCCCCAACTGCCTACCGACTATACTCCCTAGGGACCCTCACAGACTCTGTAATCCGTAACCAAACCCCCTCCTCCCTTGCAGTTGTACTTGTACCACAGACACCTGCCCACGGACTATGCTCGGCAAACAAATTTCTACTCTGTCTACTGAGAAATATAGGATATTCTTGTCTCAGAACAGGACAATCAGGAGCTTAAAGGGCACACAGGCAGAAAGTAAGGAGAGAGAGAGAAAAAAAACAGACGAAAGAGTAAGGATTGCAAACAGTTAAGGGGCCAGAAATAAGACATGACTGGAGTGGTGCAGTGCAGTGGCTGTGGAGCAGCAGTCTTCCAGGAGATGTTCTGGAGGATGCGGTGTTGTCCCATCTGCAGGCACCTCTCTGGGCTGAGGGAGGAGGTTGCTCATCTCCAGGCTGAGTTGGCCAGGATTTGGGACCTCCTCTTCCATCCAGGGACCACCAGTGCCACTGCTGTGCCTCAGAGGTTGCCAAGAAGAGGGCCAGTTGGACCACAGTGGGCTCAGGGAGGGTGAGGGTGGTGGAACAGAGGTGCATACCTCAGTTGTACCTCTCCACATTCCTATGCCATTCTGGCAAAGTATGGTTCCTCTATGGAGGCACCTACAGTGGAAACCAAGGAGGATGCTGGGAACCTCCACAAAGGAGACCCACAGGAGGGTGGCAGGGACCCTGCAGGGAAAGAAACAACTCCTGGTGGGGGACTCCATTGTTAGGAAGGTAGAACTGGGCAAGGAAGGGGAGAGGGAGGTAAGGTGCCTGCCTGGCACCATGGCTTGCCGGGACAGGGAGTGAATCCTCAGGATTGCCAGAGCAGCTGCACAGGGGAGGGAGCTGGATGTCATTGTCCACCTAGAGAAAAATGACCTGGCTAAGAAAGGGATTAGAGAAGTGCAGGAAGAGTTTGTGAAATTGGGGAGGGGCCTTAGTCAAGTAGCACGACGGTAACCTTCTCGGAGGTGCTATCCATCTATGGCATAGGAGAGGCTAGGTGTTCCGACTATGGATTCAATCAGTGGTTGAAAACTGGTGTGGAGCCCAGATTTGGCTTAATTGAGGACTGGGGTCCACCTGGAGTGATGCAAGCCTGTACTGGCAAGATGGGCTGCATCTGTCCGGGAGGGAACCAGGATCCTAGGTGATAGGTTTAAATGCTTCATTGGCAAGCTTTTTAAACTAGCCAGGGGAGGCACTGGAAAGGAGCAGGAAAACTTAGCTCCCCAAACAATCAAGTGGTAGTGGTGGCAAACACCAACATGGAGGTGTCGATAGGGAGAAGGGCAGGGTAAATGGAGAAAGTGACAAAGGCAAGAAGGACATGGATGGGGCAAAAGGGGTAAGGCCATCAGGAATGGAGGATAATGAGTACCAATGCTCGTAGTCTGGGCAACAAGCTCCTGAGCTGGTGGCCTTAATGGAAGAGGGATGCCTAGATATCAGTAGCAGTCACAGAAACATGGTACACAGAGAACCATGACTGGGATGTTAACATACCAGGGTACATAACCTACAGGAGAGACAGGCAGGGGAGAAGAGGGGAGGAGTAGCTCTCATGTAAAAGAAGGGATAAAAGCAACTGAACTAAAGAGTAAACAGGAGGAGAGAAGGCACTGTGGGTCACCTTGAGACTGGAAAGGGCACCACAATCTGCACAGGGTTAGGTACAGACCCCCATGTCAGGGGAAGAAATGGACAAGGATATGATGGAAGGCATTCTTAGAATGGTAGAGAAAGGGGAGATACTCTTGATGGGAGACCTGAATATGCCAGATGTTAACTGGAGCACATTTGCTGCAGCCACATCCAAGAGCAGGGCCATTCTTGACGCCCTAGAGGTGGCAGGCATTAGACAGCTAGTTTCGGAACCCACTCTTGAGGAAGCAATCTTAGACCTCGTACTCTCAAACGGGGGCAGTGAGAGGATCTCAGATCTAGAAGTGGGTTGCCATCTGGGGACAAGTGACCATCAAACAGTGTGGTTCACATTAAACTCAGCTACAGAGTCAAGCCATACAAAGTGAGGGTACTGGACTTTGGGAGGGGCTGACTTTGTAAGATGGAGAGTGCCTCAGAAAAGCACTAGCAAACAGGTTAGAAGGAGGTGTGGAGCAACAATGGGGAATTATCAAAACTGCCATCACAGAGGCAAGTCTTTGTGTGAAGCAAATAAACAAATCAAAATGAAAGAAAAGCCACTATGGTTCTCAAGAGAGTGGCTGTGAAAGTCAGGAAGAAAAGATAGCAACCGGAAGTATAAGGAAACACAGAAGGAGCAGGACAGAGAGCTGTACCACTTAAGGCAGAAAGAAGCAGGGAGGGAAGTCAGAATAGCAAAGGCCCAAACTGAGGAAAAGATAGCCAACTCAGTTAAGAAGGGGGATAAAACCTTTTATAGGTACATCAGCGAGTGTAGAAAGACAAAGGGAGGGATAGTGAGGCTGAATAGAATGAACGGAGGGTGGGCAGAGGGGGACAGTGAAAAAGCAGGAATACTGAATGAATATTTCTGCTCAGTATTCACAAAAGAGGAGGGGGAAGTGCCTAATCCAATTAACAGAAGCACTCTTGATAGGGGGGTCAATCCAGTCCTTTCACAGAAGAAAGGGTTCTGCAAGAACTCCTAAAACTGAAGGTGGACAAAGCAATGGGTCCTGATGGAATTCACCCAGAATTCTAAAAGAATTAAGGAAGGAACTAGTGAAACCACTGGCTACTCTTTTTAATAAATCATGGGAGGATGGTGTGGTACCCGAGGACTGGAGGAAGGCGGATGTGATTCCCCTTCACAAAAGTGGGACCAAGACAGAGGCAGGAAACTACAGACCCGTCAGTCTGACCTCTGTGGTAGGGAAAGTGATGGAGTCACTTCTGAAGGAAAGAATAGTTGAGTACCTAGAGGTCAGTGGAGCACAGGATCCAAGGCAGCATGGGTTCACAGTGGGAAGGTCATGTCAGATGAATCTAATAGATTTCTTTGACTGGGTGACCAAAGTAGTAGACCAGGGAGGGGCTGTGGACATGGCCTACCTAGACTTTAGCAAGGCATTTGACACAGTCCCACACAAAAGATTATTAGTCAAATTAACCAGCCTGGGAGTGGGTCTCAGGGTAGTAGCCTGGGTAAAACATTGGCTGGACAACAGGACACAGAAGGTAATTGTAAATGGAGTCCACTCTGAAGAAAGGGCGGTTACTAGTGGGGTACCGCAGGGTTCAGTATTGGGTCCAGTCCTTTTAATGTCTTCATCAGTGACATTATGGAGGGACTGGAAGGAAAAATATGCCTTTTGCAGATGACACAAAGATCTGCAACAGGGTTGATACACAAGGAGGCGTGGAAAGGATGAAAAGGGACTTGGCAAGGTTGGAGGAATGGTCAGGAGTATGGCAGCTAGGATTCAATGCAAAGAAGTGCAAAATAATGCACCTGGGAAACAAGAACCCAGGGGAAGAATACACAATGGGTGGGAGGTAGTAACAACAACAAAACAGGAAAGGGACCTGGGGGTAATCATATCAGATGACCTTAAGGTTAGCAAGCAATGTGAGAAGGCAGTAGGGAGGGTCGGGGTATACTGGGATGTATAGGGAGAGGCATCAGCAGCAGAAAACAGGAAGTTGTTATCCCTCTGTACAGACAGTTGGTGAGACCCCATCTGGAATACTGTGTCTAGTTCTGGAGATCCCATCTCTGCAAGGACATAGGCAGGATAGAGGCAGTCCAGAGGAGGGCAACTAAAATGGTGCAGGGTCTGCAAGAGAAGCCGTATGAGGAGAGACTAAAGGAGCTTAATATGTATACCCTTGAGGAAAGAAGGGAGAGGGGGGCATGATAGAAACTTTCAAGTACCTCAAGGGAATCGACAAAGTCCAAGACGGTAGCATCTTTCAGAAAAAGAGACTTGCAAGAACAAGGGGACACAATTTAAAGATAGAAGGAGGGCGGTTCAGGGGCAATGTGAGGAAGTATTATTTCACAGAGAGGGTAGTGGATGCATGGAACAGCCTTCCTGAGGAAGTTGTGAGGTCTAAAACTGTGGGAGAATTCAAGAATGCATGGAACAGACATAAGGCAATTCTTGTGGGGGGCAGGAAGATATAGGCTGTTGGTTAACTAGGATCTGCAGCCTATCCTGTAAGTAGGGAAATGGGCAGACTAGATGGGCCTAGCGGTCCTTATCTGCCGTCAAAGTCTATGTTTCTATGTTTCTGTGTTACTCACCACACCCAGGTGTCTTACTTCCAAAAGCTCTGGAGCATTTCACTGCACCACCCCAGCCACCTAGAACTCCCTCCCTCCTGCCCTGAGGCAGGCTAACTCCCACCCAACCTTCAAAAAAGAACTATATCACCACCTATCCCGGGACCCCTGCACATGCTTTAATCCCACTTAATGCCTCACAGCTAACCACCCTATTTCGCCCCAAGACACTGCTGCACTTCTAAACAAGCTTTGCTATAAAATGTCTTTATAGCTGCCACTTAGCCCAGTTTCAGTTATTTGCATGTAGTAATGTCACTTTTGTCATCTCTGCATAGCTATATGTATTATCTTGCGTACTGTCTGACTTGATCTGTATTCTAACCTACCTCTACTATATACTATGTACCTGTACTATATACTATGTTTGGTATAATCTCATCTCATTTTATGTATGTATTCTCCCAGGTAATGCCTGAAAATAGTCAACTTTGGCTAGCGCACCTAACCCGGTTAACAAAAACTAAATAAATGTGGGACTTGTTGCTCACTCAGAAGACAGGAGCACTGATAATGTGGGAATTGTCAGTTACTCTGATATGGGGAGTTCTTTTGATCTGTTTGTGCCTGCCTGTCACTTAGGTAAGACTTGTGAGAGGCAATAATAATGTACATGCCTATTACAGTCACAGTCTACTGCTCCGTCATTGTGATCAGGGAAATTAGATGAAACAGAGAGAGAGACTCCTCCACCTCAGTGTCTGCAACACTTACTTAGGAGTGGGTCAAGATGAGTGAGGGACAGCATCAGAGACTCTGCCTGTAGCTGGGGAGGGAGCAAGGTAGGTGAGTGACACCACCACTTGCTGGGCAGTAGGTCATGGTGGAGGTAACAACTAAAAAAAGGCAAATTTGGGTAATGTGCCGGCACTAAAATGGTGTTTGTTATGCTGTGTTATCTCATCAGTAAAAAATGAAATGTAGTAGCAGTGTTAGTACAGTCAACAATGTAGAGAAAAAAACAACAAATATGTTGCAGGTGATACCTTTTATTGGACTAATAAAATTATTTTTAGCTAGTATTAAACATAATTTTGTTAGTCCAATAAAAGGTAACACCTGCAACATATTTGTTGGTTTTTTTTTTCTCTCTACATTATCTTGTCAGTAAAACCCCAAAATGCACCACAGAGCAACAAAACCTCCGGGGCTTCTGGAGGCCTTGACAGCTCCCAGACCACTGGCTATTTCTTAGGCCCCACCTGGGAAAGATAAAAGTTGGCTCCTATGGCCAGACCCAGAGTTATGTACACAAATTAATTCACCATGGAAAATTGCTGGTTGCAATTAGAACACAATCAGCAGGCAAAGCCTGTTTCTGCAAAGCTTTGGGGTATTCAAATCAGACAAACAGTTTTGTCACCAAAAAAATGGTAGAAGGTTGAACCAGGTTTAGGGGCAAGTCACCTGATAGCAGAAGGACTGTTGGCCCAGCGGAGTTCTCAGAATTGCTGTGGGCTTTGGGTAAAGTGTGCAGGTCATCCTTTGAAACTCTTGTTCAAGGCCATATACTCCTATGCATTTTTGGGGCCCACAGGATCTCAGAACTTATACCAGAATTAGCACAGTGTGATGGAGCAGATAACCTCCAACTGAAGGATATCTCTTTGCAACCAAACAGGATATCCATACTCCTCTAAAGAGCAAAGAGCAACTAGTGCAGCCCTCCCAAGTCAATCACGCTCCACAGGTGGAGGTTGGTGACCTTTGCCCATGGCAGCACCTCAGCAATTTTCTCATGGCCAGGCCTCATTTCATTTTCATTTTTTTTATTTTTAACCAGGTAGTGGTCTGGGCACAGCCCTTTTGCAGCTACACCAGATATAAAAGATTAACATACAATACAAGACTTAAAACAAATAACAAATAGAATAAAGTATGGGGCGATGTGTGTAACGAAAAGTTTACACACCCTAAGGTGTTACATGCTACATAAACCCCAAGAGTGAAGCTTGAGGGGTTTATAAAGCATACAACACCTTGGGGTGTGTAAACTTCGAGTTTGCACACAGCGCCCCATATTTTATTTTATATAATTGTTGGGTCGCATTTTTTTTGCCTCAGTAATTATATAAAATGTGTCCTGCTAACTGTGCCACATAATTTAAGAGAATCGACATAGTCTTACCTTTTTTGAGCAGCTGTATTTTTCATTTGCGGTCCAAACAGTGGTTGGTAGAGCAGTAAAAGCTATGGAAATAAAAGTTTCAAATAAAGATTTAAGTTTTAAAAAGAATAAGTCCTTCCTGTTTGCTTGTGCGCAGTTGCTACGGTGGTTGCTAAGGAAGTTCTTCTAGTCTCTATGGTCACATATCAGGTGACCTGCAGAAGGAGGGGGACGAGAAGAAGCAGAGGAGGTGGTGTAAGGGATTGCCTGGTAAATCAGGTAGGTGACTGTCAGAGAAAAATAAATGCCCGTTTTATGGGAGAAAACTGTGAGGAGTTCAGTGAGAGCAGTCTGCAAGAGGGAGATGGCTTTAGTGGGAGCGAGACAGTGGTTCATGGTTTTTGCCATAGGAAGGTGGCGCATGATTGCTGTTATGAACACTCCTTTATAATGGCAATTTACAAACACCTTTTCCTATGGAAAAAAATGTGACCCATTAATTATAGTAACAGTTATACACACTGACACTTATTATTACATTTGAAATTCTTAAATAACACACTTAAAATGTGTTACATTGTTTGCTACAACTACAAAACCTTCGAACTCATTTAAAATTGGTGCTGCATACCATGAAAAAGCCTTCTTACTCATATCTAATTTAACTGAAGGAATGGAGTATAATGTTCTTACACTATTTCTAGTTATTCGACCCTTTGTAAATGGTATCAGTGCCTTTGAAAGTGATTTAGGTTCCAAATTCTTTACCACTCTGTAAACAAAAGAAGCTACATAACTTGTAATCCTTAACTCAGGGGGTAGAACCTTCAGTTTTGTATACAACAAACAATGATGTGTCTCAGGAGGGCTTTAAGAGCAAATTGAGAAATGTTATTAAATACCATTTTATATTTAATTCCAAATACATTATTGTGATTGATGAACAATATGTTACCATAATATAAGATTGGTATTACTAGTTCCTTAGCTATAAGCAGATGTGCTTGATCAGTCAAGGAGTCCATATTTTGATACAAGAAACCCAATTTCTGGTTCACTTGGTGGACTGACACCTGTTCATCCATGGGAATAGGAAGCTAGTGACCAGGAGGCAGTTAACAGTGGTCCTCAGAAAAGGTTTACGGCTGGTGAGAAAGGATGTGAAGGATTTTAATACCGACTCATTCCAGATTAGGGTTGTACCTGAGGTGGCAAGGCTATGGATGCTTCTTGAGCAGATAAAAGGTGTGGGCAGACAGGCATCCAATGCTTAAAAAGTGTACATAATACCACAGACTGGGAGCTGTTAAGGAGCCAGTGAGCCCCAGGTTGTTATGCATCAGCAGCAGTGTCAGAGGAACACATTTTTGTCTTGTTGGTACTCACAGCATTTTCTCTCTTTCCTTAGGCAAACAGCATCCCTGGTAATATGGACTCTCAGGCATTCATATATTAAGGAGGCACTCGCATTGGGCCAAGATTTGACCATGTGACACCCAGCTTAGAATACCCTTATGGACGGTGGATGTGAAGTGGTTTGGAAGCGAGGGACTGTGATGGGACCAATGTGAGGGTGTGGTATGTGCTCTGGGTCTTCATAATATTGCCCCTGTGGATTTGGTGCTGCACCTGGGCAATAATGACCTAGTCTGTCACAGTGCTTCTAGACTGATTGATAAGATCAAGAAGGATTTAGCTGCTGACTTTATGGCGCTGAGTGAAGGGGTTTGCTCGGCATGCTGGTGACCTGGGTTTGCGCCCAAGTCTGAGTGCCAGGAGTGGAGACCAACAGGGAGAGGTTCCATAAGCAACCATTGGACACTTACCTCCCAGGGGTGGGCTCTTCCTGGGGACCTATGGGTGATTTGGCAGTGTGCTCAGGGGGACGTGATGCCTTGACATGCCCTCCATACTTCCCCAAGCCAGGACAACCCTGTGCTCATGCAAGGCCAAGAACTGCAGTGAGTGGGACACAGAAAATGGAAAAAAATGCCCCTGACCGATGGGATGATGAGTGCCCTGGCCCCCTGCCCCCCGTAGCCCCAGAGCCAGCCCTGCAGTGCCTGAGGTGCACAGCCTGACCATTGAGGATAATTCTTCCAGGAAGAGAGAGACCCTCCTGGCACAGGGATATGCCAGGCTACTCAGGTAGGCCACAATGGGGAGCTGGTAGAGGTGGCAGAAGGTTGAAGGGTGGTGGGATGGCCCGGCGCTCTGAAGGAGTGGCCCATTGGGGGATGTGGGAGGTGCAAAAAAAAAAAAAGAAAAAGAAGGATTTAGCTCATCTAAAGCAACTGCTGCTCATAACAGTCCTAGTTAGTGATGTGTAAAATCTGCAAACTTCGCTCTGTGAAATATTTCACAAATTGCGCTTAACTGGCAAAATGCAATTGACAAAGTTGCCAATTCATGGAATGCCACATCGAAGGCAAAGTGTAGAATTTTGAGGGTGAAATTCCCCACTTTGACACAAAGTTTATCCAAAATGTAAAAAAAAAAATTATAAATCCCTGTGTCTAGTGGTGTTCCCTCCCCCCTCGTTGATTGACAGCCACAATGTAAAAAAAAAAAAAACATACACACACACACATATATATATATATATAGGATACATGATGGGCAGGAATGTGATATGGAAAATATCTTCACTCCTGCAGAGTGAGCTCTGGATACTCACAAGTGCCAAAGGTATGAGTGAGAGTATCCAGAGCTCATGATGCAGAAGTGAAGATATTTTCCATAACACATGATCTGCACATCATGTGTTCGATTTATAAACTAGGGGTACGGGTTTCAGAAGTATCATTATGATTTTTTGTGTTCTGTTGCTGTTTCTGTGTTTGCTGTTTCTGTGTATGACATTTTCTGAATGGGCTGGCAGTGTTACAAACTCTGGGGGAAAAGTTGAGTGTGTTTTGCTATGCTAAGTTAGTTATCTTCAGGCAGCAGTGAGAAAGAAACTGTTTTGTGAAGTTATGTGCTTTACAATTTTGGCTGCAGTCAGCTAAGAGTATCACAGTAATGAGCTGAGAGTGTGGGAAGCAGGTGAGGATGTTTTGCCATGATAATTATGTTAGCTGCAGGCAGCAGTGAGTCATCTCACTGTGAGCCATGAGATAAATGTCAGTTCTTACATTTATCACACTGTGAGTTATGAGATAAATGTCAGCCTTTAAATTTATCTCATTTTGGTGAAGATACATGTTTTTATCACACTTATTTATCCTTCACCCCATTGTATAAAAAAATATATATATATGTATATATATTTGAAATTAAATCCCTGGTGTCTGGTGATCTCCCCATGCTGATCTCCAGCCACAGTGTAATAATTAAAATGCCTGGTGTCTATCACCCCTTCCCCCAACCCACCGACTGCTGGCCACAATGTTAAAATAATAGATCGCTGGCTAGTTGGCCGTAATGTAAAAGAAAAAATATATATATTATAGCGCCACAGAAGAGGCATTATAGTTAGGGTTGAGTAAGCACTTTAATGTTAAACCTCAAGATTTGCACCTTAATAATTTTGCCACCATATGACGGATTTGCCTGAATGTTTGCATGTGCAGTTTGGTACCATAGATCTCTGGATCTGGTAAGTTGTGTTACCATCAGATGTATGGTTGCAGAGCTACAAAATGCCAAAAAAACACAAAAAAAACTGACTTTTTGTGCTTTTCTTTGCTTGCTCCCACAGCCTGCATGATTGTGTTTTCAGTCTGAAATCTTCATGGAAGATGCAGTCTAGGTCACTGATGTGCCTTTCAAAGATTTGGTGTAAAAATATTAAACCGTTCAAAAGTTATTCAAAAAACAAATTTCCCATTATAGACAATGGGGAAAAAATACATGTGTCTCAAAAGTGTCGCAAATGCAGTTTTACTTTTGCAAATGGCCCTTTTACTTTCATGCTGCTGCCATCTTGTTTTCAATTTGTGAGAGAGAAAAATGCCTGACATTTAAATTTGGGATCCTCTAGGTAAACACTGACTGCTGGGTTTACCTAGTCAGGTTCTGAGCATGTCAGGCCTATTTTTTGGGGTAAAATCCCTCCAGAAATGCTCTTTTAAAACTTGGAGCCAAAGTACTTTCGCAAATCGCGGTAAAAACATCCCACAAAACCTTCGCAAACGTGAAAGTTTTGAGCTGTATTTTGCTAAACTTTCATGATTTGCAAAAGAACTTTGCCAAAAAAAATGCAAATCTTTGCCATCCTACTGCAACTAAACAGTTGGGTCTTTTGGGCTGCAATTTGCTGGGTGGCAAGCCCTGGCCCCACAGATGTGCCTTTTAGTAGTTTGGTGCCAAAACATTCAAGGGGACCAAAGTTACAATGTTCTGAAGTTGAGAAATTTCCCATAGGATGACATTGTGGTGTCTGTGACGTATTTCAGCACCTGTATCTCAAAAACCAAGCGAGATACGGATTTGTTGCAACCCACAGCTTAATTCACCTTTCTGTAGAAACAATTTTGGAAACCTTAGATTACACTAGCGGTGGAATTGCTTTCCTACTTGCTACGGTTATGGAGATATTGGCAAAAACATGTTCCAAGGGTTCCAAGGGTGCCTTTTCAGTGAGTTTCTGTGTCTGTATCTCTTAAATGATGTGAGATACAAATTCGGTCAGTTTCGCTGCCATGATCGCAAGGACACTTGATTTTTTGCTGTAGCTGCTACAGTTGCTGAGATATTGGCACATTAGTGGCACAGTGGTTCCTTACCCTGCAGGGCTGCTGTATGGTTCTGTACTATGTGTGAGTGGGAGTGCACTCACATACGCATACCATTATGAAAAAAATGGACAATGTGAAGGGAGCACAGGGCCAGAGGGCCCATGTCCCTGTTAACGCATATCACTTACCAGTTACATAACACTTTCTCAAAAAGAAAGGAAATATAATTGCAAAAAACTCAGTTAATGCATCAGTTAGGGTTCATAGCACAGTGACTAAAGTTTGGAAATGTGCTGTTAGGGTTCAGTCCCCTAACTCCACATTCCCCCTGCAGCCCCCCCCCGCACACACACACACACACACGTGCAAGATTGTAAGACACTATATCACTCCATCACATCTGTAAGCACAATAATCACAACACTGTACTGATTTCACATAACACTATGTAATGAAAAACCAAATACAGTATGATCGACTCTATACTGACAGCACAGTATGATGACATATTATTGCTGGCATATCTTCTTCATACAATGAGACATAGTCTGTATACATTTTCAAAATATTGAGTTTTATGTGTCATAATTTGACAACTGGCTCGCTACTTATGTGTCATAATTTGACAACTGGCTCGCTACTGGATAGAGCTGACACATACACAGTACTTTTCAGGTACTGCTCAGGCATGAAACTAGCAGCATCACATGTTGTTATACTGCTGCATTACCTGGAAATACTCATTAGCAGTATGTTATGGTTAGCTTTGTATGTTACGACTGTTGCTTTTACATCTTACTCATAAACTGCACTACAATGCATTACTTTTACTATTACTACCGTTTGTCATTAGGACTGACTCACTTTAGCAGAAAAAAAAATGCAAACATCCAATGGCCGTTGGTAGGCTTATCCAAACTCTAATTTCCAATAAACTATCCGTGGATGACATACTGTGTGTTTTACCTGATACTAGTTGTCTCTGGTTGGTTGTGTTGCCTTGGCCCTTCCCCTGCTTGCATATGTGTGTGTGTGTGTGTGGGGTGGGAGGGATGTGGAGTTAGGGGATTGAACTGTAACAGCACATTTCCAAATGTTGGCACTGTGCTATGAACCCTAACTGATGCATTAACGGAGTTTTTGCAATGAATATAAATATATATATATATATATATATATATATATATATATATATATGTATGTAAATGCAAATATATAGAATAGTGTAAGACTAAACATTAACAACAAGGCAATTCTTATACAAGTGGTTGCTATGCCGATTGTTGACTTCAAGTTCATAGCAACCACAAAGGAATCAGCCTTCTTGTTAACGTTCAACTGTACGCTGTTCTATATAGTGTATGTTGCTACCAACAACTGGCCATTCATTAAAAAAAATACAGAGACATAAATTATGGTGTGAAAGTACTTTACTGTGTGCAGAACAGTGAAAACACAGCAACCACTGAACAGTTAAATGTATAGAATCAAGTATGAGGAGCGATGTCAACGGGAGCAATCAGGTGTCACATCTTGGCCTTTTAGATAAAGGGAACATAAGGGGTGGGGGGGGGGAGAGAGAGAGAGAGAGAGAGAGATTACTTAGCAAATGCAGATTCAAAGCAGTGACTTCAGAGTGCTTCCTAGGATCGATGCTACTTGCGGACACTCGCTCATTCTCTTCACCCCCCCAGTACCACAAACACCATGCTGCACATTTAAACTTTAACCTCTCATCATTACCCCTCACATATATAACAAGATCTTGTTAAGATTGGTCAAATGTTGATGACTGATTGCTCAGTTGCCCAATGGGACTTACCCTAATCTGAGTCATGAATCTTCAACTTCTACTACTCTCTTCCACTTCTGGGGTGCTGCAGGGCTCACAAGCTGCATGGTTACTCCTCAATTGAATATGCAGCCATTGCCAAAATAACGTTGCCAAACTCACTTAGAGGTTGTCGGTTCTGGGGCAATGTGAGGAAGTATTTTTTCACAGAGAGGGTAGTGGATGCATGGAACAGCCTTCCTGAGGAGGTTGTGGGGTCTAAAACTGTGGGAGAATTTAAGAATGCATGGGACAGACATAAGGCAGCTCTTGTGGGGGGGTAGGAAGAAATAGGCTGTTGGTTAACTAGGATCTGCGGCCTATCCTGTAGGTAGGGAAATGGGCAGACTAGGTGGGCCAAGCGGTCCTTATCTGCCGTCAAAGTTTATGTTTCTAACGTCTCTTTTGTGGGTCAGTGCTTTGTTGAGTGGCGGATTGTGCAACAGATGTACATGAAGGGCTGAGGTGACACTCCAAATTACTGCTGACATTTGAGAACACCTTGCTGTTTCTCTCCTGTGTCTCGACAGACAGGAATGAATAATTGTTAATTGACTGCACATTCCTGTGCCTTGAGACTTGTGCTACTTCTATGGGGTAGAGGTTGCTATAAACGTGTCTCTGAATTGATGTCTTATGAGTGGAGTGATTGGTGATTTTTTCTGAGTCAGGGAGTCCTGCTGACAACTTAATGCACCTCATCATGGATCTTATTTTGACTCCCACTGTCATTGAGCAGTACCACCAAGAAAAAAACAAGTTTATAATTCATATTGGGGGCAAGGTAAAATGGATCATCTGGTTCTAGCATTGTTGATGGCCTCTCTCCTTTGTACTTTAGGTATACTGCCGCAGGATCCCTGTCAGGATTGTCACTTTTGTACATTCGAGCTTGAGAGGCTGCACATCCCTAGCATTTTCACCTGTGTGGGTCTTGGTCTGTAGTTCATCATACTCCAGGTATTCAGTGCCATCCACATCTGAACAGAGTTGCAGGTCACCCCACCTCAGATTGTGTTGTTCAGTTATTCTTATTGCAAAATATAGACCAACATTGAAAAACATGAGATTTAGGAGTGCTATGGGGTTCTGCATACCTCGAGTGCCAGTTGTGTACAACATTTCTATGTCTGAATCACTTAGGGCTTCAGCACGATTTGACTTGTTGCCTTTGCCCATTTAAAAAAAACAAAAACATGTTTGGCTGACAGTGTCCTGATTGTTTCTAGAAAAAAAGTATCTATTGACTTCTAGAAAAATTCCTTGCAGCCTGCTTTCTCAAGGTACCTATCAACGCTCCCTAACATGCCTCTAAGCATTGAAAGTTCATACTCTGACCCATCCAGATGTCTAGCTTAATTAATAAAATCAGCCAGTTATGGGTCTAATTCGTTTGGAGGTATGATGTGCATGGCCCTGTGTTTATCATTGTCTCTTAGGAAACTGTGTATCTGGCGAACAACATTTGCTGTTTTTTTTTTTTTTATAGTTTTCTGGTTCTCCTGCTCAATTATGAACTTTTGCCGCTCCGACATGGGTAAGGAAAATACTACGCCTGACATGGCACTTGCTTATGCTGTTAATGATTTGCACTAATTTTATGACTTTTTCGCATTGCAATCAGCTGCCAGAACTGTGTGTGACTTTCCTAACACACTGGTGAGGCTTTTTTTTTTAAAAGTGCTATCTGGTGGGTGAGAGCAGTGGCATGCATCATTACAAGGGCAACCCAGGTGCTCATGAGAGCACTGGTATGACGTCCATACTGAAACAGAACGAAAAGTCATTCTGCTGCAGTATGGACATCACCACTGCAGCAGAACCACAGAAAACAAGTGAGAACTGTGTTCAAACATATACTTTATTTTCAATATTCTCAGGATGGTCAGACCTAGAGTAAGAATATTGCATTTATCTTTACTGTAGCTAAATTTATCCACACAATAGGTAGAAACTCGTCCCACTGCCCATACATTAAAAGGAAACACAAATTATCACAAATGGATTTACGCCTTTGCTCAAGGAAGCTCCTCCTCCTACTTCTCCTACTGATCTCGGGCAACGTCCATTCAAACCCTGGCCCCAGCTGTGCAAACTCCATGAAAAAGGCAGGGGTTCTTATCATCACAACCCTTAACATATGTAGCCTACTGCCAAAGTTTGACGCCTTCCAAGCCTTCACAAGTCAACATAATCCAGACATCCTTGCTATAGTTGAAACATGGCTGACACCAAAAATTCCTGATCTGGCAATCACCTTACTGGGCTACAATGTCCACAGACTGGACCGTGTCTCTAAAAGAGGTGGAGGGTGTGCCATCTACGTCAGGGACACTCTCTTGGGACACCCTGTCTCAACTCCTGTGCTTGCCTCATCGGTCCAGATCCTACCTATTAAAGTTCTCCTAGGTCCTGACCAAAAAGCCCCCACCATAGTATCTGTATATATTCCACCTAGGGATCAAGGACATGGACTCAATGAGGTTCTTAACTTCGTCAACTCCCAACCTCCTAGCTCTGTACTCATTCTACTAGGTGACTTTAATATTAACTGGCTTGCATCTGATGTCTGTGCGTATAAGGACGCCCTTTCAGCTGCTAACCTCTCACAGCTGGTCACCACACCTACCAGGACAAACTACAAAATGGACACCAGCACCTTGCTGGACTGGGCTCTTACCAACCACCCTTCTAGGATCTCTTGTATCTCCATTCTCCTGGACTCGTTCAGTGACCATTCTCCAGCTATCTGTGAATGGTCTAATACATTTCTTAAACCACCCCCTAAAATCATCACCAGCAGAGTCCTCCCCCATAGTCAATTTATCCATCTTAAACATCATCTGTCTCTACTAGTCTGAGAGTCCATTTACGAGGTGACGGATATAAACCTTGCTCTAAACTACTTTATCACTGCCTACAATAGGGCCTGTGACCTCTTTGCTCCTGCTAAAAAACAGAAAGCAAAAGCCCTCTGTAACCCTTGGATAACTGCGGAGCTCCTCTCTCAGCTTAAATCTAGGGACCATCTATGGGCAGTGGCTAAAGCCACAGGCAAACAGTCTGACATCCAAAAATTCAAACAAGCCCGGAATGCTTGCACAAAATCCATTCGGCTTATGAAAGGTTCCTACTATAAGGATGTTCTCACCAACATTTGGGGTAATGGACGTGCCTTTTGGGACAATATCAAGGACATTACCGGAAAACAATCAAAGTCCTCTCCGGCCATTCTAATTGTCGATGGATCCACTACCCTTGACACAGTGGTCATTGCTAACACCTTCAACACGGCTTTTACTGACCTTAGCACTGTTATCCCACCTGATTTCTTCACAGACAGTGACTCCTCCTCAAGTACCACCTGTGCTCAATCAAACCTTCCACTTTTCTACTTTAGGAAGATTAAACTGAATGAGGTATGCTGCTTCATTGCCTCAGCCATCTCCAAATCCAGAACCAGTAGTGACACTTTGGACCTTAAGTTGCTATTGCTCACCCTTGATGAGGTCCTCTGTCCCTTAACTAAAATCTTTAATCTCTGTCTTAGCAGCAGTAAATTCCCGGAAATGTGGAAAACTGCCACTGTGACCCCGGTCCATAAAAGTGGTGATAAGACCAGCCACACAAACTATCACCCGATCTCCATACTGCCACCACTATCCAAAGCTCTTGAGCAGATTGTCGTGGACCAGCTCACTGATTACTTGGACAAATGCAACATTCTGTGTACTCAACAACATGGTTTTAGAAAAGGGCACAGTACCACCACTGCCCTGCTTGAATTTACTGAAGCAGTGCATAGTTCTTTGGACAAGGGCCTCCTTACTGGGGCTGTCTTCCTCGACCTGTCAAAAATCGTTCGACACGGTCCACCATCAGCTGCTGTTTGACCAACTACTCAACGCTGACCTTGCACTAGACTCTGCCCACTGGTTCAAAAGCTACCTTGACAACTGCTTACAAAGAGTAAAAATCACAAATACTCTCTCAGAAACCTGGCCTGCCCTCTCTGTTGTCCCACAAGGGTCTCTACTGGGCCCACTCCTTTTCAGCCTCTTTTTCAACTCCCTACCTCAATCCTGCTTGGAACAAATGATCTTGTATGCGGATGATGCAGTTGTCTTCACCTCACACAAGGACCATATACCACTCCCAACTCATCCTCCAACTCGGTTTTAATGCTGTCGACACATGGTTATCCAATCATAAACTAGTTCTCAATCACAAAAAAAACAAGTCTCTGCTCTTCTGCAGCTTACACAACCAGTACAAGCAACATCCCCTAGCCATTTGCACCAAGCAGGGGTCCACTCTTGAACAAATCTACTCATTCAAATACCTAGGGATTCTGCTGGACCCTAATCTCTCCTATGGTGCTCTTGTTGACAGTGTGGCTAAAGCTGCTAACACACGCCTTGGATTGCTCTACAAACATAGGCAACATCTCACCCCAGAGGTACTGAAGATTGCCGTCCAGAGCTCCGTGGTTTCAATTATTGCCTATGGCCTCATTATCTATGGCTGTGCCACAACGTCAACCCTCAGATATATATCTACTGCCCTAAACAAAGCATGCTGACTTACTACCTGTGTCCTTTATGCACAATCAGGATGACTCCAACTCGTCAACTGAATAAAGTATCTCACATGCACTATGGCAGAAAAAATCAACCTTGGCCTCACACCACTGAGCATCACTGCCTTGTTACATCAAAACTCCAATCAACGGAACACCAGCAGTTCAACAACCCAGAATCTGCAAATTCCTTGTTGTAGCACTACACAGGGTCAATGATCCTTCGCCTATAAGGCTCCTCTATGGCTGAATGGTCTCAGCTACACCATATCCTCAGCCCCAACACTAGGAATGTTCAAAACTAGGCTCCAGCACCATCTCACTGCCTCCAGTTCCTGTAACTGCCTCATCTAACCCCTTGCCTTCATTGCCTTAGTCTGAACTCATGTTTTGCCTAACCTCCTGGCCCCCTCAAAGTTGCCTTTCTGCTCCTGTGGTGCCACTATATATCTTCAGGTTAACTTTCCACCACTGTAACCTCTCTCTGCCCCTCTGAAGCACTGTAACCACTCTCTGCCTCCTGAAGCACTTTTCTCTCCCCCATTTCCCTATCTCCCATCTACTCCACTTCCTATTCTGCCCTATCCCCTGCACCCTCCACTCTGCTTCCCCCTCACACCTTTTCTTTTTACTTCCCCTCTCTTTTCCCCACCCCTCACCCTCCCACTTGCTACCCTTCCCTCACACTCTCACACCATTGTCTGACAATTGCCACTGGCTACATCAACGTCCTCCCCTCCTTTTCTGCTTCTGTCTCTTTGCCACCCCTGTGTGTTTTTGACCTGTCCCTTTTTTGTGGGCACGTGCCCCTTCTTCTTTTTTCTTTGTAGTTGCTCCTTCTAACTACCTGCATTTCATCTCTTCTGCTGTATCTTACCATCTACATGGCCTCAGTAGCAGTACTAACCTTATTCAAATGCAAATTACTTTAAAGAGCTCCTTTAATGATGGTCCAAAAAGTTATAGCTTATAGTCATTATATGCAGTATTAGACCTGAAAGGGTGTGTGCATTTGTTGTTTTTGCCCAAGGTTCACTTTGCCTTCCATAATTTGGATTTGTTTTGGAGCCCCGCTGCACTTGCATTTGCTGTTCAGCTGCTGGGATGCTGGCTCCTGATGATATAATTATAGAGCAGATGAGTGACTCACACTGTGCAGTTGTAACGTTGTTGCAAGGGAACAATGCCAGTACTCAGTGTGCATACTGTGTCCCCCCTTCCACAAGACACCCTGTTAGCACTGTATTATGCCAAAACCCAAATGCCTTGTCAGTATTTTTTTTTGTGTTTTTTTTTTTTTTGTGAAATTGACTGTGTCTTATAGAGATGTCAGCAGTACAACCCTGGGCTCACAGCAACACCAGGCTTGCTATAGAAGATCTAGTACACCCTGCAGTTTTTAGCAGCTCAGAATGCAAAAACTAACTGCAGCAGACAGTAATGAAATACAGTTCCAGAATCAATGCAAGAAGGGGTAATTTATACATGAAAGTCAAAAGGACCATGAATGGTGCTCTTTAAAATGAAAAATAATAGCATGGTACTGTGAGCATAAAAGTTGCTCAGCACAAAAATATTTACAATATGAGTGGTGTTTCATTTATGGCTAGCTTTTATTTTTTTATATAATTATCAAAAAAACAGCAAAAATGCAATTTTTTCTTTTTTTGACAAACAAATGTGAATAACTTTAAAACAAAAAATGATATCATAGTACTGCGAGCACGAAGGTTGTTCAGCACAAAAATATCTACAAAATGAGTGGTGTTTCATTTATGACTAACTTTTATTTTTTATATAATTAGCTAAAAACAGCAAAAAATGCATTTCTTTCATTTTTTTCAACAAACAAATCCAACTCGGGGTTGGGATGGGAAGGGGGCCAGGGTGATGGGGCACTCCCTGACAGGGTGTGGAGGTGGAGGAACCACTAGGCACCAGGGATTTAATTTAAAATATATATATATATTTTTACATTGTGGTCAACAGGCTGGTGATCAGCATGGGGGGGGCAACCACAGCAGACACAGTAATTTAATTAAATATATATATATTTTTAACATTGTGGCTGGCAATTGGCAGGGAGGACGATATACACCAGGCATTTAATTATTACACTGTGGCCAGCGATTGGCAGGGGGAGGTGGGGGGACCAATAGACACCAGGGATAATTAAAATATATACATTTTGCCAGCGATTGGTGGTGGGAGGGGACAACTAGAAACCAGGTATTTGGAGGATTCGATATGTGTAACTTTTTCTTTCCTTGGAGGTTTTCTAAGTGTAATTTGCACTTAAAAAAAAACAAAAGCAAGATGAAGTTACAAATGGCAAATTTTCATTAAACTGGCCAACTTCATATACTGATTAATAGAGGCAAATTTGGCAATTTCACCAAAAATTCAACAGCTAAGTAAAACATCACTGCATCCCTAGTCTTAGTATGGTCAAGGAGGATATCATGACTACACTGCTGTGGGGCACACAAGCTAGCCACCATCAACAAAGCACAAAGAGAAGTAAACAGTGAGGTGTCCTCTTTTGCTACCTTGTGTAGTGTGCAGATCATTAGATATCATCACTTCACAAAGACATGAGAGGCAATGTATGATATGATAGGGTTTCTCTGCAGGAATTGGCAATGACATTCTCAAATCAGAATTGGAGTATGCCCCTGAGCATATCTAGGAGATTGCAGAGTGGAACCCTGGGGCATTAGTGGGAAAACGTGCATGGCTGTGAATAGTTAGTGGCAGAAATTCACATAAGACCCTAAAAAAGAGGTTTTCCAGATGACAGTTTGGGTCAACTGGAGTTGGGTGATGCCCAGGCTAGATATGCGATCCCGGGTGGATATACATTACAGCAAAGTGCGCTGTCATGTGGTTTGGGGCATGCACTGGACTGCAGGGCAGCCATGACCAGTAGTTACGGAATGTGGCCCTTGGGCAGGCATGCTTTCTTCATGTAGGTTATGGAACTATCAAAATCCTGAGGGAGAAGGGACTAACAAGGGGAAGACATGGCCTGGGTGGGTTTGTTGAACCTTATGGGACAGAGTTCCTTCCATGCATGGCCAAGGGTAAAGTCGGCTGTTTCACATAAATTTGCTGCCCCAGTTGTCTTTGTTGTAATTTGTGTGCATTATTCGTATATTACAATTATTTTTATCTATTCCGTGTGTGTGTGTGTATATAGATAAACATATATATATACACATACACACTCATATATATATATATGTGTATGTATGTATATAGGGAGAGAGAGAGAGAGAGAGAGAGACAGAGCAAGACAGAGATTGATGGGTATATGTTTGAGCAAAGGTTTGAGGTGGAAGACTAGGTTTGCTGGCAAAGGTACCCAGCTTCACCTGAGCTCTTTTCTTCTAAGTTTGCTTGTAAGGACAGAGCAAGGAACAACATTATCAGAGTAAGGAAAAAGATAAAGGCTTCTTTTTGCTAGGCAGATTTACAGTGTGTTGTTTCTTTTATGCTCACAAGATCTGAAACTGTTTTTTGCTTACATTTTACTGCTGTAATCTTCTCTGATTCAAATTGCTGTTGCAGGGTATACCTTCTGCTGCGTTATTACAGTGTGTGCCTGCAGGGTTGTTACTGTTTTATGCTTACAGATTTCTGCTGTAATCTTCTCTGAATCAAGTTTTTTTTATTGCAAGATATATAGTACAGTTACGTAAGAACTTACCATAACAGTAGATCTTTGAGAGAGGCTCTTTCAGTAGGTAATTACACATAGGACTGATGTCGGCAGACGGCAGGACCCCACGGAAAAATTTCTAGCTAGCAGTCCCTGACGAGGGACCGCCCCCACATCAGGTGACCGGCGTCAAGAGACGTCGGTATAAAGGGGTGGCCCCTGATGCCCACCTTCGAGTTCTTTCCTGCCACAGACCAGAAAGACCTGGACGAGAGAGGAACAGATATTTCCATCACTGGAAAAGGAGCTGAAAAAGCCTAGGGGGATGTAGGGCGGGAAAGTATTACCTACTGCAAAAGCCCCTCTCGAAGATCTACTGTTATAGTAAGTTCTTACATAACTGTACTATCTTACTTTGAGAGGGCTCTTGCAGTAGGTAATTACATATAGGACTGAATCCCAAGCAGTCTGGAATGAAGAAAGGCACCGGGAGGAGGAAAACTACTCCAAGAAGCAGTTCTAGCTATGCAAGCTTTAAGATAAGAGGCCTTGCAGAACAGCCAGCCCGAAGCCTGCTCTCCGGTGAGAGGCAATATCCAAACTCTAGTGTTTAGTAAAGGTATGGATGGAAGTATAGGTGGCGGCAGTACAGATATCTGATGCTGACACATTCTTGAAACAAGCTGCTGAGGCAGCTACTCCTCTGGTGGAGTGGCCTCTTACTTAACCTGGATGGTCTTGTAGTATTTGTCATAACAGAAAGTGATGCAATGAGCCAACCACTTAGAAAGGCATTGCTTAGAAACAGCATTGCCTTCCCATTAATGAGCAAAAGAGATGAACAGTTGATCAGTCTTTCTGAGATCCTTCGTCCTGTTGGTGTAGTATCTCAGAATCTGGTGAACATCCATATTATGGAGTAAATACTCTGCTTGATTAGAATACTGCGTGAAAAAGGCAGGTAACTCTATGGAATGATTTAGAATAGACTCTGCTACTACTTTAGGGAGAAACTTATGATTCGTGCGAAAAGCAACACGTTCCTTGTGAAAAATCAAGTATGGGATTTTGCACATCAGGGCCTGGAGCTTTGAAATTCTCCGAGCGGAAGTAATGGCCACCAGGAAGACAGTCTTCCATGAAAGGAACTTCAAATCTGCAGAAGGTGCCAGTTCAAAGGGAGGCAGAGTAAGTTTCTCAAGAACAAAGTTCAAGTCCCAAGGGGGAGCAGGAGTACGGATGGGGGGGTCTCAGATGGAGGACCCCTCTGAGAAAGGTCTTAGAGACCTCCAATTGAGTGAAAGGTTTGTCAGCAAAGGGGACATGATAGGCCGAGATGGCCACCATGTGCACCTTCAGAGAAGAATGACTGAGACCCAGGTCAAACAGATGACGTAAAATACTCCAGCAGAAGCCCCGCTGAACAGGAGAAAGGTTCCACGTTCTTAGATGCGGCCCAGATAGTGAATCTTTTCCACTTCATGGCGTAAGTGGATCTAGTGGAGGGTTTTCTGGCCTCCACCAAAATCTCTGCCACTTGGGGAGACACCCCAAAACGGGATTGAACTAAGTCTGCAGGAGCCATGCGTGCAGCTGAAGGGATTTGAAGCCTGGATGGACCAGGGTCCCCTGATCCTGGGTCAGTAAACCTCGAGACAGAGGAAGAGGAAGAGGATGATCCTCTGAATATTGTTGTAGAAGAGAAAACCAAACTTGTCTGGGCCAGAAAGGAGCAATCAGAATCATTCATGCTCCTTCTGAGGCTAGTTTCTGCAAGACTCGTGGGATGAGTGGAATTGGGGGGAAAGGCATAGACAAATCTGTCCTTCCAGTCTAGAGACAGAGCAGCCCTCCAGAAAGCACCTCGCTCTGGAACGAGCGAGCAGTAAGATGGGAAGTTTTGTGTTTAGAGGAGATGTGAACAGGTCGACCTGTGGTGTTCCCCAAAGTTGGAAGATATTGTCTAGTATCCCTTGGTCTAGTTCCCACTCGTGAGTCAGAGCAGAAGAGTGACTTAGTTTGTCTGCCAGGGTGTTGTCGACTGCAAGAACGTGGATTGCCGTGAGGTGAAGGTCATGATGTGTTGCCCAATCCCAAACTCTCATTGCCTCCCTGCACAGAGGGTAGCACCAAGCCCTCCCCTGATTGTTGATGTACCAAACTAAGCACATGTTGTCCGTCTGAATGGCTAGGTGGCCGGGAAGGATGTATTGGTGAAGGGCTTGGAGTGTGTACAACACTGCCCGGAGCTCAAGCACATCGATGTGGAGAGCTTGTTCGAGCTTGGACCAGGAGCCCTGGGTCCAATGAGGCCCTAGATGGGCTCCCCAACCTTCACCTGAAGCATCTGTGGTTAGAGTCTGGGAGGGGGGGTGGACAAAAGAAAGGAACTTCCTGAAACAAGTTCTTTCGAAACATCCACCATAGCAAGTCTTGACGCATTGGTGAGGAGACCAGAACTGGGTGATCTAGGTCATCCACTAACTGATCCCATTGGGAGCATAGAGTCCACTGAGATATTCTCATGTGGAGTCGAGTGCGAGGAACTGTCAGGATAGCAGCCGCCATGAGCCAGAGAAGGCGAAGGGACCGACCTTGCAGAAACCCACCTGCAGCCGGACAGCAGACTTATTTGAGTCTGGAGGGTGGATGCCCTGTCCAGTGGCAGGAAAGCCCTGCCTGTGGTCATATCAAGAATCACCCCAATAAACTGTAGTCTCTGGGATGGGATCAGGTGAGACTTGGAATGGTTGACGGTAATACCCAGGCAGGCAAAGACCTGCTGGGTAAGGGAGAAGCAGCGCAGGAGTTCCTCCCTGGACGAGGCCACCAGGAGCCAATCATCCAGGTACAGGAAAACCTGCACCCCTCCTGGTATGCAAGTGGGCTGCCACCACTGCCAGGCATTTGGTAAATACTTGGGGTGCCGAGGATAGACCAAACAGAAGCACCTTGAATTGGTAGTGGTCCACCTGGAACGCAAAACGAAGGTATTTGCAGTGAGATGGGTGAATGGAAATGTGCAGGTAAGCATCCTGCATATCCAGAGCACACAGCCATTGACCCAGCTGGATGAGGGGCAGAAGGCTCTGCAAAGAGAGCATCCTGAACCTTTTGAATTCTACAAAAAGATTCAGGGAACTGAGATCCAGAACTGGTCTGAGATCTCTTGTCTTCTTTGGGACCAGGAAGAAGTGGGAATAGTAACCCGCCCCTTGCAGATGAAGGGGGATGGGTTCTACTGCATGTTTCAGCAGTAGAGCTGAAATTTCCTCCTGGGCCAAGAGAAGATGTTCCCTTGAACACGACGACTTCAGAGAGGGGTGGCAAGGTGGTTTCTGAAGAAACTCTATCGAGTGTTCTTCTGCTATGAGCTGGAGCACCCAAGAATCTGTTGTTATCCTCTCCCAGCCCAGAAGGTGGAGGGAAATCCTCCCTTCCTCCTACCGGTTCCTCCGGGGAGTCTGGAGGCTATGGAAGAGGGAAGGAGTCAGGTGGTGCGGGGCAGCACTGCAGCTGAAGCACCTGCTGCTTTTTTGGGCAGAGGGGGGCTTAGCAGCTGTGGGGCCCGGTGTTTTGTGGCCCGACTTCCCTGGAGTTTCGCCTTGGGCCAATTCCATCTGCGAAAGGGATGGTGCTGCTGCTGATGGGGACAGTACATGGAATTGACAGACTTCAGTGCCATCCCCTTTTCTTGCACATTGGTGATGATGTCCTTGACATCACCACTGAAAAGCACCGACTCCCGGAAGGGCACTTCCTGGATAGCGGATTGCACCTCCGGGACCAACCCTAACACGTGGAGCCAAGTATGATGCTGTAGGCCTATGGCGAAAGCTGAGCTCCATCCAGCAGTGTCCACTGCATTGTATGTCGCATGAAGCATGTGTCGACTGGCCAAACGAGCAGAGTGGACAAGATCAGCCAACTCCTGCTTGACTTGGGAGTCTGGCAGGGAGTCCAATTTGGCTTCCACCTGAGTCAGAATGGCCTTCTAGTAGTCCCCCATATGGCCGATATAATTTAGGGCCCTGATCCCCAGCATGGAGGAAGCAAAGATCTTCTTCCCATACTGGTCCAGAAGGTGGGATTCCTTGTCAGGTGGCGATGAGCTGAGATGTTTTGGGTTGGTTGACCGGCCGTGAGTGCCGCTAATCACAACCGAGTTGGCATGAGGGTGAGAATCCAGAAAATCAACACCCTCTGGAGCCTGATATAGCCTATTCAACTTCCTTGGAAGTGGGGCTAAAGCTGACGCCTTTTTCCATATGGTGGTGATGAGGTCGGCATGAGGCTCTATCCGGGGTGGCACCAAGGTAGGAGCTGTCATGGGCAGATCCAGATGTTCAGCGAGTTTCAGACACTGAGGATCTGGTTCCAAGGAGTGCCACTGATGAACCTCCTGGATTTTCCTTAACAACTCCGTTAAAGAAGGATCTTCCGGAGGAGACTTTGGAGAAGTCCTTGGCCTGGGTTTCAACAGAAAGCGTGGCTCGTCATCTCTCTTGAAGCAACCGTTGGAAGAATCCGAGGAGTCCGAGGGTGAAGAGGAGGAGGAGGAAGAGGAAAAAGACTCCCTTTCCCGACCAGGGGGAGGAACGTACCCCTTGGGAAGCCCCTGGGGAAGCGTGTCCTGCCCCTCTCTGGACCCAGATGGAAGAGCCCTGGAGTCTAGAGGTAATGAGGGAGTGTGCCACCTCAGATGTATGGGAACCTGAGACAGCACCATCGTCGGAAGGCATCTCTTGACCTCCCTGGTGAGCTGAGCCTTGGCCTCAGCCCACCAGGAGGGCAGAGTCTCCTGCAGGTCCACCGGTGGCTGTGGAGGTGGTGGAGGAGGAGGAGGAGAGGAGGAGGCGGGGGATAAGGATATGGGTTGTACCCACATGGAGAGTATCCAAAACCTGGCTGCGGAAAGCCCGGCATCGGGTATTGTGGTGTCAGGTTTGGCGGCGTCAGAAAGACCGGCATCGGATACTGTGGTCCTGGGTACATCGGCATCTGATAGGATGGAGGGTACCCGGGAGCCAGGGGAGCTGCTGGAGCAGATGACCTGGCCAGCGGCCTCATGGGTGGGTCCACATTGGTAGGACCAGAGGGGCCAGCGGAAGGAGGACATCTGGAAGTGGGATATCTCCCAGAGTTGGTAGAACCGGCATCGGGGCCAGCGTTGGAGGCCCTGACATTGGAGGTACTGGTGTCGGAGGAACCGGCGTCGGGTCCAGCGTCCGGGGAGCTGACGTCAGATCCAGCGCACCAACCAGGGGATGGTCTGATGGAGGAAGGTCCCCAGTGTCACCTGGGGATGGAGGGGAAAAATCCCCGGGGTCAGGCTGGGGGGACTCTGGGTCCCCGGATGGCAGAGAAGGCTGCAGAGAACCAGGTACGACAGATGTGGGGGTCCGTCGTCGGTTCCGTTGCTGACCAGACGTCGGATGAGCTGATGTGCGGCTTTACGGTGAACTCCCGGCAGGCACCGGAGGAGCCAGCATCCGGCTTATGGGAGCCTTCACCGGAAGCAGGCCGAGGAGAAGGATTGGCCTGGTCTGATGGAATGGAGGCCGTGCGCCGCCCCGAAGGGTCGTGTGTCTTACCGGCCTTCTCCACGCAGACGTCGGAGGAGCTAACGCTCGACTTACCGGAGTCGCCCACGCCAGTAGACCGCGATCCTGCAACCAAACCAGGGGGCTGAGGCCTCCAATTGCCTGGAGGCACCCAAAAGGCCCGAGCGTGAGCCAGACGGGTGGACCGACACCCCCTCAGAAACCTCTGAGGCGGCCGACGAGGAGCAGTCCCCCAGAGAGGACATTACCTGTGTCCCGGTGGCTCCCAAAGGAGATGTGGTAGAGGAGCCCTTGTCCCGGTGCCTCTCCTTATCCTTCTTCTTCCAATGGCCTTCAGGGGAAGTGGATGCCGTCCTCAGTTTTTTGAGCTTCTTCTCCATTGAACTCATCTTTTTCTTCAAAATATGGGCTTCCAGGGATTGCTGCCACCTTTTCCAGGTAGCCACCTTGAAGCTGAGGCAGTGCTGGCACTTCTCAACTGGGTGATCATGGCCTAGGTAGAACAGGCACAGGGAATGGCCGTCCTTGTGCGGTAGTTGGGCGCTGCATGAATCACACTTATTTTTGTGCTCGGAGGGTGTGGAGGCGACATACACAGATGACGGTACCTGACATTAGTCAAAAAAACAAATTATTTCAGTAAAACCGATGAAGATTGGGCTGATGATGCATGAACTTTTCTGCGAGGTGCTGCACAAGCTAACGGCGGGAAAAAACTGGAAGGCGGGTGTCAGGGACCTCCTTTTATACTGACGTCTCCTGATGCCGGTCACCTAACGTGAGGGCGGTCCCTCGCCAGGTACTGCTAGCTAGAAATTTTTCCGTGGGGTCCTACCTCCTGCCGACGTCAGTCGTATATGTAATTACCTACTGCAAGAGCCCTCTTGAAGTAAGATCTTCTGTTATTGCTTTATTTTTCTCTGTAACAAAGTGTTGTTTGCAGGGTATATCTTATGTCAAATTGTTACAGGTGGTGCTTACAGGGTTTACAGTTTTATCTATCATTAGGCTAAACTTTCAGGGCTACTGCATTTGTTGTTGGTTGATTGTTTTGGCTCTTATCTCCTTGGTTTTTTATCCGTGGTTCTTCTTTTTCGGCAGGGGAAGGACCCACCACCCACCCCCATCCCCAATCACCCCATGCTACACTGTTTTTATAGAGTAGCACAGTCATGACATTTCCTGTAGCAAAGCAGGATGGGGAGGATCAGAGGAGTATCCACACAGTGACCTCACTTACAGGGCACACATAATTTAACTTGTTATAACCTTGTGCTCCCAGGTCGCTCCTGTAAGAAAGCTTTCAGCCTAGTGTGCTACACCTGGTTAAAATAACTAACTAAAAAGAAAAAAAAAAGAAGTTATAACAACTTTTGCTTTCATTTTCCTCCTTCTAATTATTCAGACCAGGTTATAAACTCAGCAGCTCAAGTGGAATGGATATTATTAACTGCAGGCACTGCGGGACACTTTCCAAAAAGGCAGTTATAGACTTCCGGTTCCGCTTCTTCTGGTGATGGCAGCATAGCACACTCTCTCTCACGTACCCCAAGCAAAGAATACCTCCATCAGATCTGATAAAAAAAATTAGGGGCTGAAATTGGCATGTTAATAGGTAGCAAGGAGGTATTTACAGCATAGAAGGGCAGCATTTGGCAGTGGGTGAAGCAGATGACGGGGATGGGGGATGGCTGCAACTCAGAGGCCTCAGATTGCAGTGTCAGCAAAGGCCAAATGGCTGAAACACCACACCAAGCTCTAACCAAATCTGTAACGAAGAGTAACAAAGCAAAGGCTAAAAAAAATGAAACTAGATACCGTATATCAAGAACTGATCCCCTTTCAGGCCGAAAATTAAAGACTTACATGGAGAACTACATAAGGATGTGATGCAGCTTGAACAGCGAGCTCATGTCCTAGAAAGGCAGGGCACAGCTACAGAAAATCGGGTAGATGATCTACAGATGGAGGTACAAATGTTAAAAGAACAGTGTGAGCAAATGGAAGCATGGCAGGAGGACTCAAAGAACCGTGCGAGGAGAAAAAACATAATGATTTACAACATTCGGGAATGATCAGAGGGAGGCAATATTAGGGAATTTGTAGACGCATTGCTACATACTGCATTGGAGTTACCTAAGGACCTAGACCTACAGCTCGAGAGGGTCCACAGAGCATTAGAGCCTAAATCAGCTAATCCAAATGCATCCCTGAGGTCTATCATTGCAAGATTCAACAACTATGCCACCAAAGAAAATGTTCTCCTTACAGTATGGCATAAGCAAAAAGTATTCTATGGACAGACACATTTTTACATTGATCACAATTATGCCCCCAAAACATTGCGTCTCAGAAAAGCATATCTTACATTACTGCCTGTGTTAAAAGCAGCTGAAACTATTGTAACTTATCAGCAGATACAAGCCTATCTGGCGAATAAGGCTCCTCAATGGAACCACCTCCCATCCTCATCTCCTCAACTATGGATAGTTATTATATCTTCCATAAAGGGAATACCACCCACCTGATTGGAACACTGTATAAGGGATTGAAGGAGGTGTCTAGAGACTCAACTTTGGGCATCCTGGCTGCTTGGAATTGGGAATTATTGGTACCGGTCTCAGAAGACCTCTGGTTTAAATATATCAGGTTATCATGTGGAATATCTCAAGCACCATACTGGCAGGAATTTGCCTGGAAAGTCAGGCTTAGATTTTTTTAATACACCAGCTAAACTGATGACATTTACAGATGACCCAGTAGGACGCTGTTGGAGATCTTGTGGGAAAAAGATGGTTGGACATGTAGACATCTTCTGGTCATGCCCAGTGCTCCGACCTTTTCAGGGAGAGGTGGCGGACACCCTGGGAGAGTTGGTGGGAGAGGAGGCTGTCCTTACTCCTGAAATGGTGTTACTTTCAATACTTCCCATAGGCCTCCGTATTCTGAGGGGCTCTCTCTTGATTATACATTGATAGCTAAGAAAGCAATCACCAGACTGTGGGGCTGGACCTCACCTTCGATCAGAAGGGAATGGTTCATGGCCATGAAGGAAGTATACTATCTGGAAAGACTGGAGGCTAGCCATTTAAACAGAAAAGATAAATTTGAACTCCAATGGAGGAAATGGGTCCTCTATATGTCAGTACAAGATCCTCATTTTATCCCATAATGAGTGACCAGAGAAGTAAACTAATGTTGAGAAAGGCGAAGGGGAAGGAGAGAGATTTAGGAGGAAGACTTACCATTTGAGTACTAGTATACAAGGATCCCTATCAGGATGGATTATCTATGGCTGTATATGAATTAAGATCTTGTGCCCATAACTGTAATGCATTGTGTATTGCTTGAGCTATGCTTGTTTGTGTTATATGATCTCTGTTATGTACTGTATTCCATATGTCTCTTACATATTTTAAAAATAAAAATATAATATAAAAAAGGGGCAGTTATACAAGATTTAGGACACTGTCCTACATGCTGGACCATTGGAGATCTAAGGGCTCAGCTCCAGGAAGCATGGGCAGAGATTGTATGCCTCAAATCGCATATTCAGGAGGAAATATATTATAAGAACCGCCTGCCATTTCACTAACATCCAACTGAAGCACCTCAACCGCAGAGGGTAGTTGGTCTGGGAGGTTGGCAGGTGGTTAGGAGGGGTAAATTGGGTGCCGCATCACTCAATGCTCTCCAGTGTATCACCTCCACAAACCATATAAAAACTACAAACAGGTGTCTGCCTCTGTCTCCAAAATCAAAGGGTCAGAGGACGCTATAGAATAGGACACAGCAGCACAGGAGCTAGCACAACAAAACACACCCAAAACAGGGACCAAAACAAACAAACAAAAAAAAGGCAACACAAAGAACACTTCTGATCATAGGAGACTCCATGATTTGGGGAGTTGATGCCTACCTCCAGCTGGGGGTAATGGTCAGATGTCTCCCAGGTACATCAGCATGGAGAGACACTGACTGCATTGCTAAAATCATGCAGGAAGCAGGAGAAAACATCAATGTCCTAATACACATAGGGACTAACAATCTCTTTACCTGGTCAGTTGTGGAGACCAAGGAACACTTGACCAGGCTGGGAGACAAACTGTTATCCATTTTATCCAGCATCTCCTTCTCTGAGATCCTGTTAGTCTGGGAGAGGGGAGCAGATGGATGGAAAGTCAGAGAAGGGAAAATAGGGGAGATAAACATGTGGCTCAAGGGCTGGTTCCAGGAAAAAGGACCCAAATTTGTAGGAAACTGGCAACAGTTCTGGGAGTGAAAGTTCTTTAAATTTGATGGACTGCATCTGAATATGGAGGGAGTCAGTGCATTGGGGCAGAAGTTTGACATCTTTGCAGAATATTTAAACTATCCAATGGGGAGAGGGGTGCGGCACCCGATACATTGAATGGGAAGAACACCCCTCCCCCCTCAGCTAGTGATCAAACAGGAGTTCAGCATGTTTGTAGTCCATTTGCATCACCAGTTAAAGAAAAAGGTCCGGCCCTCCATACGACATGCAGGGAAAACACCAGACCCCGCCCAACAACCAATGCAACAAAATCTGACCAATGGAAAATCATGTTCACAAATGCCCGCAGTCTGGGAAACAAGATCCCAGACCTGCGGGCAACAAAGACAGAAGCTAAACTGGACATGGTAGCCATTAACGAGACATGGTTCGCCAGTAATGACACTTGGGAGACTTCATTACCTGGCTATGTATTGTTCAGAAGTGACTGAGGTGCAAAAAAGGAGGGGGGGGTCGCTCTTTATGTCAATGAAAATATCAAAGCTACAGAAATTCAGAATAGGCATAAAGAACCAGAAGAACTGTGGGTCATCCTGGAAACAGGAAATGGGACAGACATATGAACTGGGGTTGTCTATGGGTCTCCCGACCAGCTGTTAGAAGATATACAAAACATGACAGCTAAAGGGGAGGTTCTGAAATGGGAGACTCCACATGCCAGATACAAACTGGTCAATACCAGCAGGAACATCCACCAGAACTAGACACATAGCAGATTCCCTGCTGGGGGGGGAGGGCTCAAACAACTGGTAAAACAATCCACAAGAGACAGAACTATCCTAGATCTAGTAATGACTAATGGGGAAAGGATCACATGAACTCCAGGCAGAAGGTCGCCTGGGGGCCAGTGAACATCACATGGTATGGTTCAATCTGGCCAATAGAACTAAATCTTCCCATTCCAATGCAAAAATATGGGACTTCAGAGGAGCTGACTTTGATAAGATTGACAACTGAGTTAAACTAGCCCTGGCAAGAAGAAATATGGGTGAGGTGGTACAGACAAAGTGGGCAAACATTAAGGATGCAATACTTGAAGCAACATTCCATTGTGTTAGGGAGAAAAGCAAGAGCAAACGAAGGAGGAAACCACTTTTGTTCTCAAAAACGGTAGCAGAAAAAGCCAGAGCCAAAAGACTGGCCTTCAAGAAATATAAGGAAACGCAGTGGGATGAAGATAGGGAGGTGTACCAAAGTTCCCTAAGGGAAGCAGGGAAGGCAATAAGGCAGGCAAAGGCCCAAACCAAGGAAAGACTAGCATGAACAGTAAAAGAAGGGGACAAGACTTTCTATAGATACATTAATGAAAGGAGAAAGCCCAGAGGGGGTATTGCTAAGATCAAAGGGGATAAGGAGGAGTGTGTGGAGGAAGACCAAGGAAAAGCATCTATCCTAAATAGATACTTCTGCTCAGTATTTACTGAGGAGAAGGTAGGGCAGGGCCCACAGCTCAGCACCATGGGCACAGGGGGGAGGGAGGTGTGCACAAGTCCCTTCACAAAAGAGAGGGTCCTACTGGAACTCGCTAAGCTCAGGGTGGACAAGGCAATGGGACTGGATGGCATACATCCCAGGGTACTAAAAGTGCTAAGGGTGGAACTAGCAGAGCCATTATCAGAATTGCTTAATGAGTCTCTGAGCACAGGAAAGGTCCCAAAAAACTGGAGAAGGGCTCATGTGATCCTGCTTCGTGAGAGTGGTAGCAGGGAGGAGGCAGAGAACTACAGATCAGTCAGTCTTACCTCAGTAGTGGGCAAGATTATGGAGGCACTCTTTAAGGAAAGGATAGTGTAACACCTGGAATCCATAGGACCACAGGGTCCAAGACAGCATGGGTTTACATTAGTAAAAAGTTTACACTAGTCAAAGATGGCGGCTGTGCTGAGCTGCTGTCACTAAGCGTTTTAGCTGCGCTGGAAATGTTATTGATAGCGCTTTATCTCATCGTAGTAGCATAGTATAATTGTGTTTTGGTTATTCTTATTAACTTCCAATTCAGTCTTGTTCGTATTTATTTTACTTTTGGTCATTTGATTTTGGCTTGTCCCGGAGAAGTAGATAGACTGTTTGAGCCGTAGCATCACAATTTGGCATTTGCTTTGTGACAACATCTGCAGTCATAAGCATTTACCTGAGGTAGTGGTGGACCCAATCAGACTGGGGAGGCTACTGGTTTCTGGAGTTGGTGCTGAGTCTCTGGCGTTCGAGTCCTGGCACTGTGCAGCGGAGGGGCGCAGCCACAGGAGCATTGTGGAACTGTTTGCTTCGAGGTGTTGGTGCCTTCCCGGATTCCTTTCCTGTGAGTGCGGTGAACTGAACTGATGGGGCACTGATGCTTGTTCAGTTCCCTTTCCTGTGGAGAGCAATCCAGAGAAAAGATTGAGACAGCCCTAGCGAACTACCGTCTGTGGCCGGAGACTCTTTCTGGTGGTGGGTCGGGGGGCTGCTGCTAGTTTGCGGCGGGCACCCTGACACTTCTGCCCTGCACCGTGGCAGCTGGAGAGCTGTTTCAGTTGTGGTATGGTCCAAGGTGAGGCGGGTGTTCCAGGGTGAGTCCTCTGGTGCTGGTGTTGGATCCCCTGGTTTGATCCACTTCGGCATTTACAAGGTTTTCCTTCAACCGGTGGATGACTGCACTAAAGTAAGGTTTTTGCTTTTGCTAAAAATTCAGTGCTTCCTGTTGCCTAATTCGACTGGTGGTGAAGACGATCCTGGTTGTTTTTTTCCAAGGACACTGTCCAGTTTTGCTCTTTCGTGGTGGTGGGAGCCCATGAAGGGTTTTGAACTTTGGTGCTGTGCTGTTTTATTAAACGGAACCTGGATCTACCTACTGCAGCCCATTATTTAATTTTTGAGGGACACCGACCTGTACCTACTTCCCTAAGGTGGTGAGAGCCCTTGGGAGGATTGAATCCTGGTAGAGTGCCCCTGTAAACTTGATTTAGTTTTAAACTGTGCTATTACTGCTGTTGGACCCTAGGAGTAAGAGGCCATGGGTCTATTAACGGACAATTTGGCCGTAGGAGGTGGGAGCTCCATGGTCCAAAACTCATTATTCGAACTTTTATGGACTGGACGCTGTCATTTTCCATTTATTTTTAATTTTTAGTTGTTTATTAAGTTATTAGTATTGTTATTGATGTATTGATTTAGAGATAATTATGATTAGTTATTTATTGTTTTTTATTTTTCTCTAACATAGGTTTTTTATGTTGAATGATGATTAATCTGTGTTAATTAGGTCTGAGTTTGTTAATGTTTGATTTATTTATTCTTTGTTTAGTTTTTAACCGAGTTATTTTGATAACTTTTTTTTTTTAGGATTGTGTTTCGATTTGAATTCTATCACTACTACAGGGAGATTAGCAGTTAGTGTCATTGTTCCATGTTAGCGGATTGTAATATATATATTGCTATCCCACCCCTCCGGTCATGCGCTATTCATCCTCCACCCTTCATGCCCTCTGCCCCTTCTTTCCCCCCCGTTGCTCTTTTCTGTTTATCAATGCTGCAGGGCTTTGGAAATTGCCTGCAGGAGGTTGGGGATGGGTGGGGGATATGAACAGCAGAGGATGGACGAGGGGGTCGCTCGCATCAGAGTGGTTAAGTCCAGAAGACTCACTGGGGTGAAATGGAGTGCAGAACATGGGCCTTCCTGTCTGGTCTCTATACCCAAGGACACCACCTCTATAAATGGTGGGCAGGTGGTTGGGGCATCCCAGGAGTTCTATCCAACCCAGGTGGTGTTATGCAATGCCAGGTCCGTTGTGAACAAGACTGCCATTGTTGCAGACTTGGTGGGTACAGCGGACCTGACTTGCATCACCGAAACCTGGCTGGATGGTAATGCTGGCGCCGTACTTGAGGCAGCAGTTCCAGACAGGTATTCAGTGATACACCGCCTGAGATTGGATCGCAGGGGTGGGGGGATTAGGGTCTGTTTTAAGACCAAATTGGATCTCACTAGTGTCCCAGTTGAGGAGACCAGATCATTTGAATGTGTCATAGTGGCGGGGGGGGGCTATAGGATGGCTCTCGTCTATCGTCCACCCGGAGACGAGAAGCTATTCCTTAAGGAAGTGGAGGACTTCGTCATCGATCTGGTGTTTGAGTCGCTCAGGTTGATGGTGCTGGGTGACTTTAATGCCTGGATCGACTACGAACTCTCGCAATTTGGACAGCACTTCCTCCAATTGATGTATTCATTGGGCCTCTCACAGATGGTTACCTCTGCCACTCATAAACATGGCCATTCCCTTGACCTGGTCTTCCTCCTGGGGATGGAAGCCTCCGATGTGGGGGTAGAACCTGTCGGATGGTCTGACCATTACACTGTGAGATTAAATTTTCGCACCCCTCTGCGTAGGCCAACCCCTATGGAGATGGTCAAGTACCGGCCTTTATGGGATGTGACTCCCTATGGCCTAACTGCGGTACTTGATCTATCAGAATTTCCTGTGATGAGCTCAAATCCAGAAGTTCTGGTTCTGACCTATAATAAGGCCATTACCTCTGCACTGGATTCTATTGCTCCCACCAGTGTGCGCCTTCTCTCTCTCTTCGGCCTCGGTCCCCAGGATTTGATGAGGACTTGAGGGAGATGCGGCGAATAGGACGCAGGTTGGAGAGATGCTGGTGGAAATCCGGCCTAGATGCCAACCATCTTAGACTCCTAGAGCATTATCAACTCTATCAGTCAGCAATTACTCATAAGAAGGCAGTATTCCTGTCCGGAGAAATTGCTGCTGCACAGAACCGACCAGCCCAGCTCTTTCAAACCATAGACAGGCTGTGCGACCCAGCCTGTCTTCAGGTTTGTTGAGCCTTTTCACAAATGCAGTGTGAGGAGCTCACTCGGTTCTTTGCAGATAAGGTGGAGGACATCCAGGCCGAGACCCGTTCAGCACTCTCTATGGGAATTGCGGTGGACCAGCCTTCAGTCGCAGTCTCTCCATTTTCCTGGAGTTCCTTTGAAAGGCCGGAAATCGAGGATGTCATGAGGATTGTCCAGGGTATGCACACCACATGCTGTAGTTTAGACCCGGGCCCCACGGCCCTGATCATGGGCTGTGGGGAGGTTATCATCCTGTTTCTAGCAAGGATAGTTTGATGCTCCTTAGACTCTGGTGAATAACTCTGCTCCCTGAAGGAAGCAGTGGTGACACCAGTGTTGAAGAAGGCTTCTCTGGACCCAGACTCCCTCGCTAACTACAGACCTATCTCGAACCTTCCCTTTGTGGGGAAGGTAATTGAAAAAGTGGTGGCTGCCCAGTTGGACAACCATTTGACCATCCATAACATCTACGACCCTCTTCAATCAGGTTTTCGAAAGAGGCACAGCACCGAGACTGCACTGGTTCGTGTGCTAAATGATCTCTTGATGGCGAGAGACCAGAAAAAATGGTCCATTTTGGTCCTATTGGATCTGTCAACAGCATTTGACACCTTAGACCATGGAGTGTTGCTTGAGCGCCTGAGATGCATCTGTGGGCTGTCAGGTTTGGTTCACAGATGGTTTACCTCCTTTCTCACAGGAAGAATTCAGAGGGTGGTGTTGGGGGTATTTTCCTCCGATCCTACTTCTCTGTCCTGTGGGGTGCCTCAGGGCTCTGTGCTGTCCCCCATGTTGTTTGCGGTGTACATGTGTAACCCTCTCAACCCCTGTCCTTTTACCAAAATAACGACAGATGGCATGCTGTTGGCATTTGGCAGCAATACCTGGTGGGGAGTGTATATCTACGGGTTCAGGGAAGGATGAGGCTACTTGGCACAAGAGGCCTAGGTTTGACTACTCTGCACAGGGGTACCCAAGTAAATCCAACTACAGGAAGCAATAACTGTAATGTCCAGAACCAGAATTGGGATTTTTCAGTGTGGCTTTATTTATTAACTCACTGAACATAAACAAAGCTCTGTATGGTCCCCCTCGGGGCTACATAACTGTAATGCAGATTAGAGGTTAAACACAGCGGTCCATTTGAGGAATGAACACTTAAACAGTTGTCTGGCTTTGGACCCACCAGGCACTCAGCCTGGACTTTGCATGCACATTGCATACACAGCCTGACTGGCCCGGCTCCCCTGCCGGCCACTCTACTGACGGTCCACTTGGCGAATGAACCCAAACTCTACTTGGAAAGACATCCCATCAAACAAGGAGGCTCCCAAACTGAGGCTCCCCACACCACTTGAAGTCATCGACTCCTAGAGATTTTGTTTTCGTGCTCCAATTTGAAACTCCCATCAAACAGGAGACTCCCATCCTACAAGGTAATGTTCCCATCCTGTGGCTCCCCACCACTTGAAGTCATCGACTCCTAGAGAGATTTTCAAGTTGCGACCCACGTCTGGGTACCCACCCCATCACTGGCCAAGCGCATGAGGCGAGTAGCAAAAACAGAAGAAATCCGTAGAGGTGGACCTGGTTACTAAAGATGGGGATCTATCCACCTCCAGCTCCCACAGCCCATACCCAGCCATTTCTCTGAACACACAGAAACTTTAGGACTGTAACATGTAGATTGCATGGTGGATGAACTGACGCACCACCTCTACTGCGAACTCTAAATCCATTTAAACTTTAAACTGACTGCTCCATTTGTTCATCCTAGTGTATATAGTCCTCCCAAACAGCAGTCCTCAATAACATTTCCTGACTGAAAAAACAGTTGTTTGCCCCTTACACTGGAGCCAAACACTCACCCAATCGTTGCAGGGCCCCACAGGCGAAGTCCTTTAACCTTTGCTGTATTGTAGAACAGCCAACACAAAATCAGGCAGCTTCTTTCCTTGGTGGGAGAAGGGGATTGCCCCTGGAACCCACAGAGACCTTTTCCTACCCCGGAGGCAGGGGGCACTGAGACCGAGGGGACGGTCTCCACCACTTTATAAATGGTGAAACACAGAAAAACTTCCTTCTGTGTGGAGGCAAAACTCAAACTACAGACTGATGCTTCCTTCTTGCTCAAGGACAAACGGAAGACTGCCTTTTCAAATTCGCAAGGTTCTAAGAACTCTCTGAGCTGAAAATTCCAACTGTGGCTCATGCAGCTGTAACAATTCTATAATGATGTCATCTCTCCAGTCTCAGCTGTGACTGAGGACAGAGTGAGACAGTGTGAAACCCATTTAACTGGAGTTTCACAAGCTGCCTTCCCTGCCTACCACTAGGTCTTACTGAGATTCTAGTAACCCCGGGTAACAAAGGGGTTATACTCGCCCTTGACCAGGAAAATGACTGTCCCCAGTCATTATGCACCGACTTTAGGCCATTCCACCTATGTGCTACCTGCGGAGGGTGGGTGATCAGGCCCCCTTCTACCTTGTGCGAGCACAGGTAGGTAACACTAAGGGCCTAGAGGCCTATAGCTGACATTTCAGCCTCTACTCTATCCACTTACTATGGACACCTAGTGGCTCTGGTAGAACCGTCCAGAGCATAGCCCTGACAGATCAGCACTGCAATCCCTACGGCCGTTCAGGACCACAGCCTGTCTATCCCCCCTAACCCTCTAGGGAAAACCTATCTGCCTCTACATAACATCCCAAATAAAAACAAAACCCAGGGACCTCCCCGACCTTCGGCAGCTTGCAACTACATTAGAAACACAACAGTACTTTAATTTCTAAACATAAGCACTGAAAAGAGGAACTCCGATGAGCCCCTCCTCCTCTTCTTGTCTTCTCTTCTTTCTTCCAGGAACACCTGTAGAAAAGACAAAAAACAACAAAAACAAAACACCCTAATCTGCATTTACGATCTACCTAAACAACAACGACAACCCTTACCATACAAGATAAACAAAAACACTAAACAATCCCAAAAAGAAAAATATATACCTTTTTTTTTTTTAGAAAAGTAGAAAAGACAGTATATACATTAAAGCAGCAGTACTACGAAATCAGGAAGTGACCAATCAAAATTCTGTTTTTCAGCTGTAAGCATGCGGCCAAAGTTCTAGTTTCCATACCAGTAAATATTTTTTCCCAGTCGTCCTTAGTTTTTTAGATATTTGCAATTTATTTGAAGTGTTGTAGCGCTACAACAAATATGGCGGCTGATTAATTTCAGCTGCGCTTTTTCTTCCGGTCGCATCACGTCTTTTGACAACAGCAGAGGGACCCTCTGCTGACCATTCCTGATGTCCTGCAAGTCATTCAAATGTGCAGTTGGCAGTAGAGGGGTTCCAGTGCAACATGCTGGGTGGCAGAAATGTAAACAAAAGCAGAGAATAACTGAGCAAATTACTTGGCGATAGTACAATGCCGACGAGAAAGAGTACCAGGTATATGATTAGCAGGGCACAGGGAATAAACTGTCAAAAAAGCGCACATTTTTTTTTTGTAGTACTGCTGCTTTAAGTACAGAAATGACATTGATAACAATACACTTTTTTGGGGAGGATGGAATGCCCTAAATGTCCCACTAGTGACTACAAGGCCCGAAGGCCAGTCCATTAAAGAGTCTCTCCTGGGTCGGAGCCCCGTGAACATAGTCTTTTAAGGCCATAATCCTGAAGGGGAGAGTCTCTGCGGACAGTTCACACACTGTTTGAAGTCTGTAGTGTAAGGTGTATATTGCAATGTCATAAAGATAGAATGAAAAGAGATTTTGACTCACCAGCCTCTTGAAGTATTCGAACGTCACCAACCTGGTCCCTGTCGAAGACTCTCCTTGGCAGCATTTCTTCTGATACAGCTGGGCGGACATCTTCCGGGAACCCACAGGAGTGCACATCTGGAAACAGCTGGGCTGATGTCATAACTGGAGAAGGAACCTTAGAACAGGAACAAAAGAAAAGAGAAACAGCTGGTCCAGTGTCATCCGATTACCAGGCGATGAACAGGAAACAGCTGGGCTGGTGTCCTCTCTGGATCTGAAGTCATCTGGCGGTTGGTGATTGCAGACAGTTTACTGTAGACTGAAGAACGTGGGGCCCCGAATTTTGGTTTATTCACATTGGCAGTTCAATAAAGGTACTTCACAGTTCAGATGTGGCAGTATTGACTACCACTGCTCGGCTCTCCATTTTGTAGGCATGGGCTTAATTACTGGGAGGTCCTTGCACTGAGGCCAATAGTAGAGGGGGTCAGGGGCTTGAATTATTACTCCATCTGGCCACACACATAATTCACACAGTGGGAGACTTCGCGTCCCTCTCCATCCACTATTCTCACTCTGTCCATAAACAGTGTCCTGCCTCTCTTCCACTGTGTATACTTTTCATGGAACAGTCTATTCTTTACATGCTGCTTAGCCCCAGGATGCACATGTTTCATTGCTTCATCCCAGATCCAGGATTTCCTGCAGTTCTCAATCTCCTCCTAGACTCTCCGAGGAAAGGTAGGAAAGGTCATACCAAAGATTTCATTGGCCTTTCTATGAACCAGTTTCTCCTCTTTACTTGCTTTGGTCAATCTGAGACCGCTGGCCTGGCTTTGGGGTGGCCAGTCCTGGTTCTGCCAGCTTCGCATCCTCAATGAAATTAAAAAACGGATCCCTGACTTCTTTTTCTTCTGGTGAAGCCAGGGCAGTGGCATCACCACCTTCTTGAACACAGTCCTCCGAGGCAAGATCTTGAGGCTGTGTACCCATTCCTATCTCACAAGGCCACTTAGGTTCCTCCTCATTTTCCTCTTCACTGAGGATCTGAGCCCAACAGTGAGCAGTAGTTCTCACCCCCGAGACTATCCATTCATCACTAGGAGCGGAGGTCGACACCTCCCATTCAACGGCCTCCCGCATCTCATCTTCACCTTCGAGACTTGGGCTAGGCCCCCCCACCCAGGGGTCTATTGATGCTTTATCTGAACTTGCCTTCTGAGATCCAGCATCTAAAACTTCAACTTCAGAGTCAGTCTCTAATTCTGCACTCTCTAACTTTATGCCACACTCCCCCAGGGGACCTTCCTCTACAGGCTTCGCCTGATGCTGTGTGCTGCCAATTGCAGATTCTTGAAGTTGTGTCCATGTGGGAGCCAAGCAAATTTGAGGCATTTTATACAAGCCATATTTTTGTAGACAACCAGCACAGTGAGGAATCATGAAGACATCCCTTCCAGCACTCAAGCACATCTGGCATACACGCACTGGATAATTAGGAATTGCCACATCAGGAGGGAGTTGCCCTCTATAGCACCAATTTTCAATGTCTCTCAATCTATTTACTGCTGCTGTTACTGCAACCCGGGCATGATCTGGGTAATGAGCTGGTCCTGAGGCCATAACTGCAGAAAAACAAACAAAAGTTCACTGTAACTGAAAGTCCCACTTTAGTGAACACACTGTAGCTTTAAAATGGCTCCTCTGCTGCTGTGTTTACTTTACTACCCCACCCTGTAATGGCGGCGGCAGCACTCCTGTGCATCAACATTCAGACTCTGGGTCAAGCCACTGCGCACCCGATTTACATCAGCTACTAATAACGTTTATTTCAAACTGCACAACTTGCTCTTTTCTGGCTGTTCTCACATTTACAGGATTTTTCTTGGACTTTTCAGATGCTGGCAACATTTATTTAATTACAGTCCCTTTTAAAACTTCAGGTTTCAACACAGGATTGCCTGCTTTTACTAGTGTTGCACTTATTTTACAACCACAGTCTCTCTCTGGCTGCAAACTTTAAACTGAGGCTACTTTCATTGCCATGCACATTTAATGGCTTTACAGACTTGCACTTGCCAGCAGGATATCACACAATCGCTACTTGCAAAGCGACTATACAGCTGCACTCACATTTTATATGGCATTCTCTGAAAATCACTGATTTCAGCAGTTTTAAATCGTTTACTCACTGTTATGGTAGCAGATTGCTGCGATGGAGGAAAACGGCCTGCAGCCAGATTTTGAAGGCCTCGGATTTCAAATGAGCGGGCAGTCTCTGCGATCGTAGTATTAATCACACAATTTACTGATCCCACTACTGATAAGCGGGTTGAGCCCAATTTTGAACTAGAAAAGTCACTTTTCACTGTTTACAGTGCTTTGAACACTTCGCGAATGCTCCTCCACTGCCAGTACACGCATTACTCTCTGTCTCCCTCGCGAATGCTGAGGCAAACTCTGAAGAGCTGGCTGAAGGGCGGGACTAATGGCAAACTGACCAACCACACGACGCCATGCAAATGAGCCTCTTCTTCCTCACGAGGGCTCCTCTCCTAACGGCGATCGTCGAGCAGGCAAATTTAAACTGAAAAGATGCACTTTTCTTTTTCAACTGACTCTACGGCGGGAGCCCATTTCAACCATGTAACATTGCCATTAACTCTGCGGTCTCTAGTATTGCACAGAAAGCATTTCCAACATCCAGGGCACATTTTCTCTGTTGCTACCCCTAGTTTTCCACACTTTTCTTCACAGAGATTCATTTTAAAAGCATTTTAAACGTCCAGGGCACAGTTTCTCTGTTGCTACCCCTAGTTTTCCACACTTTTCTTCACAGAGATTCATTTTAAAAGCATTTTAAACATCCGGGGCACAGTTTCTCTGTTGCTACCCCTAGTTTTCCACATTTTTCTTAACAGAAATTCATTTTAAAACTGACAAACGCTGTAAACTATGTTAATGCAGGACAAGGACACACACTTTGGTTTTACAGCTCCTTGGTAAACAGTTGGCATTTTTTAAACAGCAGCACAAGATTCACAGCACACAGCACACACTAGGGAAATTTCTTCAACTTTTTTGGGCAACCGACTGCCAGATAGCCAAAACACTAGCCACTTGCCCAAGCACCTTCCTTCCCAAACAAATCCAAAGTGGTGCCTCCATTTTTCTAACCCTCCCCAACCCTGTTCTTTTACCAAAACAACAACAGGTGGCATGTTGTTGGCATTTGGCAGCAATACCTGGTGGGGAGTGTATATCTACGGGTTTAGGGAAGGATAAGGCTACTTGGCACAAGAGGCCTAGGTTTGACTACTCTGCACAGGGGCACCCAAGTAAATCCAACTACAGGAAGCAATAACTGTAATGTCCAGAACCAGAATTGGGATTATTCAGTGTGGCTTTATTTATTAACTCACTGAACATAAACAAAGCTCTGTATGGTCCCCCTCAGGGCTACATAACTGTAATGCAGATTAGAGGTTAAACACAGCGGTCCATTTGAGGAATGAACACTTAAACAGTTGTCTGGCTTTGGACCCACCAGGCACTCAGCCTGGACTTTGCATGCGCATTGGATACACAGCCCGACTGGCCCAGCTCCCCTGCCGGCCACTCTACTGACAGTCCACTTGGCGAATGAACCCAAACTCTACTTGGAAAGACATCCCATCAAACAAGGAGGCTCCCAAACTGTGGCTCCCCACACCACTTGAAGTCATCGACTCCTAGAGAGATTTTGTTTTCGTACTTCCAATTGAAACTCCCACATCAAACAGGAGACTCCCATCCTACAAGGAGTAATGTTCCCATCCTGTGGCTCCCCACACCACTTGAAGTCATTGACTCCTAGAGAGATTTTCAAGTTGCGACCCACGTCTGGGTACCCACCCCATCACTGGCCAAGCGCATGAGGCGAGTAGCAAAAACAGAAGAAATCCGTAGAGGTGGACCTGGTTACTAAAGATGGGGATCTATCCACCTCCAGCTCCCACAGCCCATACCCAGCCATTTCTCTGAACACACAGAAACTTTAGGACTGTAACATCTAGATTGCATGGTGGATGAACTGACGCACCCCCTCTACTGCGAACTCTAAATCCATTTAAACTTTAAACTGACTGCTCCATTTGTTCGTCCTAGTGTATATAGTCCTCCCAAACAGCAGTCCCCAATAAAACCATTTGAAACTTGAAACTGAATTGAATGCTCCATTTGTTTGTCCTAGTGTATATAGTCCTCCCAAACAGCAGTCCCCAATAACATTTTCCGACTGAAAAAACAGTTGTTTGCCCCTTACACTGGAGCCAAACACTCACCCAATCGTTGCAGGGCCCCACAGGCGAAGTCCTTTAACCTTTGCTGTATTGTAGAACAGCCAACACAAAATCAGGCAGGTTCTTTCCTTGGTGGGAGAAGGGGATTGCCCCTGTAACCCACAGAGACCTTTTCCTACCCCCCCCCCGGAGGGAGGGGGCAGTGAGACCGAGGGGATGGTCTCCACCACTTTATAAATGGTGAAACACAGAAAAACTTCCTTCTGTGTGGAGGCAAAACTCAAACTACAGACTGATGCTTCCTTCTTACTCAAAGACAAAGGGAAGATTGTCTTTTCAAATTCCCAAGGTTCTAAGAACTCTCTGAGCTGAAGATTCCAACTGTGGCTCATGCAGCTGTAACAATTCTATAATGATGTCATCTCTCCAGTCTCAGCTGTGACTGAGGACAGAGTGAGACAGTGTGAAACCCATTTAACTGGAGTTTCACAAGCTGCCTTCCCTGCCTACCACTAGGTCTTACTGGGATTCTAGTAACCCAGGGTAACAAAGGGGTTACACATGCTTCCCCTCGGAGACATTGTAAGACGATATGGGATGGAGCTTCATTGTTATGCCGATGATACCCAGCTCTATCTGTCTTTTGCACCTGAACAGAATGGAGCACTCTCGGTGTTTAACAACTGTCTTGGCGAGATCCAGGGTTGGATGAGGTCCAACTGGTTGAAGTTGAATTCTGGGAAGATGGAGGTAATGGTAGCGGATCCCGGTCGCAGGATTGGGGAGTGGGGAGCAAACCATCCCTCAGGTTTATTCTTGGGGGATGTCACGCTCCCTATCTCTGAACAGGTGCGTGACCTAGGGGTGATCCTTGATGATCGGCTAACATTGCGTGCTCAGGTGTCGGCCATTGTTAAGGTATCCTTCTACCATCTGAGGAACATTGCTAGAATCAAGCACCTTGTTCCATCTGGTGACTTGCCTTCGCTGATCCACGCCTTTGTGACCTCGCGTTTGGAATACTGTAACTCCCTTTACTTTGGGCTTCCAGGGGTTGATATCGGCTGCTTGCAGCTGGTGCAGAACTCAGCAGCCCGGTTGTTAATGTGGATTACTCATTCTTCCCACATTACACTGGCGCTGCGGGATCTGCGCTGGCTGCCAGTTCAGTGGCGGATCACCTTTAAAGTCAGTTTACTGACATATAAAGCCCTACATGGTTTGGGCCCTGACTACTTGAAAGAGCTTCTGGTTCCTTACCTTCCAGAGTGACTGCTCCGCTCCGCCAATGAGGGGTTGCTAGAGATTCCGAGGGTAGCTTTAAAATCTTCCGGCGCCCGAACTTTTATGTTCGTGGCGCCGACCCTCTGGAATTCTCTACCCCATTGGATTAGAGAGTGCATGACTGTGGAGGGCTTTAAACAAGGATTGAAGTCATTTCCATGGAAAAAGGCATACGGGGATGGTAGTGACATGGACTGATACTATTGATTTTAATGTTTTTATGATGTTTTAATATGATGTTATTTTAATGTAATGCGCCTTGATTTCTGAAAGGCGCAATATAAATAAAGATTATTATTATTATTACAACAGGAAGGTCTTGTCAAACTAATCTGATAGATTTCTTTGACTGGGTAACCAGAGTGGTGGACCAAGGGGGTGCAGTCGATGTCGCCTACCTTGACTTCAGCAGAGCTTTTGATACTGCTCCACGTAGAAGATTGATTAGGCTTGGGGGGTCAGAAGGTCTTTAACTGGGTGGCAAACTGGTTGGCGGGCAGATAACAGAGTAGTGGTAAACACTAATCAGTCAGAAGAGATGCAAGTCAGAAGTGGGGTACCTCAGGGATCAGTCCTGGGGCCAGTCCTCTTCAATATCTTCATCAGTGACATCACAGATGGACTGGAGGTAAGGTTTGTCTGTTTGCAGATGACACCAAGATCTGCAACAGAGTAGGTGATCCAGATGGGGTAGGCAGAATGAGAAGAGATCTGGATAAACTGATAAAATGGTCGGAAGAGTGGCAACTGGGGTTTAACGCAAAGAAGTGCAAGATCATGCCCATAGGGAAGAGAAACCCTGAAGCCACCTACAGGTTGGGAGGGGAGTTGCTGGCAATCACATGGGAAGAAAGAGACTTGGGCATTACCATCATTGATGACCTGAAATCATCCAAGCAGACCACTAAAGCAGTAGATAAGGCTAGGGGGAAGTTGAGGTGTATTAGTAGGGGTATTACAAGTCATAAGAGGGAGGTAATAATCTCTCTTTACAAGCCACTGGTTATGCCCTATCTGGAGTACTGCATGCAGTACTGGAGGCCGTACCTTCACAAAGACATTAACAAAATGGAGGCTGTCGAGAGAAGGGAAACCAAAATGGTGCAGGGACACATATGAGGACAGATTAATGGAGCTCATTATGTATACCCTAGAGTAAAGGAGGGAGAGAGGTGATATGATCAAAACATTCAAACACCTTAAGGGCATTTACAAGGTGAAAGAGTCTAACACATCTCGATATAAGAAAATAGCTGGACAAGAGGACACAGCATGAAATTAGAGGGAGGCCGATTAAGGGGTAATGTGAGGAAGTTCTTTTCACAGAAAGGGTGGTGGATGCATGTAACGGCCTACCTCAGGAAGTGGTGGATATGAATACAGTGCAGGGCTTCAGACAGGCATGGGACAGGCATAAGGGAGCAATACAGTTAAGTATGAATAGATAGACCATTGACAGACTAAAGGCCTATGGCACATTCATAAGGTAGAAAAAGAAATGGGCAAGCTGGATGGGCCTTGCCATACTTATCTGTAGGCAACTTCTATGTTTCTAAGTAAAGCTGCATCCTTTTTATACCCAAAAAACTACATTGTGGTGTCTGCCATTTTGTTTCCATGTTGTTAGTATGGCACCCAACGTTGGTGGGTGGGGGAGTACCTCATCAAACATTTAGCCATAGATGATGCCGACTGCTAGAACCATGAGATCGGATTGCTCATAACTGCTGTACTGCAAGTAAGCACCTATTTTTTTCTGTTTTCTGTTGTTTTCTTTGTCACGTCTCCCTAATTTATGTCTCTTTATAGGTGTCAGGATGAGGGAGCTACAGGAGAGCACTAGGAGAATTGTTAATGTGACACCTTGCTGTTTAGATTCGTATTGAGTGTTGTTTTCCAAAATGTATTGTTTCTGCTTCTTTCAAAGTCAGTAAATGTTGCCCGAAAAGTTTCTTTTTTTTTTGTAACCAGTGTGTTTTTTCTGTCTCACAAAGTGCAAGCTTTGCTCCATACACTATATAGAAAAGTGTATGGCTCTAGATGCACAACAAGGCTAATCTCCAACTTGGTAGTTACTATGGCGACCGTGAGATCACTTGAGCTGTGCTCTCAAGATCAACAGTGGCCATGGTAACTACTCAGTTGGAGAAGAGCCTTGTGCACTGGGAGACATACACTATCCTATATTTCTTTAAAAATCTCGTGAACATATTTGTTGCTCTAATTACTCAGACTAGTATGTTATTCCAAGGGGGCAGTTATACGAATGCTTCCTACATGACAGCACTTCATTTCAGTGGTGGTCTCATGCATGTAAGTAGTATTGGTGGTGGGCATACAAGAGGCGCTTGTATGACTGGATGTAATATGACACAACAGCAACAATCAGTTGTATCAGATCAGTTCCATCCAATGTCGCAAACACTACTAATGTCACAGCCTGAGTTTGGTAACCATACAAACATACAACCCTATAGAAGCAAGCACATTGGTTATGGTAGTGGTTCTTTTTTAATTTCCAAACACCCTCCACATCTTTACTGAAGAGCTTCCATAAATCTTCAACCATATGCTATTTTGCTGCTATACTGGCACATAGCCACACGCCTTGTAAATCAACCGATTGTGGAAAAAAAAAAAATTATCGTCACCACAGAACAAACGTCAATACACACTTGTACATTCAAAAGCTATTGTACCATGTTTGGTCATAAAATGCGTACTCTGTATCCCACTGTAACACAAAAAAATATTTGTCGCATATATAATGTAGTGAACCAACCAGAATTCAGAGAGACTGAGGCATTCATTTAGAAGTGTAATAGCTTTTACTATTACAGCCAAACATTTGAGAACAGAATCAATAGTTCATAAATGTCATATTTTAGTACATACTGGCACAAAGGCAACAGGTTTTATGATTCTGTTAACATTTTTATGGTTTTGAGTTATATGAAAAACACAATGTTTGCTGACAAATGAATCATAAATGTTTAACTTCAAAAGTTGTTAATAAAACTGCTTTGCAACTGAACAAGTTTATCGTTCCTAAGAACATTTTATGTTATTAACTTCAAAAATTAAGATAAACAAATTTATTGTAATTAAAAAAGTTGACACTTCTTAAAGCATGACCTTTCTTACATGTGACAGGTACTGTGTAGTATATATTTATTAAAGCTACAAAGTACACCCTTTTAAACATTTTCATATTAAAAATTTGCTTGCATGTTTTATTAACTAATTTAATTGCAACGTGATACTATAAAATGCAAGTTGTGTTTTGTTAAGAAGTACATCTATGTAGTAAGATGATTATTCTAAGCTAATTTTAATAACTTTTTTACTATAAGACAAAGGTTTTGCAGTAACAGACAATTTAGTATACTGAATATTGAATTTCAGATTGTTAATCTGATTGCGTTGTGGTAATAAAGTTTGCCTTTTTGATCACATGATACAACATGCTTTAATATTTATTGTGAAAAAGTAAAGCACAGTTTATCAATATGGATACTACTTATGTGGGGGGAGCATATGATTGTGCCTGGGATGGGGGCAGGTTAAAACAATGTTTTCTACTGCAGCTGACCCAAAAATGCAAGTGCACAACTTAGATGATGTTCTGTGAATGAGTGAGTGAGGAGGTTCAGACAATGTTTTCCACTGCAACTGACCAGAAAAATATGCATCAAATGCAGCACTTAGGACTCCTGTTGGGAAGGGGGTGACTGGGTTCTGAAGATGTATTGCACTGCAGCTGAGCATACAAAATGTGCAGCAGCCTCATCTGTTAGGACTCCTGACGGGATTTGTGGTGGTGGTGGTGTGGGGGGCTAAAATTGTGTTAAACTGTTGCTGTGCATCTCTTACTGCTACTGCCTGTCTCATTTGTGCAACACCGCTAGTCTCCTCAGCTGGCAGTTGCTCACTATCTGCCTATGGAACTGTGTCTACCTCAGTCTCTGTCAACCAGCCTGAATCAAACATTTCACATTTATTTTCACATATATTATGCAAGAGGCAGCAGGCTTCAATTACATGTGGCATGTTTTCAATACTGAATTAAGTCTTCTTCAGGAGGCAACACCACCTTCCCTTCAACTGGTTGAAAGCACATTCCACCACCATATGTGCCTTACTTTGGTTGTAGTTAAAGTTACACTTCACAGAGTCTGTATAGTCTGCATATGGTTTCATCAGCCAGGATAGAAGGGGTAGCAGGATCACCAGGAATAATAACAGGCACACTGACATCTTTGTTTATAGTAGAAAACAGGTTGCCACTTTGGCCTCTAGTATACAGACTACTGTTTTGCAACATACAGGCATCATGTACTTTTCCTGGCCATCCCACATTTAGAGATGCAGTGAATTCAAATTTTGCCGGCGAACTGAACGCGGAGTGGGCAATGCAAAGTGCTCACTTCGCCTTGTCATTACCACTTCACGTTAAGGCAGAATGGCAATGCAAAGTAAGGCGGAGTCATTGTTTTTAATGGACTTCGCATTCCTCATTAGGATTCTAAGTGATCCACTTGGTGTTTCAGATTTGGTAGCCCCCCACACATCACATGGCTTACAGTACTGTAAGTCACATGCTCTTTAGCTAGGCAGGAAGAAAGTGAGTAATACAAGCAGACACTTTTACTTTCTCCTGTGCAGATGGAGAGAGAATAGTGTGTTTTGTGACTGCTGATACTTTTAGATCAGAGCGAGGAGGAGATTTAAACTTTGATTTAGACCCAACAGCTTTTTCAAAAGCTACATTTTTTTGTCTTTTCTGTGCTCCTTTTTACTTAATTTGTTCTTTCTGTAAATGTTATTTTTCTTACCTTTATAAGTAGTTAGTTGTTTGTCTGTGTCTGTGTGACTGTGTGTGTGTGTTGTGTGAGAGTGTGAGTAGTGAATTGCTCAGACTGAGGGAGCTCAGTAGGAGAGATGGACCAGGGTGAGGGAATGTCTGGGATGGGGCAGCTTTGGGAGTGCATGGTAGTGGTAAGCATCGTACCATGTGCATGTGTGGACGGCATGGGCGCCCATTCCTGTTGGACCACTCAAAACTTGTGAGTGCCCCCCCGAAGCAGGACCAGCACCGCCTCCTGTCCTGACTCCAAGGCAGTTGAACCACCACCACCACCAAGTCCAGTACCAGGTCCTCTGGAGAAGGATGTGCCTGTTTCCCTGGACCCAGTTGTGGATCCCATCCCTGTTCAGCACTGTGACCAGCAGGCTTACAATACGTCCAAGTAACTGTTAAAAAAAATTTATGTTGTGATTCATGACGTGATCGTAAATCATGATTTGTGACTGCATTTGTGACCATGATGATGAAGAAACGTGAATGCTTACCGCCTATGGCTGTACTTCCCTGATGAGCTGTAGCTTAAAACTCCCAGACTTAAAAACACGTATCAATGAGTACAATGGTGGGGTGGTGAAGCCTGGAGAGATACTACAAAACAGGCTTATAATACATCCAAGTAACTAGAAAAAAAATGAATGTTGTGATTCGTAACGTGAATGATTGTGAATTGTGATTTGTGACTGCATTTGTGACCGTGATGATGAAGAAACATGAATGCTTACTGCCGACGGCTGTACTTCCCTGATGAGCTGTAGCTTAAAACTCCCAGACTTAAAAACACGTATCAATGAGTACAATGGTGGGGTGGTGAAGCCTGGAGAGATACTACAAAACAGGCTTATTATACATCCAAGTAACTAGAAAAAAATTAATGTGATTCGTAACGTGAATGATTGAGAATCGTAATTTGTGACTGCATTTGTGACTGTGATGATGAAGAACGTGATTTGTATCATGAGTGACTCGTGATGATGGTACTGACTTAAAAACGTATATTAATGAGTACAATGTTCATGCAGAATTAAGCTCCACATCTCTCCAATACTCTGAAAGGAAGCCAAAGAATCAACTGTGACTTATGTTACAGATGGAGATTGGGCCCTAACGAGATGCAAATGCACAGACAGATTAAGATTGCGCTGTGCACTGAAGAGATGGAGACACAAAGCCACAACACCTAACCAGTGCTCACCTTCAGAAATTCAAATCTGGAAAAGAATACCTTTACTGGTTGGGGCAGGCCACGCGAGGGGGGCAGTGTACTGTACTGCTGCAGTAACAGTCACTAGTACTAGTACCAATTAATATACCACAAAGAAGTGCTAAAATCACACAGCTGCAGTGGATAGCAGCTTCACATTGCTGAAATTATGTGGCACAATAAAAGGTGTCTGATTTGATGACACGCGTCACATACTTACTCATACACACACTAAGTAATGCATAGCAAATTGAAAACTTCAGTAATGTAACCACATATTTTAAACAAACTAAAATTATGCACAGCTGCACCACAACAATCAGCAAAAAAATTGCAAGAAGTATTGAACATATTACTGTGTGTACATTAACACAGTTAAACAAGAAAAATATCAACAAAACAGAAAGCACTGTCTTTTTCTCCAAGTTAATCTACCTACACCACAGATACACTTCTCCCCCAAAGCACTCTTCCACTGTCTCTCAGTACACAGACAGAATGTTGTACATTAACATTCAAAATCCATACACAAACAATAAACGCTCGATGATATGAGCACAGGAGGGTTTCCTATAATCGATGAACTAAAGTTTCAGCAAAAAAAAATACTCAGAAAGGCTTTTTTAACAGCTTTTTGAAAGTTTGAATTGCAGAGAGCTCTCAGAACAGATTGTCTCCTACAGCTTCCTACACACACAACCCCAAACTGAGGCTGTGCAGAACAATCTAGAGCCCATGTGACCTGAAATCCCATGAAACACTGCACAATTCGCCTTTGGAGCTTAAAAACTAGGCGAAGTACATTGTTTTCAATGCACTTTGCCTTAAGAATTGGTGAAGTAGTGGTTTGGGAAGGTGGAGTAACGCGAAGTCATTGTTTTCAATGGACTTTGTGTTACCCATTTGTAAAGTGAAGTACTCCGCTTCTCGTTGCAGAGCACTCTGCGAATTTGCCTTCACTCCACGGATCACTTCGCAGAGCGAATTGGGGCCACTTCGCTCACTACTACCCACATTCATGTCTATAAATCGATATTTATGATCAAATAAAGCTATACTACTGAATAACAACATTTTCTATTTAATATTCAGTGGTATTTCCTGGGGTGTGGGGGAGGGGGTGTTGGGGAAATGAGTCCCATCCGCTACTCACCACAGTTGAGAAAACTCCACTCACCCTGAAAACTAGCCATCATCCCAGCAACATTCTGAACATGAATAAACTTTGTCAGTAAAACATGAGCAATTGCTTTACACACGTCATTAATAATCTCCCCCACTATTGAATGTTCAGCTCCAAACAGATGTCCAAGGATGCGATATTCAGTGTTCATAGCCAAATGCCATACAGTGATTACCACACATTTGGCAACAGGAACAGCATCATATAGCTTGGTATCAGTACCTGCTGTGTTAGGGTCAACTCTGTGCACAGCATTTTAAATACGCTGGATGGGCCTCGCGGTCCTTATCTCCCAACAATTTCTCTGTTTCTATGTTTTATATTCTGAAGTTAGCCAGCCATTGTTCATCATCCCAGCTGCATAGAACTGCCTCTGTCCACCAAGATGTTGTCTGATTATGTGCCCAAACTACTCTGGACCGAAACCTTAAGATCCTTTGCTGCATAATCCAATTTGATCACATTTGACATACTGCTGTAAGAGCATATGACACTTCAGCGATGGTGACCGCCATGTCTAAACAGTTATTTACCTGAAAATGTCCCCTAAGACACACGGGATGCTTCATGATGTCACGTTAAGCAGTAATGGAAATGTGTCTCCAGCAGCCCTGATCTGTGCTACAGAATGTGCTGGCAAATGGCCGTAAACAGTGTTTGAAAACATTACAGTGCTTCAGTGTGGATGCTGTGCGACCATGTTTAAACACGGTTTAGAACAATGTGGACAAGCAAGTGTGGTGAATTTAAACATGTTTTTTTAAATGTTTCAAAAGTGAACTGGCTTTGTGTGCAGGGCCACAGTGGCTCAGTAAGCTAGAGTTTCAAATGTGGCTTTATTTTAAACCCTGACATTTGTACCTTAATACCATGGCCATCCCTAGATAGAATAACTTGAAATTCGGCAAGCACGTTGTCAGTCCCAGTATCTCTAGACCCTGTAAATTTGGTAATGGGCAGGTGGGCTGTTTGAACATTCCACACTGACAAGGGTCAGCACAAGGCCCAGTCCTCTCCAATGTCTTTATAATCGACATTGCAGAAGGGCTGGAAGAAAAGTTTTGCCTGTTCATGGATGACACAAAAATCTGCAACAGAGTAGACACACTGGGAGGGGTGGAAAGAATGAGAGAAGATCTAAAAAGTTGAAAAAAATGTCATGGGTTTGGTAGCTGGGCTTCAATGCAAAAAAGTACAAAATTATACAGTTGGGGCACAGAAACCAGGGGCAACATAGCAAATGGGAGAAGAAGTACTAGCAGTCACAAAACAGGAAAGGGACCTGGGGGTAATAATTTCTGATGACTTGAAGGTAGTGAAATAGTGTGACAAGGCAGTGGGAAAGGTTAGTGGGATGCTTAGATGCATAACCAGACATAGCACCAGCAGAAAAAGGGAGGTAGTAATACCCCTATATGGATCACTGGTGAGACCCCACCTCGAGTACTGTGTGCAGTTCTGGAGGCTCCACCTTGAAAAGAACACAGATAGGGTAGAGGCAGTACAAGGAACTGCAATCAAAATGGTGCAGGGCTCGCATCAGAAGCCCTATAAAGAAAGGCTGAAGGAATTAAATATGTACTCCTTAGAAGAAATGAGGGAAAGGGGGGATATGACTGAAACATTCAAATACCTAACAGATATAAACAAGGCAGAGGAATGGAGCATTCTCCAGAGAAAAAGATGCACAAGGACAAGGGGTCACACTATGAAGCTAGAAGGTGGAAGGCTGAGAGGAAATGTAAGGAAGTACTTCTTCACAGAAAGGGTGGTGGAAGCTTGGAACAGCCTCCCAGTGGAGTTGGTGGGGGCTAAATCAGTTACAGGATTCAAGAAAGCATAGGATTGACACAAACGGATCTTAGAGGTAAGGCAAGGGGGAGTGCAAACTGGAGAACAAGTAGGGTCTGCAGTGGCATTGAAGGTAGGGAAAAATAGGACAGACTAGGTGGGCCAAGGGGTCCTTATCTGCCGATAAATTCTATTTTTCTAAGATTCTTTTCTAGAAGATAAAAAATGTATAAAAAAATATGGGGTTTAAGACCTTTTTGTGCTCACCAGTAGCATCTAAATGGCTGAGAGGTGAAACTTGAAACTTTCAAGTTTTATTAAATTTAGGGCCAAGGGTGTCGATTTGCTGAGTGACATAACTCAGAAATGTATTGATTTGTAATTATTGACGCAAAAGAATAACACTTTATAAATGCACCGTTAAGTTTCGACAAAATCTTCAGAGGTGTTTTTGATAAGTCTCTGCACATGTGCAGAATGTAATTTCTTGGACTTCGTTTCAGTTTGCATCTTTTGATTTCACTTGTCATATCTGCCTTTGGTACTGTTTGACTGGCCTCTGTATCTCGGTCCTTATGCTTTCACTATCTTCCTCCTTTACTCAATCTGTGAATCTCTCTCCTCACTCTTCTCTGCCTTTCCCTGTTACTACAACCTTTCTCCATTTTACTGCAGTGTTTCTCAATCTCCTTGCTTTAACCACTCACCCCCCCCAAGAAAAATAACCTTGTCTTCACTCCGGTTCTAATTTTACTATCTCTATAATCTGTTCTTACCACTGCACCATCTCTGGAGGCATGCTCTCCTTTTCTCCTCCCACACTCTCTCTATTGTGATTCCCTCTCCCCCTCAACTTGCTACCCCTCCAAATATAAAACTTTGGGTGCACTAATCATCTCTCTTTTTCTTCTCCCTGAAGGTTTCTGCAGTTTGATAGCGTCTGACTGGGTTATTGTTCCAGCCGCTTGCTCCCATCCCAAGTCTCCTGCTGCAGGAACTGTCCACAAGGTACGCCGCAACAGAGATCTATTTTTTTCAGCAGCACTCTAGCTTCAGTTTAAATCGTGGTGCCTTTTTCTCTGAGTCTGGTGACACACCACAAAATCTCTGCCCTAGCATGCTCTGCGGACCCTTCCTGGCTGTACTAAGCTGCACATTTAAGTTACTCAACCTATGGAAACTGAGCTTTAATTTGAGCTCCGTGCAGCTTGTTTTTTAATTAATTCTCTGATGCAGCCACTGCTCCCGTATAAAGTAAAGTTACCTAGATAGTGAATCCCACCCTCTCTGGACATCTACTTGTATAGTGGTTTGTGGTCGCATGACCAGGTGTAGTAAATAACTGACAAGTTTCTCATTTGCATGGTTCCTGACGTAATTATCCTGCTTTTATCAAATTACTAAGCTGCTCCAACCTGCATACCTCTCAACTGTCCCTGCTTTTCAGGGACATCCCTCATTTTGCCTCAAAATGTTACTCTGACCCTCTGAAAATTTGTGTTTCCTTAGCTAAATAGTGGAGATTGTAAGCACAAAATAATGTCAAACATTAATGTTACAGTCTTGTTCTTCTTTAACACATGTATTTTGTATTAAGCATCATATTCTACCAGCTTTCTGGGTGGATATCTCTAATTTTGAAGATGTGTTCCTAATTTTGGTTCTTTGTCCCTGATTTTTTTAAGCCTTGTCCCTGAATTATGAGGCAGGAGATTGGGAGATATGCTGACCTGTCTATAGTTGTTCTTTGGTACTGCCTTTGGTACTGTAGCATATTAAGAAAGCATGGTGTGTTTTCCTACCCACTGGCATATTTTTTTTCTTGCATGCACTTTGGAATATCTGACAACAAATAGGACAAAATGATATGGAAGATGTATAGCATACAGTTAAATATTCTATGCTGCATCCTTCTGCTAGGTAATTTCCAATTTACTTTTGATCCCACCACTGCAAAGAATGACTCTGCCCCACTGACACTCCTCCATACCTTAGCACAGTATTCCTACCATCTGGTACTTATTCCCAGGGAAGCAAGGCTTTCTTTAAAAGCCCAACCCCATCAATCTATAACTCTTCCACCACTGTCTTCCATTGCCATTCTGATCCCTGTTCATCTTCTTCCACCTCCTCTCCCTCAAAAAGGGAATGATAACTGCTACTGAAAGTACTCATCAGCACTCTTAAGAAACTACTCCTTATATTGTTACTCTGCTTGGGTAACTTAGAATTAAACACAGATTCTCCACTGCCTATTACAGTGCCCTCTCATATAGAGCACCTAAATGGGGAGTTTTGTCCATATAAATGCCTGCAGTCTGTTAAGAAAACTCAACACCATCCAGTCTTGGATTTGTCACACAGAGCCAGGTGTATTAGTGGTATCTGAAACCTGGTTAAAAAGTGCCACCCCTGACAATGAAATAAATGTTCCCTCTTATAACATCTACAGAGTCGGAAGACAAACTGGGGGGGGCGATATATATCCTAGATAAATTCTCAGTCTCCCTTATTGACTCTACTACCATACCCAAAGAGTTTTAAAGTCTCTCTTTAAAGATTCTGCTGTTACTGACAGAGTCTATATGTATCACAGGTTGCTATACACCACCTTCAGGAGGTCTCGAACTACTGAGCTATCTCCACAGATTGATGGATACTCTGACATCAGAGGTAATCATTATGGGAGACTTAAACCTTGATTGGTATTCCCCTGCTCTAAACCCCTAAAAGAGTTTTGTGACATATATGGTCTCGCCCAGCTCATTACAGAGGCTACCTGTCCCAGCTCCAGCAATCCTGCCATCAGTACACTTCTCGACTTAATCCTTGTAAACAAACCCAATTATTTCACCCACACCGGAGTCTCCTTTAACAACATATGTGATCACAGTTCTATAGCCTGCATGAGGACCATTCCTAAACCTGTTTCTGCCTTCAGATGTATATTCATAGTAACTTCAATTGTAACAGCTTCCTTATGGACCTAAGTAACATCACATGGCAAGACTTCTATCATGCTACCTCTGTGTCAGAGGCCTATAACCTGTTCCAAAACCTTGTTTTAAAGGTGATAGACAAACACGCACCATTAGGCAAAATCAGAACTAGGAATAAATCATGCCCCTGGTTCACTGACCATTTAAAATCAGCCTTACATAACAGGGATGTCCTATGGAAAAGGGCATGCAAATATAAGCAACCAGCAGACTGGGTGGTTTTCAGATTGGCAAGGAATCAATGTACCAAACTCTTAAGGACTGAGAAAGCCAAATACTTCCAATCAGAACTGGCCTCTTGAACTAACAATTCCACTAAGTTCTGGAAAACCCTGAGGGAAATTGAAGGGCATCACCCCACTACTACCTTCCTTGCTAAGATCACCACTGGTGCTAAAACTACCACAAGTAAACAGTGCATATTAGATCTGCTTAACAATCATTTTGCAACAGCGAGTTTAGCTTTTGATATCTCTCCTGCAAGTAAACTACTACCTCAGACTGGTAATTCTATCAGGGCATGCCCTATTGCAAAGGCCCCCATTACTGGGGCAAAGTTCACATTCAGTCCAATCTCTTCTAAACAAGTTGAAGAACTTTTATTGGCCCTAGATACTAAAAAAAGTACCAGAGCTGATCAACGTGAACCATTCTTCTTAAAAAGGGGCTATCATGTACTGACTGCACTCGTCACACACCTGTTCAACATGTCTCTGGCACAAGGTACTTTCCCTGATGCTTGGAAAATAGTGCATGTCATCCCGCTCCTCAAGTTAGGTGACCCAAGCAACCTCAATAATTACAGACCATTATCCCTACTACCCATCCTATCCAAGCTCCTTGAAAAATTAGTCAATACACAAATAAGAGATCACTTAGACTCCTTCAGTATATTTAACCCCCTACAGTCTGGTATTAGACCTAAACACAGCACAGTAGTTGCCCTAGCAAAGGTGGCAAATGATTAACAAATAGCGCTCAACTCCAAGAATCACATGAGCACAGTATTTCTAGACCTGAGCAAGGCTTTCAATACATTAGATCATGACTTACTACCAAATATGCTGTGAAATATTGACCTCAATGCCACTGACTTGCAATGGTTCTCATGTTGTCTTATAGGCAGGCAGCAGAAGGTCAAGGCACAAGGTGATCTCTCTCCTCTTAAAACACTACTGAGAGAAGTCCTACAGGGGTCAATATTAGGGCCACTTTATTTGCAATATATATCATATTTCACCGTTTAGAAGCCATGACATCTATTGCATTTTTCTATTTTGAGCCGTGGCTTCTAAATGGGTGTGACTATTAATTGGGGGCGGTTTCAATTACTAAGCCTCAACTTAGCTCCCAAATGTAAAAACAGCTCTGCATATCTGAACTGAGGACACCTAAACAATGTCTAATAATTGTACACATTACATCTAACTACAAAATATATATATATATATATATATAAAAGATTAGTTATATTAGTAGGTATATTGTTGCCGACCTGTTCTTGATGTAACCATATGAAATGCCAAAACCATATGACGTGATACAGGTGAGACTTCCTGTCCCCAACAGACCTCTCTTACCTCCCAACCTTTAACAGTTTCCCAAACTGACAGCCACTCGGAGAACTCTGAGAACTTTTTTGTTGCCAGCTTTCTCAACAGGTACAACCATATTTCTCATCACTGCGTGTTTTCTGAGGCATAGCAACTTACACAGTTCCCAGTACAGTATTTTCAAATGCTGTTTGTTCAACAGAGCGGAAGACAAAAGTATGTGATGATCCTCCCCATTTTTGACTACTGTGATGTAGTTTATGGTGCTGCTCCCAAAACATCCCTGATCAGATTGGACACACTATTTCACTCTTTGTCCTTGATGCCTGCTCTTACACACACCACTGCAATCTCTACCATGCACTATCCCTCCCCACTCTCTCAAATAGACACACATCCCACTGCGCTAAGCTCACTTCTAAACACAGGTTAGGGTCTCTTCCCAATTACCTCTCTTCCTCTTTTACCACACCTCCATCTCCCACTCATTCCCTTAGATCTGCTGACTCATGCACCTTGATAATCCCTACGCACTCCACCCAAATCGGCCAAGCTAGCTCCTCATACCACTTACCCAAAATCTGGAACTCCCTCTCCCTCAAATCCATCACTTCTCTTACTCCTACTCCCTCTGCTTTGCCATACACAATTATCTCTCTTCAAACTGTACCTGTCACGACCCTCCCTCACTACGCACTCACCTAATGCTGTTCTTCTCTCCTAAGCTGTATCTTCCACCTATCTATTGGTCCTGCCTCTGCTGTCTTGGTAGCTACCATTTGACCCTTCTTCTACTCTCTTGGTAGCTACCATTTCTTCACCGGGTTCCTTGCAGCCTCTCCCCCCAAAAATACCCACTCACCTTGGTATAGTCCCTTCACCCCCGGCCAGTAGTTACCTCATCCCTTGCAGCCACCCCTAGCCCCTGGCAGGCTTCACCTACATCCTGAGGAGACCCCTGGGGCTCTGCTCTCCCTCCACCTTCTCCCCCCCAAACCTAATTGCAGCCCTTCTCATCCTCTTTCTTCCCTCCCCATCACCTACTTGCACCTCTATCCTGTCCTTCTCCCCCTATCTTCATCAGCCATCTCACCCACTTACAGGGTTTACAAATGCCCAGCGGAGGTCCCTGTCAGCTGTACTCCCTGTCCCTTCCCCACCTCCCTTTCCCCCCCAGTATTTTTCCTCTTCTCCCTTTTCCTCCTCTTTTTTCCTTATAAAACTGCCCCACCGGGCACATAATGAACCTCCATTACCTGACACACTTTTAGAAAAACACTTCCTTGCCTTGCTAGTACCCCTACCTGAATTTTCACAATTTCTTCTTTCTTTGTTACCCCATCTACCAGCCTTTTTTTTTGTACTAGGCCCTCCTGTGTGGCTGTCATGTTTCTCCATCCTTGTCTTTTATTACCAAATATTGCTGCCAATACAATTGTTTCAATGTATGTAATAGTTTGTAAATGGTGCCTTAAAATGTTTTTTGTTACTCCATGTACCTTTTCCCCCAGGTCGCACTGGGAGGTGAGCAACTTGTTGTTCAGTGTGGCCTCCTGGTCAAACATTTCAATAAATAAGTAAAATCATAGTAATTATGAAAGCCATGAACATTAAGGATCTGTTGCTGACTACCGGATAAAGACTTTTGTAAGTTCTCAGAACTACTTAGGGATATAAACACTACAGATTCAAATAGGGCCATACAAAAGGTCACCATTTCTAAGCCACCCCCTTTAGAAACTGTGGCTAGAAAGCGAGGGTGGCTTCTATTAATAAACTTATTTTTAGGTGCACTTTTTTATTCGGGGGGGGCTTCTAAATGGGGGCGGCTTCAAAATGGTGAAATACAGTATTAATAACATCAACTCTGGAATTAACTGAGCAAATGTTCATCTCTTTGCTGATGATACCATTCTCTATGTCGCCAGGCCCTCAATTGAAATAGCTTGCATAGAACTGCAACAAGAATGTAACTCATTACAGTAAAACATCCTGCACCTAAAACTGCTGCTTAATGCAAAAAAAACACTAAAGTTATATTTTTCTCCCTGCAAGCCAACTCGGTAAATTAATATCCTATGGGAGTCAAGCCTCAGATCACGTCCCTCCTGAGGGAACCATTAGAGTTAGTGGACAAATTCAAATACTTGGTCTTCTGAATCGATTGCAAACTCTCCTTCACTGTACATATTGAGGAACTGTCAAAAAAGTTAAAATAAAGATTAGTCCTCTTCTTTCGATCAAACACTTACTCATCTATGAAGCTAAAATAAGGCTGGTGCAAATCACATTCCTCCCTCTTCTAGATTACGCAGACATCTTTTACAGTCATGCCTCCAGCACTGTGTTAGCCAAGTTGGACACATTGTATTGAAGGGCCCAAAGATTTATTACTTGCGCCCCTTATAATACCCATCATTACTGCCTCTACTCGCAGCTTGGTTGACAGTCACTAAAAACCAGAAGACTGAAAAATGCAGCCACTTGGATTTACAGAGCCCTTATCAACAAACTTCCCCATTATATTTTCCAGTCTCCTCGCTAGAACCACTGGAACTATTCTCTCAGAAGATATTCCTACATTTTTCTCGATATTCCCAGTCAGAACCCACTATGGCTCATCCTCCTTAAGTCATGTTCTCTCTACCTTGTGGAACAAACTCCAAAAATCCCTGAAACTTTCAAATATTATTAGAATGGCAACCTTCAAAACCCTACTCAGGCATTCCCTGAAGGACACCTGCAACTGCTATTATTAAACCCATATTAAAACCAAGGCACAGCATGTGCTACTCCACCTTCTAGCTACTGGCCTCCTGAACAATACAGCCATATGGTTGTACCTTCTTTCTATTTCCAATCCATCTCACTTATCACTTTATCCCATTTTCTCTGCCTACCTATCCCTATGCCACCTTGTTTGGTAGTGGGGCTATAACTCATGTAATACCTTTTCTGTACCACAGCTGATATGTATTACAATGCTTGTGCCAATTTGCACATGCTGTAATGATGTAATAATGTCTGTACCCAATATGTATTCATTGTATTTATTCTGTAATGTATAACTTAGATGTTATTTGTCCAGGTCCACTTTGCAAATGAGATCACTCAACGGTGCTTTGCCCGGTAAAATAAAAATTGATTGATTGACTGACTTTGAAAATACACACAAAAAAAACTGTGTCTTAAACATTATGGTAGGTACTAGAATTGTGGATGTAGTTTTCTCACTCAGAATTGTTAAAAGCTCATAAGTTGTCTGTTTTAAAACATTTTGGCCCGTGTTGTCTTGCTGGTGCAAGGGTAGTGCTACTGTATGATGCACCAATGAACCTGGTTTGGAAGTGAACTCGGGGAGTTGAAGGGCTGGCCAGGGAGAAGAGGACTAAGCATCTGAAGGACTGCCTCCTTCTGTGGGGGGGGGCACACACAGAGCCTGGTGATTGTCTGGCCCCTAGTGGAAGCTGGTGTGAAGGCTCCCTGCACTGCCTAAAAAGCAAGGGAGTGTGGCAGATGCTGACATGTATGGGAGTGTGTGGTGCATGCCATTGTGTGTTGTGTCATTTCATGTCACACTTCTCTGGGGACTGCAGGGAGGAAAATGAATGCTTCCAGCATCAGGATGGCATCTGGAGGCAGTATAGTGCAGATGTTTAGGGCTCTGAGCTGTAAACCTGGAGACCTGGGTTTGAATTCCACAGCCACCAGTTACATACTGTGTAACCCTGAGCAAGTCACTTAACTTCCTTGTGCTTCCAGGTCACACCTGAAAACAAGCTTCGGCTTAGTGTGCCTTTCCTGGTTAAACAATTTCTCCTTTCCCTTTCCCTATCTGGAATGGAGTTTAGTAATTCAGTCTCTACAGTTGGTTCATGCTCAGATTGCATACAGACATACACACAAGCCTCATCTGGAATGAATTAGGATTGACTGCAGGTCTGCAAGTCTACGGCAGCACTATTACTGACACTAGCACTGCCATCAGTAACTGAATCACTCAGAATGAATGTAACACTGATCTTTAGTAAATACAGAAAAGAGTACACATGCCTTCAGTAGGTGCTGCATGCTATGCTTGTTGGCACACAGCCTTATTGTCACCAACAAAATCTTGTTACTTTATTTATTCTTTTATTATGTTTTGTTTTTATAATACCCTCATCCTGTTTTAGTAGTTTACCTGTCAGGATGCTGGAACCCGGAAATACTCAGGGGAAAGGATAATTCAGTGCTGCACCACAGTCATGGCATTAATAATTTCCACATAGCTAGAACAGGCAGCAGCATGGACATGACTGTTGGCACACATTTTCATTGAACAGAAACAGATGGTTTGCTGTAGCACTTATGTGTACAGACCCCAGGTGAGTACCACCTCATACACTATTTATCTTACCTAAAGGGCAATTTGGTAAACAGTTTCATTTTCCCTGAAGATAGTATGGTCAGGTATGTGTCTTTCAACACCACAGTGGAGCTGGTGTAGAACCTTGGACCCAGAACGTTGATGGCAAAGTGTGATAAAAAATCTGCCTTCCGCCTTCTTCTGGTTTGACCGAGAGACCATGACTGTTGGGTTTCATGTTCCAGGAAAGGTGGTACCACAACACGGTCTTGCCAACGGGCTGCTCAGTTAGTTGTGCCACTCTCAATACCTTTGCATCCTTCCTGGAAAGGCCACCAGGGCGTACATCGGCAACTTCCACATGATGCATTACTTGGATGTTTTCTTGTTCACAGGACATGCCCAAGTCAGCAGTTGCCACCACATGCTGGAGGGTTTTCGCACCCCAATGGCACAGTTTGGGGTTTTCCTAGCTCCAAAAAAAGATGGAAGGTTTAACCACAAGGCTGTCTTTTTTGGGAATTTAGTTGGATTCTGTATGCATGGTTTCCTGCCTACTGAACGAGAAGGTATCAGCCTTAAAATGGTGCTGACTCAAACAGTGGAAGTCACTGGTAAGTCACCTGAACTTTGTCTGCAGGACTATCATGCTGGGGAGACTGTTGCTGAGGTGGTTAGCAGCCATGACTGCCGAGCCCACTCGCCCTTATCACTGCATCAGGGTGACATGAGGTATGAGGGTCAATTTGTTGGTACAGAACACCTTTTTGAGGGATTTCAATTGGGTAGCCATATGGCAGGATAAGAGGTGGCAACATGGATAGCTGGAGCTGGACACTCACATCTCAGGAGGTCAAGGTTTCAGAGCTTTTTTCAGGGATCCTGTTTTACAGGGCAGTGGATCCTGGAATGGGTCGGGGGCCTCACAAAAACATCTCCTCCTGGAAAGATTTCCTATCATGGTAGCTGTGCAGGTATGGGGAACAGAATGGCAAGCCAAAGTGGTTGCGGACATCATCAACTCCCAGACCTGTAAGTCAGAGGATGTCATGCACATATGGCATGTTTTCATCCAGTTTTGCATCAAATACAGTATAACTTTCTGGGAATGACACTGCCCAGGTAGGGTGAATATGATTGTTGACACCTTGTCTCGATTTGTGTGCTAGGGATTCTGACAGCTGATGCAGGATGCAGACCCCTAACCTATGGAGATACCACTAGCGGTTTAGCAGCTAGGGACCCAAGAACATTACAGCTGGTGCAGCTCTCTGTTTCCCCCTTGACATGGAAGAGACACTCAGTAATTCTGCGGCCTTTCTCTCATTTTGTGGATGGCTGGCAAGTGAGTTTCCAGGGGTAGCACAGCATACACAAATTTTTTCACCAGCAAAAATCACCAGTGGCAATTAGCACACAATTAGCAAGCATTGCCTTTCTCTGCAAAGCTTTGGGATATCCAAATCAGGCAAACAGTTTTGTCACCAAAAAGATGGTAGACGGTTCAGCCAGGTTGAGGAGCAAATCACCTGACAGCAGAAGGCCTTTAGGCCCAGGGGAGTTGTTAGAATTGCTGGGGGCCTTGGGTATAGTGTTGATGCTAATCCTTTGAAACTCTGTTGTTTAGGGCTATATACTCCTATGCATTTTATGGGGCCTTCAGGGTCTCAGAACTTGTACCAGAATTGTCATGGTGTGATGGGGCGGCTAACGTTCAACTGAAGGATATTTCCTTTCAGTCAGACAGAATATTCATGCTTTTCTGAAGGTCAAAGACCAACCAGTGCAGCCGTCCCAAGCCAATCACGGTCCACAGGGTGGAGGTTGGCGACATCTGCCCATGGTAGCACCTCAGCAGTTTTCTCATGACCAGGCCTCAGGGGAAGGACACCTGTTCATTCATGGGGATGGGAAGCTGGTGACTAGAAGGCAGTTTGCAGTGTTCCTCAGAAAAGGATTACAGCTGTTGGGAAAATATGTGAAGGATTTTACAACTCACTCCTTCCATATTAGGGTCACACCTGAGGTGGCAAGGCTACAGATGCTTCTCGAGCAGATAACAAGTATGTGCAGATAGGCATCCAGTACTTACAAACTGTACATAAGACCACAGGCTGGGAGTTGTTAAGGAGCCAGCGAGACCCAGGTTGTCATGCATCAGCAACAGTGTCAGAGGAACACATTTTTGTCTTGTTGGTACTCACAGCATTTTTTTTCTCTTTCCTTTGGCACACAACATCCCTGGTAATGTGGCTCTTGGGCATTCATATAGTAGGGAAGTGCTCACATGGGCCAAAATTTGACCATGATACCCAGCCTGGAATACCCCTATGAACGGAGGATGTGAAGTGGTTTGGAAGAGGGGAGCTGTGGTAGGACTAACTTATGGGTGTGGTACCTGCTCTGGGCCTTCATAGTAATACCCCTCTGGATTTGGTGGTGCACCTGGGCAATAATGACCTGGTCAGCCACAGGCCTTCTATATAGATTGATAAGTTCAAAAAGGGTTTAGCTCTTCTAAAGCAACTGCTGACCACGACAATCCTAGTATGGTCAATGATGATACCACAACTACACTGGTGTGGGGCAAACAAACTAGCCACCATCGACTAATCATGAAGAAAAATAAATGGTGAGATGTCCTGTTTTGTTACCTTGTGGTGTGGAGATCATTAGACATCATCACTTCTCAAAGACATGTGAGACAATGTATGATAGGATCAGGTTCCTTTGTTGGAAATTGGGAATAACATTCTCAATTCAGAATTGCAGGATGCCTGTGAGCATATTTTGGAGATTGCAGGGTGGGGCCCCGGGGATTAGTGGGGAAACATGCATGGCTGTACATGGTTAGTGGCAGAAATTCATTTAAGACCCCCAAAAAGAGGTTTTCTAGATGACAATTTGGGTCAGCTCAAGCTGGGTGACACCCAGGCTAGATGTGCAATCCCAAGTGGGTAAGCATTCCAACAAAGGGAGCTGTCATGTACTTTAGGCATACACCGGACTGCAGGGCAGCCACGACTGGTAGTTATGGAGTGTGGCCCTGGGCAGGCATGCTTTCTTGACGTAGGTTGTGGAACTACCAAAATCCAGAGGGAGAAGGGACTGTCAAAGGGAAGACATGGCTCTGGGTGAGTTTGTCAAATCTCATGGAACAGAGTTCTTTCCATGCATGGCTAAGGATAAAGTTGACTGTGTTACACATGAATTTACTGCCCCAGGTGTCTTTTTTGTATTTTGTGTATATTATATGTATAGCACAATGATTTTGTGTCTGTATCACGTGTGTATTCACACACACACACACAACATATATATTCAATGTTAGAATTACCAACCCTACCCCCCTACCCCCACTCTCCACACACCAGCAGGCATTGGTTTGTGCCTTGGGGTTGTTGGCCTTAACTCTCACCACATTCCATTTGTGAGGAAGTTTAATGGTACAGTATAGGACAATGGGGTGAGCGTTAGGCCCAAGGACCCTAAGGCACCCCCTGATGCCTGTTGGTGTGTGGAGAGTGGGGGTGGGTTGGGGGGTAGGGTTGGTAACCCTATCATTGAATTTCCAGACTTTTGTCACTGTAATGACAACCCTAACTGATGCATTAATGAAGTTTTTTTGCAATGAATTTCCCTTCCTTTTGAGAAAGAGTAATGTTACTCGTATGTGGTTGTGGGAGTGCAGGGCCAGCATGGATACATTTTGCAATCGTCTCTGATTTTCATGTCATAAGTGTACTGATATTTTAATGATATCACATCTTTATGTGGGGGCCCTGTGCTACCATTACTCCATAATGGGATCCAAATAGGGCCCTGCACCCCATGTACCCATAAGTACAGCGACATAGCGCATGCTATAGCCATTTAAGGTAACCCTTGTGTTGCAAAAGTTGCCATATCTCAGGAACTGTAGGAACTTTGGAAAAAATTTCTTCACAGCTGTATTCTTGGCCTGGCCAGCTCCATGCATGCCTAGGAATATTAAGCTACGCTTAGCAAAAAATCTGTATTTTGAACTGTTTTCTAGATATAGCCACCGAAAGGTGCCATGACTACCACAATGTTATCCTATGGGGAAATTTTCAAATTTGGAATGCTGTAACTATGAAATCAGTATCCATTTCTTCACCAAACCAGGAAAAGGCACATCTTTGGGGCGAGGTCTTGCCACACTGCAAATATTAGCCCAAAAGTCCTAACTGTTTTCTTGCTATGAAGTGGCAAAGAAACTGTTTTTTGGGGCTATTTACCTGCTTTCTCTTTCGGATCATGTATTTTTTCCCCATAGGCTATAATGAGAAACTTTAAAGTTTAATAACTTTTGAACGGATTAATATTTTTTCACCAAACTTTCAAAAGGCTTATCTGTGAGGCAATGGCTTTCTACTCTGAAACTTTTAGACCACAACCTAAAGTCGTTTCTGGGCTTCAGTTGGACCCCAGAAATGTAAAAAAACATGAATTTGTCTGTTTTTTCAACACTCTATGTCTCAGAAACCACACAACAGATTCCCACAACATTTGGCAGTTCAAGATACCTACCCCTACAGATTCTGCATGCCAAATGTCATGCACTTCCATTGAATGGTTCCAAAGTTATTAACATTCAACAATTTGAGTTTAACATAAAAGTTAACTTTCACCCTAACTAAACTGGCACTACCTTGCCAATATACGAACATATGAAGAAGCCAACAGCAGAAGAAGGCCATTTGTTCTATCAAGTCTGCTCATATTGCAGGGTCCATAGTTTAAGCTATTGTCCCTGTACTCCCTCCCCACTCCTTCCATTCTCGTTATCCATGATCCTTACTTTCCCCTATGCCATAGATAGAGGTCACATCACTTCTGCTATTTTTGTTGACCTTGCCAAGGCTTTTGACACAGTCTCCCACCGCCTTCTCCTCGAAATTGTCTCATCAACTGGCTTGTCTCTGTCTGCCTGCAGCTGGTTCAGAGCCTACCTGGTAGGTAGGACTCAATCTGTTAAAATAGCTGGCTCTACGTCCCCTCCACTGCCTATCTCTACTGGTATGCCTCAAGGCTCTGTACTTGGCCCACTCTTATTCTCAGTTTCTCTGAATGACCTACCGTCAATATGCTCCTCACCCTCTATCCATATGTATGCTGATGACATGGTCTTGTTCACCTCTGGCCAATCTCCTTCCGATGTGACTTCCAGACTACAGCTTGACTTCAATAATGTTCAGTGCTGACTAAGTCTGCATCAGCTCTTCCTCAACGCCAAGAATACAGTTTCCATGACCTATGGCACTAGGCAGAGACTCTTTAGGCTGCCCTTCCTTCCCTCCTTCCACACTCTTGATGGGACAACACTACAGGACACCACTTCTTTCAAATACCTGGGTGTCTGGCTTGACCAACACCTTAACTTTTTTGTACTTATTGACGCCATCCTGAAAAAACTGCACCCCAAACTTGACGCCCTTTACAGGAACTGTAGTTCTTTACCACCACCAGTTAGGCATGATCTTGTTCAGAAAATGATACTCCCTATTGTTGATTATTGTGACATAGTCTATAGTGCTGCTCCTAAGTCTTCTCTTAACAGGTTGGATACTCTGTTCAATGCTTTCTGTCGCTTTGCCCTTGACTCCCCCTCCTGCACACATCACTGTACCTTGTATCTTTCTCTAGCTTGCCCCTCCCTTGAGTGTAGGCATTGCTCTCACTGTTCCAAGTTCACTTCTAAATTCTGGTTTGGGACTTTTCCCTCTTACCTCTCCTCCTTACTCTCTGCTCCACCTCCGTCTTCCCACCCTCTCAGATCCACTGACACATGCACACTAGCTATTCCTCATTGGTCTACCTCCATAGGACAGGAAGCTTTCTCTTACTGCTTCCTAAAGCTTTGGATCTCACTGCCACCTCCTATCAGACTTTCCTCTTCTTCATCTTTTAATTTCCTTAGCCCTTCACAACTTCTGTGCCCCTAACTGCACTTGTTTTTAGCCCCCCTTCAACATGCACCAGCCTGGCATATTAATCCTTAGCCCTTGTAACAGGGAATAACCTCCCCATTTTGTTTCTGGAGCTGGCAAATGTTGTCCCCCCCCCCCCAAGTCTGTTGCACAACAGCACATTTGTTTTATTTATTTTATTGCCTCTCTTCGGAATTTCACCTCTCTTTGCATGTATGTAGACTGGCCACCTACATAACACGCTTCCTGAGGGTGACTTCCACATAATTGTTTTCTTTTTATGCTGCCTAGCTTCCAAGGCAAAACGCCCTCTCTTACGTCCCCCCATGTAATTCAAATTACACGAATCCCCTTTTCCCTTCTAATGTTTTCTTTGATTAAAAACGCTCTTTGTAGTGTTTGTAATTAAATATATCTGTTCCCTATGAGCAGCTGCTCCGCTCCACGTCCGTGTTGACCGTCTTCTACAGACCTCGCGAACGTGCGAGAGGGAATTCAAAGTGAATAAATCCTTTCTTTTTGTCTGGTAGTAGCTTGTGGCTTTAGTTAGTAATTCACTCGCTGTGGAGCGCTTATTCTGCTCTGCGAATGATGCAGCTATTACCTCTCGAACGTGCGAGAAGGAGAAGAGTAGTCCATTCCTAAACATTCTCAGGACACGACCGGGGCTCCCATCGAAATGTAAAAATAAAACACTTTAAATGAGCTTCTCGGTCTGTGTCCTGTGGTTTTTCCCCTTTGACTGTAGAACTAAGCTTTAGAAGCTGTTTGCTAACAGTCCAGCCTGTTAGTGAAAATGCTGGCATGTCGCAATCCGACAATGCGTATTTCAACATTGTTTTTTTTGAAGTCTAGGATGTAGCGTGGTGTAGCTTACACCTTAAATGGAATTACTTGATAGTTATTTGAAACAGAAGGTTTGGCATTCCACTTCTAACAGCGAGGCATATAAAAACAAAAGGAGCATTTTTAATCACAGCACTCGATGCAGTAACAAGATAACTAGACCCCCCCTTAATAAATACAGAAGTTGAACAGAAAGAAGTGTTTATTTAAACCTTCAGTTTTTGTTTTGTTTTAAAACTACTTACTTGACTTGCATGATAAATGAGCCTCAGCACCTTCTCCTCCTCACCATGCATACTATTCTAAGAGCTGGACGGCCTCTTTTTGATCATATTTATGGCATGCCCTGATGATTGAGGGGATTGAATGTGCTAAACTGAATAAATATAATATAAAATTAAAATTCAGAGCAATGTTTATGTTCTTTTAAGTTTTATGAATATGTATAACCTATGAGAGAATAAAGGAAGGTTTTATTTTAAGAAAAGTTATCGTTCATCTAAGGTCAGGGGAGGGGTTACAGATCAGGTGACCCATCCTCCAGATAAAAAGAGCTCAGATATTGATCAAAGTCAGTCTTGAGTTGGTCTGTTATCAGGTCAACATCTCACTGGCAACCTGAGTTTGGGAATGGACTCGGGCCACCGGGGGTCAGCAGAGGAGGAGGAGGAAAAGAGGGATTGAGCATCTGAGTGACTGCTTTCCCTCTCCAGGGTGGGGGGGAATCCCAGTTGTTGGTGTACTTTCATCTCCTAGAGGAGGCTAGGGGGTGATGCACTGGCAATACACAGTGGGGCTGAGTTGGGGCACAGCACTGGGAGGGATCACATGTGGATATATGTGCGCTCCTTCCTTTGGCACCACTGCATGCCCCACTCGCAGGGGCAGAACAAGGAAAAAAGCGGCGACTGGTTGTGGCGGCTTGATGGTCATCCTACGGGGTGCCTGGCTCAGGAGGCATTGCTGAATACTGGATCCAGACTTGCTAGAGATCAGAGGGGTCTCTCTGCCACCCTGCTGTGAGGGGCAAGCCAAGGGGGTAATAGGCAAGGGTCTCTAAGGAGCTGGGAGGTACCGGATGGTGACAGGAGGATCAGGATGCACAGAAGACCCAGGCAGACTGGGAACCAGGTTGGGGAAAAAGGATTAGCAAAAGCATTGCTAAAATAAAGATAGAGGATGTCTACCACTTGGCCCATCTACTGTCTTAGTGACACAGTGAAAGAAGTCAATCAGATACGTTTGACATGATCCCCCCCCCCATGAACCCATGTTGCCTCACATCCTGGAGACCATGCTCCTCTAGATATTCCACCAGCCTTTCATTTAGTATGGTCTCCATGAGCTTGCCCACAATGGAGGTCAGACTGACTGGTCTGTAATTCCCTGGGTCATCCTTGGGACTGCTTTTCCGGAGGAGCACTACTGGTGTTGTTTTCCAGTCCTGCAGTACCACACCTGACTCTAAAGAACTAGTACTGTAAATAGGTCTGTCAGTTGCCCTGCCAGCTCCTCACTCAGTTCCTTTAGTACCCTTGGATGTACTCTGTCTGGGCCTGATGATTTATCCACCTTCAGTGCCAGCAGCCCCTCACTCTGTCCTTCTCTGTCACTTCATCTGTGTTCCCCTTCCCCCTCCTCTTTTCCCTCCTGAAGGCACTGGTTCGTCCTTCAACCTGGTGAAGACAGAATAGAAGTAATCATTTAGTATATCTTTTTTTTTTTGCAAATAACTATATTTTATTGAAAAACATACAATACATAGTATACGCACAATATACAATACATTGCAGACAAGTGTTTAACCCATAAATATAACTAAAGCACATTAATAAAGCAAGAACCCCCCCCCCCAACACCCCCCACAGCTATCCTGATGGTTAACTGTTAATCCATAGCGTAGAATTTAAAATGGTATGTATTAATACTGTTTGCTAACACCCTACACTTAGAAGGAGAGAAGAGACACACAAGGAAAAAGAGAAAAAACAAGTTGCGTCAGGCTACCAAGTGCCAATGAAGTGCAGAAAGTAAAGGAAGACAAAAAATATTAAGAAAAGGAGGGCGGTAAAAGACAAGATGAAGGAAATAATACCAAAAAGAAAAATAATAGAAGGAAGGAAGGAATCAGAAATAAATAGTGAAGAAAAACCAAGAAGGGTACCTTCCATTAATAACCGATTTATCCTTAAGGCTCTGAGCAAAACCACTCTAAACATTTATAGAATTCTGCCGACGATTAAAAAGCGTAAAAGCTAGCTTTTTCATGCTTAATGCTGCTCAAAAATTCCTCCCACCATTCTCTAAATGAAGGAGTCCAGTCATCTCGCCAATGGCGGAGAATTAATAACTTGGTAACTGATGCAACCAATGCCATTTGGTACTTTTGAATGTTGTATGGGATGTGGGCATACATCCCAAATATGCAAACTTCTCAATTAAAGAAAGCCGATAAGTCACAATATGAACTTTTCCAATGTTTAACCGAGCTCCATAACCCATATATTTTAGGGCAAGACCAGATTTTATGGAAAGTAGTTGCTAAGGGGTCATTACAATCCTTGCATACAGGGGAACACAGGCAATTTAATCGATGTAGTTTTGCCGGGGAGAGATACAGGTTATGTAACAGTTTAAATTGAATATCTCTTAACCTGTCTTGCTTAACATAAAAGTAAATATCAGTCCAAATTTTCTCCCACACCGCCTCTGACCAATCCAGGGACATATTAATTTTCCAGTAAGGGGGAACCGGAGATAGGGTAGAATCTAGTCTTACTAAGATAAATTTATAGATTTTTGAGACGGCCTTGCCGGAAAAACTAAGTTCACACAACTTACTAAATAAAACCCCTGCTCCTTCAGAACATTTGCCTTTGCTCAGGAAAGACCTGATGCTGCTTTGAATTTGAATAATTCATAGTGAAAACTGAGATTTGACCCCAAATTTTACAGACAAGGCCGATAGTGGAAGCATGGAGCTACCTGAATAAAATCCGCAATACGAATCTTGAAGGGAAGGGTTGGAAAAAATCTTGTAATGGGTTGCTTGCCGATTAAAAAATTAGGATTCCTTAATAAGGGTTGAGATAAATCATAAGATTGGGATATTTTTAATCTCGAGTAAAGTTGGTGCATAGCTTTAATGTCCCATCCTAGTGGGGTATTTCTGGCCACCTTGGGAACCTTGGCCCATGAAATGTATAAAAGGGATTCCAAATCCAGTTTAAGTTTCTTGAAGAAGGCTCGATCTAGCGCAAGTCCGGGGAGAGACACTTCAGTGTCACAAGCCCACAGAGCTGCTCTAGCCGCATGAACCGCTAAATAATATGTATAAAAATCGGGCAATTGAAGACCTCCTGATTTGCGTTGCCGACAAAGTTTGGGATAGGCCCTATGTGGAGGGTTGCCTCTCCACAAAAAATCGGAACAATGTTTATAGAAGGGATTGAAAAAGGATTTAGGGAGGTATATATTCAAATTCAAGACAGGGTAGAAGATTTTTGGTAGAATCACCATTTTAACCATATTAATTCTCCCCGAAAAAGTCAGCGGTAGTTTCGACCATCTCTCCAAATCTTCCTTAATAGACTTAAGTAAGGGTTTAAAATTTAAATAGGCCAATTCCTCCAAGTTCTTTGAGATTTGGATACCCAAATATAATAAAGACTTTGTTTGCCACTGCAGTCCCAAGGAAAGACACCAACTCTTCTGGAGATAGGGGGAAAGTGAGTACACCATTGTTTTAGCATGTTTAAATTATATCCTGAAAATTCACTGAAATTGGCAATTAGTTTTAACAATTGTGGGAGCGAAGATGTCGTATTTCGGACATGCAATAATAAATCATCTGCAAATACCGACAATTTATAATCTGAGTCACCTATACAAATCCCTTGGATTAATTGGTCCATCTTAATAGTTCTTATTAGAGGTTCAATGTACAAATTAAATAAATAAGGTGATAGAGGACAACCTTGATGGGTTCCTCTCAGCAAGGGAAAGGCAGCTGAAATTAAATTATTGCACTGAATTCTAGCAGTTGGACATGAATAAAGAATCCGAATCAAGTGTATAAATCTGTCAGGGATCCCAAATTTGGCTAGGGTTGCAAACATGAAAGTCCATTCAACACGATCAAATGCTTTTTCTGCATCTAATGAAACCAGGGATGCTTCCATACCTGGATTCCTGAGCCATGAAATTAAGTAAAACATTTCTGAAGTGTGTCAAGAACGGCCTCCACTAAGAGCTAGCCTGTTCCGGGCTTAGCAATTCAAGCTACACCCATTTTAACCTATAGGCTAAGATCTTGGCAAAGATTTTTACGTCAAGGTTTAGTAGAGATATTGACCTAAAATTACCCACCAATTCTTGGGATTTACCAGGTTTGGGCAATAAAATTATCCTAGCTTCAAAAAGCGTTTTGTCTTTAATCCCTTACTCAAACCAAAAGGTAAAAAGTTGATTCAACAATGGTACAACATTCTGTTTAAACAGCTTGAAAAAAAGAGGCGTGAATCCATCTGGGCCCGGTGCTTTGTCTATTTTGAACGAGTCAATAGCTTTCCCTATTTCTTCATCAGAAATGGGAGCTATTAACCTCTGTCCAGAATCCTCTGATAATTGAGGAAAGGAGATGTTAGCTAAGAACTCTCGCATTTTATTCATTCCTTGCAGGGAAAGCGGTTGACTTGAGTACAAGTTTTTGTAAAAATCAACAAAAATTCCCAGTATACCTTCAGGGTCTGTAATCAACTTATCTGATACAGGGTGCCTTAGGGCTGCCACCCATTTAGCAGAGGTTTTTTGTTTTAATTGCCAGGCCAGCAATTTCCCAGCTTTACTACCCTGACCTAGGTATAAAGTCTTAATTCTGGAGGCTGAATTCACTACTCTCTCTCTCAACGTATTAGCGTACCATGCCCTTAATGTAATTAATTCTTGTTCTTGATTCTCCGATCTTAAGTTCTATGTATACAGCTTCCAACGCCCTAATTTTCTTTAGGCAATTAGCTAAAGTTGAGTATTTTCCCTTACGTATGGTTGCTATCTGTATTAATTCTCTCCATACTGATTTAAGTGCTGCCATAGTTTGATCTATTGCCTTAATAGAACCCCAGTTAGCTTCAATTGAGTTAACCAAAACCCCGAGCAGTTAAAATCTGGGAATCTTTTAATATATTATTGTTTAACGACCATGAGTAAGACCTCAAGGGAGTAGATGATGAGACCAACAAATTTTTATAGGGGAGTGGTCAGAAATTACTCTAGGTAAGGATACTGCCTCTAGAACACCAGATAAACATTGTTGGCTCATTAAAAAATAGTCGATCCTCGAATATGTTTTATGGACCGGTGAGAAAAAGGTATAATCTCGAGTGTTGGGGTTATATATCCTCCATGGATCTACCAATCCTAATGATGATATAAATTCCACCAACGCATTTTGGGCCGGAGAAAATTGTGCTCCTCTATACCAGGAACGGTCCAACCTGTTAGACTGAACTAAATTCCAGTCTCCTCCCAATATTATTGGCACATCCTTAAAGGAGGCCAAAACCATTGCCAGATGGACAAAAAAAGATGGTGTCTCCAAATTAGGACCATATACTGATCCCAACACTAAAATCAACCCTGCAAGTCTGCCCAAAACAAAAATATACCTACCATTCGGATCAGAAATTATTTCCGAGTGAGTAAACGGGACCCCCCGCGCTATCAGAATGGCCACCCCCCGACTACTCGAGGGGAACCCAGCTCCAAAGACCTGACCTACCCACTTTTTCTTAAAGTGAGATAAATGATCAGGGAGGACATGGGTTTCTTGCAAGAAAACTATTGCCGGGTTGTAGTGGGCCAAATGATTTAGTATAACACATTTTTTACAGTTGTCTCTTCCCCCTTTGATATTCCAAGAAAAGACATTCAGTCCGTTAGCCATACAAAATAAATCCTCTTGTAAAGAGAGTTTGGATAGCTGCCCCCCCTCTTACCGATACCCTAATGAAACTGATAAAGTAATCCCCATGTACCCCCCCATCTAGAAGAAAACCACCCTCCGAAAACCTCCTCCAAACCAGCCCCCAGGCCCGGCCAACTCCACAACCACTGGTTCATAGTGTGCCATAGGAGGTGGGCACCCTCCTCCTTACCAAAAAGAGAAAAACATACATAATCATAAATGCTAACCTGCAAAAACTAGCTACTATAAATAAGGAATAGAAAGGCAATATATATAGAGATTAAATTGCTATACTTGTAGCCCAAATATGTGAATTTCCAGAAGGAAAGGGAGACGGGAAGAAGTCACTTGGTAGTAATCAAAAATAGGCTAAGTAACCAACCATAGTGCTATGTGCAGCCCCTGATAAAACAAAACCCAAAAACATAAGGGAGAATGAGATATTAAGAGACAAAGCATATAACCACTCTAAAAACAACTTCTCCTTCCCAAAGTGGAGGGAAGGGGCTATGCCTGGGGTAGATAAAGCCTATATAAGCACGATAACAATAGAGGCATGAGTAAAAGTCGGATGCCAAAGAAAAGAGAAAAGGAAAATCATACACTACCCTAACACCCTTTTCATGTAACACATACGATGACTAAGAGCTAGCTTCTTTACAGTATACAAACTATGCCACCAATAGGACTACACTGAGCCAACACTCTAAACCTTATAACAGTTAAGACTACTAAGCATACAGAGTTACAGCAAACTAAAATATGCTGGGCATCTTACTAATAATATAATTAAATTGTGCAAGATTGACTAAAGTATATAACTGAAAGCTCCTCTTGTGGACAGCTTCGTAATCTGCAACCCATCTGTCGCCTGTGAGGCCTAGCCAAAAAATGAAAAGACCAGAAAGAATAATTAACAGTCATTTTGTTGGTTCCAAAAATCCTTAGGGTAAAGTTCTAAAATTAGCATCCAGATAAAACTAATAATAGTAAGGTCCAGAAAAGGAATACTGTGTCCTTTCTGAAAGAACTGCACCGTTAACCTACGCAGTTGCTGAAACCCAATATGCAACAGTTCTTAAAGAGTTTTCATCCTTTAGAAATAAATCGGGTAATAAGGCCTTTAGCGATGTCAAAGCCTCTTCAGCTGAATCGAAGCGCTTAATTCCATCTTTAAGTGTGATCTCCAGTCTCGCTGGATAAAGCATGCGGTGACGGATCCCCGCCGCCCAAAGCTTTGAAGTAATGGGCCGAAAGCTTGCTCGAGCCTGCCTCATTTTCCAGGTTAGGTCTGGGACTAGTCGCAACCTCTTGCCTTCCCATTGAAAAGCAGCTAGCTTTTTAATCTCCTTCAAAATATGCTCATGGTCAAGGTAATTTAGCAACTTGAAAATTATGGGCCTTGGCGGATCAGAGGGAGAGGGTTTGTCTCTAAGGGCTCGGTGGCCCCTCTCGATAATATATTCAGGCCCATTTGGCGAGGGCCTGCTGACTTCTTTAAAAGCTTTTGTAGGAAGGAAACTGTGTTAGGTCCCTCTTCTCCTTCGGGGAGACCTAATAAAACCAGGTTGTTACGTCTACTTCTCCCTTCTAAATCGTCGAGACGATCTTCCAGCTTCCCGACCATCCTTTTGCACTCGACAATAGCAGGCCCACTTTTTTCCATAGATCGCTTGATTGAAGAGATTCTGGCTTCAGTATCCGTCATCCGACGGGCTAACTGGGTCAGCGCTGGCTTGAATTCCGACACCTCGTCTATCAATTTGAATAGAGCCTCCTTAATCATTGTCAGATTGTTGTAAATCTTTGAAGGAGTAATTTCCTCTTCCACGATCGATGGCGACGAGCTCTGGCGTGGCCGCTTGGCCTCCAGTTCTTGGTCAGAAACTTCCATCGTGAGTTGACGGTTGGGTCAAATTTACGCTCCGCTACTGTCCCCAGCCTTAAGTCAAATCGATGGGGACAAAAAAAAAATGGTAAAATTGCAATTTGACTGCAGGTTCTATTACGAGGAGAGGGAGACCCGAAAAGCTGCAGCTACCCCTCCACGCGCGTCACTTGACCATCATTTAGTATATCTGCTTTTTCCCCCATTTTCCTTCACCCACTCCACCCCTTTCTTAAGCCTAACATCCCCTTTCTTCCTGTCCCTTTTCTCACTTATATAGTAAAAGAAAGTCTTCTTCCTGTCTTAATTGCTTCATCTATCTGCAACTCCTTCCATGCCTTTGCTCTCCAGACTTCCTTACTTGCCTCACTAGCCAACTTTAGGTAATTTTCCCTATCCACCTCTCTCTTGGTCTTCCTGAATTTTGTAAAGGCCAATTTATTTTCCCTTACTGCCTGGGCAACCCCAGAACTGAACCAGCTGGGGTCTTTGGCTCTTGTGTTCTTCCCCCTGAGCCTAATGCGCTCATCTGTGGTAGCCAGTATAATGATGGTCCACCTTTGGTCCACCCCCATATCTGCTCTGGTGCCCACTAAATGGTTGCATACCACTTCGCCCATTTTCCTGAAGTCTGCCATTCAGAAATCCAAGATTTTGGTCTTAGTCGGGGTGCTTTTCCTACCCATATCCAACTAGAACCACACTGTGCAATGGTCAGTTCCATCCAGTGGCTCTCTGGCCATTATTTCCTGTACATGCTCCCCATTTATGAGCACCAGATCAATAATTGCCTCAGCTCTTGTTGGTTCAGAGGCACCCTGAGTCAGGAACCCATTCTGCAGTCCTTCCAGGATCACCTGACTCCTAGCACATGTTGTGGATGGTATGCTCCAATCCACCTTGGGCAGGTTGAAGTCCCCCACAATTACCACATGTCCTTTCCCCGAAACTTCCAATATTTGTGAGCTCAGTTTCCTGTCCCTCTCCTCATTCTGATTGGGTGGTCTACAAACCACCCACAACCTCACCTTTCTCCCTCTATTGGACCTTAACTGAACCCATAATGCCTCCACCTCTCCTTCCTCGACTCCTCCCTCATGCAAGTAATTCCCTTCCTGATATAAACTGCCACCCCTTCCCCTTCCCAACTACCCTGTCCCTCCTGTATAATTTATATCCAGGGATCGCAAAGTGTCAGTCATGGTGTGATGTTGCCCAAGTCTCGGTTACTGCAGCTATGTCCTCCCTCCTGTCTGCTGATAGTGCCTGCAGGTCATCCATCTTGTTTCCAAGGCTCCATGCATTCAAAGACACCACCCTCCACCTAGAATCTGACCTTCCTTCTCTTTTCTCTGTTCTTCTATTCACATTTATTCCCTCTGTGTGCACCCCTCCACATACCCTTGTTATGTATTCCCCCAGTGTGTCCCTGAGTACCCTCAATAGAAACATACATAGAAACATAGAATTTGATGGCAGATAAGGGCCGCTTCGCCCACCCAGTCTGCCCATTTCCCTACCTAATGGATAAGCTGCAGATCCTAGTTAACCAGCAGCCTACTTCTTCCTACCCCCAACCCCTAAAATTGCCTTATGACTGTCCCATGCATGCTTGAATTCCACCACTGTTTTTGACTCCACAACCTCCTCTGGAAGGCTATTCCATGGATCCACAACCCTCTCTGTGAAAAAATACTTCCTTAAATTACCGCTGAGCCACCCCCCCCATCTTCAGATTGTGCCCCCTTGTTCTTGCACACCTCTTTTTTGAAAGATGCTACCTCTTGACTTTGTTGATTCCCTTGAGGATGTGAAAGTTTCTATCATGTCCCCCCCTTCCTCCTTTCCTCGAGGCTATACATATTAAGCTCCTTAAGTCTCTCTTCATATGTCTTCTGGTGCAGACCTGCACCATTTTAGTTGCCCTCCTCTGGACCGCTTTCATCCTGTCTATGTCTTTGCAGAGATTGGGTCTCCAGAAGTGCATGCAGTTCTCCAGATGGGGTCTCATCAGCTGTCTGTACAGAGGGATAATAACTTCCTGTTTTCTACTGGTGATGCCTCTCCCTATGCATCCCAGTATCCCCCCTGCCCTCCTTACTGCCTTCTCACATTGCTTGCCCACCTTTAGGTCATCTGATATGACTACCCCAGGTCCCTTTCCATTTTTGTTGTTGTTAGTATCTCACCCCCCATTGTGTACTCTTCCCCTGGGTTTTTGTTTCCTAAGTGCATTACCTTGCACTTGTTAGCATTGAATCTAAGCTGCCATACATTTGACCATTCCTCTAACTGTGCCAAGTCCCTTCTCATCCTTTCCACCCCCACCTTGTGCATCAACTCTGTTGCAGATCTTTGTGTCATCTGCAAAGACACATACTTTTCCTTCCAGTCCCTCTGCAATGTCGCTTATAAAGACATTGAAGAGGACTGGTCCTAATACTGAACCCTGCGGTACCCCACTAGTAACCCCCTTTCTTCAGAATGGACTATATTTACTATTACTCTCTGTGTCCTATTCTCCAGCCAATTCTTTACCCAGGCTGTCATCTTGGGACCCACTCCCAGGCTGGCTAACTTGTATAATAATCTTTTGTGTGGGATTGTGTCAAATGCCTTGCTAAAGTCCTGGTATGCCAAGTCCACAGCCCCTCCCTGATCTACTACGTTGATCACCCAGTCAAAGAAATCCATCAGATTCGTCTGACATGACCTTCCAGCTGTGAATCCATGCTGCCTTGGGTCCTGTGCCCCTCTGGCCTCTAGATACTCGACAATTCTTTCCTTCAGAAGTGATTCCATCATTTTCCCTATCACTGAGGTTAAACTAACAGGTCTGTAGTTTCCTGCTTCTGCCTTGCTCCCACTTTTGTGAAGGGGAATCACATCTGCTCTCCTCCAGTCCTCGGGTACCACCCCATCCTCCCATGATTTGTTAAAGAGGGTAGTCAGTGGTGTCACTAGTTCTACCCTTAGTTCTTTTAGAATTCTGGGATGAATCCTATCAGGTCCCATTGCTTTGTTCACCTTTAGTTTTAGTTCTTCTGTAAATGGGCTGGTATCAACTTCAGTATCCAGAGTGTTTCTACTGTTTGTTTTAGGTACCTCCCCTTCTTCATTTGTAAATACTGAGCAAAAACATTTGTTTAGTATCTCTGCCTTTTCACTGTCACCCTCTGCTCACCCTCCCTTCCCTTTATTGAGCCTCACTATCCCTCCCTTGGTCTTTCTTCACTCCCTGATGTACCTATAAAAGGTTTTATCCCCCTTCTTAACTGAGTTGGCTATCTTTTCCTTGGTTTGGGCCTTTCCTGTTCTGACTGCCTTGAAAGCTTCCTTTTGCTTTAACCGACAGTTCTCTGTCCTGCTCCTTCTTTGATTCCTTGTACTTCCTGAATGCTTTCTTTTTCTCTTGAACCTTCACTGCCACTTCCTTTGAGAACCATAGTGGTTTCTTACATTGTTTTGTTTTGTTTATTTGCTACACACAAAGGCTCATTACCTCTGTGATGGCAGTTTTATTATTCCCATTGTTCTTCCACCCTCCTTCCTGCCCATTTGCTAGTGCATTCCCAGGGCACTCAACCATTTGGCAAAGTCAGCCCTCCTAAAGTCCAGTACTTTTGCCTTTGTATGGCTTGACCTCAATTGCTGTGTTTATTGTGAACCATACTGTTCGATGGTCGCTAATTCCCAGATGGCTACCCACTTCTACATCTATGATTCTCTCTCCATCTCCATTTGAGAGAACAAGGTCTAAGATTGCTCCCTCTTGAGTGGGCTCCAATACTAGTTGTCTAAGGCATGCCCCTTGTAGGGCATCTAGAATAACCCCACTCTTCGAAGTGGCTGCGGCAACTGCACTCAAGTTAACATCTGGCATATTCAGATCACTCATCAGCAATATCTCCCCTTTTTCTGCCATTCTAAGTATACTTTCTATTATTTTCTTGTCCATTTCCTCCTCCTGAGAAGGGGGTCTGTATACAACCCCTGTACGGATTGTGGTGCCATTGCCTGTCTCCAAATTTACCCACAGTGCTTCTTCTCCTCCCTGTTTACACTTTTGTTCTGTTGCTTTGATTCCTTCCCGTATATAAAGAGCTATTCCTCCTCTTTTGCCCTCCCTGTCCCTCCTGTAGATAGTGTACAGTATCCTGGTATGTTTACGTCCCAGTCATGGTTTTGTGCTTACCATGTTTCTGTGACTGCCATGATATCCAGATGTTCCTTCTCCATCAAGGCCACTAATTCAGGAAGCTTGTTACTCAGACTATGGGCATTGGTACTCATTGCTCTCCATTTTTTGATGGCTTTACCTTCTGTTGCAGCATCCCCCACTGACCTTTCTACCTCTGTCTTTTTCTCATTTAGTACCCTGTTTTGTAGGGAGAGGCTGGGATTTTCCTGCTGCTTGTCAGTGCCTCCCCCCTTGACTAGTTTAAAGGCTTGCCAATGAAGCATTTAAACCGATTGCTCAAAAGACTTGTTCCCATCCTGGACAGATGCAGACCATCCTGACAGTATAGGTTGGTGTCCCTCCAGGTGGAACCCCAGTCCCCAATGAAGACAAACCCCTGTGCTTCACACCATTTTTTCAACCATTCATTAAACTGCGTGGTGCAAAGTACCCTCGCCTCACCCATGCCATTGACAAGCAGCACCTCTGAGAAGGATACTATGTGTGCTACCTGTCTTAGGCCCCTCCCCAACTCTACAAAGTCCTCCTGCACTGCTCTAATCTCATGATGAGCCAAGTCATTTGTCCCTAGGTGGACAATGATGTCCAGTTCAGACTCCTGTGCAGCTGTTCTCATGATCCTGAGGATGCGCTTCCTGTCCCTTCAAGCCATGGCACCAAGCAGGCATCTTACTTCAGTTTTCTCTGCCCCCCCAGTTCTACCCCCCTAATAACTGAGTCCCCCACCAGGAGCTGCTTCCTTTCCCTGTGGTGTCCTCTGCCTCTTTCCTGTGGGCTCCCTTGTGACAGTTGTCCTCAGCCTCCTTAGTCTCCTCTGTGGGGTGGGTGCATCCATAGGGGAGCTATGCTCCCCCAGAATGGTGTATGGATCGTGGAGTGGAATGAATGACTGGGTGTGCCTCTGTTCCACCATCCTCACCCTCCCTGAGCCCACTGTGGTCCAACTGCTGTGCTTTCTTCACAGCCTCTGAGGTAGTGGTGGTGGCTGTGGTGCTCCCTGGATGGGGGAGGTTCCCTTCCTACTGTCCAGTGTGGCCTGGGGGAAGGTTTCCTTACTACTGTCCAGTGTGGCCTGAAGACGGGAAACTTCCTCCCTCAGGGCAGAGAGTTGTCTGCAAATTGGGCAGCATCTCAGCCTCCAGAAAGACTCCCAGAAGACTGCTGACCCACAGCCATTACATTGCACTTCTCCCCACATGTTTATCTACTTTTTTGTGTGTGTGTGTGATTGGTTTGTTATATAGAAATATATATATTATATAATGTGTATGCTTGTATTGTCAGTGCAGTGTGATAGAGAGGATATGACAGTGATATGCACCTTGCACTCTTGAGAAATGATGTCAGAACCCCAGGTATAAAGGAACTATTTCCAGGGGTGGGTGGGGTGAGGGTGGGCAGGGGTTGGGCCTAAACTCTGCCCTCATGAAACAATCAGCTAAAAGCTCTGACCCACCGCTGCGATGAATGCCTTCCTGTCAGCAAGATGCCCTACACAATAATTTGACAGAGAAAATATCCTGCTAATCAAACAGAGAAAAATTGAGACATCCAAGTCAGACACAGGTAAACCTCCCCAGCCCCAAAACAGCCTGGTGGTTTGTGCTCTGAAAGCAGTCAGCCCCAAAATAAGTCAGCTGTGCTTTAAACTCTTCCTGCACTGAAAATCTTAAGAATTGTAACAAAAGTAAAGCTAAATCCACCTCCCTCTGTTGCTTGAAAGACTGTCTTTTCCTGATAATTCAAAGTTCCTTATTTTACCTTTCAGTTAGAAGTAGCCTCCACCTGCAGAATATCTGCTACAAACCAAAGACAATTGTAAGGTTCACCTCCCTTTGTTGTGAGCACAACTCGCTTTCTTACAAATCCTATGTTCTGTATTGCAGCTTCCAGCCAGAGGTAGCTTCACCTGAAGAATATTATCTGTTCCGATGAGTTTGCTATAAAACACTTGCTTATAATACTGTTGTTCTCAGGTATGTAAGACTCTTCCAAAGCTATTGGCTGATAAGTAGCTATGATGTAAGCACTTTCTGACACAGTCTGGCCTGGCCTTTTAAGGCGCATACAGATAAACACAAAAAACAGTTTCCACCCCTAGGGCACTGTCTGGGTCAAATACACAGCCTGTACCTGCACTTACTTCAGGCCTTATGACAAATTCTTAGCCCAGGGTTTAAACTCTTCCTGCACTGAAAATCTTAAGAATTGTAACAAAAGTAAAGCTAGATCCACCTCTTGCTTGAAAGACTGTCTTTTCCTGATAATTTGATAATTCTAAGTTCCTTATTTCACCTTTCAGTTAAAAGTAGCCTCCACCTTTAGAATATCTGCTACAAACCAAAGACAATTGTAAGGTTCACCTCCCTCTGTTGTGAGCACAACTCACTTTCTTGCAAATCCTATGTTCAGTATTGCAGTTTCCAGCCAGAGGTAGCTTCACCTGAAGAATATTAGCTGTTCTCAAACCCTCCTTACTAAGGTATAGCTTGTCTGGTGAAAAGAGTGCTTTGTTTGACCAGGTCTCCTCCCAGTCCCCAATACAGATAAACATTTCCTCCCTCCACCATTTCCTCAGCCAGTCATTAAATTCTTCCATTCTTCTTTTCATGGCTGTGCTGGCCCTTGGTATTGTTATCACCTCCAAGAAGGCCAGCAAACTTCCTTCCTCCCTGCAGAGCTTCCCTAATTCCCTAAAACTACTTGGTACTACCTCAACCTCCTTCCCAGCTAGGTCATCAGTTCCCAAATGTATAACTAAATTAGGTTTTCCTCCAACCTCCCTTACAATTTCCCTTATTCTTGGGCCCACCTTCCCTGCTGTCATTCCTGGTATACAAGCCACCCTGATGCTTGCACTTCAGTCCCCAGAGAATGCCTCTAATTATGGAGTCTCCTATGATTGCCACCTTTCCATCCCCTGCACCTGTGCTCCCTGTCCTTCCTTTCTTACTTTTGGTACTAGCTGCTTCCCCACCTAACTGCTCCCTCTGCACCCTGGTGAACTTATCTCTATATCCACAATTTATCCCCTTGTTTTTCAATCTCCTACTCTGCCCCTTCCCTTCTGACTATCTGTACTTACTTTCCCTCTCCCTGGGCTAAGACACAGATATGGCACACTGATGACTCTAAATGAGGATGAAAAATGTGTATGTGCCTGCTGTTCTTGGCCTTTGCTGATTGCACTGTGAGGCCTTCTGGCACTATGCGATTCTGCTTAAAGTTGAGCCACTCCAAATTCTCTTATTGGGGATTTGCATATATTTTTCATGATGCTTTGTATTATTAGGGTATGTGCAGTTGTGTTCTCTTTAAGATGTGACTGTATAGGCAATATCCTCTGGGATAATCCATGCCTCAGGGCATTTGCTCTGGGGTTCTTTGTAGTTCTTCCCTTCTCTATTTTGGGCTCCCCATGACCCAAACAAATAACATCCCCCTTAAGGGGTGACTGGCTCCCTCTCCCTGGGCTAAGATACAGATTTGGCACACTAATGAGTCCAAATGAGGATGAAACATGTGTATGTGTCTGCTGTTCTTGGCCTTTGCTGATTGCACTGTGAGGCCTTCCAGCACCATGCAATTCTGCTTAAATTTGAACCAGTCCAAATTCTCTCATGGGGCTTTGCATATGTTTCCCATGTCATCTTGCATCATTGGGGTATGTGCAATTGTGTTCTATTTAAAATGTTGGCTGCATGGCCAATATCCTCTGGGATAACCCATGCCTCAGGGCATTTGCTCTGGGGTTCTTTGTAGTTCTTTCCTTCTCTATTTTGGGCTCCCCCTTGACCCAAACAAATAACATGCCCCTTAAGGGGTGGCTGTCTCCCTCTCCCTAGGGCTACGACACAGATATGACACACTGATGAGTGCAAATGAGGATAAAACATGTGTATGTGTCTGCTGTTCTTGGCCTTTTCTGATTGCATGGTGAGGCCTTCCGGCATCATGCAATTCTACTTAAAGTTGAACCAGTCCAAATTCTCTCATGGGGATTTACATATGTTTCCCATGATGCTTTGCATTATTGGGGTATGTGAAATTGTGTTTTTCCCCCATTCTCTTGCCATCACAGAGGCAGCAAGCCTTTGTGTGAAGCAAATAAACAAATACAAATGAAAGAGAAAAAACCTCCATGGTTCTCAAAAGAGGTGGTGTGGAAGGATAGGGAGAAAAATATAGTATTCAAGGAAGTATAAGGAAACACAGAGGAGGACAGAGAACTGTACCAGTTAAAGCAGAAGGAAGTAGGGTGGGCAGTCAGACTAGCAAAGGCCCAAACCGAGGAAAAGATAGCCAACTCAGTTAAGAAGGGGGATAAAATATTTTATAGGTACATTAGGGAGTGAGAAAGACAAACGAAGAGATATTGAGGCTGAATAAAGAGGAGGTGGGTGGGTGGGCAGAGAGGGATAGTGAAAAGCAGGTATACTGAACAAATACTTCTGCTCAGTATTCACAAAGGAAGAGGAGGGGAGGTACCTATTCCAGTCAATAGAAGCACTCTGGATTGGGGGGAGTCACTATCAGTCCTTTCACAGAAGAAAGGGTTCTGAAAGAACTCCTAATACCAGATGTGGACAAAGCAATGGGCATGATGGGATGATGGGATTCACCCCAGAATTCTAAAAAAGGACTAAGTGGAGAACTAGTAACACCACTGACTTACCTTTTTAACAAATCATGGTAGGATGCTGTGGTACCTGCGGACTGGAGGAGGGAAGATGTGATTTCCCCTTTACAAAAGTGGGAGCAAGACAGAGGCAGGAAACTATAGACCTGTCAGTTTGACAGTTTGAGTGGTAGGAAAAATGATGGAATCACTTCTGAAGGAAAGAATTGTTGCGTAACAACAGGCCAGTGGGGCACAGGACCCAAGGCAGCATGGATTCACAGCAGGAAAGTCATGTGAGATGAATCTAATCAATTTCTTTGACTGAGTGACCAAAGTAGTAGACCAGGGAAGGGCTGTGGACATGGCCTACCTAGACTTTAGCAAGGCATTTGACACAGTCCTGCACAAAAGATTAATAAATAAATTAGCCAGCCTGGGAGTGGGTTCTAGGGCAGTAGCCTGGGTAAAACATTGGCTGGACAACAGGACAGAGAGGGTAATAGTAAACTGAGTCCACAGTGAAGAAAGGGGGGTTACTAGTGGAGTACTGCAGGGTTCAGTACTGGGTCCAGTCCTTTTTAATGTCTTTATAAGTGACATTGCAGAGGGACTGGAAGGAAAAGTATGTCTATCTGCAGATGACACAAAGATCTGCAACAGAGTTGATACACAAGGTGGGGTGGAAAGGATGAGAAGGGACTTGGCAAGGTTGGAGGAATGGTCAAATGTATGGTAGCTTATATTCAATGCAAAAAATGCAAAGTAATGCTCCTAGGAAACAAAAACCCAGGGGAAGAGTACACAATGGGGGGTGAGATACTGACAACAAACAAAAATAGAAAGGGACCTGGGGGGGTAGTTATATCAGATGACCTAAAGGTGGGCAAGCAATGTGAGAAGGCAGTAAGGAGGGCTGGGGGGATACTGGGATGCATAGGGAGAGGCATCACCAGTAGAAAATGGGAAGTTGTTATCCCTCTGTACAGACAGTTGGTGAGACCCCATCTGGAGTACTACATGCAATTCTGGAGACCTCATGTCAGCAAAGACATAGACAGGGTAGCGGCTGTCCAGAGGAGGGCAACCAAAATGGTGCAGGGTCTGCACCCAAAGACATATGACGAGAGACTAAAGGAGCTTAATTTGTATACCCTCGAGGAAAGGAGGGAGAGGAGGGAACATGATAGAAACTTTCAAGTACCTTAAGGAAATCAACAAAATCCAAGAGGGTAGCATCTTTCAGAAAAAGAGATGTGCAAGAACAAGGGGGCACAATTTGAAGATAGAAGGAGTGACAGCTCAGTGGTAATGTGAGGAAGTATTTTTTCATGGAGAGAGTTGTGGATGCATGGAACAGCCTTCCTGAAGAGGTCGTGAAGTCAAAAACAGTGGGGGAATTCAAGAATGCATTTGATTGACATAAGGCAATTCTAGTAGGGGTACGAGGAAGTAGGCTGTTCGTTAACTAGGATTTGCAGCTTATCCATCAGGTAGGGAAATGGGCAGATCAGGTTGGCCAAGTGGTCCTTATCTGCCATCAGATTCTATGTTTCTATGTTTCTGTCTCTCTCTCTCTACACATATATATATATGTATATGTGTGTGTGTATATATATATATATATATATATATATATATATATATATATATCTATATATCTATATATATATATATATATATATATTAGAGGCAAAAAACTCAGTTTAATGCATCAATTAGGGCTGTTTCACAACAACAAAAGTGAGGAAATTCTGTTAGGGTTGAAACCCCCCTTGCACCCCTCCAGCCCAACCCCAACTGGAATCAGGGTGCGCGTCAAATTTCTTCAGTTTTGTCGCTGTGGAACAACCCTAACTGATGCATTAAATTGAGTTTTTTGCCTCTAATTTCCTTTCTTTTTGAGAATGATAACGAGAAATAGTGAATGTAATGCGGCGACAGACCCCGTGCGCCCGCCACGTGTTGTCTTGTCATATAGCAACATTGTGCCAGCAAACTCAAATTGTAATGCGCATGGTGATGCAAAGCAAAACAGAAAGAGAAACAGTACTGTAGACAGAAATGTTAAAAACAACGCAAACGCAACCGCAAATGAAAACGTAAAGGGTAATGCACATGGTGGCGTAAAAGTGAACGGTAAGTGAAACGGGTAAGGAACCACAAGCAGAAATGGTAATGGTAACAGTAATGTAAGTGCACAGGCTGGTTTTCCTCAAAAGCTGTATAGAGAAAGACAGTGAGTACAAAGAATGTATGCAAAATAATGACTCTCGGAACAGAAAAATGAGGGCTTGGAATAGTAAATTGCTTATATCTCAGGAACCATATGACATAGAAAAATAACTTAAAAGTCATATGAATTATCTCTTTCCTGGCTAATTTTGATGTTAGCCCCTGTTAGGGGGCTAAGTATTATTTTTGACTAGAAGTCCGTATCTCACACCGTTTCCAAGATACAGGCCCTGAAAGGCGCAGCAAACGCCGTAATGTTATCCTATGGGAATAAAACAGAAGTTCAGAGTGCCATAACTTTGCCTCCCTGTAATATTTTTTCACCAAACCACTGAAAGGCACATCTATGAGATGTTGGTTGTGTTCCCTGCAAATTTCAGTCCAGAAGACCAAACCATTATTTTGCAGCAGGGTGTCAAATGATTGCTGCAATGCGTTGTATGCCGTAATGTTATCCTATGGGAAAAAGTGTCAACTTTGGAGTACTGTAACTTTGCTACCATGTAATATTTTTTCAGCAAAACACTGAAAGGCACATCTGTGAGATGTCAGCTGTGTTTCCTCCAAATTTCAGCCCAAAACTCCAAACCATTCTTTTGCAGTGGGGTGCCAAAGAATTGCTGTCATTTTCCCACAGCCTAGAAAAGTACTGTCGTAATTTGAGAAAGCTTTCACGAAAATTTGCAACACTTTCATGAGTGCAACACTACTTTGCGAAAGTACTTTTTCCAGAAATCTGAAAAACATATTTCTGGGGTGTTTTACCTCAAAATAAAGACATGGCTAGCATCCTCAGGGTCCGACTAGGTGAATACAAAAAGAATTAGGTTGCTAGAGGGTCCCAAATTTAAATGGCAAGCATTTTTCTGATCACCAACTGAAAACAAAAAACTTTTGAACTGTTTAATATTTTTTCACGAAATCTTCGAAAGGCACATCGGGGACCCTGGCTGCACATTCCCTGAAGAATTCGGACCAGCCGCACAAACCGTGCCATCTGTAGGCATGACTGTAGAATTCCAAAAAAGTGTAAACGCATGCACAGATCATGCTTAATAACTCCACAGCCATACAAAACATGGCAATTCCCAAGGCATATGGGTCTTGATTCTGTATTCCAAATTTCAGGTAAATCCGTTGAATGGTTGCAAAGTTATTAAGGTACAAAATTTGGGGTTTAACATGTAAATGGCTCCTCAACCCTAACTATGGTAGCACTACCGTGCTACCATAATATATTTTTTTCTTTGCAAAAAAATCTTGTTAATGCATCAGTTAGGGTTCCAGTGACAAATGTTTTGAAATGTGCTGTTAGGTTTTCCAACCCTAATACCCCAACCCCATCCTGCATGCAGCAACAGGTGTGGGGAAAGTGCCTTGAGGTTGTCAGCCCTAACACTAACATGCTATCCTATGGAAACTGAAGCAAAATTTAAACCTGTAGAACTCCACAGCAGAGTAATATATTTTCACCAAAGCAGCAAAAGGCACGTCTGTGGGGTAAGGCCTTTGTACCCTGAACATTTCAGACCAAAATCACAAACCATGTTTTTACTGTGGAGTGACAAAGAAACAGCTGTCTTAAAATTCCTTTTTCACAAATTGGCAAAAAAATCTTGTTCCACTTGTTCTTTTTTCACAGTTTGCAGATTGTGCGGAAAAAGAAAATCCTCTTTCACAAATTGCAAAACAAGATCCTATTTTGTGGTGTTTTTTTTCCTGCAATTTTCAAAACAGGATTTCCATATGTAAAAAACTAATTTCTAAGTAACTTATTGAAAAAAGGACTCCAGATTCAGATTCTGCAAGTCACGATTAAATAAAGACAACTGTTGTCTACTAAACTCATATTGTTTTAGTTATTTGATTTTACATTCACCACTAACTGAAAACATGATGTTGGCAGCATGAAAAAAGATTCCGCATTTGTGACAACAGATCCCAAGTTTGAGAAAAAGGATTTCGCATTTGCGATACAGAATCCTTTCCCAAGACTCACATCTAACTGTTTCCATAGGAAATCATGGGAAACCTTGTCATTTAATAATTTTGGAATGGATTAATATTTTTTTCACCAAATCTTCAAAAGATACATCTGTGTCCCAAAACCCTTGTACCCTAAAACTTTCATATCAAAATTCCACACCATTTTTGTGCAGCAGCGTGATCAAGAATTTGATCAAAAATGGTAATTTTAATATTTTTGACAAACCATATCTCCATACCCACACATCTGACCAGAAAGAAACTTGTCCTGTCAAAAGAACTTTGGTCCCTGATAGCACATGCAAAATTTCAAGTGAATCGCTTGAACAGTTTCAAGTTATTAAAGTGCTAAATTGTGAGTTTAACATAGAAGTGAAGACAGAACCCTAACTATAGAGGCGTGACCACACCCCTATAATGTATATACTGTAGATATATATATATATATATATGCAATAGGGTGGACATAAATGGACTGCGATAAATACATTTATTTGAGTACACAGTTACTCATTTATCCACATAGTTTCTGTGTCACAGGCCATTTATCTATACAGTTACTACATCACAAATCTTCCCCCACCCCCAGCTGCTGGCACTACATCCACCTACTTTCACTTTTCTTCTGAGGCACACACACACACACACACACACACCACACGTACACTCTCTAGCTGTTTGCACAAAAGTTGTCCTGTCCCACAGTAAGTCACCCAGTTCATATATCACTTTTCTCTTCTCTCTCTCCCCAGCATCAGTCGTGATCTCCACACACCTCACACATTGCCAAAAAGCAACAATTCTTCACTTGTTGCTGTCTTCCCCATGCTGCAGCTGGTCCTACTCACACACTGCCACTATATAGTGTCACTGTAGCATGCATTGTAACTCCTGCTCATACCACAAAATATCACTGCCCCCCCCCCCATATACAAATAACCACTCCTGTGTTTGGCAGAAAAAAATGTAAAAAAATAAAATATAAATAACTGCAGCCATCTCTCCCTCTCTCTTTCAATCTGCAGAAGTCTCCACTTACTGCATTCCTCTTCTTCCTGTTGCCGCTCGCTAACAGTGTCTCTCCTGGTCGCATTCGACAACCACAACACAGATGCCACAGCGTGTCTATTTTTAAAAAACTGGGCAAACCAAAACAAAAAAATGAAAAAGAAACAACTCAACCCCTTTAAATTCCATTCCTCACTAAGGATGCCCACCATTTTTTCTTGGAAAAAAAAACTTTTGTCCCTGCCATCATCCAATGGGCGGAGACGTCGCAATACAAATGTGACATTGTGATGCCACGTCCATAGCAACAGCCGTAGCAAATGGGAAAGGAGTAAAGGCACAAAGGCACTACTACAGAAAAAAAAGAACTTAAAAGAATTGTGTTTATTGTCAAATATCTAAAAAAATAAGCCATCACACAAGGTACCCCCCATTGCAAAAATGAAATATGTGAGTGGGTGGGGGGAACTATGTGACAAAGCATTTATCTTGTGAAGTTGCCATTAACCCTTCACAAGATAAATGCTTTATCACACAGTCACCCCATGCATATCATATAAATATATATATATGTGTGTGTGTTTGGGTAAAGCTGCAGTCTTTTTAGACCGCAAAAAATCTGGTGTGGTGTCTGTCATTTGCTTGTGGGGATCCAAGTGTGCAAATCTATCGAACAGCATAGCCGACTCATGAAGCAGCAGAAAGAGAGAGCTGAGGCTGATAGGGAGATAGAAGAGAGGATGAGGAGATATGTGGTGAAACAGAATAATCTTTTCTTTCAAAATCTCATGAACAAATTTGCTCCTCTAACTATTTAGAATAGTATGTCGTTCCAGGGGGGCAGTTATATGAATGTTTCCCACATGACAGCACTTCATTTCAGTGGCGGTCTCATGCATATAAGTAGTATTGGTGGTGGGATTATGAGAGACGCTTGTATGACTGGATGTAATATGACACAACAGCAACAATCAGTTGTATCAGATCAGTCCCATCCAATGTTACAAACACTACTAATGTCACAGCCTGAGTCTGGTAGCCATACAAACATATAGCCCTGTAGAGGCAAGCACATTGGTTATGGTAGTGGTTCTTTTTTGATTTCCAAACACCCTCCACATCTTTTCTGAAGATCTTCCATAAATCTTCAACCATATGCTATTTTGCTATTATACTAGCACATAGCCACGTGCCTTACAAATTGACCGATTGTGATAAAAAATTATAGCCACCACAGAACAAACATCAATACATACTTGTAGATCCAAAAGCTATTGTACCATGGGAAAATTAAAAAATAAATATTTGATAATGCCTTTGAAAAAGAACTAAGATTGGTTAGATCACAGAAACAAGCTATATGGTCGGGAAAAATAAGACTGACTCAAGAATAGAAAATTATTTATTACTTCCATTAGTCCCTAATATTCGGAAAATAATTACATAGGCAAGATTTGAATTAATCATCTCCAAATTTATATATTTTAATCATTCTGCTCTTATGTTCAATAACAATACTAATGAATGTTATTGTAGCAAGAGGTTTAAATAAACTTTATATTATATTATAGTACAATGCCCCCTTGTATAAAAAAAGCAGAACTATAACTTTAAATAACTTTTTAATGAACTATTTGAATTTGGATTATGATCCAGTATTTATTTTGCTCCATGCAGGGACAGTGAAAGATGCACTATTGTATGCTAATTTTTTTCAACAGTAATTACTTTTAAGAAACAGGCACATAGAAGAAGACTTCAAAAGAAATAAAAAGGTATATACATAAAGATATTTAAAGTTGATATTTTAAGACTAAATAGATGTTTCTAATTGTATTTATTGTCTTATTGTAATTATTAATATTGTAATGTCCCAAAATGTTAAACTTTTCTGGAAGAACAATAAACATGATTGGTGAAGTGAGGCATGTTTGGTCATAAAATGTGTACATTGTATCCCAATGTAACATAAAAATATATGGCAAGTATATAATGTAGTGAACCAACCAGAATACAAAGAGACAGAGGCATAAAATTAGAAGTGTAATAGCTTTTAATATAATAGCCAAACATTTGAGAACAGAATCAATAATTCATAAATGTCACATTTTATTACATACTGGTGCAAAGTCAATAAGTGTTATGATTCTGTTAACATTTTATGGTTTTACTATTTACATGTACTTTGCGTTAGAGAAATACCATGTTTGTTCATAAATTAATCATAAAAGTTTAACTTCAGCTGGCCCGGTGGAGCAGATGGCTGAGGCGCTGGTGCCTTACCTTGCATCACGCTGGCAATCCTGGTTCAGGAACTAACTCGGGTCACCGGGGTGCCAGCTCGGGGGGGTGGTTGGAATGGGATGAGCTTTGGCTCTCTCTTCCATAGGGTGGACAACCGCTCCGCTGTAGTCCCGCTACTACTGGGTGGAGGCCTGGTGGGTAGCATAGGTGGTTAGGAGTAACTACACAAGTCTGGGGAGGGGTGGAGGGGGCCACTTGATCCTGGCATGTGTGTGCACCTACACGCATGTGTAGGCTGTGGCCCGGGGGGGAAGAAAAATGACAAAAAGTATATAAGAAAAAAGTTAATGACTGTATTGCAACTGAACATGTTTATAGTTCCTAAGAACATTTTATATTTTATTATAAAATAATACCTTCCCCCAGGCCACACTGGACAGTAGGAAGGGAACCTCCCCCATCCAGGGAGCACCTGAGCCACCACCACTACCTCAGAGGTTGCAAACAAAGCACAGCAGTTGGACCACAGTGGGCTCAGGGAGGGTGAGGATAGTGGAACAGAGGCACACCCAGTCAGTTGTTCCACACCACAATCCATACACCATTCTGGGGGAGCATAGCTCCCCTATGGATACACCCGTAGAGGAGACTAAGGAGGCTGAGGACAACTGTCATAAGGGAGGCCCACAGGAAGGAGGCAGAGGACACCACAAGGAAAGGAAGCAGCGCCTGGTGGGAGACTCAATTATTAGGGGGATAGAACTGGGAGGAGCTGGGAAAACTGAAGTAAGGTGCCTGCCTGGTGCCATGGCTTGGAGGGACAGGAAGCGCATCCTCAGGATCACGAGAACAGCTGCAAGGGATTCTGAGCTGGACATAATTGTCCACCTAGGGACAAATGACTTGGCTCATCATGAGGTTAGAGCAGTGCAGGAGGACATTGCAGAGTTGGGGAGGGGCCTAAGACAAGTAGCACACACAGTATCCTTCTCAGAGGTGCTGCTTGTCAAAGGCCTGGGGGAGGCGAGGGTAATTGGCACCATGCAGTTTAATAAATGGTTGAAAAAATGATGTGGAGCACAGGGGTTTGGCTTCATTGGGGACTGTGGTTCCCCCTGGAGGGACACCAACCTATACTGGCAGGATGGTCTGCATCTGTCCAGGAAGGGAACAAGTCTTTTGAGCAATCGGTTTAAATGCTTCGTTGGCAAGCTTTTAAACTAGTCGAGGGGCACTGACAAGCAGCAGAAAAATCCCAGCCTCTCCCTACAAAACAGGGTACTAAATGAAAAAGACCGAGGTAGAACGGTCAGTGGGGATGCTGCAATAGAAGGTAAAGCCATCAAAAATGGAGAGCAATGAGTACCAATGCCTGTAGTCTAGGTAACAAACTTCCTGAATTAGTGGCCTTGATGGAGGAGGAACATCTGGATATCGTGGCAGTCACAGAAACATGGTACACACAAAACCATGACTGGGACATAAACATACCAGGATACACTATCTACAGGAGGGACAGGGAGGGTAAAAGAGGAGGAGTAGTTCTTTACATAAGGGAAGGAATAAAAGCAACAGAACAAAAGGGTAAACAGGGAAGAAGCACTGTGGGTAAATTTGGAGACAGGCAATGGCACCACAATCCGCACAGGGTTGTATAGACCCCTTCTCAGGGAGAAAATGGACAAGGAAATAATAGAAAGTATACTTAGAATGGCAGAAAGAGGGAGATATTGCTGACGTAGTGATCTGAATATGCCAGATGTTAACTGGAGTGCAGTTGCAGCTGCCACTTCGAAGAGTGCAGTTATTCTAGATGCCCTACAGGAGGCATGCCTTAGACAACTAGTACTGGAACCCACTCGAGAGGGAGCAATATTAGACTTGATACTCTCAAATGGAGATGGAGAGAGGATCACAGATGTAGAAGTGGGTAGCCATCTGGGAACTAGCGACCATCGAACAGTATGGTTCACAATAAACACAGCAATAGAGTCAAGCCATACAAAGACAAAAGTACTGGACTTTAGGAGGGCTGACTTTGCCAAAATGGGTGAGTGCCTAAGGAATGCACTAGCAAATGGGCAGGAAGGAGGGGTGGAAGAACAATGGGGAATAATAAAAACTGCCATCACAGAGGTAACGAGCCTTTATGTGAAGCAAATAAACAAAACAAGACGATGTAAGAAACCACTATGGTTCTCAAAGGAAGTGGCAGTGAAGGTTCAAGAGAAAAAGAAAGCATTCAGGAACTACAAGGAATCACAGAAGGAGCAGGACAGAGAACTGTATCAGTTAATGCAAAAGGAGGCTGGGAAGGCAGTCAGAACAGCAAAGGCCCAAACCGAGGAAAAGATAGCCAACTCAGTTAAGAAGGGGGATAAAACCTTTTATAGGTACATCAGGGAGCAAAGGAAGACCAAGGGAGGGATAGTGAGGCTTAATAAAGGGAGGGAGGGTGGGCAGAGGGAGACTGTGAAAAGGCAGAGATACTAAACAAATATTTTTGCTCAGTATTTACAAATGAAGAGGGAGGTACATAAAACAAACAGTAGTAACACTCTGGATACAGAAGTTGATACCAGCCCATTTACAGAAGAAAGGGTTCTGAAAGAACTCTTAAAACTGAAGGTGGACAAAGCAATGGGCCTGATGGGATTCATCCCAGAATTCTAAAAGAACTAAGGGTAGAACTAGTGACACCACTGACTACCCTTTTTAACAAATCATGGGAGGAAGGGTGGTACCCGAGGATTGGAGGAGGGCAGATGTGATTCCCCTTCACAAAAGCGGGAGCAAGGCAGAAGCAGGAAACTACAGACCTGTTAGTTTAACCTCAGTGATAGGGAAAATGATGGAATCACTTCTAAAGGAAAGAATTGTCGAGTATCTAGAGGCCAGAGGGGCACAGGACCCTAGGCAGCATGGATTCACAGCGGGAAGGTCATGCCAGACAAATCTGATAGATTTCTTTGACTGGGTGACCAAAGTAGTAGATCAGGGAGGGCTGTGGACATGGCCTACCTAGACTTTAGCAAGGCATTTGACACAGTCCCACAAACAAAATATTAAATACAAGTTAGCCAGCCTGGGAGTGGGTCCCAAGATGACAGCCTGGGTAAAGAATTGGCTGGAGAATAGGACACAGAGAGTAATAGTAAATGGAGTCCACTCAGAAGAAAGGAGGGTTACTAGTGGGGTACCACAGGGTTCAGTATTAGGACCGGTCCTCTTCAATGTCTTTATAAGCGACATTGCAGAAGGACTGGAAGGAAAAGTATGTCTCTTTGCAGATGACACTAAGATCTGCAACAGAGTTGATGCACAGGGTGGGGTGGAAAGGATGAGAAGGGACTTGGCAAGGTTAGAGGAATGGTCAAATGTATGGCAGCTTAGATTCAATGCTAACAAGTGCAAGGTAATGCACCTGGGAAACAAAAACCCAGGGGAAGAGTACACAACGGGGGGTGAGATACTAACAACAACAAAAATGGAAAGGGACCTGGGGGTAGTCATATCAGATGACCTAAAGATGGGCAAGCAATGTGAGAGGGCAGCAAGGAGGGCTGTGGGGATATTGAGATGCATAGGGAGAGGCATCACCAGTAGAAAACAAGAAGTTATTATCCCTCTGTACAGACAGCTGGTGAGACCCCATCTGGAGTACTGTGTGCAGTTCTGGAGACCCAATCTCCGCAAAGACATAGACAGGATGGAAGCTGTCCAGAGGAGGGCAACTAAAATGGTGCAGGGTCTCCACCAGAAGACATATGAAGAGAGACTTAAGGAGCTTAATATGTATAGCCTCGAGGAAAGGATGGAGAGGGGGACATGATAGAAACTTTCAAGTACCTCAAGGGAATCAACAAAGTCCAAGAGGTAGCATCTTTCAAAAAAAGAGGTGTGCAAGAACAAGAGGCACAATTTGAAGATGGGGGTGGCTCAGAGTTAATTTAAGGAAGTATTTTTTCACAGAGGGTTGTGGATGCATGAGGCAGCCTTCGGAGGAAAGGTTGTGGAGTGAAAATCAGTGGCGGAATTCAAGCATGCATGGGATAGTCATAATGCAATTCTGGGGGGTTGCGATAGGAAGAAGTAGGCTGCTGGTTAACAAGGATCTGCAGCTTATCCAGTAGGTAGGGAAATGGGCAGACTGGGTGGGCCAAGCGGTCCTTATCTGCCGTCAAATTCTATGTTTCTATGTTTCTATTAACTTCAACAGTTAAGTTATTAAAGCATATTCTTTCTTGTACGTGACACATGCACTGTGTAGTACGTATTTATTAAATATACAAAGTACAACTTTGTAAACACTTTCATGTTGAAAATTTGTTCATGTTTCATCAACTAGTCTAAATGCAACTTGATACTGTAAAATACAAATTATGCATTTTGTTAAGTACATCAATCTAGTAAGATGTGCATAGCAACTTCATTTAAATAAAGTTTTGCATATGAAGTTCATTTAAATAAAGTGTTTTACTATAAGGCAACGTTTTTTATTAGCAGACAATTTTGTATATGAATACTGAATTTCAGATTGTTAATCACAGTGTCTTGTGGTAATAACGTTCGCTTTTTTCATCAAATCATGCAATATGCTACAATATTTATTGTGAAAAAGTAAAGCACAGTTTACTAATATGGATACTACTTATTGGGAGGTGGGGGGCATATGATTGTGACTTGGATGGGGGGGTTAAAACAATGTTTTCTACTGCAGTTGACTTAAACATGCAAGTGCATAACTTAGATGTCTTGCTGTGAGTGAGGGAGGAGGTTCAGTCAATATTTTATCTCCCGTCGTGGGGGTCAGACAATATTTTCCACTGCAACTGACCAGTAAAATATGCATCAAATGCAGCACTTAAGACTCCTGCTGGGAAGGGGGCGGCTGGATTCTAAAGATGTATTACACTGCAGCTGAGCAGAAAAAATATGTAGCAGCTTCATCAGTTAGGACTCCTGCTAGGATCTGTGGTGGGATGAGGGGCTTAAAATGTGTTTGACTGTTGCTGTGCAGAAAAATATGCAACAAGTGCATCTCTTACTGCTACTGCCTGTCTTGTTTGTGCAGCACTGCTAATCTCCTTTGCTGGCAGTTGCTCACTATCTGCCTATGGAACTGTGTCTACCTCAATCTCTGTCAACCAGCCCATATCAAAATATTTCACATTTATTTTCACATATATTCTGCAAGAGACAGCAGACTCCAATTACACATGGCACGTTTTCAATATTGAATTCACTCCTCTTCAGGAGTCAGCACCATCTTCACTTCAACTGGTTAAAGGCACATTGCACCACAATATGCGCTTTACTTTGGTTGTAGTTAAAGTTACACTTTACAGAGTCTGTAAAGTCTGCATATGGTTTCATCAGCCAGGATAGAAGGGGTAGGCAGGATCACTAGGTATAACAACAGGCACACTGATGCTATTTATGTGTTTGTTTACAGTAGATAGATAGGTAGATAGATAGATAGATAGATAGATAGATAGATAGATAGATAGATAGATAGATAATTTTATTTATATAGCGCTCCTTCCTGGAGGCTCAGAGTGCTGCACAATTCATAAAACATCAAGTAGAAAACAGCAGCAGTCACCTTGCAGGGTAAATAAAAAATTAAGATAAAATCTGAATAAACTGTAAGAACAATTTATACATCACATATCTATCTATTAAAGCAAGACAGTCAGTAAACATATAATAATTTTCAATAATTACACAGCTCATAGGCTTGGCCGAACAGAAATGTTTTCAGGCCCTTATTAAAAGTTTCCACTGACGGTGCCTCCCTCAAATAGCTTGACAGTGAATTCCACAGGGCTGGTGCGGCCACTGAGAAGGCCTGATCACCTTACTGCCGTAGCCTAGCTCTGGAAACCCCTAAGTGGCAACCCTTGGAGCAATGGAGAGAGCGGGTTGGGCAGGGAGGAACCAGAAGGTTTTGCAGGTAGTTTAGTTTCCAGCCATGTAAGGATTTATAGATCAGTAATCTGACCTTGAAGACAATCCTCCACCTTATCGGCAGCCAGTGCAGTCCATGGAGAACAGGCGTGATATGATCAGATCTTACTGCACCAATCAACAGCCTGGCTGCTGTATTCTACACCAGCTGCAGATAGTGGATGTTGCTTCCAGATAGCCCTAGGTAGAGAGCACTGCAGTAATCTAACCTAGATATGATGAAGGCATGCACTAGGGTGGCAAGGTCCTTGGCCAGAATCAGGGTTCTGATCTGTGCTATGTTCCTCAGACAGTAAAAAACACTTTGTATGATGGCTGACACCTGAGCATCAAGTGTCAGACCATTGTCAAGGACCATGCCCAGATCCCTAACCCAACTGGAGGAGATCAAAGGGATACCTCCTAGCCTCAAATCAGGATCATTCCTGAACCCTCCTCCATACTATTGATGACCAGGATCCACCACCACTACTTCTGTCTTGTCTGTGTTGAGTCATAACTAGTTGTAAGTCATCCAATTCTGGATCTCGGCCAGGCAAGTGTTAAACACAGAGGCTGCCATCTGGTTACCAGGTGCTCAGGACAGATTTAGCTGGGTATCATCAGCATACAATGAAAACTCAGCCCATACCACCTGATAATGTCTCCCAATGGCAGCATGTACACCATGAACAACAGAGGTGCCAGGACCGAGTCTTGCAGAAATGCACAGTGCAGCAGCGTCGGGTTAGATGAGAATAACCCCATCATCATCCTTTGCACTCTGCCCATGAGGTAGGATCTTAACCAGCTGATGACAATGCTGGTTAATCCACATCAGTTCCTCTGATGGTCCAATGACATCTCATGGTCCATGATGTCAAATGCTGTAGACAGAACCAGGAGAACAAGGATGATACATTCTGCCCTATCTCTCATTATTAGGAGATCACTAAGAACCTTCACCAGGACAGTCTTCATGCTATGCCCAGACTGGAAGCACTCAAGAGTGGTCAAGGAAGTGAGACAAGTCTCAAGTTGAATGGCCACCACTTTTTCTAAAACCTTCCCTAAAAATTGGGAGGTTTGATACGATCTGTAGTTGGTGAGACAGTTTGCATCCAGTGAGAGTTTCTTCAAAAGGGGTCTCACCAGGGACTCTTTCAAGGCCACTGGAAAGACCCCACTCCTCAAAGAACACTGAATGATCCCAGCAACCACAAGTCCAATCAGGTCCACACAACAGACCAAAAGTCAGGTTGGACTTGGGTCTAGATTGCATGGGTAGATCACAACCTCAAGACTATCTCAACCACTTCCTCCACTCCAGCTGGATCAAACTCATCCCAGACAGGAAGGCTGCTCAGCACATCTGTGGCCCAATCAAGCAAGCTCCATGAGTGGCACTGGAGGAGATCTCAGTCCCACATAGAAAACAGGTTGCCACTTTGGCCTCTAGTATATAGACTACTGTTTTGCAACATATGGGCATCGTGTACTTTTCCTGGTCATCCCACATTTATGTCTATAAATTGATATTTGTGATCAAATAAAACCTGCTTAACTGTTGAATAAAAACATTTTCTATTGTAATATTCAGTGGTATTTCGGGGGGGGGGATTATTAGAAATGAGTCTCATCCACTGCTCACCACAGCTGGAAAAACCCCACTCACTCTGGAAACCAGCTGTCATCCCAGCAACATTCTGAATATGAATAAACTTTTCCAGTAAAACATGAACAATTGCTTTACACACTTCATTAATAACCTCCCCCCACTGTTGAACATCCAACTCCAAACAGATATCCAAGGGTGCACTATTCAATGTCCGTAACCAGGTGCTATACAGTGATTACCACACATTTGGCAGCAGGAACAGCATCACTCAGCTGGGTATCAGTTCTTGCTGTGTATGGTGTCAACTCCGTGCACAGCATTTTAAATGTGCTCAACATCCTCAGTTGCATAGAACTACCTCTGTCCACCAAGATGCTGTCTGATTATGTGCCCAAACTATTCTGTTCACTGTGGTAATCACATATGCAAATGCTATTAAATTCTGGAGAGTGCGATATTTTTATTATTGCAGCCTCTTCAGATCAAACCTCATTGCTCTGACTCTTGCAAGATCCCTTGCTGCATAATCTGATGTGATCGCATTTGATGTGCTGCTATAACAGCATATGGCACTTCAGTGATGGGGGTCATTTTGTCTAAACACTTGTTTACGTAGAAATTGCCCCTTGAGACTCACGGTATGCATGAAGACTTTATACTGAGCAGTACGAGACATGTTGCCCCAATAGCCCTGATCTGTACTACAGAAAGTGCTGGCAAATGATAGTGAGCAGTGTTTGAAAAGGTTACAGGACATCAATGTGGATGTGGTGCGACCATGTTTAATCTTTGTCCAGAACAGTGTGAACCGGCAACTGAGGTGCGTTTAAAAACATTTTATAAAATGGACTGCTAGTCTGCACAGGGTTAGAGTGGCACAGTAAGTTAGAGATCCAAATTCTGTTCTGTCTTAAATCTAGATGCTCACTTGCAGTGCATGGGAGTGTGTGGTGCATGTCATTGTATCACTGCATGTCATGCCACTTTGGGGACCGCAGGAAGGAAAATGGATGTACTGGCATCAGGATGTCATCTAGAATGGAGTTTAGCAATTCAGTCTTTACAGCTGGGTTCATGCTCAAGTCGCATACATACAAACATACACACAAGCCACAACTGGAATGGATTTCAATTGACTCCAGGTCTGCAAGTCTATCTCAGCCCTGTTGCTGACACTAGTACTGACATCAGCAACTAAATCACTCACAATGAATGTAACACTGATCGTTAGTAATTGCAGAAAAGAGTGTGCTGTTTGAACATTCTAAAAGGCTGAAAATGTATAAAAATGTGGGTTTTAAGACTTTTTTTTGCTCACCAAAGAACATAAATGGCTGAGAGTTAAAACATGAAACTTTCAGATTTGCTAAATTTAGGGTCAAGGCTGTCAATATGCTACGTGACATAACTGAGAAATGTACAGATGTGTAATTAGTAACAAAAACAAATTATACTTTACAAATGCACAGTTCAGTTTTGACAACATTTTCAAGGGTGTTTTTTTAATTTTATTTTATTTAAACATTTGGTAACCGTGAAAGGCACACCGAGCTGAGGCTCAATTCCAGGTGTGACCGGGAGAGGAAATACAAATCATAAACTACTTACAATAAACTATGATACAGTGTGAGTTGATAACAGCAGGTAGGAGAGCAGCTACAGAGCAATAGCTTTAAACACATGGTAAGATTACATTCCAGTAGACGTAAGTGCTGAGGTTGACCACAGAAGCTGCATGACGTTGAGAGCTGCTTCATAAGTGCTTCAGAGGCAGAGGTCAAGAAAGCCAGTAGGGAGGAACTGGATTGGTTCAGTTGTGACAGAGACAGGAGGTAGGGGGTGGAGAGGCACAGTTGTTGCTTGATGGCAGAACAGGAGGAGGAGTTCCTGATGAGGGGGGAGAGTTTGTTCCATAGACTGGGTAGCCGAAAAGAGAAGGTGATTTTGCCAGCCAAGTAGGATGGATGGGGCAGAATGAAATATCTTTCATTTCTATGCCTCAAGTCATAAGGGGTATGAGAGTCCAGGGAGAGAGTTTCCATTCAGTAGGAAGGAAGCATATTAAACCAAAATTTAGATATGAGATTGATGCAGTGTACATACTGCCTGTGGGGCAGCTTGGAGTCCAAGAAGGGAATAAAGATTACAGTGGTGAGTACAAAGGGGGAAATTTGTTGCAAAACAGCAGAAACAGTTAAGTAAGGTATCTAGCCTAGACATAGTGGTTATGGGGGCAGAACAGCAGACTACAGCTGCATAATCAAAAATGGGGAGGATCATTTTAGTCAAGATTTCACATTGGGCAGGTAGAGGGAGAGGGAGAGAGTCTCTGTGACGATACAGCATGCCAAGTTTAGGGAATAGGTTTAGAGGTAATGGTATCAATGTGTGCTGAGAAGGATAAGTTGGGATCCAGGCAAATGCCCAGGTATTTGTATTTGGTAACCTGATCAAGTAGGGAGCCATCCAATGAAGTGATGGGGGGAGGGGGGATGATCTGCACAGTTTCTGTGCTGTACCAAAAACCATGGACACAGTTTTGGAGGTGTTTGCTTTCAGTTAGTTTTGACTGAACCAGTGCTGAATGTTATTTAAGTCGTTTTGGAGGGCGGCTTGAGCTTTGAGTATTGAAAGGCGAGAGGAAAATAGAATAGTGTCATCAGCATACATGTGTATACTGGAACGTGTGCAGGAGGAGGGAAGGTCATTTATGAAGAGGAAAAAGAGGATGGGACCAAGGACAGAATCTTGTGGCACACCAGATGAGATAGGGAGAGGGGAGGAAGTGACATCAGCACTTTTGATAGATTGGAGCCTGTTGGAAAGATAGGATTTAAACCATTGAACGGTGATGGGGGTGAGCCCTGCTGCCTCAAGTTTAAGTAGGAGGAGGGGTGAGAAACAGAGTCGAAGGCCTTAGCCAAGTCGACAAACACTGCAGCAGTTAAGAGGCCTTGGTCAGAGACCGTGAGTATGTGACTTGTGATTTACAAAAGAGAGGAGATAGTAGAATGCTGTTTCCTGAAGCCATATTGATGAGGAGAGAGGAGACTGTTAGTGGTGAGATGATCTGACAGTCTTGAGTGGGCCAGGGATTCCTGAAGCTTGGCTAAGTTTGGGAGGCTGGAGATAGGCCTGTAGTTACCAGGCATGGAGAGGTCTCTGCCTTTGTGAAGAGGGATAACACAGGCTGTTTTCCAGGCCTTAGGGACCAAACCAGTGGAAAAGGAGAGATTTAGGATATGAGTGAGGGGATTGAGGATAGCAGGAGCCGAGATCTGGAGGCTCTTGGAGTGGATCCCATCAGGACTAGATTTGGCAGGGTTCAGTGAGCAGGGAGCTTTGAGGACTTCATGTTCGGAGATGGGGGGATTAGAGGTTGTTGCAGTGGGGAGGGGGGTGATGGAGATAGTAGGAGGAGGCCCAGGTGATATGGCACAGGAGGTGAAGAATTTGTTGAGTGTGTCAGCCGAGTGGTTGTGGTCAGAATCTTGGAGGTCATTATTTAGGAAGGCAGAGGCAGTGGTCTAGGCTGGTGGGTCAAGCAGTGAGTGCACAACTTCCCAGAATTTGGAGGGTTGAGCATGGGAGAGTTGCAACCTGAAGTAGTCTGCCTTGGCTTGCCTGATGACCTTGGTGCAAGCATTTCAGAGGGTGTTATAAGTTTGCCTGTTTTGAAGGGTTGGGTGAGATTTAAAAGCGGACTAGGCTTTGTCTCTGGCTTTTGCATTTCTCTAGGATGGGAGCCGAAATCCATTGGTGATGATGTTTCTTGACCCTAGACATTTTCAGAGGGGCATGGACATGGAAGTCCCAGATTTTGGTGAATATATTCAGGAAACAGGAAAGGGCATTGTCAACATTTTGGGCTGAGTATACCTGTTCCCAGTCTGCATGCTTAAGGCTGGAAAGAAGAGATTCAGTATCTAGAGCATTTAGTGGGCGAGTGTTAAGGTACTTGGGGGCAGATTTAGGCATGTGGGTTTTCCTGGTGCAATATATAATGCAATGATCACTTTTGTCAAGTCACTTTTGTTTTTGTCAAGTACATGCACATGCTCAGAATACTGTTTCTTGGATTTTGTTTTAATTTGCATCTTTTCAAAAGACATAAAAAAACAGTTTCCAAAAAAGGATGTTCTGTACATACATGTGAACATAGTTTTTCACTCAGCACTTTTAAACACTTGTAATGTGTCTATTTTAAAAGAGTTTAGCCTGTGCTGGTCCACTGGCACAGCAGTAGTGACACTATATGCATCACCAACAACTCGGATTTGGAAGTGAACTTGGGGACTCAGAGGACTGGTCTGGGGGAGAGGCATCCAAAGGACTGCTTTCCTCCTCTGTGTGTGTGTGTGGGGGGGGTTTGCAGAGTCTGGTGATTTGCTGACTCCTAGTGGAAGCTGGGGGAAAGGCATCCGGGACTGCCTAGAGGGCAAGGGGGTGGGGCATGGCAGACTCCAATGTATGATGAGCAGGAGCACTTGTTACATGTCATGGAGTCATTGCATTCCACACTTCTCGGGGACCACAGGGAAGAAAATGGATACTGCCAGCAGCAGGATGGCATCTAGAACAGAGTTTAATAATTCAGTCTCTAGAGTTGGTTCATGCTCAATTGCATTCAGACATTACAGACAAGCCACATCTGGATTGACTCCAGGTCTGCAAGTCTGTCTCGGCCCTAATACTGACACTAGCACTGACATCAGTGGCTAAAGCACTCAGAATGAATGTAACACTGATCTTTAGTAAATGCAGAAGAGTATGCATAACTACAGTAGGTGCTACAGGCTTTGCTTGTTGGCACACAGACTTATTGGCACCAACAAAATTTGTTACTTTATTCTTTTGTTTCTTTTGGTTTTTATGATACCCTCATCCTGTTTTAGCAGTTTACCTGCCACTTTATCAGAACCAGTAAATGCTCATGGGAGGGAGTAATTCAGTGCTGCCCCACAGTAATGGAGTCAATGATCTCTACTTGTTTAGAGCAGGCAGGAGCATGAACATGATTGTTCTGGTGGCAGTGAAAAGAAACAAGTGATTTGGCATGGCACTTGTGAGTACTGGTCATTGGTTTACAATCAATAATTTAGCAGTGGGGGAGGGTAGAGTGCATTAGGACAAGTCTGTAGTTTAATCTGTAGACGAGCAAGTGGGTAGGCTAACAGTTGAGCAGTGAGTTGTCAGGCAGGCAGGACTATGGAATGTAGCTGTTATTTTAAATAAAAAGCAGTGCTGGTGCTAATCTTTTGCTACGTGCCTCCTTATTTTAAATAAAACAAGATATAAGAAAAAATACTGCCACTGACGGAATAGTTTTCTTTTAAATTATTGGATGAAGGTATTGGGTTCAACGCTTTTTCTTAACTGAACAAAGACTGAGTACTAGGAGAATGAGATGGGAGACCTGGTGAATATGTGATAGTAAGAGCAAGGGTGGTTGGCTTGTCGACTGGGTAAACCAGCATTGTGAAAAATTGATTAGTACGAATGAGCATTTTGGCCCAGGACTAACAGATCCAGTCTTCATGCAATGGATTAAGAAAGGTCTTCAGTGAATAGGCAATACATTAGATAAAGGGGTGCTTTTGAGCTTTGAGAAGCTAGAAACTAACTTTATTCTTCCCAGGACAGATCACGTTCACTTTTTACAACTTAGTAGTTATAGTCAGTCCCACACTCAGTCCCAGGAGCTCCATAAAGCATTGACACCCCTGGAGCAATATCTTATAGCAGAACATAAAATAGGGATAGAATCCCAGCAGATCTCCCAGCTCTATGATTTTTCCCAAAGTAAGAGAGAACAGGATGATCACCCTATCTGGGATAAGCTGGTTAGAGAGGGTGCCATTGAAGCAGAACCTTAAATAAAAAAGCTGGTATGGACAGAGGCCCATAAAACCACATATTCTCCATAATGGAGGGGATTCTGGTGGAAGGTCTTAGTAAAATGTTTCAAGACCCCCTTCAATCACCAAACACTATACTCTGGGAGTGTCAGATGTTGGAGGAATTGTGGCAGTAGGGGAGACAATTTGCATGTGTTTTGGCCATGCCCCAAACAGCAGTCTTTCTGGAGTGATATGACTAGTACCATGTCAAGAATACTAGTGACAGAAATTCCACAGACCTTTGAGACCCTGTTTTGGGGGTCTTCCTCAGGGAGCAGGGTCTCCTCAGAGTAGATATCTAATTAAAAGTTTCATGGCAACAGCTTTGAAAGTTATAACCAGACATTGGTTATCGACTGCTGTTCCTACCACGTGTGACTGAATAGAATTTACTTATTGTTAATTTATTGAATTTTGTTGACTGGGTAGGCCCACGAGACTAGAAGTCCCTTTTCAGGGGTGACCTGGGAGGGGGTATGTTACAGATGGTAACCAACTGAAATTGAACCAGATAAAGCTTTTGATGGTATTTTTAGTGAATTGGGGGAAATTTGGCCAGGACAGAATTAGTGAAGGAGATACACATAGTGAAGGAAATGTATATTAAATTGCACTTCAAATATGATGGGGAGAATCTTAATTCCTTAATAATGAAGTGGGCTAAGTGGGAAGAATTTTGTTAACAAGAAAACTGTTGTCCTATTACCCTAACTGTAACTACAAGAAACAATTTTAGACTTACATATAGATAATAGCGTCATGTGAGCCAGGGATGGGGACTGGGGCGAAGGGATGGATATTCATCGTGAAGTGGACGGTAACTCCCTTTAGAGATTTATTGTTAAGCTTGGAATCGGGAGATGGGCTTATTGGAGTGCAGCAGAAACATCTTTGACCTGTGGTATGGCATTGCTTTGCTTCCTCTCCTTTTCATGTTATGATACTGATTTAATTCACTGTATTGATTCATTTTACTGCAGTTTTACCTTGTAATCATGTGATGACATGTTTATGAAGTTATTAGAGTGTTGGGATAATCTGTAATTAGGTACTCCTTAAGTCTGTATCCCTCTTGATGTATGTAACACAGGTCTTGTACATTACACATTTCTCATGTTCACTGTTTAGTGAAAACTCAAATAAAAATTTTGTTAAGAAAATTGATTAGTATGAAACAGTAGGAAATGGCAAGAACAGGACTGCAGGTTTATTTGAAATCACTGTTTCTCACTTGAGTTTCCATGAAGAAGAAGACAATGGTGCCTGTTTGGTTTTTAAAGTTCTAAAAACTGACGCATTTAGTAAATAATAAGGCCCTGTACACACTAGACTTTTTAAACGATTTTAAGCAAGTTAAAATGGTTTAAGATGCACTAACATGGTTTGTGGCCACATTACAGCATTATTTAAACCATTTAAAAAAAAACATGCTAAAACCCTGCTAGGTACCTAATCTTTAGCCTAGTTTTAAAAATGGTTTAAGTTAAACATGGCTTGACTTACTAGTGTGGATGTGTTGCTTGGTGCTGGGCTTCTAGTTGTGATATGCACAATATTGGAATTGCTTGGGCTACTAGGATACCCAGCCATCTGTGGCATAGCACAGTTGTAGGCATAATATGGTTCACAACCCCAAAAAGTACCCAGTGTGGACAGAAATGGGGTTGAAGAACCATGTTTAAACAGTTTCATCACAATGTGGATGCTCTAACACAGTAAGACTTAAACCAGTTTATAAAATGGTTTTCAACCTGCTTTCACAAGTGTGTACGACCCTGTACACACCAGGCTAGGTAAAACATTTTAAGGTGCTTAAAACATTTTAACTAGCACAAACACGGTGCCCATCCACATTTAAGCACCGTTTCAAAGCATGTTAGGAAACCGTGCTTAAACCCTGCTGCGAGCTAGTCTCAAGTCCGTTTTTAAAAACAGTTTTATGAGAGAAAGTGAGTTACCCTGTAGTGTGGACGGACATCTGCATATTGCTCCTCCAGGAAGCATGTTAAGGGTCGTGGAGAACCCGTTTTAAAAAATGTTACTGGAGGCAGATGTGGACGGGAGTCAGTTGTGGTATAACTGAGTTAAAACTCGGTTGAAGACTGATCTGGACGGGCTACTGTGGTGAGTTTAAAAATGTTTTTAAAACATTTTTTAAACCAGTGCAAATCTTCAGCTCTAATATGTACAGGGCCTACAGGGCCTAAGACATGGAGGGGTGCTTGTAAACCATATTTTACAGCACAGCCAGGGGCGTAGTAAGGCATGAGGCCAAAGGCCAAGTGATTTCAGCTGCTGGCCGTGCTGTAAAATATGATTTACACACACCCCTGAGTGCCTTATTGCACTTTTATAAAATGGCAAGAAAAAATCTAGAAATCTCATTGGCCAAGAGACATCAGCTGACTGTATGTTAAATCTCTATATATGCACAGTCATCCTGGTCCTAAACCGTAACACACAATGAGCAAATCAGTCCTCATACAACCAGAACTATCTTTCATCAGTCCCCCTTCAACCAGAACTGATCTTCCATTATAAACATGGCTGCTGCCTTTACACTGTAAGAAAACCTTCAACTGGGCCCTTAAAATAAAACTACCTTAAATTAAAAATAAAATAAATTAATTAAATGTTGTTTCCCTGATCATCACACTCTCCTTACACACATAAACAAATTAGAAACATTAAGTATTGTTTATAGTTTTCATTACAACCGTTTGTTTACTAACAGTGAAAAATCCCCCTTCTGTCTTTCTCTGCTCATCAGGAAATCTCTTATGCTTGCCTTGACAGTGATATAATTGAGCCTCTGGCTCTAAAACAGGCCTTTGTTGTCTGTGTGTACAGAATGTCAGGAGAGTAACATTCTACAAGTGGAATAGAGCAGAATTTTGAATCTCTGTGTTCCATGGTAAACATTCCATGATAAACATTCTACGTCTTGAGTGTGGGGAAAAACAGAAAACAAAAAACAGGATGAAGAAAGTAGACAATACAGTAATACTTTATAAACAAAAAGAAAAGCTGGGAAAACAGTTAGGCAGAGGCAGACCCAAAGTGCCCAAATACATTGCTAATGTTAATAAAAGCACATACATTTGAATCTTATATAGCAGAGTTTTCAGGTGAAATCTACCCTCCTTGCCCACCAAAAAAAAGGCAACCTGGCAGGTTTAAAGTTTTTTTTTTCCTTACTAACCTTTCACCTCAATCCTATAGCAGTTTTCTTTTATGTACTAGACCACAGCACATAAGTAAAAAACAAAAATAAAGAGAAGGTTGCATTTAATGAAACTATGTAACTACAGTACAGTGTAATGAAAATTAAGTTTTAAACACAGCTTACGTCTTACAAATTTACAAATGTTTCACTGTATTTATATGATAAAATTTACATATGACATATAAATTATTTATTTCAACCAACTCTACTAATAAATACTTTTCCTGCAAAGTACTGTACTAGTTAACCTATTGCTAACATATCCTATTTTATGCATTAATAGGTACTCCTTTTTTCAGTGTTTAGAAGTTTTAGAGGTGTAATGTATTATAAAATGGTCAAGAAAAATCATGTCTCCTTATTGGTTGACAGGGCTTGGAATCCAGTGGTATAAGGAATAACAGCTACCAGGTTGGGAACATTTTCCAGCCAGCTGTGCAAAGGCCACCCCAAAAAAAATGCTTTCCCCAAATTCTGTAATGGAATGCCCAGCCTCCATGTTAGTAAAGAATCTGACTGGCAAGTGAGATCATCAAAATTTAAAAAATACCATGATCCCATAACACAAATGAGAACAAAATCTCACACAATAAATCAAGTAAACCTTAATGGCCATTGCTAGCTGCATCACTGTCCCTCTCCTAAACTGAATTGCAGCGTTTTCTGAGTAGGCCACACATCCGCTGTTCTGATCAGATGAACAACCTCACGATCAATCTCAGCCTGGAAACTGTCCTAACAGCTGATTGCACGTTCATTCACCCTTCTCTCCCAAAGCACTGACAAATAATTGAAACTGCTTCTCTCCCACATTTGCTGAGTACTTTCCCCCTCAGCATACACATGATAAAATGTAGGAATCGTAGTGCAATCCAGTCCTAGCTACATCCCTGTCATACCACACGCCAGTCAAAACTGCGACACACAGCTCACATTCGTAGTCTGGGTGTATAGGTGAATCGCTGCAGCGGCAGTAAAAAAAAGAAACTGACACTTATCATGGCACCGATGTAACTCACAATCCATAGAGGTAATCAGCCGGTGGCATGGGCTATCAGTTAACTCAAACATACAATGCAAGACGAGTTCAGAGAGGCATTGAAAAAAAAAAGCTGATCGCTTCCTGAGATGGAAGTGCACTGTGCATGATGGTAGGCACCAAAAAGTTAAAGAAGTGCACCCCAGCGTGGCAAAAACTTCCTTATCCAAAGGGGGTACCCAATCCCCTGTCAGCTTCACTGTCCCCCCCCCAAGCTGCCTGGTGCCATGCTGGGAGCCCAACACCAACATGGCAAAACTGCATTTGCTGACAGGGTGCCCAACTCCCTTGGTTTCACTGCCCCAAAAAAATGTTCATATGCCACGCTGGAATATTTTCACAAATTTTCAACAAGGGGTTTTTGGGGCCCCACCTCATGAACTGTGACACTGTTATTTTATTACTTGGTCCCGAAAGGTGGTTCCACAGTCACTGCGCAGAACCACCTTTCCAGAATGATTAATGAAATAACAGTGTCACAGTTCATGAGGTAGGCTCCCAAAAACCCTATGTTGAAAATTTGGTGAAAATATTCCCCAAAATGACTGTTTTGCGAGCATGCATTGCACAGTTCCTATGCACGCTCATAACTTCAAACATTTTACCACACCTCCTTATGAACAGTACAACTATCATTTTTCACATCTCACCCAAAATGAGTTTTCTCCCATGTAGCGCACAATGGCGTGGTCGGTGTGCGAAATCAGTGTTCTGGACAGATTAATAAAATCACAGTGACACTGTTCATGAGCAGTGGTCTTAAACTGGCTATGTTGAAAATTTGGGGAAAATATTCCCCAAAACGACTGTTTTACGAGCATGCGTTGTGCAGTTCCGGCGCAGGCTCGTAACTCAAGCATTTTTAATATTTTCACTCCAGATTTTCAGTATTGCCATTTTACCACACCTCCTTATGAACAGTACAACTGTCATTTTTCCCATCTCACCCAAAATGTGTTTTCGCTCATGTAGTGCAAAATGGCGTGGTCGGTGTGCGAAATCAGTGTTCGGGACAGATTAAGAAAATCACAGTGAAGTAAAGTGCAATTCATAAACTACAACAAGTAGACTGTTGTTTGCTAATGTTGTTGGTAATTGCTATTTTTTACCATTCAAAAAAGTTTACCAACGGACTATTTTATCTCAATGTTTCAATTAATTCTCTATTCTGTATTTAAATAAATGTTACAAAGTTTTCAAAATATAAACACCTTGTCAGTGTCCTTTTTTCCATAGTTCTTTCCCATTTTATAAGTACAATAAGACACTGCAGGGTGGTGGTTGTTATGAGATAACCACACACCTGGGTGCGGAAGGACACCGACCTTGAGCCTCGTGCCTGCTCACACACCTAGGTGTGCGGTTATCACATAACAACCACCACCCTGTCGTGTCTTATTGCTTACATAAAATTGGGTCCTTTTTTTTTTTTTTACTTTTGTCTACTGGGAAAAACATGTTTATATGTAGAAAAAATAGTTTTTCTTGTGGGCACGTGTGACAAAATAGTCCTTCCGCCCACTGCAAGTGATGTCATTGATGATGTAATTGTATTATTGCCTACTTACTTCTTCCTGTTTTTTTTTCTCTGTTGTTCTCCACATTCAAAATATGGAATGTTTATCATGGAATACATGGATTCAAAATTCTGCTCAGTTCCACTGGCAGAATGTTTTTCTCCCAACACACTGTGCACACAGATAACAAAGGCCTTTGTTACAGTCAGAGACTCAGTTATCTTACTGTCATGGCAAGAAGAAGAGAGTTCCCTGATAAGCAGGTAAAGATAGAAGTGGGATTTTTCACCACTGTCAGCAAAGAAACAGTTGTAGTGAAAACTATAAACAAAACTTATTGTTTCTAATTTGTTTATGTATGTAAGGAGAGTGTGATAATGGGAAACAGCATTCAATTTGTTTTATTTTTTATTTACAGTAGTTTTATTTTTAGGGCCCAGCTGAAGTTTTTTTACAGTGTGAAGGTAGCAGCCATGTTTGTGGTGGAAGATCAGTTCTGGCAGTAGGGGGCTAACTGAAATGCCTGAGTTCCATATGCCCATTGATCTGTGTTGCAGACTCTTCACTACTGAGCAGTTATTTTTTTTTAACCATGTATAAACCATATTTTACATATAAATAAGAGCCAATCAGATTACATGATTTTACCCTGCCATTTTATAATTTCATGTATGTTCTGTATCCTGATTGCCAAAACATTTTTCTTTTACCCTTTGGTTGTGCTGATTCAACACAGGGGTGCTGGCCAATCAGAATGCAATAGTTTCCTTACCCATTTTATAAATATTTTTCATTGCCATGGTATATACTTTTAATTGATGTATATACAGGGAAATAACTGCTCACCGCTTATGTGGGGTACGTGTTTCATCTGTGTAGTATATACAGTGATGCTGGCCAGAATGTAATGTAATGTGCTGGCCAGGAGGTAATGTAATGTGCTGGCCAGGATGTAATGCAGTGTGCTGGCTGGGACGTAATGCAGTGTGCTGGCTGGGATGTAACACAGTGTGCTGGTCGGGATGTAATGCAGTGTGCTGGCTGGGATGTAATGCAGTGTGCTGGCCAGAATGTAATGTAGTGTGCTGGCTAGGATGTAATGTAATGTGCTGGCCAGAATGTAATGCAGTATGCTGGCCAGAATGTAATGCAATGTGCTGGCCAGAATGTAATGTGCTGACCAGGACATAATGCAGTGTGCTGGCCAGGATGTAATGTAGTGTGCTGGCTAGGATGTAACGCAGTGTGCTGGCCAGGATGTAATGTAGTGTACTGGCTAGGATGTAATGCAGTGTGCTGTCCAGGATGTAATGCAGTGCGCTGGCTGGGATGTAATGCAGTGTGCTGGACAGGATGTAATTTAGAGTACTGGCCATAATGTAATGCAGTCTGCTGGCCAGGATGTAATGCAGTATGCTGGCCAGGATGTCATATAGTATGCTGGCCAGGATGTAATGCAGTATGCTGGCCAGGATGTCATGTAGTATGCTGGCCAGGATGTAATGCAGTGTGCCGGACAGGATGTAATTTAGAGTACTGGCCATAATGTAATGCAGTCTGCTGGCCAGGATGTAATGCAGTATGCTGGCCAGGATGTCATGTAGTTTGCTGGCCAGGATGTAATGCAGTGTGCTGGCCAGGATGTAATGTAGTGTGCTGGCTAGGATGTAACGCAGTGTGCTGGCCAGGATGTAATGTAGTGTACTGGCTAGGATGTAATGCAGTGTGCTGTCCAGGATGTAATGCAGTGCGCTGGCTGGGATGTAATGCAGTGTGCTGGACAGGATGTAATTTAGAGTACTAGCCATAATGTAATGCAGTCTGCTGGCCAGGATGTAATGCAGTATGCTGGCCAGGATGTCATATAGTATGCTGTGGGATGTAATGCAGTATGCTGGCCAGGATGTTATGTAGTATGCTGGCCAGGATGTAATGCAGTGTGCGGACAGGATGTAATTTAGAGTACTGGCCATAATGTAATGCAGTCTGCTGGCCAGGATGTAATGCAGTATGCTTGCCAGGATGTCATGTAGTTTGCTGGCCAGGATGTAATGCAGTGTGCTGGCCAGGATGTAATGTAGTGTGCTGGCTAGATGTAATGCAGTGTTGCTGCCAGGATGTAATGTAGTGTGCTGGCTAGGATGTAATGCAGTGTGCTGTCCAGGATGTAATGCAGTGTGCTGGCCGGGATGTAATGCAGTGTGCTGGACAGGATGTAATTTAGAGTACTGGCCGTAATGTAATGCAGTCTGCTGGCCAGGATGTAATGCAGTATGCTGGCCAGGATGTCATGTAGTATGCTGGCCAGCATGTAATGCAGTATGCTGGCCAGGATGTAATGCAGTATGCTGGACATGATGTCATGTATTATGCTGGACAGGATGTAATGCAGTGTGTTGGCCAGGATGTAATGCAGTGTGTTGTCCAGGATGTAATGCAGTGTGCTGGAAATGATGTCATGTATTATGCTGGACAGGATGTAATGCAGTGTGTTGTTCAGGATGTAATGCAGTGTGCTGGCCAGAATGTTACATAGTGTGCTGGGCAGAACGTAATGTAGTGTGCTGGCCAGGATGTAATGCAGTGTGCTGGTCAAGATGTAATGTAGTTTCTCAAGTTACAGCATGACAAGAAGGATTAGCTGCCATTGAAATTGCCTTGTTTACTGCAGTAATTGTACTACAGTATGCTGCATTATTATACTGCATCATTACCAGAACCACTGTGTCTATTATAGTGGCACAGTAAGTTATGGTTCCAAATGCTGTTCTGTCTTAAACCCTAACTTTTGTACCTTAATACCATGGCCATCCCTATACAGAATAACATGAAATTCAGTGTGCACATAGTCTGTCCCTGGATCTCTAGACCCTTTAAATTTGGTAGTGGTTAGATGGACGGTTTGAATGTTCTAGAAGGCTGAAAATGTAAAAATAAATGGATTTTAAGATCTTTTTTGTTCACCAATAGCATATAATGGTTGCGAGTTGAAACCTGAAACCTTCCAGTTTGCTAAATTCAGGGCCAAGGGCTGTTGATTTCCTCTGTGGTCTAACTGAGAAATGTATAGAATAACACTTTACAAGTGCACAGTTCAGTTTTGACAACATCTTCAATGTTGTTTTTGCTAAGTCCCTGCACATACATAGAATGCAATCTCACAGACTTAGTTTAATTTTGCATATTTTGAAAAGATGCAAAAGAGATCTAAGCACCAAACAACTGCATTCTGTACATGCATTCAGAGGTAGTTTTTTTTTCACTCAAAACATTTCAAGGCTCATGACTCGTCTGTTTTAAAACATTTTGGCCCAAACTTGGGTCATATCTTAGTTAGGACCCCACTCACAGCCACATAAGTGGTCAGTCATAAATCCGCCCACACACTTTTTTTTGGGGGGAGGGGTGTTGTGCCGGCAGGACATCTGGGGCAATACGTGTGACGATGCAGCTGCTTCATGAGTGGCCTGCAGAGCTACTTGAGAAGTTCACTACAGGGCTGGTCCAATGTGTGTGATGCTACACCCCACAGAGAGCCATATGCAAATAAAGCTACAGGTTCTGAGCTGTGCCTAACAGGGCAGCTGATTTGCATACTGTATACATGACCCACAGAGCCAGATCTAAAGCAAGCTACTATGGCTATCTATCTCAGAAAGAATGCAATGCTCAAGCAATGCGTGCTCACACTGGCGAGTGCTGCCTGATTAGCAGGTAGTTACACAGAACACAAAAATCAGCACACTTACTATGATCTGCATAATTCTAGACTTTATTACTTCAAAAAGTGCCCAAGTGCTGTAGTGCAAAGTAATGTAAGAGGTTACATGAATCACAGGGTCTTTAGTGGTCCTGGTGCTTCAAGTCAAGCTGAGACTTCATCAGGGAGGTGTGGTTACTATGGTAAAATGCTCGGACATAATAAATACTGCTGAAAGAGGCCTCATTGGTCACTAAGATTTGAATTTCAGGACAAAGCAATTAAATAATTACAAAACAAGTTACTATTGTGATGAACTGAATCACATTGAGTTGCAGAGCAGCAGTCAGCAACACTCATAAATGTTAGTATTTTGTCTCAGTGCATTAAAAATCAGTTTGATATCAAAGCAAGTGGCATACAAAGTGAGACTAGTGCAAAATAAAGTGGCAAACAGGGTAAATATTTAGATTTAGAAATGATCAAACCTATACATTCATTACAAAAGCTACAAGTGTTACTCTGAATAAATAAGCATATGATAGCAGATGCATAAGAGTGAAGCATTTAACTGATGCCAACCCCACCCCCACTCTGCAGAGACTGACAGGCATTGGGGTGTGCCTTTGGGTTATCAGCCATAATGCTCACACCATTTCACCTCACCCTACCTTGCAGACACCGACAAGTGTTGTGATGTACCTTGGGGTCCTCGGGCCTTACACTCACCCCCAATCCATAAGGAGATATGCTGAGATGGGTGCGGTATAGGAGACTGGGGTGAACTTTGGGGCTGAATAGTCCAAGGCACACATCAATGGCTATCAGTGGCTGCAGGGTGTGGGTGGAGGTGGAATGGCATGAGCATTACAACCGACAATCCCAAATCACACCCCTGACACCTATCAGTCTCTACAGGGTGGGGAGGGGGGTTATGGTTGGAAACCCTAAAACCCCAGACTTTTTTTTGGTATTTTCACTCCAAATTTTCAACATGGGCTTTTTGTGACCCCACCTCATGAACACTGGCACTATCAGTTCGTTAGCTGAAAGGCGATTTTGCACAGTGACTTTGCTATTTGGCGCCACAGGTGCAAAAACAGATTTCAGGTGGGATGTCAAAAATGACAGCTGCACTGTTCTTGAGTAGGTGTAAAAAAAATGGCAATGCTGAAACTCTGGAGTGGAAATATGAAACAAAGGTGAAGTCATGAGCGAGCATAGAAACTGTGCAACGCACGCCCAAAACGCAATTTTTGGGGGGAATTTTTTAACCAAATTTTCAACATAGGCATTTTGTGACTTTCTCTCATGAACAATGGCACTGTAATTTTGTTACTCTGTCCCAAAAGTTGATTTTTCCACAGCGACTGTGCCATTGTGTGCCAGATGTGTGAAAACACATTTCAGACAGGATGTGAAAAATGATAGTTGTACTGTTCAGAAGGAGGTGTGAAAAAATGGCAATGCTGAAAATCTGAAGTGATAATATAAAAAATTGATGAAGTCATGAGCATGTATAGAAACTGGCAATGCATGCCCGTAACACAATTATTTTGGGGAATTTTTATCAAATTTTCAACACAGGCATTTTGGGACCTCTGCTCATGACAGTGGCACTGTGATTGTGTTACTCTGTTCCAAAGGTTGATCTACCATAGCGACTGTGCCATTGTGTGCCAGATGTGCGAAAACACATTTTGGGCAGGATGTGAAGAATGACAGCCATACTGTTCATAAGGAGGTGTAAAAAACTGCAATATTGAAAATCTGGAGTGAAAATATTACAATTTTTCGCAGTTATGAGTGTGCATGAAAACTGCACAATGCACATGTGTAACATGGTCATTTTTGGAAATTTGTTTCACCAGATTTGCAACATGGGCTTTCTGGGACCCCACCTCATGAATAGTGGCACTGTCATTTTGTTAATCAGTCCTGAAAGGTGATTCCACGCAGTGACCGCAAAATTAACATTCGGGACCAAATGACAAAATGACAGTACATGTGTTCATGAGGTGGGGTCCCAAAAACCACATGTTGAAAATTCAGAGGTAAAATTAAAAAAAAATGTCTGAGCTATCCACCTAAGTTGACCCCCCCCATTGATGCCATTATACAGCTTACTGTGATTTCTTCAGTTTGTGGTGGGATTTTGAAGAGATCAGACATCTTCTGCTCCTCCAAAGATCACCTCACCAGACCTATGGAGATAAATATGGGGTCAGGGATACTGGGAGGTGGTGTGTGCAGAGGGTGGGTGTGGATTGGAGGAGTCCTGATGACGAGAGACTGTTTTCTATTTTACAGGGACCTTTAAAAAAAGGATGCCGAGGGAATGTTTTTTTATTTACAGTTTTTTTACATAAAAAATACATTTGCTCACACTGGGGTGGGCTCCCAGTGTGCCACATGAGTTTGGGGGGATGAAGCCGATGGGATTGGGCACCCCGGTGTGGCTAAAAAGTGTGAGGGGAGGGACATAATGCCAACGGGGATTGAGCACTCCTGGCAAAATAAGGTGTGTGTGTGGGGGGGGGGGCATGAAGCCAAAACCTCTGCATTTCTCCCACTACCACAAAATGTTGTTTGCACATGCGCAAGACAACATAACAATGTTAGTTACATTTTTGCACTCATATTGCTGTAAGTAACTGTAATCTCTAATCTACATTTACAGAAAAGTATAATGTGGCTTCCTAAATAAACATTAGTAAATTTCTCTAAGTCTGTTACTACTATCTGCTGTGCCATAGTATGGTGCATGAACAATGCTTTAGAATGGACTAACATCTGTATGCTATAAAGTCAAAAACTACTGCAACAGTGTCTGACCTAACTAATACAAAGGTAATTACTGTTTTATATCACACAATATACACCACTGAAAAATGATCAAATACTAAAGCTGATGATAATTTATGTTATGAGGGGAAACTGTCCAATAGACAGGAAAATAAATACATTTTGTTCAAGTCTATGGTCAGGGCATCCATTATGAGCGGCTGCATTAATGCAGACCAGGATCCTGATTATGGTTTCCACTTCTGAAAATATTGATGCACTGTGCCCGTGAGGAATGTGTAAATAGCTTCACACTGCAAACAGGACCATGAACTGTAGAAGGAAAAAAGAGAGACAGCAGAAAAAGAGTAACTAAGTGCTGGTCTAGTCAAACTTAGTCATTCATAATCCACACATCATACCAGAGCTAAGGAAGATACTGTGCAGTGCAAATTGCATACCTTTTTCTTGAAAAAAACATTGTAACTTGATCCAGAAAACTGGGGTGACCAAAAATAAAAACAAGTAACAAGTTACTCACCTGTAACTGTAGTTATAGGAGTGGTATGTGATGTATATCCACACTTCTGGCAGATTCCTTTCTCTTTAAGACTTGCTGGAAGGTTTTCAAGCTGCCTCCTCCCACCTACCTTGGTGGGATCCTCCTCGGAACCACTCCGTGAAGATAGATCTGATCTGCTGGAAGCCAGACCAGTGTGTCACTTGCCAGGGGAGGTTGGGTGGGTTGTGTGGATGTACACCACATACCACTCCTGGAACTACAGTTAAAGGTGAGTAACTTGTTTTTCTAGGGGTGTGGATATGGTGTATTATCCACACTTCTGGCAGACTCCTAGCAGTTCTCTGGGAGGAAGGAGCAAGGTGCACAGTCCCTATTGCATAGCCCCTATTTAGGGAACAGAATGGAGAACCAAGGACCCAAAACCAGCATCCCAGCATGACTCAAGGTTGATGTAGTAATGGGAGATGAAGATACATAAGGACTTCCAGGTAGCAGCCCTGCAGATCTCCTGGATAGGGACATCCCTGGAAGCAGCCACTGAGGCAGCGGTATTTCTGGTGGAACGAGCCCTGAGCCCTACTTGAGGCTCCTTACCAGCCAACCTATAGGAGAGGTCAGTGCAGGATCCAATCCACCTGCCAAAAGTTTGCTTAGCTGCCGCTCTGCCAGATGTAGCTTCAGCAAAGGTGATGAACAGCTGGCAAACCTCTCCCCAAACTCCAGCCATGCGCTTCCCATAGTAGGCAAGTGCTCACCTCAAGTCCAGAGTTTGGTGCATGTGCTCGGCCTCCAATGTGTTCTTGGTGAAATACACCAATAGAGTGATCATCTAGTTAAGGAGAATCTCTGAGACAACCTTCAGAGGGAACTTTGGGTTGGGATAAAGGACAACCTTGTCCCTGTGGAAGACCAGTTAAGGAGATGCCACCGAGAGTGCCTGGAGCTCACTGATCCTTCTGGTGAATGTAATGGCCACCAAGAAGGCAATCCATACATCAGTTTGAATGGCTTGCCCATGAACATCGCCAACACCAACAACAGGTCCCAAGGTGGTGGTGGTTCACACACTGGAGGAGAAATGTGATCAAGGCCCTTAAAGAAGCTCCCAACCACCTTAGCCTGCACCACTGTTGGCATACCAGCCCAGGTCCCATATGCAGAGATGACTGCTAGGTGCACTCTGAGGATTGTTGACCAAAGGCCCAGCTGAAAGAGGGACTGTAAGTAATGAGAATGCTAGCCACAGAACAGGGGGTCAAGCTCTTTGTCCTGGCACCAACTGGAGACTTTTTCCATTTTAAAGCATAGAATCGATGAGTCAACTCCTTCCAAGAGGCCACCACTACATGGAGGACCTCATTGGAGAGACCCAGAGCCTGGAACTCTAGCCACTCAGGAACCAGGCTGTCAGGTGCAGGGACAAAAGGTTCAGGTGGAGAACCTTCCCCAGAGATCAAGACAGCAGGTCCAGGCGAAGTGGCAGACACCACAGAGGCTCACTGCTGAGGAGACTGGGGTGCCAGATCTGGCATGGCCAGTTGGGAGTCACCAGGATTAGCCATGCCTTGTCCCACTGAACAATGATCAGGACCTTGTGGTTCAGAGGAAAGGGAGGGAAGGCATAAAGAAGGCCCTGGGTCCAGAGCCTCATGAAGGCATCCCCCAGCAGTGTTCCCTGCTGAGAGGCATGGGCACAAAATAGCTTCAGCTTGACATTCTCCCAGGAGGCAAACAGGTCCACCTGACGGGTGTCCCACTGGGAGAATAGATGGTCAACTACCTCCTTGTAAAGAAACCACTTGTGAGATGCCTTGCCCACATGGCTGAGGGCACCTGCCAGCTGAATGGTCACTTCGATGGCATTAATGCCCAGCAGGTTGGCCTTGAGGCTGAGCACAAGGGTCCAGATGCAGAGAGTTTCCCTGCACAGAGGTAGAGAATGCATCCTGCCCTGCTTGTTGAGGTAGTACATGGTCATCATGTTGTCCATCTGGACCTGAATGACCTGATCCCAGAGATGTTGAGCAAAAGCTGTCAGGGCCAGGTGAACAGCAAGAATCTCCAGCAGGTTGATGTGACATTGGGACTCCTCAGGGGACCAGAGGCTGTGGACTCTGTGTTCCTCAAGGTGGGCACCCCAGTCCATCAGGGAGGCATTGGTCGTGAGAGTGACCATCGACTCTGAACGGTTGAATGGAACTCTTTCCAGTAGATGTTCTAGGACTAACCACCACAGGATGGCTTCACATATCTGCTGGGTCACTGTGACTGCTTGTTCAAGGTTGCCCTGAAGCTGAGACTCCTGATGGGTGCATCCTCCAGTGGGACAACCATACCATGCTGATGTAAGCCACCATATAGCTCAGGAGGCACAGCAAGTCCTTGGCAAGGTGCAACTGCCCAACCTGAAATGATCGGGCAAAGGAGGAAAAATCCTCTGCCCTGTCCACTGGAGCCAGGCTCAGGCTCGGCAAGAGTTGAGCTGATCCCCAGTGAAGTGAGTCACCTGTGCATGTGTGAGTTCTGACTTGGCCTAATTGACCAGGAGACCAAGGTCCAAGCAGGTCTGGAGGGCCAGGTCCCTGGACCACTCCACCTCCATCCTGAAGGGGCCTGCAATCAGCCAGTCTTCGATGCGGGTACACCAGACCCCTCAGCACCTCAGGAGGACTGCCACCACTTCTATGCATATAGTGAAGACCTTGGAGCTAAGAAGGAGCCAAAAGGCATGGCCTGGGACTTGTACAGAGTCCTCTGCATGGAACTGAAGGAACTGCCGGTGGGATAGATGGATGGGGACATGGAAGAAGGTGTCCCACAGATACAGGGAGCAGAACCACATGTTCTATTTACCTGGGCCTACCCTGATAATTATGCTCCCATTACCTTTTGGGCTTCCCTTTCCAGGAGTAAAGTGGGCTGGCCTCTTCTGTGGCAAAGCTGCCATAAGTTTCTCCACCAGGACAGACTCAGGTTAATGCAATTCAAAATTCTGCACAATATTTATTACTCTCCATGAAGTTGGCCAGACTGGGTTTGGTGTCCTCTCCTGTTTGCACAAGATGTCAAATGCAAAGAGGAGATCTTCTTCATATTTTATGGAGCTGTTCTAAAATTGTCCACTCTGGACTACTATTAAACAATGGGCTGACCCTCTTCTAGGGCTCTCAGACATATTCACCCTGAAATATGACTTCTGGGGATTTCTCCTCCATTTCGGTGGTGAACAGGAAGTATCATATAAGCTTTAATTTCGCTGTCTGTTAAGAAAGTGGTTCTGAGACATTGGAAAGATTCAGAGGTACCAACATACAGTATGTTGAATGGCTCCTGGAGTTACTTGCTAATTTCAGAACGGAGAGGACTATTGCCAGTCTTTACAATAAAATTAGGAAGTTCGACAAGATCTGGGGCCCGTTACAAACTCTTTACACACTGTAAGTTTAAGCATTCATAGGCCGCTTCCATAGGTACAGTGCTGAGTGTTATTGGCTGTGCTGGGCTGTTCAGGGTGGGTGCTGGGTAGGGTGGGGGAGAATGAATCATTACATACTTTGTACCTGATGTCAGTGGATTATGTTTATATTGTTATGAATAGTTCTCTGTATTGAAAACTTCAATAAAATTTGAATGATAAGAAAATGAACCACATGTTCTGTTCCAAGGACAGAATGATCTGTTTCAGAGTGACCATTCTGAAGGTGTGTGACCCCAGAAATTTGTTCAGGTTGTGCAGATCCAACATGAGGTGCCAGCCCCCAGTCCATTTGGGAACCAGAAAATATCTGGAGGAAAACCCTGGATTGGCTAGTGGGTCTGGGTCATGAACCACCACCTACTTCTGGAAGAGCTGGGTGATATCCTCCTGAAGGGCAGATGAGATGTCTGCAGACACCATGCCCTCCCGAGGGGTGTGGACTCCGCTGGGTGGGAAAGACTTGAAATCCACAGGCAAACCCTGACTGACTATTTTGAGCACCCACCTGTTCATGGTAACACTGTACCAGGTGGAAAGAAAGTGGTGGAGCTGGCCCCCAACAGAAGGATTGAAGGGAGACTGGATGGGCAGGGAGGGGTCACCCCAATCCATCACTGGGCAGGCTTAGTGGTGGAGGCAGAGCCAGCGTAGGACACTGCTGGACCTCAACCACCAGGCATCCGAACCACAGAAGTGACTGACTTAGGCCTGGGGTGCCAGGATTGTTGGTGCCCAGCCAGGGTCTATGGTGGTTTGGCTGCAGCAGCCTGATGGGACTGAAAGGAATTCTTCTGGGGTTTGGAGCCCCCTAATGTCCTTTTTGGTTGAGATGATGGAGTCCAAGGTAGCACTGTATTTCTCAATCCATGTGAGATGACCATCTAGCCCTGGCTTGAACAAGTTGGTGCTCAGGAAGGGGACATCCACCAGTTTGTGCTGGGTATCTGCCATGAAGGTCAAGATCCTCAGCCAAGACCGGCACACATAGCCACAGTTGTGGCCATGAACCCTAGCATGGGAATCACCAATGTCCATCTCCGTCTGAGTTACTGCTTAGAGCACAGCATGGCCTTGGTCCCAGACTTGTGACTGTCGTAGAGGTCAGTCAAGTGCCAAGGAGGACCTTGTCCAGGGCACCCAACCAGGCATGTGTCATGGGGCCATCGTTAAGGCCAAACTTGCACGCCTGAGCCAAGAGAGAGGAGGCACATACACCTTTTGGCTGCATGATCCAGTTTCTTGGATTCCTTGTCAGGGGGTTGTTGACATCCTCAACATTGCCTGTCCAATGGAACACCAAGTCAGCAACCAAACCCATATCCAAAGGGTGTTCGGTGAATTCCGAGACAGAATCCATAGGGACTGCATACTTGTGGGCCATTTGGGCTGATAGAGAAGGTCAAGAGGCTGGACATTACCAGAGCTCCAATGCAGGCCCAAGAAAGGCCTTAGCCACTGGGAATGCGACCCCCCCCCGGTAGTCATCCCAGTTGAGGATTTTAGTGAAGGGATACTTGGCCCTTTCTGCACAGACTCTAACTGGATTCCTGTAGCCTCTCAAATTAGGTGGAGCATGGCCCAGATGGAGGTAGGACCATGGTCCATCGACAAATCCTCACTGAACTCCAGATTCTGAGGCTTAGTTGAAAACCGGCCAACTCCATGAGTCCCTGTTAACCTTGCAGAGCTCGTTGGCCTGAGTGACCATGGCCAACAGCCATCGAGAAAGCCCAGGGATAGTCCAGGCATCCTTGGATGGAGAGCCATCCTTCGGCTGGAGTGGAGGGAGGCTCCACCAGAATGGACAGGGAGGCCAGAATCAGCCAAGCCAGAACAGGTTTGGGCCAAAATGGCAGCTGCCAAGGGAGTGCTAGTGGGGGGCCAGCATTGGCTTAGGTCCCATACCCAAAAAGAGCTGCTGCCACATAAACTCCTCATAGTACTGTCACAATTTGTTGTGGAGCTGATCTTCCCAAAGAGGAAGAAGAGAATGAATTGTGGTGTTGCCACTTCCCCAGTGTCATGAGTGACAGCGCCAACTCCAGCAAAGGCTAGTTGACCAGCTTAGTCATTGACCTTATCCACTGGTGGATCGGATGGTGGGGAGAGGTGGGAGCCAGAAAGGGATGCTTAGGGTCCACCAAAAAGCTCAGTGTCCTCTGGATTATGGACCAGTTTTGGAAGCTGATCTGATCTGCTTTGGGACTGAAGAGTCAGGACCGGAGTCCTGAAGAGGGACGTATCCCTGCATCCTGTGACAGTGGGTTGAGGAAAGTCTTGACAGCCTGGTTAGCCAACATCTCAGCCATCAAGCCTGACAAGAACAGTGTGGAGACCAGCAGCCTGGACAGAGGTGTTGGCCAAAGCCGACTTGTCAATGATGGTCAATGAGACAAGGCTGTGGGAAACTGAGGCTCAGGAGCACTAATGGTCCCACAACCTATGATGTGACTTTTAGCATTCCCTTTGTAGTCTTTTTTGGAGGCTTTAGACCCACGGAAGGGCTCTCCCAGAGGGTAGGAAGGGCTGGTACAAGTCCTGGAATGCCCAAGTGAAAGTGATGCCAAAGTTTAGTGGGACTAGTGCAGACACTGAGGAGGCACCGGCCACGGCCTGAGCTACAGCTTCTTCAAAAGCCACCAACTGATCAGTGGAACCCTCACCTGTAGAGACCACCCGATGGGTGTCCCTAGACCGAATGGGAGAATCCCACTCATTCGGATGGCCAAGAACAAGTCATGCATACTGGTCCTCTAAAGTGGAGGGATGATGAGTGTGAAATAGGCAGCAAGCCTGGGGATTGTGCTTGTGGCCCAGGCAGTAGACGCACATGGCATGAGGGTCAGTGCATGACCAAGCACAGAGCTGCGATGGAGGGAACCTGCTTCTTCCAGCAGAAAGGAAGATCTGACACCGTAAGGCAGTGCTGAGGAGGATAACACCTGGGTTGGTGGGAGGAGCCAGCTTGAAGACCTTTCAGCAAGTCTTAAAGGGAAAGGAATTCTGCCAGAAGTGTGGATAAGTACACCATATCCACGCCTCTAGGAAATATAACATAACATGCATGAAAAAAGTGGAAAGGGCAAAATGAAAGGGGAATGGGGTGGAAAAATGAAAAACAGGAAGGAAATATGGAAGGGAGGGATTATTAGGGAGAGGTGGGCTAGCAAGTAAAGAAAATGAGAGAAAAGTAGATCTTAGAAAAAATAACAAACAACAAAAACAGTTGGATTTAAAGGGTAACCTAAGGATCCCACAATCAAGTGCTCAGTTAGTTCTAATGTACACTTTGGCCCAGATATTCAAAGGGTTAAGCCCGTCCACGATATTCAAGGAAAAGTCGCCACACAAGTACTGATGCGGGCGCATCAGTAATGTGTCTGAAGCACAGGTAGGGAACGTGCCCATGCATAACCTGCACAGCCCGATATTCAGCCCAGGATGTGCAGAGTCATGCATGCACAACCCCTACCTGCGCCAGCACAAAGTTAAGCCAGAAAAAAAAGGAACAAATGATGGCCACCAACAGGTGAGCTGCCGCATTGCAGGGTGCAACACGGCAGCTGCCACCTGTGGGTGGCCACCTGAGTTCCTGCTGCACCTGGTGGTGCCCCCCAATGCCCCATCCTGGGCATCGGTGTCAATATACCCCCCATCCAATATCCCTGGTGGTCCAGTGGACCACTATGTGCCCGATCACGGGCATCAGTATAATACCCTCCCATCCAATATCCCTGGTGGGCCAGTGGACTGCTATGTGCCTGATTGCGGGCATCGTTATAATACCCCATTCAATATCCCTGGTGGGCCAGTGGACGATGCGAGCCATCTGTTTAAATCACACACACCTCACCAATATCCTGGTGGTCAGTGGACCGATCACTGTCCGATCATGGGCATCTGTAAAAAACATAAAATAGTCCCTATTACCTGAGTGGTCTGAGTGTACTCCCTCACCACGCCACTGGGCCCCACCACCTGCTCCCCAGTCAGCTAGCGGGTCTACCCGCTGCCCGCCCATGCTGACAGCTCGTGGGTTGCACGCCCGTTGGTTCACAGCATGAGCCAATGGGCATGAACTCATACTATACTACAGAGTCCAGATATGTGATGATTCATTCACATAATTGGACTAGTAGTATAGTCTGGGCTGCATGCCCAGTGGCTCATGCTGTGAACCAATGTCGTCACAGCCCTCTGAGCTGTCAGTCGGCGGCGCAGATGGCAGGCAGGTGGGTGCTGCTGCCACCGGCTGACCGAGGGGGGAGGGCGTGGGGCCAGTAGGTGGGGAGGGAGTACACTAGACCACCAGGGTAATAGGACTATTTTATGTTTTACAGATGCCCATGATCGACAGTGATCGTCCACTGGACCACCAGGGATATTGGATTGGGGGGGTTATTATACCAATGCCCGTGATCGGGCACATAGCGGTCCACTGGACCACCAGGGATATTAGATGAGGATTCTTAATTGAGACAAATGCCCACAATCAGGCTCATAGCAGTCCACTGAACCACAAGGGATATTAGAGGGGGGTTTTCTTTTAGACGAATGCCCGTGATCAGGCTGTAGGGGGCGTCGGTCCTCGGTGGCTGCTGCCTGGCAGGGCACCAGGCACAAGTCATCGGGATTGGCGCACCTGCATGCTAATGGAATGCAATGGGGCCATAATGACATGCAATGGCCCCATGCACCTTTGCATAAATTATGGCCCCATTTGCATGTCCTTTTGAATATCGCAGGTGCTGTGCTTGGCGCAATGGCACTTGCGCTAGCACATCTCCATGCTCCACTCTGGCCACTTGCGCTGGTGCAGTGCCACTGCACCATGCACAGTGGGGGTGGCTAGGGGGCGATATTCAAAGCTGCTGCGACATAGCGCAGCTCCATTGAATATCGCCCAGGCCACACCCCTGCGCAACAAAGTTGAGCTGCGCCCAGGCTTGCACCACAGCCTGGCGCAGTTTGAATATCCGGGCCAGTGTGTGTAAAAATATTTTGGTTTACTTACTGTTTACTGTAGTATAGTAGACTGCATCAGACTAAGTTTGCTTAGTTCTAGGCTGATATCTTCTGTTTCTACAAATCCCAGAATCACCTGCAGCTGACATCAGAGCAGTAGAATAAATGTCAATATTTAATTAGAGAAGAAAAAGGAACATATTACAAAAACAAATTTGAAACAGCTACAAATTCTATAGATTCTTTGAAAACCATCAGACAGTTACAATCACCTGTATTAACTAGACTCCCTTCTTCATTAAAGAGCCACTGACACCTCAAGAAGAGCTTTGAAAAACATAATATTTGGACAAAAAGCTGCTCTTTTTTCTATTAAATCTGTGTTTCTTATCCTCATAATTTATTACTGGGGTCATATACTTGAAAACAGGATAGTTGTTCCTTGAGGGTTCTTCAGTTCCTTTTGTTTATTCCCAACCTGATATAATACTCTGCTTATTCCCATGGCAACAGCTTGTGATGTCACAACAGAGCATGATTATTTCCAGGAGGGAATAAACTGTTGAGGCAGATGAACTAGTAATACATAATAGAGAGAAGAATATATAGAAGATATATGAAATACAAGCTGACTTGGGTCTAAATATTATTTTTTCCAAAGTTTTCCCAAAGAGGTCAGCTGCAATTTAAGAATAAATGGAGAGCTAATAACTGACCCCAAAACAATGGCTAGAATCCTAAAGAACTTCTTTACAAATCTACCCACACCACCTAGGGATAATCAGAAAACCACTAATAGTACTGACGGTGTAATGCTGAGGGTAAAGTACATGGAACACAAAAGGTCCTTATTTAGATTCAGGATTCTGGACCCAAAAGAAGTATGGAAGCATCTAAAAACATTTGATGCATCTAAATCGGTGGGATTGGATGGCCTGGCGATCAGACTGCTGAGAAATGGAGCAGATGAGGTGACTTTACCTCTAACAAAGCTTTTCAATCATAGCCTGTATTGTGGGACATTCCCTAAACTCTGGAAAACCGCAGAAATAATTCTAGTGTTGAAGGGTGGGGACCCGCAACTGGCAGATAACTACAGACCTATAGCGCTGTTGTCCATTGCTTCAAAGATATTTGAAAAAGAAGTTCACAAACAGGTTTATACATATTTGAGTACAAATAACCTTTGGCACCTCAGCAGTCTGGGTTTACGCCTCTACGCTCCACACACATGGCCTTGGTGGCTTTCATGAACACAGTCTCCTGCACAGTGGAAGATGGTGTTCATGGACCTATCAAAGGCATTTGACACCATGGATTACCCACTGACGTTACAAAAGCTGGAAATTAAGAGATTTAGTGATGAGGCAATACAATGGTTTCATTTGTATTTAAACAGGTGTAATCAAGTGTCAAGCATCCATGGAACAATATCTGAGTTTAATGAAGTGGGTAGAGGTGTGCCCCAAGGTTCTATAATGGGTTGCTTCTTTTCATCATATTCATTGATGAGTTCTCTAGGATCCTTATTGAAAGTGATGTTAAGTTATATGCGGACGATACAGTCTTACTTTGTTCTGCAAGAGATTGTATTACTGCAGAAATAACTCTTTAACAGGAATTTCATAAACTTGAGAAATAGCTAGAAGAGAACAAACTGGTCTTGAATATAAAGAAAACAAACATGATGTTATTTAAACCTAAATCAGGAAAAGGGATTAGTGGCTCACCATCAGATATACTAATAAAATCTATCAGGGGACTGGAACTTGTCCAGGTTAGCTCTTATAAATGTCTGGGTTGATTCAGAGTTAAATTTTGATATTCACATCAATTATGTCTGTACTAAGGTTTCCCAAAAATTGAGGGCCATCCGCAGACATAAATATTGTATGAAATGGGAGACTAAAGAAAAACTAGTACATTCAGTAATAATTCCTTTAATTGATTATGGATGCATTATTCATGGATCTGCAAGTAAATATAATGTACAAAAGTTGGATAGACATTAATATCATTTGGCAAGATTTGTACTGGGCTTGAAAGGTCCATACATCACTTACCATCATTGTAATATGCTTCTTCAACTAAAATGGGTACGTTTGGAATTAAGAAAAGATAGAATAATAAGTAACTTCTTATACACATGTGTAAATGGATTAGCCCCTGAATACCTTATAGTCAAAATGATACCCAACGCATCAGTTTATCCCTTACGAGATATTAAAGGTAGAGGCTTGAAAGTTCCTCACACAAAGACCAAATATGGTAGAATGTGTTTCAATTACGTTGCATCAAACAGATGGAATTCACTTCCCCCAACTCTATGAAATATGTTGATGTACAAATGTTTTAAAACTGCTTTTCTGGAAATGTATCCTTATATGTGTACATGTTAATAATGATCTTAATAATATATGTGAATGTTTGCGTATTAACCCTGATAATAATATATGTGAATGTTTGTGTATTAACCCTGATGTGTATGTTAAGATTTGATATGTGATACATCAATATGTACTGTGTTGTTTGAACAAGATGGCCCTGAAAATAGGCTTTTGCCTAGTGCTTTATCCTGGTAAAATATAACATAAAGTTGAAACTTGAAACTAGGCAGCATTTGGAGATATACTAGTCCTCATACAGGGTGGGGGTGGGGCAGGCTGGGACTATACACAGTGGGAATAGAGTAGTGGCTGCTGATTCTCCATGAATGGTGGTGTGCATGGAGGCGTCTGGTGGTATAGCACACTGCCCCTGGATGAAGAAACTCAAGGAAAAAAATCCATGGCTGACTGACCTGTAGCTGACCCTGGAGCCCTGCCCCCTGTCAGCCCTGGAGCCCTACCTCCTGTCGAGCACCCAGATTATGCTGCCTCATGTGCTAAGGTAAGCCCTGGAGGAGAGTGGGGCAGCAGGGCTGGCACAGTCAGTGTCCAAAAGGCAGCTTGGATGTCATAAGTATAAACATGACTAACTGCAATAAATAAATACATAAATAAATCCTTTAGGTTTCAGAAGTAACCCTGTTCTTCTTGTTAGTACATCTGATCACAATTGGCTTGATGAAACAATATCTCTCCAATTACTATACGTTACTCTTGTCACTTCCTTAAAAAGCTCCCCTTGTACACTTTTTGAATGAATAAAGTCAAGATTTATGTAGACCACAGTATGTGTGCCGATTTTTGTGTTTTCTATATCTATCTCAGAAAGAAATCCATTGCAAAAAAACTATGCATAAGATAGGGATTATTATTAAAGCCACAAAAGTAAGGAAAAACAATGTTAGGGTTTTTTTATCCATTGAGTCCACCCACCTCATCAACCACACATCACCCCTGTGAACCCTACCAAATTAAATGTCAAAGCACAACCTGGGGTTCAAACATTCATTCTGTTTATTTTGTTGTTTGTGTACACTTTGCATTATTCCCTTTGTGACTTCATTTGTCATCTGTTGGTGCTACGGCAGTTCTCAAGACTTCAAACCTCTGTCAAACCTCTAATGTCACTGAGATATACCACTTACCTGCTAGATACCCAGGTGTAAGAGTTATCCTCAGTTATTTTGAGAAAAATTAATTGCTTGTGTCTGCACTATGTAAGTTTTCCATTCCTCCATTTTAAGAATTCAATCTATTGAACTGATCAGACCAGAATATCCCACCAGTGTGAAAAAATGCTATAGAAGCAGACTGGGGAATAAAATGAAGCCTCTGGTTCCCACTGTCCATTTCAGGGCCACAGTTTCAGACCTACTGTGTTAGTTTAGTGTTTTTCTATTGATTGCACCATGTAATATCCCATTATTTGCTATGGGACTCCACTTGGTATGTCCTTCTTTATCAATCTGTTGGTGCTGCAGCAATGCCCAAGTCCCCATGCTACTGTCAAACTTCTTGTCACCATCTTTGAAAGACATCACAACTACCAGTTACATACCAGGTGCAATATTTGCCCTTTATTTATTTTGAGATAAACATGCAGTACTGCTTGTATCAGCTTCTATACAAGCCTTCCATTCTTCCCTTACAAGAATGCAAACTGTTGGACTGATAAGGCAAAATATTTCACCTTTGGGAGGATGTACCGGAGGAGCAGGGTGCATGGGAAGGAACAGGCAGATGATACACTTAAGCCATTGGTTCACCCATGTCTTTTTAATCCTGCTGTGTAATATTACTCTTGTGTGTTTTTTGTTGATTGCACCATTTATTGTTTGCTATACATTACATTTTTGGTTCTGCTTCCAATTTGCTTGACCCAACCTGGCCCAACTGAGCAGAAATGGAAAACTCATCCCCCCTTGTTCAGACTCAAAACAGTCTGTTCTGTATGGAGAGGAAATTGTTAATATGAGGACGGGCTAACTGGGAACTTAACTCATGTGTGACCCCCCCCTCGAAACACAAACACCATTATAATTGGAGAGAAGCATGTCAGGAATCAGGATCTGGGTATCAAGTGATGATAGCAACTGTAAATGAGTGAGTGTCAAAACAGTGACTCATTTACAGCGGTACCTTTGGGCTACCTGTAAGGAAGGTGACCGAACGCGACCGCTACTGTAGGGAAGGCAACCGGAAGGGAAGGGATAGGGAGGAGAAGGGGAGAGATAAGGAAGAGGGCTCATGAGGGGTAGTGTGCCTGCTGCAGCTGAGCTAGCCATGTGGTGTGGTGGTGAGGGTGGTTAGTGTCTGTGCAGCAGCTACTGGCTTTGGTGGAAATTTTTTTGTGCTGCCCTACTTGATTATTTTTTAAAATCAGAGTGTCTCTCCTTCCCCAACATACACCCCCTGGAGTTTGTTATATTTAAGCAGGGGGTATGGGGGGGAGGTGCAGTGCTCCCCCATATCAGCACTATGTCCACTCGCTCAATGTTTGTTTGCCCACTTGTGTATATTGCCAATTTGCTTTTTGGCGATACAGACTTGCCCTAACAATGATCACAGTTTCATGATTGCCATTATCACATGGAACCTGGGATCAGCAGATCAGTGATGATGCTTCAAAGTGAGGACGAGTGGAGTGATGAACTAGTACCCACTGACAGTAGTCAGCAAAGTATTTTGCTGTTTTTGTACTAGTTCCAACAATCTCCATCACTAGCCATGTGTGATAAGCATTGTCAGCTATTAAGCAGCAGCACAACATGGGGAAGAGGTAGTGCATCAAATGTCTTACTGTAAATCATTGTTTAATCATTGGATTCAATCATGCTATAGCAGTTCTGATAGTTTAAAATCTGCTCCACATGTCCTCCATATCCACGGAGGGAGTTCATCGTTTCATAGCCCCTCGGGAGTCATTGTACAGAGTATCTTCATGACACATTTTCACCCATGTTTCAATGGCATGGTTGTAGGAAGGTATGTGTACTGAACTGTACCGTATTTGTGAGGCATTCACTGGCACATGCATCCATATTGCCACTGATATGTGAACCAGTGGGCTAGTCCTGAACTACATGACCATGGCAGTGCACTGGATGTCATTAACTAAATCCAAGCTTTCACACCCTCATGGCAAACAGGTCTCCAAAATGAGTCAGAGAACAGGAGTCGGGCAACCCTGTGTGGAGTGCCTTAAAAAAGACCCCACATACAAGACATATCAAATGCACTGCAAAAGCAGTTCAACAACTAATATACTCCACATTCTCTAACATCAGAGATTCTGATAACTACCAGTGGGAGTAATACAGTCAAAAGTCAGAAACAAAATCCTATCTTTCCTAAGAAGCTGCTCAAAAGCACCTGCCAATTATTTGAAGTTTTCATTTCTTACTCACATTCTTTCTCCATGCTATGATTTGATAAGGGTTCTTGGTTTCAGAAATCAGCTAAGATATGAATCACCTGTGGCAAGACAACTTCCTTCATAGGTCATGAATAGACTATTTTAGCAAGCTCATATGAGATGCAGTTTCACTGCTTTCTCTCTCTCTCTCTCTCTCTCTCTTCTGTGAAGGCCACTCCCTTAGCTTCTAGTATCCACTTGTATATAGAGTTCTGCCTATAAGATGCTCACAGTGGGAACATGCTAAATAGGAAAGGGCCACAGCTTCCTGATAATTTGTTGTTTTAGGATAATCCAAATATAATCAAGCAATGTCTATAATTGTCTGGCAATTACAACCATGTACCATGCCTTGCACACTCTATGAACTTGTTTTAAAAAAATATTTCTGGCCACTTCTCCCACTTGGGGAAGGCATGCAATGCTGTGAAAGTCATGCATTGTCAAAAGAACTGCCACTACATAATCTCAAACAGTAGGTAGTAATTCCATTGAATTTCACCTATTACATGTTAGAATAGTTCCGGTAATAGCAAGTGGTTGTCCATGACATTCTGATGACAAAAAATATTGCAGGCACTGATATCACACTTTTGGCCAGCAACTGATAGCTATTTAAAAGCTTGATTACCAGTCTTGAACCATGTGAAGCAGTCACACCAGAAATCCTCTCTGATACGGTATGCTTAAAGAGCTAGTGTATCTAAAACAGGCAGAAAAGAACATAATACACATTTTAAGAAGTAGTCAGTTGTGAATTTTTATTTCTGAAGTATTTTTCTTTTTCCTTTTGCACGTTAGAAAGTCTACTATGTGATAATTTTGTGCTGGATGTGTGGAACAGCTCTTAGCCTTGCAGCTGACATATCTACCTCTATCCCTCAACTATTCATCAGCATTGTGCTCTCACTGACAGTGACATTACTGGTGACTGACCTGGCAGTGACTGAGTGGCTGTTCCTAAGCAGCAGGGATGTTAGAGTTAGTGAGGTCCCAATTAGAGATGCAGCAAATTTAAAATTTGCTTCATGTGCACTTCGCATTGCCACTCCAGCTACATGGAGTGGGCAATGCAAAATGCTCACTTAGCCTTGTCATTACCACTTTGTGCTGGCATAATGAGAACGCGAAGTAAGGTGAAGTCATTGTTTTTAATGGACTTCACATTCCTCATTATGATTCTAAGTGATCCACTTGGTGTTTCAGACTTGGCAGCCCCCTCACAGATCACATGGCTTACAGTACTGTAAGTCACATGCTCTCTAGCCAGGCAGGAGGAAGTGAGTCACACAGACAGTTTCAGTTTCTCCTGTGCAGACTGAGAGAAAGGAGTGTGTGTGTACTAGAGAGAGGAGTGTTTTTTTGATTGCAGAGAGAGTTCAAATTTAATACTTAAACCAACGGCTTTTTTAAAAGCTACATTTTTTTGCCTTTTCTGTACTGTTTTTACTTAATTTGTTATTTCTGTAAATTTTATTTTTCTTACCTACTTAGTTGTTTGTCTGTGTGTGTGTGACTGTGTGTGTGTTGTGTTTGTGTCATGAGATGGAGCAGGGTGAGGGAATGTCTGGGGTGGGGGCAGCTCTGGGAGAGCGTGGTAGTATGCGTCATCGTACCGTGCACATGCGTGGGGGGCATGGGCGCCCATTTGTGTTGGACCCCTCTAAACTTCTGAGTGTCCAACCCCCGGAAGCAGGACCAGCAGTGCCTCCTGACTCTGAGGCAGTTCAACCACCACCACCAAGTCCAGCACAAGATCCTTTGGAGCAGGATGTGCCTGTTCCTCCAGGTCCAGGTGTGGATCCCACCATCAGAACTGTTGAGCAGTGTGAGCAGCCTACTGCCAGTTCATCTGGACCTCACCTGCCTGTGCCTGGTCCTCCCCACACCTCCATTGTTTGGCAGTTTTTTGACTGTGTTGGTGGGGACAGCAGTGTGGTTAAGTGTTGCCTATGTGCGGTGGAGGTGTGCTGTGGCCCCTGGGGGAGTCACCTGGGGACTGGGGGCCAGCGCACCCATATGCTTAATCACCACAAGTTGGAGTGGCATGCTGCCACAGAACAGACCATGTCTGCACCTGCTGGCTGTTCCGTGGCAGAAGGTGCCGCTGTGCATAGCAGGCGCGGCATCCCTAAGAAGAGGAGGGCCACAGCAACACTTGTTGCTCCACCAGCACCCCCACCACCACCACCAGCAGGTCAGCCTGTCGAGGGAGTGGACGCCAGAGAAGTGCGTCTAACACTGTCTGACTTGGCAGTTCTCTGGAGTGCTGTTGAGGAGAACAGCGAGAGGATGAGTGCTGTGGAGCAGTGGCTGGATGACATACAGGGACATCAGCTTCGAATTATGTCCATGCTGGAACTGCTGCTGGATCACCATAGGATCCCACATTAGTTTTGTTTCCTCATGCCATGTTCCCCCCACACCTTCCTTGCTGTGCCATAAAATGTATTCCTCCACCATCCCTGACCCTTGTATGTAATTATGCCCTTTTTTTGCTGTCTTCAGTATGCGTTACACTTTGTATTCTGGGGCCCCTTCCTTCTGTTAAGTGTCTGTGTGTTTTGTGTATGTGCGCTGTTTTGGTGCCTCATTTTTCTGCATCCACAAAAGACATCTGTCTTGTGTCCAGAAAATTGACAAGTGGTAACACACTGAAATGAGACTGTTCCAGCACATACAAAGTCCCCCAGAATTTATGGCGCACTCATTCATGCGCACAACAGTGGCACAGAGTCCCCAGATTTTTTCTGCAGGCCCAGAATGCATCCTTCATGTGTCCAGAAAATTGACAAGTGATAACACAGTGAAATGAGAGTGTTTCAGCACATACAAAGTCCCCCAGAATTTATGGCGCACTCAGTCATGCGCACAACAGTGGCACAGAGTCCCCAGATTTTTTCTGCAAGCCCAGAATGCATCCTCCTTGTGTGCAGAGAAATGAAAAGTGATTATCTCAACTGTATTGAAAGGTGCCCTTTGGATGTACAGTAATAGTAGCCTTGGTGAGTAGATATATATATATATATATATATATAGTTGTGTATTTTGTAGGAGATGATGGGGGGGTTGAACTTGACATGTATTCATGCTATTGTTCAGCATCACACACAGGTGACTCCATCTCCGAACTGTTGCTGTGCACCATCCAGTGCTCAATGAGAATTTTTGCACTTAAATGGAACTGGATAATTCTCAAGCACATGAAGGTAAGTATTTTTTTTGGGGGTCATATTTTCAGTTTTGTCTGTAATGGTTTGTTATTTTTTTATTTCTTCACAGATTTCATCAGTATCCTTCTGGAGTCCAGTTCTTAATGATGGTCATGGTCATGGAATGAAACGACTTCTGCGTGTTGCATGTGTGCCCAAGCTCGGGTCAGGGAGGGGTGTGCCTGATCATGTTGAAGAACGTTTTGGATCAGTCCCAGTGGTGGTGGTCCAGGGTGGGCAGACAGACTCATGGTGGCAGCAGACTTGGATAACATCAGTCCCGGTGGTGGTGGTGGTCCATGGGGGCAGACAGACTCATGGTGGCAGCAGAATTGGATGACATCAGTCCGGTGGTGGTGGTCCAGGGTGGGCAGACAGACTCATGGTGGCAGCAGACTTGGATAACATCAGTCCCAGTGGTGGTGGTCCAGGGTGGGCAGACAGACTCATGGTGGCAGCAGACTTGGATGACATCAGTCCCGGTGGTGGTGGTCCAGGGGGGCAGACAGACTCATGGTGGCAGCAGACTTGGATAACATCAGTCCCAGTGGTGGTGGTCCGGGGTGGGCAGACAGACTCATGGTGGCAGCAGACTTGGATAACATCAGTCCCGGTGGTGGTGGTGGTCCAGGTGGGCAGACAGACTCATGGTGGCAGCAGACTTGGATGACATCAGTCCCGGTGGTGGTGGTCCAGGGTGGGCAGACAGACTCATGGTGGCAGCAGACTTGGATGACATCAGTCCCGGTGGTGGTGGTCCAGGGTGGGCAGACAGACTCATGGTGGCAGCAGACTTGGATAACATCAGTCCCGGTGGTGGTGGTGGTCCAGGGTGGGCAGACAGACTCATGGTGGCAGCAGACTTGGATAACATCAGTCCCAGTGGTGGTGGTGGTGGTCCATGGGGGGCAGACAGACTCATGGTGGCAGCAGACTTGGATGACATCAGTCCTGGTGGTGGTGGTCCGGGGTGGGCAGACAGACTCATGGTGGCAGCAGACTTGGATAACATCAGTCCCGGTGGTGGTGGTCTGGGGTGGGCAAACAGACCCATGGTGGCAGCAGACTTGGATAACATGAGTCCCGGTGGTGGTGGTCTGGAGTGGGGGGTGGCACACTGCCTTTTAAATACTGCAGTTAAAACCTGCCAACATTAACCACATCATCATCCTCATAAAGAAAACTGCCCTCACAGTCATCAATGTCTGAAGTCTGACCACTGGGAAATTCTTTCTCCATTGTTTCATCAACTACATCAGTGGTGGGCCATTTCAGGCAGCTATTGCCAGTGCCACTAGGATGCTCCATTTCCACATCAGCAAGACCACCATGACTAGGCCGGGGTACGAATACCAAGGTTACAGTCTGTGCTGTTATGTGCCTCTCATTCATTTTAATGAATGTTAGCAAACTAACATTTGCAGGAGACAGGTTTCTCCGACGATCCTGACTATTGCATCTGCTGAACTGAATACCCTCTCAACACTTACACTGGAGGGTGGGCATGTGAGGTACTTCAGTGCCACTGCAGTCAGCTCTGGACATTCACTGACCTTTCCACTCCAGCACAAAAGAGGATCTTCACTTATTGTCAGATGCCTGTTTTCAAACAAATATGACTCAACCATTCTCTGTGCCGCACTAAGTCCGATTGCTGATGCATCAGCCTGTTCCCCGGAATCATTGATGTCACAAATACCCACTTGGGACAAAGCCTCCCAAAGCAGGTTGATGCCAACCACTTTGGATGACAGACCACCTGGAACTACAGTCCCCTTAACCTTGCCTGATATGCTTGCTGGTCCTCCAGCTACACCTTCAGCTGGATTATGCTGCTGAGGTTTGCAAACCTTGGCATGTGACTTCTGTGCCTCATGAACCAAGTGAACCAGTTGACCATTGATATTTTTTACCTGTTCAGGCCCTCCCTCTAGTACTGATGCAATTCCATGTTTGTATCGTGGGTCCAGCATTGTTGCCATGGCAAAGTTGTCACTATGCTGAATGCTCACAATGTGATGATTCTGGTTGAATACTGTCAGCATGTGTTGCAGCAACATACTGCTTCCACCATCTCCGGCAACATCAAGGCTATGCTGTACATTCACCAATGTCTGCCTCAGCACCCGCAGCAGTGGAATTGATTGGCTAATGGAGGCAGACTTGCCACTCACTGCCTGTGTGGCATGTTCAAAAGGCCACAAAATTGTTATTACAGAGTCCATGAGGTGCCACTGTTCAGTCGTCATAGACATGGAGGCCCCAGGACTGTCACGGTTAGTGTGCATAACAAGATATTCTGTGATGGCTTTGTATTGTTCATACAACCTCTCTGCCATGTATAATGTGGAGTTCCATCGGGTGACAACTTCCAGCTTCAAGCAGTGCTGAGGCAGGCTGTTTTGTATCTGCAACTGCCGCAGTTGGTCACGGGCCCTTCCAGATCTTGAAAAGTGAGAGCAGATACATCATGCAATGGTCAGCATTTCCCTTATGTCAGGATGCTGCAGAAACTCCTGAACCACATGATTTAAACAGTGGGCCATGCATGAAACACGAAAAAAAACACCATTCGTGATGCATTTCACCACATTTGACCCATTGTCACTTGCTATGAACCCAGCTCTCAGGGATAGAGGGTTTAGCCATCTGTCAATTTCAGTCAGTACCATGTCCAATATGTTCTCACCAGTGTGTGAACAGGTCACACTGCATAGCAATTGTTGAATGCTGGCGAATTCCAGGAAGATTGCTACCGTGACAATCCACCTTCCTGTACTGATTATTCACACTACCAGCATCACAAACAACCCCAGCACCTGCGCCCAGTGTGCAGTTATACACAGATATGAACTCCCCACTGTTTTGACACTTGTCCGCATATCCATACTTAAATGGATGAATGGAGAGAAGGAATGTTGAAGGGCATGTCTTACTGAGTCTGAGACAATGCAGAACAACTCAGGAACAGCACTGGTAGAAAAGTATGTCCTGGATGGGACTTTCCATTTTGGACAGACACGGGCAGCAAACTGCCGGAACCCAGAATTCTCCACAAAGGAGAAGGGCAAAAGATCGATTGCCAACATTTCCGCTACAGCAGCATTAAGTTCACGTGACACTGTATGATTGGGGTCATACATCAGCTTATGCAAAAACACTCTGTAATGTGGGCTGCCTTAAATGTTTTACAGGGTGTGTGTTGGTCACAAATGGTTATGCTCTGTGATGAATGGCACTGGCAGGGGGTGGAGTGTGGACATTTGATGAAGACGGTTGCACAGGTGATGATGACAAACCCAGAAATTATGTTATTTTTCCGAATTTGCCAACCGGGGTTGATGTACCACTTACATGAGACATACTGCATTCACCACCACCACCACAAAAATTGCTACTCTCACCAGCACTGGACAACATTTCAAAGTCATTATGGTCCTCCACCTCATCATCATCATGCCTGTAGTAATCCTCTGCTCTTATTGCCGCACTACTGCACACGTTTAATTTCCTACTGGGCTTAACAGTCATGGAAGTGGATAACATGCTGGCTATGGTTGCCGCCGGTGATATGGGTGAATGACCCAGTCTGGTATTAGCTGCCAGCTTGTGCTGGGTCCACAGAGCCAAGTGCCTATTCTTAAAATGCGTATGCTGTCCTCCTGTCCCAAGATGGCTCCTCTTTTTACCTCGACTCACACGCACATGGCAAACCTGGCAGATTGCAACTGAATCATCATTTGCATATTGAACAAAAAAAATCCCAAACAAGGGAATGTGATGCTCTGCTTTTAACATGTCCATGATGATGTGGCTTATTTAAGTCTGTTATTTTAAGCACTGAAGTGGGGGGGCATGTGATGTTTCTGGCACTGCACACCTGGACTGCAACGGACAACCACGACTACCTATCATATTGATTACTGGGTAGCCATCATCATCATCATCATCATCCACTAAAACAGGTACATCACAAGTTTTTCCGGGGTGATTCCTGCAAACAGATTCAGAAATTTCAGACACAGACACTTTTAATTTCTTTTTCTCCAGTTCCCAACTGGGGTCAATTAAATCATCATCATTTTCATCAACGTCACTGTCACACACATCCACATCTTCTGCTTGGATGCTAACATATGGACTGCATGTTGCAACAACAGCAACATCATCATCATCAGCATCATCACATTCATCATCAGCATCTACACCTATCACGTAATATTTTTTCACCACACTGTGAATCACTGTTGCATGGAAAATGAGTGACGTTAAGTGCCACGGTGGATGTAATATCACATTGTATGCTATCGTTGACATGATCATCAAAATCAGGTTCCATTAATGGGATGTTACTGGGAAGTATAACATCATCTATGCTGTCACTCACTTGCACTGCTTCACACTCAATATGTTTGGATACGGTACATTGGTCGGAATTGGAACTTGACGCAACAATGCTAATACTACCTCCACCACCACTAACACCAGTAACACTAACACCACCGGCTGGGAAAACATCATCTCCTCCAACTATCAGTGAAGCTACTGATTGGGCTGTAAAAAACATTGCAGGAGAAATACCTTTCCTCACATCACCAATGCACTTCTCTGTCCGCATACTACTACCATGCCTACAGATCCTCTTACTGCCAACATTGCCATGGCCAGAAACAGCTTTACTTGTATGTCTCTTTGCAAGCATTTTGAGGGATCAACCACAATATTATTATCAAATTCAGATTTTGATACGTTCACTTTCTGACTGGAGGGTCGCTACTCGCTACTATCGCTAGCTGGATGTGAAGCAAAATAAACAACTGTGGCTTCAGCAACAGATAAGGGGACTGCTGTGTTGTGACACTGTCACGGAATTAAAACAACTTCAGTAACCAGTGGTGCTGACGGGGTCACAAAAACAATCCAGTCTGGTAAAAAATATCTTTTCAACGTGTGGGGGGGCACTGAATACAGACGGTGCTGATTTTTACAGCACTACAAGCAGCAACACTAAGAACAGAGAACACTATTGCAGTACAAAATCAGGCAGCTGCAGTGGATAGCAGGTTCACACTGCTGCGCTTAGTTGCACTTACACTGATCTGTGTCACAAATTTTAAAAGGTGTATTATATTTGAAGGATGCAACACTGCACGCACAACACAGAACACTTTGTGTACAATGCTGAACGTGGAATGCGATGCAAATGCAAAAGTTCAGTGTACTCAGTGCCACATAATGTAAATTGGTAATTTAAACAACCTGACCTTATGAAATGCTGCACCACATTCACACAACAAGCAGCAAGAAAATTTGTACTATCACTGGCAATTTTACTATGTGTACAGTAGCACAGTTATATAACAAAAATATTGCCAAAACACAAAGAAATCACTAGTTCTCCAACTTAAATCTACCTACACACAGATACGCCCTTTTCCCACACAGCACACTTCACTGTCTTTCACCACATGCACTCAATGTTGTAAACTTACATTCAAAATCCACACACAAACAAAAATGTTCGATGATGTGAGCACAGGAGGGTTTCCTACAGTCGATGAACTACAGTTGGATCCCCTCAAAAAGCAAAAATGCTTTTTGAACAGCTTTTAAAAGATTCCTACAGACAGCTATCAGAGCACACTGTCTCCTACTCCTTCCTACTCATACTACCTCGAACTGAAGCTGTGCTGATCAATATAGAGCCCATGTGACCTGAACTCCCATGAATCACTGCAAAATCCTCCTTCGGAGCTCAAAAACAAGGCAAAGTGAGGGAAGTGAACTGCCACCAATGTACTTCACCTTAAAAATTGAAAGAGAAGTGACCAGTGGGTGGAATGTAGCAAGTAGCTGTTTTCAATGCACTTGACGTTCCTCATTATAATGTGAAGTACTCTGCTTTTGCATTGCGGAGCCTCTGCGAATCCACCTTTGCTCCGCAAATCACTTCGGGGAGCGGATTGAGCCCACTTCGCCCACCACTAGTCCCAATGCTGATGATGTTGTGGGTGTGTGTAGGGAGATGGACATAGATATGTCACCTGCCAGATAGAGTGCTATCCCACACATCACACCTACTGACATCAGGTAAACAATCTTCTAATTAACCAAAGGAAAAAGAAAAAGTACCTCAGATATAAAACGTCATGGTTGACTGCTTTTAAAAACTAATATTAGTTTTAGGCAGTACATTAGCTCTTTGAGCAAGATTATATCACACATTTGATCTCTGGTTGTTATTCTGCAACACATAGCAGCTGATTTCCTGGAAAAGGAGGACAACAGTAATAGTGTGTGTGCAACAAACTGAAGACCTGTAGAACACACTGGCAAATGACAAGATACTGAATGCATGTTTGAAATGGAGCACTAGGTGGTGGTGTCATTTCATAACTAATGCTTCAAAGACGAAATGGAACTGATTCTCCCCAAAGGATCAGACACCGAGAAAGGGAAGGCTATTTTACAGCATTTAAACATGTTAGTGAGCTGCAGAATGCCACTGAATTAGAAAGGGTAAATTTGCCCAGTGAAAAAGGAAAGGACAATCAACAGATGGAGTTATTGGAAAAAAAGGCCAGATCAGCATGAAAAAAATAACTCTGGTTTCTCAGGGGCAGGAGAAATCTGTCTTCACCCACATGTAGCCCTGACTAGACCAGCCTAGTTGGGCAAAGCTCAAAACTGTCCAGAATGGTGTGAACCACTGTAAGTACTATGCTGCAGGAGGACTTCACAGACAAAATTGTCCTCACTGTAAGCAGGGATCCATTAATTTTCTCACAAAGAGAAATTACAATGTTGCCATCCTTGGCAAAAGCTGCATCTGTTACCTAAGTTCCTCTTGCTCCAGTGTGAGTCTGAAGTGCTGCTAGAAGCATTGTGACAGACAAGAGAATACTCTTCAGTGTCACCGATGTTCATTGGCTTGCCTTCCTGAAACTTAACTTGTTGGACTTCCACCTGACACTGCAGACGACCCGGCTATCAATGTATTATTAATGTTCTTATTTATTTATAAAGCACACATTGACAAAATATCAGTTTACTGTGCAACAAATAATTAATTAGAGAACAATCATACAAAGAACATACAGAATAGAAATTTTAACCATAAGAATGATTCATGCAGATATACTATTACCTGGAGTACAGAGGCAAATTCATTAAAAGTGCAGAATAAGCATCAAAAGTAGTTTGATGTGCTTACACAACTTGGTATGATGTATGCTTGTATGACTTATATACATTCTGGCTGTTCAGCTGTCTATCCATGGGACAAATCACCGTGTCAGGGTATGACAGCGCAGAACAGGTACCACAGGAATGATTCACTTGGCTAAAGGTAGCTTAGGAAGAAGCCCACAGGAAAGAGAGATGAGCTGCTGGAGGAGGATGAGAGGATGATGGTAGGGCAACAAAAGAAACAATCCTGGAGTAGCCAGGATGAACGGCCTTTTAAGGCCTGATGGGGAAGTGGTATATTGCTCCACCCATCGAACTACAGGTGTAGCCTTGCAATTTGATGTGCTTACACAACTTGGTATGATGTATGCTTGTGTGACATAGATAGATTGTGGCTGTTCACCTCTCTATCTATGGGATATACTGTACCAACCTGTAGTGGTAGGATAACGAGGAACCCTAGAGGAGGTTCCACCCCTATAGGTGCTGTGGAAATGATTCCCTTGGCTAAAGATAGCTTAGAAAGAAGCCCAAAAGTGTGCCCAAAAGGGTGTTGAGCATCAAAGGAGGCAAGGAGTCAGAATGAGATCAAGTACAAGAATGGAGGTCGATAGATGAAGATAGGCAGGACGGGAGAGGAACAGGAGGTGACTAGGAGAATTTGTGGATTGGAATCCAACACAAAGCAGGAGGTGGGACTTTCTAAGGAGAGAGTGGGAACAGCCGCGGCCACCATCCAACTCCATTCAATAGTGGAACCTAATGACGGAACCTATGAAAGCACTAACCCTATCTAATATTATATCCATCAGCATGGAGGAGAGGAAAACCCCCCTTTGAGGAGGAAACCTTTGGGGATTCAAGACCTAGGTCACCTTCCCTCCAGGCTGAAGGGTATTTTGGTTAGTGATGGCTCAGCTATGCAATTTAGAGTTGAGATCAAGGGAAGAGGAACAAATTCCAATTTGGAGAAAGCTCTCGCTCTGTCCTTCTGACAGGAAAGCTGTTGAGGGTTGTCAGCGATGTCTCAGCAACTAGATGCCCAAAAGCAAGGGATGAGAGAAATAACTGCTGAGGCATTCAGCCAGCTGACATGAACCTATGAAACAGACCAGGTGAACCAGAGGCAGTCAGATGGAGAATAGCGTAGATGGTGCCTCTGAACCCACTTGGGCAGCTAAAAGGGCTCCGCTGATGAGAGCCGCACCCCTCACAGCTGGAAATCATAAATTCTGCATCCACAGGTGTCACCAAATTGAAGGATGACTGAAGGTCCGCCATGAGCGGAGACATTCTCGCTACGAGCCAGGGAGAAGGACCCCGCCCTGAGATTTGCATGCTCTAGATGTGAACTTCATGGATGCAGAGTGAGAATATCAGCTATAGGCTAGCCCTGAGCCATGGAGCAATGGACATGGACGGCATGTCTCCGATTGGAGAACAGGTTTAGTCATGGTAGCATGAGATCCATATAAGAGGTACACTCGAGTAGGTGACGTGAACACATAGACCTACAGAGAGGTTGGACTGAGTGAAGAAGACCTTGACATAGGTCATGAAGAGGCTGAATGTGATTAGTAACCACAGGAGTGCATGCCAACTGGGTCCATTGAGAAGCCAAATTAGGAGTGAGTCGAACTGTATGAAAGTAGAAACAAGAATGGCTGGGTGAAGCCCTGCAGCTGACAGGTGAGGTACGAAGTACCAGGAGTAGTGAGGTAGGAACTATGAAGTTGGAAGGGATGAGTGGAGGTAAGAGATAAATATACGAGGTGTGCTGATGGAGGGAGCCTTGAAGATTGGCATTTACTGCAGAATGGGAATGAACGAGGCAAGAGGGAGAGAGACAATGATGGCCAGGCTAAGCCCACAGCCAATAATGAGTTGAGAAGTCGATACAGGAGGAGAGGATGACTGAGAATGAATGAACGAGAAATGATGGTGGACTGAAAGCCTTGAAGGCTGGAACAGTTAAGGTGAGGTATGAAATGGACGATGTATGATAATGGAATGAAAACCTTGAAAGCCAGTACGGTTAAGGTGAGGTATGAAATGGACGATGTATGATAATGGAATGAAAGCCTTGAAGGCCAGTACGGTTAAGGGTAGGTACGATGGCATGTAGAGTATAGGAAGGATGTGGTTCGGTAACAATGGAGGTTGACATGGAGTGGAGGATATACGAGTTAAATGGTCAAGAACGTAGGACTAGGTTAAGAGGAGGATATGAATAGGTATGGTGATGGCAGGACAGAGAAACATCTCCAAAAGAAAGCATGGGAAGAGGAAGGAGAAGAGCTGAGGGTCAAGGGAGTGGTGGAAGGTGGGAGTGCAGTAGCCATGAAGGCTGGAATGTGCATGATAAAGTGAACTAGTGAAGGTTAAGCAAATGGAGTGCAGCTGACCTGAACCAAACAGTCATGTAAAACAATAAGATAATCAATTGATTGAATGCCAGCAGCTGTAACTGGGCTGACATGTCTTGGGGTGAAACTGTTGTAGGTAAGAACACAGTAATAAGTAGGTAAGGAAATGTCAAATGTACGAATATGTCCAATGCCCAGGAGTCCCAGGTAGGACCAGCATGAATTACTAGACAGCAATAAACGGTCAATAGGGCAGGAAACCCTAAAAGAAATGGAGAACCAAAGAACAGGCATGGTGCGGGTTGATGGGGAGAATAAAGGAGGAGGTAGGGACAAGAAATGCAAGTGTAGACAAGAAAAAAATGTATGAGGATGAAGGAACAGAGGAGTGCAGCAACTATGGAATCCCAACAGGGAAAGCCACCTGCCCCGGCAGTTAGATAAGGAGCGCATACCTAGAACAGGAACTGGGAACCAACTGACCATCGGGAGAAGCCAAATAGAGCCACTGCATCCCAGAGAAGAGTTGCACAGAAGAGGAGACTGAAGGGATAAAAGCTGGAATGAGAGGCCAAGGGAAAAGGCAAGCCAGTGAGTCGGCAGTAAATCGGGCACCGTGCTGTGGCCGGAGGGACTAATAGAGCTCTAGAAAGACAACACAATGGCAGGGAGAAGTGCTCCACAACGAGAAGGAGCCAGAAAGAGTGAACCCAATGGGAGAAAGGCAGTAAGGGCAAATAGAGGGTAGGAGGGGCGGGACATGAAGGGGAGTCATAGACGAGACTCAGGAGGAGCCAGGGAGTGACAGGGATAGAAGTGAGCCAGGGAAGGTGCCAGTCCAAATCTCAGAAGAGGGAGCAAGTAGAGCGGAGATGGAGAGAGAGAGCCCCAGAGCCAGCGACTGCAGGAAGGAGTGAGCCACAAGACAGAGAGTGGGGGAGAAAGGGGTGAGGAAGGGACATAATGAAATGACTGGAGAATGAGCAATGGGAAAACACAGACAGGGAATGAACCTGCATCCAGAGGTGCTGCAAGAAACAGAGCAACAGAAGAGAGGTAGGAGGATCAGGGAACGAGTGAGGAGGAGCAGCACCTCTGGCCACAATGAAAGAAACAATCCTGGAGTAGCCAGCAGGAGGGCCTTTTAAGGCCTGATGGGGGAGTGGTTTGTTGCTCTGCCCATTGAACTACAGGCATAGCCTTGTGTAACCACCTCTGTTCCCCGGGGTTACTAGAGTCCCAGTAAGACCTAGTGGTAGGCAGGGAAGGCAGCTTGTGAAACTCCAGTTAAATGGATTTCACACTGTCTCACTCTGTTCTCAGTCTCAGCTGAGACTGAGGGATGACATCATTTAAAACTGTCGCAGCTGCATAAGCCACATTGGAATGTTGCAGTTGGAGGTTAGAGTAGAACGTTGGGGAATTTGATGTCAGTCTGTGAGTTCAGTAGAGTTCTGTTGCAGTCAGTAGTAGAAGAGGTGCTCTGCTGTAAGCAGGCCCTCAGAGCTCTAAGCTCTGTCAAAGAGCTATTTTTTGTTGTATAGGTGTGTGTTCTCACCTGGAGAGGAACACAATAAGAGCACATTGAAGTGGTGGAGACTGCTTTCAGTGGTTCAGGGCCCCATCCCTGAGGGGATGGGGAAGGAATCAGCCTGCTACTAGGGTAACCCCCTGGTCCAGCTAGGGAAAAGAAGCTGCCTGATTTAAGTTCGTGCTGAGGCACCAGAAGCTCTGGACGAGAGTTCTTTGAGGAGAAAATGCCTGTGGGGCACCTGCAACCAAGGGGTGAGTTCGCTCTGCTAAAGGGCCATGTGTTTTCACCTGAATCAAAGATGAAACTAAAGGGACTGTGCTGTAGGGTCCAGGAAAAGACAGCCAAGTACAGTTTGGAAGATGTGGGTTGGACTGCTTAACTCTGTGGGGGTCTACAGTAATGGACACAGCCACTTACGGTCCAGAGAAATGGCCGGGTATGAATTATGGGAGCGAGAGGTGGGAGACCCTCCATCAGTAGTAACCAAATTCACCTTTACGGATTTGCTCTGGGACACCTGTTGCTTTCTCTCAGGTACTTGGCCAGTGCCTGAGGAAAGTACCCAGATGTGGGATTCATGAGGAAGATTCCCTTATGGAGCAGGAGTGCTCATATGTGGTTTAGGGAGCCACCAGTAAATGTTTCCATGTTATACGGAAAGTGTCCAAGTGTCTGGCAAGGGAGCTGAGCCAGGGAAAACCCAGAGCAGCATACAAGTTTGGGCTGTGTGCCCAGTGTGTTTCAGAGCCTGAGGGATAAAGTGATGAGGATGTGTTCTGGTCTCCTTAAATCTGCATTACCAGGAGTGTAGCCCCATGGGGGTCCATCTGTGCTTTGTTTATTCTGTTGGATGTGAATAAAAGCCACACTTTAGAATCCCACTTCTGGTATTGGACATTACAGATATTGCTTCCTGTGTCCAGAGTTACTTGGGTGCCCCTGTTGCAGAGTAGCCAAACCTAGCCAAAATGCAGAGTGACATATTCCTCCCCAAACCCAGCCCACCAGGTAGAGCTGTCAAGATAGAAACGGCATACCTGGGTGGGGGTTACACTTGCAATCATACAAAAACACCATAAGGGCTCAGTGAAAACTAATCATGGACGGACTGACAAACATCCAAAGAAATGAATTCCACAGAGCTGGCTGAAGATGAGAACATTTTCTAACGACAAGCCTGTTAAGTCTAGAATGCAGAACAGACAGAAGGTCAGCATCACTAGAGCAAAGAGCATGTGAACGTATGTACTAAAAAACAATCAGCTAAATAAGAAGGTTTACCAGCAGAGAACAAGAACACCAGACTTTTAAAATGCAACCTAAGAGTTAAGAGAAGTCAATGAAGAGATTTTAAATTGGAGTTACAGCATCACAACATTCAGCACCAGAAATCCCCCAGGATTGTTATGACCCCAAAACATTTATGAAGTCACAAACTGGAAGATAGAAAGGGTTGGTGGAAGAGGAGGTGAAGCAGCGTAACAACATTATCATTTGCCTGTTTCAGGACAACTATGAGGGAATCATCAAAACATTAATTCCCATTAAACTGGAGGTTTAGTGTAAGTACTCCACCACTCTGCACTTCACTGCAGAGCATTTAATGGCTGTTTGGCTACAACTATAAAAATAAAATACTCATATTTTGGGTTAGGACCACTTCAAAAGTGTCCATAGTTGCTAGAAAGCATATTTAATTAAAATGAAAATCTCACCAAATCAGAAGTCCTGCCCGTGGCACTTCCGGTTTTCCACAGACAAAAGAAAGGAACCTTGGGTGATCATATCTGATGATCTCAAGGTGGCAGGGTAGTGTAACAATGCAGCAGGCAAGATGAGCCGGATGCTAGATTGCACAGAGAGGGGGACATCTAGCAAGAGAAGAGAGGTGGAGTTGCCCCTCTATCTCTTTCACTTGTGAGATCCCACCTGGAGTACTGTGTCCACATACAAACAGATGAGAGAAAGAAGTAAGTGCCTCAGCTAGGACTTGAACCCAGGCCACCGAAATACCATTCCAGTTACATTACCAGCTGCGTATTATTCACTAGTGAGGCCCCACCTTGAGTACTGTGTCCAGTTCTGGAGGCCGCACCTCCACAAACACATCGACAGGGTGAAAACAGTCCTGAAGAGGCCTGCTAAAATGGTGTGGCGGTTGTACAACAAACCATACAAGGAGAGGCTACAGGAGCTCAATATGTACTCCTTAGAGGAGAGAAGTGCAAGAGGGGACAAAAGTTTGATGGGTGGAAGTTTAAGAAGGATGTGAGGAAATACTTCTTCAGAGAAAGGGTGGGGAAACCTGGAACAGTTTGTCAGAGGAGGTGGGGGGTGAAGACAGTGGATAGTTTCAAGGGTATACCATTATGTGGGCAATGTAATTAGGACACCGCAATTAGGGTGCTGCAACCAGTTCATCTGTCATACTGGGGAACTAGATTTTGCAGCGCTTGGCGGGGATGGCACAATAGGGGTGTTGCGCCCCGTGCACCATACACCTCTGACTTGGAGGTGATTATAATATATACAGAAAAAAAAGTCACACTAAAGTGTTCTGGGGTGCTCTATGACAGTTTTAGCAATTATGTTCAAAGAGTCATGGCACTCACGCAGAGCACACACTTGGAAAAAAAACAGTCCAGCAACCTCTGTGTTAGTATTGCTTCAAAGTCCATTTATTTTGCCAAATATAAAATAGCCATACAGACCCGCACTTGGTTGGAAAATCATACACCAAACTTCTAACTTTTCATCTCTTTGCCAAAGATAGCACCCCCTATGCAAGACTTGCTTAAATAACAAATAAGAAAAGTCACTAGTGCATTGCTTCAAATCATTACTAAAAGATACAGCACAAAGTAAGATACCTGTTACATGCCAAAGAAACCAATTGCTAATAAATAGAAAACAGTTAGGACAAAAGTATTGTTTTATATATACATAAAGTGACCATTAATTAGTGTATAAAGTGCACAGCAACATCAGTGCAAACAAAAGTGCATAGTACGGAGACATATTTAAAAGCTCACTCTACTAAATCAGACATAGACAGTTATAATCAGCTTCACACTGTAAGAGTAACTTTGTGTCTATTTACTTTATATTTAAACTTGATCAAGTCCGATTAAGAGTGAGTGAGTGTGAGTGAGAGAATAGGAGGAGACAGAGAAGGACTTCTCAGCAGAAGGGAAATATATTGGATTTATACTCTTGGATCATATAAGAGCATGGGTTTTAATGAGCAAATAGAACTAAAACCGTTTTTGGAAAACAGATATTAATTTATATTTATTTTTCTTTTTTTCTGCAGGTACTATCTAATTTTGCTCACAGTATTGCACGTCAGTAAGTGTGGTATAACCCTCATCATCTGTAAGTACCTAAAGTAACAAGGACCTTGTAAGAAGACTGTCATGGACAAATATTTTGACATGATGCCTTTTCTCCAAGTAAGATTATGTAGGACACATATGCCAAGAAATATACTGGCGTGATTTATACATCATCCCACTTTCCATATATTGGCCCCCCTTTTTCTCACCCCTTCCATCCCCCCTCCCCCCATAGTTATCTTTCATCCACTATCTAATTTCTGGATTTTTATATCAGCTGTACTAATTCTGGTACCAAATAAATGCATTTCTTTTATCTTTCATAGTTTGTTATAAAGACCCCCCTTGGACCTCTCTTGTCATAGCAATCATATGAAAAAACTCTCTCCTTTAGTCATATCCCAATGGCTCCATGCTCCAATATGGACTCTAAAAGAGAATTCTCTGGAACTGATTTGCTCTCTGTACACTCACCCTTAATCAGACTTGATCAAGTTTAAATATAAAGTAAATAGACACAAAGTTACTTTTATAGTGTGAAGCTGATTATAACTGTCTATGTCTGCTTTAGTAGAGTGAGCTTTTAAATATGTCTCCGTACTATGCATTTTTGTTTGCGCTGTTTGTTCTGCACTTTATACACTAATTAATGGTCACTTTATGTATATAAAACAATACTTTTGTCCTAACTGCTTTCTATTTATTAGCAATTGGTTTCTTTGGCATGTTACAGGTTTTTTACTTTGTGCTGTATCTTTAAGTAATGTATTGAAGCAATGCACATGTGACTTTTCTTATGTGTTATTTAAGCAAGTCATGCATAGTGGGTGCTATCTTTGACAACGGCTTGGATGAGTTGAAACATTAGAAGTTCGGTGTGTGGTTCTCCGACCCCAGTGTGGGTCTGTATGGCTATTTTACATTTGGCAAAACAAATGAACTTTGAAGCAATACTAACACAGAGGTTGCTGGACTGTTTTTTTCAAGTGTGTGCTCTGGGTAAGTGCCATGACTCTTTGAACATAAGTGATTATAATATACTACGGGTGGTGCGGGGGGTGAAACCCACCACAGTGGGGGTTCCGGGGGCAGAGCCCCCCACAAACAGGAAGAACATGCCTCGGGGCATTCAGCATGATGGGGGTCGGGCAGCACAATGGCCGGGTGTGATGTTCACCATTGGCATTGTGCTGGCACCCTCATGGACGGTCGCCCTTTTTCTTGTCACCACAACATGGGTGAACCATTTCCAGCATGCATGGGATAGGCACATATGTATAGTAAATAGAGGTAAGAGAGGAGGGAGGAACACCTGTGACCAAACAGTGTTAGGAAGAGAAACTAGGGAAGACTAGATAGGCCTACTGGTCCTTTTCTGCTGACACATTCTATGTTTCTGTGTTTGTAAATGGGAGCCAACTCGAGGAGGAGGGTGTCTATGCTAGCTAGGGTCCCTGACGGTTGTCCATTCTGCTGACTGGTGTACTAAATCCCTACCTATTTTATGTGTGCTTTTAAACACAAAAACACTCTAAAAAAATAGTACTGTCTCTGTGTACCATCTTTGACACCTGTACATTGTTGTTGCCAGCATTGCATTGTGGGCCAGTGGACATTCAGTGCCAGTTCTCCACCTCCCTACACTTCACTGCAGAGCATTTTAAGTCTGTTTGGCAACAGTTTTAAAAATAAATATCTAGACTTGGGTTTAGGACCACTGCAAAAATTACCATAGCTGATAGAAAGCTTATTTAATTAAAAACAAAAATCTCACCGAACTGGAAGTGCAGCTCCATGGAGTAAAGGCAAAAAGGGTAGCATTCAGAAGGTATAAGGAGATGAGGAGGGAGTGGATAGGGAGGTGTATCAGAGGAAACAGAGGGAAGCAGGAAAAGCACTTAGGAGCACAAAAGCACAAACTGAAGAGAGGATGCTGCAGTCCCCCCCAACTTGCTTCAGAACCTCCCTGCCTGTTCTTGCTTTCTTTAATTTTCAGCTCTGTGCTTCAGTGTTAATCAGAGCCCCTTCCACAACTGTAGTGAGGCCACTGCTCTCTCCTGTTGAGCATACTGCAGTGTCCTCCCCAACCCCCAACTTGCTTCAGGACATCCCTGCTTAACTCTCTCTGTTTAATTCTCAACCCTTCCCAACCTGTTCATTTCTCTTTTGTTTTCTGACTGCCCTCCCCTCCAAGCTTGCTATTTAATTTCGTCCTCTCACCTTCTCTCCCCAGGGGACTACTGTGCCCTTTTGGGCTGGTTCCTGTCAAGCAAACTGCAGTCTGCAGTTTGATAACCTGCCTAAGGTGAAGCTGCCCGAAGCTCACCCTCCAAGCAAGGTACGGGTTGGAACTCTGAATTTTGGCATCTACCCCTGGAGGAATCTCACTTGCTCCGGTTTGCCAGTGTTCCCCACACTATGTGCAGCAATCCATAAGTCCTCTACGAACTGCTGCCAAGAAATTAATGCTAGGACTGATCTCTGCCTGAAATGTTTTGATTTCTCACTTTAAGTAATGTTTAGTCTGATGTAGAGATTTCTTAGAGTTTATTTAAGTTTTGAGAGAGGTTTTTAAGGTAGTGTGATGTTATCTGCCCAGAGCCCTGTGCCCCTTCTCTTAGAGCTGTAAGTCTGTGGGCTGCACCCTTTTTCCATTTGCAGTTTATACTGATCTGCCACTAGAGGCATCTTATTCTTCCTATTAATCCTCCAACTGACTTGTCCATTTGCCTCTCTGCCTTATTCTTGTTCTAGTCATCATTATCCCCTTCCTTATTTCTCACTTTTAGCATATTGTACTTTGAAGAAAAAAAAACACAAAAAAACACAGGTGCCCTTGCTGCTGCACTCCTTGGCATCATAATGTCTCTTATAACGGCTCTATTTCCTAGAGGTATTATATTGCTCTCTCTAGTGAAGATATCTGACCTTGCCTGTGAAAAGTTTCTAACATCTATCTTGCCAACTTTGAATAGTAATCATTTATATGTTTATAGTACTATCACCTTATCCCAATGCTGTGACTCTCTTACTGTGCCATGGAACCTGCAGTCCCCTGGCGACTGGGTGTTGCCATTTCATCGCCCCAGCTGACTACCCCCTTTGGCATGGCTCCCTGGGATCTTCAACTTACAAGCCAACTGTAAAGCATGCTCAGCTCAGAGGAAGCTTCACAAACTTGGCAACAAGCAGTTAAAGGAATATCTGTGTGGACTGGCCTTACTGTTGCTGCTGCTCTCTGGCATACCTCTCAACCTTTTGTCCCCCAAATGTGGGACACTGCCTGTCAAAATGAGGAACAAATGGACAAAATGTGGAACACTTAATTAAATCTTTACCTAAGAAGCTCAAAACACTATTAAAATGTTGCATTTATGTTTAGAAAGTCTGTTATTAATTGAATAATATATTTTTGCATCATTTACTATGGATTTTTGCTTTAAAATGTTGACTTTGAATGTGGAACAAGTCCTCACAATGTGGAACAGGGAGCTTTTGTGAAGTAAAATGAGGAACGTTCCTCGTAATGTGGTACAGTTGAGAGGACTGTTCTCTGGCAATATTCACCCCAACCCTGGCCCTCTACAACTTACAGCATACCCACAGTCATCTACTGGGTTACTTACAATTGCCTCACTTAATATATGCAGCCTCCTCCCCAAAATGGATGTACTGAATGCATGGATCTTACAACATAACCCAGACATCCTTTCAGTTGTAGAAACATGGCTTTCTCCAAAAGTAGTGGATGCTTCCATTTCCATCCCGGGCTACACAGTCTTTAGACAGGATCGTCTCTCCAAGTGTGGGGGCGGTTGTGCGATCTACCTCCAAAACAACCTTCACGGTCTCGTCCTAACTCTGCCCAAAACTGATGACCATATGCAAGCCTTTGCTATAAAAGTGCTTCTAGGTGAACACAGTAAAACCCTTACTGTGTTTTCAATCTATATTTCTCCCAGACAGACGGCCTCCTGCTTAGATTCACTCTTGGAGTGTTTTGCCTCTCTGAGTCTTAATTTGGAAATTATCATGTTAGGAGATTTCAGTATCAATTGGTTCTCTCTTGACACAAGCCCTTTCAAAGATGTAGTTTCAGCAGTTCACCTCACCCAGCTAGTCAAGACCCCCACTAGAATCAACTATGAAACTGGGACAGGTACCTTACTGGACTGGGTGCTCTCTAACCACCCTGATCATATATCGGACACAACCGTACTCCCAGATGCCTTCAGTGACCACTCCCCAGTCTTGTTTCATTGGTGAACAAATTCTTTAAACCACCCGCTAGAACAATTACCACCAGGGTACACATCCGTGGGCATCTCGAATCACTAAAAGCTGACCTGCCTAATCAGGACTTGTCAATGGTTTACACAACTAACAATGTTGACATTGCCCTCGACCAATTCATTCTTCAGTTCAATGCTACATGTGATAGGCAGCCCCCATATAAAGCATAAAATCAAAGGCCGCAGTAATCCCTGGTTTTCTTCCAACCTCCTTGAGCCTCTGAATGCCAGGGACCATCTATAGCACAAGTCTAGGTCCCTGTGTAACCAGGCTGACATCCAGAGGTACAAAGTGGCTAGAAACAACTGCATGAGGGCTATTCATGCAGCTAAAAATCAATATTATAAGGAAGTACTCTCTTGGACCTGGAATGATGGCAGAAAATTTTGGACTAACCTCAAAGAGATCACTGGGAGAGACCTTAGATCTGCCCCTACCATGCTTAACATTGATGGTGTACCCTCACTGGACCCCAAACTTATTGCTAACACTTTTAATAATGCCTTCATGGACCTGAGATGTGTCCTGCCACCTGGCTACTTCTCTCACCCCCTCACAAGTGACTACTCTGGGAAAGAGACTCAGCACCCTTCTCATCCTCCTTTCTACTTCAAAACCCTCTCAGCCCATGAAGCCAGAAACTACCTACTCAAGGTATTAGGGAAATCAAGATTTAGTTGTGACACCCTGGATCTAAAGTTTGTAGCCCTTACGCTGGATGAAATTCTGGTACCTCTAACACATATTATTAACATGTCACTTAGTTACTCTCATTTCCCTCAGAAATGGAAATCAGCCACTGTGACACCAGTTCATAAGTCTGGGGATCGCACAATTACTGGGAACTACAGGTCTATCTCTATCCTGATCCCACTCTCGAAAGCTCTTGAGTGCATAGTGGCTGGCTAACTGGTTGAATACTTAGAAAAATATCAGCTACAATGCCCGCAACAACACGGGTTCAGAAATGGTCATAGTACCACTATCACCCTTCTGAAGTTAAAAGGCTTTATTCACCACTCCTTAGATCAAGAACACCTGGTCAGTGCTGCTTTCCTTGATTTAACCAAAGCTTTCGACACAGTGAATCATGCCCTCCTGGTCAAACAGCTTACCACCATTGGCCTAGCTCATGACAGCGTAGCCTGGTTTGAAAGTTACCTGCACAACTGTACACAGCAGGTGAAGATTGGTAACACCCTCTCGGATAGCAGATCTGTCCTATCTGGAGTTTCTCAAGGGTCCATCTTGGGCCCTCTTTTATTTAGAATTTTCCTCAACAACCTTCCTTACTCCTGTCAGGGTCACATGACTCACATCCTTTTATATGCTGATAATGCTGTCCTATTTACCAGTGATCCAGACCCTAAGGTTCTTGAATCCATGCTACAGAGTAATTTTGTAGTTGTAGAAAGATGATTCCATAAGCACAAATTAATTATGAATTACAAAACTAAAACTATGCTGTTCTCCAGCTCCCAAAATAGGCACAGAACTTACCCTCTTTCTATCACCAATGAAGAGGGCTCTCCCTTGGAGCTAGTTCAGCTCTTTAAATACCGGGGATTACTATTGACAGTACAATGACCTATGCCTATCACACTGACAACATTGCGGGGGGCGTGGCCAACAGCTGAACCAAATGGACGCTTAAACGTCTTGCTCCTGAATGTAACCCCCAAAATCCTGCATCCACGGACCCGTTCCTGCACAACGGCATAAAATACAAACTCAGAACTTACCGGTGGTCGTCCCGATACCTGCTTCTTGACCGGCGCATAAAACAATAAACACGTTTTCGATTATAGCCGCATCACCTGGGTCCCGCTCTGCCACCAGCCCAAAAATATTCCTCAGCATACAGCCTGTCTCTACGCCGTTGCCGACGGCAGCCAAAAGCAACCTATCAGAAATACCGCAAATGTTTGCCGAAATCCTGCATCGCATGGACAGAATGGATGTAGCCACAAAAAAGAACACCGAAGACATTGTTGATCTTTCGCAACGGGCTTGTATTTCCGAGCATAAGCTAGCAGAGGTGGAAGATGGCTGGCACAAGGCTGGGGCTAAGCTACATGAACAGGGGCAGTTAATTCATCATCTTTGGGCCCGAGTGGAAGATCTTGAAAATCGCAGCCGCCGGAACAACCTCAGGTTTGTTGGGTTTCCGGAGGGCTGCGAAGGGAATGATGCCATATCTTTCTTACAACAAGTGCTGCCCCCATTGTTGGACTGTCAGTGTGAGACCCCTTGGGAGTTGGACAGAGCGCACAGAACCCTGGCCCCGTGGCCGGCTCCTGGTGGGCGCCCTCTGACTATCCTAGCCTGATTTCTCAGGTTCCAGGACCATGAACGAATTACCCAGCTGGCATGGCAGAAGAAAGAACTCTTTTGGAAAGGGCATAAAATCCAAATTTTTGCTGATTACTTGTTGGAGATTACTAACAGGCGGAAGGCCTTTACAGTTGCTCGTAGAGCGTGTGCTGAGCTGGGTCTCGAATACTCTCTGCACTACCCTGCGTCTCTCCGAATTGTGATTAATGGGTCACCACAGGTCTTTGATAACCCGGCATCTGCTGAGGACTTTATAGCATCTCAAGCTCCTAAACTGAATTGGGGCAAATTACGTGCAACCCGCAGCCCCGGGGCCCTGCTTGCTCACCCTGCCCCAATGGACACTGACAGATCTATGACCCCTAATGCTCTAGCAGCCTCTACTTCCTATGCAGTCAAACAATTTTTGACCCCCACTCGAACATCTCTTCAAAAATCCCCTGGCAGTAAGAAAAAGAATAGAAGAAGGGCGAGGATTGAAGGAGGGCACATAGAGAAAACTCCACAGCTCCGCTCCAGAAGTAGAAGCCGAAGTGGTAGCCCAGATCCCAATGTTTCTCAGGAGTCACTAATCCCGGATATGAGCAACAATCAAATATAAGGTACTGATGGATCTCCCTACCGAAGACGTTCCCCAAGACCTGCCTCTCTCTCCCAGAAGCTCCTGCTCAAAAGGCTCGGAATTCTCAGCTGCAAAGCATCTTCTCTGGGCTGAGGAATCAGCTGGTACCTTTCTGGAAGACTCTGTGACCATGGCAGCAGTGCCAGTTTTGGAACTAATCTCAGGCGATATGGCTACTTCCACTCCTACTGCTGAATCAGTAGGCTGACTGCTGCTACCATATTTCTTTTGTTTTCAATGATAAGCCTGTCTACGGATAAAACAGGCCTCTCCTCTGATTAAGGATGAGACCCATGAGCCCCAAGCTAAAGGGGACCTATCCTCCAGAGGATGTCGATGGGCTCTTAGGTCCATACCTGATCAGTTACCCTGGGCTTTTGCTTGTCCCCTGTTGTTTCATGGTGCCGATCAGGCTCTTTTGTGTGTTAGCCTTTGCTGGGATGCCTGAATGAACTGGGGGATGCAGGGTGTTGCCCATATCTTAATTTAGGGCCCATGCATACCTGTCCTTGGCAATACCTCGAAGCATCTAGAGGGACTAGGCTTGGCCCTTATCACGTTCACCTACTATTTTAATGGACGACAGCCTATTATGCCATTGTTGCTTGGAAGCTTTTTTTTTCCTCTCCTTCCCCATACATTTCTTTTTTACCAGGGGTTACAAGGAGAACTGTTTTACTGTGTTTAAAATTGGTTCCTGGGACCGCTTACCTCCCAGCGACTTCTACTGGTGTCTGGGCTTTTTCTTAGCCGACACATACAGTGGATGCTGATGGTGTATGGGATTGCAAAGTAATGAACGGGAGAGGGGGGGTTGGTATTGTCAATAAAAATGGTTTAAATCTCCCTCAGTAATTAGGGATTGTGCATGTTAGTACTCTTCCATGTCAGGTTAAAATGTTGGTATTATGGTGTTGTGTTAATTCCTTTATGGCAATCTTTTCTAATGGGCAGATGTGCCCTGCAAATACTAGATGGGGAAGTAAGAAGGGGAAGGGTGCTAGACTCAGACCCTCTCCATATCGTTTCCGATCATATATTCCTGCTGACATGTTTTACTGTTGGTTTAAATGGAGACTAAGCTAATTTCATGGAATGTGAGGGGGCTTAATTCACCCATCAAATGGAAGAAGGTTCTAATCCACTTAAAAAAACTAGCCCCTATGGTGGCTTTCTTACAAGAGACTAAACTTTCTTCTAAGGAAGCCATAAAGCTTAAACAAGGTTGGGTGATTGAAGAACTTCATAGTGCCGCACCCACCCATAAAAGGGGTGTCTCCATACTTTTTCATAAAAATTTGGGAGAGAAGGTGAAGGACTTCATACGAGATCAAGAAGGGAGATGGATTATTACAGAAGTTGAAACCCCGGAGGGCCCCTTGGTCCTGGCTAATATATATGCCCCCAATCAGGATTGCCCACAATTTTTTCATACAGTTAATCAGGCCATCTTGGACTTCAACAAAAATAGAGCCCCAATACTCTTAGGAGGGGATTTTAATTTAACATTAGATCATACTATAGACAGAAGCAATAAATCCCCTGAACCCCATAGACAGGCTAAGAGAGCAGTAGAGAAACTAATGTTCAAACTCGGATTACTGGATGCCTGGAGGACACTACACCCAGGAATGCATGATTATTCATGTTTTTCCCCAACCCATGGCTCGTCCAGCAGGATAGATCTCTGGCTTATATCTTCTGGGTTATATGAAAAGGTGGTTAGGGCTTTGATTCACCCAATTTATGTTTCCGACCATGCCCCTCTGGAATTAGCTATCAAGAGAGGACATGATCCCCACCAGTCCCATGCATGGCATTTAGACCCCTTCCTGCTAGAAGATGCAACCTTTTTAGATTGGATTGGTCAGGCAGTATCAGAATATTGGGCGGACAATGACAATGGAGAGGTATCTGACTCGACCCTATGGGAGGCCTTTAAAGCCACTATTCAGGGTAGGATAATAGCTTTTACTGCGGCCAGGAGACATCACCGGGCAGTTGATCAGAGGGCCCTGGAGAAGCAACTATACAATTTGGAATCCCAATACAAAGCCATGAAAAATCAATCCCCGTCTCCAGTTCTATTAGCACAATTAGCCAGCACACGAATCTCTCTTAACACTCATCTATCTCGGCAGGCTGAGCTAAACCTTAGACACATGCACCATGCTTACTGGGAAGGGGGAGAACAGGCCAGTAAGTTATTGGCCTACCATCTTAAACGTCAGCAAGCTTCTAAAGTGATACATGTGCTGGTAGAAACAACAGGGATCCCTTGTCGTACAAACTCAGGGATAAATTTAATCATGTCCCAATTCTATGAAAATCTATATGCTTCTCCAAACCCCCTGATCCAGGTAAGATCCAAGCTTTTCTATCCTCGCTACCCATTCCCAGAATTTCCAGCTGTGATACCAAACTGTTAGAAACCCCGATAACAGTTGAAGAAGTTAACCGGGCGATTCACTCTTTGAACTCACGTAAAACCCCAGGAAAGGATGGATTGCCTATTGACTTGTATAGACTCCGGGGTGTTAACCTGGCCCCCTACTTGGTTTGGGTATTCCAACATTCTTTACTTAATGGACAGCTGCCCCTCCATGAGAGAAGCCACCATTACAGTGCTTCCCAAAAAAGGGAAAGACCCACTGTCCCCAGGCAGTTATCGCCCTATCTCTCTAATAAATGCAGACACCAAGATACTGGCCAAGGTTCTTGCTGGCTGGCTTGAACCCCTTTTTCAGGGCTTGGTTAGTCCATCCCAAGCAGGCTTTGTCAAGGGCCGTCTGGGGTCGGACCACCACAGAACCCTAGGGTCTTTAATGCACTCTGTCAAACTCTCACCAATCCCTTCAGTAGCTTTGGCCATCGACTTCGAAAAGGCCTTTGACTCGGTCGAATGGGCCTTTCTATTTCATACTTTCTCCACTATGGGTTTTGGCCCTGACTATATTGCCTGGATAAAGCTTCTATACACTGCTCCCCTAGCCTCAGTTTTGACTAATGGCACCATGTCTCAGCCCTTCCAATTATAGAAGAGTGCGAGACAAGGATGCCTCTTTCTCCTTTCTATTCATTCTAGCTATGGAGCCCTGGCCATTGCATTATGTCCTCCAACTCTATTCCTGGGATTCAGGTGGGTGGTGCCAACTATAAAACATTCTTATATGCAGACAATCTCCTTATTACTACAGAACGTACCCCACTAGGGATTCAGACAATCTTTAGCACTCTGACTGAGTTTACTAAGATATCAGGTCTAAAATTAAATCAGTCCAAAATTGAAATTCTTCCGTTGTATTCCTCAGCCTCTGGAGCAGATTTTATCGCCTTGGGGCAAAAATGGTCCCCTCAAGGTATAAAATACCTGGGTATTATCCTACACCCAGATCCACTTAAAATGCTTGCAGCTAATTTCAATTCCCTGATTGATTCACTTAGGGTAGACATAGAAAGATGGAAAGCATTGAAGCTTTCACTTGCTGGGAAAATTGATTCAATCAAAATGATGGCTGCTCCCAAGATGCTTTCTCTATTGGCTCCTCTACCCTTCTCTATACCCCAGAAGTGGTTTCAGAAATTGGACACCCTGATGGGCAATTTTATATGGGAGGGTGCACCCCCTCGATATAGCAAACTTAAACTTTGGCAGCACTGGAAAAGGGGTGGTTGGGGACTTCCCTGGTTGCAGCAGTATCATATGTCCTTTGTTCTGGCTCAGACTGTTAGACGGTTTTCTAAAATAGGACAGGTCTCCCCACATCGGCTCCAGTTAGAAGCCTCCCTAACTCGCACTCCCTCCCCAGCGGTCATCCTATATGGTAAGAAGAATTTGCCCGTGGGCCTTTCCCCTTCTATATTACTATCAGTAAAATATTGGAAACAAGCAGTGGCTCTGCTGGGCCATGACCCAGCCCCTTGGGAATATATGCCTCTATGGGACAACCAGACCCTGAAAATAGGGAACTCCACCCTGCACTGGAAAGTTTGGAAGGTAGGGGCATTTCCTTGATACAGGATCTCCTACTCCCTGGGACCACTGTTATCGACTCCTTTGAATCTCTGAGGGCAAGATATCATCTCCCTGCCTCTCACTTTTGGATATACCTTCAGTTAAGAGATGCTATATCTCATCTCCCAAATTCTCCCCATAATAATTCATTACAAAAAAAACTCACCCTATATTTTCTTGGAGTAAACTTACCAAGAACAAAGCTAGCAACATATATAATGCCCTCAGAGACTCCACCCCAGATCCCACTCAGAAAGCCAGACTGCAATGGGAAAAAGAACTACAGATCTCTATTTCAGAACAACAATGGGAACAAGGTTGGACACGAATCCATTTGGCCTGCCGGGATGGGCGTACAAGACTTATTATGAATAAGACCCTCCATAGATGGTATAGAGACCTGGCTAAACTAGTTAAGATGGGATTCATCTCGGCTGACACTTGCTGGAGATGTGGCAACCAAGGTGCTCATCTGTTTCATATACTGTGGGACTGTCTCAACCTTCAGCAGTTCTGGCAAGCCATCCAGGACATGTGCCAACAGCTGTTCCCCAATACTGTTCCCCACCCCGCTTTACTCCTTCTTGGCTGTGGTAGTTCTGAGATGCCGAAGTGCAGTCCAGAGGCACAATGGATCACCTTGGCCAGGGCATTGGCCAAGAGACTCATACTGACGAGATGGAGAACCTCTGAAATTCCTACTTTTCACGAGTTCCTTTTGGCTTTAGTCCAAGGGGCCACATTTGAGAGGATCTCCAGTTTTGCCCAAGGCTCTCTAACCTGGTATGACAAATGCTGGCAACCTTATTTAAGGTCCAAGTATTGCCATAATACTCCTTCCAGTTCCACTTCTTAGATTCTTCCCCTTCATTATAAAGGTCTGGATACTGTTTTTTTGTAGTCCCCCCCTTTCCCTTTCTCCACCCCGATCTTATCTATACTTTTTGACGTATAAAAAGAAAGATTGCTTTTTTTTTGTATATAGTTGATATTACAATCTGCATGGTAATAGGACATACTCTAGGTAAAGTAGTTAAAATATTACTCTGACCTTTTTGTTATATCCTTCTTTATTGTGTAATTTATTTACGTAGCTCTAGGCTCTCCTCCACCTGGGGGAAGCGACATCACATTAGCTTACTATCCTCTGGCTACCAGGTCTGTAATATGAAGAGTATTTTAAGTTATACCCTGCAAGGTTGCAGCTAACTAACAGAATGATTTGTTAATTTCATCAACTGGTCATACCAAATGTTGCGGTATGAGTCAAATCTGTATGTGCAATACCCTGCCTTAGTGTAAGTGTTCTGTCCAAGAACAATAATAATAAAATGTTAAACAACATTGACAATATTGCTAAGGCTTACAAAATCACACATACCCGCACAATGCTTACTGTGGGTATGTGTGGGTTTGTATTTCTTTGAAACTTGGCTTCCCGGCCAATGCTCTTTGGGTAACTCTTGCCTCAGTGCTTGCGCACTAAGATTCTTTGTCTTATTGCTAAGGCTGTTAACACCTGCACTGGGCTACTTTATAGGCATAAGCAATGTTTGACCCTAGAGGCTCTTAACCTGGCCATTCAAAGCTCTCTTGTCTCGCTTATTGATTACAGCTTACCAATCTATGGATCAGCTACTGAAACAACTCTTCATGGCATCATAGTTGCACTCAACAAAGCATGCCAGCTCATTACTGGCTCAGCCTGTCTGTCTCATACCGGTGACATGTACACACAGGCTAACTGGCTCTAATTCAAAGGTAGACTCATGTACCAAACATGTTTACTGTCCAAAAAAGTAAGCTTAGGCAAAATGTACCCTGGGGTGCAAAAGCTTATTACCCCCACTATCAACCATCATTGCACCAGAAGCTCTACTAGCCAGATTTTTAATATACCCTGCTGTCGCACTTCTCTGGGACAAAGATCCTTTGCCTACCATGCCCCACTATTGATGAACTCGCTGCACCATGACATCACTTCAGCATCCACCTTGGGCTCCTTCAAGGTTAAACTTAAGCAACAGCTAGGTGCTGATGCCAGTTGTGACTGCTTCCAATAACCTTCCTTCTTATGACCAGCACATATTCTAACCTTATGCTATCCTGACCTTATGCATAACTGTTCTTAATATGTAAATAACTGTTCTAAGTTGCTAATCACTCTCCTTTCACATTTCCTCTTGATCCCTTCCACTCTTTCCCTCAACTCTATGGCTTTCCCCCATCCCCTTCCCACCTGTTATATCTCCTGAGCTAGCTTGTTCACTTTAAAATGCTTTGTCCCATATTTATCACCTCTGATGAGGCCCCTGGGCTGATGCCATCCCTTATCTTGTTGATTATTAGATATTAGGCTGAGTATGTTCTCATTTTAATGTAAAGGGTCATTTCATAAGACCTCACCCCCTCTAATATGACCCTTTGAATTCCACGTTTTAATCTGATATGCACCTTGGCATACATTGTACAATGCTACATGTATTGGAACTTCTCTAATTATATACTGTTGTAATGTTTTATATAATTTTTTTTTGTTTGTTCTCCGTCTCATACTTTTCCAATATGTATTGTTCGTCTGACGTGGAACCTATGAAATTAGCTTGTTCTAAAGGTGTTATCAGAAATTTCAATAAATAAAATAAATAAAAAAGAGACTAGCCCAGGAGATAATGAAAGTGGACAAGACATTTTTTTTAGGTATGCAAGTGAAAAGAGGAAGACTGTAAGATTAAAAAGGGAAGGGAGGGACTGTGCAGAGGGGGGGACCAGGAAAAGGAAGACATTCTGAACAAATACTTTTTGGCAGTATTCACAGAGGAAGGAGAAGGGAAGGGGGCCACAAGTAACATAAGCTTGGGAGGGAGGGAAGTGGACACTAGTCCTTTTTTTGGAGGAGAGAGTCCTGAAGGAATTTGTTAATCTGAAGGTGAACAAAGCAAATGGGCCAGATGGGGCATATCAAAGGGTATTGAGGGAGCTCAGGAAAATAATGGCTGCACCTCTAACAGTTCTATTTAACACCTCACTGGAAACAGGACTAGTTCTGGAGAACTGGAGGAGGGCAGATGTAATCCCATTACACAAAAGTGGTAGCAAAGAGGAGGCTGGCAATTATAGACCAGTCAGCCTAACATCGGTGATGAGAAAGTTAATTGAGCCACTACTGAAGGAAAGAATTGCAAAATATCTTGAATACAGTGGGTTACAAGACTAGCGGTAGCAAGGGTTCACAGAGGGAAGGTCATGTCAAATGCATCTGATAGATTTCTTTGACTGGGTGACCAAGGAATTAGATCAGATTGGAACAGTGGATGTGGTCTGTGACATAGACAGCCAGTTCTGAGTGCTGTATTATATTTGCTTAATATAAAATGTATTAATGTCTCTGCTGAAAATTCAAATGCTCTAGGAATGACCTCTCTCACCCCCCCCCAGATTTTAGCTGACAGATGCAGGCCAAGAGAACTGCTGACAGCATTGTATCACACACTCAGTCTTTTTAGAGACAATGTGTTACTGGAAGACTTTTATTAAGGATCCTGTTTCTCTGAGCTAATTACAGAGTTGTTAAGTTAATTTTGTTAAGAGAGAAATCATAAACTAGGTTTATGACATTAAAATAAGGGAAGCTAGGATGTTACATAGAGGTGTAAGGTTGTAAATGACCCTATGAAGCCTGTGTGAAGAGGGTACAGCATGAGATCAAAAGAGGTGTCATTGAAACTTGAGTTATGCTAAGGTTGCAGAATTAATACATCCTGTATAGCTGTATAGTATAGATTAATAAAATGACATCCTGTGGTTGTATAAAAATATATTTTTGTTAGATATTTGATCAGAGGAGGGGCTGGATTACTTCATCAAAAAGGGGTTGGCCAATACTGCTTGAAAAGATTATTCTCTTTGACTATAGAGATGCATTTGTTTCTGACACTGACTAAGGAAACATCTGAGCACTGAAAACAGGTATTTAGAAAGCTAGGCAAAATCTAAATATAGTTATAGGAATTGCACTGTTTTAAACCTTGTTTTGTTTAAAGATATGTATGTCTTGTGTTATAAAAGTTCTTTATTGTATGTTTGAGCATTATTATATATTTTAGTAAAAACTTTAACTTTAGAGCAAACCTGGTCTGTCTTTGAATTGCTTTCTTTTGCTAAGAAATATTTATGGTTCAGCAGACATATAGCTTGTATGGTGGTACCAAACTGGAAAAAGAAGCATTTTAAATCTGAGGTCTTTATTAAGTTTTAAGGGTTCATCTCTGAATACCTGGTTAGGTGCCTGTAGGCAAAAATATCTGGCCCCCCAAAGACAGATATATCTGAGCCTGTTCATTGGGTATGCTAGCAAGAGGTTACAGTTTTAATCCCTCCAGAACTGAGACCAAAGGTTGATCTGAACTCACAAAAACAGACAAGAGGGTTGCCTTGTCTGTTACACTGTTCACAAGACTGCTCTCTGAGGTTGGCACTTTGGAAGTAGAGGGCCTGACCTGCTGAGTGAGTTTGTGACATGGTCTACCTAGATTTCGGTAAGACTTTCAACACCGTTCCACATAGAAGACTAGTAAGCAAGCTGGGTAGCTTAGGTATGGGTCCAATAGTGGTAAACTGGATAAGAAATTGGTTAGAAGATAGGTGACAGTGGGTGGTGGTAAATGAAGTTCACTCCAAAGAAGGTAGGGTGACCAGCTAAGTGCCTTGGGAATCAGCGTTGGGACTGGTCCTCTTTAATTTCTTTGTAAGTGACATTGCAGAGGAGCTGGAAGGGAAGGTTTATTTGTGGATGACACCAACATCTGCAATGGGGTGAACAGTTCTGGGGGAGTAGAAAAGATGAGCAGAGACCTGAAAAACATGGAGGAGTGGTCAAGGGTATGGCAGCTGGGTTTCAATGTGAAAAAAGTGCAAAATAATGCACTTAGGGCACAGAAACCCAGTGGCGGAGTCCAAAATGGGTGGAGTGGTACTGATGACCACCAAGCGGGAAAGAGACCTGGAGGTAATCATATAGGATGACCTAAAGGTGGTCAGGCAGAGCAACAATGCAGTTGGGAAGGCTAGTGGGATGCTGGGGTGAATAAGGAGGGGTATCATCAGCAGAAAGAGGGAGGTGGTGTTACCTCTGCATAGATCGCTGGTAAGACTCCACATAGAGTACTGTGTCCAGTTCTAGAGACCACATGCCCAGAAGGAAATCACCAGAATGGAAGCGGTCCAGAGGAGGGCAACTAAAATGGTGCAGGGTCTGCATCAAAAGTCTTATGAGGAGAGACTAAAGGACCTCAATATGTACACCCTGGAACAGAGATAGAAGAGGGGAGATATGATAGAGACCTTTAAATACCTCATTGGGGTAAATAAGGTACATGAGGGAAGTATTTTCAGGAGAAAAGGTGCTCAAGAACAAGAGGACGTGCTATGAAGCTGTGGGTGTAGATTCAGGACAGATGTGAGGAATACTTCTTTGCAGAAAGAGTGGTGGATTGCTGAAACAGCCTTTCAGAGGAGGTGGTGGGGGTGAAAACAGTGGTGAAGTTAAAGAAATCATGGGATAAGCACAAGGGATTCATAGTGGAAAGGAAGGGAAGGGGAGAAAAAAACTGCAGATCAGTTAGAGTCTGTGGTAATAGTATAGATACAGAGAAATGGGCAGACTGGATGGGCCAAGTGGTCCTTATCTGCCATCAAATTCTACGTTTTTTTGTTTCTGATTTCCCGTGGATAAAAGGGAGCCAACTTGTGAGCACTGGTGAGCAAGTGGCAGGTAGACAGCCACCCCACTTTGACCTCAAACACCATATTAGAAGAATAAAGTGAGAAGTAAACTAATGTTATGGATAAAAATTGGGAAATACTCAAATTGCTGTATAATGAGGGAGTTTTAGTAATGTGTGGCAAGTGTTTACTTTAGCCCTACAATATGAAATAACTGGAGACTTTCTATTTGGTAAATGCATAGCTTCCCTGAACTTCTTAATTAATTAATTATGAAGGGAGAGATATTTCCCTGGACTAACGGTGCACAGGGCTAAGCATAAGGTATATCAGCTGGCAAAGGATTGTGGAGGATCCTCAAACATACTGGTCCACTTGGGTACCAATAACATTGAGGGAAATAGTGAGCTAGGGATACAGGCAAGATTCAGGGAGCTAGCCAGGGTTTGTCACGACATAGGATGCATGATTTCCTTCTTGGAAATCCTGCTGGTGCCAAGGGCTAGTGGGGAACACAAGAAGAAGATTAGGGAGATAAATCAGTGGTGCAGGGAGTGGTGTGGGGCCAAAGGGCATGGGTTGATGGGGGGATTGGAGGATGACCTGGGAGGATAAGGGACTATATGCTAGGGATAGGCTACATCTCAATTTGTAGGGGAGGGAAATCCTTAAGTTGAAAAACAGAGGGGTTCATTGGTGAAAGGTGGGGTTTAAACTTGTGAAGGGGGAAGGATGGGAGAAGAGGCTGTCGAGGGAGGCCCGACAAAGGAGGGACTCTGTCTCCACCCCCTTTGGGAGCTGGAGGAATGCAGGAAAAGGCCAACTGGTGCAGTGCAGACCAGGGGAAAATGAAATCCCCATGGGAACACGAGCAGGGGAAATGGGAGTATAGGGAAGGGGTGGAAGGTAGTCCTGCTAAATGCCAGGAGCTTGGGCAATAAAATGCCTGAGCTCCAGGTGATGCAAACTGAGGGAGAGGTGGATGTGGCAGCTGTCACTGAGACCTGGGCCATCACTGGGCATGACTGGGACCTGAATTTGGAGGGTTACACCATGTTCAGGAAGGACGGGGGAATGGAAGGGGAAGCAACAATAGTCAAAAACTGCATTGGCATAGGAGGAGTGGAGGAGGTGGCGGGAACTGTGGAGGCGATTTGGGTCACCTTGACAACAAGGGGGGGTAAGAGAGTAAAAATAGGAGTTGTGTACAGACCCCCTGCACTGGCGGAGGAACTAGAGGAGAGTCTGGTGGCAGATCTTGGGAGACACTGCAGATTGGGCAGGGGAAGGATGGTGGTGTTGGGGGACTTAAACATGCCAGGAATGGACTGGGGGACTATGACATCTTCGGTGGCCAGAGAACAGAGGTTGTTGGATGTCTTTTAGGACGTGTTCCTAACCCAGCAGGTGGGGGAACCGACCAGGAATTTATCTGGATGTGGTCCTGGCAGACAGTGACCAGATTGGGGGCCTGGAGGTAAGGGAACCATTGGCGGGGAGCGACCATGCCACGGTCTGGTTCTGCCTGGACCTAGGAGGGGTAGAAGGCTGCACAAAGATGGAGGTAACTGACTCCAGGGGGGGAGGATTTAAAGGAAATGGGGAGGATCCTTAAAGAGCATTTGGAAGGGATTGGGCCAGACAAGGACACTGACAGTAGGTGGGAAATCATCAAGAGTGGGGTGCAGGATACTACCAGCAACTGTGCAAGAGTAAGACACAAAAGCAGTAGGGCCCGAAAACCCTGCTGGTGGACCAGAAGGTTCAGGAGGTGGTGAGGGGAAAGAAGGTGGCTTATAGGAATTTCAAGTGCTCAAGTAGTGAAAGGGATCGAGGGGAGTACAAGCTGATGGCCAGATGGGCCACTAGGGTGGTGAGGGTGGCTAAGGCAAGGAAGGAGCAGAACCTGGCCAGACAAATTAGGAGAGGGAACAAGGGGTTCTTTAGATACATTGGGGAAAAATGAAGGGTGAAGGGGCAGATTAGCAGGATTAAAACAGGGAAGGGATGGGCACAAGACCCGGGGGAGCAGGCTGAGGTACTAAATCAGTACTTCCCTCAGTTTTCACCAAGGAAAATGGTGGGGCTGCATCATACATGGGAGGAGACAGTGAAACTGAGGAGGGGAGACCTTACCGATCGGTGGGTCTGGGGAGAAGGGGGCCATCGCTTGCAGGAGGGGGGAAGACAAAGCAGGGGGACAAGGTAGTGGAGGTGGAAATCATGGCAGAGAGAGTGAGGGAAGCCCTCAAGTCCCTTAAGATGGAGAATGCACTGGGGCTAGATAAATTACATCCCAGAGTGCTGAAGGAACTGGCGGATGTCCTGGTGAAACCCCTGGTGGAGCTTTTCAGCATCTCTATGAGGACAGGGTGGGTGTGCCAGGACTAGAAGGTGGCGAATGTGGTGCCTATCCACAAGGATGGATCAAGGGAGGTGGCAGGGAACTACAGGCCCATCAGCCTGACATTGGTGGTGGGCAAGGTGATGGAGGGCATTGTCAAGGAGAGGCTAGAGGGATTTCTGGTAAAGTCGGGGTGCCTGGACGATAGACAGCATGGCTTTGTACTGGGGAAATCGTGTCAGACAAATCTTGTAGTGTTCTATGATTGGGTGATGAGTGCCTTGGACCTGGGTAGATCAGTGGATGCCCTCTTACTTGACTTCAGCAAGGCGTTTGACTCTATTCCTCACAGGGCCCTGTTGGATAGGCTGGAGGAAATGGATCTGGGGAACTAGATGACCAGATGGATAGGGAATTGGCTCCAGGATCAGACCCAGAGAGTCATGGTTGGTGGGATAGTCTCACCCCCAAGGAGGGTCATTAATGGGGTCCCTCAGGGATTGGTCCTTGTGCGCTCCTGTTCAACACTTATGTCTCTGACATAAGGAAGGGTATCAGGAGTGAGATGAGTCTCTTTGCGGATGACTCAAAACTGGGGATGGTGACAGATGGGGAGGGGAGGGTGGCCCTACAGGGGATCTGAAGGCTCTAGAAAGGTGGTCTAGAAAGTGGAAACTGAGGTTCAATGCAGAGAAATGCAAGGTATTGCACCTGGGATCAAGAAACCCAGGTCAAGTGTACACCCGGGGTGAGAATGCTACAAGTCTCGATGGCTGACAGGGACCTGGGGGTGGTGGTGGACGTCAAGATGAACAACTCAGAGACTTGTAGGAGGGCAGTGGCCAAGGCCAACAGGATGCTGGGATGCCTCACTAGGGGGATAACCTCCAGAAGGAGGAAAATGATGCTCCCTCTGCAAAACTGCTTGGTGAGGCCGCACCTCGAGTACTGCGTGCAGTTTTGGAAGCCACACTTTAAGAGGGACATTGAACTTCTGGAGAGGATCCAGAGGAGGGCAACCAGAATGATCTGGGTCTTGGAGGATAGGACCTATTGGGAGAGGCTCGAAGAGTTAAATATGTACACATTGAAAGACAGAAGGGACTGGGGGGATGTGATAGAGGTCTGCAAGTACAAGAAAGGGGTAAATAGGGGAGGTGCAGTCAGGGTGCTCCAAAGGAAGAAGGTAGGGGCAACTAGAGGTCATGGGTGGAAGCTGGAGGGGGGGAAATTCAGGGGAGAAAGGAGGAGGTGCTACTTCACTGAGAGGGTGGTGGAGCCATGGAATGCGCTGCCCAGGGGGCTGGTGGAGGCAGAGATGCTGGAGGGGTTCAAGAGGGGTTGGGACAGGTACAGGGGAAGGGTTCTGGAAGCAAAGTCCAGTGCAGCGAGAATATCTGGGGAGAAGGAGAAGCCCGAGATAGCGAGGCGGGTAGCAAAGTCAGCTCCCAGGGTGGGGGCTGACCAAACGAGCAGACACAAAAGACCGATAGGCGTATTCTGCTGGCATTTTAGTACGTTAGTATGTCTAAACTGCAAGAAATAAACAAAATGGAAACATCTGTTAAATAGGTACATGCAGAATCTGTGATCAGGGACACCAGGCAACAAGTAAAACAAAAAAACATGAATAAAGGAACAAACAGAAGAGGAGGGGATATCAGATGAGAGGAAAGAGAGGCAAAACAGGGAAGTGAGGGAGGCTCACCAATAAATGGTCCAGCGGAGGGGATCACAAATTCAAGGAGCAGATCTTCCAAAAGCGGACATGAAAGCAGTCCCCCAAATACTGAAAATGATCAGGAGGACTGGTGTCTGGTGCAAAACACATGGACAGAAAAGTAGGAAGGAGGGCCATATCTGGAAACAAAACTATTCACCTAAGCAATATTTATTTACACCTGTTGAAAACATAAATGAGGTAAATGCAAATCCCAATGCACCACATGGAACAACCAGGCAAATTATAGGCAATTCTATAATTTGCTACACAGATACCATAATCTGTATACCTAATAAAGAAACAGCAATGGTCACATGCCTTCCTGGTGCACAAATTCAGAATGTGGATTATAGGACTGGATGTTTAATCAACACAAATGAGAAAAAGCCATCAGTCATTACTTGTGTGGGCTCAAATGATGTGGAGAGGCTTCAGGAAAAGGCATATGCCATGAACTTCTAAGTCTTTCAATAAAAGTTAGAACTAGTGGATCTGAATTAGCAACTTTCGGTATTCTACCTATCCCAAGGGCACATAAAAAAAAGAGTTTGACAAGCTCCAGAATAAATATCAGACTGACAAATTGATGTCAAAAAGAAAGCATAAAATGTGTTGATTAGCGGTCAGATTTTCATCAGAATAAAAATTGATTTAAAAAAGATGGTTTACACCTTATCAAAATTGGGGCCAGAGTTCTTGGGGAATTGAGCTCAACCTAAAAACCTTTCTTTAAACTAAATACACAAAGGAAATCAAGGTTAGAGTTAAGAACAACCAGTGGGTAAAATCTTACTAAAATTCTGGCACATTAGTCTCCAAGTGATGAAAATAATGGCTTCTTAGAATGTATTTTAAAGTATCAGCCTTGAAATTTGCTTGAAATAAAATGAGGGTATGTTAGTGTTTTGGGAGGGGAGAGGAGGGGAGGGAGTCCACTTTGGGGAGTTTTCACAGGGGGCTGAGTGGATAGGTAGTCAGGAGGCAGTACAGTGCTTAAGTCAGTAAAGGCAAAATTGAAGGCATCTGCTATTTCTTTTGGGTCTTGTAGTATGCTGGACACAGTGACAATCAGTTCTGGTGGTGTTTTGGGGTCCCTACCGGTAAGCATTTTTATGGAGTTCCAGAAATCTCTTCTGCTACCCCCAGCTCCTGTCCATTAGTTCTTCATAGTACATGGCTTTGACCTTCCTTATTAGCTTGGTGCACTTATTTCTGGTTGTCTTATATGCATTGTAGTCAGCTTGCATACCAGTCACCCTTACTTTGTGCCAGAGGTTGCCATGGTAATGAGCAATCCCGAGAGCCAATGGTTGGTATTCCCTTCAACTTTCTTTGATTTGATTGGGGCAAAGATATTACAGGCATTGGTGAAGATAGTAGTAAAGTAGTCTAGGGCCAGAATTGCATCACTGGCACTGTCATGGGGGGTCCAGTCAGCCATATTTAGATATTGTTGAAAAGGCTCGAGCTGTCCGTTCCTCATTGATCTTTTTTGTGAGTTTAGGGGTAAGCTTCATTGATTTATTTGTCCATGAGCACATCACAGGGGAGTGGTTGCTTAGCAAGTCTGGTAGGACAGACAAATATGTGATATGCTCAGGGCAATTGGAGAATAACCAGTCAATAAGGGAGCTTGTGCCCATATGGTAGTTAACTGTAGTGGCATGGGTTACCATATAGAGGCTAGAGATTTGGTCTTTTAGGGTTGCAGTATCTTGAGCCAGCCAGTTTGTGATGAAGTCTCCAACAACAACCACTTTCCAGGTCCACTTGACCTGTTTTATGTGTTCTATGAACTGCTCTATGCTTGTTGTTTGTTTCTCCAGGGGTATATAGACCGTGGAGAACACCACTATCTTGTTCTGTCAGCCTATGGTTAGCTTAATGGATAATATCTGTGCCTCTTTTGCTATTAGACTGTTGGGCAACACCTGACCTTTGATTTCATTACTCAGGTAAACCAGGCATCCACCCCCACATTTGGACAGTCTGTCCTGTCAGAAGGTGGTGTAGCCATCAAGGAACACGGTGGCATCTGGGATCTAAGGGGAGAGCCAGATTTCTGTGAGGGAGATTATGTTAGACTTGTGCAATGCGTCCCAGGCCTGGAGTTGGGGAAATTTGGGTAGCAGGCTACCTATGTTGATTGAGGCAATTTTGAGGTTGCATGGTCCTTTTCTATTAACAGTCCCTGGGGGGGGGGCAGAGTTTGGGTGTATGTTCCAAGACAGGAGAAGCAGGATAATTGTCAGTTTTCTGAAGGAGAGTTTCCAGTAAGCCCATTGGCTGCAGGTATGTTTGTGGTGGGTTAGCCTGATCCTCTGGGCATTATCAGTTGGGATGTGAGCACAGAGCGGGAGGATGGTGATAGATATAGATGAGAGGGGTAGGCAACCTGTAGGGAAGCGGTGGTAGTTTGTAAATAGGTACTTTGAGTAGGTTAGCATCTCGTCCCCTTGTTGTACCAGGAGGCAGTAGTATGGTGCTTGGGGCAGAAAGTTGGTATGGCAAGGGTGTTGCCAGGGGTTTTCCATCATCCTCCCCATTTAGCGTGGTCATGAGTAGGAAGAGTGAGAGTGTGATACACTTGGATGTTCTAAAAAGTGTTGACCCAAGTTGGGCAGTCTGGTTAGAAGCCAGCAGATAGTTGCCATATATTGTGGGCTTGCATGTCCAGGCATTCTGTGAAATTTTCACCAGTAGGGGAAAGCAGGGGTGGGGGAGATATTTGGTTTAAAGGTATGGTAAGAACCTTAATGAAAAGGTGCTTCCCTGATAACTCATTGGTAGTGTTGTCATCTCTGGTGCAGAGGGTTAAAGGTTTGAATCACTGCTCTGCCTAATGGAGAAATGTGTCAGGCTGGTTGATGTTGGGAGCCTCAACTGGGGTGAAGGTGGTTGTAATGATATATCCCAGTATTGATATATCCCAATATTTTATACAGCTAATTATGCTACAGTATTTACTGACTATGAAGGGAGAGACAGGCTCACACTTATAGTCCAATATAACATTATATGGAAAGATTGCCTTGTCATACTGACCAGCAAGAACTGGCCTCAGAGAACATGACACACACAGAAATGCTTGCTCAGAATGAACATACAAAATAATGTTTTTCACTCCTTTAATGAAAACGACCCTTATTTATAGGTAACAGAGTAAGTGTGACTTGTAACTTCTATAAGCTGAAGAATAGAGAAGAAAAAATTACTCACCTTAGTAATTATGTTTCTTCTAATGGAGTCTTGCTGTATTCTGACTATTGCAGTTAGCCCCAGCACTCAAACTGCCCCAGAGAGTAGAGGGTTAATTTTCTATGCGGAGCATAGAACATTGAACTTGAAATCAGTTCAAACCTCTGTCTGCTGCACTTGAAGTGCAGCTGTCAGATTCTTACAAGCTAATGCTAACTAACTACTATGCAGAAATTGTAAAATTTTTACTAGCCAAATGGCAACCAAATATTTTGGATCCCCAAAAGACTCAAGTGAAAAAATCCAAAATCAAAAACCAGACAGTGAACAACTTAAGACTGTAAATTAATAATATAACCCACTCCCCCTCTCTAAAAGGAGGGAGTGCCCAAATGCACCCCTTGGGTGCAACACTGCACCTTCCAGCCCACTTCCCAAAAACAGGTTCTGAGAGGAGAGGCAGAGAGGGAGGTCAGAATACAGCAAGACTCCATTAGAAGAAATATAATTACTAAGGTGAGTAATTTTTCTTCAAACAACATGAAATCTTGCTGTATTCTGTCTATTCTGAACTATCAAACAGTACCTCCATGGAGGAGAATCAAACCTACCTTTGGAATAAGCTCTGCAGTACTGTTGTACCAAACCGAGCATCACTCCTAGCCTGGATGTCCAGGAGTAATGCTTAGTAAACGTATGAGACTGTTTTCCAGGTGGCTGCTTTACATATCTCTAGCAAAGGAATATCCTGGCTGCAGTCAGGAAGCAGCTGTACCTCTAGTCAAATGAGCCCTCAGGCCTGAGGGAGGTATTTTGCCTAGCTTCTCATAGCAGAATTGAATACAAGAGACAATCCACCTGGCAATAGTTCTCTTAGTGACAGGTTTGCCCTCCCTCACTTCCCCATAAGTGAGAAACAACTGGAGGGAGTCAAACCTGTGAGCCTTAGTACACTCAATGTAGAAACTAAGGGCTCTTTTAACATCCAAACTGTGTAAACTTCTTTCTCCTGAAGAAGAAGAATCAGTGAAGAACACATGGAAAGACATAGATTGGTTCAGATGAAAATCTGAAACCACTTTAGATAAAAACCTCCAATTAGTTCTAAGGACCACCTTATCTCTATGGAATGAGATAAAATCAGGCTCCACTGACAGAGCTTGCAATTCACTGATACGCCTGGCATACATAATATACCAGGAACACATTTTTCCAAGACAAGTACTTAAGCTCTGCTGAAGACAAAGGCTCAAAAGAGGGTTGCATAAGCTGAGCAATGCAAACATTAAGATCCCAAGCAGGGTAGGATCCTAAAGGGGATTGGTATGAAGCAATCCCTTGAAAATTTACAGAATACAGGGTGAGATGACAGTGAGGAAGGCTTTCCCACTGACAGAAAAGCAGAAACAGCTGACAAATGTACTTTGAGAGTAGCTAGTCTGAGGCTAGGCCATTAAGATGAACCATATAATCCAGAACTGTAGACAATTCAGCAGTGTCTGGGGATATATGTTTCTTGGAACACCAAATGCTGAATCGTTTCCATTTGGAGTTATACATTTTTCTGGTGGCAGGAATTCAAGAGGCTTTGAGAATATACAGAACCCCTTGGGACAGATGCAAATCTGCATACTCTAACTCTTAAAGAGCCATGCCTTGAGATTGAGAGACTGAAGATTGGGGTACCAAATCCTCCCCTGAGAGGAGGTTAACAGGTTGTAATTCCTGGGAAGAGACAGGGGAAGATAGACTGCTAGGGACAGCAATAGGGGGTATCAAGGCTGCCTGGCCTGGTCTGGAGCAATCAGAATCACTTTGCAAGGTTGTGACCTCATCTTGACCAGAACCTTTAACAGTAGAGGAAAGGGAGGGAAGGCATATAGAAATTTCCCTTCCCAGTTCAAAATCAGAGCATCCAGAAGGACTGAGCCCAAGACTGGGGTATGCAACAAAACAGAGGAAGTTGGTGATTGTCTGGGGCTGCAAAGAGATCTATCTACGGCGTGCGCCACATCGAAAAAATCACTTTCAACACCAGAGGGTCCAGGGACATTTGTGATGACCCTGGGAGATCCTGCTCAATGCATCTGCTAGCACATTGTCTTTCCCTGGAAGGTGGACTGCTGTCAGAAAGGTCTGCAGAGAATAAGCTAGGGACCACAGTTTCATGGCTTCCGTGCACAAGGCTGTGGACCAAGTGCGTCCCTGCTTGTTGATGTACCACATGATGGTGGTGTTATCTGTCCTGACCTGAACCACCTTGTTCTGAACTGACTGAGAGAAAGCTTGCAGGGCCAGAAAGACAGCCCTGAGTTCCAAGAGATTGATATGAAGAAGGTGATTCCTGAGGGGACCACAGTCCCTGGGCTATGAGAGCCCCCAGATGGGCTCCCCACCCCAATAGAGAAGCATCCGTGGTTAGGAGCACAGAGTGAGACTGAGTGACGAATGTGACTCCTTGCCTGACATTGCCCTGATCCTGCCACCATTGGAGAGCCTGAATCAGAGTCTGAGTCACTAGAACTAGTTTGGTTAGAGAATCTTTCTTCTGAGACCAAAAGGCCCTCAGGTGAAACTGAATGTCCCTCAGCTGAAATCTGACCCCTTGGACCACTGCTGTAGAAGCTGCCATGTGGCCCAGAAGCTGAAGGAAGTGCCTTGCTGGCGAGAGACCAGAAGGTGGAATGAAGAAGCCAGCTCTACAATAGCCCTTACCCTTTCCAGGGAAAAGCTCTTGTTTTGACCTATACAACTCTGCCCCTATGAAGGTGAGGAGCTGTACAGGCTCAAGAACTGACTTGGGAAGATTGAGAAGGAATCCTAGGGAAGTGAGCACTTGCTGAGTCACTTGCAGGTCTGACTTGACCTGGTCTGGGGACTGACCCACAATGAGCCAGTCATCCAGGTATGGAAATATGGAAATATTTTTCCTTCTTAAAAAGGCCACTACTACTGCTAGGCATTTTATGAGTACCCTTGGAGCTGATGTCAGGCCGAAGGGCATAGCTTTGAACTGATAATGGCCTGAAGGCAATTCGAACCTGAGGTACTTCTGTGGGAGCACCTGATGGGAATGTGAAGTAGGCATCTTTTAAGTCAGGGAGGCTAGCCAGTCCCTGGCATTAGGGAGGAAGGATTATTCCCAAGTCACCATTTTGAATATTGGTTTTAAAAGATGTTTGTTCAGGTACCTTAAGTCTAGGATGTGTCGCCATTCTGCTGTCTTTTTTTGGGGTAAGGAAGTACCTGGAGTACAGACCTTTGTCCCTGTGCCATGTAGAAACTCTCTCTACAGTCTTCAGAGCCAGTAGAGATGAAACCTCTGCCTCTAGGGCAATGGTTTTGGAGATACTTGCAGGTGGAAAAGATCTGGCCCTCAGCTTTGGAAATTTCTTGAAGCTGAGATCCAGCCCCTGGCTTACCACTTCCAGGACCCACTTGTCTGAGGTAACAGACATCCAGTCCTGGACGAAGTAAGCCAGCCTGCCTACTACAGGAATGGGGGAGTTGACCAGGGCTGACTCATCAGGGTGTCTGCTTGGCAGGAGCCTTAGGTTGAGGGATGGATGCAGCCCTGCTCATCCCTGTTCTGCCTCTCCCTCTGAAGAACCCCCTCTGAGGAAAGGGAGAAGAGGCCAGTGCTTGGTAGAAAGGCCTATGAAAAGGCCTGCCCTTGCCCTTAGCTTGCTGCCTTTGAGGAGTTGCCTGCCTTTCCTTGGCTTGTGCACTCCAATAGGTGATCCTATACTTATCTATCTTTTTCATGTAATTCTCTGTCTGCCCCCCAAACAGAGAATTACCAACCACAGGGAAATCCATAGCCTTAGCCTGGGTGTCCTGTGAAAGGCTAGTACATCTGATCCAAGCCATTCTCCGAAGAGCCACAGATGTAGCCATGACTCTAGATGACACATCATTGGAGTCCACAGCAGCATGGAACTGTAACTTAGATGCCTCAGTCCCATCAGTAGCCACCCCCTCCAGCTCCGAGAGTAGTTGGGAGGCCTTAGCCAGTGCCAGTGCCAGTATAGTGTCTCACCTGGACTTCTGGTGCCTGGCTACATAGGCCTTATAATTAGCCTGCCTGAGTCCCAAGGCGGGTGCCATGTACTGTTTCTTTGCCATGGCATCCAGCTTCCTAAGCGTCTTTATCTGGGGGGTGAAGCCAAGGTATATTAGCCTTATCACAGGCTGCAGCCTGCACAACCTCAACATGGCTGCATTGTTGATACAAGTACTCTGTACCTGAACCTGATAAGGTGTACCTTTTGTTCATCCTTCTGTTGACAGGAGGTACAGAATTTGGAGTTTAAAAATATTTTGTGTCTGTTTGCCAAAAGACTTATGAAGGGATAGACAGTCTCTTGGACTCTGGGATGTCCATCATCTCCACATAATCAGGTTCCTCTTGTTCCTCTACAGCTTCTTCCACAGGGAACTGGAGGGTTTCTGCCACTTTCCTGTAAAACATGTAGTGGGACGGGGACTCAGAAAGCCTAGGGGGGAAACACCAGAAGACCTGTCTGGGGAGATGTCCAGTTCAATGGGCTCATTCAGACCTTCCACACCATCATCATTGTCATCATCATCATCATAATCTTCATCCCCCTCCAAATCCAGTTCATAGAAATCTGCAGGGCATAAACTTGAGCCTGAGGAACTGATCGAACAACGCCTGCCAGAAGGCGCCGATGAGAGGAACCGGACAAGCGATTCTACAATCCTTATCGCTTTGGCTATCTCTTCAGTGGTCGGAAAATGGATCTCTGGATCCAAACACCCGATTTTTCTTTCTTTTCTTTTGTAGGAACCGATGCCTTAGGATCAGCTCTCCTCTTGCCCAAAGAAGTATCGCCTGGTCAGAGGGCATTCCCTCAGGTTTGGTTGGAACCAAACCGGGTTGGCCATCTGGGTCAGCGGACTTCTTGGCTTCCTTATCCCTAAGCCTACCTAATCTTTTTTCCAGGGTAGACTTAGGGAAATTTTTACAGATTTGGTAGTCTGATTCGAAGTGGTCAAACCCCAGACAATAAACACAGGGGGTGTGGGGATCAGCCTTAGCAAAGACTTCCTCATCACACTGCAGTGTTGAAACCCAGTGGGCTTGGTTTTTCCTTTTGGTTTCTCAGATGTAGCCATCCTAACCACAAACTTACCCTTTTTATGGCAAACAACCAGGCAAGACACCCTTATTGGTTTCTAACCGTGTCACAGGTATTGGAAAAAAAACACAAGAAAATGCATTTTTTTTAAACCAATAAGGACCAGTAACCACACTCTAATTTTAGAAACAAAGACAGAATATAATATTTCACTAAACGGCGGGTTCAGCTGAACCGGTCAAAAAATCAGCTTTTACAATTTCTACAAGTTTACTATATCTAGTTCACTACCTAGTACTTACTCTACCACAGACAGAGATCTGAATCGAAACTTGCAAAAATGATCGGTAAAATCGAGGACTGACTTTGAACCAGTGAGCAAAGAAGAAATCTCGGAATGACAGTTCAGTTAGTAGAGTAAAGAATCTGATGGTTGCATTTCAAGTGCAGTAGACAGAGGTTTGAACCGAGCTCGAGCTCAATGTTCCATGCTCTGCATAGAAAATTAACCCTCTACTCTATAGGGCAGTTTGAGTGCTGGGGCTAACTGCAATAGTCAGAATACAGCAAGACTTCCTGTTGTTTGAAAACCCTATTATCAGTATGAGGCTTTTAGAGGTTTTACTATAATGATATGGCTTATTGATGTCAGATGTCAGCACATTCTCTGAAGTGTTTGCATACGGGTATACACCCTGTTTCTCAAGAAATGTTATTTGTAGTTCTTACTCATGAAATGGCTTTGACAAAGTAGTTATGACATAATTACTAGGCAAGATAATCTCTTGGTCTTATGTAAGTAGAAAAGAGTATATAATGTCAGCCGAGACCCTGCTTGGTGTGGCTTCCATTACCACACCAGAAGAGGGTCCAAAAGTTACCACAGATTCTACAAGGGCTTCCATGATGACTTTAGCCTTCTGTGCTTCCAAAAGCGAAAGCTGTTTATAAAGTCCATAGTCTGTAATTGTACCTTTCTTTATTCCCCTAATAAAGGGTTTATGAAATGTTACATGAGTGCTGGGTGGTCTTTTGTCACAACTTGTATAGAACCACACATAATTGTTTATCATTAGTGTTATTTACTGCTTAGTGTTTTATTCATTGTTGGTTTCTACTAAGTTGTGATATGACAGACAATTTATTCCTTACATGGCATAGCTTAGTAAAATTGCAACACAGATACTCACCAGATGCAGACAGAAGATGCAACACCAAGAGCTCCAAACAGATCACCCGTATTCCAATGAGTAACACAGCGACTGGCAACCAGACACAGAAATGAGGCGCAATGATGCATCAACATTTTGCACCCATGCACTTTGTTAAGAAGCTGTCAGATTGCTGTTTCTATCTGTATTTAGCAGCAGTATTTAAAAGGACAGAACCAACATCAGAAACAAGCCGAATATTCACATCACAAGTGCACATACTGCAACCTACACCATAAAGTTAATGTGCTGGCATTAAAAACTGGCAAAAAACATGATTCTGACATTTTACAAATACCTGCTCAATAAATACGCCCTGCTTGGACAACCCCCCGGCCCCTCGATTCCACTGCAGGCATTTTCCAGCATGCCCAAACCTCTAAAATAATGAGAAAATTATGAGAGGCACAGCTAAGGGTTAACTCCTTGTCCCATTTAAAGCACACTTTTGCCCAGTGAGCCCTATCCTACTGGGGCCTCAGTGGTTAAATGACCTCCAGCTTCCAACGTGGAATGTGGAAAGACAGGCCCCTTAAAAGAGAGCTTTGCCTTCTCATAGCTCAAGCAAATCACTGTGACTGCCCCACTTAGTCACACGCTGGCCCATGCCCAAACATTGGTTGAATCACTCCTGTCCAATCATCATATCCCCATCACCCCTTCCCATTCCTATACTCCCCTCTTTCATCCCGACAAAGCCTAGTCAGGCTGCCACTACCCCATTGTCTTGCACTTACGTGACTCAAGTGTTTTCACAGCATAATAACTGTGCATTCCACCTCAAAACTACTCTGTACTGCACACATTGCTGATACTGTCACCACCTCGCACTTCTGAGACTGTCAATGTAATGCATTCCTGAATATTTACTGTATTGTCTTGTGAACTTGCTTGTACCCTGCTATGTCTTGTACTGTGTTATAACTGACTTGGAACCTTTGTAAAAGACCTCCATGGCTCATAGGTATTAATTTGAATCTGAAATAAATAAATAAATAAATAAATAAATAAATAAATAAATAATAAGATTTCAGCCTAGTCGCTAAAGCTGGCTACCATTAGCCAAGTGTGAACCAAAACTCTAGTAAATTACTAAGATACTTGATAAGGAGTAATTCCTAAGCTGATTCTTAAGCTGGAATGAACTAATAATTGCTTTTTCTTTGCCAAAACTAGCATTAAAAACAAGACAGTCAATAAGAGGCCATATTAGGCAATGATAATATAGATATTACAGAGCATTTTCTGCAGACAGCTATACATATGATCAACAGAGTTTTACAAACAACAAAGAAATATAAGCAAACACCATGTCTAAATGATAGTTGACATAATTTCAGTACAATCATTTAACCAAGGTGGTGCAAATTCTTTAGTGTGACAATCAAAAGGACACCCTTCTTGCCAAAGTGAGTCCCATGTCCACCTCTGGGACCAGTGGAAATTTTCTGCACCCGACAAAGAGCCATTTATGCCCCCTACTGGGGAACTGTAGGATGTGTACTATCAGGGCAGAGTCATCATTCTTATTCAATATCACTCTCATGTGGTCCCCCACTCTCTCTTTGAACTTGTGCTTAATGTACCCAACATAATATGCCTTACATTGACAAGATGATAAATAAAGCATGTAAGTGGTGTGACAGGTAATAATAATAATAATAATGTTTTTTATTTATATAGCGCTTTTTCAGTATCAAAGCGCTACATATAAAAACACATCACAAATAATTTAAAAATCTTACACAAATTTAACTTCAATTTAAAACTTCCCCAATCACAAATATCAATCATTAAAAGCCTGTTGGAAAAGATGTGCTTTCAGGCTGGATTTAAAGCTCTCCATGGTCTGCACTCTCTAATCTGATGAGGTAGAGAGTTCCACAGAGATAGTGCCACAAACATAAATGCCGGGCCCCAGATGTCTTTAAATGCACCCTGGGAACCTCTAACAACCCCTCATCAGACAAGCGGAGAGGATGTTCAGGGCTGTAGGGAACTAGGAGCTCTTGCAGATAACTCAGTCCTTGTCCATGCAGGGCTTTATAGGTCAGCAAACTGACCTTAAAGGTGATCTAACACTGTATAGGCAGACAGTACAGAACGCACAGCACAGAAGTAATATGACTAGAGCGCAATGACCCTGTCAGCAACCGAGCCACTGCATTCTGCACCAGCTACAAGCTGTGGATATCAACCACTGGAAACCCCAGGTAAAGGGAGTTACAGTAATCAAGGCATGAGGTCACAAAGGCATGGATCAATGTGGTCAAATCATCAGACAGAACAAGGTGCTTAATTCTGGCAATGTTCCTAAGGTGGTAAAGGAGGACTTGATGACTGGCGACAACTGCGCCTGGCGTTAGCCCATCATCCAGAACCACCCCCAGGTTAATGCACCTATTCAGAGGCGGCAGTTGTACACCATCAAGCCAAAGCCCAGATGGTAAACCCATCACCTGCCTCTCTATCTGGCACTCCAGATCTACTACCAACACCTCAGTCTTCCTGGAATTCAATTTCAACCAGCTAGCCTTCATCCAGTCATGGATCTCCATCAGACAGCTGTTAAACAATGAGACCGCACTATCCTGGTCAAGTGCAAAAGACAGATAGAGCTGGGTGTCATCAGCATAGTAATGAAACCTCAGCTCATATCATCTTATAATGTCTCCGAGGGGCAGCAAATACACTGCGAACAACATGGGGGACAGCACCGAGCCCTGAGGGACCCCACATGGCAGAGAGAATGGCTCAGAGGAAAGAATCCCAGATACCACCCTCTGAGACCTGTCAGCAAGGAAAGAATGAAACCATCTGAGAACTGGACCAGCCAGGCCACAGATAACCCTCAGGTGCTCAGCAACACCCCATGGTCCACAGTGTCAAATGCTAAAGAGAGATCTAGAAGTACCAAGATGGAACGTTTCTGGTCCCTCGCCATCAGGAGATCATTGAGCACCTGAACTAGAGCGGTCTCGGTACTATGTCTCTTCCAGAAGCCTGACTGGAAAGGATCGAAGATATAGTGGATGGTAAGATGGTTCTCCAGTTGCAGTGCAGCCACTTTCTCAATCACCTTCCCAACAAAGGGAAGGTTAGAGATAGGTCTGTAGTTAGCACAGTTGTTTGGGTCCAAAGAAGCTTTCTTAAGAAGTGGTGTCACCACCACCTCCTTCAGGGAGATAGGGAATTCTCCCAAGTCTAAGCAGCACCAAACAATCTGTGCAAGGATTGGGCCGATAAACTCAATACACCCCAATAATAGATGTGTAGGGCCCGGATCCAAACTACAGCATGATAGCCACAAATTCTGGACAATCCGCATGATATCCCCTGTCTCCGGCTGGTCAAAAGAACTCCAGGGTGATTGAGAGGAAGTGACCAAATACAGACCACCATCAACTCTCATAGAAGATGCTGAGCAGATTTAGGCCCCGATGTCAGCCACCTTATCTGCAAAAAATTGAGAAAACTCTTCACACTTAACTTGAGAAAATGCTCTTCCAACCTGCAGACAGGATGGGTTGCACAACCTGTCTACAGTTCAAAATAGCTGAGCTGGTCGGTTTTGAGCAGCAGCAATCTCACCAGACAGGAACTCTGCCTTTTTACGCATGATTGCTGATTCATTTATTCATTACAAATCGGGTTTACAACCTTTGAGTCAGAGACTCATTTACAAAGACACCTTGTTGCGGGCGGGGGCAGACATCAAGACAGTTATTACAGTGCAGATTAAAACAGAGGATAACAATACAAGTGCAGTAAAGGAACATTTAACATAGATACTTAGGTTATATAATGTAGTAGTTTGTATGATACTTAGGTTACATAATGTTACAACATTGTGAGTTACACTCATGGATATAGTAGGTCCTCAGAGAAGACAGTGGGTTACATCCCTGTTTGGACCTAGTAGGGAAGGGGTAGGTCTGGAGGAGGAGAGGCTGTCCAGTGGGCGTGGCGTTGTCGAGCCAGGGGCAAGGTGGGTGGGAACCACAGGTTACAACAGGGGGTTAGTTGCACCTACAACAGTGGGTATTAAGATACGGTTCCAAAGGGCTGTTTTGAAGGAGCCAATTTTTGGCAAGTTGGAGATGCAGCTAGGGAGGGAGTTGAACCAGGTGGGGGCTTGGTAGAGGAAGGATCTCTGGGCAAGAGAGGTCTTGGTTCTGGGCACCTTGAAAGTGGCCTTATCAGAGCTATGGGTGGTGATGGATGAAGATGGCTGCTGTAGGGAGGTGGAGACCCCCACGGGGGAGAGTCCTAGCAGAGATTTCTTAGTGAGAAGGCAGGTCTGGTAGAGCAGTCACTCCTCAAATTTGAGAAGATTGGTGGTAGTATAGAGAAGGCAGGAGTGAGTTTGGCTGGGGGCACCAGTCAGGAACCTACAGGCCTTATTGATGGAGAGTTGGATTTTGGAGAGGGCAGTGTTGTCAGCTGCAGTGTAGATGGGCAAGCCATAGTCCATGAGGGACAAGATGTAGGAGGTGATGGCCAGCCTGAAGGCAACCTGAGGCAGGCAGTCCCTGTGCTGGTATAGTAGTCCAATCCAAGAGTTAATGGTGGCTGACAGTGCATTAATGTGGGTGTGAAAGGAGAAGGCAGTATCGAACATGATGCCTAGGTACTTGTATGTGGTCACTTGTTCTTGCAGGTGCAGAGTGCTAGGGATAATCAAGGGGGGGTATTTTTCACTTTATTTTGGTGGTGGGAGAAGAGCACTGATTTGGTTTTCTTTAGGTTAATGATCAATCTGCAGTCTCTGAACCACCTCTTGGCTTGGTTGTAAGCTTGCTGGAGGGATAATTGGAGGGAGGTGGGATTAGGATGCGAGACAATGAGGACTGCATCATTGACGTAGAGGAGCATTTTACTGGTACATGAGCTGGGGAGGGTGTTGAGGTAGAGACTAAAAAGTGTTGGACCCAGGATGGAGCCCTGAGGGACCCTAGAGTGAACGGGAAGAGTGCTGGAGAGGGAGCCGCTGATCTTGACACGCTGGGATCTAGCAGAGAGGTAGCTAGAGAACCAGGAAATGGGACCACCAGAGAAGTCAAGTTGGTGGAGAGTCGAGTAGAAGGGGATGATAGTGTCAAGGTCTTGGAGAAGTCAATGAGCACTGCCCCTGCAATAAACAGAGTTGAGAGCAGCATGTAGGTGTTGGTGCAAATTCCAGGAGAGCCGTGGTTGTACTGTGTCCTGGGTGAAAACTATGCTGCTCTGGGCACATAATGTCATACTTGGTTAGGTATTCAGAGAGCTGGATCAACACCACTTTTCAAGGGCTTTAGAGCCTGGGGAGGATGGAGATGGGCTGGTAACTGTTGGGGGTGGATCGGTTCATGGCACTGATAATGTTCTATCAATCTAAGGTGGTCGGCCTCAAGGGCTGATTTCCACCAGTGATGTTCTAACCTTCATCCGACTCATCTCAATTCCCTCAAAGTTCCATCAAACCAAGGGAACCGGGGCAGAGAGAGGGAGCGGACAAACATGGACGGGGCAATAGAATCCAGGGCCTCAGTGATAGCCTTATTGTAGGCCAAAACTAGACTCTCTGGGTCCTCGCCTACCCATGAAACTCCTGATAGGTCTAATACCACCTGAAGACCTTCAGGGGTTACTCCCCTCAATGGGCAGTATCTGACCATCTCCACAGGGGCAGGCCTATAAGGGGGATCTGGAAATAGAATCTCACTGTGTAGTGATCAGACCATACGACTGGTTCCACCAACAAGTTGAAGGACTCGATCCCCAGGAGGAAGACCAGATCAAGAGAGTGACCTTGCTTATGAGTAGCAGAGGTAACTACCTGTGTGAATCCCAATGAATACATAAGTTGGAGGAAGTCTTGATCAAACTGCGAGAGTTCATCGTCGACCCAGGCATTGAAGCCACCCAGGACCATCAGCCTGGGTGACTCCCAGTCATGTTGACGGCAAGTCTGTGACTTCCTGCAGGAACATTTTTCACCCGGGTGGACAGTTGATGAATCTACTCACTTCACCTGTTCCTTTCTAGATTAGTGAAAATGTTCTTCAATATGAAAAGTTTAGTAAGCCTAACCCTGAGCAATACTTAAAGATTTTATCACATTTATAATGTATCATAAATTATTTAATGTTTACAGGGGGGCACCTGGTGTGTGACCAAGCAAAAGCAAACAGTTTTAATACCAGTGCCGCCCCCCCCCAACACACACACACAAAAGCTGCTTTAAAGCCTGCAATTCATTCAGATCAATTCAATTTTCTTACTTGCATTTTTTTCATCATTTTAACATGTTGGAGGGGTTCTTGGTCTCATCATTTGGCCGAATTATGATCAGCCTGACCATCAACAACAAGGTGACCCACTCATCAGTTAGGAAAAAGCTTCATATTTTAAATGTTACCATGCCATTATGAGCTGAGGCTCCTCTAAGGTTCGCCTGCTTTCTCTCTATCTTGTGGAGAAACCACTCACTAAGTTAATTTCTTATATAGTGTGCTGCGTGCTCTGGCCAATAAGAGGCTCACAGGTGATCACTGGGGAGCTCACTATTTAGGAGAAGGCCACAATTTGTCTACTTGCAATTGAATGTACAAAAGTTTAGCAAGCACAACCCTGGCCAATACATAAAGATTGTTATCACACTTATCACAAATGAATCTGATCATGTTTGCCTGTGGTCTTTGGAGCTCAGAGTAGACCACATGGCAAATATGACAGATCAATTTGTGATATTTTTTTTTCTGGGTGTCTGTCATCACCCAGGGATTGTGCAGGTGAGATCGTTCAGTCAGTCGGAAGATGGATGGACCAGTGCAGCAGTACTCCAACAGGCATTACATCAAACATACTGGATAACTGGTAACAGGAAGGAGACATTGGAGAATAATTTGTTTGAAACTTGTGGACAGGAAAACACAGTGAGCCAGGGCTCATTTCAGGTGCTACCTGGGGAAGAGAATTCAGTTGTAAAGAGACACCAATATAAATCCAAGTCAATACTGATAATGCAAAAGTAGAAAAACTGTAACATGAAAATGCACAGAGCAATGAACAGCATTGCAATGCGGTAAATACATACATAAATATGAAGTGAACAGTATATAAATAATCAAATCAAATCAAATCAAGTTTATTTATAAAGCGCCTTTCAAAACCAAAGGCTGTACAAAAATAGATAGAGTAATAAAATCCAGACATTTAAAACAACCATAACTAAGAAGAATAAGCCAAAGTAAAAGATATGTCTTTAAAGCAATTTTAAAATTATCAACGGTTGGGCATTCTCTCAACCAGCGGTGAAAGAATTCCACAGGGTTGGTGCGAAAAGGCAAAGGCATGAGATCCTGATAACTTCAGTGAACCCTGGGAATCTCTAGCAATCCCTCGCTGGTGGAGCGGAGGGGGCGGAGGGCGATAGGGAATCAGAGATCTTTCAGGTAACAGGGTCCCTGGTGCGTTGGGGAGCTCTAACGGTTAGTAAACCAACCTTAAAGGTGATCCGCCATCGAACAGGCAGCCAGTGCAGTTCGCGAAGCACAGGCGTAATATGACTGGTTCTAAGAGTCCCAGTCAAAAGCCTGGCTGCAGCATTCTTCACCAGCTGAAGGTGGCGGATATCAACCCCTGGTAGCCCTAGGTAGAGGGAATTGCAGTAGTCCAGACGGGTAGTGACAAAGGCGTGGACCAAAGTTGGAAGGTCCTCCTGGGGAATCAGATATTTCACCCGGGCGATATTCCTCAGATGGTAAAAAGAGGATTTGACAACAGCTGACACCTGAGATTTCAGGATCAGACCATCATCAAAAATAACGCCCAGATTTCGCACCTGTCCAGAGGTAGAGAATGGTACACCACCAAGTAATAAACCTGATGGCTGTCCAGCACCCAAACCCACCCCAGGATGACCTGGATCCACAACCAGTACCTCAGTCTTATCCAGATTGAGTCTCAACCAGCTCGAGCTCATCCAAAGTCTGATCTCATCTAGGCAGTTATTAAGTACATACAGTGCATCACCCTGGTCAGGGAGAAAGGACAAATACAGCTGAGTATCATCTGTGTAGCAGTGAAAACTCAGACTGTATCGCTGATGATTTCTCCCAATGGCAGCATATACACTGCAAACAACATGGAAGCTAAGATGGAGCCCTGTGGTACCCCACAAGGCAGGGAGTAAGTGTCAGAGGAATAAATTCGGTGACAACTCTCTGAAACCAGCCAGTGAGGTAAGAATGAAACCAATTGAGGACTGTAACCAGACAACCCACAAAGACCTGCCGCCCAATAGCACCCACTGTCTACAGTGTCAAATGCACAGATAGATTGAGAAGGACCAGAATGGTACAAGCCTTTTGATCTCTGGCCATTAGGAGATCGCTCAATACCCGAACAAAGGCAGTCTCAGTACTATGCCTTTTCCTGAAACCAGACTGGAGAGTATCATAGACATTATGAGATGTAAGATGATCATCCAATTGACGTAACTGCCTTTTCAATAACCTTACCAACAAATGGCAGGTTAGAGATAGGCCGGTAGTTAGCTAGACAGTCTGGGTCCAAGGAGGATTTTTTTAGGAGTGGTCGAACTACTGCCTTCTTAAGGAGGTCAAGAAAAACTCCCCTCTCCAAGGATTTCCGGATAATGTCAGCAAGGATTAGGTAGATAGCTTCTACACAACCTACTAACAGCGGTGTAGGACCCGGATCCAAACTACAACTAGTTGGTCACATTGTTTGGATGATCTTCTAATGTCCCAAATTCGAGACAGTGAAAATCTAACCAGACATACCGAGGACAATACACCACCAGTCGTCCACCACAATCCCCCATAGGAGAGGTCGGGACCCGATGCCAGACCTGATGCTGGCAACCTTATCTGCAAAAAGTGGCGAACTAGCATCTAAGCTGAGAAAAGGCTTCTCAGGCTGAAGACAGACTGGATTGCACAGTCTGTCCACAGTCCAGAAAAGCTGAGCCGGTCAATTTTGTGCAGCAGAAATCTGGACAGGAATTCTGCCTTCTTACGAGTGATTTCTGATGGTAGCTATCATAATGAGCCAACAATCTAAGCCTGTCAACATCAAGGCCCGATTTCCGCCAGGCTCTCTCCAGCCTTCGGCCTACTCGGCTTAATTCCTTCAAGGAGCCATCAAACCATGGACTCCTTGGACGGATGGTGAGAGGCCAAACATGAACAGGTGCAATTTTGTCCAGAGCATCTCCCACAGCCTTATTATAGGCTAATACAATACCATCTGGACTCATGCATTCACCCGACAAGCTCGATAGATCCAGCACCACCATTAGGTCATTGGGACTAATACACCTTAAAGGGCGGTACTGGACCATCTCCGTAGGGGCAGACCTATTAGAGGGGGCCCTGAAACTGAAACTTATGGTGTAATGGTCCGACCAGCTGACTGGTTCCACCCCCAGATCAGTGATCTCCATACCCAAGAGAAAGACCAGATCTAGTGAATGACCCCCATATGGGTAGAGGAGGTAACAACCTGTGTCAGGCCCAGTGTGTTCATCAACTGGAGGAGATTTTGACCAAAATGAGATAGTTCATCGTCGACCCGGGCATTGAAGTCACCCAGAGAAGTAATCTGGAAACCTCAACACCAGGTCGACAATGAAGTCTGCAATCTCCTGTGAGTTCGCCACCATCACCTGGTGGACGGTGAGCGAGGAGAATCCACAACCTGCACCTCGCCCAGGATATATTCAAAAGATCTGGTGTTTCCCAATGGCACATCCACAAGGCCCAGTTCAGATTTAAACATAATGGCCACACCTCCATTCTTACCGATCCAGCCTTGACGTATCGAGAACTCCGGCTGGAGTTGCCAAGGCCAATATAGGGCCTGGATTTTCATCCAGCTAGGTTCGTGATGCAAGTCAGATCAGATGAGACAACAAGATCAGCAATAATAGCTGTCTTGTTCTTAATTGATCTGGCATTGCACAACACCGCCAAGGCAGGATGAGCTGTCGAGGAAGACCTCGGCACCTGTCCGAATTCTTGGGACTCTTGGGTATGGGGACAAGATAAGAGTAACCTCTACCCTGACCCCATTTCTCCCCAGGATGTCTTCTGGACCCTAAAACCCCAATCCGCCCTCCCCTTTCCTGTCCCCCACAAGGCCCAGCTTTCCACCTTCGTCCTCGCCTCCTCAGAATGCCCAGTGCTCAACACCTAAAATAGGTGTCAGATGACAATGGTGGGCACTCAAAAAGACGTAATTCCCTGAGCCTAGTGGGGGAATAGTGCCCAACCGTCATTAATCAAATCAAAAACAACAGAAAAATAAACCTATAAATAACACACTCTCCTCTCTCTCTCTCACAGAGGGGAGGCAAATAAAACAAAATAAACCAAAATAAACCCCAACTCAAAAATAACCCAAATAATAAAATAAAAATAAAATCAAATAATCTTAAAACACAGTAAAATATTATCATATACCACTGGTTATTAAATCTAAAACAAAATTTGTATTTTAAACAATGCAGCACCTCTCACGTGCGACAATGCAACAGGTGTTATATACTCTCCCAATACCACCTCTCACATGGCAGGGAACCAGTTAAATAAATCAAATTTATAATTATACAAAATAAAATGAATAAATATACACCACTCTCACCACCCTCAGTCCAGGAGTTAGTAAAGACAGAGGAATCAGTTCTCAAGAGTCCAAAAATGAGTAAAATCGGATGAATCCAAAAAGTTCTCAGCAGGTAGATCCAATGATGAATGTCCAATCCAGACCAAACAAGGGAGCCTGAAGGTGTCCCACAAATCCTCCAGCAGCTGCTCTTCATAGACCGATGATTCCAAACAGTTAGTTATCCAAAAGCAGCAGAATAGTTAGAGGAGGCAAAATATGTTCCTTCAGGGAGCAGTATCCCCCACCAAGTCGACGACCTGCGGCTGCAACCGTCTCACAAGTCAGCCCAAACAGCCGACCTAAAGCTTAGAGAAGAAGAATACAATGGTGTGTATTCCAAGGTGCATCTGAATGTGCCTGCTTCCAGGGCAGTTGTGCATCAAACACTCTTCACAGAACAAGAGTTCCTCACATGCCGAGGAAGGGAGTGTTTCTTTTCAGGTTCCTGCTTTTTGGCTCAGCACACTCAGTGTTCAGGCTGTGTTTTTCACCACGCCCTTTCAGTTACTGCATGTTTCAGCATAATGCCACTCAAGGTAAAGGAAAAGAAGCAAATACTAGTAAAAGGTGTAAAAATGCAGAGTAATGGGATAGCAGTGCCATAAAGTTATGAAAGTGCACATGCCAAAAACAAAAAGATTTGAGGTAAAAGGTGAGTGGCCTAGCTGAGTGAAGGGTAATATGAATCAACAGTCACCAACTCATAATGCAGATTTCGATGACTTTGTTGAGAAACACTAACTCACTTTGAACAAGCATTTGTCAATGCCGAATGTTTGCTTGCTGGCATTGGCAGTGGTAGTGTAGAAGTTACAGGGCTGCATAATAGGAATGGCAGCAAAGTATTGAACTGAAGCCAACCACCACCACCCTGCAGAGAGTGACAGGCATTGGGGTTTGCCTTTGGGTCATCAGGCATAACGACCACGCCATTTCACCACACCCTACCCTGCAGACACTGACAACTGTCACGGTGTGCCTTGGGGTCTTTGGCCCTTCTGCGCACCCCATTCCATCAGAAAATACAGTGAGATGGGTGCGGTATAGGAGAATGGGGTAACGTTTGGACCCGAAGAGTCCGAGGCACACTTTGATGCCTCTCATTGGCTGCAGGGTGTGGGTGGGGTTGGAATGGTATGAGCATGACAGGCAAGAATCCCAAGTCACACCCCTGATGCATGTCATTCTCTACAGGGTGGGGCTTTATGGTCGGAAACCCTACGCTTCAGGCATTCGTTGGTATTTTCACTCCAAATTTTCAACATGTTTCTTTTGTGACCCCCACCTCATGAACAGTGGCAATATCAGTTTGTTAGCCGAAAACTGCTTTTGCACAGCATCTATGGCATTTGGCACCACAGGTGCAAAAACACATTCTGAACAGGATGTGAAAAATGACAGAGGTACTGTTCATGGGGAGGTGTAAAAAATGGCAATGTTGAAAATCTGCTGTGAAAATCTTAAAAAAACTGGTGAAGTCACGAGTGTGCGTAGAAACTGTGCAACACACACCTGTAATGTAACTAGTTTGGGGATTTTTTTACAGCAGATTGTTAACACAGGCATTTTGGGACCTCCGATCATGAACAGTGTCAGTGTGATTTTCTTTATCTGTCCCGAACAATGATTTCCCACAGCGACCACGCATTTCTGTTCTGAAAGTGTGAAAACACATTTCGGCCATGTTGTGGAAAATGACAGCTGTACTGTTCATAAGGAGGTGTGGAAAAATGCCACTGGTGAAAATCTGGACTGAAAATATTACAAATTCATTAACTTACGAGAGTGCGTGGAAACTGCGCAATGCTCACTGTAACACAGTCATTTATGGAGTTTGTCACCAAATTTTCAACATAGCTATTTTAAGACCTCTGCTCATGACCAGTGTCTTCTGAATTTCTTAACATGTCCCATACATTGATTTCAAGACACCGGGCTGGCGCCATTGTGCGCTACATGGGCAGAAACACATTCTGGGCGATGTGAAAATGACAACTGTACTGCTCATAAGGAGGTGTGGTAAAATGGCAATGTTGAAAAATCTGAAAGTGAAATATTGAAAATTCGCGAACTTCTGGCGTCGTGGGAGCACGCGCACTCATAAAACAGTCATTTTAGGAATTTTTCACCAAATTTTCAACATAGCCATTTAAGACCTCTGCTCATGAACAGTGTCACTGTGATTTTCTTAATGTGTCCGTACATTGATTTACGCACCAACTACGCATTGTATGCTACATGGGCGGAAACACATTTGGGTGAGATGTGAAAAATGACAGCTGTACTGCTCATAAGAAGGTGTGGTAAAATGGCAATGTTGAAAATCTGGAGTGAAAATATTGAAAATTCGTGAACTTACAAGCGTGCGTATGAACTGCGCAACGCACACTCATAAAACAGTAATTTTTAGGAATTTTTCCACCAAATTTTCAAATTAGGCATTTTGAGAGCCCACCTTATGAACACTGGCAGTGTTGTTTCATTAATCATTCTGGAAAGGTGATTTTGCGCAGTGGCTGTGAAATCACCCTTCGGGCCCGAGTAACGACATGACAGTGACAGCATTCATGAGAAAGGGTCCCAAAACCCCATGTTAAAAATCTGGTGCAAAAATTCCAAAAAATGCCTGCGATATGCAACAAAGTTGAAAAAAACCTATCTATCCCATTATACAGCTTACCAGCATTTTCTCAGTTTGCGGTCGCGCTTTGAAAGAGTGTGAGCGTGTTCGGTCCACGAAGATCATGATGCTGAGCTCGAGTAAGTATGGGGTGTTGAGGGGTGTGGGAGACAGGGTGCACAGTGGGTGGGTGCAGGTTGTGGGAGGGGCAGGGAGAGCGCCGAGGACAGTTTTTGGATTACAGGATTTTTTTCTAAGACTATGAGGGCGGAGACTATGAGGCCCATTTGCCACAATGGGTGGGCTCCCAGCGTGGCAGCTGGAAGGCTGTTGGGGCTGGAGCCGAGCGGGGATTGGGCACCCCATCGGCCATAAAACATTTTGCCACGCTGGGGTGGGCTCCCAGCATGGTACCTGGATGCTTTGGGCGCGGCAGCCGATGGGGATTGGGCACCCCCACTCGGCTATACAGTATGTGCGTGGGGGGGCACATCAGCATGAAATATGCATGCGTGCATGTTGAGGGGGGAAGCTGTGCTCACTGAAGTGGTGCTCTCCCTTTCAACTGTATGCCACTGCATTTTCAGCTGTCATAGACAGCTGGAGCAGTGATTGGCGCACTGCGACCGCACCTGCAAACACACTGACTGAATTGGAAGAGGGGCTGACACACCTCTGGAAAACTCGGATGATGGCACTATGTTTCTTTCACATGCATGCAAGCAAACATAAAAATAGGAACACAGGCAGAGTCGGTGAATATGGGGGGGGGGGAGGTTGCTATGATGAAATGCATTGCCTGCAGCCAGCACCTCCATGTTCACCAACTCTGCCTGCATTTTTCAAAGTGAGTGAGTAGTTTCATTGTTGATAATAATTATAAAAATGATGAATTATACTTTTTTTCTGCTGGATTGTCTGCTGATTATCGCTTGCCCCAACTTGCAGAACATAATCAGGATCTGATACACCACTCCCATCCAAGCAATCCTGCAAAGTATAACGTCAGTTTATAAATCTTTCTGTAGTTAGCCTATTTAAAGTTAATCAACAAGACAGAAACTTCAGCTGGATGTGAAGCTCATCCCCCTGAGTGCCTTAAATCTATTTATGAACAATATTAAACAGTTTAGGTCATTTGTACTCTGTCTGTGAAACTGATGTCACATTAGGCAGCGACTATTTTTACTAGAGATAGGGTAAATGTCATCAGGTTCAGGGTGAGACAGAAAAAGCACCCCTATAATCTGTTTCTGCTCATAACAACAAACCCAGGGCATATCAGTCTCCTTTTCATACATGGAATTGTTTTAGGTAGCAGTATATAATTAACATTCTTGACAATTTCCACCATTGCACCCTGCTGATCAAGAACTGGACCCCTTAGCAACTGAGATGCATGTGCAGCAAATAAGTCCAGAGTCACTAACTTACCCTACAAGTGTTTAGTATCACAGTCTATACAATAGGCAAGGCTTTCAGTCATGAATCTTCATATGGTTCTGGCTTGTTAGGGTTCTATCACATGTATCCAGTTTATAGTAGGGGGTGAATAGCTAGGTTACACATTTTTTCAATCACTCCCCATTGTGGTACAGTGGCAGATGCCTTGTAAAGATCTAACAAAAATGATGTCTATGGTGGTATTGTTATCCAGGAACTAGGTAATGTTTCCATAGAGACAGATTACATTTGTGATATGTGACTGTCCCTTTGTGAATTGGTGATGTTCTGTCAATAAAATCATTGTTAGACATGTGGCTAGTAATTATTGTATCTTTAATTAGGGATTCTAGAAGTTTACCCAGAACCTGTATTTATTGATTTTTCAAATAATATTTTGAGGGAATGGCTATGGAAGTCCCAATATTTAATTTCATCATTTGAGTGGAAACTTCCTCAGGATCCTAAAGCACTCTACCAGGTCTGACTGTAATTCTATTAGCATTCCCAGTAATGTACAGGGGCATTGAGTTGCGACTGGCTTTGATTAAGGAACAAAAATATTCATTAAACTGGTTTGCTATCTCCACTGGATTTTTCACTGTTTCCCCTTTTAATATTAATGTTACTTATATTCTGATCTTTTTTTTTGTCAGGCTATTGATATAACTGTACGATTACTTGCAGTTGTGTTTGTCTGCATCTGTTGCAAATCTGAGTTCTATTTTCTTTTTGAAATGGTTAATTTTTTTTTTACATTTCTTCTAATTGTTTTTTAATATTCTGACTATATGGGTATATCATGTCATGGCTTTTCAGATATTTATTGTATGTTTTGCTTTTTTTTTGTTAAGTAAGTTTCTTCACACCGTTATTTAGCCATCTTGGTTGTAATCCTCTGTTGTTACATTTCTTGATTCTTTTAATCTGACTGTTACAGATGTTAAATTATCTTGCCCTTTATAATCTGCCACTTGTCATTCACTACTTTCTTATTTAAAATTTTATTCCAGTCAATTTCTTTGATTCTTTTGGTTGTTTTGTTCTTTTTTTTACTGTTTCTGGGACCCTTTCCCTTCCTTTTTCATCCTTTTCAACTGTTTTCTGTATTTAGGACCTATATTTTACATGAGCTTTCAACCTTTCACAAGTATAATGAAAATGCATTTCACTGCTGCTCACTTGTTTTATACATATTGTCCCCTCTACCCTTCCAGCCCCTTGCTTTGGCTTATTTTAATCATACTTTTGATTCTGTGTTTGTTTCCTTTTTTGGTCCTGACTTGTATAGAGACACATATTTTAGATAAAAATTGCCAACTGATTAATTCTATAGATTTTGAATATTTGAAAAATAGCAGTATTTGTTAATGTAAGTTTGATACTGGTAAGGAAAAGGGAATTGTTTAACCAGGAAAGACACACTAACCCGAGCTTGTTTCAGGTGCGACCTGGGAGCAAAGAAGAGTGACTTGCTCAGGGTCACACAGTATGCAAGTGGGGGCTGATGGAATTCAAACCCATGTCTCCAGGTTCGCAGCTCAATGCACTTAACCACTATGCTATACTGCCTCCATGGTACCATAGGGTTTATATTTAACACCTTAATATTGATGTCAATGTGAATGTATAATGCTCATGTACCAGCTATTTACTAATACAGAAACATAGAAGCTGTTGGCAGAAAAGGACCTCCTGGCCCATCTAGTCTGCCCTAAGGTCTCTAAGTACTGTGCTGCTGTAGACCCTAACTGGAGTACTGGTCCAGTTCAGGACCTCCATCTCAGCAAGGACATAGACAGGATGGAGGCAGTTCAGAGGAGGGAAACTAAAATGGTGCAGGGTCTCCAAGAGAAGCCATATGAGGAGAGACAAAAGGAGCTTAATATGTATACCCTTGAGGAAGGGGGAGACATGATAGAAATGTTTAAATACCTCAGTGGAATCAACAAAGTCCAAGAGGGTAGCATCTTTCAGAAAAGAGATGTGCAAAAACAAGGGACATAATTTGAAGATAGAGGAGGGACGTCTCAGGGGCAATGTGAGAAGTATTTTTCACAGAGGGATGGTGGACTCATGGAACAGCCTTCCTGAAGAGGTAGTGGGTCTAAAACTGTGGGAGAATTTAAGAATGCAAGAGACAGACATAAGGCAATTTTTGTGAGGGGTAGGAAGAAATAGGCTGTTGGTTAAATAGGATCTGCAGATTATCCTCTAGGTAGGGAAATGAGCAGACTAGGTGGGCCAAGGGGTCCTTATCTGCTATCAAAGTCTATGTTTCTATGTTTCTATGATCTCCAGCCTTAACCCTCCAGCCCTGTTACCAAGGTCCTTTGTTTCTATCCCATGCATGTTTGAAACCTACCATTTCAGAACCCACCACCTCCGCTAGTAGGCTGTTCCAGATGTCCACCACCCTTTCTGTAAAGTAGTATTTCCTCACATCCTCTCTAAGTCTCCCCCTTTCCAGCTTCATACCATGCCCCCTTTGTCCTTGAGCATCTCTTTCTGGACAAAATGCCACCTTCCTGTACCTTATTGATACCTTTGAGGTATTTGAATGTTTCTATTATGTCTCCCCTTTCTCTCCTTTCCTCTAGAGAGTCCATATTTAACTCCCTGGGTCTTTCCTCATACAGTAGGGCTTCTGATGTAGGCCTTGCACTATTTTGGTTGCTCTTCTCTGTACTGTCTCTACCCGGTCTATGTCTTTCCTGAGATGGGGCATCCAGAACTGCACACAGTATTCTAGGTGGGGCCTCATCATTGGTCTATACAGGGCAGGGGTATCACTAACTCACTCTTTCTGCTGGTGATACCCCTACCTATGCACTATATTAACAGACCATATTCTTTGCTATAATCTATAGGTAGCTTTTTTATTTTTACACATATATATTATCCCTGCTCATTAAGAATTTGTGTTTCCATGTGTGCACTTAGAGTGTGTTTGCATCATTCAAGACTGAATTTGTGCTTGTGGTAATTTTAATTATTTGTGTCATCAAAGTTGATGTGCTATGGACAGCTGAACTGATTTCTTATAAACATTTGGTTAATTACATGTCTTATAAATTAGTCAGCTACCAATGCTGAGCCATGCCTCCTTACAACGCCTCTCATGCTCTCGTGCTGTGCTTTTTTCACTAAAGGTTGGATACGGAGTCAGTACAATTTATTGACTTTGCAATATTTGTTATTTTTCTGTTGAGTGCTGCCTGTTTGTGGTTCTCCTCTTTATAAAACACCTTGGCTTGGCTTGGCATACACAGTTTCTTGCGACAACAAATAGGTATCATAGTAACATCAAGAAAAGAGAAGCACTGAGACATAAAGTCAATTAGTTTAATGTTGAATCAGTTTAAGAGATCTTTGTGGTCTGACTTTGCAGTCTTTTTTTCTTTTCCATAGTGCACATGTGAGCATTAAGGAATTAAGCCATCCCTGGCAGTAGGAATGCCTTCCTGTGGTTTACCCAGGCACTTAAAACAAGCAAGGAAAAAAACCTTCCTCCTAATTTTTAAGAAAATAAACAAACAGCTTTGTGTGCTAGACAGCTGTGTGGTCCAGCATTAGGTATCACAGACAGAGAGATAGGGGGTTGGCTTTTAGGTGGCTGCAGAGGTAGGGAATAGAAACAAACCTAACTGCGTTTCAAAGAATGCAGTCTAATTGTAATGTCACCTTACATGCACAATATATCTTACAGCTGAGCTCATAAGAGTTGCCAGTGTCCAGTGAATTACTCCATACAGGTAAAGGGATAAGTCTTTATCCCCAAGAGATGCAAAGTGGACATGTCACTTAACTTTACCAATCATTTAAAATGGTAACACAATGAGGGACAGGAACAAGCAGGCTGCCTGTCTCAAGCCTCAAAAGACCCAGCACAGCACCTGAGAGTAGGCTTTGGGATTTTTCATATTTTTATTTTCTTTTTTTTTTCATTTATTTGCAGCTGTGGACTGGAAAGTAGAGACTGGATACATCTTTTTCCATTTATGTTTAGAAATATCAACATAGACTTAGTCTGGAAGGGGCACAGGGGATAAATAACTGGTTTCTCTGAAAATATCCGGAACTGTTACTCCTTCACAACCCTATTCAGGAACTTTTCTTTATTTATTTTCTGTGGAGCTTCTGAAGTGTCATAATTTGTATTTGCCACTGGGAGAAGCATTAAAGAGACATTGTCAAACTTTTTTGCATCATATTATTTCTAGTTAAAAACTTACATTTTATGATTTATGATTTAGAAGCTCCTCCTCCTGGGGCTGTGTGGGTGGCTGTTTGTGCTTGTCTGTGTCTGTAGGTTAGTTTTTGTTCATTTACATGTTTTTCTGCTGGGAATACCTGTGCCATTCTTGCACACAACATTGGTGAAAGTCTCCTGGACTGAATTTCTGCAAATCGCCATCATCAGGTATCAGCTTTTTAATTTTAAATCAACTTTCTTGAAGCCTCCCAAGGAAGCATATGCCTTACAACTAGTCTTACAAACATGGTGATGCTGGGTCCTGCAACTGAATCAACATTTTCAACATTCTCATCTGACCACTCTTAAAGCAACTGCACTTGTGGACTTTAAAGAACAAAGGAATTTTAACACATTTTGTGACTGAATCAACATTTTGTCTGACCTTTTCCAAAGGTATTGTACTTGTCTCTGAGGACTTTGAAGATCAAAGGAAACATACAGACAAAAGTTTCACACAGTGCATATGCCTACTGTCTGACCTACTCCCAAAGTATTGTACTTATCTCTGAGGACTTTGAAGAACAAAGAAACATATAGACAAAATGATTTTACATTGCATATGCCAGGCCACAGTTTATCACCTTTCAGGAACTTTAACATATTATGTGATCCTGGATCTCAACAGTACTATAGTACTTCTCTTAAACCCTCTGGCACCAAACCCTCCCAGTCTTTTTTCATTTTTCTCTGTACTTGCCATAGTGCTTAGCTATCCACCTTAGCCCACTAAAATCTGACCCCACCACCCCTCCTATTGCTCGCCCACCCCCGACTGCCTAGCCCACTGCTTCTCGGCTCTCTCCTGCCTCGCTAAAAAATGCTTTGGCTTAGTCCCACCACCTGTTCCTGCTCACCCTCACCTCGTTTTCCCTTTATGCCAACTCCCCTCCGCCTACCCTACCCCTCCACCTACTCTCACCTTTCTATACTACTCCAAACATTGTACCATGGCTTTTACTCTGAAGTCTTAAACAATCATCACCCAATTAATACCTGGGTGCAAAGAGCCATATTTCCTAATTGGAAACTGCCACATCATTATAACTCACTATCGATCACCCTGTACTGGGACTCCAGAAGACAATCCAAGCATCTTAAAAGTACAAGCAGAAACTCACTCCAACCTATTATGAACTACTGAATGGCATCGCTGAAACTCCTGCTCCTCCTACTTTTAATATCTGGTGGGATACACCCAAACCCTGGTCCTGTTGCACTGAAGCCGACAAAACAGGAAAGTTGGTAGTGGTCTCTCCATTATCACTCAAAATATCTGCAGCCTCCTTCCCAAATTGGCATCTCTTCAAACTCTCGCTGGACAAAAAAAACCCTGATATACTAGCCATTGTGGAAACCTGGCTATCTCCCAGCACCCCGGATCATGCGGTCTCGCTTGAAGGCTACAATCTTTTCAGACTCGACCAGGCAAGCAAGAAAGGTGGGGGCTGTGCTGTCATACATAAAGGACAACCTCTCCTGTCAACGGCAGCTTCACCCCACAAATACGCAAATGCAACTCCTCCCTATCAAACTGCTTCTTGGTGCACAAAACAAAGTTCTCACAGTGGCGCAGTCTATATCCTCAAAAGACCACCGTGCCAGTATTAAGTCTGTACTTGATTTTGCTAGTCTGCAGCCCTCTGAAAATGAGCTCCTTCTCCTCGAGTTTCAACATAAACTGTCTCGCCTCTGACACTGGCTCTTACAGAGATGACATCCTAGCAGCAAACTTGACTCAGATGGTAACCTCCCCCACCCGGAAAAATTACAAAACCGGATAAAAAACATTAAAGTCCTCCCTGACTCCCTCAGTGACCACTCCCCAGTGTCCTGTACCTGGTCTAATAAATTTCTCAAGCCACCCCCCAAAGTTATAACAAGCAGAGTATTTCCTTATGGGAATCTTATCAAGTTGAAAACCCATCTCCTACAACAGGACTGGATGCCAATCCTTGAATCAACTGATATTAATACCGCACTAGAATACTTCATTAAATCTTTCAACTCTAAATCGACTTATAAGCTGAGTAAAAGCGTAAAATCAAAGTGCTATCAAATCCATGGATTACTGCCAAACTACTTGCCGAGCTCAAGGTTCAGGACCACCTCTGGGCAGTTGCCAGAGACACAGGCTCACCTCATGATACCCTAAAATACAAGCAGGCATGAAATAGATGTACCTCACAAATTAGGCAAATGAAGAGCGCCTATTTTAAAAATGCCCTTGAATCCACCTGGGGTGATGGAAGAGCTTTTTGGGACAACATCCGAAACATAATGGGTAAACAATCAAAATCGTCACCTACCATTATGAAAGTTGATGGATCCACCACTCTTGACCCAAAGTCTATTGCAGATGCGCTTAATAAGACATTCACAGACCTTAGTGGGGTCCTCCCCCCAGATTTCTTCTCGGACTTACCTGTGCCTAGCCTAGTATCACAAAACACCCCTCGTGACAAACCACAATTTTACTTCAAGAAAATCAAAGTACAAAGCACACAAGTACATAAGAAAGGCCTGCTCCAAATCCAGAACAAGTAGTGACACTAGATCTAAAAATCCTGTCTCTCACCCTGGATAGAGTAATTCACCCTTACAAAAATTCTTAATCTGTCACTTTGCCAAAGTCAATTTCCCAACAAATGGAAATCTGCCATAGATTACGCCAGTGCACAAAGGGGTACAAAACCTCAACAGAAACTATCGACCAATATCAATACTCCCTCCCCTCTCCAAAGCACTTGAATGAATAGTGGCAGACCAACTCTCTGATTACCTGGACAAATACAATCTACTCTGTAATCAACAGCACAGCTTTAGGAAAGGACATAGTACAACAACAGCCTTACTTGATTTCTCTGGAGAAGTCCACTCAGCCCTGGACAAAGGGTGCCAAACAGGTGCAGTCTTTATCGATCTTACAAAAGCTTTGACACAGTCCATCATGGCCCACTTACCTCCCTACTTTCTAGCCTAGGCCTGGCAAGGTCCTTGTGCTTGGGTAAAAGTTACCTGTCCAATCGGTCACAGGCTGTAAAATCTCTAATGAACTCTCCGACTTCAAACCAGTTCTCTAGGGTGTACCACAGGGATCAATTCTTGGACCGCTCCTCTTTAGCCTGTTCATAACTCCCTCCCAGATATCTGCCAGAGAAAATAATCTTATCGCTGATGATGCTGTAATTCTCTCTTCCCACAAGGATCCAAACTCCCTATGAAAAAGCCTGCAACTTGCTTTCTCTAGTGTTGAAAGGTGGTTCCTGGATAGTAAACTTGTGCTAAACCACAATAAAACAAAAGCCATGCTCTTCTCCAATCACCAAAACAAAAATAGGCATACTCCAGTCACCATACAAACCTCTGCGGAATTACACTGGACAAAGTAAATACTTTCAATACCTTGGCATCACTTTTGACCAAGGGCTCACCTTTGCAACCCACATTGACAACACTGCGAAAACAGTGAACCAACGCCTTGGAATACTATTCCGTAACCGTCAATTTCTAAATCAAGTGGCATTGAGAATAGCTATACAGAGTTCCATAATCTCAATCATTGACTATGGCCTTATTATTTATGGCTCAGCTACCTCCACTGCTCTAAGGCGTATCTCAATCACTCTAAATAAGGCCTGCCGGCTCCTCACAGGGGCTCAAAGACTGACTCACACGTGTGATCTGTACTATGAATCAGGCTGGTTGAACCTATCAAATCGTCTTATTTATCTCACCTGCATCAATAAAAAATCTATCTTGGGACTGACTCCATTATGTATTCAAAACCTACTCCAACTGAATCCTGGCTCACGACCCTCCACCAGATCTGAACGCCAACCTTTCCTGGTTCCAAGATGCCGGACTGCACAGGGACAAAGATCTTTCACATACAGGGCCCCGACATGGTTCAATGCACTTAGTCCACCTACTCTATCCTCAACCTCACTTGAAGCTTTCAAATCCATGCTCTATGCCCACCTCACCACCACTAGCAACTGTGATTGTGCTAGATGAAGACTACTACTCCTCATGTCCATCCTCACATCTGAGGCCTCTTCCTCCCTGACTAATGAACCCTCTGGTACCTCTACTACTTCCTGTCTCCCACCCAAACTCACTCCCCCCCTTTTTTCCTGTCCCCTCTCACTTACTCTCCCGCTCACCACCTTTCCCTCCTCTCTAGCCTCCTTTTGGCGCCTAATGATCACCCTCTTCCTGGAAATTTCCTTAACCTCGAAATTGTCTACTCGCTTGAACCTGTTATAGCTTATTTTCTATGAAACTTAAAAACGTTACTGCCTTAAACTGTTAATAGCAAATTTATGATGTAACTTTCCTGTCTGGTTTTACCTGTAATGTGTATCGTGCTTTGTTAAATGTTCTTTGTGACGTGGAACCTTTGTAAAAGAGCCCTGGCTCAAAGGTATTAATTCCTAGACTAATAAACTAAACTAAAACTAAATGATCACTTACCTTCTTTAAAATTCACTGATGATGCTTGTTGTTTCATCTGCTTCCTTTCTAAATAGAACTGAAATACTTGCTGTTTATTTTATTTGAATTTTGGTAACCGGGTAAGCCCACTGATACAAACAGTCCCTTTTTCAGGGGCAACCCGAGGAAGGGTATTGGGAGGTACACAAAATACAAAATAAAGCAAGATAAGTGTGCAAAGACACTCATACAATAGAATGTGGAGCACAATATACTGTATGTCTAAAAAGGCATATATAAATAATACAAGACATATACATTATATACAAATAATACAATGAGTACAGATGTTGCAAAACAAGTGATGCAGATAAATACAAGTTGTTTAGACAAGGTTAAACAAATATACATAATTACATAAATGCAGAAAGTAGTTCAGATAGTGCAAAATTGTCAGCAAGTTATTCAAGCAGAACAGGAGACTAGGGTGAGGAAGTAGACAGTTAACAGAGCAGGTCACAATGCAACCAGAGTAACCCCATGAACAACTCATGGGAGGGGTTGCAAGGCCAAGTGAGGAAGGGAGCAGGACAAGGCAATGGAGAGGGAAGAAGTGAGTTGGATGGCAGAGGTGAGAAACTATTAGTTACAGGCGCAGAATTGAGGGGAAGATAGAAACATAGAAACATAGACTTCAATGGCAGATAAGGACCACTTGGCCCATCTAGTCTGCCCATTTCCCTAACTACAGGATAGGCCGCAGATCCTGGTTAACCAACAGCCTATTTCTTCCTACCGCCCACAAGAATTGCCTTATGTCTGTCCCATGCATTCTTGAATTCTCCCACAGTTTTAGACCCCACAACCTCCTCAGGATTTAAGGGTAGGAGGGTAGGAGGTAGGATTTAAGAAAATTATTGGAGTAAAGAGAAGTACAGGTCAGAACAGTAGAGTGTAGTGCGTTTCAGAGGAAGGGCCCAGAAAAGGTGAAGGTACACTGGCTCACTGCTAGGCAGGGTATCAGGATGTAGAGCAGAGGTAGGTCAGTTGACCTTAAGGACCTAGTAGAGGTTTTACTTTAGATGATGTGTAAGAGGCAGGGAGGAGTGAAGGTGTGGATGAGCGTGTAGGTCAAGCAAAGGGTAGGGTATTGAAGTCTGGCATCAAAGGATGGCCAGGCAAGGGAATCAAGGACAGAACAGTGGTGCGTCCTGAACTTAGGAACTAATGGTGTAATTATAGCCAACCTTGTTTCATACCTCCTGTTGAATACTTCCTGAACATTAGGAACACCCCAAAACACTGTAGCTGGTCACGATGCAATAGTCTCCTCTCCTGTGCCTGAACCATGAATGGTTAGGCTCTGCTGGGGTGTTCCTGGGGTATATGTTCAGGAAAAATGCAATGGGTGTTGCTCTAAAATTGTAAACACATTTTTATGTGGTAACACCAATTTGGTGGGCAGTCTGTTTCAATTTTTAAAAGAAAAAAAGAATCAGAATTAAACTACCAGTTAATTCAGCAATCCTTACAGAATGTCACCAATCATTAAATGTGTTTTTTTTAAACTAAAGACACTTTGAGGCCTAGGGGTGTTGACCATGTCCCTTTATGTAGTGTGAAACAACTTACAATAAGAATAGAAATACACCAACTTGTTTTTAATTGTAAATATGATTTGTATATATTTTGTATACAGTATATTCCAATTACATGTGCTAAAGTTGTTTCTTATTGCCAGGATTCAGAAATGAAACACTGTTAATATGGTAGTCTGGAAATGATTTGAATAGCATATATTACAGTATGTTCCTTTGGTGTTATTGTTATGGAATGTCAAGACAGAAAACAGCCTTAGAAAGTAGAACATTTGTGAATGCTTTATCAACAATTTGCCTTTTCTGTAGTTATTTGTACTGCAATAGTAAGTGATTCCATAGCCATTTGTAGTGTGTTTTTCTAATAAAACAAAATGTGTGTTTGTATGGCTGGCCTACTGGCACAGCAGAAGGGCTACCATTTTTGACACTGGCAACCTGTGTTCAGGAATGAGTCTGGGACATCAAGAGGCCTGCAGAGGAGGAGGAGGATTGAGCATCCCAGGTGATGCTCTCCTCCTCCGGGGCAGGAGGGTAACAGATCTCACTGCACTGCTGCCACCTGTACACATACAGGTGGTAGAGGTGTGGGTCTTGGGAGGGAGGGAGGGAGGGAGGGAGGAGGATGTTCTGCACTGCCCATAGCATGAGCGATCATGTAGGGTGATTGGTGACAAATCTGGCTTGTTGTTCAGGGAAGCTGAACCACTGTGAGTGGTATAGGGAGCATTGGGGAAAAGCAGTGGCATTATGTCAAAGTCCTCACTGTGGGCACTATTTATTGAAAACAGGATGGCTGTGGTCCTCATATTAAAACAATTGTAACCACAGAGCAGGTAAAACAATAAAGGACTGCTACAAAAATAAGCAAACATAATAGGCAAACAAAAGGCCAGTCTTGTTGGTGCCAGTCAAATCATGTACTATACATTTTATTGGACCAACATATGTCAAGTACAATAGTGATATAGTGCACAAGCATTTCGAGGAAAGGTTTGCTGGTCATGATTCTGATGCCCAATCAAAGTAGCTCCAGTAGTTGAGTATAAATATTAACTATTGACAAAAATGTGGGCTGAAAAAATAAATGGCAAGATATATAAAAAACGTATTATTTGTTTTTTGCCATGACACGTCATTGCTTGCTTGCTTAACAATGTTCATGTAGCAGTGCCTTGTTGGAAGATGGTAAACAGACATGGCTTCAATAACTTTCATACACAAAATTCATTCTCACAGCCTACACTCTGACTTTGCATTCAAAAATGCCAAGGTCTGCGAGATGAAGAAGACACATGGGAGAAAGAACAGACTGATATTGCTGCCAAGATTTCAAGAAAACTGAACTACTGGTTTGGGAATGCCCACACACCAATAGCATCACAGCCTGCATGTGATATCACTGCTGAGAACAATACTGCTCACACTGCCACAAGCACTGCAACTGTCAGGTGCACCAGTACAGTAAGTGACAATGTAACTGTGCATACAGCTTTGCTGCCAATGGCTTTTACAGAGTCAGATGCAGCCATGATTATTCCAAATGTTGCACCACTGCCAGAACAGTCACATTCCTTGGCTGATGTGGATTGTCCTGCAGCTGTGATTCCAGTGCCCCTGGATGGTAAGGCCTGCTCTGCAAAAGAAAACAGAACTGCAGAGCTGTTTCCCATGAACAGCAATAGCGATGGCAAGATCACGCATGTCTCTGAGAATACCCTGGTTACTGCAGTTCACCCAGTGTCTGAATCTGCTGTCCCTTTGTCTCTCCACTACTGCTTTCTGTTTGGTGCAGCAATATGAAAGATGACAGGAAAAAAATTCTAATTGACAGCTGTTTATAAAGTTCTTATTCTCAGAAATGATATGCATCCCCTAAAGTATCCATATTTAATTGTACCTGAATAAAAAGTGATATGAAGAACTGTATTTTGCATTGTTTTGTTTTCATGGGCATCATTCTGTTACAGTTCTCATCAAGGAACCAGTAATTTGGAGTTTTAGCTATGTCACAGTTTGTGGACAGAATACTAAGCATGGTTCTGATAGGTCAACAGCTCATAATTAGCATTGTGTACACCAACCGTGACATAGTAAAAACTCCAAATTACTGGTTTTATAAACAGAACTGTAACAGAATGCCACTCATAGAACAAAACAATGCAAAATACAGTTTCTCATATTAATTTTTATTCAGATGCAGTTAAACATGGATAATTTGCTGGACTGGTGGCAATGAGGGTTGAGGGGCTGGATGCCACTCCTCACGCCACACCAGTGACCTGTGTTTGGGAATGAGTGCGGGCCACCAGGGGATGGCAGGGGGAAGAGAAGGATAGAGCATCCCAGGGACTGCCCTATTTCCCTGGGGAAGGGAGACTCCAATGGTCAGTGAATGAGTGGCCCCTAGTAGAGGTTGGGGCTGCATGCCAACACTGCCGATGTGGGGCAGATATGGGGCAGATGCCTGGCAGAGCACATATGGAATGTGCATGCTGCCATCGCTGGTCACATGCACCCTACCTCTAGGGGAGTACACTGGTGGAGAAAATAGATTGCTTGGCAGATGACGGAGGTCACCTCACAGGTCTCACCCATGAATAGCCACAGCACTGGCCACACTGGATCTGGTCTTCAACAGGATGTTGGGGAGTGGCCTTTGGCCCCACGAGGGGAATCAAGTAATGGTCGGCTCTGGCTGTTGGATGTCGGGGATGGACTGGGGTTTCCTCCAGAGAGATAGGGCTGAGCAGTAGGTGCGTAAACCGAGAGCTAAAAAAAAAAAAAAAAAAGGGTCATTTAGTGGAATGCATATAATTTCTAAGAATAGGAACTTTTTAAACTGCTGCCAATTAGCACACATTTCCTGTCCCCTTTAACAGTGTTTTTCAGCCAAGCAGTGTTATTAACACCTCCATCAAACAAGTTATTTTGAAAACCAATGGGAGAAGTGAAACTAGAACTTGTCAGCCACAGTGGTTTTCATCTTTCAGCTGGCTAACATACTGTCTTTCAAAATGATGTTTACTCTGCTACTACTGTCCGGCAGCAGTGGAAAGAAAACTCATAACAGGCAGTCACTGTGGTGACCTGACCTTCTCTTCATCAAGATTCAGTGATCGGAAGAAAGCAATTGAAAAATTTAAGAAACACCAAGCAACATTATTCCACTGTGAATCTGTTGAGAAGTATACTGCATTGAACAACACAAGGATGAATGTCGGTGCTCATTTCAGCCAGCATCATGCACAGGAACAAGTGAGGAACCGAGAAATGTTCCTGAAGCAAATAAGGGCAATACAGTTTCTGGTTCAGCAAGGACTAGTGATTCATGGCAAAGAAGGACAGGAAAGCAACCTGAGGCAGCTGCTGCTGACTAGGGCAGATTATGTACCAGACTACTGGAATGGACACAGGAAGGGAAATCTCAGAGTTCAGATATTGTAAATGAAATCATGGAACTCATGGCTCATCAGCTGCTAAGGAACCTACTGGAAGAGATTCACAAGGAATCACAACTGTATGCAATTATAGCAGATGAATCTTGGGATATCAGCCAACATGAGCATATGACGGTATGTATATTATGGGTTTCCCTGCTGAATTTTGTTATACATGAAGATTTTATTGGGATGTGTGAAATGGCAAAGACAGATGCTGAATCCATCACTTGTTCCATTAAGGATATTTTATTAAGATGTAATTTACCAATCAAAGACGTGAGGGGATAGGCATATGATAGAGCAGCAAATATGAGTAGATGTACTTCTGAAACTGCAACCAGAATTAGAAGAGAAAATCCGCTAGCATGGAATGTCCATTGTGCAAATCGTTCCTTACAGCTGGTGTTGCAAAACTGTGCTAAAAGAAGCATTGCTATTCAAGATGCGCTCAGCTTTGTCCAGGATGCAAGTGTGTTGATTTGTGCTTCACCACAGAGATTAGTTGTTTATGAAAATATTGTTGCAATATTTTCATAAACAACTAATCTCTGTGGTGAAGCACAAATCAACACACTTGCACCCTTATGTGATGATAGAAGGGCTGCACTTAGTCCAACAAGATGGACAGCAAGAACAAAGAGCATCAAGTTGGTTCTCACAAACTATGGAACATTTTCTGAAGTCTTACAAGAGCTGGAAGAGGAGGGATCTACTGATATACAAACTAAAGCCAGGGGTCTGTTGTCAATGATGAAAAGGTTTCTGGACTATTTTGCACTTGTTGTATCATACAATATATTCGGTGTATCAGAACAAGTGGTTTCTATGTTGCAAACAAAACATTGACAGCAGAAAGTACAATGATTAGTGTAAACAGCATTAAACAAAATTGACAAAGACAGAGCAATGACTTTGACCAGATCTCTGAAGGCATCAAAGAAAGAGCACAACTACTGTCAAATGTGAAAGAGTCAAAAGTCACCAGATAGTGCAGTGTTCCAGCAAGGCTGCAACAAGGTAGTGCACCTCATCACCATCACAAATCTGCTAACAACTGGTATTGACAGATACATTATGAAGCAATTGATGCTTGTCTTGTCAAACTAGACCGATGTTTTGATCAAAAAACCTATGCTTTGCTGTCATCCATGGAGAATTTGCTGCTTCAAGCAGCCAATGCAAAGTCCTTTTCAGTTCCTCCTCAGGTCATACAGTTATATGAAGATAAAGACTTGAACATTGACAATTTTAATACACAACTCAACTTGCTCCCAGGACTTGTGCAGCAGGTTTTGCTACAGGTGAAAGATAACTTCAACCAACAGCATTATTGATGACTTAGTGGGAAAAGACTACCAGCAGCAGTCACTGTATTCAGATGTAGTGAAGCTCATTCAAATTTACCTCCTTTTCCCAATGAATACAGCAACTGGGGAGAATAATTTTCAACACAGCAGAGGATAAAGTCTTACTTACAAAGCACCATGGTGGAGATGAGGTACAATCACCTAATGCTCTTGAACATTCACAAAGAGAGAACAGACAAGCTGGATCTGACACAAATTACATGGGAGTTTGTGCATGGAAAGAAAGATGACATAACATTTTTGGAAAGATTTGATACTGATAATCTTTACTCATGGGAAGTATATATGGTGGCAAATTGGCTGAGTTTGGGACTTTGTGGACTTCAGGGCTTGGGAATGCCTTTGCAAGCATACCAGGCTGAAGTGGTGACCAGAGCATCTAAAGGATTCATTCATGCAAAAGAATGCATATGGTGGTAAATTAGTTCATTGGGTGAGTTTGTGGGTGGCAGGGTGACCAGAGCATCTATAGGATTTATTCATGGCAGAAGTTTAGATATGGTGGTAAATTTGTTGATTTTGTGAGTTTGTGGGCTACAGGGCCTGGGAATGCCTGTGTGGGTATACCAGCCTGAAGTGATGACCAAAACATCTACAGGATTCATTCCTGGCAAAAGTATAGATATGGTGGTAAATTGGTTGATTTGGTGAGTCTGTGGACTCCAGGGTCTGAGAATGCCAGTGCAAGCATACCAGCTAGATATGGTGACCAGAGTATATAGATATGCATATTGATATGGTGGTTAATTCATTGGTATAGTGAGTTTGTGGCCTGCAGGGACTGGGAATGCCTGTGCGGGCATACCAGCCTCAAGAGGTAACCAGAGCTAATAGATATTCATAGCAAAAAGCTCCATTAATGCATCAGTTAGGGTTGATTTCCACACCAACAAAAGTGAGGAAATTCGATGTTAGGGTTTTCAACCCTACTATCCCATGCCCCAACCCCACCCTCCACACACCCACATTCGTCGGGATGTGCGTTGGCATCATTGGTCCTAACTCTCACCCCATTCCATCTGTAAACATGCTGAGCTGGCACAATATAGGAGAATGGGGTGAGAGTTAGGCCTGATGCTCCAACACACACCCTGACACCTGTTGGTATGTGAAGGGTGGAGGGGTGGAGCATGGGGTAGTAGTGTTAGAAACCCTAACATTGAATTTCCACACTTTTGTTGGTGTGGAAATCAACCCTAACTGTTGCATTAATTGAATTTTGTGCTGTATATTTCCCTTCCTTTTCAGAAAGTGAAATGTTAGTCATATGGAATGTGTAGGTGGGAGCACAGACCCTCTGGGCCCTGCGTTCCCACCCATCCATAACTGTCTTCTCAGGTTTGCAAAATAGAATCTATAGCTAGGAGCATGGGTCCTCTGGGCCCTATGCTCCCACCCACCCATAACTATGTCCTCAGATTTGAAAAATGGTATCCATAGATGGGAGTGTGGGTCCTCTGGTTCCTGTGATCCCACCCACTCATGAATGTAGTGCTTCCAGTTTAGCATAAATATATGTATAGTTGGGAGCATGGGCTCCTCTGGGCCCTGTGCTCCCACCTACACATAAGTGCAGATACACAGCACTGGCCTAGAGGCATTCCAAGCAACTCTTGTAATACTTATTTGCCAATATCTTAGTAACCATATCAAGTGTGGAAAAATTATTTCTCAGCTTTATTCATGACTTAGTCACCTCCATGCGTGCTTGGTGTATTAAGCTGCATTTAGCGAAAAATCCGTATCGCTAACCGTTTTTGAGATATAAGTGCCTAAAGGTGCCATGACCACCACAAATCAATCCTATGGGAAAAAGTGCAACTTCTTAGTGCTGTAAGTCTGAAACCAGTGCAATATTTTTCACCAAACCAGCAAAAACACATCTGTGGTACAAGGGCTTGCCACCCTGCAAATTTCAGCTCAAAAGTCCAAACTGTGTAGTGGCAGTGAGGTGACAAAGAAACCATGATTTTGGGGAGAGTACTGTCGCAAATTGTGAAAGTTTCACAAATTTGCAAAAGTACCGTGTGACACTTGCAAATCTGTGAAAGTGTCGTGCTCCCATTTGTGACAGTATAAACAGCCACATAAAAATACACATATTTCTGGGTCTTTTTGAAAAAAAAACTGAAGCATGGGTGCTGTTCCTAGGACCCCGTTTAGGTAAACACAACAGTTGGTGTTTACCTAGCAGCACTATTTTTTGAACTATAATGTTTTTTCTCCACCGCTAACTGAAAACAAGATGTCAGCAGCATGACACTACTGAGAGCATTTGCAACAGAAAATGGTACTTTGGCAACACTACAAGTTGCTTTCTTGAGTAATGTACATTCCCATAGGATATACAGGGAATCTTTAAACTTTAATAACTTTTGAATAGATTAATATTTTTTCACCAAACCTTCAAAAGGTACTTCCCTGTCCCAGTCCCATATACCCTGAAAACGTCAGACCAGATGGACAAACCATTTGGGCAATAGAGATGAGCAAAGAATTTGCAAAAGTTGAGGATTTTCACACTTTTCTATGTCCATGCAGCTCTGCAACCACAATCACAGAACAAAATGTTGACATCCAGAGATCTATGGTACAACAATGAACATGCCAAATTTCAGGCAAATTGAACCAACAGTAGCAAAGTTATTAAAGTACAAAATTTAGGGTTTAACATGAAGTGCCGTGCAACCCTAACTTTATAATATGGTGGTTATTTGGTTGATTTGTTGAGTTTGTGGTATGCAGTGGCAAGAACACAGAAATGAGCAAATGCAAGCCACTATTGAATTCTTCTGGAAAAGTGACTCATTTCAAGATGTATCCTATTCCTCCCTCCAGACTTTGCTGTAACACTCAAATGTGGCCAGAGCAGCATTGGATGGAGCGACTTCATGTAGTAAAGGCACTGCTCTTCTAATTGGCCTCTGTGCTGCAGGCTGGAGTATCAAAGTCTGTAGGTCAAAGAAATGACTTTTTTCTTTACTGTTCAACACTGTAATATACTCACTACATTTTTTTAATGATACAAACAATGTGAGCAGGAGTAGAGGAGAAGATTAAAGACCATGCCATTGGTAAAACTGGGTTGGGCCTGACCTATGATGAGCATTGATCTTCCAGAAGGAGTCAAAGTCTTCTGAAGAACTCCCTCTATCCAGGTGCTCTGTCTAGTCCTCATACCAGCAAGTGCAGTTTTTGGCAGGCTGACTCCAGCAATTATAGTTGTACATTGTTTTGTGTTATACCCATGGTGCCTGCTCTCATTGTACACTGTGATTTATTAATACCCAAACTGCTTTATTCAATGTCTTGCATTTTAAGTGATCTGACATTACTTACACTGTTGTAACACTGTTGTTTACCCTGTTGTAACACTGAACTTGCACCATTGTTGTATATACCTATTTTAGCACTTGCCTTGTAAGCCATTGAACTTCCACTCTTCTGTAATGTATACTGTATGTATCTGTTGTCTTGTCCCAGGTCGCCCCTGAAAAAGGACTGTATTTGTCTCAGTGGGCTTACCTAGTTACCAAAATTCAATAAATAAAATAATTAAATAAATAATAGATAAAGTCTGTGTAAAGTTGATGGCATGTGTCATTATTTTCCCAGCTTCAGGAGTTACCTTTTTGCTAGTGGTTGGTCTTAACTGCTAATTTCTATCCTGAAGTTAGTGGAACCAAAACTCCTAACATATTTGTATGAAGACAGTATGCTCGAGACTGATAATACACATATTACCATGCCATCTTTCATTTTCACCTGGGCTGCCATTGTATCAGGTTAAGCAGTGGATGATTCAGACTTCATATCAGAAGTAACGGGTTGACAGCTGAGCTCTTAATATTCTATATTAAATATTCCTATATGGCATAAATGCATTCTTAACATCATGATCTTCATCATTAATGTGCACTTATTGTATTTCTGTATGGCAAAAACAGGTTTAGAAAAAGTGCCCTTTGTACTCTAATAAGTGCCCTTACGATCCTCAGGCCCCGCAGCTTTCACTATCTTCCAGCAGCACTGAACCTCTTATTGACCAGAGCACAGAGCACACCACATATGAACTGAAGTCAAAGAGTGGTTTCTCCACAAGATAGAGTGAAATCAGGGGAACCTCAGCCCACAATGGAATGGTAAAATTGAAAATGTAAGCTTTTCTTGACTGAGAAGTGGGTCACCTTGCCATTGGTGGTCAGGCTGATCATGATTCGGTCAAATGATGAGACCAAGAACCCCTCTGGCATGTTAAAATGATGACAAGAAAAGCAAGCAAGAAAATGGAATTGATTTCAATGAATTGCAGGCTTTAAAGCAGCTTTTTTTTGGGGGGGAGTACTGGTATTATAACTGTTTGCTTTTTCTTGGCCACGCACCAGGTACACCCCTGTAAACATTAAAAACCATAAGATTCATTATGAATGTGATAAAAATCTTCATGTATTGGCCAGGGTGAGCTTGCTAAATTTTTTAGTGTTGAATTGCAAGTAGGAGAATTGTGGCCTTCTCCTAACTGGTGAGCTCCCCAGTGATCACCTGTGAGCCTCTTACTGGCCAGAGCACGCAGCACACTACGTAAGAGATGAAGCCAGACAGTGGTTTCCCCACAAGGTAGACAAAATGCAGAAGAACCTCAGCTCATAACATATGGTAAAATTTAAAATATGAAGCCTTTTCCTGATGGATGAGTGGGTCACCTTGTCATTTGTGGTCAGGCTGACCATAATTCTGTCGAATTATGAGATCACGAATCCTTCTAACTTGTTAAAATGAAGACAAAAAGCAAGTAAGAAAACTAAATTGATTTGAATAAATTCCAGGCTTTAAATCAACTTTTATTTTGAGGGGGAGCAAAATAATTGTTTGCTTAGTGAAAATGTTACCCACAGTTAGTACATTGCAGTATTTGCATCTACCACTTGGCTAGTGGTAGCCTACTATGGCGATTGGACAGAAATCATTTGTAAAACACCAGAATGTTGTTTTTTGCCAATTAACTTAATAGTTTATGCTGCCCCAAATGCACTTGTGGTGTGAACTTTTGGCTTGTTTCTGATGTTGTTTCTGCCCTTTGAATACCACTGTTAAATACAGACAGTAACAGCAATCTGACAGCTTCTTGACAAAGCGCAGGTGCAAAACATTGAAGCATCAATGCACCCGTTTCTGTGTCTGGTTGCGGTTGCTGTATTACCCACTGGAATAAAGTTGATGCACTTGGAGCTCTTGGTGGTGTGTCTTTTTTCTGTATCTGGTGAGAAGCATCATTTTACTTTTCCTGTAAATCTGAACCACCATTCTCAGCCAGAATTTGCTTAATCAATGCTGTGGCACAACTGAATTTAAAACAGCCTATTACAGAATCCACACAAAATGAACACATTTTAGATGTAGTTATGGCCTTAAAAAATATAAAAAATGTAAAATTGCCAGATAGGGGCACCCCTTCAAAATAGTGACAACAGTTCAGTCATTTTTTTCTCCTTTATAGCTTTTTCTCCCATCAGGGTTCAGGGCAGGAGTGGCTGCGGTCCTTTCTCAGAGGATTTAATTCTGCCCTGGTAGCTTCAGGGCTTCATTCAGCCTCCCTTGGTGCCCCATTTTCTGTTTTCTCCCTGTTAGTCCTGGGACCCCAAAACACAGCCCTGCATGCGCATAGAGGTGCACATGTGTTTCATGGCTCTGGTGACAGCCCCTTTCTCCCACCCGGCCTGAAGCCTGGTCTCCCTCATGGCTTAACACTGCCACCTAGCCTCCACCTGGTGGCAGCCAAGAGCCAGGGTAACCCACATCCTCCCTGGAGAGGAGAGCTGCCTTGCAGCTGTTCAATCCAGCTCTCGTCCCCCGCTGACCCCGATGACTCAGACTCATTGCCAAACTCAGGTAGTTTTGACATTAGTATAACCTATCATATGAATAAAGAGAAAACTGAAATATACTTGTACACTAAGGCAAATGAAATAGAGATAAAAAACAATCTGGAACAAACAGACTGGGAAAGATTTTTTGCAGACAAGTCAGCCAGTGACATTTGGAGCTTACGTAAGGATAACATACAAAATAGCTGTAGGAACCATATATTAACAGTAATCAAATATGGGAATAGTGTAATCAGACCAAAGTGGTTGGCAAAACATGTCAAATGACATATCAACAGAAAAAAATGAATTGCACAAAGCATACTTAAACAAAAAACATGACATAACATGGCAGCAATATAAACAAAGCCAAAAAAGTTCAAAAAGGTAACTAGAACATCAAAAAGGAATGTGGAAATAAATCTAGTGAATACAGCACACAAAACAAATATTTTTATGGCTCTAAATTCCCTTAAAAGAAACTGGGAGTAAGATTGGACTAATCATATATGAAAATAAAACTGTAAGCGAACCATCAGAAAAGGCCAATATTTTCTATTCATATTTTTGCTCAGTGTTCACAAAAAAAAAACAGACATACTCTTAGCACATGCAGCACAGACACTAAAATTGATATTCCACCAGAAGAAACTAGGAAAAAAATCAGAAACTTAAAAGTCAGCTCATTTCCAGGACCAGATAAAATCTCGGTTCACATACTCAAAATGCTCAAAGAACAATTAATAATCTCCCTTAAGATGATCTTTGAGAAATTGTTAGACTCCAGTGAAATCCTTAAAGACTAGTGCATGGCAGATGTGGTCCCTAGTTTTAAAAAGAGAGACAAATCAAACCCTTGTAATTGCAGGCCAATAGGCCTAAGCTATATTGCAGTCAAAATCCTTGAAAATATTATCAAGGATAAAATATTAAAACATATACCAAATCAAGACATCGATCAATGTGGATATGTCAACAGTAGGTCTTGCACCATGAAGTTATTATGCTTCTATGAGAAAGTGAGCAAAACCCTATGTCGTAAAACTTCATGTAATATAGTCTATTTGGATCTCAGTAAGGCTTTTGATTTGATGCCATACTGGGCCTTTTTACACAAACTTGAACAGACAAAGATCAACTACAAAATATTAAAGAGATTTGCAAGGTGGCTTGTCAGCAGGTTATGGTGAGTAGTGATTAATGGATTTTGCTCTGACTATGGATACATGAGTGGTGGATGCTACAGGGGTCAGTTCTTGCTCTGGTAATATTTCAAATTTTCATTGCAGACCTCACCACAAATTTGACAAACTGGGCTGTAAAGTACACAGACGACACAAAACTTGGTAGGCCATTTGCTACTACCCCATAACAAGCTAGTATCCAAAAAGATATGAAGCATATATCATCATGGACATTTGAATAGGAAATGTCCTTTAATCTAGAAAAATGCAGAGTTATGCATCTAAGTAAAAACAATGTTATGCAAACATACGCATTATGTAACAAAGTATTATACAATGCAAGAAAGAATCTTGTTCTCTGATTGGTCAGTCTGGGACTAGACCTGTGATGTTATCCCAGCACAGCATCACAGGTCTAGTCTCAGCACTGTGAACCAATATACATGACCTCTTGAACCTCTAGGATATACTCTTTTTTTGCATCTTCTCTTAAGAAACAAAAATATTCTTCCACACTGATAAAAACATTCTTTAATTTTTTTTTGTGTATTCTGTATTACAACAAGGCATTATATAATAGCAATAACGCCCTCCAGGGTGTGTGTTGTGGTGGGATAATTCCATGCCTCAGGTATTGACATACTCGGCCTGCGGCCTCATGCCAACCACCTGAGTCGTGACGTTATCCCAGCACAACACACACCCAATCGGGCATTATTGCTTAATTAAACAACAATATGCGAAAAAGGGATCTGGGTATTAACATAACTAATGACTTGGAAAGCACCAAACAGTGCAATGAAGCTATTTCAAAAGCCAACAGGATACTGTGGATGATTAAAACTAATATACAGTCTAGCAACAAAAGTATTCTTCTACCTTTATATAAGGCATATGTCTGGCCCCAGTGTGACTCTGCCACCCAGTTCTCGTGCCCATACAAAAGATATAATATAGATCAAATGGAGAAGGTACAAAAAAAGTTACAAAATTAATACTAGAACTCAAAAATGACTTGTATGAAACTAGATTATCAAAACTTGAGTTAACGCCACTAGAAACCAGACATATCAAGGGGTGACCTACTACAAACGTTCAATGTTGTAAACAATCCATTTTTGTTTGAAGAAATTAACTTTGATTTTAAACAAATTCATAATGTAATCAGGCATCATTCATTGCAAATTGCAGGTCAGAAATTCAGTGGCTTACAAAGGAAGATTTTCTGTCATGAGTGGTTAATCCCTGGAACTGCCTAACAATTCATGAGAAAATTGGATTTTATTATATATGAATGAGGGTTGTATAAGATACTACTAAAGGAGCATTAATGGGCATTGCCTTATAGCTCTACATCATCTTTGGATGAACCTTGGGATGAGGTATAATTGCTCAGGGTGGGTGGGACCAACTCCATGAATCATCACAATTCCTGTCTGTTTTGTTTGCTCGCTGGCTGAATTACTTTTCGAATGACTGACTGCCATTTTTGGCCACTATGTAACAAGACAACTTCCTATTCTCGTGTGACCTGGCTCTAGCCCTTACTGTGTCCATACTGTAACTATACCTCTATTATAGCATTTTTAACTGCCTGTTTAATTTGTATAGTATTATGACCAACAGCTGACTTATTTGGTCTGCCCTGTATTGTGAACTACCTTCATGCACTATATCTGCCTGCCAGCTCAGAAAGATGAGCACACTTTCTTTGTGGCCTGTATTTTCTGAGACCAGCATTACTGCATGCATCTGAGGGATAAACAATAAAGCATGCAGTGAAAAGTAATAACTGAACATTATATTGGAGGACAACTTATTTATCTGATAGGATCATTATTACAGTTTACTTCAAAATTAGCTCAGGGTAGGTGGGAACAATCTTATTAATCAATTCATAATCACATCTCTCCACCTTGCTGTATGTGACAGTCTGTCTGCTCATCCATGGGTCAAATTGGCAAGTGGCCTGTACTGCATATTTAATTATGCACCATACACTTATTTCACTGATGCCATTGCCTGCCTGCCTGTATGTGGTTTCGACATCATGAAGATCATGAGCTGGCCTGTATTGTGTGTGTGTACTGTGTATGGCCATCATGCAAATGACCTGGGGCCCGATACTCAAACAGGAGCAGAACTGCAGCACAAATATTTGTGATGGGCTTGTGCTAGCACCTGATCTAGTGGCTATTATATTCAGTTGGATAGCAGGCAGCTCAATCCAACAAAATATCAGACCATGTCAGGGAAATGCTAAGTGAAACTACACTGCCCTGATACGGACATTGACTGTATATAGCTCACAGGGAATAGCGCTGCCCGAAATGGATAATGCCAAGACCCCTGTGGGCTCTATTCAGACACAACATGCAAATGAGCCCATTAGGCATGCAAGGCACTAAGGGACCATTTGCATGTGCCTATTATGGGCTCATTTGCATTGGGCACAAAAGCCTCTTAGCACCCATCCTGTAGTGTGACTGATTAATTCCCTGGTGTCTAGTAGCACCCCCCTGCCCTGATCACTCATTTTGTTTTATTAGATGTATCCATAGTGTCTAGTGGCACCCCAACCCCATCACCCATTTCATTTTATTAGCTCTATCCCTGGTGTCTAGTGGTACCCCCCATCACCTCTTATACAATTGTAAACTCACCCCTGTTGTGCAGTGGTCCCCATACCCCCCATTGCTCATTTACATATAATATGCAATCCCTTGTGTCCACTGGTTCCCCCTTCCTCTCAGATTACCCATTGGCAAAAGTAAAACAAATCAGTGGTGGTCCACCCATCCTGACTGCTTACATACCACCCACCCACCCCCTCACTTATATTGTATGCACACTCACTTACAGCTCATATGGTGTCGGGCTGAGGACATGAGAGGAGGACTGTGCTGGTTGCTGTATTGGACTTCGCTAATCACCAGCCACACTGATAAGAGGAGTGTGGGTGATAGTATGTTAGAAGGTGGGGGACACTGGACCACTCACTGATTCATTTTACTTTTGTCAAAGAAAATTGAGGGGTCACTGGACACCAGGGATAAGCTTACAATTGAAAATGTGATCTGGGGTGGGGTGCCACTGTTTATTTATTAAAATTGGTGACCAAGAAAGGCACACTGAGCCAAGGTCTACTTCCAGTATGCACCTGGGGAGTGAGTAGAATACAATACAGGCAGAAATATCACATAGCAACAAAATGATCATAATAAAATAATATTTACGTAGTAATATATACTAAATCAGAATACAGTGGCCGGGGAAACATGGCCACAACTCAGCTTAGCTGGTAAAGCAGTGCAGTTGGGGAGCATTAGGACAGGAACAAGGAGCGACAGATAAAAGTTTAAGTAGGCATGACACATGAGAGATAGCTATAATAAAACAAAATGGGTGATCAGGGTGAGGTGGTGTCACAAGGATGCATCTAATAAAATGAAATAGATGATCAGAACAGGTAGCGGTAGTACAACCACCCTGCCCTTGAGGGGTTGGGGGTGCCCCATTAAGAGGTGGTTTTAAGCAGTGGTAAATAACATCACTTTGGGAGCCATCTACCACTGCTGAAAACCTTTGAAGATGTTGTTGTACCGATATGTGGGGGGCCCCCCTCATTTGCATAGGTGCAGTGGTATTATACTGCTTTGGCACTGCAGGTTTGTACTGGCACTCCTGGGGCTTCTGAATATGGGCAGGCCAGGAGGGCCACTGCAAATCCAGGTTAGCACACCTGCTAACCCTGCTAGTGGGAGCGCCAGGAACACCAGCCAAAATCCAGGTTAGCGTACCTGCCAACTAAATGTTGGGCCCCGGTATGAAATTGGATGATAATGTTCTTAAAATTACTTACTACAGCATGCTATATCTGCATCCAGATGAATTGCCTGTGGATGGAATCTGCAAGGTACGTATATTTATAATGAATAGTCACTCACTGCATTCCATAACTTACAGGCAATGGAGTAACAGATCACGTTTGCCAAGCAGATGTCAGGCATGCTGTCATGATGTTATCCCACTGTAACTGGAAAGGCAGTTGGGAGGGCAAGTGGGGTACTGTGGTGCATATGGAGGGTTATCACCAGCAGAAAGAGGAGGTGATTTTACCCAAGTATAGATCACTGGTAAGACCTAACCTAAAGTACTGTGTTCAGTTCTTGAGACCACATCTCCAGAAAGACATAGTCAGAGTCAAGGCAGTGCAGAGGAGTGCAACTAAAATGGTGCTGGAGCTGCACCAAAAGCGCTATGAGGAGAGACTAAAGGATCTCAGTATTGTACACCCTGGAAGAGAGGGAGGGAGGGATATGTTAGAGACCTTTTAATACCTCACAGTAGTAAATAAGGTACAGAAGGGAAATATTTTAAGAAAAAAGGAGCTCAAGAACAAGGGAACATGCTATAAAGCTGGGGGTGCGGTGAGGGCGTTAGATTCAGGAGAAATGTGAGGAAATACTTCTTTACAGAAAGAGTGGTGGATTTCTGGAACAGCCTTCCAGTGGAGGCGGTTGGGGCGGAAACAGTGGAGGGGTTCAAGACTGCATGGGATAAGCATAAGGGAATCTTACTGGAAAGGAAGGAGGAGGAAAGAAAGAGGCAGAGATCAAGTAGGGTCTGCACCGATTCTGCAGGTAGAGAAAAATGAGAAGACTAGGTGAGCCAAGTGGTTCTTATCTGCCATCAGATTCTATGTGTGTTCAACCCAATGCCTATTCCTTCCACTATTTTTTTTTGCCTTATCAGTTTTCCCACTTTCTTTTTTATCAGTTTCTAATTAGATTTTTTGTCTGATTTTTTGTTATACAGATCCAGTCATCTACTTGATCTAATGGCGAGCAGAACCAGAGATTGCTGAAAAAAATAAGATCAAGGGAAGGAACAATGGTGACCACTGTGCACCACCATAACTCTGCGCATGTCAGAAATGCTCTCTTCCTCTTCATTTTGAACTCTGCCAAAGCCCTAGTACTCATCAGCTGACCTGCCTGCTTGCCCTGGCCTGTGTCTCGTCACCGTGATCTGAACTCACATGGCACTCCATAACAAACAAACAAAACAACTTGCTTGTGTGGCAGCAGATACTGCCTTGATATTTTGCCACCAAATTCAGCTCACTGCTGTCAACTTAGTTTGCTTGTGCTTGATATGACTGATAAAGACCAAACCAGGATTATAGATCATTAGTTCTGGATAGGCACAATATTTTCCTTAGAATTTGCTGTGGAGGGGATCTACTCTGGATATGGGTAACCTCCAGATATGTGCCTTATAAACTGGAATATGAATGGTGTGGTTAATGCACTAGCCAAACAGATTCAGTTACTTTTGCATTGACTTAAGTTTACTCTTGTTGTTTTGCGCTACTCATAAACAGCAATGGTCTATCCAGAGTCGAGTTAACCCACAAGAAGAATACCACCTGCCCCTGAAATAAATTATCTTGTATTATCCATTAAGGAGTGTCTTGGGCTTCTTACTGTTGAGGGAGTACAGTTAGAGGATAGGCATGTTGGGCAGTTAGCAAAGGTTTAAGCAGGAACTTGCACAAGCCCTGCATCAAATCCTGCATTGTGCCAAACACACTGACTCAACTTGCACCCAATCAAAAGGTTACATGCATTTGTGACACTTTACCCTTTTCACGATGGCTTGTTCTAAATATTTGATGTAAACCCCTTAAAAATGTTAGACTAGCAAAACCTGGTCTAACTTGGGGCAAGTGGTGCATGGAATTAAGAATCCCGATTGCCTACCGGGGACTACCGCAAACCCCATGCACCATGTGTTCAGCGCACCAGGGGCTTGTGCCAGTCAAAACCTTTTGAGAACTGGCCCCTTATAGAAACATAGAAACATAGACTTTGACAGCAGATAAGGGCTGCTTGGCCCACCTAGTCTGCCCATTCTTCTACCTACAGGATAAGCTGCAGATCTTAGTTAACCAACAGCCTATTTCTTCTTACTCCCCACAATAATTGCCTTATGTCTGTCCCATGTATGCTTGCATTCTCCCACAGTTTTAGACCCCACAACCTCCTCAGGAAGGCTGTTCCATGCATCCACCACCCTCTCTGTGAAAAAATACTTCCCCACATTGCCCCTGAACTGCCCCCTCTATCTTTAAATTGTGTCCCCTGTTCTTGCACACCTCTTTTCTGAAAGATGCTACCCTCTTGGACTTTGTTGATTCCACTGAGGTACTTAAAGTTTCTATCATATCCCCCTCTCCCTCCTTGCCTCAAGGTATACATATTAAGCTCCTTTAGTCTCTCCTCACATGGCTTCTCTTGCAGACCCTGCACCATTTTAGTTGCCCTCCTCTGGACTGCCTCTATCCTGTCTATGTCCTTGCGGAGATGGGGTCTCCAGAACTGGATGCAGTACTCCAGATGGAGTCTCACCAACTGTCTGTACAGAGGATATCAACTTTTGTTTTCTGCTAGTGATGCCTCTCCCTATACATCCCAATATATGCCCAGCCCTCCCTACTGCCTTCTCACATTGCTTGCTAACCTTAAGGTCATCTGATATGATTACCCCCAGGTCCCTTTCCATTTTTGTTGTTGTTACTATCCCCCCATTGTGTAATCTTCCACTGGGTTTTTGTTTCCCAGGTACATTATTTTGCACTTCTTTGCATTGAATCCAAGCTGCCATAATTCTGACCATTCCTCCAGCCTTGCCAAGTCCCTTCTCAGCCTTTCCACGCCTCCTTGTGTATCAACCCTGTTGCAGATCTTTCTGTCATCTGCAAAAAGGAATACTTTTCCTTCCAGTACCTCTGCAATGTCACTTATACAGACATTAAAAAGGACTGGACCCAGTACTGAACCCTGCGGTACCCCACTAGTAACCCCTCTTTCTTCAGAGTGGACTCCATTTACAATTACCTTTCGTGTCCTGTTGTCCAGCCAATGTTTTCCCCAGGCTACCACCCTGGGACCCTCTCCCAGGCTGACTAATTTGTTTATTAATCTTTTGTGCAGGACTGTGTCAAATGCCTTGCTAACATCTAGGTAGGCCATGTCCACAGCCCCTCCCTGGTCTACTACTTTGGTCACCCAGTCAAAGAAATCTATTAGATTCATCTGACATGACCTTCCCACTGTGAACCCATGTTGCCTTTGGTCCTGTGCACCACTGGCCTCTTTGCCTTGTATTCACACGTGGTGTTTCTATGGACAGGAAGCTGGCCTTTATCTCAGAGGTGTTAGTAGTCATTTGTAGTGGCTTTCTTCATTTGAAAAACACTATTAAGTTAGGTCCCTACCTTGATAGGGTAACCTAAAACTGTAATACAGAGTTTTCTCACCTCCACCCTGGATCGTTGAAATGGGGTCTTCCAGGTCCTGCTTGAAAATCAGATCTGACACCTTTAGTCAGTGCAGAATGAGACAGTGAGCTTGATTCAGAGACCCCCTGGGAATGGCACAAGCCCCAGGTACACTGAGCGTATGGCACATGGGGTTTACGGCATTCCCTGGCCAGCAATCGGGATTCACAAACCCGTGCACCATTTGTTATGAGTTAGACCAGCATTTTAGTGGTCTAATTTTGTGGCAAACATGGGACCTTTTTATGGGGTTTGTGGCAAATAGTTGGCTCAAGCTGCTATAAAGAGGGAAAATACGTGCAACCTTTTCGAATTGGTGGTAAGCTGCATCAATGTTTTTGCACAGCTGCAGCGGTTGACGCAGGGCTTCATGTAAGCCGTGTGCCAGCCTTTCTGAATAGAGTCCAGTGTGTCTTGTGACTTCCATCCTGAAGCTGGAACATACAAAATGTTGAGCTGTGCTCTGTACTGGCTGACAGTCAGGTGGTAGATGGATTTTTAAGGTTTTACATTTGATATTTAAGGTACTGAATGGACTTTACTTCCAGGGACAATTAACTACCTGCCTGGATACTAAGGTAGTGGCATTTCCAAAATAAATGTTGAAATTGGACAGGAATGGAGGACAGCTGTTGCCCCTGGACTATAGAATGCTCCTCTTCCAGTAAGCATTTGTACTAGCCTATCCCCATGGTAAACTGCTTTAAAATCAGATTAAAAAAAAAAAACTTGGTTATTAAGGCAGTGTTTTCCAAATTGAATTTCTAGATAATTGCTCTGAGACACTGTCTGAATGAACTGAATTTATGCTGCTAATGTAATATTTACTGATAAATTTGTATTGCACTAATGTAAATGGCTTTATTGGAATGTATGCATCATGTGTGGTTTTACAATCTGTTCTTTATTGCATCGCTATTAAAGCAGCAGTGCAGCAAAATTGAGCAAAGAATTTGACCCTACCTTTTTCTCTATAAAAGATTCCATACATCTTCCAGTTTTATTTGGTTTCTAATTCCACCAAAATCTGAGCATTTTATAAATGTTTTAATTTAGTTTTTTTTCTCATGAATGATGGCTGCCGCATTTTGGCTTAAAATAGCATTATTGATCTGGAAAGGGTTAGAATCAAAAAAGAAATCATGGTGCATAGCATAGGAGGCATCTAGAAAAGTGGATTTGACAGGCATGGTAATATTTTTGTTAATTGTAGCTGAAACTAGCTTTTTGGGAAAATATTTTTTGTTGCACTGCTACTTGATTTGTGTTATTTCATTAATGTATAGCATTTTGAGCATTACACAAGGCATATTTAAATCAATTATGCTGGTCTGTTTGTCTTTATGAATCAGCTACCACTGTCACCACCATGGCACCCTTGAGGGGAAGGGACAAGTGGCAGAGCAGCAAGATGGTCACATGTTACTCCACCTCGTGGGACAGCTCCATCCTTTAAAGTTGTTTTAAAGCTGTTTTTTTTTTTTTTTTTTCTTTTATATTTTTTGCAGTTTTTGCCCCATTTTCTCCCCTGTTCCCTGGGACCCCAGCACACAGGTGTTGTGCATATGTGGAAGCATGTGCACACCCCATGATGTTGGCTTAGCCCTGTATGCCCTTCCTCATGGCAATCAATGGTGCTCCATCAGGTCAGCACCACCATCCATCTTCCACTCGGTGATAGCCAGTGGCTGGGGAGCCTCCAGTCCCTCCCAAGAGGAGAGTGCTGCCTTGCGGCAGTGCAATCTCGCTCCTCATCTTCTCCCCCCAGCTGACCTCTGACAACACGGGCTTGTTCCTGAACCCGGGTCACTGGTGCAGCACAAGGTGTGGCATCCAGTGCCTTAGCCCTCAGGCTAGGTCCCTCCAGGGCTGTATACATTTTGAGACCCATTGAGGATTGGTAGTATAGTTATAGCTTTTTTGGGCTGTATTTGAAAGGTGTTATTTTATTTGCCACACCTGTGCTAGTTACCTGTTTCCCTTATGAGTGGGTAGGATCAGGGAGTGGTGGCATTAGCCTACTGGGAGTCAGTGAGAAAAGAGAATGGCAAATGTGACCAGATGTATGGATGCAGGCAAGGTCTCCAGGACCTAGAGCAGTCTAATATATGGCCAGGGCTTTGCCATTTTAGGTTCTTAGGTTCATACTAATTAAGTTTTTAGGTTTGCCAGTTTTCAGTATAGGTCTAGGGTTTTCTGTAGGGTGGCAGACTTTTCTTTGGCCACTTTAGTTAACGCCTTTCTTTGGCCACTGGACCGTGTGACTGCTTGGTTACTACCTGTGTCAGAATGGTCCTATGTATTGACCCTGGGCCTCTTCTGAGGCTCATTAGCCATGGCTTTTGTCTTCCCCCAGTGAGGGCACGATGGGATCTGGCATAGGAAGGTTTTTTCAGCTAGGAGCAGCAGGTCATTTTTTTGTAAGGTTCCTGTTGTGCTCTTTTTGAATGGTAGCCCCTTTTCGTTGGAATATTTTCTGTGCTTTCCCAAATATGCTGTTCCCATTCTACTTTGGTGGTACAGCCTGCTGCCTCTGTTCACTAACAGGCTGCTACATCCTGCTTGTTTTTTAAAAGATGTAACTTTGAGGAGCATACAGTCTAATTTAGCAAGGAATATGGATTTACATATACATATGTGATTTTATAATTGAGGAGATCATGTATTGCACTTATTGGGCAGGATTTTTGAATGGTGGATCAGGGCATGCATCCCAAACTGCACTACGGGACTTAGACTTTGGCACTGTGCCAACCCCCTGTGCTGCAACTGCACCCAATATTCCAACATTGGTTGCAGTTGCGACAGTTTCCCTGCTTTCTGGCAGCTTGTGCCACATATCTGGTGCAAGCACCAATACTTTGTCCCCCAGAGGTTGTGCATGCTAAGTGGTACTGCGATGGGGCATCTATGGACTCCTCCAAACTAGTTTTGGGGATTATAGGAAAGTGAAACACCATTATAACCAGATGTTAACCCATTCTTTGAGAAAATGATAAAACGGGAAGATATATAGATGATTGCCTGTGTGTGTGAAAGGGAAGGATGGAAACAGCAAGGGAATTCATACACTGGCTAAATTTAAATGATCTGAATCTGAGGTTTACAGCTGAAATGCATGTAAAACCATAAACTTCCTGGATATACTGTATCACTTGAAGGTGATGTAGAACACAGACTGGTGCCAACCAAAGGTTATATGAAGGTTACTTGCACTAACTCATTGTTAAGAGCCATAGTTTGCACCTGTATAATTAAAAATTGATGCCATATGGACAACTGGCAAGAATAAGAAGAAATTGTACTACTGACCAGGAGTTTGAGAATCAGGCTAATGAGTTATTGAACAGGTTCAAGGAAAGGGATAGAGTACAACAGTATTAAACAATGCCATAGAAAGAATTAAGAATAAAACACAAGAGGAACTGGTGAGACAGAGAGATAGAGATTTAAGGGGAATGACCAGATAGCATGTTCCTTAGAATATAATGCTATGGCTGGTGAAGTAGGCAATATAGTCTGGAACAGCTGGGATATACTCAAAGGGAATGCAGAATTGGGGAAGGTAATACCCCCAAAAACTAGAATTACATTTAGGCAGAGAGCCAATTTACATGATAAGCTGGTTCAGAGCCAGTTTTACAAGAAAGAAGAGCCAGACAGGATGTGGCGACTACCCAGGCTGAAGGGCAACCATAAGTGGGGCAATGTAACGTGTGTCAGTACATAAACACAGGTAAAGATCTGATTCTACCAAATGAGGTAAGAGTTGAAGTAAGGATTTCATTTCGCACCACCCCTTTGTAGTGTATATTCTATGGTGTGACTGTGGATCTGCATTACATTGGGAAAACTGTAAGGCCTTAAGGAACGTGTAGAGGAGCATCTTAGATCCATAATAAATCATAACATGGATACACCAGTTGGGAGGCATTATGTCTGTACACATGATTCAGATCCGTCCAGTTTCAGGTTCATGGGAATTGAACGTGTTAGGAGTAAACAGAGAGGGGGTGACAGACCTAATTTGCTATTACAGAGAAAAAGTGCATTGATTTTTCAAAGCCAATACAGTAAATCCCCTAGGTTTAAATAAGAGATGGGATCTCAAACCTTTTTTAAGGCCAAAATAGATGGCTCAGTAGTATGATCAATATGAAATGAAGAAAAACTCCATTTCTTTTCCCCTCCCCAATCCCTCCCACCCCACCCTCCTTCCTACCTTTTACTTTCTCTTCCTTTCATTAAAATTTTGTGTCAGGGTGGTTGAAAAAATTATGTATAAGAACTATTTATCTGATCAAAGTGTTAAAGAAAAGCGGAATACTAATAGATATTTTTATTGTGTTTTATAGGTTGAAATTGTGGATTCTTTTTCGGTACAGTTGGCCTCCACCACCATTCTGTGTGTCTCTCTTCTTTCTCTCTACAGCTTTAAAGCACACTAGTATAGTGAGCTTACAAGTGATATTTGTTTTTTTAAAGAAATGTTATGGGTAATTAAATATGTGCATACAGGTTGATGGTAAGCTTATATTGGTGTATCCCTAGATAGAATGATAGGAGAACCCTAGCAAATATCTGACCTAGACTATGAACTGAATATACATTTTGCTCACTGAAATATACTTTAGGTTGATGAATTGGAAACTTTTTTATGTGTGATCTCCTTGCTGTATTGGACTGTATGTAAGATTAGCTTAAGTAATAGTAAATCTTTTAAGATTTGACTCAGTTTTGTAAGCACAAGTTATGAAATATTGCACTTGTAGGTGATTGGATAAATGATAAATGATGTCACTACTTTGAACATGTATTTAAACAGAACTTGGAAATGTCAGATGGATTGTAATATGCCCCTTGCAGGCACTCTTGCCAAAGCTTAGAGGCTTCACAGCGGTGAAGAAATAAATGCAACCATAGTGTTGAAAATTGAAAGGAGTTTCTTCCCTTTTTCTTGTGTAGAGCATAGTCTTTTCTGGCTTTGTGTTTCCATATTAGGGCTTGTCACCCTGTAGACTGCAAACCCCTTCAAGCCTAAGTGCAGAGTTTTTGTTTTTGAATTTGTTGGACTTAGACTTCGGCAGTATGCCAACCCCTGTGCCGCAACTGCACCCGATATTCCAACATCAGGTGCTGTTGCGACAGTTTCCCTGCTTTCTGGCAGCTTGTGCCACATATCTGGTGCAAGCACCGATACTTTGTCCCCCCAGGAGTGATGCATGCTAGACCACAAAATTGTGGTCTAAGGTGCAGCTCCAAGTGCAAGGGATGTAAAATCCTAAATGCCGGCCAGCAAATGCCATAAGACCCGTACGCCATCTGTTCGATGCACTAGGGGCTTGCGGCATTATTGGATGTTTGAAAATCCTGCCCATTGTGTTTTAATATATTTTACTTAGTATTTCTGTATGTTTGTCAGTGGTAGTATTGTAATGGCTTGTGCCGATCAATTAAACTTTACAACAACTGCAGCCTTTATGACTTTGTGGGGTAAAACAGAAATCTTTTTTTTTTTTACAATTGTTTTTATCACCTCCACCCCGAACTCTGTCAAGCTACCTTATCTTGCTGAGTCACTCTACTTTCCACTGTGATCTCTCTCCTCATATATATTACTGCCCCCTCGCTGAACCCATGCCAGACAAGCCCCCCGGCTCTGAGCCCCCCGAGGCAGACCACAAACCACTTACCTGCCACTTTATCTAAAATCAAATTGTTCTGGCTGGGTCAGTGAGGAGACCGAGGGGGCAGAGAGAAGATCCGGTCCTGGGCATGTGGCAGCCAGCCCTGTAGGGAGCTGTCGCCTATCAGGATTGGAGTTTTTTTTTTCTTGTTTTATGCCCTCCTCCCCTCCCTCCCTTGCAGATCCCGAGCATGCAATGATGCCAGGGACATCAGTCACTCCCCTGCATCCCACTACACCAGCCCTGAGAATTGCAGTGCCTCCGGTCTCCACTGGGGGCCACTGTGGTGCCAGGCTATCACCTGTATCCCCCCTGAGAGAGGAGAGCAGTCCTCCAGTCACTTGATCCTTTCTCTCCCCCTGTCGACCCCCAGAGGTCTGGGCTCATTCTCGAACCCATGTCACCAGCATGGTGCGAAGTGTGGTGTCCAGCGCCTCAGCCCTCAGTACTACCGTGCCAGCTCTTAAGACAGAAATCTTAATGGCAAGGACAACTGCTTTATTTATAGCATCCAATATATAGTCTATTAAGGAACTGATAATACAGATTAAGAATTTATATTAGTTTTTTTAACTTGTATAATTAAACAATAATGTATGATGGGGGTCACCCCTGGGGTATAATGTGGCGTGAGGTGCAGCCGAGGTATATTACCCCCAGGTGGTGATTAACTTGAACATTAATGTAACCCCCTGGAGTTCATTATTGCTATCGTAGTGTATGAGACAGTGCTGTTGTGTATAGAAATCAATGACTAAAATCAATTTGTTGTGCGTTAGTAGTGACATCAAACTCCTGTTGTGGTTCACTGAAGATGTCGCTACTAACGCACAACATCAAATCAGTGCTCGCGTTGAAATCTCCTCAGTCATGCCGACCGCTGCCAGAGCTGTCGCCTAGTAAGCAGACCTCTGAGTGGATGCCCTGAAAACAGCAACAGATAAGATCATTTTACATTTCTCTCTCCCTAGGCTACTTGTTTATTTAAAAAAAAAAAACATTCTCGCTTATCGCGATGCCGTTGTATGTGAGTGCCTTCTCATACATTAAAAAAGATTGAGTATGAGCAGGCAAACACAGACAAGGGTATGCTTGAAATCTCGAGGTTTCCTTGGTGACAGGAGACCTCTCGAGCCGCGCTGTCGAGGTCTACTGTCACCAAGGAAACCTCTTGATGCAAGCATACCCTTGTTGTGTATGCCTGCTCATACACAATCCTCTATATTATAATTGGGTTATGACTTACTTTAGTTTAAATAATTTTTTTAGTAATTTTTTTTGTTTGTGTGTGAAATTAACATAAAATAGTCCCTCCACCAAACTACATTGCATAGAATTTGGCATGTAGGAGATTAACAAAAGGCTCTCAGAATGCTGACAACCAATCAGATTTCAGCATTCCTGACACCCTTATAATTGTGCTTTATGGTTGTAGCTTAGTGTTTCTTGTTTCCTTCCTCAAGCCATGTACTTTATAGTTCAAGACTGTTTTGTACTCTCTCCACTTCCTTTCCCCAGGACATATCTGGAAAGGAGCTGTTATGAGCTCAGTATGCTTTTCCAGGTGAAACTTTTGAAAATCAATGACTAAATAGATTAAGGAACATGTTTACTGTTAGCCAAGAGAGGCTTGAAGTTAGAGTTGCCCTATGCTATTTGCAGCCCCCTCTCCCGAGCTAGCAACAGCAAAGTGGATGCCACTGCCCACTGCAGTTCTGAAACATTTATTGCTAAGCCTGCAAACAAAGACAAGTTATCCAGCACCACACTCACTGCCACGGCCCAATTTATCTGCCGACCTGCAAAATAAATATTCACCTGGCTTTCTCTTCTCTCTGCAGTCTCTGTCTCAATCTTGACTGTAATGCAGCTCAGTGAGGGCTGTAGCATTGCCACAGTCGACTGGGTATGCCCCACTCTGCCACTGCTGCTGCCCCGCCCAGCAATGAGGCCCTTACCTTAGACCCAGTCATTCCATTCCCAAAGGCAGACAAGGCTGGTGCTGCACAAGGCAGTAGTGAAGTCGCATATGGGCCACAAGACAAAGTTAAGCTGAAAAATAAAACACAAAGCAAAGCAAGTGGGAGACTATGTAGAGCTAGCGGGACCTGGAAAGTGTGACAGTCTACATGTTGATGGCATGCTCTATATTCAAGTCAACAGCTGGAAACTCAGATGGCTGGATGGATCCTAAAGCAGCAGCAGCACTGCTCGCCTGCCATTCATTGGTGGGTCTGTTCTCAGCTGAGTCAGCCAACGGAACTAAAGTCCGAAGCCCTGTGTTCGGATCGGACCCGCTAAGCATAGCCACAGCACTAGATGACCCTCATTCACCTCTCTTGCTGGTCCCCTCAAAGGACTGAAAGTCAAATCGGATGGCTGGCCTGGCTGGCACATGGCAGCAGGGAGATGGGGGAGTGAGCAGTGGGCAGAAGCATATCGGATCAATCAGCTCAACCTAGCAACCCAGGCCATCAAAACTGGGACCAAATTTGTTTTTATTTTAGTTTTCAGTTCGTGTTGTCATACAAATAATGTGATTCCACTGGGGTGACTGAGTGTGACAGGGTGAATGACATTTTACAAGACTTGCCTGAACAAGGAAAGATGCTTCTGAGGACATTATATTAGCAGGCAAGCCCTCAACTGACAGTGCCACATCTTTAAAATCAATAAGAAGGGTGAAGACCACAGCTGGCAGTCTGAATTTGTGTTGTTGTTTAGGCTTACAACCAGTAAGCATAATGGTTGCTCTCAATTCTAATAATAGAATTTTTACAAAAAAAATCTAGTATCAGGCAAATGAATACTCTTGTGGTCAAGGGCGTCACCAGGGATACAAAGTTGGGGGGGGCTAATGCCCCTTAGTCAAAATCCTAATAAAGCTAGGGGGGTTCAGGGGCATGCTCCTCCCCGGAAAATTTTTAAATTTTACCTTCAGACGGTGGCTTTTCCTGCATTTTAGTGGTGCAAAAAATATGTTTGAGAAGCCTAGTTATCAACCATATATTTAATAAGGTACATGTGGAAAAATGTGGTTACTGGTCCACCGAGGACAGGTTGCAGGAGGACCCCAGAGCAAATGAGAGACCAGAACAGCCAGACACACCAACCATTATCCCAGCAGATGTGCTGGGAAGGTTGCAAGAGAACCCCAGAGCAAATGAGAGACCAGAACAGCCAGACACACCATTATCCCAGCAGACCTGCTGGGAAGGTTTCAGGAGGACCCCAGAGCAAATGAGAGACCAGAACAGCCAGACACACCAACCATTATCCCAGCAGATTTGCTGGGAAGGTTGCAGGAGGACCCCAGAGCAAATGAGAGACCAGAACAGCCAGACACACCAACCATTATCCCAGCAGATCTGCTGGGAAGGTTGCATGAGGACCCCAGAGCAAATGAGAGACCAGAACAGCCAGTCACGCCATTATCCCAGCAGATCTGCTGGGATGGTTGCATGAGGACCCCAGATCAAATGAGATACCAGAACAGCCAGACACACCATTATCCCAGCAGATCTGCTGGGAAGGTTGCATGAGGACCCCAGAGCAAATGAGAGACCAGAACAGCGGACACCAACCATTATCCCAGCAGATCTTCTGGGATGGTTGCAGGAGGACCCAGAGCAAATGAGAGACCAGAACAGCCAGACACACCAACCATTATCCCAGCAGATCTGCTGTGGGAAGGTTGCAGGAGGACCCCAGAGCAAATGAGAGACCAGAACAGCCAGACACACCAACCATTATCCCGCAGATCTGCTGGAAAGGTTGCAGGAGGATCCCAGAGCAAATGAGTGACCAGAACAGCCAGACCCACCATTATCCAGCAGATCTGCTGGATATCAATGTCATACAGGTTTTACTATTTTATTATCGTGCTGATTTTGGGAGAAGTAGCTCATCCACATCATCAGTGTCAAGTTGTCTGCTTTCTTCTGTCTGAATGTTGAGAATTCAAGTGAACTCAATCTGTCATTTTCTGTCTTGTTTCTCAGATATGACTTAATGCGACTCATGGACCTAAAGGAGCTCACACACACATAGCAAGTAGCTTCAAGGATTGTTAAAGCAATCTGCAGTGATTTATGCAGTGTCGGATACATGATTTCTGGAAGTCGTTATAAAGATTGGTCATATCATGTGGACGTTCATTTTCTGGCAGCCGACAAATGAAGTTTCTTGCTACTACCAGTTCCTCTTCCAGAACTGGACAATCATACATCTCTCCAAGTGGCCTCAGTTTGTCCTGGTCCAAGAATGTGTTAGACTGTGGTCTGAGAGCATTGATAGCAACCATCAGTGTTTGGTTATGCTTGGAAAACCTTCTGTCAATCTCTCCAATCATTTTGTCGATCACAGGGTAAAAACAGTGATTCTCAAATGCACAGCAGTTTTTGTTTCATACGATGCTGATGCACTTTGTTCAGTTCCAGTTACGTGAAGTTGGAACAAAGTGCTCCCAAATGCAGGTAGCTTCCTTTGCCTCTGTGGAACCGGAGTGTTTTCGGGTGTCTGTGTCCCATATTTTTCTGCCATATTTTCAGCTTCCCTGTAGAGAACTAGAAATTTCTCTTCAGTACAAAATTGTGCAATTGTGTCTCTCAGCGCAGATACAACAGTCACTGCACATCTGAAGTCCAAAGCCTGAGTCTGAAGTAAGTTATTTGTTCCATCAGCCACTGACAGTAATTTGTCAAACATTTTAAGGAGAAAGATATTGTTGAATTCCAGAAGCTTGCTGTGGAGTCCTCTGGCCTATGCAGTTTCTCCTTCTTCACATTCTGAAAGATATTTTAGAAGAGCTGGATAAGTTTCTATTACTGCCTTTGTTGCTCGCTTTTGACAAGCCCACCTGTTAGAACTTAACTCCGGTATCTCAAGAATTCTAGTCAACCCAAGCTCCTTTTGAACATTTAAGAACCCCTGGTGAGTCAGGACAGATTTGGAAAAGAACGTGTGTATCTCTTGAAGCATGCCAAAGAATTTCCATACAGGAAGAAGTGATGAACAGGCATCTACAAGAACCAAATTCAGAATATGCGCATAGCAATGAACATATATAGCATATGGATGCTTATGACGAAATAGTTCCTGGACTCCATTTAAGTTGCCGCTCATAACAGATGCACTGTCATGAGTCTGAGCTACGCAAGTCACCGAATTCTCATGGAGGTCCCAGTTAGTCAGCTTTGAACACAGTTAATTTGTCAGACTTTGGGCATTTAATGCTGTTACTTGATGGAAGCACAAACATTTCTTTACAGGGGAACCATGGTGAACATAACGAAGGCAAATACTCATTTGTTCTCTGCAAGCAACATCTCTAGATTCATCAGCAAGTATTGCAAAATACTTTGCTTCTTTTACCTCATTTAAAATTTTCTCACTTATTAATTTTGCACAACATTCTATCATCTGATTTTGACTGAGAGGTGAGAGATAGGTGGCATTTCCTGGCATGTGAATCTGCAAATTTTGCAATTCAGGATCAAACTTTTTTAGAAGGTCAAAAGTCTCTAAAAAGTTACCCCTGTTTGAACTCCCTTCACACTCCCTATGGCCTCAAAACGCTAGTTCCTGTCTGCCAAACAACAAAACAATCTCAACTATTCTTCTCAGGTACTCCTGTACTTTTTAATATCTGCAATCATTGTTGAATCCATTAGCTGTATAATACTGCCTCGTTCTTTAGATTTCACATAAGTAGCCCAGGCCTCCATTGCTCCTGTATGTGTTGTTGTTTGTTGGTGTTCTCTCATCTTCTATTGCCTTCTTCCAGTTGTTAAACCCTCTGGATGTGAAAAAAGTGTCCGCCGACCAGTGCAACTTGAAAACATTCTGCAGGCAAAGCAAAATATGACATCATTGCTTGCACTATATTCAAGCCATTTAAATGATGCATACCAGCTGCTTGAAAATGAACGCTTCTGCTTTTCAAAATCCCTTTGTGGAAAACTAGACAGCTTTGGCTGCATAGGACCAGCTTCTTTGGTTCCCAGATCATTGGGTACAACAGTAGCAGCAGATGTAAATCTTGCTACTGATTCAAGTGCATCATGAGATGTTCCGGGAGATGATGATGTGTTTGCTACATCTTCTGGTACTGGAACTTCCACTTCATTTCTTAATGACTTCTCTGGTTGCAGCTGTTGAGCATCACTGGGGTCCGGAAGTTACTTTCTTTATTCTGATTTTTTTATTTTGGACGGAAGAAGTCACAGATACTCATTTTTAACAAGGCTGATGAGTGTGTGACAAGAACTAACTAAAAAGTAAATTATAAGAAAAATTCCCTTTTATTGGGTCTGCATATTGGGGATGAAATGTTTATGTGACAGACTTAGTCTAACACACAGGGCTCACAGTAGGCAAAAGTAATGAATAACGACTGGAAAACTGCTATTTAATACAATAGACAGAGCCTAACATGCAGGGCTCACAGTATGCAAACTTTTGCTGAAGTAATGAGTATTAAACACCTACTGGAAAACTGCTATGTAATACAATAGACGGAGCCTAACACACACAAGGGCTCACAGTATGCAAAGTAATGGAGTATACACACCTACTGGAAAACTGCTATTTAATACAATAGACAGAGCCTAACACACAGGGCTCACAGTGTACAAAGTAATGGGTATTAAACAGAGACTGGAAAACTGCTATTTAATACAATAGATGGAGCCTAACACACACAGGGCTCACAGTATGCGAAGTAATGAGTATTAAACACCTACTGGAAAACTGCTATTTAATACAATAGACGGAGCCTAACACACAGGGCTCACAGTATGCGAAGGCATTGAGTATTAAACACCTACTGGAAAACTGCTATTTAATACAATAGACAGAGCCTAACACACAGGCCTCCGACATTCCGAGTAATGAGTATTAAACACCTACTGGAAAACTTACTGATACAATAGATGGAGCCTGACACACAGGGCTCACAGTATCACGAAGCAAAATGAGTATGCTACTATTGGAACTGTTTTTTTTTATAAAACAGACGGTTTCCCTTGTTCATAAAAAAAAGTGTCTGAAATTGAACTGGCTAACTCCTTGCTTGTGGTGTTAAGCTTGCCACAATACAAACCCGAGGCATGGGTCAGGGTATAAGGCAATTTAGGAAAAGAAAAGTTCTGCTTTTATTCTAAATTTGTGAGCCTAAAAACATAAACCACCAAAGTACTCAATTTACTCAGTAAAACAGTAAATGTGAAAATAAGTTGCAAGTAAGAAAAAAAATAAACATATATGCAGTAGTTAGTAATGCTGCTGTATGGCTGCACTCACAGCAGGTTGTCTGTGTCTGAGCTTTTCAATTTACACACAAACACAACCCCCCTTGTATTACATTCAGAGAAAAAAATGTAAAAAAAATTAACACTACCCTTTTATTTAGCTCTCAAGCCTCTTAGCCCAACAAGTGAACTGAATCTTCAATGTTTGATAATAACTTTCTAGAAATATAGATTGAAATTGAATTCTGATTTGAATCTCCCAAATAGTGCCTGCCTCTGCTCTGTTGCTCACTATCAACTACAACTGCGTCACTAGTTTTTCTTACTGCACACAATGGGACTACTAGTGTGTACCACGTGTGTGTTGGAGAAGCACACCACGTGTTTGTCCACTGATTGGCTCACTGTGCAAGCAAGCTGCTGTGCTGTTGGTAGGCAGAGTACGAGGTGGGTGCCAGTCACAGAATACAAGAATGAACCCTCCCTGCTCATCTCCTTCTGTCTATCATCCCCCCATCCTCCAACAACTGACACCATTTCATTATCTCCCAATCATGATCAGATCTGCTGGCGCAGCTCCCGCCCACACACACACCAGAGACAGCTTGCACTGATCACTCCAGTCCTTGGCTTGTTGCTCAGCGTGACATGCAAGCCAGGAGCCTCCTCCTCCTACACCACGAAGTGCTGCTGCTGCTGAGTGCAGGGTGAGGGCAGGCTGCTATCTGAATCAAATAAAATCCCCCTGTGTACTGTCCTGAATCCATCCCTCCTGATCACAGGAGCCTCCTGTGTCTCACTCTCCCCCCCCCACGGTGTCCATTGTAACCCACCCGTCCCATGCCTTCCCCGAATCCACACCCAGCCAACCCCAGTGACTGAGAGGATAGAGGAAGTTTATAATGATTATATGTCCCTGATCTCACTGAGATCAGGGACATATAATCACTTATAAACTTTCAAACCCTGTATCCATTCTGTTAGTATAGCCAGTGTCGGTGGTCCATTTTGGTTTCGTCCAAAGTTGGCTGACCTGAGACCTCCTGTCCCACTCCTCAATCCTCCTCCTAGACACAATGCACCAGTGCTCCATTCTGTCCTCCTGTCCTGTGACTGTCCCCACACAGTGCCCCCCTCCTATCCCAGAGACCCCAGTGTGCCCCTCCGTCCCTGAACACAAAAAAGCGCTGTCTGCAGTGTCTGGGCAGTACTCACAGTCACAACAACACCGATGGTCCTTCTCGGTGGAATGAGGTGTGTCAGCTGCTCGTTCCTGACCGAGACTTCATTCGGGCGGGTGGATCAGCGGCTTTGCCAGAGACCTGCTGGATGATTGGCGGTGGATGGAAGGGTCAGCGCCGTCAGCGGGGCTAGTAGGGTTACGGGCGCGTTCTTCTTGGCAATGGCTAGTAGGGTACAGTGGCACACAGTGTACATCATTACCAGTTCTGAACTGCATGCTGCAGAATTAGATCGGCGATGCATTCAGAACTCACTGAGGTAAAATCGGAGGAGTCGGAGAGTCGGGTCAGCAGGGGGGCTACCGGTGCGTTCTTCTTAGTTTTCACCCAAACTGTACTGTACAGAGAGTGTTATCATTTATTTACCTCAGTTAAGTTCTGAACTGCAAACTGCAGAATCAGATTGGCATCTGCATGCAGTTCAGAAAGACTGAGATAAAATAAAAATTGGAGAGTCGGCTGAGGTTTCACGCTGCTGCTAGTTCAGACTAGCAGACACGGTGTGGATTGAAGGAAGGAATAGCCCCAATACAATGCCCCATTAATCCAGGTAGGTTTGCCCTTCAACGATTGGGGGGGGCTTTAACTTCGATTGGGGGGCTGTAGCCTCCCCAAAATCAGCGTGGTGACGCCACTGCTTGTGATTAGGCTACACGAGTACATTAATATAGAGGATAATGTATGGTCCTCTATCGTTAACCGGTCAGTTAACAGTCGAGAGGTTGCCAGGGTGATATGTAAACCTCGAGAAGCGAAGCTTTCGAGAGGTTTACCGCCGCCATGGCAACCTCGAAGACGGTTAAATTGACCGGGTTGCCGATAGAGGGACCATACACATTTTTATAGTGTATGGTCCCAATATCAAAAAAAAAGGGCTTACGCTTTTTAAAAAGTCACCGCTCGCCCTTCAGTCCTTCCTGTGGGCGGTTTCCCTTCAGTCGGTTTCCGTGTAGCCGAAAAAGCGCGCACTGCGCGAACCACTTTCGCTGTTGCTAACCTATCGATGTGGCGTAGGATCGATAGGTTAACAACATATCTACGTCACATCGATAGGTTAACAACCTTAGGAAATGATGATTTCCTAAGGTTAACAGCGTTCTAACATACATTATAAGGAGATTAACATAAGGCTCGCAGAGTGCTGACAACCAACTAGATTTCAGCATTCCTGAGATCCTTATAATCATTTTACACAGGGTGCTCAGTCATCCAGGCTTCTGCCCTCTCAGATATTGACATACAGATGGCCTTGTGCATGTACTGTTATACTGCCATTCTCCTCCCCATGTAAATTAGAACTGTTCCTGCCTCTATAACACTGCCTGGTGTGGTCTAGAAAATATGTTATCAATATACCTGTATGTCCTTACTGAAAAACTATCTGCAACCAGATATTTTATGACTGATTTGCCTTTCCTTTCAAGAAAGACTGCAGACCAGACAATACTTTTAATGGACCATAATTTGTCTTACTTTACTTGAACTGAGATGTAATGGTCTATATAAATAAAAAAATAAAATAAATAAACTGAGATGTAAAAGTCTGTATTTAAATCCTTGGGCAAGAAAATTAAATGAACCAAACATTCTTCAACTGCAGTAATGATGTTGTTTAAATACTTTTGCATGTGACTGGTAATGAGCTGTGATTTGACCTGCAAATGCATTCACAGCAAGAGAAGCAGTAAGTTTTAAATTCATTTTCTCTGAATTAAACTTTATGTTGTGGAATTTTATTACAAGTACTGAATTAGCAATTCATTCAGAATGTAACTAAACATTCTAAGAAGCCAGATGGAAAGAAATTGTCTCCTCAGGGTTTTAGTGAGTTAATGATGGCATTGCAATGATACTTAAACATAGTCTGTCCTGTACAAAGCTTTAATCAAAAGGTCCTGGCCCCAAGCACTGGACTCCATCTTATTCCATAGCCCATAGAAAAACTAATACAAGAAGAAATCCGAGACATACCTACCATGCAGATGTACAATATCAGTGCTAAACGGTCTGTGCAGATACAGAGTGGCATAGTTTGTCACATAAACTAATCCAAGAGCTACAACAGATAAATAGAGCAGAATACATTGAATGCACAACAATCTGCAAGGACCTCAACACAATATTATGTAAAATATGATTTTTTTAATGTAATCCAGTATTCATGCCTTCAAGAAATAGCATTCTGATGGTAAAATCCAAACAGTCTCACCCACAAAATATTAGTTTGAATATTTTAATCCATGTGCCATTATTATCACATAAAATGGGTAGAGAAAATCCCATATCCTGATTGGTTTTTAGCCGTGCATTAGAAGTGTGTAGCACACAGCTAAAAACAAATGCTAGCCAGGTGGACACAGGTCAAGAAAGAAAGGAATCAATGGGCAAGTAGAATTTTTAAAAAATGGTTATTTTTTTCCTCTTGCTTACCCCACCTCCACACACTCGATCACACAAATCCAGTGTCCTGCACATCATTACTCTATTGTATAGCTGTTCACATAATGTTGAGCAAAATTGTAAATGGTATATTTTAAACATACTCTTGTAGTTCGATATATATATATATATATATATATATATATGATTTTTCTTTGCCAATACATTATTCAGTCAGCATCATCCTGACCGGCTTAACCAACCAGTCACCTTTTTTCTCTCGCTCATATTCCTAGCTGTAACCGCCCAATTTTTTCCTTTACAGTCTAACAAAATACAACACACCTTCTTATATTTTCCATTGTCCCATGCTGCAGCCATTCCAGGGAGCCGTTACACCATCGTGGCTCCTAACACTTCCCTTGTACCATGATCACCTACTTCCAGATTTCCAGTCTCTGAGTTACACACATAAAACAGAATCCCCATTCTGGGCACTTATTTATAGTACTGCCCTCACAGTCTCTTCAGTAGCCGCAGTCTTTTAACTGATAAATGTTCAAATTTTAAGTTATTTTTCTTGTTACTTTCCAACACACTGAAAGTACCAGCTCCGCAGCAATGGGATATGTACGGTGTGTGGGGAGTATGTGTGCTGTTTGAAACAGCAAACTTGGGCAGCTTCTTCTTTATTCTTTCTAGTTTATTGTCATTAAAATACTAACCGTATGTGATTGTATATGTGCCAGTGGGGCTATGAACCACAGATGACAACAGCAAACTACAGCTATTGAAGCCTTCGAAGGATAAATGATTAAAATGCATCAAACCAATTACTGGTGGAGGAACTATTTAATGTAAAATTCATAAAAAAAGTAACTTTTTCTCTATTTGAAACTCTTAAACCTCTTAATTTTGATTGTCACTGTGAATTAAAAAACACAGTCCCATTTTATAAGTGCAATAAGACACTCCAGGGTGTTCAAGTTTCAAGTTTTCAAGTTTATTGCAGGCAAGCTCCATTGAACAAGCTCATTCACAAGGAGGTCCTGGGTGCATGGTTACAACAAATATACAATGCAGGCAATAACATAACAATACATAAATGGCAGACCAGGTCCTACAAGGTACATGGGTTAACAGTCCTGGGTGAAAAACAAAAACCAAAAAAAAATATTTAGTGCAAGTTGTTTAAGGAAGGCGGTGTAGTGAGAACAAACTAAGGAAGTAAGGAGAAAGCTAGGAGGGAGTTTAGAAACAGTTACAGGTGTCCTTTATTTTTGAAGCCACCAGTTTTTGAAGAAATTTACTGAGACTACACTGGATAGTTTCAGAGTGGATTGCAGCTGGTTCCAAATAGTTGGTAGGATACTTGAGAAGGCTCATCTGCCAAAGGAGGTATGAGTCCTTGGTGCATCGAGTAGGATAAAATCTGATTTCCTAAGGAAATAAGAGCTGTGGGCAGTACGGCTAAGTGCTACTAAATAGCTTGGTATTTTATTCAGACAATTCTAACACAAGGCTGGGGGTGCTGGATGTACTCAGCCTTCAGCTTCATGCCTCACTACTCCCACCCAGCCATGCATTAGAGCTGTCTAACACACACCCCATCGTGTCTTATTGCTAACATGTTTAGTACCCCCAGTGTTTAAAATCAGACCATGCAATGTTGCTCTTAAAAATAGCTTACCGCTAGTGATTCTTAGTTGTTATTGGTTCTGCTGGCACATTTATGCTTACTGGCATGGTCATTCATACATCTGTTTGCCTTTCCCATGTAGTATTTACCATGGGGCAGATTTGTTGCAGAATATTATTTCCAGTTAAAACCTCATGTTTTATGCCAGCAGTAAGACACAACAAGGTGTGGGTTATGGCCTGATAGGAACACGCCCCAGGTGCGTTATGAGATGCTTGTGCCAAGTGCCTTTAGCATCTGGGAAGTGTTCTTATCAGGCCATAACCCACACCTCAGAGTGTCTTATTTGCTTATAAAATTGGTCCCCAAGCAGAAATTTAAACAAAGCTGTTAAAATAGAAAAGAACAGGAAAAAAATTTCCTAGTTGCTACTGTTAAACAAAGAAAAAATAGTCCCTCTATGTGCTGTCCTGTGTATTGGACTGTATTTGACTTGACCAGCAGAGCTGCCCACTGCCCCCCCTTGTCCCCACCTACTGCTCAGGTTACGTGTCTGCAGTCCCTCAGGAACACACTGAGTTTTTTTTTTTGTGCACACTTTGAAATTCAGTGTTTCTTTAATTATTAGTGATGATTAGGGGGAGCAAGTGTGTCCTTTTTCATCCGCCATACAGTACAACGTCTTTTAAAAGTGTGTTTCCCTTGCTGCATTATCTCACTAAGCGAGCATGCTTATGAAATGGAAAAGGATGTGTGGGTTTCTTTTTTTATTCACTTACATTCTGATATAGGGCATAATGGGAGATCAGGTCTCTTGTATGATTCAACACTTTTGGTGGTGGCACCTGCTGCAGTTCATTCATCAGAATGGAATAGCTTTCTGGTGTGCAGTATTTAATCTGGTTTGCACTGTGCAGGTCAGAGTTTAATTTCTTTATGTTTTTAGCGTCATCCTAAGTGAGTCTGTGTGTGGTGAAGCGGGGGTCTCACTTTGTCGCCCTGGCTCGCGTTCGACGCTCTGTGAGTGTGCGAATGTCTGAGACGGCTGGGCTGAGGAGAACTGAATTTTGAATTGTGGCAGTGCAGGAACATTGATACAGAGCTGTGCAGTATTGGTTTCTTTAGATGTAGTGCAGGTTGCCAAGATATGGCTCTATAAGGACATGGGCAAAAGTGATGCTTAGCCAATCAGAGAAGCTAAACATTTTTGCCCATTTTATAAGACTGTATAATTACTGGTGATCATAAATATCAACTGGATTACTGTTTTGTTAAAAATGCATATTAACCGTATTTCAGGTTATTAAGCTCAAAGGCAATAATACCCTGAAATCCGGTTGATATGACATTCTCCAAAGAAAAGACTTTAAAGCTGTTGCATTCCTTTGTTTCGCAGAAAGTATTTCAACTGCAGTATTTTCACCTGTGTTTTATTCATGTACAGTTCAATTTCTTCAAAAATAAAACTGCACTCCAGCTAAAAAACATCTTTTTCTTTCAAGTTGCTATTAATACAGTCTAAACCTCCACACCAGCAATTAAAAAAAATAAAGGATAGGTGAGTTTAATGTTATGGATTTTTTTCACACCCCCTTGGTGTGTGAAAAAAATCCATAACACCACTTACCTATCCATTATTCTTTATATACCTTCTCTAAAATTCATTGATGTTGCTGGTTGTTTTATCTGCCTCCTTGCTTCGTAGAACTGAAATACATGCTAACATACAGTTATAATCGCTTACTTACTTCATTAATCTATGGATGTCTTCTGTATAATTGTACCTCTCATGCTGAATGTGTTGTATCTAACCAGCTGATTCATTCTGCATTACTCATGACTTTGTCCTGTTGATGTTTGCATACATTCGCATCTGTGTGTTGACTGTAACTGCAAAATGTCATTGTGTGCACTTTTGTTGTATGTAATTAACTCCGGGTCACCCCTGAAAAAGGGACTGTCTTGGTCTCAGTGTGACTATCTGGTTACCACAATTTAAATAAATAAAAATAAATAAATAACCAACCTTGTTTATAAAAATAAATAAATAACCAACCTTGTTTTGTTTCAAGTCCTGGACTAATTCTTACTGAATACTTCCAGAACATTAAAAACATCCCAGAATAGTGCAGGCACTCATGTTGCAATAGTCTCCTCTACTCCCACTGCACAGTGAGTGGCTAGACTGTGTTTGAGGTGTTCCTAAGTCCAGGAAAGATGCAGTGGGAGCTTGTCAAGGACTGTAAATAAACATATCAATATCTATGAATCTATGAATCAATGTTTTTGTGTGTTAACACCAGAATGGGGGCAGTCATTTTTCACTTTTTAAAAGAAAAAAAATCACAATGGAACACACAGCTACATCAGCAGTCTTTAGAGAATGTGAACAATAATAATATGTTTTTTTAAACTAGGGACACTTTGAGGCATAAGGGAGTTGACAGTGTTCCTTTAAGGAATATATCTAAGGTGATAGGTCACCCAGTTTTGGGCTGGAGGGGGCAGTCCCAATTTTTTAATCATCTATCCCTGTCATTTTTTTGAAATTTTGCACTAGTCTAGGTTTCCAGGGTGCCCCAAACTAGTGCATTTAATAGCATGAAGTAGCAGATGTAACCAGCCAGCTGCAAGACTTACTGTTTTCTTGAATCCTAGTTTTCCATCAGGAGTTTTTGGTCAGCCTAAATACATTGCATGTGTGGCACTACAATTTTATGAAATACCTCATTCTATATACTATATGTAACTCCTCCATGGTGGGGTTTACCTGGTCTGCCTTCCTGCCATCTGGTCTTGCCAGTTCTGCATCCAGGGTACCCCTTCTGTTGCTCCTGCCAGCCGCTGTGTGCCTGTTCTCTGTGGGGTTTGGGGGAGTTGTGTAAATAGCTAAAGTTAACCACCTGGTGGTGCAGCACAGTTAGCACTGAGAAAGCCTTGAATTGCTGCACAGCTCTGTGTGTGCACATTTGAGTTGGTGCCTGCTCAACGTGTGAGCTAGCATTCTGCTCATAGATCCCTTTAGCCACAGCATCCATTTATATTCTGCAATTGCAGCCACAGACAGGTAATCCTTGTGTGGTCCGACTTCTGGGATCCCAGAACATATGTGGGGTTCAGACACTCAATTTATGAGAGCAAAGGGAAAGTGAATTACCAAGTGTATAAGTGCTTATGTGTGTACTGTTGCTTTAAGAATCACCAAAACTACTCCGTAGGGGCCTAGTGTTATGGCACTAGTGACAGGCTGGGAAGGACTCCTTTAGTGCCCAGCCCACAACCAGATAACAGTAAAGAGATGCAGCTATTGGACTGTGGGACAGTTACTTGCTTCCCTGATGAAGAGGGATTGTTCTCTCAAGGCACCTGGGAAACTATGTATGGATGTTCTGAAATAAATGCTTTGGAGCCTAATCCCAATGTACATCACTTCTGATTGTTTTTTCACCTGCTAAAACTGTCTGGTTTGCCTGCAACAAGACTTTAAACTTGGGACTGTGTATAAGCTATTTACGTTTGGTAACCCCATGACCTTGTTTCATCTAATTAGTACTTGAGGGGAGCTCCAAAGACTGCTGCTATGGCTCCTGGGTAAGGGGACCGAACAATGTCCCTGGCGCTGTTAGTGTCAGCCAATCAGGTGTTAAGTGAACCTTCTGCATATTCATTTTAGAGATGGACATCTGTGTTGACCAATAGAAGCTGCCATTCTTTCTCCCTCAGAAATTGGTGGGGTACACAACTTGTGGCAACTGCTACAGTACCTGAAGCTCTCTGAGTACAGCAGGTGTGCAGAGTGAGTGACAGAGATGTTTGGAAGTTGGCCCAAGGCTTCCACAGCTGACTGCTGGGAGACTTGCCTAAACCTTCTATCAGCTAGAAGAGCCCAAGTGAAAGTGTACAGGATGTTTTGGAACAAGTCCATGTGGCACCCTCAGAAAACCCCTCCCTTTGTATGGAGGTTTGGACTGCATTCTGTCAAGAGACTGAAGTGTTTGCCTGAGTCCTGAAGCCAGAGATGGGAAGAGCCTGCAGAGTCCCCTGTTCCCCGGGAGGACCAGAAAGAGAAAACTTTGTGGAGTGGTGCTTGAAAGTGGTAAGCCACCTGAGAGAATGTTGCCCTTCCAGCTTGAGGGTGAAACAGATCTGCCTATAAAGGTTCCAGTGTCTGCTGCCTGCAGAAAAGGAAGAGACTGTGTGAATCCTGAGCTCCAGAATAGGATCACTACCAACAAGAACAGTCTGGGGAATTGGTCAGATGGTGTCACAGCTGGGCATTACCCATCATTTGCCCCAAGAACTTAGATGCCTGGACATGTGGGATAAGTGCGTGGCCCTGATCCTCAGTACTGGTCTCACACCAGCGCTTCTGAGAAAGCAACTCCAAAGGTGACAAGCTGCCAGACACTGCAAGTGGCTCAGAAGGTGACAAGCCACCAACCTCCCACTCCACTGCATGAGGCCCCAGCCCTACTGGCCTTGCCTGCTGTTGCACTCAGACCCTGTGACTATCTACAGAACTGTGAGTAGACACAGGGCCTACCTGATCTGGGGAGTGAAATAAAGTTAATTCAAAGTTTTCTGTTTTGTTTTAATAGTTCACCAATGCCAGCCAACCAGCTGCACCAAACAGGCCTGCAACTTGTCTTCCTGGGTACCCAGAATAACTTTAGGGGACACTGGTACCAGTGAGGAGGTAGGGAACTGGCGTGTCACTGGTAAGGGTGGACACAGTGGCCATTATTGTTGTTGTTTATGGTTTTACTAGTTCATCAAATATTCAAACTGCCATTTATCTCTGAATTCCCATTCCCCTTTGCCTGTAAATAAACTGTGTCATGCTGTTGCTTAATATGGCCTGTGAGCATATTATTAGCTACAGTCATTAACTGTATGTATTTTAATGTACTGCAATTGCTTATGGTATTTCATGCGTGGAGTGACTGTGAGGGGAGGTGGGTAGGTACAGCATCCCAGGGATTGTACCACACAAACAGCTGGCCCGCTACAATTTTCTCTGCATGGAGGCACTACACTATTTATTTTCTTTCTGTGAAAGAACCCCTCCTTTTCTGTCAGAACCAGAACCTAGGCCCCTTAATCTTGTTGAGTCTGCAAGGCAGGGGTAGTAACCGAAAGTTACTCGGCGACCCGGTTACATGTCTCATGTCACTGACTGGGTGTTTGAAGAACTTATATATGTGGGCTATTCTGGCAAAGAACAAAAGCATTAAACAAAATGTTCATCAGATTTGGCTGATAAATACAAAAGGTTGGGCTTGCCAGGATTAACTGTACACACTGTTGCCATGAGTACTTCAATCTTTTTTATCGGTGTCCACAGATTTGTTTTAATACTCTGTTTTGTTACAGGTAGAGTCACTTAGCAGCATTTCTGGGTGTTTTAAAATGGTTTGTTTGATTTGACCCACCTGTGCAAAAAGTAGCAATGCATTGCATCCCATGTGTATCCTAATTGCTGTGCTGTTTTCTAAACAAATCATGTAATGGAGTCCAATTAGCCACACCAACGGTCATGCTAATCACCCTTCCTCTATTTCTTTCTTTCCTGGAAACTATTTCTCAAAATATGTACTTGATTTTGCAGTTCTTCCTCTGTGTCACAATTATACTCAAATAGTTGAACTTGTAAGGGTTAGACAAAGGTTCAGCTCTATTACCATTTTAAAAAGTTTTGAAAGGTCATGCAGTGCACTGTTGTACAGAAGAAGCCATTTATGAACATGTGATTCCATTTTATTAGGCAAAAAAATGTATTCTTATATTAAAAGAAAGCAGTTCAGCTCTTGTGCATATAAACTGAAAGACTCCATTACCAGGGGCAGCAGAAACTTAACATTAAGTTGGGTGAATAACAAAACAGTTGATCTATGCTACAGATCTGCTTTGGAGAGTCAAAAGTAACAAATTCTAGTAGACCAACAATGTTAATTGTAACAAAAACACATTTGCTCTTTTGCAGAGACTATTAAGCATTTGTTTGGAATTTATTTACCAAAGATAGCACAGCTGAGATGCTAGATCTCATTTCCAGTGGAGTCCTGCTTCTACCCATTTTTGCAGCTGGGTGGACTGGAGAACTGTGAGATGAAGTGACTTGCCCAAGGTGACACAGTCAGTAATTTAGACAGCCACAGGGCAGCTGAGCCATGGCTAAAAGCTAAGGCTCACTGTGAGCCAAGTAGACTTCAGAAATCCACCCAGTCCATGGAGAGAAATAGTGGGAACAGATGCCGACAAAGACAGAGGACAGGATTTTCAATGGCTCACCACAGGCAGCGTCTGCTGTTATTTGCAGAACAGAAAAGTGTCCATACTGTTAGATCATCTATTATATGGTCTGCTTGCCAACATCTGTATTTTTGGCAGAAAAGATGCAATTGCACCATTAATTGATGCAAGCCACATTTTCATCAATATTGTTTGATCTCCATCTGTGATGCTGCCTCCTTCCACTCATAAATCTCCAAGCCCATCCTTACCATCTCTGGTGCTTTCATCTTCATCCAGGGGCCCACAGTATGCAGCTTCCATGACAGATTCCATAATGATGACAGGGATCCGCTTTCAGTCCACATGTGTGGGGTGAGGACTAGTCAGAAGGTTTATCAGCGTACTAGAGGCATCTGTATCATCCTGCTCACTCCAGGGTGTCTCCTGCTGTTTTTCCCTTCCCCTTCAGATACTGCAAATCAGAGCACAGTGCATGCATGCACATGCAGTTTCATAGCTGTGCAAGGTGCTAGCCAGCATTCTCTTTCTCTGAAGCTGCTGCATCTTGCCCTGCCACCTGTGATCCTCAAGGTGACAGTATCACAGCAGAGCCTGCTGACCTCCTCCTGGGGAGGGGTGCTCTCTGGGATGTTCAATCCACCTCCTCCAGCTGGATCCTAGTGTTGTGGGCCCATTCCAAGCTGGGACCTGAGCCTAACTTGCTTTGTGCAGAGCTCTTCAGGATTCAGTCTGGACTGCGCTTTGGCATTCAGTTTGGTGTAGTTCACTGGGCGGTGCATGACGGCTGGCAGAGTTAGTGATAAAAAAATTAACAATGGATTTTCTTACCTTTAATGCTTTGAAATCTATAACTTGTGCATTAATATAATTTATTTCAGGGAATTTCCTGTTTTTTATAGATAGCCATAGCACCTTAGTGCATACATCATGCAGGGTTTTGTGGAAACAAGAGGTCAGTCACAATTGCCTGTCATGAAGCAGCTGTCTGATGGCACATTCTGCACCAGACCTGTACCTTGCTTCTCTAGTGGCCCCACAGTCTGGGAAACCACTACTGGTACAACATTAAAATAGCTGGGTGGGGAGAGGCTGGTGATTGGCAGAAGGACTGAGCACCTGCTGCCAGCAAATCATGAAATCAGCTGATTCACATGGAAGGGAAGATACCAGGGGTGGGATTGGCACCTACTGCTAGTGATCAATGAATCAGCTGGGCCAGGTGGGTTGCTACTCAAAACTGTTTATATGAGCCATTTCAACTGTCAGCAACACTTTTGCATGACAACAGCATCATTGCCGTGGAAAACGCCTCATGAATAGTGTAACCCCTAGGTGGCGCTATCCCGAGGGCTACTACCCCTGCCTGCTTGGCTAGTAGCAAGTTAAGAGGCCTGAGTTCTAAAATGGGTGCCTCCACCCAGAGGTCAGGGTTGGTAGTGGTCAAGCTAACCTGGGCACAGCCCTCTGGGACACTGTAACCCCCCTCTTTCCTTACTAGTGGCTGGAACAATTAAGCAATAAGGCACTCTCAGGGGTTATGTTAATGGTCTGTTAATCACCCTCTAGGGGTGTAATGTGGCATGAGGCATAGCCAAGTGCTACATGCCCTTAGAAGGTGATTAACTGACCATTAACATAACCCCTGAGAGTGCCTTATTGCTATTATAATAACAATATCAGTGTCAGTGGCTCAGCAGGTAGCACACTTACCTCTGAAGCCAGGAGATCAGAGGGCTATGGGTTCAGTTCCCACATCTGGCACTTGGGTTAATATCCCAGTACTGACACTGTAGTGCAGCAGGAGAGGGGTGCTGCACTTCTGAGGTGCCATCTTTCGGATGAGATGTTAAACTGAGGTTCCACCTGCCTGGATTGGTGGTAGTTCAGGTGGATGTTAAAGATTCCATGGCACTTACCGAAAAGAGTAGGGGAAAGTTTTATTGAGACAAAAATCGTACAATAATACACAAAGCATAATACAAAACAAAGGAAAAACAGGAGAAGTATGATACAATCATTCAGGTAACTGCAAAATCAGAGTCAGTGATCCAAGGCAGAACTTTCCACAGTTTCAAAAGTGTCCTATTTGAGTATAGAGTACGTTCATGCTCATAAATTTCTTTTAAATCTTGTACAATCTTTTTTTCGAGCTCCAAATAGGAGCAGTCCTTTTGCTGTAAAGAAAACATGCAATGCACCATCCAAATATTCCATTTAATGCAGACAAAAACAAGGTTCAAAGTGTCCTGGTGCCATTTTGTCCACTGGGGAGAAAAAAACCCTTATGCAAGATTCACATAAGTAACCAACTGAAGAAAGGAGGTATCCCATACCTGTGCCAAAAAGGACCACCAATTTTTGATAATGAAATAGTCAAAAAATAAATGAGGGATAGTTTCAAGTTCTGTAACACATAATAAGAGAGAACACATTCTATCTTGGGACTGCTTATGTTTATGATTTGATTTTACATTAATCTTTTCATGGCATGAAAGCCAATGAAAATCCCACATTTTGTCTGGAACCCTCTTACATCTCCACAATAACAAAAGGGAAGGAAGGTGTTGACCAGGACACTTATCAAAGGGTACTGATAAAGCACAAACCATCAGGAGTAATTTCTTACATAAAACTTTATGTGAATGGTTTAATAACATCTGAACAGACACCTTCCATTGTTTGAGACGTAAAAACGTATGTTTTACGTAAGCTGGTATACCAACAGTTTGTCTTAACACAGTTAAGGAATTAGTTTCCCATTGATGAAACCAAATCCTGCAAGAATCATAAAACCAAGGTTCCCACCCCCTTTGGGATTAATTTAACAAAGACCTAAGGTTTGCAGTGAAAAAAATTCAAGAAAAAAATAACAAAGGGTTAACCATAAAAACGCCACCCTCAGGGATAGGTAAATAAGTGACATTCCATTTTATTGGGTTTAACCTACTACCCCAAAGAGCCTGAAAAACAGGCTAAAGACAGCAGTTTCTAGCTGTCATGGAATAGGGAATACATAACTTAGAAAAAGGAAAGTAGAGATCAAATAGTTTTAATTAAGAAAACACGCTTTTTCCCTATCTGCCTCCGGTACCAGGAGGCCACCTGAAGTTTACCTTGTTGCAGTTTAACATTCCAGTTAAAAAAATCAGAGTCCTGTGACCCCCAAAAATTCCCAAAATGTGAATAGGGCCCCCAACTAAATGTAACGGGCCAATACTGTCCGAGGGGAGGTTACTGAACCGACCTGAATATCCAGACTTTTAGTGTAATTTAAAACAGCGCCAGAGAAGTTTCCAAAAATAGAGTACTAATTGAGAGAATGAACCACTGAGGCTGCATCAGCTACAAGAAAACAAACATCATCTGCATATGCGATCGCCTTGTAAGGCAAGCATAAGGCACAACTAGAAGTAGCTCAAATCTGAGAATTAGTATTCAACCGACGGAGCAAAACATCAAGAAAAAATACATATAACAATGGGCTTAAAGGACAGTCCTGATGAACCCCCCTTTTTATGGGATCATGGGTCCTATCCAACCATTCACTACAGGTACAACTTAGAAAGCACGAATCCAGCGTACCATAACATCAGGTACATGCAGAAAATGAAGTGCTTCCCATAAAAATCATGCCTAACCGAATCAAAAGCAGCCTTCTGATCTATGGAGGCAACAAGTCCCGAAGCCAGACCTGCATAGCCTTGAGAAAATAATTATCGTAAGAGCATCAAATGATCAGAAATTCTCCTTTGAGGCACAGAACAGGATTGGGCAGGATGCAAAACCACCTCTGCTATCCTCACCAAACGCTTCACAAAAATTTTCGTTAAGAGCTTAAAGTCGGTGTTCAACATACATAAAGGTCGCCAATTCTCTAGAGAATGGATACCACCTTTCTGTTTATAAATGTAAATCAAAGTACCCTTAGTAAATTCCAAAGGGAGAGATTCACATGTTAACAGAGAATTAAACATAGATGTAAGTTCTGGGGCCAAATGGTCACCCAGCACCTTATATAAGCCAGCAGGGAGACCATCCTGACCAGGAATTCTCTGTATAGGTAATGAAGAAATAGCCAATGTCAAATCCTGCTCCATGATAGGAGAACAAGCCTGGTCCTGACATAGCTGTGAGGGAGCTGGGATATCAAGGCCACTATACAAAGTTGCACTGTCACCAGCCACAGCAGGGGGAAGAAAAAGGGCTGTAGTATACTTTGTTACAATAAGAAAATCTCAGTTTGTGAGGAACATAAAGTCCCATCTGAATTTAGAAGACACGCCATATTTTTTGGCGGTCTGATGGGAATTAGATTCAAAAGGACAAATAACATCACGTGTTCCAACAGTACAGAATTTATGTTGGTAAAAAGGTTGTTGTGATTGCCATAATTGGAAAGTCAACATGTCATTCTGTAGGACTTTTATTTGCTGAGTAAGGTCTTGCCCTGTCATGTATGCTATGGTTAATAATGACTGAAAATGTACCCTCTTCTGCAAAAAGTCTAGGTATTCCCTCCTACATTTTAAACGACTGTAAGTTTTTAAAAAAGTGATCAGATCATGTTTTGTGTCTAACCACCACTGAACAGGATCTTCATAACAAATAAAAACAGATTTACGGGCTTGTATGAAGGACAGAAGGGACTGCATAAACATCGGAATCTGCAACAAAGATGTGTTGAATTTCCAAATACCTGGACCTTTACGGGAAGAGACAACAGAACCAAAACCAACAGAAAGCAGCTTATGATCAGAAAACTCAACCGCTTGAACTTTGGCAGAAATAATTGGGACTGTAGGAGAGGAAAACACATAATTAATACGTGTGGCTAGTTTACCCTTTTGAAAGGTAGGGGTATGTTGTGTAGTAAAGGAGAAATAGGAGTCCGTTAAGTGGGCCACTCTAACCAATTTACCCAATTTGTGGGAATCACAAAACAGTTTCTTTGTAGCAGCAAAGGAGCTCTTATCTTGAAGACTCAGGCCACAATTAAAGTCACCAGCAAACAATACCTGAAAGGAAGTGTGCAAATAAGGACGAAGCAAAGTAAATTAAGCTATGCGTTCAGTTTTGATTTGAGGGGCATAAATGTTTATCATATGGTAGGGACAAGACCCAATGACAAAATCTATAATAAGTGCCCTACCAGGGGCTACATCAACCAATTTTAGCAAACGGAAGTTTGGGATATTAATTAAAATTCCCAGTCCTGAACAAGTCCTGACCAATTGACCAAAAGAAGGAGCCAGTAACCAGTCCTGTTGTGCTTGTCGGATCTCATATGTAGTATGAAGTCTTGTATCCTGTAATAAATGAAACCCAAAGGCAAAAGCCGTAGAAAGGAAAAATCAATCTCCTTTAGCCATACGCTTCACACTATTTACATTAATAGTACGGCAAACAAAGTGAAACATAGCACCAAAAAAAAGGAAAACAGACAAAAAATACGTTTTACAATTTCCTTTTCCCAACCACCTTCTTCCCTTTAAGTTTTACTCTGGCCTTTCGCTTCTGAGAAAGGCCTGTACCAAACTGCAACCCAGAGTCAGTGAGAAGAAGCTATGGAGGACGAGTCTGACTCACCTCCAGCGTCATCAGAAAGGGGTTGGAGGAGTTCAAAAGAATTAGATAAGGACACTGGGAGGTCCAGACCACTCTCAGGAGATGGTGCAACCTGAGGGTTATTTCTCAGTGACCTTCTATGATAACATTTGTGAGCACTCGGGGAGGGGCATAGTACTTGGACCTGGGACCGGGTCCTGAACAGGAAAATGAGACTGGGCAGGGTCGGGACAGGAGAAATCTCAAGCAAGGTCATCCATGAAGGAAACTATCTGAGGTGCAACCTCAGAGGATACAACAGGCACTGAAGCCTGCAGTAAAGGCTGGGCTGCCTTAGGAGGAGGTACAGCCATGGTGGTCTGGAGACGGGCCTTCTGCACCTGTGTAATAATAAAGCGCTGGTCCACTCCACCATCATGAAATTCCTGATTATGCACAGCCCATTTACAATTCTGAAAGGTGTGCCCCTGTTCGTCACAGAGGTTACATCTACATTAATTCAAACAGTGTGCCCCTACGTGGCTCAATTCCCCAAAGACATTGCATTTCATTTTATCACATACATTACTAAGATGTGCAGGGTCACCACATCGATAGCAAGCCTTCGCTGACCCTGGTAGAACAAGACCCCCTATCTTGGCCTATAAAAAGAGAGTTAGGCAGATGTACAACCCCAGAATCATTAGATCGTAACAAGACTTTTAAACTTCCAGCCCCAATCCAAATGTTCTCGGTATCCAAAATGGCTTCGGCTGTCCTGGAAGTCACAACGCTGTTTCAGCTAATACATAACATCCTCCATCTCAACTCCCTCATTACAAAACAGAATAGTAATTGTCTTAAAAAGTAGGTTTAGAAAGAGGAATAGCCTGAAATGGGGTCCATAATGCGGCAGTCCACAGAGAATTATACTTTAACCAAAAACGCTCCAAACCCCTAGAAGTTTGGAAACTGATGTCAAATGTGGTTTCACCAGAGGTATGAATTAACACATATATTTCATGGGAAAAGAATTTTAAAGAATCCTTTATAAGCGTACGTGCCACATAGACCTGATCAGGTGGCTCAGGTACCCCCGGTATGCCAGGTGAACAGCGTTGTGTCTCTTAGCAGCCTGGATTGGAAATTTAAAGAATGAAGAATATGAACGGCTTGGTCCCGATATTTTGGGGAGGGGCTGTGGTGGTGGGGGAACCAGAGCCTCTATAGAAGTATTAGATAGAGGAGCCTGAGGTGGAGAAACCTTCAGATAATCCAACACTGGGTTCTGTGTAAGCTCCAGTTCATTAGGGAGACACAAGGGGTCAGTAGTAACTTTTGAAGCACCTATCTTGCTCTGTAGCTCTGGAAAATCTTCAGGGCGGAGGGACTGAATTGGAGACAGACCAGACTTCCAACTTCCTCGGACAGTACCCTGAACCCAGCCAGCACCTCTCAGCGCCGATTCAACAGTCCAGGTAGGTGCTTTATTAATGTTTACTGTAGATGATTCTTGTACATGTAGGGAGCTTTGTGATGAAATAGAAGCAGGTAGTGAAAAGGAAACCAAATCTGTTTGTACTGCAGGTGGCAGGGGAGCATTTACTGTAGATAAGTCTTGTACATGTGAGGAACTCTGTGGTGCAATGAAAGCAGGTTGTGAAAAGGAAACCAAATCCATTTGTACTGCAGGCGGCAGGGGAGCAGGCAGTAGGGCTTCAGCTACCGATGCACAGGTCGGGTCAGAGCCTGTCACAGCAACAGGCAGTAAAGGAGAAAAGTCAGGTAAAATTTCAAGAGCTTCCATCCGAGTGGAAGATGCATCTGTGCTGTTGGCTCTCAGGCGTTGCATATCTCTGTGCATTTTTAGTTTTGCACTAGCAAAACGATGCTCCGCCATTGCAAAACGGTCCTGGATCTCTTGTGCTGTCAAACAGTGGTTTTCAGAATCAGACTAAGTAAAATCCTCCGGTAAGTCGACTGTAGGCATGCAATCAGCAAGTCAGTTCCATAAGAAGTAAGCAGAGGGCTATGTATAGCATCCTTGGTATGAGCAGTATAACTTAAAGTTGTAGTAGGACAGCAACAGACAAAACATCAGTTGTTGGCATCGTGGTCTCCATTTGATCAGAGGTAGGAGCAGAGATCAAATCTCCTACCTCCATAGCTCCCTCCTCAGAAGGCAAGGGTGCGTCTGCCATCTTGGACAGAGGTTCCCTCTCTGACGAGTAGGGGAATTTCCCCGGTGTCCTGGCCAAATTTCCCTCATTCACTAAAAATACCATCAACAGCTTAATCTGGTTCAAGGTCAGTTGGCATTCATCTGTATCCCTCTCCCCCGGGTTGTTCCTGAAAATAGGCAGGATTTGTCTAGTGCTCTTACCCAGTCAACAAAAACGAAATAAATAAACAATGTTTTTTAAATCGTGTTAAACCCTGTTCAGCATTTGATTAGACTGTACATGTATGTTAATCAAAGATTAACATAGGGCTGATAGAATGTTTACAACCAATCAGAAAGCTCTATTTCTCAGACCCTTTTATAATACACAATAATCACTTTCACGATACCCCAATACACCACACAGTACCCACACTGGTTGCACTTAACCACCACGGCTTTCCTCTGGCCTGGCCTTTGGGGACCCCTGTAAAACAAGGTTATACACAGCAAATAACAGCAGTACAGTACTCTTACACAAACTGGAACCACAGTGAGGAAAATGCTAAAAGGGTTAGATCTGATTTATTTAAAGGACTTGAACAAGGGAGAGGCGTAGTCAGGTTAATTTGCTTAAAGGCTTTATCAAATCAAACAGTTGTGCATGCACTTGAGGGTCCATAAACAGTCATACACTCTGGGCACCCAGATGGAGAATGGTTGGCTAACCATGAATTTTGCAGCTGGTTGGGGCCCTGTGATGGAAAAACAACATGCATAACACACACTTATTTGTAATCCAGAGCCAGAGGGCTCAGTTTGTGAAAAGAAAACAACAAGACAATCAGAAGACACACTTTTAGATGAGGTTGTTGTTGCAAGGAGCTACTCTGTTGATTACTCACAATACCCAAGACTGGATACAAGCTGGATGAAAATTGACACAGCAGGTGGTTAATCTGGAGTGCCAGGAGAAGCAGGGCCCACACGAATCACCGAGGCGTCATTCCTGTTCAAGCGTGGAGCATGGGGCTGATCCCCAGGCAGGTTTCTCTGTGAGCGTGTGGGTATAAACAACTCAAGAAGCAGAGATTGGAGGCAGTACTTCAGGTTAAACACACATTTACTTCATATCTGTTGTTTTTTGAAGAATCAAAACAAAATAAGTAAAAGGAAAAACAACACTGTTTTGGATGAAAAAATTACAAATCAAAGCCTGGATCACCAACAGCATTTCAGCTACATCACAGTAAAACTTACACCATAGAGTGGAAGTTGCTAAAAGATCCCATTACATCCATGGTATTTCCCTGGAAGAGAGGATATGTGCTCTCTCCCACCAATCTGCTCTAACTGTGTACTAGAGCTTCTTATGTACCTCTATGGAGAAGAGAACAAGTGGTCACATGATTGTGTAGATCCTCCCCTATGTTTATTATTAACAATTCCTTCCTTTATACAAATTATAGGAATATCAAATCCTAAGTATACTTTGCATAAAGATATGATTGCATCATAAAGTATTCCAATTCCCAGAATATGTTAATAGAAAAGACAAAAAAACAAGGTTGCATATCTTATGGCTCATTAGAACAAAAAGTTCTGCCTACAAGGAGGAGTTAGTTAGTATTCTGCCCTATAAATAAGCCTCATGTTGGGCTGTTGTTCCCTAGTAGGAACCTAACCCTTTAAGGCACAGGACCAAGCTTTAGGTAAGCAGAAAAATGATTTTGTTACATACATCACTTATTCTTACTTCTTAAAAGACCCAATAGTTTGCTTTAACTACCCTAATTAATGTGGTACAAATAAATGTAAATATAAAACATGTTTTCTCCAGAGAAATTGTGAAATGCAGAATTTTGCTTGATCTACAGCCGACTCCCAATTTAAACCCAGAGAGAAGATGCAGGGAGAATGGCTGAGACTGTACAACAGACTGGCTAGCTGACTGCTGCCACAGCTATTACCAAAGTGTGTTTGACTTCATTTAACAATTAAACAACAAAGAAGGGGCAAGAGAAGAAGTGGGTCCTCCTGTTTTATATATCAGGGAAAAGGCAGTTTCACTGTAAAGTGCAGGATTAGCACTTTCATTTTTCTCTTTACAGTGTGACCTAGCACTTTCATCTGCAAAAGTTATATTTAGCCTACTAATACTACATATTTCAGCATAAGACTGCTTATTTGCTAAAGGGGGTTTTGAAAGAAACTTATTACTTTTTTTTAATGGGGCATTTTCAGATGAAGCTAAATGGCATGTCCCCCCATTTCTGAGGAAACTATGTCCCGAGGCAGGAAAAGAAAACAGCGGGAAAGAACAGTAAGGAGCTATAATATGAGGCCACCCTATTATAGTGGAAAACAGGGAAGTACAATAGAAAAGGAAGACTGCTGCAGCAGATTTAATAAAGAGTATAGGCATAGAAAAGGGGAATGCCTCAAGATACTGGGACAAAAATCCAAAGACAAACCTATAATTTATAGGGGCAGAACTGCTACATATCCCCATGGTTAAGTAGAAACTTCTACAGGTTTCTAAGACAACCTACCTCACATCCTCGGGTAGGATGGAGCTCTGCCCTCACTCACCATGGAGCTCCACCCCAGGTCCCTATACAAATTAAACAAAAGAATAACTTCATAAGTATTCTATTTTCTTATACTTATTACCCTGGGTGTCTAAATCAATGTCATACCTGGAATCTAGACAAATAGTCTGCATTGGCATGAGCACTACCTGCTCTGTGACGTACAGAAAATTTGAATGGCTATAATGCAAGGTACCAACGATAATCCTATTATTTTTGTCTTTCATCTGAGACATAAAACAAAGAGAATTATGATCTGTAACTAGTAAAGGAAGCCCCAACAAGTAAAATCTTAAAGACTCAATTGCCCATTTGGCAGCTAAACACTCCAGCTCTACAGTACTGTATTTACGCTGTCTATCATGTAATTTTATGGATATGTATAATATTGGATGTTCTTCCTCATTAATGATCTGACTGAGTACTGCCCCTAGACCTGTGCCTGAGGTATCTGTATGTACTTCAAGAGGAATTCAAAGTTAGGACTTCTAAGACAGGGGAGGAGCACAATGCCGCTTTGATGGACAAAAAGGCTTGTTCACATTCCTCAGACCAGGTTACTGTATTACCACATTTCTTTTTGGCCTGATCTGTCAGGGGAGTGGCAATAGTTGAGAAATTAGGGATAAAACATCTGTAATATCCCGCTAATCCTAGAAAAGATCTAACTTGTTTCTTTGTGTGGGGCCTTGGACTATTAGCTACAGCTTCAAGTTTGTCTATCTGGGGTCTGATTAGTCCATTGCGCAGTAGAAAACCTAAATATCCCGCCCTACATGTCCTGGTAGGGGTATATCATATCCCAGATGTATTAAATTATTTCTATAAGAAGTGGGTACCACCAGTTGTTCCACCTGTTCCCCTGTGTCTCCCTTGGTACAAACCCAATATAACATTTTATTTTGAATTACAAATCCGGGGTACCTGGATCTGGTTCCTTTCCCACCTGTTGAAATAGAGGTAGCAATGATGTATCTTTCCTTTGTTCATTGGGAATGTCACAATCTATAAAAATAGAGCTAACAGATTTTGATATTCTATCTTTGTCCTTTCCCCATTCCCTTTGCATTTTCTTCTTGGCACTACGTGTTTGTTTGGTTTTACCAGGGGGATCATATAACTCTTCTTGAAAAGGAAACACTTCTCCAAGTTGTGGTGACTGTCTACTTTGTGCTCTGTGGTGACCACAGTTATAGACTCTCTATTATTTAACAATTGAGTAAATTCTGGATAGTCATGTCCAATTAATATGGGTACTGGTAGTTTAGGTACTATACCGCAGTCACCTCGCACTTTTCCTTCAACAGTTACCCCTATCTTGACAGTAGATAGTGATGAGTATCACCATGGACACATATTACATACATATCAGACCCTGTTTGTACTTTTGTTCTGGTAGTTAACACATCTGGTCTTATCAAGGTATGTTTGCTTCCAGAATCAATTAGACACATGACCTTTTGATTTTCAAACTCCACCGTGGTCATAAAATACCCAGCATTTAACAAGGCTACATGTGTACTGTCTGACCATTTGTTAGGGCAATATCTAGCTATATGACCCATTTTCTGACAGTTGCAACAGATTATATCTGCTGGAAAAGTTTGTTTTTTAGAGTCATTTCTATTGTCCTTTTTAAAGTCAATAGTACTGGTCACACCAGGTCTTACCCCAGGTATCATTTTCCCCATATTCCCATCTTGAGGATGAGGATTCATTCTTCAATAAGGCTGGTGGGCAGTTAGAAAATCTTTTGCCAATGATATGATCTTCTCTGCAGTTTCTAGTTTGTGTTCCTTTACCCAGATCTGTACGTCATGGGGAAGGATTTGTAAAAATTGTTCTACAGTAAAGGTCTCCATAATAAGTTTAGTTGTCTTTCCCTCTGGTTGGATCCATTTCCAGCATAGTTCCTTTAAACGAGTAAAAGTTTCTCATGGGTTGTCTTGGGGGTGATATTTCAGAGCACGAAACCTTTGTCTATAAGTCTCTGAACTTATATCATATCATTTCAAAATTTCAGTTTTTACTGCATCATAATTCTTTGCATTTCATGTGCCCATATAACTATATGCTAATTGCACTCTCCCTGTCAGATAAGGGGCTAATCATACCACCCATTGACTCTGGGGCCAATTACATGCTCTGGCTACTCTTTCAAAAGTTGTTAAGTAAGCCTCTATGTCATCAGCGTTGGTCATTTTAGTTAGTTTGATGTCTCTAGGGTTGGAGGTAGTAGCATCTCCACTAGCCCCTGCATTAGTCCCCATTTGCTGTAAAAGTTTAACAGTTTCAGCCCACCTTATCTCTTGTTGCCTAATCTTCCTCTGTCTTTCCTGGGCTCCTTGGTCACGTTGTTTTTCCATTTCTATCTGGTGGATGGCCAGCCAACATACGAGACTCGATAATTCCTCTGGTGGTTCTTCTCTGGGCAGTTTCTGTCGCTTCTCCTCCTCCTCTATCTCATCCTCACTTGCTGCATCTTCCTTAAATGTGGCCTCCTTTCTCCAAACAGCTGGGTCCAGTCCTGGATACAGAGGTTCCCCAGTGATGGCTGTCTGGGTCCTGGTTACCATACCAGCCTTCTTCTCGTCCACACCGGATGTCATCTCTGCATAGAGTTGTTGGGTACCTGGTCAGGTCCCCCACTGGTTTCTCCTTTTTTTGCCACAGACAACCAGTAAACACCCCATTTCTGGTACCACTTTGTGAGTGTGTGGGTATAAACAACTCAAGAAGCAGAGATTGGAGACAGTACTTCAGGTTAAACACACATTTAATTCATGTGTTGTTTATTGAAGAATCAAAACAAAATAAGTAAAAGGAAAAATAACACTGTTTTGGATGAAAAAATTACAAATCAAAGCCTGGCTCACCAAAAGAGTTTCAGCTACATCACAATAAAACTTACACCATAGAGTGGAAGTTGCTAAAAGGTCCCACTACATCTATGGTATTTCCCTGGAAGAGAGGAGATCTGCTCTCTCCCACCAATCTGCTCCAACTGTGTACTAGAACTTCTTATGTACCTCTATGGAGCAGAGAACAAGAGGTCACATGATTGTGTAGATCCTCCCCTATTTTTATTATTAACAATTCCTTCCTTTACAAATTATAGGAATATCAAATCCTAAGTATACTTTGCATAAAGATATGATTGCATCATAAAGTATTCCAATTCCCAAAATATGTTAATAGAAAAGACAAAAAAACGAGGTTGCATATCTTATGGCTCATTAGAACAAAAAGTTCTGCCTACAAGGAGGAGTTAGTTTAGTATTCTGTCCTATAAATAAGCCTCATGTTGGGCCACTGTTCCCCTAGTAGGAACCTATCCCTTTAAGGCACAGGACCAAGCTTTAGGTAAGCAGCAAAATGATTTTGTTACACACATCACTTATTCTTACTTCTTAAAAGACCTAATAGTTTGCTTTAACTACCCTGATTAATGTGGCACAAATAAATGTAAACATAAAACATGTTTTCTCCAGAGAAATTGTGAAATGCAGAGTTTTGCTTGCTCTGTAGCCGACTCCCCATTTAAACCTAAAGAGAAGATGCAGGGAGAAAGGTTGAAACTGTACAGCAGACTGGCTAGCCGACTGCTGCCACTGCCATTACCAAAGTGTGTTTGACTTCATTTAACAATTAAACAACAAAGAAGGGGCAAGATAAGAAGTGGGTCCTCTGTTTTATGTGTCAGGGGAAAAGACAGTTTCACTGTAAAGTGCAGGATTAGCGCTTTCATTTTTCCCTTTACAGCGCGACCTAGCACTTTCATCTGCAAAAGCTATATTTAGCCTACTGATACTACCTACTTCAGCATAAGACTGCTTATTTGCTAAAGGGAGGTTTTGACAGGAACTTATTACTTTCTTTAAATGGGGCATTTTCAGACAAAGCTAAATGGCATGTCCCCCCCCCCATTTCTGAGGAAACTATATCTTGAGGCAGGAAAAGAAAAACAGTGGGGAAAGAACAGTAAGGAGCTATAATAGGAGGCCACCCTATTATAGTGGGAAAAGGGGAAGTATAATAGAAAAGGAAGACTGCTGCAGCAGATTTAATAAAGAGTATAGGGCATAGAAAAGGGGGAATGCCTCGAGATACTGGGACAAAAAAACAAAAAACAAACAAAGACAAACCCATAATTTATAGGGGCAGAACTGCCACACTCTCATCAATGGCTTTCTCTGTGCAGCAGATAGTCAGACTGGGCTAGTGTGGCATGGCCCAGGCCAAATGGAGACAAATTCAGATATAGTACATTTTGGGTACCCAGCATGTCTAGAAGGGTGCAGTTAAAATGTTCTGGTTGAGGATCTCCCTGCAGGTGATAGGGGGTGGTTCTTGGCTTTCGCACCACCCCTAGGCAGAACATTTTTTTGATTAGTTGACTCTCAAAGTCTCTGCCCTGGTCAGAGTGGAACCTGGACTGCTGCCACTGCCATTACCAAAGTGTGTTTGACTTCATTTAACAATTAAACAACAAAGAAGGGGCAAGAGAAGAAGTGGGTCCTCTGTTTTATGTATCAGGGAAAAGACAGTTTCACTGTAAAGTGCAAGGTTAGCACTTTCATTTTTCCCTTTACAGCGCGACCTAGCATTTTCATCTGCAAAAGCTATATTTAGCCTACTAATACTACATATTTCAGCATAAGACTGCTTATTTGCTAAAGGGAGGTTTTGACAGGAACTTATTACTTTCTTTAAATGGGGCATTTTCAGATGAAGCTAAATGGCATGTCCCTCATTTCTGAGGAAACTGTATCTTGAGGCAGGAAAAGAAAAACAGTGGGGAAAGAACAGTAAGGAGCCATAATAGGAGACCACCTATTATAGTGGGAAAAGGGGAAGTATAATAGAAAAGGAAGACTGCTGCAGCAGATTTAATAAAGAGTATAGGGCATAGAAAAGGGAGAATGCCTCGAGATACTGGGACAAAAAAAAACAAAACAAAGACAAACCCATAATTTATAGAGGCAGAACTGCCACACTCTCATCGATGGCTTTCTCTGTGCAGCGGATAGTCAGACTGGGCTAGTGTGGCACGGCCCAGGCCAAATGGAGACAAATTCAGATATAGTACATTTTGGGTGCCCAGCATGTCTAGAAGGGTGCAGTTAAAATGTTCTGGTTGAGGATCTCCCTGCAGGTGATAGGCGGTGGTTCTTGACTTTCACACCACCCCTAGATAAAACATTTTTTGATTAGTTGACTCTCAAAGTCTCTGCCCTGGTCAGAGTGGATCCACTGGGGGGCACCATAGTGGATGAAGAGATTTTCCACTAGCACCTTGGCCACAGTAGATACCTTTTGATCTTTGGTGGGAAAGGCTTGTGCATATCATGTGAAATGATCCATAACTACCAACACATTGCCAATGTTCCACTGATCAGGTTCTAAACACAAGAAGTCTATGCAGATTAGTTCTATGGGAGTACCGGTAGTAATATTAACAAGGGAGCAGCCCTCTGAGGCAGGGCTTTTCTTTGCAGGCAGTGACTACAAGTCTTTACATGGTGCTCAACATTGTCCCCCATTTTGGGCCAGTAGAAGTGAGTTCATACCAGGTCAAGGGTTCTGTCAATACCAAGGTGCCCCATGTGATTGTGGAGGGACCTCAGTACCAAATCTTTAAAGGCCATGGAAAAGACCAATTGTTGCTTGTCTACTTTGCCACTATGATCTACTGTCTCTCTATACAACAACTGATAGAGCAACCTCAATCTGGGGCCTTCTTTAAACAATAAAGCATTTTGAAAGTCAGTGGAACGCAACTTAGACATATCTTTCCCCACACGCAGGGCATCAAGTGCTGGCTGAATCATAGATATTGGGATTGAGCCCACTGAATGCTGTCATTGTCAAACTGAGGTAGTGCAATAATATCTAGAGCAGAGAAGTGGCAATAAGCAGCTGGTATGCAGGTGTCAGACGGGCCCAAGCAATCTACTAAACAGTCCACTGTGTCCACAGACATCTGTTTATCTCTGTCAAACTTTTGGCACAATGCTCAAATGTCAGGTTCAGACAGTTTGACCTAATCACTCTTGGAAGTGGATCTTCATGATAGGACGTCCGTATCAAATGGTTCAGACCCGTCTGTATTTGACAGCATAATCAAAAGTTGATAATGCAGAAAGCCACAGGTGCCCAGTGGCATCTAACTTAGCTGAAGTCTGTACATAGGTCAATGGGTTATTGTCAGTCTTCACCAATATCTTTGCTCCACAGAGGTATTCATGAAACTGGTCAATGATGGCCCATTTTAGTGCAAGGAACTCCAACTCATGCACAGGGTAGTTTCATTCGGACAAGGTCAAGCTCCTGCTGGTGAAAGCTACTGGTCTCAGGGCATCCTCATGGTCTTGATACAGCACTGCTCCTAGACCCTGCATACTAGCATTCGTATGCAGCACATAGGGTTTGGTGGGGTCAGCATAGGTGAGGATGGGGGTGTGGGTGCGCTGGTATATGATCTTATGGAAGGCTATTTCATAGTCGGGCATCCAGTGGGGCCAAAGAGTTCACCTGGATGAAAGTATACTTTTTCTGGTTCTTTAATGGACTCTTTTTTGTATTTATGATTAGTAGGAGGGTAACCCTGGGTAAGGTTCAAGAGTGGGCGGAGCACCTTGGAATAGTCTTTTATGAACCTGCGGTAGTAGCCACAGGAAAAATTTCAGACATTGGTCATTTACTAGATGGTCTGATGGAGGGATTACAGGAACCCTTAGTCATAATTCATGTTGGTACAAATGATGTGGGGTTCTGTAGTATAGATGATATCATACAAGACTATCAACACATTGTGAATAAAATGAAAGAAAGGGGATGTGACATAATAGTGTCAGGTTTGATTCCAGGACATGAGAGACATGAGTTTAAAAATTTAGGAATAGAAATGCTAAATAGGTGTTTAAGGAACTTTTGCAGTTACAACAACATTGGAATTATGAACAACTCAGGGACTTTCAGAAAAAACACCCTCTATTAAAGTGATGGATTACATTTAAATAGAGCAGGTATTAGAATACTGAGTATGAGAGTAAACAATGTTATTTTATTCCATTTAAACTGGAGAAAGAAAGGAGGGAGACACATTACATAACACATAACATTGTGGATCTTCAGGAAGGATGGAGATGTATATTAATAAACACACGTAGCCTAGTAAATAAATTTGAGGAATTACAATATTTACTAAATGAAAATAATGTGCATATTGCACTCATTACAGAGACTTGGTGGACAATTGAAGACAGATGGGATAAATAAATAAATGGTTATAATTTATACTATTTATCGAGGCAACAAGAAAAGGAGGTGGTATTGCAAGATATATATCACATTCACTACAATGTGAGGAAATAACCAGGACTAAGGACCGCCTGGAAATGATATGGTTAAAGATTATACCCAAGGGTCAAACAAAAATTAAACTAGGTCTGATCTATAGACCCCCCTCAATGCACATGGAAGCTGAATTGGAATTATTAAATAATATTAGGAGTTTAGATTCAACAGAAAGAATAATATTGACCAGGGATTTTAATTTCCCTGATATTGACTGGATAAAACTTGAGAGTAAAAATAGGAAAAGTATCCAATTTTTGGAGGCAGTTAACCAAATAGGTCTTGTCCAACTTGTATCTGAAAATACTAGGGAAAATAACACTCTAGATTTAATTTTAATGAATATGGATCCAAAATACAAAATGTACATACAAGTAACCCATTAGGAAACAGTGACCACCAATCTGTCTAGTTTTTAATAAAAAATGTGAAAAAAATACCTAGGAAAGGTAAAACTACTGTCTTACATTTCAATAAGGCTGATTTTGTAACTATGAAGAAAGTTCTTGAAAATTGGAATTGGAAAAATAATTTAGAAGCCTAAGAACACATAAAATGTGGAATCCCTGGTAAACAAACTACAAACAACAATAAACCTATGCATACCTAAATATGCTAAGTATAAAAATAATAAGGATACTCCCAAATGGTTAACACCAAGAATTAAAACATAAATTAATAAAAATAGGTGGCTTAAAAAATTAAACACAACATAACCACACAACCTAAACCCACAGTACAGAAATGTTATAAAAAAAGTCAAATGGGAAAAAAAAGCAAAAAAGGATTATGAATTAAAATTGGCACTATTAGTTAAAGAGAATTACACAACCTTTTATTCCCATATAAACAATAAACAAAATAAGGTCAACACTATTGGACCCTTTAAAAATGATAAAGGAGAAATAGTCAGTAACAAAGATTGTTCTGAAATTCAAAATAAATATTTTTGCTCTGTCTTTAACCCAGATAATTCTTCAGAGACCAATGTTAAGACAAATCACAGATCAGAGAGCATACGAATACATTTACATGATGTCCTGGATAAATTAAAAGTGGTACATACAAATAAATCACAGCGTCCGGACGAAATTCATTCCAGGGTATTGTATGAATTAGCAGACCAACTTGCACCTCCTCTAACTCATATTTTTCAAAATTCCCTAAATACAGGACAGGTACCACAAGGTTGGTGAGAAGCATTGGTAATTCCTATACACAAAAGTGGTTCTTTATTTAGAACTAAAAATTATAGACCAATTAGCCTGACATCGGTCATGGGGAAGATAATGGAATCTATCTTAAAGGACCATATAGTTAAGTACCTGGAAACAAGTAACCTACAGGACCCAGTGCAACATGGTTTTCCTAAAAACAGTTCATGCCAAATGAATCTCCTAACGTTCTATGAAAAGGTAGGGAAGGTATTGGATACAAGAAATTGTGTTGATGTTATTTTTTTATACTTCTCTAGGGTGTTTGATAAGCTTCCACATTAAGATTTGATAACTACTCTAAAACAGTATACATTAGATAATAACATAATAAACTGATAGAAGCATGGTTAGCGAAAGAAGGCAGAGAGTGTGATTCAAGGTGAAAATCAGAATGGGCAACTGTGACTAGTGGAGTGCCTCAGGGGCAGTTCTTGGACCCGCTTTTAATATTTATATAACATCCTTAAAAATAGTCAACAAGGATATTTGGCTAACAAAATTCATGGATGACTGCAGAATCGGTGCTATAGCTAACACTACAAAAAAAAAATTACTTACAGGAAGCATTAAATAACATATATAATTGGATTATAAAAAGTAAGCTTGAAATAAATAAAAATGGTGCATAATTATGCACCTGGGTAAAACAAAAAATAAAATTAACCTTCCTTATAAACTGGATAACACAGTACTTAACACAAATGAGGAAAGGGATTTGGGGATTATAATTAGTTCAGATTTAAAATTCAACTCCCAGTGTAATAAAGCAATAAAAAGGGTAACCAGATATTAAATTGTATCCTGAGACATATATCAAGTAGGATAGGAAGGTGCTTATGCCCCTTTACGGGTGTACTGGTCAGACCAAACCTGAGTATTGTGCTCAGGTGTGGGCCTCTATAAAAACTAGATATAAATAATATAGAGAGAATACAGAAAAGAACTAAGTCAATTGAAGGGTAAGGAATAAGACTTACCCAGAGAGGTTAAGAGAGCTGAATTTGTATACTTTGGAGTACTGGAGAACCAGAGGCGATTATTGCTTACTATTTAGATGCATACAAGATAACTTACTACTGTCAGAACTAGGACTAATTTGGAGGAAAGCTAGGTATGAATCTAGGAGACATCCCTTTCAGTTTGAAGTCCAAAAATGGCAAACTTTACAACGCAAGCACTAGTTTAGTAATAGAATTGTGGCTGGATGGAATTTCTACTGACAGACGTAGTATGCAGCAGGAGTTTGGACTCTTTCAAAATTAAACTGGATAATTTTCTTTGGGTAGCTAAATACATGTTAAAATGGCAAGCATTATGGACGAAAAGTCTAATTCAACTTGAAATCACCTATGAACCTATGAACACCAGGAAACATTGTAGTTGTTTCAGAATATGGGGCTGGGGCCAAGTAGTCAGTGCTTCAATCTTACTGGGATCAGTCTCTATCCCTTTTGTAGATACTATGTGCCCACATTCTTCATGGAGGTTTGGAAAAGCTGGCACTTGTCAATGGACAGCTTGAGGCCAAAGTCTTCCAGTTGGTCTAGGACTTTAAACAGTTGGTTCTCATGCTCCTCTAAGGTGCTCCCAAACACAATGACATCATCCAAGTACACCAGGCATTCCAGCAAATTCATATCTCCCACTGCACATTCCATTAGTTGCTGGAAGGTGGCCGGGCACTCGATATCCCCTGTGGCATCCTCAGAAACTCCTAGAACCCCAATGGACAGATGAAGGCTATTTTCTCATGGTCTTCTGTGGCCATCAGGATCTGGTAGTATCTGCTGCGAAGATCCAACATGGAGAACCATTTACTCCCATTCAAGCAGTCCAGGGCATCTTGTATACGAGGCATAGTGTATTGGTCTGGAATGGTCCACCGGTTCAGGGTTCGATCATCAACACACATCCTCACAGACCCATTCTTCTTATGCACAACCACAAATGGAGAGGTGTATGGGCTCCTGGATTCTTGTATTATGCCAGCAGTGAGCATTTCCTGCAGGTGTCTTCTCACATCATCTATGTCTGCTGGGGATAGGCGTCGGGACCTCTCTCAAAATGGCAGTTCATCATGCAGGCATATATGATGCTCCACACCCTGGACACATCCCACATCCCATTCCTTCAGTGAAAACACTTGGTCTCTCTGGGCAAGTCTCTTGCTAATTCTAGCCTTCCATTCAGCTGGCAACGGGAGTCATCAAAGTCAAACAAGTCTGAGGTCACTCTCTCCTTCTCACAAGGGTGCTTGTTTCTGGGCAATACTGCAGTGTCTGCACAGTGTACCATAGCTACGGTGCACCCTCTGTTCACCTGGATCTCCCTATCTGACACATTGTGAATCTGGACCATCACTTGTCATGCAAAGGCATGGGCACGAACAGGCAAGATGCTGGGCTTGACCAATAATCCTTCTGGCAATTTTCCATCACCTGGCACATCCAACATCAGTATTTTGTTCTTGACATCTTTCTGAGGCGGACCTCCCTTGAATGGTACACTGGGTGTTAGGGCCAGTACCATTGACTCGGATCCTTCTTCCACACGATCCCCACTGGTTCATCCTGGTCTACTTCCTCAGGTGTCTGTTGCAAATCATAGGCCCTCTTGATCAGAGCCAGAATTCTCAGGGCCCTCGCAGTCCATCGGCCTTGTTTCTCATTACAGAGTTGCACCAGTCTCCCAAACATATGTGCATTTGTCCCAGTTAACAGGGGACCCCATCATACAGTCCGTAAGTGACACACTAGGGCCAATGTCTCTACTCACTCCTCTACACCAGTTACAGTTGCAGGAAAAGACAACCAGAGGTGGACATACCCTAGGTAGGGATAAGACTTGTCGCTCAGGCCTCACACATGTAGGCCTTACAGGGATTGCAAAGGCACATCAGATAAGTGTTTGCCATACCATTCCTGGAATACAATGGTACTTGCAACCCACTGTCTAGCACAGCCCGAGTATGAATACCATTCACAGTCACCATAGTCTCCATTGAAGGGCCTACTATTTTGGACCAGTGTGGAGAGACAGTAGCAGAGGCCTGGACAGACAATTTAGCAACAAAGAAATTTGAGTTAGGGTTTCTCGAACCCTCACTGCGGTAATTTTGGGCACCCCTTGGCCATTGATTAGCTTTTCGGAGCTCCTCTTGGAGTCTGTTTACTACTCTTTCTAGGTCCTTCTGAGACCGACATTCTCTTTTCATATGGTCATCCTTTCCACAGTTATGACAAATGATAGAGTCCTGGGTCATCCTGGGAGAGAATTTCATATGAGGAACTGAAGTAGTCGTAAGAGATTGGGGTCTAGTATCTGCTTGCTGCAGTGAGAGCGGTGCAACATGTGTTAACAGTTCCTTTAGAGTGGCAGTCAATCTGGTGATCTCAGCCTTGGAGCCACCCTCGTAGTGGATGCCTGAGGGTGCACCCTACCCCATGGCAGTCATGTCCTGAAAAGGACCAGAATCTTGTTCCATGGGGAAACCTTGCAGAGGCACCTGTCTTCAATTCTTGGACTTCTTTAGTAGCTTGTCTTTCCAATGCTGAGCCCAGGGTGGCAAGTCCTTTGCATTCTCAGAGTGTTCGTGTAAGTGCGAGTTTTGCTCCTGAGCTTCACTTGGCTGATCTTTCTCAGTCACTTGCACAGCAGCAGCAGATATGGGTGCAATTCTCCACTGGGTCACCTTTGCTCAACCCCTCCCAAATTTCTTTCATTAGCTTGTCATAGGAGGGGCTATTCCAGTCAGGTGGCAAGGTGCAACTGAAGCAGTAACAATTCTGAAAATGGAGCAAACTTAGGATCCAGTCCAACCTAATTTGATCTAATTCATTTGACAGCAAACTTCCCTTTCTGAGGCACTCTTGTAGCAGCTTTTCAAGCTGAGGTAGATACACAGACAATGGCTCCCCTAGATACTGCTGAGCATTTCTTACTCTCCACCACAGATCCTCATCTGAATCCTGGCTCCCACACATTCTCCAATGCATCAAGATAGTCCTGTGCAGTTGCTTCAAGGTCATTGGCCCACTTGGCATGGATGATAGCCAGGGCAGGACCTAGGAGGTCTCACTCAACCTCTTTCATTTCTCTGCTTCTGAGCATTGCCATTCAAGTAGTAGAGGGACAACACAGTCTATCCAGATCTCCCAGTCATCCTCCCTGGGGTGGGAGGGTGCCCAGAAGATTCTCAGCCTTCGTAGGAGTCATGACTAATGGCAGGTACAGATATGGGGCCAGCATTGGTATGGGCACAGAAGCTGGGCAGTAACAGGTGCTGGAGTGGCAGGGGTGTTGGGAAGGAACACCACCAGGTGGCAGGAATAGTTTCTTAAAGTCCTCTATGGTTTTCCCTTCTTCCAGCAACAACTTAGCAAATTTCTCCTCAAAAGTTTCAGATAATGGTGGGAGCTCATCTTCCCCGGGGTCTTTATTGTCTTTTGTTATCACTCTCCAGACAGCTGGAACCCCTTCTGAGGCAATAGTCTGTGGCACTTTAGAGCTGTCCATGAGGTCACTACACTCTACCAAGGCTGTGAAAGTTTGGGTGATCAAATCAACCTGTCGACCCACTACCACAGGTTTTTTAAACATTCAACTTTGGAGAGTGCTCTCTACAGTGTCTTTACTGGTGCCCGGAAATATCCAGTATAAGTAGAGCATTTTGGGGGTTGATCTCTTGCCCAGTACACCACCTCACCAGCTGGTGTACAGCCATTTCTACTGGGTTGCCATTAATCTTCAACAATAATTCATAATTTTGGCCACTAGAAAGCACACAATCCCAGCGGTGAGCTCCAAAATGTAACCCCTAGGTGGTGCTATCCGAAGGGCTACTACCCCTGCCTGCTTGTCTAGTAGCAGGTTAAGGGGCCTGAGTTCTGAAACGGGTGCCTCCACCCAGAGGTCAGGGTTGGTAGTGGTCAAGCTAACCTGGGCACAGCCCTCTGGGACACTGTAACCCCTTTCCTTACTAGTGGCCGGAACAATATACAATAATCACTTTCACAATACCCCTGATATACCACACAAGTACCCACACTGTTTGCACTTACCACCAGGGCTTTCCTCTGGCCTGGCCTGGGGACCTCCTGTAAAACAAGGTTATATACAGCAAATAACAGCAGTACAGTACTCTTACACAAACTGGAACCACATTCAGGGTAAATGCATAAAAGAGTTTGATCTGATTTATTTAAGGGACTTGAACAGGGGAGGGCTTAATCAGGTTAATTTGCTTAAAGGCTGTATCAATCAAACAGTTATGCATGCACTTCAGGGTCCATAAACAGTCACACACTCCGGGCATTCAGATGGAGAATGGTGGGCTAGCCATGAACATTGCAGCTGGTTAGGGTCCTGCGATGGAAGAAAACAACATGCACAAAACACACTATTTGTAATCCAGAGCCGGAGGGCTCAGTTTGAGAAAAAAAAACAATAAGACTATCAGATGACACACTTTTAGATTAGGCTGTTGTTGCAGGGAGCTACCCTGATGATTACTTACAATACCCAAGACTGGACACAGGCTGGGCAAAAATCAAGACAGTAGGTGGTTAATCTGGAGTGCCAGGAGAAGCAGGGCCCTCATGAATTGTCGAGGCATCATTCCTGTTCAAGGATGGAGCATGAGTCTGATCCCCAGGCAGGTCTCTCATCAATGGCTTTCTCTGTGCAGCTGGTAGTCAGACTGGGCCAGTGTGGCATGGCCAGGCCAAATGAAGACAAATTCAGATACAGTCCATTTTGGGCTGGCTACAACTTCCAGCAAGCAGAACACAGTTCATAAAGTGGGGGACCAAATCACGTACCACTTTCAATACACAGCACATTTACATGTAAGGAAATTCTACAGTACCAGGCAAACTACTCTCCGGTCACAATCGTAAAGTCTCTGCACAAACCCGGGATTCAAAAGCAGCTGGAAATCCTAACAGGCCAATTGCATTCAACAAAATATTCGGTCTTCTTCAGGTATGAACCTGGTAAAAAAATCAGTGGCTTACTTCGTTCTCACAAACTTAGATTTAGTCCAAAATAATTCTCTTCTCTCCCTCTCAGGGGCAGCAGGCAGACATGCAGGCCAAAACTCAGCCCCTTCACAGTTCTCCCATGCAAAACTACACAGAACTACTGCCCAAATCTCTTGATCTGCTTTCATTTCACTTCCCAGCTCAGAACTGACTGAAACAGCAGGCAGCTTGGGGATTTCCCTCAGATCGAAAAGATCCGGTTGGCTGATATGTCTGTCAGTCACAATAAAGGCTCTCCCTTCAGGTGCAAAAAGGTGCCAAAAGTCCAAGACTACAATTCCTACAGATTTTTACTCCAGACAGCTCCCATTTTAGGTCCCACCAGACTGATTGGTCCAATTTGGCAGTTCCAGGCCAAAATGGTGGGGATAAACAAAACAGTCCTTGCTGCAAAGAAGGCAGGTTAAACAAACTACATTATTGTTACTACTCTAATGAATGATCAGCAAACAGTTACATCTATTAACAGGGCTCCCTCTGTGCAATTAGCGATGGCAGAAATAGAGTGATTACCAGGCAGCCCTGGCGGGGCTCGAGCATGACAACACTCAGCCCCCTCCCAGATTAATGATTACTGCAATCTAGGCAGCTCTTTAAGCGACAGTACGTAGAGGCTACATAGGCACTCTTTGACAATAATGATTAACTGCTAAACGCAGGACACCAGCCTAGCAGTGAGCATTTAGGCAAGCTCATGGAAGACTTTTTGGGAACCCCCATTTGTAGGGGGTTACAACAAAATGTTGAAAAAATGTTTTGTGTATGCATGATAATGTTATTTTCATTCTTACATCATTTAAAAAAATAGACATTTTTCATTTAAACCATCTACCAAAGGCTCTTCCTTGAGTCAAACTGTGATGAACCAGAACATTTTAGGTGTCAGCTGTTTTTGAGCTACATTACAGCAAAAAAAAAAAAACACAACAAAAGCAACTTAATTTGGACATTTTTATATATTTTCAACCTTCTAGATCTTTTAAACTGCTGAACTGATCTACCACAAAAGTGGTGAATAAATTCAGTAAATAAATCATGTTATTTTGGGATAATTATTTATTTGCACTTATAACACATTATTTCGCTTAAGAATAAGCGATAAAATGATAACAGGTGTGTACATTAGACAGCTCTAATGCGTGGCCAGAGGCATAGTAAGGCATGAGGCCAATGGCTAAGTGCCTTCAGCCCCTGTACATGCATTAGAACTGTCTAAAGCAAATCCCTGGAGCATCTTACTGCACATATAAAAGTGGGATCTGTATTTTACATGTATGTAAAAATTAAGATTATTGGATTTAAACACTATAAAATACAATCTTTCATGTATTATGATGTCAAATAGTTCTTCCACCTGCACAATTCCTTTTTTTGTCTTTAGGAGTTTTGTCCTGCTGTGGCCATGATAGCTATAGATTTTTGTCATGGTTTCCCCTTCCCTGCATGCACATACACACACACACACACACACACACACACACACACACACACACATATGCACACACACACCAGACACTCTCACAGATTTGCAGTACAACTTAATTTTAAACTGTTAAATATGCTGCTGCACCTATATGATTTTACAGTCCAGAACTGAGAGGTTGTAGACAGAGCCCATCAACATGTCACAAGAGGCTGTTACAAGTGAGCATTGCCAGGGAAATGCAAGTACCATTATAGCAGTGGGTTGGGAGTGTGTCTCTCCTGCCTCCCTCAAACACCATCTGTGACTACATTCCCTTCCTGCTTGTTCCTGTTTTCCTCCCACTTTAAAGGAAAACTGCACCCTGATATCTTCTAAATGTTATTTGTTTCCATGTCAACAGAAAACTCTTTTCATGTAGCTGTTAAAGATGTATGCAACTGCTTCAGTTAGTTTTCGCACTTCATATTAGGCTATGTTACTGTCCTCGGAGGGTCTATTCCATGGTTGTTTAAATCTCATTGTCCCCTATATGAGAATGTGATTTCAGATCAACCATTTATCTCATGTATCTCTATCCTGAAATAACAAATACCCTGCAAAAACTCTCTGGAAAGTCATAAACTGAATGGAGTTTAAAGGGGGAGGAACTGCATTACAACTCAGATAGCTTTTAAAACTCAGTGAAGGTAAATGTGGTATTTCACACCTTCTTTCAGCTTGTTTCTTTTAAAACTACTTACGCAGACAGGCATACTAGGGAGTTTAAAGGTTGATTATGCATCACATTCTCATATGCTAATGCAGCTCTCAGGGACAATGAGATTTCAACAACCATGAAATGTACTCTCCCAGGACAGTGACATGGCCTAGTATGAAGTGTGAAAATTATCTGAAGCAGATGCATACATCTTTAACAGCTACATGAAAAGAGTTGTCTGTAGACATAGAAACAGATAACATTTAGAAGATATGAGGGTGCAGTTTTCCTTTAACAGTCTCCTGGCACGTGACATAATGATTAACTGCGTACTCTTTGTTCAGTTTTGTATTTTCCACAGTCATTATGTGTTTCGATTTTGTGCTTTTCTTGTAATACGGTATTTATCTAGGCTATGTACTGTTTTTATCCTTTGCTCCCATCCCCAGGTCACACCTGAAATGAGCCCTGGCTCAGCTTGCATTTCCTGCTCACCAGTTTTCAAATAAACAAATAAATACTTAACTATAACAACAAGTTCTGGTCAGAGCCAAAATTGCTGTGGAGAGCTTCTGAGATGCTTTTACCCATTATTTCTAATGAATCTGCACAATGCAGATCTGCTGAAAGGCAGTTTCAATGTGGTCTTCCTTTTACACATTTTTACAATGTGTTTTACTATAATATGCCTGCTGATTGCTATATATTTAGCCTGGATAATTCACAGAAGACATGGCATCTTATTTTCAGTGGGGATCTACATCTACACAATAGTATGCTGCATTGCGTATAATCAAAACGCACTGAAAACAATATTTTATATCTGGACTAGGCTACCCTGAATAAATACATTATAAAAATGATAAAACCATGACCCCAGTGAAAACAAGATATTGCATCTAATCTGGAACATCATAAGTAAATACAGTGCAAAAAATGTGTAAATGAAGATCGCTATGACAATGAGATGTAGCACCTCCCCTGCACTATCCAGGATACAAAATATAGGATAAGAAATATTTAAAGGAAATCTAATGTAAATTGAAATTCACTGTGTTAGCTGACATAAACAAACAGTTGCTTTATTATTTTATAACATATTAGATTGCAGTATTTATTTTGAATTTTGTGGCCATGAGGATGGTGCGTGCAGTGTGTGTGTGTTTGCTGTAGCGCATATATTTTTTCCCAAAAAGCATAGTAAAATGCCTACTGATTGCTACATATTTATCTTGGATAGTTCACAGAAGGCCTGGCATATGACCTGAGACAGTGCTTATCAGATAGTGTCTTAAGAGGTTAGAAAAACAGTGTAAATCTTTTTGGGAGATTCCTTGCTGAAAAAGGGTGACATTTATGAGGTATGAATCTTTCTTGAAAGAGAATACCTGCACAACTAACACTAGTAACAAGAAAATGTTTAAATGCTAAGTATTTAAATGTGCAAGTTGTTGCATTTAGAAGAGGGTAAACAAATGTTCAGTTTAATAGGCAACCAATATTTAACAAGCTGTTTCAGTTTCCTAATGTCCATCTGAAAAGCAGATTGGAGTTATGTCTCCAACATTCTAAACAGAAAGAAGGGAGTATTTTATTTCAATTGGTATAGTGATTTGTAGATATGGAAGGATACATTGAAAACTCCACAGATGTGTTCCACAAGACTCCATTTTTCTAGCTACAGACAGCAAGATGTCTGTAGGCTCCACCCACAGCCATAAAAAAGGAATCAGGAGGGTGTGTGGGGCTGCTATTAAAGAGGTCAGCAAAGTACTATATTTTGGTAGCAAGCAAATGACTGTGTGTGCTGGGGTACAGTCAGCTGACGTGAACTCAACAGTGCAGACTGGCAGAGTGCCCATGAACATAGAGAGCTAGGGCAGTGATGCAATGTGAGATTATACCTTTCCTTTGAAAACAACAAATAAAAGCTGCCATATCTGTGGGGCTTAGGTTTGCTGCAATTAATTGTGCAGTATACTTACTGAGTTACTGGTGGGCTTTTGTTATTCAGAATTGTTATATGAAGATTTCCTCACTAACTGAGAAAACCTAAATAAATAAATGCATACATTTTATTTATTGAATTTTGTTGACCAGGTAGGCCCACTGAGACTAGAAGTTCCTTTTCAGGGTAACCGTGGGGTACAGATGTTAACTAACTGAAATAGAACCAGATTAAGCTGTAAAATGAATGTTCTAATGGCACATTGATATATGTTGTGCTGTATCCAGTTCTGAAGTACTTGTTTCTCTCTGTGCATCAGGCATATCTAATGCACAGGTAACAACCAACCAGGATGCAGGATTTTCCCTTCTCATTTTAGAACACATTATTTCACTTAGAAAATGTTATTTCCACTCAGAATCTGGAAACAGAACAGAGATAGCAATGGTGTAGTCAATGGAAAAAGAGTCAGTTTTAAGCTGAAATCATATTAAACAGTAATAAAATCATTAACAACAGTGCAGTATGTCAGCTACATAATAAGTTGCAGTGAAGTAGCACATCTATCTTCACAAATGTGTTATGCCCTTCATAACATGCCATGTTGAATTATGAGTGTTTGTTTATTTATTTAGTTAAATTTTGTTAGCAGGTAAGTGCATTAGGCAAGACACTGCCTATTTTCTGGCATGACCTGGGAGGATACACACAGGACGAAGTTACAAGGGTTACAAGGAATTACCAAGATATTTCACAGAGAAGAAAATGCGATGAGGAGCCTTCAAACAAGGGATACACAACTACATAATGAAAGTCACTTGGTTACATCACTTAGTAACAGAGATAAATGTCTAAATCCACCACAACCTGTTAAGCATTTCATATATAGGGGATATTTACATGACCTGACTTAATATACCATTTTTATCTTCTTGAAAGGGTATTGTTCTGTTGATATCACATGAGTGGTGAAGCCATGGATAGGATAGCAACAGCCCAATATCCTCAAATAAGATAAGAATGGTATCCTGAATCAGGTCATGCCATATTTGAGTTATACAAAAGGAATTTACGTGGTTTTGTGATAGAAATGGTAAAATGTTACAGCAGGGAAAAAAGTAAAAGTCTGTAAACTGTGGGTCAACCAAATGGTGAAAAATTAAATGGCATCTCACAAGTGAGAATAAATATCTGAGCATGTTCAGTATGGTCAAAATGAGTGAAATAAATTTCTGAGCATGCTCAGCGACCAACTTCATTTATTTTACTCATGTTACTGAAAATAACATTTATCTTAGCAAATTTATTTTCATCCCTGATATACATAATGACTGTGAGCATACAATTTTGCAGTTTATATTTATTTTCATGCCCAATGGGCCTAAAGTGGAAATCAATCAATTACTTCAATGTGAGATGGGTTATCAGCATTTATTTTCACTTTAGGCTGATCCCAATGAAGCTCATAACCAATGGGAGAACAGCTGGAACAATTGCTGATGACATAACAGTGGCCTCTGCTGCAATTAAAAACTGAACAGTGAATCAAACAGCAATGGTAAAATCTTCATGGAAAGAACTAATATTGCCAGAGAGGCACTACCATTGTATAAATGACATATGACATGGGCCTCATCACTTGTGAGGTCATAGAGGTTAAAACCTGGAGATAAAGATAAATATGGCATTTTTATTCAGCCCATGGCATATCCCATATCTATCTATCTATCTATCTATGTCTGTCTGTCTGTCTGTCTGTCTGTCTGTCTGTCTGTCTATCTATCTATCTATCTATCTATCTATCTTATAGGGCACGGTAATGCCCCTCTAGTTAGGGCTGAGTAGGGTGCTCAGTGTTAAATCCCTAACTTTGCAGTTTAATAACATTGGTTGGGTTTATCAGAATAGCCCACAAATTTGCATTTTCCATTAATGTGTCATGCTGTGAAAACGAGGAGATTTTCATGGCAGCACCTTATGTGGTTTCTGAGATCTGGATACCACTTATTTAGTAAAAGTTTGATTTATTCCCATACTTAACAGGATTTTTTTGTGTGTGTGTGTTTGCTGTCATATACAGGCCATGTGGTACTGAATTTCTGCAAGATCTTTGAGGGTGCATGTGGTCTGTGCTGAGGTAGTGCCTTTCAAAGGTTTGGTGAAAAAGTATTAAATGGTTTCTGAGTTATAAGGATTTAAAAATAGGCATCAAATTCAAACCAAAAATTTCTGGTTCATGAGACTGGTTTTTAGTTCACAAATCTGATGTATCATGAACCAAAAATGGGTCTCACGAACCACTATTTTTTGGGGTTCACGACGGCTTCCATCTTGTTTATCTGTTTCTGTTGTGAAGGATGTTGCAAAACCCTTGAAAAGGGATACTTTTAGCAAAACTAAAACAGCCCTGATGTACAATATGTTCCTCAAGCAAGATTTCAGTATGTTTATGGGGAAATGTGCCAACATGTTATATTTCACACATCCACAATCTCTCCCAAGTGATTTCTGATTCAAACCACATTTTTCATTTCAACTAAACAATTTCTGGTTCATGAGCCAGAAAAAAGTGGTTTAAACTTGCAAACAGTAAAATTACATACAAATCATGTATTCAAAGAGCTGGTGTACTGCCTAAAACAAATATTAGATTTTAAAAGCAGACGATCATTACCTTTTATATCTGAAGTAGTTTTTCTTTTCCCTTTGTTTAATTAGAAGATTGTTTACCTGATGTTCGTAGGTGTGATGTGTGAAACAGCTCTTAGCCTGGCAACTGACATATCTTGCTCTACTGCCCACACTACATCATCAATATTGTGACCTCACTGACTGACATCACTGCTCTACTTAGGAACAGCAAGTGAGTGCCTGCCAGGTCATTCACCTGTGATGTCACTGTCAGTGAGATCGTAATGCTGATGATGTAGTGTGGAGCAATGGAGTTAGATAAGTCAGCTGCCAGGCTAAGAGCTGTTCCATACATCGAGCACAATATTATCACATAGAAGACTTTCTGATGAGCAAAAGAAAAAAGGAAAATACTTCAGAAATAAAAAGTTACAACTGACTACTGTTACAAACCCACTCAGCAGGTCAGCCCTCTACTCCCAAAGTGCCAACCTCCAATCGCAGTTTTGTGAACAGTTAACAGAACAAGGTAACCCTCTTGTCTGTTTTTGTGGATTCAAATCAACCTTTGGCCTCAAGTCTTGGAGGGATTCGAACTGTGAACCTCTTGTTAGCGTACCCAATGTACAGGCTCAGATAATTCTGTCTTCAGGGGGCCAGATATCTTTGCCTATGGGCACCTAACCAGGTGTACAGAAATGAACCCTTAAAAACTATAATAAAAGACCTCAGATTTAAAACACTTACCTTTTTTCCAGTTTGGTATCACCATTCAAGCTTATGTACTGTGTCTGCTTTAACCATATATACTCTACTTGTAAAGGAAATAAATCAAAGACAGACCAAGTAAACTCCAAAAATAGAGTTTTACTACAATAGATAAAAAATATGTAACACATAAAATACAGAACTATTATATCACAAGACATACAAATCTCTTAAACAAAACAGGTTTTAACAGTTCAATTCTTACTACAGTACTTAAATTTGTCTCTCTCTCTAAATACCTGCTTAAAGTGCTCACAGATGTTTCATTGTCAGAGTCTAGATAGGAGTGTCCAAAGGAAAACAGAACAATGTTTAAAAACTGGTTTTCCCCACCTATTTGCATGAGGTCACCTAGTTCCTCCCTGTCAGAATATATAAAAAAAATATATCTATATAAAAACAGAATGTCTTTTCCAAGTATTAAATTCTGCAACCTCAGCATAACTCATGTTCTTCAAATGACTCTCTTTGATCTTATGATAAGCTTCCCCCTTCCAGGACATAAAAGCACATTTTATGACTTCACACTAAACTGTCACAACCTGCTCTTTTTCCTCTAAGCATTATCAAAGTTTATGATTCTCCCTCTTAGCAACTACATCTATAATTAACTTAAAGTCTGTAATTAGCTTCAGACCTTCCAGGTAACACCTTGTATCTAAAACCTGTGTGTGTGTGTGTGTGTGTGTGTGTGTGTGTGTGTGTGATCTCACATGCTGTTTCAGCATTTCTCATGGGAGACAGTCCATACACATTTTTATATTACAAAAAATGATACAGCACTCAGAACTGGCTGTCCACACCACAATCATCCCCACCTAGAATTCCCCTGCATGGGATGAGCTTCCCAAATCAGTTCACTCCTCGTAGACACAAGACAGCCCATCTGAGTTCTGATTGGTCGCTCCAGCCCTATGTAGAATGGTCATGTCATACCCTTGCAAAGCGAGACTCCATCTTAGCAATCTACCATTGTTCTTTCCCATCTGCATCAGCCAAACCAGGGGGCTGTGGTCAGTCTGCACCACAAAATGTTGCCCATATAAGTATGGCTCTAATTTCTTTAGGGCCCACACTATGGCAAGACACTCCTTTTCCACTGTGGAGTATGCTTGTTCCCTGGGAAGTAACTTCCTAGTTAGGTACACTACTGGGTGGTCTGTCCCTTGGCTGGATGTCTGACTCAGTACTTCCCCAATACCCACATCTGAGGTGTCAGTCTGAACTATAAAGGTTTTGCTTTAGTCAGGACTTGTCAAAACAGGAGCACTGCACAGTGCCTCCTTTAGTTTGGAAGAGGCTTCCTCACAGGCTGGGCCCCAGGTAATTTTCTTGGGCATCCTTTTCTTTGTCAGGTCAGACAGGGGAGCAGCCAGGGCACTGTAATTGGGTACAAATTTTCTGTAGTATCCTGCTGTCCCTAGAAAACTCCTGACCTGCTTCTGTGTTTCTGGTCTGGGCCATGCCCAGATTGCCTCTATCTTTATTTGGTTAGGATAGAGCTGTCTCCAGCCTACCACATGCCCTAGGTATGCCACCTCTCCCATGGCCACTTGGCACTTCCCAGCATTGACAATGAGCCCGGCCCTCTGTATCCTGCCCAGCACTTCCCTAAAGTGGGAAAGGTGTTCCTCCTGGCTGGCACTGAAGATGGCAATGTCATCCAGGTATGTCATGGCATACTCCTCAGCACCATTTAACAGCTGGTTCATCAACCTTTGGAAAGTGGCCGAGGCATTCTTCATTCCAAAAGGCATTACTTTAAACTCAAATAAGCTTATTGGAGTGATGAAGGCCGACCTCTCTCTAGCTCTGTCTGTCAACCCTACCTGCCAATACCCCTTTGTTAGGTCAATGGTCATAAGGTAGGTCACCCCCCCAACTTGTCCAGGAGTTCGTTCATCCGGGGCATCGGGTGGGCATCTGACTTCATGACTGCATTCAGTCCATGATAGTCCACAAAGATATGTGTAGAGCCATCTGGCTTGGGCACATGGACTACAGGTGAGGCCTAGGGGCAGTGGGATCTCTGGATTACCCCTAAATCCAGCATCTCCTCCACTTCCCTCCTAATGTCCTTTTGGACAGCCTCTGACACCCGATGTGCTCTCCGCTGTATGGGTGGCTGTGTCCCTGTCTTCATATCGTGTGTCGCTAAGGGGGTTAGTCCAGGCTTGGCACTAAACAATGGGGCAAAGTCTGCTAAAACCTCCCTTACTTTCTGGATCTGGTCTGGGGCCAGCTGGGGAGACAATTTAACTGCCTCCACAGAGGAATCCCACTTACTTTCTTCCAGCAATTCCAGAAGGGGGTTTCCTTCATCCATCCCCTCCCCATGACTACACACTGCAAACATCATGTCAGCCTTATTTGCATATGGCTTCATCATGTTGACATGGTACATCCTTTCTGTCTGCCTTCTGTCAGGTAACTCCACAGTGTAGCTCACATCATTTACCTTCCTAACCACTTTGTATGGTCTTGCCCTCTTAGCCTGTAGCTTGTCTTTCCAGACCAGAAAAAGGATCATGACTTCCTGAACCACCATGTACAAGCGAGCTCTGGCTCTGCAGTTGTACCACACTTCTTGTTTCTGTTGGGCAGCTGCCAGGTTGCACTGGGCTGTCCCCATAAGCTCCTTCAGCCTTTCCCTAAACCTAGGGATGTAATCCACAATGGGAGTTCCCTGGGTGGCATGCTTGCCTTCCCAGTCCACCCAGATCAGGTCTAGGGGCCCACATGCCCAGTGTCCATATAAGAGGTCAAAGGGGGGAAAATCCTGTTGACTCTTGGGGAACCTCCCTGTATGCAAACAACAGGTGGGGAAGGTATTTCTCCCAGTCCCTCCCATGCTGTTCAGCAAATGCCCGGAGCATTGACTTTAGGGTACCATTGAATCATTTGAGAAGTCTGTTGGCTTGTGGGTGATATGGTGTCGTGCATCTCTGCACCACCCCACACTTTTCCCATAAACATTTCATCAGGTCTGACATGAAGGAACCCCCTTGATTGGTGATTACCTCCTGCAGAAACCCAACATGGGAGAAAATCCCAAGTAAGGCATCTGTCACTTTGTCTGTCCTCAGTGAGGATAGGGCGACTGCCTCTGGGTACCAGGTGGCATAATCCACCACAGTCAGGATGAATCTCTTCCCTGAGGAGCTGGGGGTATTTAAAGGCCCCACAATATCCATTCCCACCCTCTGGAATGGCTCCTCCACTATGAGCAAGGGAATCAGGGCGGCTTGGGTTTTCTTGCCCGCCTTCCCTATTTCATGGCACCGGTGACAAGACCTGCAATACTCCTTCACCTGCTGGGTGAAGTTAGGCCAGTAGAAATTCTGGGCTAACCGCTGCATAGAGTGTGTGATTCCCAGATGACCAGACAAGGGAATATCATGTGCAATTTTGAGCAACTGCTCACGATACCCCTGGGGAATGACAAGCTGCCTTCCTAGCACCCCTCCCTATGTCTGTACTACCTGAGTATACATAAGTTCATTCTGCCAATAAACCTTATGTATGCCATCCCCTCCTTGTGTTCCATCAGAGTCTGCCCAAGCCCTCAGCTTCTCTAAACTAGGGTCACTCCTCTGAGCAGCTGCAAACCCTCACACAGTCCCAAGGCATGGGACAGGTCCCTCAGTCACTAAACTAGGGTCCTAGCACTAGCAGTCAGGGCACTCAGGATCACTGTCAATCCCAACCCTCTGACAATGGGTCCCCTCCCTCTTCAGAGTAACCCTCTGTAGCTGTGTGGTTACTTGCTACTGGGGAAATTTCTACCCCCTTTTCATTAATCTCCATATCAGGAGACACAGGCTGGGGAACCAGCCTCTCAGTGGTTTCCACAATGGCTTCTGTGGGGTTCAGAGAACTACAATTTTCCCTTGCTAGTTGGCTACAGATAACTGCACATACCATCCCTGTTTGAGATTGTTACCCAGGATCACATCCACTGTTAAGGTTTTGACTACAGCCACCTGTTGCACAGTTCCCCTTATTTCACCTCAGTCTTGGAGAACACTAGCTAGAAGTAATGTTTTCGCCTCACCAGTGAAGTCCTGTACAGTGATGCATTTATTGTGTATATGCTAACCAGGCTCTACCAGATCCCCCTTTACCAAGGTCAGGGATGTCCCTGTGTCCCTTAACCCCTGCTGTCTGTACACCATTCACCATGACTGGGTGCATGTGTTCCCTCATGTTCACTGGCATGCTTCCAGGGACACACAAACAACCCACTTCTTTTCTAGCACCACCTTGAATATTATTGCTCTCCTTTTTGGGACACTGTCTGGCAATATGCCCAGTTTCTTTACACAACCAACATTCACTTTCTTTTCAGAGAAATCTTTTCTCTGAAACCTGGGGCTAACTGGTTTCGGTGGAGGCAGTGAGGGTTTTAGCTGCCCTGAAGGTCGCTTTCCCTTTCTGTGCTGCCATGCCTGCCCCATTCGCTCTCAGAGCAGGTCTGCTCTTGGCATAGTGAGTCCGAGAGTTCAGCAGCCTCTTGCACTGTTTTGGGATCTCGGTCCTCCAGCCAGGTTTTCAGCTCTGCTGGGCATGCCCAGAAAAACTGTTCTAATAAAATCACATTTTCAATTTTATCAACAGTTTTGCCTCAATTCCTTCCCACCAACATTTTAAAACTGACATTGTTTCATGGCTAGCTCCTCATAGCTCATATCAGGGCTTCTCCTGAGCTTACAGAATTTAGCTCTGTATGATTCAGCAGTTAATTCAAACTTTTTAACAGTGCAGCTTTAAGTTTGCTGTAATCATCACTGTCCTCATTGTCCATTTGACCCAATGCATCCTGAGCTTTCCCAGTAAGTAGTGGGGATAGCTGGAAGCTCCAGGACTCCCTAGGAATTTTAGCCTGAATACAAACTTTTTCAAAAGAATTTAAAAAGGCATCCATATCCTCCCCCTCTTTAAATGTGGTTATTAATTTGGAGTTCAATTTGTAACCCAGTACTGCAGTCCCAGCTAAACCCACGCCACTTACCTGCTCTGCTGCCACTGGTCAGAGTCAGAGTTCGTGTTGCCTCTGGTGCTCCTCTCTCTTCTGCTCTGCAGCTCGCTGGCACTCATGCTCCTCATGGTCTGCCTCCCTCTGTTCTCGCTCTGCCTCTTGGTGTTCTTGCTCTGCCTCATGGCGTTCTCACTCTGCCTCACAGTCCGCCTCTCATTTCTCTCGCTCCCTCTTCTCCTGGAACTCCAGCTTCATCCTGTGCAACTCAGTTTGCAGCCTAAGTACTTCTGGATCCAGTATACTGGTGACCTTCCCATGCTGCTGTGGCCCTTCACTGACAGTGGCCCTGCTGTCATCCTCACTGGATCTGGACACAGCACTGGCCACTAGCCCTGCCACACTTGAGGTTTGGTCCTCTTCAGTCACAATCCGTGACTCACTGCTCTGGAAATCTGCTACCATCAGGGCATCTATGAGGTTCTGCTTGCTGGTTTTCACCACAAACAGAACTCCTCTGTCCCCGCACAATTGCTTTAAGGAGTCTACAGTGTGCCTGCTGTAGTCGAAAGTCATCTTCCCTCACTACTGCTACTGTGGCTTGTACTTTAGAAAAAAAATAAAACTGGTAGGAAGTTGACTGTATGCCAAGTGATATAGTTCTGTTTCCTTTTTGAAAATAAACCACTGCCTTTTTTTCTTTGCAAGTGAGCTTATGGTCTAAGCTGACACACTGAACAATACAAGCTTGTAATACCAAAATTATCCACACTGCTGCCAACCAATCTGTCACAAGCCCACTCAGCAGGTCAGCCCTCTGCTCCCAAAGTGCCAACCTCTGAGCGCAGTCTTGTGAACAGTTAACAGAGGAAGGTAACCCTCTTGTCTGTTTTTGTGGATTCAAATCAACCTTTGGCCTCAAGTCTTGGAGGGATTCAAACTATGAACCTCTTGTTAGTGTACCCAATGTACAAACTCAGATTATTCTGTCTTCGGGGGGCCAGATATCTTTGCCTATGGGCACCTAACCAGGTGTACTGAAATGAACCCTTAAAAAACTGTAATAAATACCTCAGACTTAAAATGTTTACCTTTTTTCCAATTTGGTATCACCATTCAAGCTTATGTACCATGTCTAGTTTAACCATATATACTCTACTTGTAAAGGAAATAAATCATAGACAGACCAAGTGAGCTCTAAAAATAGAGTTTTACTACAATAGATAAAAATATGTAACACATAAAATACAGAACTATTATATCACGAGGCATACAAATCTCTTAAACAAAACAGGTTTTAACAGTGCAATTCTTACTACAGTGCTTAAATTTGTCTCTCACTCTAAATACCTTCTTAAAGTGCTCACAGATGTTTCTTTGTCAGAGTCTAGATAGAAGTGTCCGAAGGAAAACAGAACAATGTTTAAAAGCTGGTTTTCCCCAACTATTTGCATGAGGTCACCTAGCTCCTCCCTGTCAGAATATATAATATATATATATCTATATAAAAACAGGATGTATTTTCCAAGTATTAAATTCTGCAACCTCAGCATAACTCATGTTCTTCAAATGACTCCCTTTGATCTTATGATAAGCTTCCCCTTCCAGGACATGAAAGCATATTTTATGACTTTGCACTAAAATGTCACAACCTGCTCTTCTTCCTCTAAGCGTTATCAAAGTTTATGATTCTCCCTCTTAGCAACTACAGCTATTTATTTTATTATTTATTTATTTGTTTTTGTTAACCGGGTAGGGCACACTAGACACCAAGTGCCTATTTTCAGGTGTGACCCGGGAGGGTCACAGTGGTGGAGGCATACAGGAATCAGTTACATACAGTTGGTGGCAAACCAGAGTCAGTTACATACAATAGAGCAAACAACAGGATTGACAGAATATGCTAGCGGTAAAGTACAAATAAGGTAATCAAGAAAAAACAATGAACATTACCTGAAAAGAAAGAGGAAGCAATGCATCATTAGAAATTGAGGTTGGGAGATGCAGGCACACAATTGGGGAGTAAGGCTAAGAGAATTAAAGGTAAAACAAGATGTATTCAGTACACTTTGTGAGGTTAATTGGTGCTAGCAGTAGTAAGTGCATTGGAGGGGAATAAAGACGGGGTGGGGTGAGGGAGTGGGTGGGAGGGAGAGGCCAAGTTGGGAGGGAGGAGAGGGGAGGAGGTGGGGAGGGAGTGAGGTCAGTAAAGTGTTACCAGGTTTGGAGCGGTACACAGCAGGGAGGCCCTGGGAGCTCAGGACACTCGAGTGGGAGGGGTAGAGCTAGGAAGTACAGGGACAAGCAGAGGAGGGTTTCAGGTAGTGCCAGAGTGAGGTTTTGAAGTGGGAATGAGAGGGGGCAGTCCGGGTAAGGATTGGGAATGAGTTCCAGAGTTTGGGGGCAAATGAGGAGAAGACCCGGTCCCCCATGAGGGAGTGAGTTCTAGGAACAAGTCAATCGAGGGCCTCTCTTGATCTAAGCTGATAGGAGGGGGGGCCAGGGTTAACGGGAAGGGCGAGGGAGGGGTGTGGCTGACCTTATAATTTTGTCAAGAAAATTACCAAGCACGAAGGTGCGATGTCTTTCAGGAGGGAGCCACTCCAGTCAGGAGTAGAGGAGTAGAGCTATAATTACCTTAAAGTCTGTAATTAGCTTCAGACCTTCCAGGTAACACCTTGTATCTAAAACCTGTGTGTGTGTGTGTGTGTGTGTGTGATCTCACATGCTGTTTCAGCATTTCCCATGGCAGGCAGTCCATGCACATTTTTATATTACAAAAAATGATACAGCACTCAGAACTGGCCATCCACATCACAACTACTACTAAAAATGTTTATTATTTTCTTGACTTCCTGTTTTGGCTCCACTAGCTCTTTAAAAAACAAACACATGAACATAGTTAAACAGAACCTGTTTAGCTAGATTCTGGTGTTTGATTTTTTTCTAAAGTTGCCAGAAATACCTTTTCTAGGCACCCAAAATCCAGAGTGTCCAGCTTAGTGAGAAGAGCCCTTCACCCATGTTCTCTGTATGAGAGCAGTGAGACTTTCTTGAGTTTTGCAGCTGCAACAGGAACTGGTGCTGTGGGCTGCAGTGAGACACCATTTCTGTTATGTCTAGTGGGACTCCCCACCCTCCAATCATCCTCCCTGTATTAAATGTTTTTATTTTTATTTATGTTATTTAAAGTCTAGGATTACAATTACCTTTGAGCCAAGGCTCTTTTACAAAGGTTCCATGTTGGTTGAAAACATAGTACAGAGGATAAAGCAACATATCAATTGAAGAAACAACAATGCAGGTGATTAAAGACAAATTGGAAAATGGTAAAGTTCAGTGGAAATAATTGTGGGTAGTTACAAGATCACTGGAACAGTTATGATTGAAAAAGGAAAACACATTTAGAGTGCAAGCAACCACAGTATGGCCTGGGTCAGCAACACAAGGAGAGGGCACAGCGACAGGGAGCAGAGGTGTGAGGGGAGGAAGTAGATGCAGCTGGAGGAATTTGTCAGATGATGATAGGGAAGGAGTACAGGTAAAGGGGGGTGGGATGAGGGGGTAAGGGAGAGATGGGAAGAGAAATGGGGTCATTGGAATTGTGGGGAGGGAAGACAGGGGATAGAGCAGATAGGATGTGGGGCAGATAGGGAATGGGAAAGGAAGGGTATAAATGCTTCACGTGGGCAGAGAGAGAGAGAGAGAGAGAGAGAGATAGAGGCTGTAGGAGTGGTGGGTGTGCCTGAAATAAGATGAGGCAATCACAGGAGCTGGAGGTAGTGAGTTGGAGCCAGAACCTGGTTTTAAACAAACCAGGTGTTGGGGCTGAGGAGATGGTGGTCTAGAATTAGGTGAGACAATCACAGGAGCTAGAGGCAGTGAGATGTAGCCAGAGCCTGGTTTTAAACATACCAAATGTTGAGGCTGAGGAGATGGTGGAGCTGAGACCATTCAGCCAAAGAGGGCCCTATAGGTGAAAGAACATTGACCCTGTGTAGTGTGACAATGTGGAACTTGCAGTAGCTGAAATGTGGGTCTCCTGGCACTCCATAGATTGTTGTTATGGTGTAGCAGGGCAGTGACACCTGGGTGAGTGAGGCCAAAGTTAATTTTTTCACCATGGTACAGGTGAGATACTTAATACAGTTGGAGTTAGAGCCATTCAGATTGAGCATAACGGTCACAGGTATGGGTGAGATGGTGGCTCCACGTTAAGTTGACATGCCTTGTTATGGGCTGTAGATATACATCTGAAGGTTGTCGTTGTGGCTGAGCCATAAATAATGAGGCCATTGTCAATAATTGAAACCACGGAGCTCTGGACAGAAATCTTCAAAGCATCCGGGGTGAGATGTTGCCTATAGAAGTCCAAGACGTGTGTTAGCAGTTTTGGCCACATTGTCAACATGAGCCCTGTAGGAGAGGTTGGGGTCAAGCAGAATCCCTAGGTATTTGAAGGATAGGACTTGCTTGAGGGTAGTACCCTGCATGGTGGAGATATCCAGGGGGTGTAGATTGCACTAATTGTGTGAGCTGCAGAAGAGCATAGATTTTATTTTCCTGTGATTAAGGACAAGTTTATGATTGGAGAACCATGTTTTAATGGTACTGAAACCAAGCTCAAGATTGTGTTGTAGTGGTGTGGGGTCATTGTCAGCATACAGAATGATTTATTCCGAGTAGGATTGCAGTAGGTAATTTAGAAAAAGGCTGAAAAGAAGTGGGTCCAGTATGGATCCCTGGGGGATGCCAGAGAGGACAGGCAAGGAATCTGACAGAGCACTGGCAATTTTTACTCTTTGCGAGCGGTTTTCAAGGTAGCTTTTGAACCAAAGAGCAGAGTCGGGTGCCAGACTGGTGTTTAGTAGTTGGTCAAATAGCAGCCAATGGTGGACCATGTCAAATGCCTTGGATAGGTCAATAAAGACTGCCCCAGTAAGGAAGCCCTTGTCTAGTGAGCTATGCACTGCTCCAGTGAACTTGAGGAGGGCAGAGGTGGTACTGTGCCCTTTTCTGAACCTGTGTTGTTGAGAGCACAGTATATTGTATTTGTCCAAATAGTCAGTGAGTTGGTCTGCGATGATGCACTCAAGGGCCTTGGAGAGCAGTGGCAGTATGGAGAACGGGCAATAGTTAGAGTGATTGATCTTGTCATCACTTTTCTGAACCAGGGTCATGGTAGCAGTTTTCCATCTGTCTGGGAATTGACTGCAGCTGAGAGAGAGGTTAAGAATTTTAGTTATGGGGATGAAGTACCTCATCAAGGGTAAGTGACAGCAGCTTAAGGTCCAGGGTGTCACCACTGGTTCTGGATTTTGAGATGGCTGTAGCAATGTAGTGGTGTGCTTCATTCAGCTTGACCTCTTTGAAGTAGAAATGGGGGCAATTTGACTGAGCTGGGGGGGTGTTGAAAGAGGTGTCATTTTCTATAAAGAAATCAAGGGGGAGAATGGCACTGAGGTCAGTAAAAGCCATATTAAAGGTTTTTGCAATGACCATAGGGTCAAGGGTAGTGGACCCATCTACAATAAGCATGGCCAGTGAGGTCTTCGGTTGCTTCCCAGTAATGTCCTTGATACTGTCCCAGAATGCACATCCATTTCCCCAGGTGTTGGTGAGAGCATCCTTATAATAGGAACTTTTCATTATCTGGATGGATTTTGTGCAGGCATTTTGGGCATGTTTAAATTTTTAGATGTTACATTGTTTACCTGTGGCTTTAGCCACCACCCAAAGATGATCCCTTGATTTCAGCTGAGAAAGGAGCTCCACAGTGATCCAGAGGTTACAGAGGGTTTTAGCTTTACATTTCTTAACAGGGGCAAAGAGGTCACAGGCCCAATTGAAAGTGGTGATGAAGTAGTCAAGAGTCATGTTAACATCTGTCTCCTCATATATAGATACAGTAGCCAGTCTTGCAGAATCAGGTGCTGTTTGAGATGGGCAAGTTGACCACGGGGGAGGACTCTGCTGGAGATCATTTTTGGGGAGAGCTTGAGAAATTTGTTAGACCATTCACAAATGACTGGGGAGTGGTCACTAAGAGAATGCAGGAGAACAGAGGTGCGAGAGGTCCTGGTAGGGTGGTTGGTAAGTACCCAGTCCAGAAGAGTACTGGTGCTGGTTTTGTAGTTAGTCCTAGTAGGTGAGGTAACCATATGTGAGAGGTTAGCAGCTGCTATAGCATCCTTATGAGTACATGCATCTGACACAAGCCAGTTAATGTTGAAATCACCTAGCAGGATGAGTTCAGAGACAGGAGGTTGGGAGTTAATGAAGTTAAGAACATCGCTGAGTCTATGACCTTGGTCCCTGGGCAGGATGTACATGGAGGCTATTGTGAGGGCTTTATGATTGGTACCTAGGAGAATTTTGATAGGTAGGCTCTGGGCCTAGGAGACAGGTGTGGAGTTGCAATGGGTGCCCCATGAGAGTGTCCTTAATATAGATGGTGCAGCCGCCTCCTCTTTTAGAGACACAATCCAGTCTGAAGATGTTATAGCCTGTAAGGTTATTGCCAGATTGGGAACTTTTGGCATCAGCCATGTTTCAACAACGGCTAGGACGTCAGGGTTATGTTGGCTTGTGAAGGATTGAAGAGCATCAAACTTAGGCAGTAGGCTGCAGATGTTAAGGGTTGTGAGAATAAGAGCCCCTGCAGTTTTCATGTAGCGAGAGCAGCTGGGGCCAGGGTTTGGATGGACATTGCCTGAGATCAGTAGGAGGAGGAGGAGGAGCTTTATAGAGCATAAGCATAGTTCCTTAAGAGATAACTTGTGTTCCCATTTTTTGTAAGAGCAGCAAGCAGGTTCCATGTGGCAGCCCCAGTGAGACACAACGTGATACAGTAGGGAAAGGCTGGCACAAAGACCAAGCTTGGTAGTATTTAGAAGCATCCAGGTATTAGCAAGTGGTGGTCCATGAGGAGGACAGGGTGAGTAGTGGAGTGTTTCCAAGGAGCAGCAGGTAGTGACTAAGTAGATAGTAGTGGCAGGGTAGAGGTGGCAGGGGCCAGGGAGGGAGAAAAGAGGAGGCAGAGCAAGGAGGGAGAGGAATGGTAGGAGCAGGGAGGAAGGTACACGTATGGCAGGCATAAGAGCACAGGTGACAGGGAGAGAAGAGTGTACAAAGACTAAAAGTGAGCAGAATGGAGACAAGGGAGTGAGGAGGTGTGAGCAGTTGGGGAGAAAGAGCTAAGTCTGGCTGGAGCTAGAGCAGGACAGAAGGGGTGGGAAGAAGGTGGGTAGGTGGAGAAGGATCTATATGGGTGACCAATGGGCCAGGAAGGGTGGAGTGTGAATGAGGAGGAGCAGAGCTAGGATGTATTTAATTAAGGTAGGAGGGGCTGGGGATGGCAAAACATTTCAGCAAAAGTCTTTGTATTTCAATGGGCGCAGAGCCCGGTAAGCACAGTAAAGGCAGACAGATAAGAGGAGCCAATCAGGAGTAGAACAAGCAGCAGGAGTCCAATCAGGAAGCAAGACAGCAGCGCTTGTCCAATGGTAGCTGCACATGGCTTTCCTGACCCCAGGCAGAAATCTTATCTGGCGGTGCTGGAACTCCGAGGCGGGCAGGAGTGGCGCCTTGTGTGGCTGGCTTCAGGAGCTGAGGATGCACCAAGTAGGGACCCGGTGGTCCAGTCAAGGGCTAGATCTAAGGGGAGAAGGAGGAGAAGAGTTAGCTTAAGGAGGAGCAGGACAAAGACAGATGACGCAAAAAATAAATCGGGGTGTGGAAGGGGGAGGAAAGAAAGGTCAAGAGCAAGCACTTAGTTACAGGAGGGGTGGCTGAGGTTAGAAACAAAGGATTTTGGGGTGGCCACATGGTGCAGGGTGCACGGGTAGAAGCTCCTCTGTATAGCTCCAGCCTCCGACTTGATAAAAGTGTTTTTGGGAGTGTTTAACAAGCCTAAACCCTATATTTTAAGGTCTACTGCCTTCCTAGCATCGAGTGTTCCTGCTGGGGAATCTGAGAGAGAATGGAGGTTTATATGAAATGGGCTGCAAAACATACCCCACCAGTTACTCCAGAAAAGGCCCCAAAGAAATCACGGGCCTTGAGTGGAACTGATAAGCCAGAGGTCGTGAATCAGGGCACGGAGCAAGAGCCACGTTAAGCAGATTCTTAGAGGAATCTAAGCCCTTTCGGAAGAAATTAAAGAAATGGCATCAGAGATAAAATCTCTATCTAGAAAGCTTGAAGAGATCTCAGTCTTAACTATGGATAATATCGCCAGGATCTCCTCTTTGGAGAAACAAGCAGAGAGGTTCGAGCCTGGGATGGCTGCTATCGGAGAAACTTACGTTTGAAGCCAAGCTGGAAGGCCTTGAAGGTCATAGTCGTAGCAATAATATTGTGATCCTGGGGCTGCCAGAGGGAGAAGAGGGTCAGAACACCATAGCTTTGTCCAGAAGTTAGTGGAGAAGATTGCTGGCCCTTCGCCTTTGGGGCTAAATACATAATCGAGAGAGCCCATAGATCCCTGAGGCTGAAACCCCCGAGCCATACCTCGCCCTATAACATGCCGATTTTTGAATTACTTGGAGAGGCAGCATTTGTTGTCCAAAGTTAGAGAAATTCAGGAAGTGAGATGGGAACAAGTCAAACTCAGGCTGGCGCAGGACTTGCCAGGCTCTGTCCATCTGAAACGCAAAGCATTTCATCCAGTCGTCTCTAAAATTATTGCAGCTGGTCTGAAGTTTCGTATGGCATACCTGGCCAGGCTACAGGTGTAAGTAGCTGGTACCTGGGTTTCCTACGAGGATCCTGAGGCTGCGATTTCTGGTCTAAAGCTGTCCCTACCTGATCTTTTCAGGGATACTTGAGAGGCCTCTTGCCAGATCAAGTGAAGAGTTCTGGGCTGAAGATATCTGGCTGCCACCTGGAGGATTCTTCGGGGACAATTATACATAGTTGCTGAATTTCCATCCAAGCCTGTTTAGTGGGCTTAAGGGACACAATTTCTTTAAATATTTTCTGGACTTTATATGGTTGCTTATGATTTAGCTTTATCTGGGACTCTGATCTGTCTTAAAATGACTGTTTAAGTTTATCTTTTCAGGTATTGGGGAGAGTAATTTTGTAATGTTTGGTTAGTTCCTCCCTTGCAAGCATGCGAGGTTTGAGTTCAGTTAAGGCCTTTGATGTGTAACCTGTTGGGTTTTAATGCCATCTCTCAGTGGGTTCCCTGGAGAGGCTCTCACAGCATTCTCGCTACAGCGCCTTACTATGCGCTTTCTTTTCTGTGCCACCAGAGGGAGCTCGAACTTTTTTGTAATACAGCCCAATGATTTCAATGGCCCTTGTCGGGGGTTCTGCCCTGGTATAAGGGTGCTATTATGAACAGGGCGCGGCTGAATTTATTTGGTGGGACCAAGTGTTTCCTGTACAGGTGAGTCCCATGTGGGAACTGGATATATTGCCTGTGGTCAGGTTTTAATAGCACTTATTGAGGTGCATTCCTTTCAGCAGGCAAGGCCTGAGGGTTGGTAACTCTCACTAGTCCTAGTGCCCTAGTTCCATTATACAGTGTTACTCCCACGGGTCATCTGGAGTGAATCACCTGTGGACCTCATATATGGTTATTGTTACTTAGGTCATTTACCTCCTGCTGCTTTCATGTAGGAGGGCTCAAAGATCTCTCTTTTTTTTCTCAGGGTTTGGGGGTAATGTCAGGGGCTGGGGAAGAAGGAAACGCTAAGCTGTTGAACGTTGGTGACAGTTGGGGGTGGGGAGGGTGGGGTCAGAAGGCAACAGTTTGGGTTTATTAATGCTAGTTTGTGATTGGGTATTACTTGAGGGGGATGGAAGGGTTGGTTTGGGCAGTATTGGGGGGTTTGGGGGCAGGAGGATGGCACAGAAGATTTAGTGGAACAGGGGTACATGGATCATAATAGTGGTAGCTATCAAAGGTTAACCTCGGGATTGTTTTGTCAACAAAGATGGCTAGTAGTATTAACCTAGCTACGTGGAATGTGAAGGGGGTTAGGAGAAAACCCAAGCAATATCAGGTGCTTAAACACCTGAGCTTGCTCCGTGCTCAGATTATGTTTTTATAAGAATCTCACCTGTTAGATACTGAGGCACTACAACTCAGGAGACAACAGGTGGGGCAGGTCTTTAATGCCTCAGGCTCGACTAGTAGTTGTGGGGTCATGATGCTGGTTAATAGAGATGTTCCATTTATTCCCACTCAGGTTTTTGGGGATTCAGAGGGAAGGCATGTTCTAGTTCAGGATACCCTTTGGGCCATGTCACTCTTGCTTGGCAGCATTTACAGACCAAATGCGGATGATCCCACCTTTTTCGTGAAATTGACTTCCATTATTCTCCCCTTACTCCCTATTCCCATTATCATGGGGGGAGACTTTAATCTGGTTTTGGACCCTAACATAGACAGGTCTGGGAAAGTGTCAAGGGGACTGACCCCGGGACAAAGAGCTTTCAAGGAATTACTGGATCAATGTGGACTGTGTGACGTATGGTAAGTTTTGCATCCCAATTCCAGGGAATTTACTTTTAGTTCGCCGGTACATGGCTCGCAGTCTCGCATTGACTACCTTCTGGCCTCTCATGAGCTCTTGCCGGGTATGTCATCCACCTCGATTCAACCAGGCCCTGTATCTGATCATTCTCTGGTGTTATGTAATCTGGCTTTCTCTAATATTCCCAAGAAAGAGACCTGATGGAAACTAAATGAGCGGCTATTGAAGGAGGAGAAATACTGTCGTCTAGTGAAAGATCAGATTGAGTTTTTTTCTCTACCAACCCTTTAGAAAGTGCTATGCCGGACATTTTATGGGGAGCTTTTAAGGCTTATATTAGGGGTATTCTCATTAGTTTAGCTACAAAGAGGAAGAGGGTTCAGGAAGCAGAGTTATTGTTATTATTCTCTCAAATTCAGGAACTAGAATCTAGACAGCCAAACAATATTTCTAAGGAGGAGAAGCAGAAATTATTAGTAGTTAAAGATAGATATTTAGAATTATTAAGGGAGAAAGCGGAGTTGGCTATCATTCGTACCAAAGCAAGTTTCACTGATCAAGGAGAAAAAGCGGTGCACCTGTTGGCCTTACGTTTAAAACAGCAGGAGGCTGCAAGGTTTATACCTCCTATTAGGGCACAAGCAGACGGTTCCTTAAGAGTATCCCCTTCAGAGATTGTGCAGAAATTTGCTACTTATTACGAGCAGCTATATAGGGACATGGATAGCCCCCCTCCCATAGAGGATTTGGAAGAGTACCTTAGGGATTCTAGCCTGCCTTCCTTGGCAAATTCCACCCCCCCCTCAAATTTTTATCCTCTCTTCTATTGCAGGAGGAAATTTTGGCTGTTATAATGGCCCTGCCCTCGGATAAAGCTCCAGGATTGGATGGGTTTTCTGCTTTATTTTATAAAGTTTTCAGGGAGCAATTATTGCCTGTTCTCCACCGGCTCTACCTTCACAGTCTCTCCGGGGCTGCAGTAGACACTCACTTGTTTGAAGCCTTAATAGTCCAATTACCCAAACCAGATGAAGACCCTGAATTGGTTCAGAGTTATAGGACAATATCCCTATCCCTAATATCTTCTCTCGAAGATATTAGCGGATAGGCTAACCCTTGTTCTCCCAGATCTGATTGGTATGTCTCAGGTTGGATTTATGAGGGGATGTTCATCCTCAGACCATTTATGTACCCTCTCGCCCGTCTTCTCGGAGTCCAGGGATGCCACCTTTCCCGTGGGTTTGGTCTCCCTGGATGCCGAGAAGGTATTTGACCGGGTCAACTGGAATTACTTATTCCAAGTTCTCAGAGCATTTGGGTTTCCTGCCATTTTTATAGGCTGGATAAGGGCCCTATATCGGTCTCCCTCTGCAAGGATTTCAGGTAATGGGGCTTTTTCAAAATCTTTCTTGCTACATTCAGGTACAAGACAGGGTTGTCCCCTTGCCCCCCTATTATTTAATCTTTATTTAGAACCCCTTATTCAAAATATTCTTAATAACACAGGAATACAAGGTATTCCAATCCAGAATAATGTGGTGAAGCTAAAAGCATATGCTGATGATCTCCTCCTCCATTTGGCCCACTCGGTAACTTCTATCCTGAATATGCTAAGTGAGATAGTCAAATTTAGCCATTTTTCGAATTATGAGTTGAATGCAAACCAGCATCCTTTTTTCCCCTTAATCACAAGGTTTTTAAGACAGACATTATCCCTTTGGGATTGTGTTAGTCTCCCCATGTTATCAAATACTTGGGTATCAAGTTAACACGTAAAACTTCCCTATGGTTTAAAGAAAACTTAGAACCTCTTTCTCAGATGATTGTGCAGGACCTAGAGAGATGGGATAAGCTTCCGATCTCACTATGGGGCTGCATTAATATAATAAAGATGAATGTATTTCCCCATATTTTTTATCCCCTGTCACATCTCAACTCGTTTGTTCCTGTATCCTGGTTTCAGAAAATGCATAAGCTTTTCATTAATTTTATATGGTCTAATAAACACTCCAGACTGGCTTATCACAAATTAGCTGCCACCAAAAATGAAGGGGGGTTACGGATTCCTCATTTGTCAATTTATTACTGGGCTAGTCATCTCGCTAAGTACCTGAAATGGGTAAGCCCGAGTCCAGAAAATCTGAGACCAGCCTGGCTTAATATTGAATTAGACTATATTCAAGCTAGGAACATGGATCCCTCAACCATGCTCTTTGTAAAAGTCTCCCTTTTACAGAATGTTAGTAAATGCCCCAGTCTCATGACCTCATTGAAGGTTCACTCTCAGCTTTGTTCGTTTCTAAGATATAATCCGAGTACTGACCTGTCTCAGTCCATCTGGAATTTTCTGGCTTTCACCATAAATAAGCAGGTAATTTCTCATACATGGTTACCTCAGTTAGGTGAAGGGATAGCCTCCTCTTTATTGGACGGCTCAGGGGCTTGGCTGTCGGTAACCAAGATTTTCAGAAGGTACAACATCCCTGACTGTCAGTCATTTAGGGTTTGTCAGTTGAAGCATTTGTTAATCACGGTGTTTGGTAAAGTCCCTCCCCCCCTCAGTTATTGCATTGGTACCTGAACTTTCTTCCCTTCTCGAATCCCCAGGGGTTATCTTTAAGATATATAAGGTATTGTATCTATGGCAGTTTGGGAGTGGCAATGGTACCACTAGCTTTTGGAGTCCATTTTTCCTGCAGTCCACTTTCAATTGGTCGGCTGTCTGGATGTTTTGTCCCAAGATAGAGTACGTCTCATGCAATTCCATATTTTGCACAGTATGTATTACACGCCAGTTAAACTGGTTAAATGGGGCCTTCTCGATATTGACAGGTGCATTAGATGCTCCTAGGAAGTTGAGATGCTATTTCACATATTCTGGCCGTGACCTAAGATAGCGCCAGTATAGGATTTAATTAAAACCCGCCTGAACCCCTTATTGGGATTACAGGAATGTTTTACTCTGGATATTTGCCTTTTGGGAGATTTGTCTTTATTAAAGTTAAGATTCAGAGATTTCACATTTCCATGATTGCACTCTTGGTCAAAAAAATTATTCTTAGGCATTGGAAAGATGGGAATTGTCCAACATATCAGGAATGGATACATGAAATCCTTCCTAATCTCCACACAGAGAAGGCCATAGCAAGCCTTCAGAATAAGTTACATAAGTATAAGTCCATATGGGATCCCCTTCACACTTAAATTATTACCGCTGGGATTTAAAGTGTAATTGGTGCACATGCCATCATAATAAGTATGAGATCATCATGGTTAACTAGCTACTACAGTATTCGAGGGAACTGCTGTGCTGGGGGGAGTGAGGGGTAGGGGCAGTGTTGGATTGTACTACTAACTAGCTGTTCATACTTGTTTCACTGCCTCCTGTAGTGTGGAAATTTTGTGAATAAAGTGTGAATTAAACAAAAAAAAGAAACAAAGGATTTTACTAGACCTGGTGCCAGGAAGGGCAAGGTGATAGACACGGGATGCTAGTGGCACAGAGACAAATTACTCACTTACCAGAGACTAGAGGGCAGGAGAGAAAGGAGAAAGGAGAGGGAAAACAGCAGCAGAAAGCAGTTCACAAATTCATTCTCAGTTAACAACAGTAAAATTGGCAAATAAATACATAAGACAGTCAAACAGGGTAGCAAGCAAAATATTTCAGCAAAAGTCTATGTATTTCAATTGGTGCAGAGCTCAGCAAGCACAGTAAAGGCAGAGAGATAAGAGGAGCCAATCAGGAGCAGAGCAGGCAGCAGGAGTCCAATCAGGTAGCGAGGCAGCGAGTGCTTGTCGAATGGTAGCTGCACACGGCTTCCCTGACCCCAGGCAGAAATCTTACTCAGCGGTGCTGAAACTCTGAGGTGGGCAGGAGTGGCAGCTTGTGTGGCTGGCTTCAGGAGCTGCAGCCATGCCAAGTAGGGACCAAGCGGCCTGGCTCCCTGGTGTTTAGTGGCATCACCCACCCTCTGATCACCATCCCTATATTTATTTAATGTTTCCCTGGTGTCTAGTGGCACACCTCACCCTCTGATCACCATCCCCATATTGTTATGTTCTTTTCCTGCTGTCTAGTGGCACTCCCCACCCTCTGTTCACTGTCTCCATAAAGCTATGTTCTTTCCCTGGTGTCTAGTGGGACCACCCCACCCTCCAATCACCATCCCTGTAATGTTATGTTCTTTTTCTGGCATCTAGTGGCACCCCCACCCTCCGATCGCTGTCCCTATAATGTTATGCTCTTTTTCTGGTGCCTACTAGCACCCACCACCCTCCAGTTACCATTCCTGTATTGTTATGTTCTTTCCCTGTTGTCTCATGACACCCCTACCCTCTGACCACTGTTCCCATTATGTTATAGTCTTTCCCTGGTGTCTAGTGGCACTCCCCACCCTCTAATCACTGTACCTGTCTGAAAAAAAGAAAAAATGGTCCCTCTATGTTTTTTCAAACATTTAAAAAAGAAAATGGTCCCTTGCTGATCTGACCCCCCAAACTCCCACTCAGTACCCACAACCCCACACATCTCAGAACACCCCCACACACCCTCACTCACCTGAACAGGTCATAGGACAAAGATTCACTCTCTGATCAAAGACATGTTTTGCTGCTGGAACTGCCAACTGCAATATGAGAAACTAAGGTAAATGTGGTTCAGTGTATTTCAATGGGGGTTTCAACTTTGATGCATTACTTAGCCATTTTTGTATATTTTGACCCCAAATTTTCAACATTTCAGCATGGGCTTTTGGGGACCATACCTCATGAGCAATGGCATGTATTTATGCAAATCTGGCCAGAAAGGTAATTCTGAAGTTGCTTGGTGAAATCACCTTTTGGGAAGGATTTGAAAATTGTCACTGTTCTTGTTTATGAGGTGGGGTCATAAGAAGGCTATATTGAAAATGTGGGGTCAAAATATGTAAAAATGGCAAGGTTATGTGCATATGTTGAAATTTTACTATGCTCACTCATAACTTTGGTAAGTTTAAACATTTTGATCCCAGATTTTCAACATAACCACCTCATCAGTGTGACTGCTGTCATTGTTCAAATCCTGGCCAAAATATGTTTTTGCACCTGTGAATAACATTTCAATAACATGGACATTTCAGCAGAGACTGAAACATTTTCACTACTGGGTTCCTGAGGTGGGGTAATAACAAGGCTCTGCTGACAATTTGGTTACTGTTTTGGCAGAAATGCAAATGCACTGCCCAGAGGCCCTGGGCTTCTACAGCAACATACATGTATGTATCTACAGTATGGGGGGATGGGAGTGCAGGGCCTGGTCAGCCCTGTGCTCCCACAAGCAAGGAGGATATGATTATACTATCTAAAAAAGTAAGGAAATTATTTGCAAAAAACTTTATTAATGCACCAGTTAGGGTAATTTAAAGCCACAAAAATAGGGAAATGTGGCCTTAGGTTTTCCAACCCTAATGACCCACCCCAACCCTCAAACAGCAAAAGGAAAAAACATTAGGGTTTTGTTTCTCCAGAGTCTTGGTGAATCAATGGTGGGGTATTCCTTGGGGATTGACAACCCTATGCCCACAACTCCCACCAACTCCTAGCCTCCATTCCAAAGTACAAGGTACAGCTCCAAGTCACTGTCTCATAATGATACACTCTTCACAGCTAGAGATGTATGTCTCACCACAGGTTGCCAACACAATTTGTTGTGCAGTACCTTTCTTCACACAGGGAGGTGGGCCCTGCATGAAGAAAGGAGATCATGTCTAACATTGTTTGCTCATGAATAGGATGGGCATTAGGGTTGACAACTCCCAAGGCAGACCTCACCACTGATTTGCCAAGACTCTGGAGACCCCAAACCCTAATGTGTTTTCCTTTTGCTGCTCTGGGGTGGAGTAGGGTGTTAGGGTTGGAAAGCCTAATACCACATTTTCCTACTTTTGTGGCATTAAGTTACAGTGCAGGGATTCAAACAGGAATGGGGTAGGCATCAGGAGCAGTGCAGATGAGTATGAATAAATAGGCCATTGACAGAGTAAAGGCCTATGGCACATTCATAAGGTAGGAAAAAAATGGGCAGACTGGTTGGGCTTTGCAGTCCTTATCTGCCATCAACTTCAATGTTTCTATGTATCTAACTGGTGCATTAATGCAGTTACATAGAAACATAGAATTTGACGGCAGATAAGGACCACTTGGCCCACCCAGTCTGCTCATTTCCCTACCTAATCGATAAGCTGCAGATCCTAGTTAACCAGCAGCCTACTTCTTCCTACCCCCACCCCCTAGAATTGCCTTATGACTGTCCCATGCATGCTTGAATTCCACCACTGTTTTTAACTCCACAACCTCCTCCGGAAGGCCTGTCCATGCATCCACAACCCTCTCTGTGAAAAAATACTTCCTTAAATGACCTCTGAGCCAACCCCGCTATCTTCAAATTGTGCCCCCTTGTTCTTGCACACCTCTTTTTTTGAAAGATGCTACCCTCTTGGACTTTGTTGACTCCCTTGAGGTACTTGAAAGTTTCTATTATGTCCCCCTCTTCCTTCTTTCCTCGAGGCTATACATATTAAGCTCCTTAAGTCTCTCTTCATATGCCTTCTGGTGCAGACCCTGCACCATTTTAGTTGCCCTCCTCTGGACAGCTTTCATCCTGTCTATGTCTTTGCGGAGATTTAGTCTCCAGAGCTGCATGCAGTACTCCAGATGGTGTCTAACCAGCTGTCTGTACAGAGGGATAATAACTTCCTGTTTTCTATTGGTGATGCCTCTCCCTATGCATCCCAGTATCCCCCAGCCCTCCTTGCTGCCCTCTCACATTACTTTCCCACCTTTAGGCCATCTGATATGACTACCCCCAGGTCCCTTTCCATTTTTGTTGTTGTTAGTATCTCACCCCCCCATTGTGTACTCTTCCCCTGAGTTTTTGTTTCCCAGGTGCAATATAAATAGTGAATGGAATGTGGTGGTGGGAGTGCGGCACCCTGCATTACAGCCATGAGAGTAATGGTAACACTAACAGTAATGGTAACAGTGAGTGAAATGCAAACACTAATGGTAACTGTTATAGCAATATAAATGGAAATGCAAATGCAAGTGGTAATGCAACTGTTATCGCAAATGCTAACATTAACGGTAACAGTGATGCAAATGAAAATACGAAATTCAACGGTAATGGTAATGGTAATGTAGCTGACAATGCTAACAGTCATAGTAACACTGCTGTAAACATAAATAGAAACACAAATGGTAACAGAAACACAAGTGCAAATCATAACACAAATGGTGAGGGAAATGCAAATGTAAACGCAAGCAGAAAAAGTAACAGCAAGCTGATGTAAGGCAAGAGTAGCAACAAGTCTGTATCTTGCTTCGTTTCCAAGATAAAGGCACAAAGGTGATCTGATCCAATAGTAACGAAACGTCTGTATCTCGCTTCGTTTCTGAGATAACGGCACAAAGATGATCTGAGTCAACAGTAGCGAAAAGTCTGTATCTCGCTTCGTTTCCGAGATAACGGCACAAAGGGGATGTGATCCAACAATAGCAAAAAGTCTGTATCTCGCTTTGTTTCCGAGTTCACAAAGGCTGACGTGAACCAAACCACTGAAAGACACCTACGTACCACTAGGGCTACCTACACAATACATTTCAAGCCACTAGCACCATGCATAACACTATGTGCAACATGTTACCTGCTTCACGCAGTAGCTCCACGGCAAATTATTTTCCCAGCATGTAAACAGCATAATTCACATCTACAGGACATGCACTCAACATCCTCCAAATCTCATGTTAAAAGACCAAACTGTTCAAGAGATAACCCATTTTAAAGTGTGTGCACCTTTAAGAAGTCTTCCACCACAAAATGACTGAACTCACGGCCGAAAATGTACTAAAATGGCGGACCTGGTGGACGAAAAATCTTTAATTGCGAGGGGTGCCAAATTCAAATGGCAATAACTCTGTAACGGAACAACATTTGTTCTCCAAACAAACACTGACATGTTCCTTGAATAAAGGGCTTTATATGTGCCAAGTTTCAGACCAATAAACCACAGAGTAGCTGCACTATGCATCACACAAGCGAGTGAAAAAAATTGCATAAACTGAATTTTTTGCACTTCACTGTGCAAAAACCTTATGTACCAGTGAAATAGAAATTGGTAAATAAATAGATGTACCATTCCTTTATATGTATATCAAATCTTATCCAACCTCTTCAACGGTTGCAGAGCAGCATGAGTGTAAAACTGCATACAAGTGGACGAAAAATACATTTTTGGTGCTTCATTGTGCAAAAAAGTTATGCAGATGTCAAATGAAAATTGGTAAATGCACTGAAGTACAATAGTAGACCAAGTATTGCACATGTCACACAAATCTGTTTAACAGTTGTAAAGTTATAATCACACAAAGAATGTGATGTTTAAGCACAAGCACAAACAGTAATGTCAATGGTAACGCAAACGGAAACAATAACACAAATGGTAAGAGAAATGCAAGCAGAAACAGAAACACAAATGGAAATGAAAAAGCAAACGTTAATAATAACTCAAACGTTAACACAAACGGAAACAGCAATGGAAACGCAAGTAGAAACAAACAATAATGGTAATGCTAACTGTAACGGTGACGCAAACGGAAATGGTAATGCAAACAGAAACGGAAATGCAAGTGCAAATGCAAACGCTAATGGTAACAATGACAGAAACAAATGCAAATGGTAATGTTAACGTAAACACAAATGCTAATGGTAATGCTAACAATGAAGCAAACGGAAACGCAAACACAAATGGATACATAAAAGCAAGCGTAAATGGAAATGTAACAGTGATGTAAACAAAAACGCTAACAGTAACAGTGACGCAAACGTAAACGCATACGCAAACTGCAATGAAAACGCAAGTAAAAATACAAATGGTAGCGGTAATGCTAACAGTGATGCAAAAGGAAACAGTAACACAAACAGTAATGTAAATGCAAATGCAAACGCTAATGGTAACAGTAATGGAAACACTAACGCAAATGGTTACAGTTACGCAAATGCAGGTGCACATGCAAACGGTAATGGTAACGCAAATGCAAACTGTAAGGAACAGGGTGATGCAAAAGGAAACAGTGATGGAGTAAAGGAGGCAGTATAGAGCAGTGGTTTAAGGCTCTGAGCTGCAAATCTGGTGACATCCACCAGACCAGACCTGGGTTTGAATCCCACAGCTTCCACTTGCATACTGTGTGACCCTGAGCAAGTCACTTAACTTCCCTATGCTCCCGGGTCGCTCCTGTAAAAGAGCTTTTAGCTTAGTGTACTTCTCCTGGTTAAACAGCTAAAAAAAAATGGTAACACAAACGTTAACGGTAATGCAAATGGTAATGGAAGCGCAAGTAGGAACGTAAACACAAATGCTAAGAGTAGCAGTAACACAAATGCACATGCTTTTTGACCTAAAAAGGTGGATTCAGAAGCACAGAGAATAGGAGGAATGGCCCTCGTACCAGAAAATGCTCACTTGGAATACTAAATTGCTTACATCTCAGGAACCGTACGATGTAGGAAAAAAAAAAATCTGATGTTATTTATGACTTTCCAGGCTAGTTTTGCACTTAGCCCCCTGGTGGGGGGACTAAGCATTTTTCTGATGAAAAGTCTATCTCGAACCATTTTTGAGATATGGACCCCAAAAGGTGCGGTGGATGCCGGAATGTTATCCTATGGGGAAAATCATCAAATTTGGAGTGCTGTAACTATGCAGCCCATTAACATTTTGTCACCAAACTACCAAGAGGCACGTCTGTGGGATCTTGACTTTCTTCCTTCCAAATTTCAGCCCAAAAGATCAAACCATTTTTTTTCAGCAGGGTGGCAAAGATTCCCTATTGTTTTGAGCATAGTGTCGCAAAGTACTTTTGCAAATCCCAACACTTTTGCAAATCAAATTACAAAAGTATTGCATATTTGAAAGTGCTCTGTGACACTACATTTTACAAATATGTAAAAAACATATTTCTGGAGTGTTCCTCCCCCCCCAAAAAAAAAAACATGGCTAGCATCCCCAGGTCTCGACTAGGTGAACACAACAAGAACTGTGTTCCTAGAAGGTCCCAAATTTAAACACCAAACATTTCTCTCGACCACCAACTGAAAAGAAATGGCTGAATCATGAAAGTAAAAGGGTAATTTGCGACAGTAAAAAACTGCATTTGAGACACGTTCAAATATTTTGTTAACTTTTCCCATAGACTATAATGGGGAACAATTTTTTGTAATAACTTTTGAACTGTTTAATATTTTTTCACGAAATTTTCAATAGTCACATTGGGGACCCTGGCTGCATGTCCCCAAAGGTTTCGGACCAATCATGCAAACTGTGTGGCCTGTAGGCATGAGCAAAGAAACCCATAATTCATGCATTTTTTGATGCTCTGTAGCTCTGCAACTGTACTTCCGACCATAACAAAACTAGGCAGATCCAGAGATCTATGGTACCAGATGGTGCATTCCAAATTAGTAGTGAAAAGTCTGTATCTCGCTTTGTTTTCGGAGATAATAATGCAAAGGTGATCTGAGCCAACAGTAGCAAAAAGTCATGTTTTGTGCTTCATTTCCGAGATAACGGCACAAAGGCAATGTGATCCAATAATAGCAAAAAGTCTGTATCTTGCTTCGTTTCTGAGATAACAGCACAACGGTGATGTGAGCCAACAGTAGAAAAAAGTCTGTATCTTGCTTTGTTTCCGATATAATGGCACAAAGGCTGATGTGAACCAAACCACTGAAAGACACCTACGTACCACTAGGGCTACCTACACAATACATTTCAAGCCACTAGCACAATGCATAACGCTATGTGCAAAACATTAACCGCATCATGCAGTAGCTCTGCTGCAAATTAGTTTCCTAACATGTAAACAGCATAATTCACATCTCCAGGACATGCACTCAACACCCTCCAAATCTCATGTTAAAAGACCAAACTGTTCAAGAGATATTCCATTTTAAATTGTGTGCACCTTTAAGAAGTCTTCCACCACAAAATGGCGGAACTCACAGCCGAAAATGCACTAAAATGGCGGACCTGGAGGCTGAAAAATCTTTAATTGTGAGGGATGCCAAATTCAAATGGCTAAAACTCTATAACAGAGCAACATTTTTTCACGAAATAAAATCTGACATATTCCTAGAACAAAGTGCTTTCTATGTGACAAGTTTCAGACCTATAAACCACAGAGTGGCTGCACTATTTTTGCACTTCACTGTGCAAAAACCGTTTGTACCAGTGAAATAGAAATTGGTAAATAAATAGATGTACCATTCTTCTCCACGTATACCAAATCTTATCCAAATCTCTTCAACGATTGCAGAGCAGCATGAACATAAAAGTGTGTACAAGTGGCGAAAAATACATTTTTGGCACTTCATTGTGCAAAAAAGTTATGCAGATGTCAAATGAAAATTGGTAAATGCACTGAAGTACCATAGTAGACCAAGTATTGCAAATGTCACACAAATCCGTTTAACAGTTGTAAAGTTATAATCACATAAAGAATGTGACATTTAAGCGCAAACACAAACAGTAATGCCAACGGTGACGCAAACGGAAACAATAATATAAACGATAAGAGAAACGCAAGCAGAAACAGAAACGTAAATGGAAACAAAAAAGCAGACATTAATGATAACTCAAACGTTAACACAAATGGAAACAGCAATGGAAATGCAAGTAGAAACGCAAACAATAACGGTAATGCTAATGGTAATGGTGACACAAAAGGAAACGGTAACGCAAACAGAAATGGAAATACAAGTGAAAATGCAAACGCTAACGGTAACAGCCAAGGACACGTAAAAGTAAATGGTAATGTTAACATAAACGCAAACACTAATGGTAAGCCTAACGATGCAAAAGAAAATGCAAACACAAACGGTTATGTAAAAGCAAGTGCAAATGGAAACAGTAATGGTAATGTAAACAAAAACGCTAATGATGCCGGTGATGCAAACATAAACACATATGCAAACGGCAATGGAAATGCAAATACCAATGCAAACAGTAATGGTAATGTTAATGGTGATGCAAAAGGAAACGGTAACGTAAATACAAGCACAAACGCTAACGGTAAAAGTAATGAAAACACAAATGCAAATGGTAATGCAAATGGTTACAGTTACATAAAAGCAAGCGCACATGCAAACGGTAATGGTAATGCAAATGCAAACGGCAATGAACAGTGTGACGCAAAACGAAAAAATAATGCAAACAGTAATGCAAATGCAAGCGCAAACGCAAATGGTAACACACATTGATGCAAACGTTAACGGTAACGCAAATGGTAATGGAAGCACAAGTGGAAATGTAAACGCAAATGCTAAGAGTAACAGTAACACTAACACACATGCTTTTTGTCACAAGAAGGTGCATACAAAAGCACAGTGAATAGAAGGAATGTAGCCATAATAATGGCCCTTGTACCAGAAAATGATCACTTGGAATACAAAATTGCTTATATCTCAAGAACTGTACGACATAGAAAAAAAATTTAAATCTCATATTATTTATGACTTTCCAGGCTAGTTTTACACTTAGCCCCCTGGTGGGGGACTAAGTATTTTTCTGACGAAAAGTCTGTATCGTGAACCATTTTCGAGATACGGGCCCTGAAAGGCGTGGTGGACGCCATAATGTTACTCTATGGGGAAAATCATCAACTTCGGTGTGCCATAACTTTGCAGCCCATTAATGGTTTGTCACCAAACTACTAAAAGGCACATCTGTGGGATCTTGATTTTCTTCCCTCCAAATTTTAACCCAAAAGACCAAACTATTTTTTTGTAGCAGGGTGGCAAAGATTTCCTATTGTTTTGGGCATAGTTTTGCAAAGTATTTTCGAAAATCACAACACTTTCGCAAATAAAATCATGAAAGTGTCGCATATTCGAAAGTACTTTGCGACACTACTTTTTACAAAATTTTAAAAAACATATTTCTGGAGTGTTTTAGCCCCCAAAAAAGACATGGCTAGCATCCTCAGGTCTCGACTAGGTGAACACAACAAGAATTGTGTTCCTAAAGGGTCCCACATTTAAACGCCAAGCATTTCTCTGACCACCAACTGAAAAGAAATGGCTGATTCATGAAAGTAAAAGGGTAATTTGCGACAGTAAAAACTGCATTTGAGACACTTTTGAATATTTTAACTCTTTCCATAGACTATAAAGGGGGACAGTTTCTTTTGAATAACTTTTGAACCGTGTAATATTTTTTCACAAAATCTTCGAAAGGCATGTTCCCTGAAGGTTTCGGACTGATTGCACAAACCAAGTGACCTGTAGTCATGAGCAAAGAAACCCATAATTTATGCATTTTTCAGTGCTCTGTAGCTATGCAACCGTACTTCCGACTGTAATGAAACTTGGCAGGTCCAGAGATCTATGGTACCAGACTGTGCTTTCCAAATTTCAGGCAAATCCATCAACACGGTTGCAAAGTTATTAAAGGGGAAGTCTCCCATAGTTCCACACCAATGTTTTCCCAACTCCTTATGTGTAACTGTTGTGAGCCTCCTCCAGTTGCCAGCAGTCCTATTGCTGTCCAGATCTAGATTATAAATAAAAATATACAGCCCCCAATAGTTATCAATGTGTCTGTCCTCCATTTTACCATCAATGTTGCTGGAGGATGATGTCATCAGAGCAACAGATAATGGTGCTGCACTAAATGCAGTTCCACCAGTAGACCAAACCCACATTGTTTGGTTCCCCACTTGAGTAATGGAGGAACCCTTTAGGTGTTGTGCACATCCTGAAGTGCAGGTCTAATAGGGATGAGGACCATGTGAGTATGATGCAGCACTGATCTGAGGTGTATACAGTATTCATATAAGGAAGTGCCTGTATGTGTTGTGTTACTGTTTCTGTTAGCAAAAACAGTTTACTCAATAAATGACTCTGGGTACAATAAGAGTTTTAAATGGTATTATGCAGCTGTTGTATTATGGTGTGTGTGTGTGTTAACATTCTGTTTTGATTGACACCAGCAGTGAGAAACAATCTTGCAAATAGGCCCTTTTCCCTTTGTAGCTAGGCAGTCAGTGATTGGATGGCTGCTGTAAGTCAATAAAGAATTCAGCTATGACAAGGAATAGGTTACCAGGAAAGCACAGGCACAAGTACTGGGGGACTCTGGTTCAAATCCTACTAGAGTCCCTTACTCTCTAACCCTTAAGAAGTTCTCCTAACCTCATTAGAAACTGTGATGGTCCCTCAGGTCCATGACTTTAAAAGTGCCCCCATTCCCATTATAAATCATTAGCAGTGATGTGAGAGCTACAGCACTTCACTTTCAAGGTACTAAGGATAAGCTGTGGCAGCCCCTCCCCACTTTGTAATGCCAGCATTTGAAGTAGGATGTCCCTCACAAATCAGATGCTACACCTCAGCTGTTGTAGGTAAAGAAACTAATCAGTCTCTGTTTGTAGTGCTCTGTATTTGCTTAGCTCACTCCTCCCATGTCATATCCATTCTATGACTTGATATTTCCAGTCAGAAACTCAGATTTAAGAACATTTGAAATGTAAAACAATACACTTTATAAAGGAAATGATCTCTCTCTCCACTTTCAGGCTGCTGAAAGTGGATGTGTATAAGTCAGTCTTGTGTGATCCTTTGGTAAACTGTCCAGGCTCATCTTGTAACAAATCTTCTCAAGGGTGTTCACCTGGTTCAATACAGAGTGACTGATTGACCCCTTGATTGATTGATTGGTTGGTTGATTGGTTGATTGACTGATTCAGTCTACTGCTTTCCACAACATGTTACAACTGTCTCACAGAGAGAAATGAGAAGTACACTGGAACCATTTTTGTTTCCTATGAATGAAATACTATTAGATGTATTATTTGCTTTACACATGCAGTATTAAATCTACAAGTACCATTCCCTGTGTGAGTTGCATGACAGAACTGCCTTAAGCCATTGGAAAGTTAAACTAAAATCAGGCTAGACAGCACTGATACCCTTATGTTTTGTTCTGTACTGTTGCTGCAGTGACATCAAGGAATGGGAAGGGCTGTGTTACAAGTGACTCATTTGCATGTAAATGGAGGCTTGCTTGACATTTTACTACCTTATGTCAGAGCCTCAAACTCTAGATATGTGTTGCAACAGAAGAAATGGCTGATCTCTTATTGACATATGTACAGTACTTGATGTAATGTATAATAAATGCATCAGACATATCCCAATCATAATTATACAGGAGTCTTCTCCTTTAAGCTACCAAATATTAGATTTAACCTTAAATGGGGTACTCAACCCTAACTATAGTGGCACTACTGTGTCACTATACTGTTATGGTGGCACAGTAGAGTCACTATAGTTAGGATATAGTAGGCAGTTTAATGTTAAACCTCAAATTTTGCACTTTAATAACTTTGCAACTGCTCAACAGATTTGCATGAAATTTGATATGCACTGTTCTGTGGGGTAGATCTCCTGGTGTACTAAGTTTTGATTTGATTGGATTTGTGGATTTCATGCTGTGCATAGTGAAATAACTGTAAAAGTCTTTTTTTTGCCTGTTTTGTCCTCATCACACTGCAACCACACTGCTTCGAAATTTGGTCTTAAATTTTCAGGGTACAAAGAGCTTGCCCCAAAGAACAAGCCAGCACTGGTTTGGTGAAAAAATATTAATCTGTTCCAAAGTTATTTAATTTTAAAATGTTGGGTTCTGAGCATGCTCAGTTCAGTCTTTTGGATAGCTGCATGGTGTGAAAATGGATTTAGGGCTCACAAAAAGGGATTTTGACAGCTCATGAAAATGGATTCATTAAATCCACCTGCGTGAGAAACAATTCCCTTTTCATGAGCCGCCATCTTGTTTTCATTTTTCCAGCCCAAACAAAACATTATGACTTTACCCAGGGATGTCTTCTGGAGACATCAAAGTATGTATTTTGCTCATGTGGATGTCATTTACAGTTCTTTGATTTTGGCTTGCTTTATTGTGGCCCCAGAATGTTTATTTTTGATTTTTAAAATCCCTTTTCGTGACTTGCTTCTGATCCCTTTTCGCGATGCAAAAAGGGATTTTGACACCAGGGATTTTGATAGAACAAGAAAAGGGTTTGGGTAATCAGACCAGATGGTCCTGTAGGTAATCCCTTTTTGTGATGTGAAAGGGTTTTGACACCTCACGAAAAGGGATTACGTTTTCAAATCTTTTTGTAAGCTGTCAAAATACCTTTTTGCACTGTGAAAAGGGATTACCCACAGGGCCATCTGGTCTGACAACTCAAATCCCTTTTTCTGAGCTGTCAAACTCCTTTTCGTGGAGCCAAATCCTTTTTGTGAGGGTAACAAATCCTTTTGCATCGCAAAGGGGATTTTGTTTAGGGAACCAGATGGCCCTGCCTGAAAATCTCTTTGTGATGTGAAAAGGGATTCTGACATCTTGGCGTAAAGGATTCGGCTCGCGAAAAGGGATTTTGAAAGTTTACTACTTTTTTGTCACGTCACTGCAAAGAAATGGTTAGGACTTTTGGGCTGATATTTTCAGGGTACAAATGGCTTGCCCTAGAGATGTGACTTGTGCTGGTTTGGTGATAAAATTTACATTGCTTCCATACTTATAACATTTTGATGTTTGGAAAGTTCCCATAGGATAACATTGGGGCGAACGTGGTATCTTTCGATGCCTATATCTTGAAAACGGTTTGAGAAATGGATTTTTCACTAAACACAGGTGTACTAAGAAACAATGCAGGTTGCCAGTTTATGATTACAAATGCAGTGGCATTTTTTCAAATGTTCCTACAATTACTGAGATACTGTGCTATTTGCAGCACAAGGGTTACTTGGAATATTTCTAGGCCTGCGCTGCATCTCTACAAATATAGGTAGATGGGAGTGCAAGGCCCAGAGGGCAGTGCACTCCCACATATGGATACCATTATGCCGTAATGGGACTGCAGGGCCCTCCATTACGCAATACTGGGAGGGTAGGGCCCAGAGGGCCCTGCACTCCCATAGGAACATAACAGTTCATTACAGTGTCTCTACACTTATGGATAGATGGGAGAGCAGGGCCCTCAAAAGTGATACAACTGTGGTGTGATGGCAGCAGGATGGGAGCACAGAGACCAAAGAGCCCTGCGCTCCCACAGGGAGAGTAGGGTTAACTAAAATGTCTATGCACTTATGATTACACTCTGGACCCTTTGCTTGGGACCCTGTGCAACCCCAACACACTATAGACTGATGGGAGTGCAGGGCCCAGAGGACACTGCGCTCCCACAAACATATAAAGGTAAGATTACACTTTCTCAAAAAGTAAGGAAATTCTTTGCAAAAAACTTTATTAATGCATCAGTTAGGGTTGAAGCAACAAAAGTAGGTAAATGAGACATTAGGATTTTGAACCCTAATACCCCTACCACCCCATCCTCACCCTCCACACACCAGCAGGTGTCAGAGTGTGTCTTGGTGTCATTGGGCCTATCTCTCACCCCATTCTCCTAAACTGTACCATCTCAGCTACCTTACACATGGAATACGGTGAGAGTTAGGCCTGCCAACCCCAAGGCACACCCCGATGCCTGTTGATGTATGGAGGGTGGGGGTCAGATGGGGTGGTAGGGGTTTGGAGGTGTTAGAGTTTAAAATCCTAATGCCTCTTTTACCTACTTTTGTTACTTCAACACTAACTGATGCATTAACAATGTTTTTTGCAATGAATATATATATATAGGGGCACAGCCACACCCCTATAGTTAGGGTTAAGTAGCATGTTTAATGTTAAACCTCATATTTTTCACTTTAATAACTTTGCAACCAATAAAAGAATTTGCACAAAATTTGGCATGTACTGTCCCATGGGGTAGGTCTCTTGACGTGGTGTGTTTTGCTCTGGTCGGATGTACAGATTCTGAGATCTGGAGAGTGCAAAAACCTTAAAAGTTGCAATTGTTTGCAGTTTTTTTAATTGCCTTGTGCCCAGATAGTGTGGAATTTTGGTGTGATTTTTTTCTATGGTAGAAACAGTTTGGGTAACTGAACTGCCATGTATTTATTTTGTGAAAAAAAATCTGTTGCAAAGTTATTCCATTTTTAAGTTCCCATCATTTTCAATGGGAAGATCACTTTCCAGGATACGGGGAGAAAGTTCGACAAAGGATTTGGCCTCATGAAAAAGGATTCTTTTTCATGAGGGGCCAATCCTTTTTGCCAGAAAAAATCATTTTTCGTGAGCTGCTATCTTGCTTTTTTCCATGAACTAAAATGCATGGAAAGCACATAAAAAATTATTTTACAAATCAAACACCAGAACCTAGGTAAACAAGCCACGTTAGCTAGATTCTTGTGTTTGTTTTTCACAGTTAGGGCCAGAAATACTTTTTCTGGGCACATGAAATCCTGGGTGCCCAGTTTTGCGAGAGGCGTGCTAACCCCATGTTCTCCAAATGAGTACCATGGATTTTTTTGACTTTTGCAGCCACAGCTGAACTTGTGTTGCTGGCTGCAGTGTGAGCTGTGAGCCCCCTTGGCCTGGTGTCTAGTGGTACTCCTCACTCCCCAGTCACTGTCCTACTAAATAAAAGATTTAGTCCCTGTTTTCTAGTGGCACCCCCTCCACCCTATGATTGCTATGTCCCTGTTTTTTTTATTTATATTTATATAATCCAAAACTGGGATGCCTACCCCCGGTGTCAGATGCTCCCTCCAGCCCATTGTTTTATTCACCATAGCTGACATCAGGGGACCCAATCCCAGTTTCATCATTTAGAGGCCCCCAGCAGTGTGGGGCACTGGGGAACCCACTGCCAGTGCCCTGAGATAGTTTATTAATGTTAACTGGTACCTGGAATAGGAAAACCATCCCCCAATGTCTTTTTTTAACCTAAAACAAAGAAAACAGTCCCTCATCATCGCTGCCACTTACACCTTCCCCATCCCAACCCTCCCACTGAGCACCCACCTCCCCACACCCTCCCTTACCCTATACTTACAAGACATTGTCAAATTCCATCATTTTCTCTGGATTGAGACATGTCTGCACTCTTCAAAGCCAATCTGTGAACTAAGGGATAAAAGTATGTGCCGTATAATGTATTTCAATGGTGTTTTGAACATATTATGATGACTTTGCTATTGTTAGGAATTTTTTCACCAAATTTTCAATGTGGCCTTTCTGGGATCCTATCTCATGAACACTGACACTGTCATTTCATTAATCAGGCCCAGAAGGTTATTTTGTGGTCACTGCATGAAATCACCTTTTAGGACCGAATAATGACATTTCACCACCAGTGTTCATGAGGTGGGGTCCCAAAAAGGTTGTGCTGAAAATTTGGAGAAAATATTCTTAAAAATGTTCGAGTTGTGAGCGTGCATTGAAAATTTTCTATGCATCTACATATCTTTGCTAATTTTAAATAATTTGACTCCAAATTTTAAACAGGCATTTTTTCACATCACCTCATGAACAGTACAGCTGTAATTTTTCACATCCTGTCTGAAACATGTCTTCGCACCTGTGGCACAGACTGGCATTTTGGCATGCATTTGAACATTTTCACCTACAGGGTTTATGAGGTGGGGTCATAAGAAGACTGTGTTGAAAATTTGGGGTCAGAATATGAAAAAAATTTCCAAATTATGACCATTCATTGCAATTTTGCTATGCCCACTTATAACTTTGGAAATTTTAAATATTTTGGACCCAGATTTTCAATATAACCTTCTTATTACTCCCACATCATGTATATCGCCCTATTTTATTATTGTCACCTCTCTCTCTGAAATTTTGGAGAGAATTGTTATGGACCAAACTCTTGAATACCTAGAAAGGCATTCTTTGCTTACTGATTGCCAACATGGATTTAAGCTATTGCACAATACTAAGATGACTTCAGTGGGGTTCACAGGTACCATTTAGAGTACCCTTGATAAGTGCCAGACTGTTGTGATGCTGTTTGTGAACCTCCCCAAGGCCTTCAACTTGGTTGAACACCTTTTGATCAATGGTGTTCTTTCTGGATTTTTATTTTCTGATAGCACTATTAATTAGTTTCAGGATTACCTTACTGATAGGTTTCATCGCACTAGAATTGGCATTAGTGTTTCTCTCCTGACTCCCAGTAAGTGTGGTGTACCTCAAGGGTGGATCTTGGGGCCTCTTATTTTCTCATTATATATGAATGCTGCACCATCAGTCTGCTCTCGATCTACTATGGTACTATACACTGACGATGCAGCAATATATAGTGCTAGAGTTAAATAATTTCGGATTTTAGTTTTTCAGGAATATCTAAAAGAGGAAAAAAGTTAGTGTAGTGTACTGTTTTTTTTTCCCTTTTAGATATTTCCTGAAGAAGACCTAAGGTCGAAACATAGATTTTTAACTCTATTTTCTATTTTCAGCGTGCATTTAATATAACCATTTTGTTTTGCTTTTAGACCACATGCTGACACAGCGACTTGTTTTTGTTTTTTTACAATATATAGTGCTGGCTCATCTCCTAATGAGGCTTTAGAAAGGGTTCAACAAGGTTTTGATTTATTTCAGAACTGGCTTTCATCTAACTATATGGTTCTTAATTAAAAAAAAAAATGAACAAGCTTTTTGCAAAAAGGGCTATTTCTCCTGATAATCTCCTTACTGTTTTGGCTCATGATGGGAACACCATTGAACTAGTAGTTAATACTTATAACTATCTGGGGATCACATTTGATTCTGTGCTTTCTTTTGAACCCCATATTATTAACTTTTGAAAGTCTCTTCGTCAGAGATTGGGTTCTCTCTATAGTGCGAAACAATTTCTTACTAAGGATTCTAGATACTTACTTGCACACAGTTTTTTGTTGAAAGCAGTGGATTATGGCCTTGTGATCTACTTTGCTATTTCTGGAAGGCTACTTGATAACCTTTGAGTTACATATTATTCTATCCTTTGCTTTATGTTTGCTGTTCTCTCTTTAACTCATCATTGCCCTCTGCTTTCTGGCTCCCATAGTTTATCACTTGAAAACAGAATGTTCTATAACATTGGTTATCTTATGTACGAGGTTACAAAAGGCCTTATTTTTCCAGCAATTTCAGCCTTGTTTCCTAGATTCTTTAATTCATGTGGTACTAGATCTCAGTTGAAGTTGACCTTTCGACTTCCATTGTTTGTTATGGCTCATGGGCAAAAATCTTTATCTTATAGGGCTTCATTATTTTTTAATACCATTCCCCATGAAATTCATGAAAGTAAAACAATTTGGTCCTTTAAATCTAGGTTAAAGCAATGGTTACTTGAAAAGGATGTTTGTACATGTTTTGCACAATCTTAACATGATATTACCTGCCTGTACTTTTACGTTTTTGTACTTTATTATGTAGTTATTGTATTTTGTTTGTTATGTATCTGTTTTTTGTCTAAACTTGTCATTGGTGAAAAAGGGCAGTTTTGCTCATCCAGCCTACAACTGTATATATATATATATATATATATAAATATTAAATAAAAATAAAAATATCACAGCCATGGATGAGGTCCAGCAAGTCAAACCCAGCTTTTCAATATAAATAATTTACTTTCATGCAGTCCATGGCATGTTCCCTTTATTCAGTGCCAAATAGATTGACAGGTGGGGGTTCTAATTTAGTGCTTCTGTGCCTGGACAGAATGTTAGGTACAGCTGATGATTCTGCTAAGAATATTAGGGAACTGGAGTGGAAATGTCATTGTTCTCTAAGCTGGAGTGGAAATAGATGAGTAGAAATAAATGATTATTTTCACTCCAACTCCCCTGCCCATGAAAATAAATGCATTTATACAATGCACATTACCATTTTTTTCTAAGAAATAAAAACAATACTTTCTCAACAGAACACCAACTAGCTTGATAATTTTTTTATCTCCACAGTATGGTACGCAAACTCATGGAAATGATACTAAAGGAAAGACTGGCTGTACCTGGAGGACAATGGCCTCCAGTATGTGAGGCAGCATGAGTTCATTTCAGGGCAATCCTGTCAAACCAATCTGATACAGTAATATGACTGGGTGACAGGTGAGCTGGATAAGGGTCATTCGGTGGGTGTTCTTTACTTGGACTTCAGCATGGCCTTCGATTTGATGTCTCATGGGTGGCTGGGGGGGAAGCTAACTGGTGTAGGGGTAGGGGAAAAAATTATGAACTGGATTACAAGCTGACTGAGTGGGAGGCTGCAACGGGTGGTGGTGGGGAAGGGAGCTCTCAACTCCAAAGCTAGTGATGAGTGGGGTGCCACAGGGCTCTGTGCTAGGACCAGTATTACAGTATTTGGGCTCTTCATATCAGACATTATGCATGGGGTAGTGAGCAAGGTAAGTCTGTTCACAGATGACACCAAAATGAGAGCAGTGGTGGATGGAGAGGAGGGATGGAAGCAGCTGCATGGGGACCTAAGCAAGCTAGAGGAGTGGTCAGAGAGTTGGCAGCTGGGATTCAATGCAAGGGAGTGTAAGGTTATGCACTTTGGGATAAAGAATCCAAGGAGAGAATACTGGCGGGGTTGGGTTAAGCTGGGGATCACTGAGGAGGAGGAGGACCTAGGGGTAATGGTAAGAGGTACCTGAACAATACTGCCCAGTGCAGGAAAGTGGCTGCAAAAGCAAACAAAATGATGGGGTGCATAGCAAGGGTATTTTCATCCAAGCGAAGAGAGGTGATTTTTCGCTTCCACAGGTCACTGGTAAGGCTGCACTTGAAGTATTATGTGCAGTTTTGGAGGACATACCTAAAGCATGATATCAGGCTACTGGAGGGAGTGCATAGGAGGGCAATGAAGGTGATATGTGGAATGGAGGGGAGAGACTATGAGAGCAGGCTGGGAGATCTGAATATGTACACCCTGCAGGATAAAAGGGACAGTGGGGACATGATAGAGACATTCAAGTATCTGAGGGGAATCGATAAGGATAGGGCAGACATGGTCTTTAAGCTAAGAAGGGGGAGGGACACCAGGGGACACAGGCTAAGAATAGAGGGGGGAAGATTTAGCAGGGAAATGAGGAGACACAATTTCACAGAGAGAGTGGTAGCAAAATGGAACACACTACCAGAATGGGTGGTATCATGTAAATCTGTGAACAGCTTTAAAATGGCATGGGGAAAGGGAGCAGGGGTGAGTGAGGGTGGGGGAGGTGGAGGAGGCAGTGGGATGAAAAAAGGGGAGGGGGTGGGGCAGTTGCAAACTAGAGGTGCTAACTGCACACTCGAGCAGATGTAGATAGACCAGGTGGTCTGATTCTGCTGGCACAGTTGTATGTTTGTATCTATCCATCTATCCATCTATCCATCTATCCATCTATCCATCTATCTATCTATCTATCATCTATCTATCTATATATCTCCTGTAACTCAACTGAGTAGGAACCTTTTCCTTGGGTGTCATATAATCTATACAAAATCTGGATGTTATTGTATAACAGGAACACAACTATCATTATAATAAAATCGTATAAAGGTTGACAGGTAAACAATATTATGCACATCTTGTCATCAAACCCTTGATTAGTAACTAACCAGCTCATAATCAAATGTCTAACAGTGTCTCAGACTGTTGTCAGCTTCTGGAATAGAGCCTCATTCTATGCTAGATGAAACTGAACTTACTATCCAGAAGTAATGGATTTTTTAATTTTTTTATTTAAACATTTGATAGCCGGGAAAGGCACACTGAGTCAAAGGCTCGTTTCCAGGTGTGACCCGGGGGGGGGGGGGAACAAAAGTAAGATACAAAATACAAAGAGTACAATGCAGAACAACAGAATCAAACAAAGTTACAATGAACCAATAGGAGTGATAATTAGGCATGCCAGTACATGAGACATAATACTTCCAGGTATACTTGCACAGGTCACTAAACATTTGCAAAATAAGTAGGGCAAGGGTACAAGTGAGACAGCAGTGAGAGTAACTACAAGGAAGACAATCCAAAAAAAGCACAAAGTTAGTTGATATTATGGGTGCAGGTGGGGGTGGGCAGCTGGCACAGCAGAGATTTGACAGCAGTGTGGGGAGGAGAATTTCACAGGAGAGGTGTCTGAGAGAGGGGAGTCAAAAGGTGTAGGCAGATTTTCCTACATTAGAGGATGGTATGGGAAGGGAGAAGGAGTGAGAGTCTCTGGAGTGGAGGGAGTATGTAGAAGAGGGAGTGGGGGTGAGGTGGGAAGTGAGGTAGGAGGGAAGAAGGTTGAACCAGTACTTGGAGATAAAAGATACTGAATGAATGAATGAGACAGTGAGAAAAGTGAGAGAGATCCAGGGACCAGAGAAGAGAACAGTGGTGGGTTCTAAAGGGAGAGTTAGTGGCAAAGTGACAGAAGGCATATAAGAGGGAGTCCAGTCTGGCAAGTGAGGAGGATGGTGCAGTACAGTAGATTATGTCAGCATAATCAAAGATAGGTAGAATCATTTTGGTTAGAAGTACACATCATACAGGGAGGGGCAGAGAGTCTGTTACAATAAAGGGTACTGAGCTTCAACTGAAGTTTAGAAGATATGTGGCCTACAAGAGTAGAGAAATTTAGCAGTGGGTCCAGCTAGATGCCTATATATTTATAGGAGGATAATTCACACAGTGGGGTACCATCCATGGAAGTGATGGGCAGAGTGGGGAGAGCTTTGGCTAGTCATTGAGAGGTTCTGAAGGTCATAGAGACAGTTTTGGATGTGTTTAATTTGAGTTTATTTAGCCTGGAACCAGGACTGGACTGAGTGGACATCCTGTTGAAGAGCAGAGTGGATTGAAACGGAGTCAGGGCCAGAGGTGAATAAGATGGTGTTGTCTGCATACATATGGATGTGGGAGTTTGTGCAGACAGACAAGATGTTGTTTATGAAGATGAAGAATAAAATGGGTCCACGTATAGAGCCTTGGGGTATGCCACCTGTGATAGGGAGGGAGTGGGAGGAGGAATTTGCAATCTTGACTGATTGACTTCTGTTTGAGTGGTACTAGTTAAACCATTGTATGGCAGGAGGAGCAAGTCATGCATCTTCGAGTAAGTTTAGGAACAGTGGATGGGAAACAGAGTCAAAGGCCTTAGCCAGGTCAATGAAGACTGCAGCTGTGAGGAGACCTTTGTCAATAGCAGATTGGATGTGCCCAGTTACATGGAGAAATGAGGAAGTGGTGGAGTGGTGTTTCCTGAAACTGGATTGGTAGGGGGAGAGGAAATTTGTGGAGGTGATGAAATCAGTCAGTCCAGAGCGAACTAGGCATTACTGCAGTTTCGACTAGGCTGGGAGGAGGGAAATAGGGCAATAGTTACTGGGTATTGAGGAGTCACCACCCTTGTGGAGAAGAGTGACACTGGTTGATTTCCAGACTTTGGGAACTGTGCTGGTGGTGAAAGACAAATTTAGTAGGGAGGTGAGGAGGAAAGTAATGGCTGGGGCAGATAGGTGCAATAGGCTGAAGTGTACGCCATCAGGGCTAGATTTAGCTGGGTTGAGGGATAGCAGTGCAAGCAGCACCTCATTAGGAGAAACAGGCATGAGTAGGAATCTGTGGTTGGGTACATTATGGGGGGTGTTGATGGTTCGGGGATGGCACAAGTAGTGAAGAAGGTGTTGAGGGTATCTGCCACTTGGACAGGATTGGTTATGGAAAGGCCATTGTGCTTGAGGCTGAGTGAGCAGGATTGAGGTGGAGGGTCAATGATGGAGTGGACTACACCCCAAAGAGAGATGGGTGGTGCGCAGTGCTGAGAAGGTTCTTGACATAGTCAGCCTTGGTGTGACTAATGGCCTTGGTGCATGCATTTCTTGTGGTGTTGTAGGCTTGTCTAGAGTTTGGGATTAGGGAGGCTTTGAAAGCTATAATCTGTCCTCATATGTCTCCTGATGCAGTCCCTGCACCATTTTGGTTGCCCTTCTCTGGACTGTCTCAATTCGATTAATGTCCTTGTAAAGATGTGGCCTCCAGTACTGCACACAGTATTCCAGATGGGGCCTAACCTATGTCTTGTAAAGAGGGATTGTTACCTCCTTCTTATGACTTGTGATACCCCTACTAATACACCCTAACATCCCCCTAGCCTTACCTACTGCTTTAGAGGTCTGCTTGGATGATTTCAGGTCATCGGTGATGATGATGCCCAAGTCTCTTTCTTCCTTTGTGACTGCCAGCAACTCCCCTCCCAGCCTATAGATGACTTCAGGGTTTCTCTTCCCTATGTGCATGATCTTGCACTTCTTTGCATTAATCCCAGTTGCCACTCTTCTGACCATTTTGCTAGTTTATCCAGATCTCTTCTCATTCTGCCCAACACATCTGGATCATCTACTCTGTTGCAGATCTTGGTGTCATCTGCAAACAGACAAGCCTTACCCTCTAGTCCATCTGCAATGTCACAAATGAAGATATTGAAGAGGACTGGCCCCAGGACTGATCCCTGAGGTACCCCACTTGTGACTTGCATCTCTTCTGACTGTATACCATTTACCACCACTCTCTGTTTTCTTCCCGACAACCAGTTTGCCACCCAGTTGACCAACTTGACCCACCCAGTCTACCCAGCTTATTTATCAATCTTCTATGTGGAACAGTGTCAAGGCTTTGCTGAAGTCAAGGTAAGCAACATCAACTGCTCCCCTTGGTCTACCACTCTGGTTACCCAGTCAAAGAAATCTATGAGATTAGTTTGACAGGACCTTCCTTTTGTAAACCCATGCTGTTTTGGATCCTGTGCCCCTATGGATTCCAGGTGTTGCACTATCCTTTCCTTAAGGAGTGCCTACATAATCTTGCCCACTACTGAGGTAAGACTGACTGGTCTGTAGTTCCCTGCTTCCTCCCTGCTACCACTCTTGTGGAGTGGGATCACATGAGCCCTTCTCCAGTCTTTTGGGACCTCTCCTGTGCTCAGAGACTCGCTAAACAGCTCTGCTAATGGCTCTGCTAGTTCCACCCTTAGCTCCTTAAGTACCCTGGGATGTATGCCATCAGGTCCCATTACCTTGTCCACCCTGAGCTTAGTGAGCTCTTGTAGGACCGTTTCTTTTGTGAAGGGAGTAGTGCTCACCTCCCTCCCCCTATGTCCATGGTGTTGAGCTGTGGGCCCTGCCCTACCTTCTCTTCAGTAAATACTGAGCAAAGTATCTATTTAGGATAGATGCTTTTACAGGGTCCTCCTCCTCCTCACATGCCCCCTTTTCTCCTTTGAGCTTAGCAATACCCCCTCTGGACTTTCTTCTTTCACTAATGTATCTATAGAAAGTCTTGTCACCTTCTTTAACTGTTCATGTTAGTGTTTCCTCAGTTTGGGACTTTGCCTGCCTTACTGCCTTCACTGCTTCCCTTAGGGCAGTTTGGTATGCCTCCCTATCTTCATCCCACTGTGTTCCCTTATATTTCCCAAAGGCCAGCCTTTTGGCTCTGACCTTTTCTGCTACTGTATTTGAGAACCAAAGTGGTTTCCTTCTTCTTTTGCATTTCCTTTTCTGTCTGACACAATGGGATGTTGCTTTAAGTATTGCATCCTTAATGCTTGCCCACTTTGCCTGTACCCCCTCACTTGTGTTTGTTTTTGCCAGGGTTAGCTTAACTCTGTTGGCCATCTTATCAAAGTCAGCTCCTCTGAAGTCCCATATTTTTGCCTTGGAATGGGATGATTTAGATGTAGTGGCCAAATTAAACCATACCATGTGATGGTCACTGGCCCCCAGGTGACCTTCTACCTGGAGATCTGTGATGCTTTCTCTGTTAGTCAGCACTAGATCTAGGATAGCCCTGTCTCTTGTGGGCTGTTGTACCAGTTGTTTGAGGCCCTCCTCCTGCAGGGAATCCACCATGTGTCTAGTTCTGGCAGATGTTCCTGCTGCTATTGATCAATCTGTATCCGGCATGTTGAAGTCTCCCATTATCAGAACCTCCCCTTTAGCTGTCATGTTTTGGACATCTTCTAACAGTAATGTGTCTATGTCCTCCCCCTGATCTGGAGACCTGTACACAATCCCAGCTCGTATGGCTGTCCCATTTCCTGTTTCCAGGGTGCCCTACAGTTCTTCTGGCTCCTTATGTGTATTCTGAATTTCTGTAGCTTTGATATTTTCACTGGCATAAAGGGCCACTCGACCCCCTTTTTTTGCACCACGGTCTCTTCTGAACAGTACATAGCCACGTACTGAAGTCTCCCAAATGTAGTTACTGGTAAACCATGTCTCACTAATTGCTACTATGTCCAGTTTAGCCTCTGTCATTATTGCCTGCAGGTCTGGGATCTTATTTCCCAGGCTGTGAGCATTTGTGTACATGATTTTCCATTGGCCAGATTTTGGTGTTTCAGTTGTTGGGTGAGGTTTGGCATTCCCCCTGTGCATTGTATTGGGAGACGGACCTTTTTTCTTACCTGGTGATGCAAATGAACTGCAAACATGCTGAATCCCTGTTTGACCACTAGCTGAAGGGGGAAGGGTGTTCTTCCCATTCGACATATGGGGTGCTGCACCCCTCTCCCCATTTGCTAGTTTAAATAATCTGCAAAGACATCAAACTTCTGCCCCAATGCACTGACTCCCTCCTTAGTCAGATGCAGTCCATCAGATTTAAAGAACTTTCACTCCCAGAGCTGTTGCCAGTTCCCTACAAATCTGTGTCCTTTTTCCTGGCACCAGCCCTTGAGCCACATGTTTAGCTCCCCTATCTCCCCTTCTCTAACCTTCCGTCCATCTGCCCCCCTCTGCCAGACTGGTAGGATCTCAAAGAAGGAGATGCCAGATGAAATGGATGATAGTTTGTCACCCAGCCTGGTCAGGTGTTCCTTGGTCTCTGCAACTGACTGGCTGGCGAGATCATTAGTCCCTATGTGTACCAGGACATCAATTTTTTCTCCTGCTTTGTGAACAATTTTAGCAATGTGGTCAGTGCCTTCCATGCTGATGTACCTGGGAGACATCTGACCATTACCCCTGGCTAGAGATGGGTATCAATTCATCGAATCATGGAGTCTCCTATGATCAGAAGTTTTTTTGATTTTCTTTTTGCTTCTTTTGTTTTGGTTCCTGATTTGGGTGAGTTTTGTTGTGCTAGCTCCTGTGCTGCAGTGTCCTGCTGTGCAGTGTCCTCTGCCCCTTTGTTTGATTTCAGAGATAGAGGCAGATACCCATTTGTAGTGTTTATATGTTTTTTGGAGGCAATATGTTGGAGAGCACAGAGTGATGGGGCACCCGATTTGCCCCTTCTAACCACCTGCCAACCTCCTGGACCAACTTACCCTCTGTGGTTGAGGTTCTTCTGTTGGATGTTGGGGAAATGGCTGGTGGTTCACATAATGTATTTCCTCTTGAATATGAAATTTGAGGTGCACAATCTCTGCTCATGCTGTCCGGAGCTAAGCCCTAAGATTTCCAATGGCCAAGCATGTAGAACAGTGTCCTAAATCCTGTAAGACTGTCCTTCTGAAAAGTGTTCCTCAGTGCCTGCAGTTAATGATATCCATTCCAGATAAGTTGCTGGGCTTCTAACCTGATGAGAGTAATTAGAAGGAAGAAAATGCAAGTAATTGTTTGATTTTGTGCTTTGTTTTCATATAACTTGTTATAACAAGTTAAATTACTAGTGCCCCTGTAAATGAGCTCACCTTGTGGATGCCCCAGTGATGTGCCCCTTCCTGCTTTGCCACAGGAAATGTCACAACTGTGGTACCCTATAAAAGGAGTGTAGTGTGGGGTGGTTGGGGATGGGGGTGGGTGGCTGGACCCTTCCCTGTCGAAAAAGAACAACCATAGATGAAAGAACGAGGAGGTAAGAGCAGAAATAATCAGTCAACAACAAATGCAGTAACCCTGAAAGCTTATCCTAATGTTAGATAAAACTGTAAAACCTGTAAAGCACCACCTGTAATAATTTCAGGGAAGATATACCCTGTAAGAAACACTTTGCTACAGAGAAAAATAAAGCAGTAACAGAAGCTATACCTTGCAAAAGACAATTTGAATCAGAAGATTACAGCAGTAATTTGTTAACACACACCTGTAGACGCACCTTGTAATAATGCAGAAGAAGGTACACCAGCAAAAACAATTTGAATCAGAGAAAAATAAAGCAATGAAATGTTAACAACAAACAGTAGCAATCCCTGTGAGTACAAAATAAAAACAACAACACACAGTAAATCTGCTTAGCCAGAAGAAGTCTTAATCCTTTTCCCTTGCTCTGGTAAGGTTCTCTGCTCTGTCCTTTCAAGCAAACTTAGAAGGAAAGTGCTCAGGTGAAGCTAGGTGCTTTGGCTAGCAAACCAAGCCCTACACCAAGACACAGTAAAGAGCTGCCTGGAGTTTAACTTTTGGGGATGCTTCCAGTTAGACAGCAGCTCCAGTCATTGAAAAATCACACAGAGCAGCAAGCCAAGTTTCAGCTGTGGTGAGAAGCAGCTCCAAACTAGGCAGCTGCTGCAAGTCCTACACTGAGCATTGTGCTCTTACTAGGAGCTCTAGAGCTCGAGCTCAGGACAGATTGGGTCTAGGGGTTGAGCCAAAAGGTACTTAGGGTACTTGACTTTAGCTCAGAAATTATTTTTGTTTTTTATCAGAAAAATTGGGTAAGCTGGCTTAGCAAGCCATAACATAAAATTTCAGGAATAAAAGTAAAAACTTTGACCAATAGCTCACAGGGCTAGCAGATTAATTTATAACATTATTTTAAGTAAAATTTGACCACTTGCTCACAGGGGTAGCAGAATTAATTTAAACATTAGTTAGAATATTTCCCACTTGGGCCAGCCCGTCTGAAAAGCACAGATATGTCCCAAAAGCTTGACGAGTTAAAAGAAGCCTTCACTCGGTGAAGGTGACAAATTCAAAAATTGAAGAAACTGTCTGTGTGCAGAGTCTGATTGGCGATAATTTTGAGGGCATACCTTGAAACAGCTGGTTGTTAGGCAGGGAGCAGCTCCTGCAGCTATGGCTGTTGGTGGTGAGTGCTGAAGGGATCAGGGCTCACGCTTGAAATAGCTGTTCATCGGGTGGGAGCAACACCTGCAGCTACAGCTGCAAGTGGTGAGTGCCCAAGGATTCAGGGCTTGGGCTTGAAATGGTTGGTTGTTGGGTGAGGAGCAGCTCCTGCAGCTATGGCTGTGGGTTGTGAGTCCCCAAGAGATCAGGGATCAGGCTTGAAACAGCTGGTCATTGGGTGGGGAGCAACTCCTGTAGCTAAGGCTGCGGGTGGCAAAATGAGCTTTGGCTACCGGAACTAGTGCAATGGACTGAAGCCTTTCTGTTCTGCAATACATCCCCAGAGAACAATAGCAAGGGCTGTAAGAAATAATCAGTATGTGTCATACTGTTTCATCAATTTACACACAGTGCAGCTCAAGTAGCTAATTTATAACAAGGGTTTATAATCTAACTCTTCAATGAGTCACACTGGAGATGTAGGACAGGATTTTCAAAGCCCTCAGCGGACCTTGCATCATGATTCTGCCACATTTCTACTATCTGTATTTGAAACCTAGACCACTTGAAACATAATCTAATTTGTGAGTGTATTTGCCACAAACTGCACACAGAAAAGAATGTATGTACCAAATAAATGCACATGCCTTTTTGTGCTGTAGATTGAGACGAACTGTTGCTACTGCTATAACCTTATCTGTTACTCCAATATAAAACCTGCCTGCTGCTGTCTTAAATGTCTACTTATCAGTACTGGTTTAAATGAATTAACACCTTTCAGCATTTTATTGTCTGGTTTATCTGCCTCCATTACACACTGTCTGTAACTCTTTTATCTGTACCTGATTAGGCTCCACTTGAGCTGGTATTGTGCTTGTTTTGTGTAAAATGTATCATAATCCAGTACTGACATGGAATCTTTGGAAAAGAGCACTTGTGCTCAAAGGTGTTATCTGAACTATTAATAAATAAATAAATGAAATGTGTAAAAATGTTTGAGAAAAGTATCCAAACATTTTGTTGCATTTTACATGATGCAAGCTGTGTCTGTAATGAGGAACTGTGCCTGTGTCATAACTTTTGAAATTTCTGCCCATGGTGTTGAGTATAAATCTAATGGGTTTATCTTTGGAGGAGAGCTTTGGCTACAAAAATGGAGGACAGACTAAACCCAACCAAATTAATATAACTTAAATGATTCTATTTAATAGTCACAAACCACCTAGTATCAACTTCTGCCAACATGGCATATCCCTAGGCCACGTCTTTAGGGCTTGTGGTGGTCCTGAAATTATATACATTGTGTTATAATGCAGCTAGGTCAGGCAGCAAGGTCAGCTCCCAGGGTGGGGGCTGACCAAACAAGCAGACACGAAAGACCATCAGGCCAATTCTGCTGGCATTTTAGTATGTTAGTATAATAAAATATCAACAAAATTATAATATCGTAACTTGGTAACACTTTAAGTTTCATTAACTACACTATAACTGCATTGCAATTGCAATGCAGTTACATGCAACAAATGTGTAACTACAGTGTGATTAGCCCTGTTTCATGTAATTAATGATTTCTTACCCCACAGTTACACAGAAACTGACACTTAAAGTGTGACCCATACCTCGCTAAATCAGCTCCCCAAAACAAAATTCACATTAATCAAAAGCAATAGATTCACGTGTAATCTAACATTTACTGATATACTTTGTTGATGTATGTAACTGCACCATCATGACAATACGAACTATATGTTAAACTGTTAATACATAGTCTCCTTGTGGTTATGAATATCTAACCACCAAATAACAGAATTGTACCGCATGGGCTCTTAGTTTTCACTTTATTTTATGTTATTTTTATTATGTCTCTAATAAAATTAGGTTATCTCCATGAAGCTTATCCAAAATAAAATGCTTTTCAAATGCCACAGAACTGCATATCAGCATATTCTCCAATATCAAAAAAGAAGAATTTACTTAGATTATAATGTCTATTGTATGCAGGAATGATTTTTGTTCAAGTAGGGGATATACCATCTTCACCTGTAATGACGAGTAAATTATGATAAAAGCCTGTCCTGTTCATTCAAGGTTCTAAGTAATGGATTTTAGACAAATATCATATATGTACTATAGCTCTCCTAGAAAACTAGGCGAACCTACTCTGAGTCCTACCTTAATTCATACTGGAGCATACTGTCAGATATGTTTTCCTGTATTGTAATGGAGTGCTCCTATATAAGGAAAATACATAATACTGAAATAGTCATGTATCATACCATAATAGCATATTTATGTGTAAAGAAAATATGACAGGTGTCATGTGTATGAAAATTACTACAGGCAAGCCTAATAGGAAACCAACCTGTATGTTAAACAGTTTACCCATGTCTCAAAAACTTAAAACCCAAAAAGTTAAAAAATTATACTAAGTATGTTACCTTTCAGTTTACAATTAACCATTTGTTATTGCGTACTGGTTATACAAGACTAGGTCTGTCTCCACTCATTTAGGCACTAAGCATTTTTTGATCGTGTCCAGCTGCACAGCTGATTTCTATGCCAATTTATTTGTCATCTGTTCTATGCAACAATCTTGCTTTCCTGTTTGTTCTGCACTCTACTGTTACACTTTATTGTCATTGTCCTGAATCATCTGACTTTCTGTAATCTTTGTAACTGTGTTCTTCCCTTCCCCCTTCCCTGGGTTGCACCTGGAAATGAGCCTCAGCTTGGTGTGTCTCTCCCGGTAACTAGAGATGCAGCGAATTTTAAATCCAGCTGGCGAAGTGGTGGCAGTGACCACTGCGTTGGCAGAAGCTTACAATGTGAAGTGAAACCACAAAGTGGTCACTCCGCGTTCTCATTATTACTTTGTGTTGTCATTATGCCTTAATGCAAAGTAAGGCAAAGTGACAAGTAAATAGGCAGCCCCCCACACATCACATGGCTTACAGTACTGTAAGTCACATGCTTTAGCCAGGCAGGAAGGAAGTGAGTCAGAGAAGCGGTTTCACTTTCTCCTTTGCAGTTGTAGAGGGAGAAAGCTTTTTGGAGAGGAGAGCAGTTTGTGTGTCAGAAAGTGCTTTATTGCTTTTGGCTGGAAAAAAACAGCTTTTTTTAAAAGCTACATCTTTATTTAGTTTTTGTATTGTGTTTGTGATTGTTTTTTTTGGGTCTGAATTTTTTCCCCTAAGCTTTGTTTTGTTTTTTGTGTGTGTGTGAGAGTGAGTGTGGTTGCTGGGTGAAGGTTAGGCATTGACTCTGGGCTCATTTATAGCCGGGGTCATGGACTTGTGTGGGATGGACCCTGGAGAAGGAGAGTCTCTGGCCAATGGGCACGGGCAGAGGAGGGGAGTGAGCACATGTGAAGACGGTCGTGTGTTGCTGGACCACTGCTGACTCTTGGGTGTTGCTTCCCCCATGAAAGCAGCAACAGCAGCAGCACCACCAGTGCCACCAGTGGCTGCTGCACATCCACCTACTCTGCCACTACCACCACCACCGGTAGCAGCTGTAGGGGCTCCAGCAGCACCCCCTCCACCACCTCCAGAGCCACAGAAGGTGCCCCAGGAAAATGTAGGTGGTGCTAGGACTGTATCTAGTCCCCCCACCGCTCCCCAGAGTGGGTGTTGTTTAACTGTGTTGGAGGAGACAGCATAGTCATGGTGTGCCATCTGTGTGGTGTGCTGGTGCGCTGTTGCCCCTGGGGAACACATTTGTGGACCGGTGGCCGGTGGACCCACATGTTGAACCACCACAAGGTGGAGTGTCAGGCTGCCATGGAAGGGGCCAGGTGTCCACCTGCTGGCCCTTCTGTGGCAGTGGCCGAGGGTGCTGCTGGGGTTGAAGTTGTGTCTCGCTGCCACAGTAGGAAGAGGGCAACTGCAGCAGCTGCTCCACCACCACCATCACCACCACAGCCACCAGCACCACCCTCTCCACCACCACCACTACCTGGGTTTCCACCCAGTGCAGTGGACCCCGCCACAGTGCCTGCAGCACAGGCTGACCTTGCTCTGGTGTGGGTGGCCCTAGAGGAGAACAATGAGAAGTTAGGTGCTGTGCAGCAGAAGGTAGATACAATCCATCAACAGCAGCTGCAAATAGTCACAATGCTGCATCTGCTGCTGGAACACCACGACATCCCACATTAAGGGATTGTTTTCTGGAACCCCACTACTGTGCTGTACTGTTTTTGTGTGCTTTTTTGTTGTTGTTTAATAATACGCATTTTCCCTCCTTTAGTTGCACTGCCTCAGTAATGTTTACTTTTTGTTTTGGAGTGCTTGTGGACAAGCTGTTGTGAGCAGTGCAAGTATGATGTATAAAATTGCATATGTGCAGTCAGTGTTGTTTCCTGTGCACGTGTGTGTGTGTGACATCAGACATTGTGCAGCGTGTTGGAAACATATATTGCTGTTGCTGATTTGTTGCAGACAGTGTTTATGCTATAAAGAATAGCGAGCAGGATATGGTATATTTTATTGTCACCATCATCATCAGTGGACTAAGTGATACGATACTTTTTCAGAGGTGTCTGGCCAGAGTGCACCTTAGTCACATTATATACTATACTGCACACATAACTTTTAGGAGATCATGTGTTTTTTCTGCTATGATCTCCGCAAAGTCATGTGTGCACTGTGAGTGACTGAAGTGCACAGTGACCAGATACCTCTGAAAAAATATCATATCACTTAGTCCGCTGGCTCTGATGGTACCAATAAAATATACATCAGGTATTCTTTGTTATCTTTATTCTTGATAATGCAACAAGTCTTAGCATATATATGTTTGCATGAAGCTGTACAATGTATGCACACACCGGAAAGAACAGAGACGGCACACATACAGTTTAGCACAACATACTCGCATTGCTCAGAGTTCATGCTGTTTGCGAAACACTTAAAATCTGATTCATGAGTCCCGACACAAAGTAAACATTACTGAGGCTCTATTACTATTTTGCTTGTGAAATAAACATGAAAGAGATTCACCAAGTTACAGCATTGCACCTGATATATGGGCGCCTTACTTCTCAGGAAATCTTTCTTGCTCCACATAGTGCAATACATTTCTGTGAAAACCGCCAGTAATTTCATTACAGTGTGTCACATCGCGGAGGAATTCCTGTTCATAAAAGCTACCCAAATTCTGCCTCCCTTTCTCAGCAACATTAGGACGTGATGCCAGAGAGAGCACAGGTGCGTGCTCCATTATAGTGAATGTCCAATTGTCTGGCAGCTTTCCGAATGTTTCTTTATGTTATAATGGTCAGTTTGTGGTGAAATATTTGGGCATGTTTCCAATAAGAAGAGCCTTGTTAGTGGAAACGTCCCCACATTTCACCACGAAGTGAACCTTATAACATAAGAAACATTCAGACAGCTGCCGGACATTCACTATAGTGGAGCATGCACCTGCTCTCCCCCTGCCATCACATCCTAACGTTGTTGAGAAAGTGGGGAAGAATGTGGGCGGCTTTTCTGAATGGGAATTCTTCCATGACGTGACACACTGTAATGAAATTACAGACAGTTTTCACAGAAATGTATTGCACTATGTGGATCAAGAAAGATTCCCCTGGAAATAAGGCGCCTGCATATTAGGTTATGTGCAACACCATAACTATGTAATGTGGTGAATCTCTGTAAAGCAGCAGCACAACAATCTGTTGAGAACTTTGACCTATATTTTTTAATGCTATGTTACAACTTCCTTTACTTATATCCTGACTGGAATGATACGAGAATTTCCAGTACAGTAGTTGAATCTGCTGTACTACCTTTTTTCATGTGTGAAATAATGAAAGGAGCATTCGTGTTAAATTGGTGCTGACCAGGTCTTTGTCATTGTTTTCCTCTGCTTTAATCCATCTACATCAGTTAGTTGTTATATATCACTTAAACACAGAAACATAGAAACATAGAATTTGACGGCAGATAAGGACCGCTTGGCCCACCCAGTCTGCCCATTTCCCTACCTACTGGATAAGCTGCAGATCCTAGTTAACCAGCAGCCTACTTCTTCCTACCCCCACCCCCCAGAACTGCCTTATGACTATCCCATGCATGCTTGAATTCCACCACTGATTTTGACTCCACAACCTCCTCCGGAAGGCTGTTCCACGATCCACAACCTCTCTGTGAAAAAATACTTCCTAAATTACCCTCTGAGCTGCCCCCATCTTCAAATTGCAGCCTCTTGTTCTTGCAAAATTCTTTTTTTGAAAGATGCTACCCTCTTGACTTTGTTGCTTCCTTGAGGTACTTGAAAGTTTCTATCATGTCCCCCCTCCCTTCTTTCCTCGAGGCTATACATATTAAGCTCCTTCAGTCTCTCTTCTTAGTCTTCTGGTGCAGACCCTGCACCATTTTAGTTGCCCTCCTCTGGACAGCTTCCATCTTGTCTATGTCTTTGCGGAGACTGGGTCTCCAGAACTGCACACAGTACTCCAGATGGGGTCTCACCAGCCGTCTGTACAGAGGGATAATAACTTCCTGTTTTCTACTGGTGATGCCTCTCCCTATGCAACCCAGTATCCCCCCAGCCCTCCTTGCTGCCCTCTCACATTGCTTGCCCGTCTTTAGGTCATCTGATATGACTACCCCAGGTCCCTTTCCATTTTTGTTGTTGTTAGTATCTCACCCCCCATTGTGTACTCTTCCCTGGTTTTTGTTTCCCAGGTGCATTACTGCACTTCTTAGCATTGAATCTAAGCTGCCTACATTTGACCATTCCTCTAACCTTGCCAAGTCCCTTCTCATCCTTTCCACCCCACCCTGTGCATCAACTCTGTTGCAGATCTTAGTGTCATCTGCAAAGAGACATACTTTTCCTTCCAGTCCTTCTGCAATGTCGCTTATAAAGACATTGAAGAGGACCGATCCTCATACTGAACCCTGCGGTACCCCACTAGTAACCCTCCTTTCTTCTGAGTGGACTCCATTTACTATTACTCTCTGTGTCCTATTCTCCAGCCAATTCTTTACCCAGGCTGTCATCTTGGGACCCACTCCCAGGCTGGCTAACTGTATATTAATCTTTTGTGGGACTGTGTCAAATGCCTTGTAAAGTCTAGGTAGGCCATGTCCACAGCCCCTCCTGATCTACTACTTTGGTCACCCAGTCAAAGAAATCTATCAGATTCTGCCTGGCATGACCTTCCGCCAGAATCCATGCTGCCTAGGGTCCTGTGCCCTCTGGCCTCTAGATACTCGACAATTCTTTCCTTTAGAAGTGATTCCATCATTTTCCCTATCACTGAGGTTAAACTAACAGGTCTATAGTTTCCTGCTTCTGCCTTGCTCCCACTTTTGTGAAGGGAATCACATCTGCCCTCCTCCAGTCCTCGAGTACCACCCCATCCTCCCATGATTTGTTAAAAAGGTAGTCAGTGGTGTCACTAGTTCTACCCTTAGTTCTTTTAGAATTCAGGGATGAATTCCATCAGGCTTCCATTGCTTTTGTCCACCTTCAGTTTTAAGAGTTCTTTCAGAACCCTTTTCTGTAAATGGGCAGTATCAACTTCTGTATCCAGAGTGTTACTCTGTTTGTTTTATGTACCTCCCTCTTCCTTTGTAAATACTGGAGCAAAAATATTTGTTTAGTATCTCTGCTTTTTCACAGTCTCCCTCTGCCCACCCTCCCATCCCTTTATTAAGCCTCACTATCCCTCCCTTGGTCTTCCTTCGCCTCCTGATGTACCTATAAAGGTTTATCCCCTTCTTAACTGAGTTGGCTATCTTTTCCTCGGTTTGGGCCTTTGCTGTTCTGACTGCCTTCCCAGCCTCCTTTGCTTTAACTGATACGTTTCTCTGTCCTGCTCCTTCTGTATTCCTTGTACTTCCTGAATGCTTTCTTTCTCTCTTGAACCTTCACTGCCACTTCCTTGAGAACCATGGTGGTTTCTTACATCGCTTGTTTTGTTTATTTGCTTCACACAAAGGCTCGATACCTCTGTGATGGCAGTTTTTATTATTCCCTCGCTGTTCTTCCACCCTCCTTCCTGCTCATTTGCTAGTGCTCCTTAGGCACTCACCCTATTTTGGCAAAGTCAACCTCCTAAATTCAGTACTTTTGTCTTTTGTATGGCTTGACTCTATTGCTGTGTTTATTGTGAACCATACTGTTCGATGGTCGCTAGTTCCCAGATGGCTACTCACTTCTACATCTGTAATCCTCCTCACCATCTCCATTTGAGAGAATCAAGTCTAATATTGCTCCCTCCGCAGTGGGCTCCAGTACTAGTTGTCTCAAGGCATGCCCCTGTAGGGCATCTAGAATAACTGCACTCTTCAAGTGGCAGCTGCTACTGCACTCCAGTTAACATTTGGCATATTCAGATCACCCATCAGCCAATATCTCCCCTTTTCTGCCATTCTAAGTATACTTTCATCATTTCCCTGTCCATTTCCTCCCCCTGAGAAGGGGGTTCGTTCAACCCTGTGCGTATTGTGGTGCCATTGCCTGTCTCTCAAATCTTACCCACAGTGCTTCTTCTTCTCCTCCCTGAACACCTTTTGTTCTGTTGCTTTTATTCCTTCCTTTATGTAAAGACCTACTCCTCCTCTTTCTTTACCCTCCCTGTCCCTCCTGTAGACAGTGTATCCTGGTATGTTATGTCCCAGTCATGGTTTTGTGTGTACCATGTTTCTGTGACTGCCACGATATCCAGATGTTCTTCCTCCATCAAGGCCACTAATTCAGGAAGCTTGTTACCCAGACTACGGGCATTAGTACTCATTGCTCTCCATTTTTGATGGCTTTACCTTCCAGTGCAGCATCCCCCACTGACCGTTCTACCTCTGTCTTTTTCTCATTTAGTACCCTGTTTTGTAGGGAGAGGCTGGGATTTTCCTGCTGCTTGTCAGTGCCTCCCCCTTTGACTAGTTTAAAAGCTTGCCAATGAAGCATTTAAACCGATTGCTCAAAAGACTTGTTCCCTTCCTGGACAGATGCAGACCATCCTGCCAGTATAGGCTGGTGTCCCTCCAGGTGGAACCCGAGTCCCCAATGAAGCCAAATCCCTGTGCTCTGCACCATTTTTTCAACCATTCGTTAAACTGCATGGTGCCAATTACCCTCGCCTCCCCCATGCTTTTGACATGACTTCTGTTTTTGGCTTGGCTTTTGACATGGCTTTTGACTTCTGTTGTAAATTAACAGTTATACAGCAGAGTGTTTTATGACCCCACAGAACAATATTTATTGAAAAGCAGTTGCATATAAATACAATCTTGGTCAGATCAGTATTGAAAGGTGTGCTAATTTTTTTTTTCATACATGAAAAAAGTAGTCAACTAGATAAAGCAGACAGAAATTGTGAAAAGAAGTGTATCATTCAGGTCATGACTCGAGGTAACTAGTGCCTGTGGCAATGTAAAGTAGCATAAAAAAGTACAGTTCAAAATTGTCACTACATTCTTGCAATGCTGCTTTAATTGATAATGTCAGTATGACATCATGAGCTCACAATCACACAACACACAAAATGCAGAAAATTGGCAAGTGGTAACAAAGTGAAATGGGAGTGTTTCAGCACATACAAAGTCCCCCAGAATTAATGGCACACTCAATTATGAGCGCGGTGGTGGCACAGTGTCCCCAGATTTTTTCTGTGTGCCCAAAATACATCTGCCTTGTGTGAAGAAAATTGACAAGTGATAACAAAGTGAAATGGAAGTGTTTCAGCACATACAAAAGTCCCCCAGAATTAATGGTTCAATCAGTTATCCGCGCAATGGTGGCACAGAGTCCCCAGATTTTTTTCTGCATGCACACAATGCATCCTCCTTGTGTGTGTGCAGAAAATTGACAAGTGGTAACAAAGTGAAATAGGAGCATTTCAGCACATTCAAAGTGCCCCAGAATAAAATGATGACCGTGAGCGAACTGTTGCTGGTCCAATGTGTTCTGCGAGGTGATTCGAGCAAATGCAATGTGATCATCTCAACTGGATGGAAGGGTGCCCTTTGTCTGTACACTAACAGTAGCCATGATGAGTTGATATATATAGATATATGTTTGTGTATTTTGTAGGTGAGTAGGCGGGTTGGTATGGACATGTACTCATGGTATCGTTCTGTATCACCGGTCACAGAAACTGTTGGTGTGCACATTCCAGTGCTCAATGAGAATTTTTTGCATTGAAATTGGAAATGGATAACTCTCCAGCACATGAAGGTAAGTATTTTTTGGGTGGGGGTGGGAAGTATATTTGCAGGTTTGTCTGTAATGTTTTTTTTTTTTTGTTACTTCTTCACAGATTTCATCTGCATTCTTCTGAGTCTGGTTGTTAATTATGGTCATGGTCATCTAATGAAATGACTTCTGAGTGTTGCATTTGTGCCCCAGCCCTGGGAAGGGGGTGCCTGATGTTGAAGAACTTGTTTGGATAAGGCCACTTTAACAGAACAACAAAGCATCTGGAAGTTTCCTAAAAAAAGAAATGAATGACTTCTTAAAACTTAATTGTAATTTGTCCCTCCCTGGTTCTCAATCTCAAGTCGAGTTACATTTCAAACCTATATCTTGTCAAGTTACAGGTAACACAACCTGTGTGCAACTTTTTCAACACTGTCATGGTCAGGGCTGCAAGCTGCAAGTTCAGAATACAGTGCATGAATGATAGCATACAGAAATAGTTTTGGTGACGTACACATGTGACTTAGTTTAAGAATCACAGTCAGCCGCATTTGCTGCAGTCTTCCAAAACAATGAAATGGATGAAATAAAATCTTCATTCTTACCAGAATGGATTTCACATGGATATTCCATGGGTTCCTCTGTATGGTAAAGCTGCAGTACAATTCCCATCTAGTTTCAATGAAGGAGACTTTTTTTGTTAACCTGTAAAAAAAACAAAATAAGCATACCGTATGTGTTTGACCATTGTGGCTCTGAAAAGTTACAGAACACAAAACATACAACTAAAGGAAGTGTAATAGCATAAGAAACATGAGTACACTCACTTTATGGTTTTAATATTAAGAAGCTTTGTGTCTGTGGCTGATGGATGTGGTGGTCCGGACAGACTCATGCTCAGTGGTCGCAGTGGCTAACATCATTCCCTGTGGTGGTGGTGGTCCAGGGTGCAGACAGACTCATGCAGCTCAGTGGTGGCAGTGGCTAACATCATTCCTGGTGCTGGTGGTGATGGTCTGGGGGGCAGACAGACTCATGCTCAGTGGTGGCAGTGGTTAACATCATTCCCAGTGGTGGTGGTGGTGGTGGTGGTACAACGGGTAGACAGCCTCATGCTCAGTGGTGGCAGTGGCTAACATCATTCCCAGTGGTGGTGGTGGTGGTGGTGGTGGTGGTCCGAGGGGTGGAGAGACTCATGCTCAGTGGTGGCAGTGGCTAACATCAGTCCTGGTGGTGGTTGTGGTACAGGGGACAGACAGACTCATGCTCAGTGGTAGCAGTGGTTAACATCATTCCTGGTGGTGGAGGCAGTGGTCTGGGGGGTGGACAGACTCATGCTCAGTGGTGGCAGTGGCTAACATCATTCCCAGTGGTGGTGGCAGTGGTCCAGGGGGCAGACAGACTCATGCTCAGTGGTGGCAGTGGCTAACATTAGTCCCATTGGTGGTGGTGGTGGTGTTGGTCCGGGGGCAGACAGACTCATGCTCAGTGGTGGCAGTGGCTAACATCAGTTCTGGTGGTGGTGGTCCAGGGTGGCACACTGCCTTTTAACAACTTCAGTTAAAACCTGACAACATTAACCACATCATCATCCTCATAAAGAAAGCTTCCCTCCCAGTCATCTATGTCTGAAGTCTGACCACTGGGAAATTCTTTCTCTATTGTGTCGTCATTACATCAGTGGTGTGCCATTTCCAGAAGCCACTGCCAGTGCCACCAGGATGGTCCATTTCCACATCACCAAGACCACCATGACTAGGCCGGGGTATGAATACTGAGGCTGCAGTCTGTGCTGGTAAGTGTCTGTCATTCATTTTAATGAATGTTATCAAACTAACATTTGCAGGAGACAGGTTTGTCTGCCAGTCCCTGACTATTTCACCTGCTGAGTTGAATATCCTCTCAACACTTACACTGGAGGGTGGGCATATGAGGTTCTTCAGTGCCACTGCAGTCAGCTCTGGCCATTCACTGACCTTTCCACTCCAGTACAAAAGAGGATCTTCAGTTATTGTCAGATGCCTGTTTTCAGACAAATATGACTCAACCATTCTATGTGCCACACTAAGTCCAGATGTTGATGCATCATCCTGTTCTCCCAAATCATTTATTTCACAAATACCCACTTGGGACAAAGCCTCCCAAAGCAGGTTGATGCCAGCCACTTTGGATGACAGACCACCTGGAACTGCAGTCCCCTTTTCCTTGCAGGATATGCTTGATGGTCCTCCAGGTACACCTTCAGCCGGATTATGTTGCTGAGGTTTGCTGACCTTGTCATGTGACTTCTTTCTATTTTTTACCTGTTCAGGCCCTCCTTCCAGTACTGATCCAATTCCACATTTGTATCATGGGTCCAGCATTGTTGCTATCGCAAAATTGTCACTATGATGAATGCTCACAATATGATGATTCTGGTCAAATACTGTCAGCATGTGTTACAGCAACATACTGTTACCACCGTCTCAACATCAAGACCATGCTGTACATTCACCAATGTCTGCCTCAGCACCCGTAGCAGTGGAATTGATTGGCTAATGGAGGCAGACTTGACACTCACTGCCTGTGTGGCATGTTCAAAAGGCCACAAAATTGTTATTATACAGTCCATGAGACGCCGCTGTTCAGTCGTCATAGACATTGAGGCCCTGGAACTGTCATGGCTAGTGTGCATCACAAGATATTCTGAGATGGCTTTGTATTGTTCATACAACCTCTCTGCCATGTATAAAGTGGAGTTTCATCAGGTGCCAACTTCCACCTTCAAGCGGTGCTGAGGCAGGCTGTTTTGTATCTGCAACTGCCGCAGTTAGTCACGGGCCTTTCCGGATCATGAAAAGTGACAGCAGATACGTTCTGCAATGGTCAGCATTCCCTTTAAACATAGAAACATAGAAAGATAGAATTTGATGGCAGATAAGGACTGCTTCATCCACCTAGTCTGCCCATTTCCCTACCTAATGGATAAGCTGCAGATCCTAGTTAACCAACAGCCTACTTCCTCCTACCTCCCATTAGAATTGCCTTATGTTTGTCCCATGCATTCTTGAATTCCCCCACTGTTTTTGACTCTATGACCTCCCCAGGAACACTGTTCCATGCATCTACAACCCTCTCTGTGAATACATATTTCCTCACATTACCTCTGAACCTTCCCCCCTCTATCTTCAAATTATGCCCCCTTGTTCTTGCACATCTCTTTTTTTGAAAGATGCTACCCTCTTCGACTTTGTTGATTCCCTTGAGGTATTTGAAAGTTTCTATCATGTCCCCCCTCTCCCTCCTTTCCTCGAGGCTATACATCTTAAGCTCCTTTAGTCTTTCTTCATATGTCTTCTGGTGCAGGCCTGCACCTATTTGCTGTCTCCTCTGGACAGCCTCCACTTGTCTATGTCTTTGTGGAGATGGGGTCTCCAGAACTGTACACAGTACTCAGATGTGGTCTACCAACTGTCTGTACAGAGGGCCAACAACTTTTGTTTTCTACTGGTGCTGCCTCTCCCTATGTATCCCAGTATCCCCCCAGCCCTTCTTACTGCCTTCTCACATTGCTGACCCACCTTTAGGTCATCTAATATGACTATCCCCAGGTCACTTTCCATTTTTGTTGTTGTCAGTATCTCACCCCCCATTGTGTACTCTTGCCCTGGGTTTTTGTTTCCCAGGTGTATTACTTTGCACTTCTTTGCATTGAATCTAAGCTGCCATACATTTGACCATGCCACCAACCTTGCCAAGTCCCTTTTCATCCTTTCCACCCCACCTTGCGTATCAACCCTGTTGCAGATCTTTGTGTCATCTGCAAAGAAACATACCTTCCCCTCCAGTCCTTCCGCAATGTCACTTACAGTATAAAGACATTAAAAAGGACCGTGCCCAGTACTGAACCCTGCAGTACCCCACTAGTAACCCTCCTTTCTTCACTGTGGACTCCATTTACTATTACCCACTGTGTCCTGTTGTCCAGCCAGTGTTTCACCCAGTCTACCACCCCACCCACTCCCAGGCTGGCTAATTTGTTTATTAATCATTTGTGCGGGACTGTGTCAAATGCCTTGCTAAAGTCTAGGTAGGCCATGTCCACAGCCCTGCCCTGGTCTACTACTTGGGTCACCCAGTCAAAGAAATCAATTAGATTTGTTTGACATGACCTTCCTACTGTGAATCCATGCTGCCTGGGGTCCTGTGCCCCACTGGCCTCTAGGTACTCAACAATTCTTTCCTTCAGAAGCGATTCCATCATTTTCCCTACCACTGAGGTCAAACTGTCAGGTCTGTAGTTTCCTGCCTCTGTCTTGCTCCCACTTTTGTGAAGGGGGAATCACATCTGCCCTTCTCCAGTTCTCAGGTACCACACCATCCTCCCATGATTTATTAAAAAGGGTAGCCAATGGTGTTACTAGTTCTTCTCTTGGTTCTTTTAGAATTCTGGGGTGAATCCCATCGGGTCCCATTGCTTTATCCACCTTCAGTTTTAAGAGTTCTTTCAGAACCCTTTCTTCTGTACATCAGGGTGCTGCAGAAACTCCTGCACCACAAGATTTTTTTTTTTTTTGCTATTTAGTATACTTTATTAGACAGAGCCAGTCCAGCATATACATTTAAAAAAAGGCAACGTTGCATTGAGCTATTCACTTACAATGCCAAAATAAGTAAACTAATTTTACATATACTAAAAAAAATTAAAAAAAAACAAACCCCACCCCAAAATTAAACCTTATCCTCCTCCCTTTCTCCTCCCCCCTCCACCCCCCTCCATCCCCCCTTCCTTCCTCCCACAACACCCACCCTCCATTTCAAGCTGGCCACCCCTTCAGGAACTCATATTTGGTAAATAGCAATGATCTTTACAATGAATACATTTCACTTGATTTTCCATATTTACATACAATTTTTCAGATACATCAAGATGAACTGGAGTCATAACTCTTCCGCATCTTTTCCACCTCTCAGCTAAGTAGGCTGTGAGTTGCTCCCATTTCTCACTAAGTGAATCTAAAGAATGGTACTGTAAACTTAACACTTTTTCCACATTAATAGCTTTGAACGTTTCTGCAATCCATTCCCCCAAAGAGGGTAAATTCTCTTTTATCCAGTATCTCATTATAAGGAGCAATGCCACAGCTGATATTAAAGCCAAATAATATTTGAATTTACTAGGGATCTCTGCTGAGAGGTGGCCCAATACACGTCTCCATAGTAAAATAACTGGTTCCCCCCAACAATGGGCTACAAAATGTTTTAATTTCTGCCCAAAAGCCTTGGCTCTTAGTACAGGCACAGATCATGTGACTAAGCGTACCCAGCTCCTGGGTACATTTTGGACATACCGAGAGGTGTTGTCTCCCCATCAAATTTCTTTTAACCGGAGTGACATATAAATTGTGTAATATATTGAATCTTATCAATCGGAGCCTGTCCTGTTTAATGAATTTATAATTATTGGACCATATTGAATCCCATTGTACCGAGTCATCAGACAGCTTCATGGCCATCTGCCAATATGGGGCTATAGAAATACCCTCCTTATCAATCATAGACCTCATCTTTTTATATAGTCTGGCTATTGGTCTAGATCGAATAGATATTTCAGTCATTTCTGTAAACACTCTATCTGCCTTTGAGGACCAGGGGGAGTTTATTCAGAGCCTTCATTATACATTGTTTAGTCTGGAGAAATTTAAATATTGGTAGTGTCTGTAATTGGAATGACTGCTTAAGCTGTAGAGGTGTCATGAATCCTTTTTCTGTCATTATTTCTGACAACTTTGTCACACCCCATTCTCTCCAAAAACTTTGAGTAATAACTCTGCTATCTATTAATAAATTTGGATTATTAAAGATGGGTTGCCCCAAATCAGAGGTGTGACTTAGTTTCAGGCTATTACATAATTGGTTGTGGGCTCTCACGGACCATGCTATTGGCATATTCCTCAAACATTGTGGAATTTTTGTATTCCTTATGTAAAGTAAAGATGCTAATGCTGTCTTATGTTTACCTGTTAAATATCTCTCTATTTGTAACCAGGCCAGCTTAGAGTTCTCATTACTTTGTGGATTCTTCCATTGAAAATATTTACTCCCCTGGAAGGCCAAATAATAGAGGAACAAATCAGGAATACTAAGATGCCCCTGCTCCTTTGTTCTTTTTAATTTCTGAATGGTTCTTCTTGGTTTCTTCCCCTTCCATAAAAAGTCAGACCATATCCTGTCTACCCTTTTAAACCAACTCTGTGGGAGAGCCAAATTTAACACTATGAATGGGTACATCAACCTAGGAAATATAGCCATTTTGAGTATATTTACCCTTCCCCAAAGAGACAAAGATATGCTTTGCCATCACTTGAGATCTTGTTGCATTTGTAAAACTACCAGGTCTAAGTTTAGGGCTTTTAATTTCCCTAAGTCCTTGGGGATTTCTATCTCTAAAAAGGAAATTGACTTGGGAGCCCAGCATAATCCTAATTCCTCTACCATGGCCTTCGTACAGGTAGGGGTTAACGCTAATACCGCTGTTTTATATAAATTAAATTTATAGCCTGATATCTCGCTAAATTTTTGAATGATGTCCAGTGCCAATTGTAATGATGAATGCCAGCATAAGTGTAGGAGAATATCATCAGCGAACATAGATAATTTATATTCCCCTGTTCCTATCCTTATTCCCCTAATTAAGTTGGAAGCCTTTATTTTCAGAGCTAGTGGCTCAATATATAAATTAAATAACATTGGGGACAGGGGACACCCTTGTCTTGTACCTCTAGTCAACCGACAGATATCAGAAATGGCTCCATTACACAGCACCCTCGCAGATGTGGAATGATAAAGTATCTCTACCCATCTAATAAACTTCATAGGAATACCGTATCTAGGCAATAGATCGAACAAAAGCTCCCAACTAACTCTTTCAAAGGCTTTTTCCACGTCCAGGGACACCAACACCATATCATTGTCAGAGTCCCTGGACGCGGAAACCAAATGACAGATCTTCCTAAAAAGGTCACTCGAATATCTCCCTGCGACAAAGCCTGTCTGCTCTGGCCCTATCAACACATCCCAGACCTGTTTTAACCTATATTCCAAAACACTTGCTAACAATTTAACTTCCATATTGAGTAAAGAAATAGGTCTGTAATTACCAGGACTCGAGGGGTCTTTTCCCGGCTTCCGAATTACTATTATTCTAGCTTCAAATATATCAAATTCTCTTAAAGGAGCCTTATACAAGTAATTATATAGCTCCTGTAGATAAGGAGCTATCTCCTTTTTAAAAGTTTTGTAAAAAGCCAGAGAGAAGCCGTCAGGACCTGGGGCCTTACCTTCTGGTATTCTATCTATGGCATCTAATATCTCTTGTAATTTTATATTTCCTACCAAGGAATTCTGTTGCTCTATGTTTAACTTTGGAAACGCCAAATCTTTTAAAAATTCCTCCAATTTGTTTTTATAATCTTTCTGTGTTTCTGAAGCTGTATATAGGTCCTGATAATAGTCCCTAAATATCCTGGCAATTACAGACAGGTCCAAAGTGGATTGTCCTGTGTCATTATCTTTTATTACTGCTACCCACCTTGCCTCTCTCTGTTGCTTAAGTCTATTTGCTAATAATTTTCCTGCCTTTTTACTCATACCCTATATAATTAGCTTTCCACTTAGTATTGATTCTTGTACTAACATTTAATATATGAGAGGCATATTTCGCCCTGAGTGCTTGCAGTTCTCCCCATATCTGTTCCTCTGTATCCATTCCAAGCAATTTTTCCATACTATAAATACATTCCAACCACCCCTCTACTTCTTGAGACCTTTGACGTTTTCTGACTGTAGCCAATATCAGTTCCCCCCTCCACGTCGCTTTTAGGGTGCCCCATAGAACATCTATTTTTTGGATAGAGGTATAGTTATTTTTCCAGGTACTTTCTATACAGTTTCTTAGTCTTTCTATCCTGTTCTCCTCCGACAATAGTTGATCATTTAGGACAATGATCTAGATGTCCTCCTATATTGGGAAAATCTCACCCTCAGCCAGATCGGGGAATGGTCTGACAACACTCTCGGGTATATTCCCACATCTTCTACACCTGTTAGAGCAAAGGTACTAATAAGAAACAAGTCTATCCTTGAAAGTACCTTATGACTAGCCAAGTAAAAAGTGTACTCATGAACCTTTGGGTTTCTAAGTCTCCAAGGGTCTGTGAGACATGAATTTAACATCAGTTCTCTAAGAGCCTTCTGTGCTGGCATAAGGCCCACTCGTTTATTATACGATCTGTCTAGATCATTTTCATATACCAAATTCCAGTCTCCTCCAAGGAGGCATGGCATATTAGGCACACCCGCTATTATGGCCTCTATGGGTGAAAAAAACTCCAGGGTGTCCTTATTCGGCCCATAAATAGAGCCTAACATCACCTCAATCCCAGCTAGACTCCCCCGGACAAATACAAATCTCCCCTCAGGATCTTGCCTCTTTTCAGTTTCTTTAAATGGCATAAATTTGTGAACCAAAATGGCCACTCCCGCCTTTCTATGGTTACTTCCAGCCCCAATTACCTGTCCCACCCACGCTTTACATAATTGATTTAATTTCTCTGTCGTTATATGCATCTTCTGCAACATATGAGGTTGGTATCTCTTAAGATGCCTCAGTATAACATATTTTTTTGTGTTGTCCTTCCCCCTTTGATATTCCAAGATATTACTTTCCAACTCCCCATATTCCTCCCTTTTGTTTTCCTTTCGTAGTAATTGAGATATATATCTGAGTCCTGAATAAAATGATGTTTACCACCTTATTAGCTTCTTGCCTCCCTCCCCTCCCCACCCCCATACCTTGATTCCCCTTTTCCCTAGCTTAACTACCCAGGCCAAATGCCCACTCCCTAGCATACTATCCACCATGCACCAAAAAAAGCAGCCCCACTATAGTTCCCTTAGCGTCTAATAAACCTTAACACCTATTGTTTTCTTTTAACAATAAACTTCAAACAATCAGGCAACCATCCAGATGCAAATGTTATTCTGCTTAATATACTTATGTCTTTTCTATATATCTATCCATCCCCTCTGTTTCCCACTTTTTCAGCTTTCACTACTTCTTCTAGTTCTCGAACCTTCTAACCATTACTATGTGTTATCGAGAGCTAGCTCTCATTACTTATCTTTTGTCTGCTTGAAATCCTCATTTCAAACCCCTTCATCAGATCATTTTATATATAACCAACTTCTACGTAACTGTCTTTTAATTGCCCATTATGTCTGCATTTTCCTGCAAAATAATGTCCCATTTCCATAGCTCTACACGACTGTTAATGCTCATCCTTTGGATGCAATGACCATTCTCAGCCACACGATGCCCCTCCAGTACCTCTTATCCCCTTTTAAATTGCTTAGCATCCGTATTGATAGCTGAAACAAGAAATAATATCTTCCATCACCCAAAACAAAACCCCCCAGGACATAACCTCCCACTCTCTTCTCCAAATGTCCTAGTCTCTATTTCCTTGTAAAGAAAAGAAAATGATCCTTCATTTATTTATTCTCTTCTTTCTATGGTGTCTTCCTTTGAATACAAGGGTTACTAATCATTTAAATATCCCAGCTGGTTAATTCGAATCCACTCCATCCTCAGATTAGAAGCAGTCCTCTTTCTTGTCCGGAATACTTTCCTCATTTATTCATTGCCAAAGTCAACCTTAATCAGTCCCCTTTGCCAAATAGTTGAGGAAGTCGGATCGCCAAGTCTACCTTTGCTTGTTCTGCTGATTCATAGCGCTGAACTCCAGATTGCAAAGTAACTTCTAGTCGAGCTGGATGCAGAGTTCTGTGATGAATTTTAGCAGCCCAAAGTTTTGATTGTATTGTGCGGTAGGCTGCACACTCCTGCCTTACTTTATAGGTCAGATCTGGTACCATTCTCAAGCACTTCCCTTCCCATTTGATTCTTTCCGCTTTTCTGGCTGCTTTTAAGATGTGGTATCTGTCCAGATAATTAAGAACTTTAAATATTAGTGGTCTCGGTGGATTATTAGGCTCTAGTCTCGGTCTGATTGCTCTATGTGCATGCTCTATAACATAAATGGGATCATTAGGCGAAGGGCCTGCAATTTTCACACAGAGCTTTTGCATAAAAGCAATGATGTTGCTACCTTCATCCCCTTCTTGAAGGCCTAGTAGTACAAGATTATTGCACCTTGATCTTCCTTCCAAATCATCAATTTTAATTTCTATTCTTTTCAGTGATTTTTTCAGTTCCACATGGTCCGCCTGTAACTTTGCTTCATGGTCTTCCACCGATGCAATTCTGGTTTCCGCATTCCCTATCCGAGTGGCCAGTCCTGACAATGAGCCCTTCCATTCTTTAAACTCCGTTATTAAAGTAAATAGGGCGGATTTGATCATACCAATGTCCTCTTGCATTTGTTCATAAGCCGTAGACTAAACATTGGTTGCTTTTTCCAATTCTGGAGAAGTGCTCCTGCGAGGCCTTTTAGCTCCAGCCCCACCGCGACTTCATCCTCTCAGTCTTCCAAAGGCTCCGACATGTTGTCTTTCACTCTGCTTTCAATACTACAAGTTACTACTTTCAACTCTCTTTCTGTTTAGAGGAGGTAACCCCTGCTATTATTTTGTTTTTAGCAGAAAACCGATATGTATTTGTCCAAGTAAGCGGAGCTGCTACGCACTGCTGCTACTCTCTCCAGGGCATCACGTGATTGCCCTGCACCACAAGATTTAAACAATGGGCCATGCATGGAACATGAAAAAAAACACCATTCATGATGCATTTCACCATATTTGACCCATTGTCACTTGCTATGAACCCAGCTCTCAGGGACAGGGGGTTTAGTCATTTGTCAATTTCAGTCAGTACCACATCCAAAATGTTCTCACCAGTGTGTGAACAGGTCACATTGCGCATAGCAATCATTGCATGCTGTTGGATTCCTGGAAGATTGCTACCATGACAATCCACCTTACTGCACTGATTACTCACACTACCAACATCACAAACAACCCCCAGCACCTGCGCCCAGTGTGCACTTATACACAAATATGAAGTCCCCACTGTTTTGCCACTTGTCTACATATCCATACTTAAATGAATGAATGGAGAGGAGAAATGTTGAAGGACATGTCTTATTGAGTTGGACACAGTGTGGAACAGCTCAGGGACAGCATGGATAGAAAAGTATGTTCTGGATGGGACTTTCCATTTTGGACAGGCATGTGCAGCAAACTGCCAGAACCCAGAATTCTCCACAAAGGAGAAGGGCAAAAGATTAATTGCCAGCATTCCTGCTACAGCAGCATTAAGTTCACATGACACTGTATGATTTGGGGGGTACTTCAGCTTATGTGCAAAAACACTCTGTAATGTGGGCTGACTTAAACATTTTACATGGGGTGTGATCACAAATGGTTGTGCTCTGTGATGAATGGCATTGACAAGGGGTGGAGTGTGGACGTTTGAAGAAGACGGTTGCACAGTTGATGATGACAAACCCAGAAATGCAGTTATTTTGCCAGATTTGTCAACCGGGGTTGAAGTACCACTTACACTAGACATACTGCTACTCTAACCAGCACTGGATAACATTTCAAAGTCATTATGCTCCTCCACCTCATCATGCCTGCAGTAATCCTCTGCTCTTATTACCTCACTACTGCACACGTCTAATTTACTACTGGACTTAACAGTCATGGAAGGGGATAACATGCTCATTATGGTTGCTGGTGATGAGGGTGAATGCCCCACTGTGGTATTAGCTGCCAGCTTATGCTGGGTCCACAGTGCCATGTGCCTATTCTTAAGATGCATATGCCGTCCTCCTGTGCCAAAAAAAAATCCCAAACAAGGGAGTGTGCTGTCCATGATGTTGCTTATTTAACTCCATTATTTTAAGCACTGAAGTGGGGGGCACGTGATGTTTTGGGCACTGCACATCTGGACTGCAACTGACCACCACGACTACCTATCATTATTACTGGGTCATCATCATCAACTAAAACTGGTAAATCACAAGTTTTTACAGGGGGGAGATTCCTGCAACCAGACTCAGACACAGCCACTTTGAATTTATTTTTCTCTGTTTCCCTACTGGCATCAATTACATCATCATCATATTCATGAATGTCACACACACCCACATCTTCTGCTTGGATGCTAGCATGTGGACTGCATGCTGCAACAACAGCAATGTCATCATCATCATCACATTCATCATCATCATCATCTACACCATCACCTGATATTTTTTTAAGACACTGTGAATCACTGCATGGAAAATGCATGACATTAACTGCCATGGTTGATGAAATATCACATTGCATGCTATCATTGACATGATAATCAGAATCCTCAGGTTCAGTTACTGGGATGTTACTGGGAAGTATGACATCATCTACGCTGCCATTCAAATGCACTGCTTCACACTCCACTATATTTTTGGATATGGTACTACCACCACTAACACTAACACCACTGGCTGGGAAAACATCTCCTCCAACTATGAGTGAAGCTACTGATTGGGCTGTAAAAAACATTGCAGAAGAAGTACCTTTCCTCACATCAGCAATGCACTTCTGTGTCTGCGTACTACTACGCCCACAGACTATCTCACTGCCAGCATTGCCATAGCGAGAACCAGCTTTGCTTGCACGTCTCTTTGTGGGCAGTTTGGGGCATCAACAACAATATTATAAACAAATTTAGATTTTGGTATGTTCACTCTCTGATTGGGGGTACACTGAACGTGAAGCTAAAAAAACAGCTGTGGCTTCAGCAACACATAGAGACTGTCAGGCAATGAAAACAACTTCGGTAACCAGTGGTGCTGATGAGGTCACAAAAACAATCCAATCTGGTAAAAAATTCCTTTTGCCAGTGGGGGTGGGGGGGGCACTGACTGCAGATTTTTACAGTAGTACAAGCAGCAAAACAAAGAACAGATACCACGATTGCAGTACAAAATCAGGCAGCTGCAGTGGTTAGCAGGTTCACACTGCTGCACCTGCAATTACAATAGTCTGTGGCACAATAAAAGGGGTATTATTTGATGTCATGCAAAACCACTCACACACACACACACACACACACACACACACACACACACACACAACAGTTTCTCTACAATGGTGAAAGAGTAATGCATAGCAAATTGAAAAGTTCAGTAATATGCCACGTATTGTAATGTAAACAACCAGAAATTATGAACTGCTGCACCAGATCCACACAACACACAATCAGCAAAAAAATGTCAATAATTACTGGCAATATTACTGTGTGTACATTAACACAGTCAGTTATATAACAAAAATATGACCAAAAAACTAAGAAATCAATATTTCTCCAACTTCCTCCTCCTCCAAAGCACACTTTCAATGTCTTTCACTACACACACTCAATGTTGTACATTAACCTTCAAAATCCACACAAAAACCAAAATGCTTGATGATATGAGCACAGGAGGGTTTCCTGCAATCGATGAACTAAAGGTGGAGCCCCCCCAAAAAAGCAAAAATGCTTTTTAACAGCTTTTAGAAGGATTCAATCACAGACAGCTCTCAGAGGACACTGTCTCTACTGCTTCCTACACACACTATCCCGAACTGAGGCTGTGCAGATCAATATAGAGCCCATGTGACCTGAAATCCCATGAGTCACTGCAAAATTCGTCTTTGGAGCTCAAAAACAAGGTGAAGTGCGTTGCTGTCAATGCACTTCACTTAAGATTTTGGTGGAGCAGTGGTCTGGGAAGGCAGAGTAAGTGAAGCCAGTGTTTTCAATGGACTTTGCGTTACCCATCATAACGAGAATTAGTCTGCTTCACATTGCGGAGCACTCCACGAATCCACCTTTGCTCCGTGAGTCACTTTGTAGAGCGGATTGAGCCCACCACTACTGGTAACCAAAGTTTAAATAAATAAGTACATACAAAAAACTCATCCCAAGTCATGTAGGAGGGGCATAGACAAAGTGAAGGCTGTCCATAGGAGGGCAGTTAAAATGGTGTAGGGTCTGCATTAGAAGCCCCATAAGAAGAAAACAACAGACCTCAATATGTACACCCTAGAAGAGAGGAGGGAGAGGAGGGATTTTATATAGACCTATAAATACCTCATGGAGCTAAATAAGGCTCAGGAGGGGAATATTTTTCAGAGAAAAAGATGCACAAGAAAGCAAGGCATTTTTATTTATCTAGCATCGTTTTCCAAGACCTCAAACAATAATAAAATGGACACCATACAATTCAGAAAAATGTTTAAAATATACAGAGGTCCTGGCTCATTAAAATATACATAGGTGCTGGTTCATTTAAATATACAGAGGTACTGGTTCAGTACAAACTAATCAGCAGGTCCATAGGCTATTTCAAAAAGATAACTTTTCAGACCCTGTTTCAATGCCTCCACCAAGTGGGAACTCCTAAGATGGTAAGGCAAAGAGTTCCAATCTGCCAGAGCCACCACCAAGGAAGCCTTGTCGGAAGATTGTATCAGTAGTGATTGAGGGAAGGCTAGCAACAACTCCTTGGTGGAGCAGAGAGAGCAGCTGGGAGCATACCAGGCTAAGAGATCTTTCAGGTAGGCTGGGGCTGAGCCATGCAGGGCTTTGTATGTTAACAAAGCAATCTGGAAGGTGGCATATTACCTAACTGGAAGCCATTGCAGCTGTTGCAGCACAGCAGTAATGTGATTTCTATGTGACACACCAGCTACCAGCCTGGCTGTAGCATTCTGCACCAGCTGTAGGCATTGCACCAAACCCCCAGGTAGCCCTATGTATACAGCATTACAGTAGCCCAGTCTTGAGGTCACTAAGGCATGTAGTAGGGTCATCCGGTCCTCTTGTGCTAGATAGGGTGTAATCCAGGAGATATTTCTTAACTGGAAAAATCCCTGTAGACCACAGCCAACATCTGATGTTTGAGTGTCAGATGTGAGTCCACAATGACTCTTAGATTTTGGACCATAACCATGGCTAACAGATATGGATCATTTATGGATGGAATTTTGATGGCATCATTTATTTATTTATTTAAAGACTGGTAACTGGGAAGGCACACTGAGCCAAGGTTCATTTCCAGGTGTGACCCGGGGACATTGGAGAGACAACAATAACAAATTCAAAACACATATTGCAAGATAGGATATATATTTTGACACAAATAAATCTATCAAGTTTCATAACCTAGGTACAGACACAATTGTAAGACAAGTTACAACCAAATACAAAGTAAAAGATAAAGGTCACTGCACAAGTGTCCAGCTGAGGGGAGGACTGGCAAGCCAATGGAAAGGGAAGAGTCTTGGAACACCAGCATTAATCAGCTAGGAGCTCTGGAACAAGAGCAGGTGGTTACTGGAGACATTAAACATCCACTGGTAATTGTTGCAAACTAGCAGATTTGGGGTCGGTGCTGGAAGAGGGCTGTCAGCCCACCACAAACAGAAGTTCCAAAATCCAGCACTCGAACAACAATACACAAAATAACAAAGTCTGAAGTGAGCAAATGCTATTTTATTAGCCAGACCCAATGCTCTAACTCTGTGCTTCAGCAATGAAGCCTTCCTAAGGGGGTGTGGTAGGGACACAAACGTCTACTTTTTTAAGTTACAAAACACCATGACATCATAACCCATGTGCAATTTCTTAACCAATTTCAAACAAATTAATTACAAAAACAAAGCAGCAAATCACATACAGCTGTTCTCACTGCCTATAAGTACTTTTTTAAGTTATTTTCTTTTCATCCTCAGTCCCTGGTGGCTGTTCCTCCCATCAGTCTCCCAGCCCCATCCCCCGCTTGCAGCTCAACCCTAAGCTACCCCACAGCTTACCCCCCTGTGGTGGGGCGGGTGGGATCCCTCAACCTGCCTCACACTAGGATTCAGTGCTGGAGGTGTGTTGCTGTCACTCACGGGGGTGGCGCCTGTGGGGACCAACCATCATGAAGCATGCCAGGACCATTTTCCACCTAAATTTGGATCCCTCAAGCCGAGGATGTGCAATGATATCCAGGGAGCAAACGAGCACACTCCCGTATGCGTTCCTCCAAACATCTGCCTTAGCTTCCCTTACTGTTGCCTTCAGTGCCCCTAGCTCTCAGCCACCGCTAGGAGCCAGTAGTGCACCAAGAGCTGGTATCCCCCCTCCCCGGAGAAGGAGAGCAGTCCAAAGGACGCTCGATCCTTCTCCTCCCTACCGACATCCAGCGGCTCGTGCTTATTCCTGAACAGGGGGTCATCAGCATGGTGTGAGGTACCTCAGCCAGCACCTCCAGCACCTCAGCCCTCAGCGCCACTGGGCCAGCACTGCCTATAAGTATAATTACTTTATAATAGAAAGGGTTTTAATAAACTCCACACATTTAGTATATTTAAAGATAACAGAGAATTCGAACATCAATTTTAAATCAGATAAACAAAAGAGTCTTAAAGCAAGCTAATTAGAATAAAAGACAAGGTGTAGATCGAATGAAAGAACACTGTGATCATCCCAACATGTTAAAGTCCCACCATGGCCACTTCTCTGGGGATCTACATAGGGACTGGAGGAAACAAAAGGATGACAGAGGAAGGGAACTCCTACATATCATCTCCATTTAATATCTCTACATTAGAATTCAAAGAAAATAGTTTTACGTTTCATAACTATGTGCATAGCAATATTAGCAAATACATGTACAGTATTCAGACTCTCTCTTTTTTTATTTCTTTATCACTTTTTTAAGAAGGGTTTAAATCCCATTGGTCATTTAAGCCATCTGGTTTCACTGATACTAGTCTGTAGATCCATTCACTCAACTTCTGTAGTAGTAGATTAACCCCTATCTCCACCAAATTTAAGTGGGGGAACAAATTTAAATCCACTTGAATTAGAGTCATGATGCTGTGCATAATGGGCTCCTACAGGGGTATCCACTTTTTTATTTATGATGTTTCTAACATGCTTCTGTATATGGGTTTTGAGCAGTCTGGTTGTGTAGTATATACACCATGGCACAAGTGCACCACGTAACATAAACTACAAATGCAGTGTTGCATGAGATAAATTCTCCAGCTTTAAATTTCAAGTCACTATTCATAGAGTGTTCAAAGTTTTTACTTTGGTTATAGTAACTGCATTTGTTACATCTGTGGCACTTGAATGTGCCTGCTGGTCTGTAGGACAATCAATCGGATCTTTGGCTTTTATTTTTTTTTTCACATGATGCCAGCTGTGAATCAACTTGTCTCTCAGATTAGTAGCTCTACTGAAAGAAATATGTGGTTTATCTCCTATGGAGTTAGTCACGTGTTGGTCACCAAGTAAAATATGACAGTTTTGATATACAGTATTACTAATCTGGTTGGCCCAATTATTGTACTCGGTTACAAATATCACTGCAATTCACTTCTTTTTCTTGGTCTACATTATCAGCTCTGACCCTTTTCATTAAGTCATCTCTTGACCTGCTAGCAGCTTTTTCCTATGTCTCAGTCAAAATTTCCTTACTGTAGCCACCCCTGCAGAAACCTTGTTTCTAGTTCATTTGCTTGTTCTATAAAATCAGCATCATTAGAGCAGTTCCTACGCAGTCTCACAAACTGTCCTTAGGGGACTGAACTGATTATTCTAATAGGGTGGGTACTGTCTGCCCGTAACACCGCATTGGTGGCTGTACTCTTGTGGGAGCATTTTGTTATAATGCTACCATTAATGTCATTTGATTTTGCAAGAGTGACATCAAGAAACGTACAGCAAATGTAAAGTGCATATTGATATTATTATAGTTGAACTATCTTGTAAATTCCTTAACCTCTTCAGTGTCACCCTAACAGACACAAATAATATCGCCAATAAAGTGCTCCCAAAGTTTGATTCTGGGTAGGAAGGGGTTGGCATCAGGATTAAAAATAATCTCCTCCACCCACATTTCCAGAAACAAGTTAGCAAATGACAGTGCCATAGAAGCCCCCATTGCCATGCCACACCCTTGGAGAAAATGTTCCTCTCCAAATTCAAAGTGGTTAACTGTTAGGATAAGCCTTAGAGCCTCTTCAATTAAACATATATGGATCTGACCTTTCTCAGTACTTTTTTCTCAAAATCTTTGCATGTTTTAATGCCATCATCATGCCTGATTTTGGTGTATAATGATTCTACATCAATGCTGACACACAACATGTCATCTTCTAACTTAAATTAATTTACTTTTCTCAATAGATCTGTTGTATCTTTAATATAAGACTCAAGTTTATGAACACATTTTTGTAGGAAAAAATCTACAAATTTTCCCAGTCTATTAGTAAGTGAATTTATACCCACTATAATAGGGCGGTCTGGGGGATCCTCTAAGTTTTTATGGACTTTAAGCAGTATATAGAAAAGTACAGTTACGTAAGAACTTACTGTAACAGTAGATCTTCGAGATAAACTCTTGCAGCAGGGTAACACATATAGGACTGATGCTGGCCAGTGGCTGGACCCCACAGCAACCTTTTTCCAGCAGTATCCAGTGGGGACCGCCCCTTCCCGATGTTGGCCCCGGCCCTGATGTCTCACGTGGTATATAAGAGGCAGCAGTCCCCAGCATGTTCCAGTTCTTATAATACCCGAAACACCGGCAGATGAAAAACCTGAGATCCAAACAGGTAAACAGCAAAAGGCAATTTCTAATCCAGCAGCTAGACAGAAAATGCTAGGCACATGCAGAGCAAGATCCCCCGGGGGAAGGAGGGAGGAAAGTATACCTGCTTCAAGAGCTTCTCTTGAAGAGCTACTGTTATGGTAAGTTCTTATATAACTGTACTATCTTATTTTGAGAGGAAGCTCTTGCAGCAGGTAACACTTATAGGACTGAGTTCCAAGCAGTATAAACTGAAGACAACTGCCTGGGGATGTATGAGAGGAACAGAGGAAGGAAAAGAGGTACATCCTCAGGAGATCAGATCCTGCAGAACTGCCATGCCGAAGTCAGTTCTGTGTCTACAGGCGATGTCTAGACTGTAGTGCTTGATGAAAGTGTGGACTGAGTGCCATGTGGCTGCTGCACAGATGTCCGAGGTTGAGACCCTCTTAAGGGCTGCAAAGGAGGCTGCTACCACTCTGGTAGAATGACCCCTGACCGGGCCTGATAGGGATCTGTTGTGCTTTTGGTAGCAGAATGTGATGCAGTGCACCAGCCACTTAGAGAAAGTCTGCTTACAAACTGGACTGCCCAAGGAATGTGGGCAAAGGAAACAAACAACTGATCAGATGTTCTGGTCCCCTTGGTCCTAGACAAATAAAATCGCAACATGCAATGAACATCCAACATATGAAGTAGCGCCTCACCATGATTGGAGTGGTCAGGGTAGTAGACTGGGTGTTTAACATCCTGGTTCAACATCATTTCAGACACTACTTTGGGGAGAAACTTAGGATTAGTGCACCAAGCTACCCTGTCTTTGTGAAAAATCAAATAAGGTTCCTTACACATCAGGGCCTGTAGCTCGGAAATCCTTAGAGTGGAAGTAACGGCAACTAAAAATAAAGTTTTCCAGGAAAGAAAATGTAACTCGCAATCCATGGTGGGTTCAAATGGTGGGAGGGTAAGCTTCTCCAGAACAAATGGAATGTCCCAAGTGGGAACAGGATCCTTAATGGGGGCTTTATGTAAAGAATGCCTCAAAGAAAGGCCCTAGTCACCTCCAATTGAGCTACCATTCTGCCCTAGACAGGGGTGTGATAGGTAGAAAGAGCAGCCAGGTGTACTTTTATGGAGGAGTAACTCTACCCTGACTCTGAGAGGGATAACAGGTGTTCCAGCAAGGTGTTAACTGGACAGGCCAATGGATCAATGTGACGCACTGTGGCCCAGAGGCAGAACTGTTTCCATTTCATGGCATAAGTGGCTCTTGTGGAGAGCTTCCTCACCTCCACCAGATCTTCGGCTGTCTTGTCCGACACCCCAAATCAAAGCTTGGCGAAGTCTTGAGGAGTCAAGCATGAAGGTTAAGGTACCATAAGTTTGGATGAATGAGAGTCCCATTTTCCTGAGAGATCAAGTGAGTCATAGGCAGAAGAGTAACTGGTAGAGCCGCTGCCAGTTGCTGCAGCAAAGAAAACCATATCTGATGAAGCCACAGAGGTACTATGAGGATCATGGAGGTCCCCATCTGATTGTGCCTTGAAGAGGACTCTCTGAATGAGTGGAAAGGGAGGAAAAGTGTATAGGAATCTCTCCTTCCAGCAGAGGGACAATGAGTCTTGTCAGAAAGCACCAGGCTTGGGATCTGGTGAGCAAAAACTGGGCCGTTTTGTGTTAGTGGAGGATGCAAAGAGATCCAACTCTGGTGTTCCCCATCTGGCAAAAAGGTTATCGACCACTGATTGCAGGAGAGACCATTCCTGTACCTGAGACTTTGTCCTCCTGAGAGCATCTGTGAGTGTGTTTTGAACACCTGGAACATGGACCGCTGTGATGGTCATCTGGCAGGCTATGACCCAATCCCACACTCTGATAGCCTTCCCTGACATGGGATAAGAGTGTGTGTCTCCCTGTTTGTTGAGGTAGAAGACCACTGATGTGTTCTTCATCCGGACCAGAAGGTGACCGGGTGTGATCACAGTGTCCAGGGCTTGGAGAGCATAGAGAATGGCTTTCATCTCCAGGATGTTTATAGGGAGAGATTCCTTGGTCAGAGACCAATACCCCTGAGTCTTGTGTACTCCCAGATGTGTCCCCCATCCCGAGTTTGAAGCATCTTTGGTGAGGACCTGTCCGGGATTTTCCTTTTGAAAAGGAATCCCCTCCTGCAAGGTGGGAGACGTTATCCACCAGAGAAATTCCTTGCGAACCAGCACTGTTATGGAGACAGGCATGTCCAGGTCATCCCAGCTCTGATCCCATTGTACCCAAAGAGTCCATTGAATGGTCCTCATCTGGAGTCTTGCAAAGGGAATGGTAATGATGGCAGCCGCCATATACCCAAAAGCCAGAGAAGCAACCTGGCTGGCACAGAGGAGACAGAATAAATCTGTCTGGCTAGAGCCCGAATGCACTGTGCCCTGTCTTGAAGGAGGAAGGCCCTGGATAGTGTCTAGAAGCACCCTGATGAATGAAGTCAGTCAGAAGAGATGTAAGTCACAAGTGGGGTACCTCAGGGATCAGTCCTGGGGCCAGTCCTCTTCAATATCTTCATCAGTGACATTGCAGATGGACTGGAGGGCAAGGTTTGTCTGTTTGCAGATTACACCAAGATCTGCAATAGAGTAGATGATCCAGACGATGTGGACAGAATGAGAAGAGATCTGGATAACCTAGCAAAATGGTTGGAAGAGTGGCAACTGTGGTTTAAAGCAAAGAAGTGCAAGATCATGCACATAGGGAAGAGAAGCCCTCAAGCCACCTATAGGCTGGGAGGGGAGTTGTTGGCAGTCACAAGGGAGGAAAGAGACTTGGGCATCATCATCACCGATGACCTGAAATCATCCAAGCAGACCTCTAAAGCAGTAGGTAAGGCAAGAGGATGTATTAGTAGGGGTATCACAAGTCAGAAGGGGGAGGTTATAATCCCTCTTTACAAGACACTGGTTAGGCCCCATCTGGAGTACTGCGTGCAGTACTGGAGGCCACATCTTCACAAGGACATTAACCAAATTGAGGCAGTCCAGAGAATGGAAACCAAAATGGTGCAGGGACTGAATCAAAAAACATATGAGGACAGATTAACTGAACTCAGTATGTATACTCTAGAGCAAAGGAGGGAGTGAGGTGATATGATTGAAATGTTCAAACACCTTAAGGGCATTAACAAGGTGAAAGAGTCTAACATGTTACAATATAAGAAAAATAGCAGGACAAGAGTACACAGCATGAGATTAGAGGGAGGCCGATAAAGGGGTAATGTGAGGACGTTCTTTTTCACAGAAAGGTTGGTGGATGCATGGAATGGCCTACCTCAGGAAGTGGTGGAGATGAATACAGTGCAAGGCTTCAAACAGGCATGGGATAGGCATACGGGAGCAATACAGATGAGTATGAATAGATAGGCCATTGACAGAGCAAAGGCCTATGGCACATTCATAAGGTAGAAAAAGAAATGGACAGACTAGATGGGCCTAGCGGTCCTTTTCTGCCGTTAGCTTCTAAGTTTCTATGTTTCTAATGGCAGAAGTTGTGTGGGGCTGAGGGACAACTTGGCTGGGCTGATGGTGATCCCCAGGCTCCAGAACAGGTTGCTGGTATCCCAGATAGCCACCTGAAAGCAAGCACTGGAGTGTGCTAGATGTAGCTAGTCATCGAGGTATGGAAACATGTAGTGTCCCATCCTATGAAGCGCTGCAGACACCACTGCCAGGCACTTGGTAAACATCCTTGGTGGAGAAGAGCGGCAGAAGGGCAGAGCCCTGCAATAAAAATGCTCACCCTGAAATGTGAACCAGAGATATTTCCGGTGGCTTTCCGTGATCAGGATGTGGAGGTATGAATCCTGCATATTCAGGGATGCTATCCAGTCTCCCTGATGCACCATGGGAATCAGATTGTGAAGGGTGACCATCCTGAAATGCCTGTATGTGACCGACATGTTCAGGTCGCTGAGGTTGAAGATTGGCCTCAAGTGCTCTGACTTTATTGGGACCAGGAAGAAGCGAGAACAGAACCCAGTGCCACTCTTGTGTGGAGGAACCAACTCAATGGCATTTTTGGACAGCAGTGCCTGCATCTCCTGATGGAAGAGGCCTGCATGTCCCATGAAGTTACAGGATGGGGTTGGTGGTCTGTCTGGGGGGTACACACAAACTCTATAGAGTGCCCATGTTTCTATGAGCTTGTGAACCCACTAGTCAGAGATAACTTGTCTCCAGGCCTCTGGATAAAGAGAAGAGTGACCTCCCACCTCCTATTCCAATGAGGTGTTGTTGAGAGGTGGGTTGCTCTAAAAGTCATGCTGTTGGAGGGGGAAGGAAAGTGGTGTGGGTGGGTTTAGCCTGGCGAGAGGTGGAGGCCGAGGATCCCCTAGGGCCACCATGTCGACAAAGCCACCCTTCTGAGCATGGGGTTGCTGAAAATGGGGTTGCTGAGGCTGTTGTTCCCATCTGCCATGAAAGCGAGACCTCTGAAACTGTCTCTGCTTCAGGTGGTACATAGACTGCATGGTACGGATGGCTTTACTGGAGTCATGTAGTCTATTGATGATCCACTCCATCTCTTCCCCAAAGAGGACGGAGCCCTTGAAGGGTGCATCTAGGATGTTGTATTGAACATTCTGCATGAACCCTGAAACCCAGAGCCAGGAATGGCTCTGTAAACAGATGCTGATAGCTGCTGCCCTTGCTGAGGTATCCGAAGAGTCGTAGGCAGACTGTAGCACATGCATGCCCACGTCTGACCTGGTTTGAAGAAGCTTCACAAGTTCTGCCTTCTGGGAGCAGTCAGGCACACCCTGAAAGATGTCCAGTCCTTGTTCCCAAAGGGCATCCTGGAACTGGACCATGTGTGTCAGGAAATTTAAACTCCTGATACTGCAGGTGGCAGATGAGTACACCTTCCTGCTCATGGAATCCAGCACTTTGGACTCCCTTTCTGAAGGCTGAGTGCTCAGATGTTTGCACCTCTGTGAATGGTCATGAGTTGCTGAGATAACCACTGAATCAGTGGTGGGTTGCTCAGTCAAAAAGGGATGTTCCTTGGGAGCCCTGTACAATCTGTCCACCTTTTCTGAGATGGCTGTGGGGGAGTGAGGGCATCGCCAAGTGGCCTGTGCGACATCCTCAAATGTGTCCACCATGGGGAGAATGACGACAAGCTTAGGATCCTTTTGCCTGAGGTACTTGATTAGTCACATATACTCAGGGTCCAGGTCCTTCGTGTCCCATCCCATGTTGCCCTGTATATGCCGCATTACCTCCATAAATGATGGATCATCTGGAGGTGACTTGGGCAGGTCCTCTGGCTCTCCCAAAGAAGGATCCTCAAGAGAAGTGGAAGAGGAGTTCAATGGGAGACAGGAGTCCATCGAGGAGAGCAAAGGAGATCTACGCCTCCTGCATTTGTGGTGTCATCTGCCCGAGGAGCTGGAAGGACTGGAGCTCCTGGATAAGAATCTGCACCTCCTTCTTTTTTACACTCTTTTGCATGGTTTCTCCAGAGATGGATGGTCACCCTGTCTTCATCTGAGGGGGGGCAGGGAGGCACTTATTCTGTGGCTGAGGTGTGATCCTCTCCCCAGGGACTGGGGCCAGCTCAGGTTCTGCCTGTGTGGTTGGTGTGGGGTTCACCAGAAGGATATCTGGCTTGATTGTTTCCCACCAGTCTGAAAACAGATCTTTGACCTGGCTCAGGTTAAGTTTGGGGGAACCAGGAGCTGGATCCGGTGATGGTTCAGGAGCACTGGTGCCAGTACCAATGTCGGTCTGGTCCGGCACCGGTGACCAGACTAGGGGTGATGTTGAGAGCTTCATGAGTGTCAGGGCCATCATCAGGTCCAGAAGGGACCCCTTGGGCCAGTGTCTGGTTGACTGGCATTGGTACGCCATCCACCCTGGCACTGGATTGAGGGGAGGACACCAGGAGCAATGAAGACTTGGCTAGTGGAGAAGGCAAGGCCTTCTTGGGTGCACTGTTGGCAAATTTGCATCAGTGAGGGTCTGATGTGAGCTTAGAGTGTTTCTCTGAGTGGCACTTATCTGATGACAGAGCCTGGTGCTTGTCCGACGATGGTGTCTGGTGCTTCTCCAATTTTGAGGCATGTTTTGGTGGGAAGGAGGAAGACCTTTCCACTGACAGGCCAGAAGATTTTGCCTTCTCCTGGGAATCAGTGCTGCATACATAAGCTGACCAGGGGGCAGGATGCGTCTTACCTGGGTCCGATGAACAGCCAGATAGAGCAGAAGGAGGCCTGATCTTCAAGGGCTGTGGCATTGCCATATGCCCTGAAGACTTCTCCTTGGTGCTAAAACCTCCCGAGGTGACCGGGGGCTTCACTACCATCAGTCAGGAATTGTGGCCTGAAGACTCAGACCTGGAGGCCGTGTAGGATCCCAAGGATCGTGATCTGGACTAGGACCTGTCCCTGTCTCTGTCCCCCTCTCTGTGCTTCTCTTTAGGCTTCGAAGAGTGTTTTCCAGAGGATTTGTGAGAGCAATGGGGTGAATCTGCTTCAGAGGAGGTCTTCCTTTTCATTGTTGCCAATTGCTGCTGAGCCAGAAAGGCCTGGAGAAACTTCTGTCAGAAGATGCGGTTCCGATTGCTGAAGGCCTGGCAGTAGTGATGGGCGAAGTGACCCAAGTCGCTCCGCGAAGTGATTCACAGAGTGAAGGTGATTTGTGGAGTGCTCCAACGTGAAGCGGAGTAATTTATGCTATATATGGTAACAAAGTCCATTGAAAACAATGACTTTGCATTACCCGCCTTCCCAAACCACTACTCCACCAATTCTTAAGGTGAAAGACATTGAAAACAATGTACTTCCCCTCACTTCACCTTGTTTTTAAGCTTCAAAGGTGAATTTTGCAGTGATTCATGGGATTTCAGGTCACATGGGCTCTAGATTGTTCTGCACAGCCTCAGTTTGGGGTAGTGTGTGTAGGAAGCTGTAGGAGACAATCTGCTCTGAGAGCTCGCTACAATTCAAACCTTCAAAAAGCTGTTAAAAAAGCCTTTTTGATTAATTTTTTTTGCTGAAACTTTAGTTCATCGATTATAGGAAACCCTCCTGTTCTCATATCATTGAGCGTTTATTGTTTGTGTATGGATTTTGAATGTTAATGCACAACATTCAGTCTGTGTACTGAGAGACAGTGGAAGTGTGCTTTGGGGGAGGGGCGTATCTGTGGTGTAGGTAGATTAACTTGAAGAAAAAGACAGTGCTTTCTGTTTTGGTGATATTTTTCTTGTATAACTGTGTTAATGTACACACAGTAGTATTTTCAATATTTCTTGCCATTTTTTGCTGATTGTTGTGGTGCAGCAGTACATAATTTTAGTTTGTTTAAAATATATGGTTATATTATTGAAGTTTTCAATTTGCTATGCATTACTTAGTGTGTGTGTGTGTGAGTATGTGTATGACATGTATCATCAAATCAGAGACCTTTTATTGTGCCACATAATAATTTCAGCAATGTGAACCTGCTATCCACTGCAGCTGTGTGATTTTTGTACTTCTTTGTGGTATCTTTCCTGGTACTAGTACTAGTGACTGTTACTGCAGCAGTACAGTACACTGCTCCCACTCCCCGCGGCCCGCCCCAACTGGCAAAGGTATTTTTTTTCCAGATTGAATTTCTGATGGTGAGCACTGGTTAGGTGTTGTGCCTTTTTGTCTGCATCTCTTCAGTTCACAGCGCAATCTTAATCTGTCTGCATTTGCATCTCTTTAGGGCCCAATCTCCATCTGTAACTTCAGTCACAGTTGTTTCTTTGGCTTCCCTTCAGAGTACTGGACAGGTGTGGTGCTTAATTCTGCATGAACATTGTACTCATTAATATGCATTTTTAAGTCAGGACCATCATCATGAGTCACTCGTGATACAAATCATGTTCTTCATCATCACGGTCACAAATGCAGTCACAAATCACGATTCACGATCATGTTACGAATCACAACATTAATTTTTTTTCTAGTTACTTGAATATATTGCAAGCCTATTTTGAAGTATCTCGTCAGGCTTAACCACCCCACCATTATACTCATTGATATGTTTTTTTTTAAGTCTGGGAGTTTTAAGCTACAGCTCATCAGGGAAGTACAGCCATAGGCATTCGCGTTCCCAATACAGTTTCATACTGGTTATCTCACACCACTGACACTGAATCACATTCTTCATTATCACAATCACAAATGCAGTTGCAAATCATGATTCACGATCATGTTACGAATCACAACATTAATTTTTTTTCTAGTTACTTGGATGTACTGTAAGCCTGTTTTGTAATATCTTGCCAGGCTTCACCACCCCACCATTGTACTCATTGATACGTGTTTTTAAGTCTGGGAGTTTTAAGCTACAGCTCATCGGGGACATACAGCCATAGGCATTCATGTTCCCAATACAGTTTCATACTGGTTAACTCACACCATTGACACCGAATCATGTTCTTCATTATCACGGTCACAAATACAGTCACAAATCATGATTCATGATCACGTCACGAATCACAACATTAATTTTTACTAGTTACTTGGATGTATTGTAAGCCTGGTTTTTAGTATCTCTTCAAGCTTCACCACCCCACCATTGTACTCATTAATACATGTTTAAGTCGGGGAGTTTTGTGCTGCAGCTCATCAGGGAAGTACACCCATAGGCATTCGCGTTCCTTCCTATACAGCATGTGAGTTACAGTACTACAGAGAAAAGTGGAACCCGCGGAGTACTCCACAATGTGAAGTGGAGTACTTTGTTTCATAATGAGGAACACAAAGTCCTTTGAAACCAATTACTTTGCGTTATTCCGCCTTCCCCAAACCACTTCTCCACAAATTTTAAGGTGACGTACATTGAAAACAATGTAGTTCGCCTCACTTCACCATGTAATTGAGCTCCAAATGAAATTCTGCAGTCATTCATGGGATTGCAGGTCATATGGGCTCTAGATTGTTTTGCACAGCCTCAGTTCTGGCCTGGATAGTGTGTGTATAGTGGTAGTTGGAGACAGTTTGCTCTCAGAGCTCTGCGATTCAAAACCTCTAAAAGCTGTTTAAAATGCCTTTTTGAGTCATTTTCTTTGCTCAAAATTTAATACATCGATTGTAGGAAACCCTTCTGTCTCATATATCGAGTGATTATTGTTGAGCGTGGATTTTTGAATGTTAATTTAGAACAGGCGGTCTGTGTACTGTGAAATGTGCTTTGGGGGAGGGGCGTATTTGTGGTGTAGGTACATTAACTGGGAGAACAAGGCAGTCTTTCTGTTTTGGTTAAATTTTTCTTGTATAACTGTGTTAATGTACACAGTAATATTTTCAGTAATTCTTGACTTTTTTTGCTGATTGTTGTGGTGCAGCAGTGTATAATTTGTTTAAAACATTTGGTTATAATAATAAAAGTTCTCAGTTTGCTACGCATTACTTGTAGTGTGATGTGTGAGTGTTTGTGCGATGTGTGCCATTAAATCAGACACCTTTTATTGTGCCATAGAGTAATTGCAGCAGTGTGAACCTGCTATCCACCGCACCTGCATGAATTTTTTATACTGCTTTGTGGTATCTTCACTGGTAGTGGATTGTTACTGCCGTGCACTAATTCCCTAACTGGCAAAATGTATTCCTTTCCAGATTTGGATTTGTGACTTGTGTGCACTAGTTAGGTGTTGTTGTGCCTTTTTGTATGCATCCCTTGAGTGCGCAGATCTATCTTAATCTGTCTGTGTGTTTGCAGTGCACCATTAATTCTGGGACACTGCATTTCTTGTTACGCTCTTATTTCACTTCATCAGCACTGGGGAATCTTCTGGACACAAAACAGCAGCATTTCATCAGCACTGGGGAATTTTCTGGACACAAGACAGTAACATTTTGGGAATGCACATTAATTGTGGTGGCTCTGTGTGTGACCACTGCGTGTATGACTGAGTGTGCCATTAATTCTGGGAGACTTTGCATTTCTTGTTATACTCTCATTTCTCTTGGTCAGCACTGGGGAGTTTTCTGGACACAAGACAGTAGCTCTTTGGGGATGCACATTAATTCTGGTGACTGTGTGGGTGGAGTGCTGCCAAAATTGTTGTCACTCCACCTTACTTCACGTTTAAAGTGGAATGACAATGCAAAGTAATAATTACAAGGTGAAGTGAGCCTTTCCTAGGGGGCACTCCACATAGCAAAGTGCCAATGCGAAATAGCCACTTTGCATTCACTTCGCAGGTGGATTTTAAATTTGCTGCATCTCTACCTGGCAGTGGAGGCAGGACAGAGTATTGTGGTCTGGGCCCAGACAAAACACACAGGCTATGTGGCTGTTCTTGGAAGGAATTTGTTTACCGTAAGTGCACTTGTTTGTGTGTCTGGATGTGGTAGAAGACATACGGGAAAGCTGATGAAGAAAATAATGGTCAAAAGGTAATCTGGAGCTGAAAACAAAGGTACTAGCGGTCGAACTGGTGAGAGTTGGGCCGTGGAGCCTACATTTGTGCATCGATGGTGGGGAGGAACTGGAGCATGCTGGGGACTGCTGCCTCTTATATACCATGTGGGATGTTGGGGCAGGGCCAATGTCGGGGAGCGGCAGTCCCCACTGGGTACTGCTGGAAAAAGTTTGCTGTGAGTCCTGTCACTGGCCAGCATCAGTCCTATATGTGTTTCCTGCTGCAAGAGCTTCCTCTCGAAGTAAGATCTGAGGGTAACAGGATACTCATTCCATAAAAAGCCATATTCCTTCTCAGTAATATCCCCAGCCAATGTTGCTTCTTGTAACAGTTTGTACAGCTCCACCATAAATTTTTGCAAAGGGTTGCTAGTAAGCTTCTTGTAGTCACATTCTTTGTCTAAAGTTTTCTGGCTATCTTAATATAGTGATATTTATTCATTATCTCTATATTTCCCACTTTGTCTGCAGCTTTGACAATGACATTATCACATTTACTTAATTCAGAGAGTGCCGAAAATTCACTGTTAGACATATTTTTATTTCCGGGTGAACCTGCTTTGCTAATTAGCTCTTTGGCCTGCTGCATGACTACTTTTTCATACACAGAAATGGCTGGATTATAGGCATTAGGCATAAAGGTGGAGTCAGGTTTAAATAACAATTTCCTTTCATCTGTTATGGCTGAAGTTGTAGTTTGTCTGGCAAAACTCAACTCACCTTCACATTCAGTGGGATTAAGTAAATGTTCAAGTTCCTGTGTGCTCAAATTACTCAAAATGACATGTTCCCCACTCAACATGAGTTCAGTCAGGTCACTATCGTCTACCTTGTTTTCCATATTTCCAGTTTCATTCATGTCATCTAGATCAGGCAGTGCTTCTTCTGTGACCCCCGTTCTATTCACTTGATGTTGATTTTTATTAAAGAAGTATTTTAGTTTTATCTTTCTAAACAATTTGTATAAATCCACATTCACTTGAAATGTATTACATTTGGGTGTGTGCACAAATGAAAGCCAATGTTTTAATACCTTTAGTTCTTTTTAACTTAGTTCTCTATCAGACAGATTTAAGAGGTTGTCTCCTGCTGCGTTGTTCTTGTCTTTCCTCCATGCTTTCCTCAACTTGTCTTTCTCTTCCTCCTGATGCTGGTATAGTTCCTTTGTGTAAAAAAGGCTCTTTTCCTTTCTTTGAGGCTCCTTCAGTATCTCTTTCAGGTGTTTGTGTGTTCCTGTTATTAAACCTCACTCTTGATCTGCTCCTGCTTCTGCCTCATTTTTTCCAATCCACTATATGGCCATTTTCATAATGCTTCTGGTCTCCTATTAGTTTCATTTGTTTTTTTCTCAATGAGTTCAGTCTCATAAGTAGCAAGTCTTCGCTTTATCTTTGAGTCTAAATCATCAAATCTGTGTTGGATTTGAATCCTATACTAACTTCTTTGCCTTGTCTATCTCTGCTGATAATGCATCAATTTTTTATACCATCAGCTTTAATCAAAAGTTCTATAAATGTTTTAGAACACAGTGCTGTTGCTTCCAGCCACTGTTCTTTATAGTCAAACAGGTCAAAGTTGCTAGTGGGAACAATGGTGATTCTCAGACCTCATGGAGCCTGTGCCCTGCTAAGGTACTGCTCTAAGGTAATAATATAATAAGTAGAGACCCATGAAATTCTTTTTATTTTTTATAATTTTTATTTTTATTTTTTCAAAATTTCTTATTTTTTTATTCATTGAAAATGTTGTTTTATTTCTTCTTATGACATTTACATTCATAAACTACCTCAAAATGATATTATACACACTAAAAATCACATTCGTAGTATACTACATTGTATTAAGCAACATTTGCTATGGTCTCGCAAGATTTTGTGACTGAAACAATTCCGCTGTCGCTTCCTTGTGGATTGTCTCTGTGGCAACAATGGAGCTTAAACAACAACTGCTGCAAGCATTTATTTAGATTTTGCCTGACAAAAAGCAGTTTTTTTCACTTTTTTCATGTTTTTTTATTTTATTCCTTTTATATGCTGAATTTCTTCCTATTTCTTGTTATATCTTGAATTTCTTGTTATACCTTGAATTTCTTGCTATTTATTTTTATACCTAAATTTCTTGTTATTTCTTGCTATTTCTAATTTAAGAAAAACACAGTTCTCTAATTATAAGTAATGTTCTGATCCTTTTGTAACAATTTCTCTAGTTTGTGAAAAGCATTTTTCATATCACCTGCACTCATTGTGGCATCCTCTGATCCTCTCAGTCTCTCCCTTTCTTTTACAGGAGTTCCTTCCACCTGTCCTTCTTTCATTTCCTCCTGTCTCTGTGTAGATCCCCAGAGAAGTGGCCATGGTGGGACTTTAATGTATTGGGGTAATCACAAGGTTCTGGCATTCAATCTACACCTTGTCTTTGTATTCTAATTAGCCTGCTTTAAGACTCCATTGTTTATCTGATTTAACATTGCTGTTCAAATTCTGTTATCTTTAAATATATAAAATATATGGAAGTTACTGAAATCCTTTCTATTATAAAGTAATTATACTTACAGGCAGTGAGAACAGCTGAATGTGTTTGCTACTTTGTTTTTGTAATTAATTTCTCTGTAATTGGTTAAGAAATTGCACGAGTTATGATGTCATGGTATTCTGTAACTTAAAAAAGTAGCCGTTTGTCTTCCTACCACACCCCCTTAGGAAGGCTTCATTGTTGAAGCACTTGGGTTAAGACATTGGGTCTGGCTAATAAAATTGAATTTTCTCACTTCAAACTTTGTTATTTTGTGTATTGCTGTTTGAGTGCTGGATTTTGGAATGTCTGGTTACTGGAGACAGTCTAAGCAGACACTTTAGTGATGGAAGTGAAGGGGTAAGGTTAATTGAGGTGGGGAATTCTAGTAGTCATATCTTCTAACTGACCCTTGAGGACCTGGTTCCACCAGAAACAACTCAATCTTTGTCAGATTGAGACTCAGCCAACAAGAGGCCATTGAGTCAGAGACCTCCTTAACATAATGCTCCAGAACAGCTACTGCACCTCACCCATCTGATGTAAAGGATATGTATAGTTGGGTGTCATCTGCATAGAAGTGAAAAGCCAGCCCATACGGTCTGATTACCTCCCCCAGAGGCAGCATACACACTGCGAATGGTATGGCGGACAGAATAAAACTCTGGGAAACACTACAACTGATTGCAACTGGTAGTGACAAGAAGTTCCCATCACAACCTGCTGTGACCTGTCAGTGAGGAAGGACTCAGCCCACTTTAATGCTGTTCTGGTGAGTCCCCCATATTCTGCAAGGCATTTTATCAGAATCCCATGGTCCACAGTGACAAATGCTGATGGGAGATCAAGGAAAATGCCAACTGAGTGCTCCCTTTTAACTCTCTTTAGGAGGAGATCATCAAACATGAAGAAAAAATGGCCAGAGCCGTTCATGGACCATGTTGCTGACAGCAAACAATGATATGTGAAAAGCAACAAACTGTATCACACACTCATGCCAGGAATGAAGCATCCAGAGGCATCTGATGCTTTAAAGTAATTTTTATTCATAAAATCAGCAACGCCATTTTCTTCACCACACCAACGCAGCAAAACTCATTTTGCACCATCATCAAACAACTTGACAAGCATGGTCTCTGTATTGTGGTGTGGTCTGAACCCTGACTGGAATGCCTCATAGATGTCATACTGCCCGAGGTATGCCCTAGCTGTGCCACCACTATATTCTCGATAACCTTCTATAAAAAAGGAAGGTTTGAGACTAGCTAATACTTTACCAAAACATCAGGGTCCAAAGATGTTTTTTTAACAGTGGTATCATCACAGCCTTTTTAAGAGGCAATGGGGAAACAGTCCTCTGTCAGGAAACCCTAAACTATGCTGCCAAACTCTGGACCCAGGGCCGCTGAGCAGTAAAATGAACAATCTGGTAGACTCTAAATCAGTCATACAGTAAGTGGAGCTTAGCAATGCAATCACCTGAAGCACATCCTCCATAATAACTGGCTGGAACTCCGGCAACACCCATGCAGTGTGCCCTTGCATCCTCCCTTAGATCACTGCTGGCCCTGACAGGCCATCTGTCAAGATCTCAGCTCAAATGGAGGACACTGTCCAGGAAGAAAAGACCAAACTCTTTATATTTTTCTTGAGACAAAACTTATCCAGCCTGAAGAGAGCTAGGATTAAGCAACCTGTTCACAGTGCAGAAGAGGTGAGTGGGTCGATTTTCTGCTGAAGTAATAACCTGTGACATGAATTTTGCGTTTCTCAGGGTTATTGCCTTATAATAGTCCTTACAATGGGACCTCAAAGCAATCCTGTCATCCTCGTCTGGACCTCTTTCAGGAATGCTCCAGCCGCCACCCTATTGTCTTCAACTGTCTCAGGTCATTGTTATACCATCTCAAGCTGCAACTGGAGATCAGTGGGTGGGCATGGATCAGTGCATTGGAGTCAAGAGCTCCCTGAGAACAAGGGGAGATGCAATGACACAGGAAGGGAGCAATTCAAGTAAGATATAAAGAAATACTTCTTCATGGAAAGAGTGGTGGATGCCTGGAACAATGGAACAGTCTTTCAGCAGAGTGGGTGGGAGCAAAAACAGTGGTGGGATTCAAAAATTCATTTGATAGGCATAAAAGAATCTTAGTGGTACATGAGAGGACAGCCAGAGATCAAGTAGAGTCTATAACGACACTAAGGGGAAGAGGATAAAATGGACAGACTGGGTGGGCCAAGCAGTCCTTATCTGCTATCAAATGCTATGTTTCTATGTTTATAAGAGGGAAAGTTTGTTAGTATGATGATTTAATCTATTTGGAAAGCATTGTCTAGTAAAATAGAAATTTTTCACATTAATTTATGGGTAAACACTTTAACATATACAGGCTATTGAATCTCACACTGCTACAGTCTTGCTCTGATGTCAGCTATGGGGATTTTGGGATTTGGGGTTGCAGAAAATGTTCACTTCTGGACAGCTGTGCACTTGTCCCAGTGCCCCCGTCATTAAGAGCCAATCTTTCAATTTCACCATCCCCTCCCTGAGGTCTGTCCCCCTTGAGTTGTAATATTTAGTTGGGGGGGAGTGAGGGGGGCACAGTCCCCTGCATATAATGTGATCGACAAATTTAAATCCTGGCACCCTAATAACAGGTGCACTCGGAAGGGTGCATTCCGAGGGTGGAACCAAAAATGTCAGTCTGATAGTAAACAAAACTAGTCTCATGCAATCTACTTTACTAATGTAAATAGTAAGAAAAAAAAAGGGTTTTGTACATAACGTACAAACTGATACAAGACCCACACTTGGGTGTGGGGCTGTTGGTGGTGACTGTTCCCCTTTAAATACAAGCAGATAAAAACAGCAGCATTATGGAAACTTACATGCAGGGTGCCTGGAGTGTAGCCAGTTTCGCACAGGGTGCTTTTTCAGGAAGGTCCTATCTGATTAAACACTCTGTGTGAAACAGGTTGAGCGCTTCAGCATCCTCAGACATAACCATAGCGACCGGCAGAGAAGCGCCGATACGAACAGGTCAGCCCCAGGACATGTTCACAGGCAGGCAACAACCAAGACAGCAATAGCAGTAGCAGCTGCAATGGATGGCACCCACAGGCACAGAATGCCAGGATCATGACTGGGAACAGGGGAAGTCCACCAAAGGGTGTATGGGCATTCTCAGAGCACAGCTGCACAGCACATGCAGGCAAGAGTACAGGGACATGCAGATGCCAGGCAACAGGGCACACAGCCTGAAGGAGGCATGCTGCAGACCCAGGAAGGTGAGGCAGGCTGGGCTGGTAGACATGTAGGCATGGCAATGCAGGCCACCTATCAGTGGATCCACCTTGGCACCGACAGATAGCATGGTTACCACAGCAACCACTGACAGGCAGTGGAGCAAGGAGACAATGAGGCAATTGCTGGAGTGCTGTGGAATGCATGCGGCCATGGCAACGCAGACACATCCAGCAGAGCAGCACAGCCAATGCAGGAAGGGAGGGAGAGACAGGGCAGGGTAGAGACACAAAAGGGACAGCAGGCAAGGCGTGGAGAGCAGAACAGAGCAGGGTAGGCATGTGTAGGCATATGTAGCTGAGAACTGCACACTGGGGGGACATACAGAGGGGAGACCCACAGCCAGAACTATGGAAATGCAAGTTGAAATGTTCAAACAGGGCAGACCACAGAGAAGCAGGCAGTCAGGGTGACCAGGTGCACCACATCATGGGCGGCCAATGGTGTGCACCCAGCAGGGTAGAAGAGCAGCACAGCAGCTCAGTTACCACAGGCACAGGAGGAGAACAAGCCATGTTGATGGAGGACATTGAGAGCCCAAGAGGCAACACACGGCTTCTGCATGAGGGATACCTGTACAGGAAGGAGGGGACAAGGGGTGACAAAATCTATTGGAAGTGTGTGGAGTACCGGGGTGGCCACTGCAATGTGCAAGCCCACAGCACCCAGGACAAGAGTGCAACAGCCATTGGGACCCACAACCATGTCCCCGACTGTACAGACATCACAGTGTGGAGAGTCAGTGTAGGGCACTGCAAACACCAGAAACACCCCAACAGGTGGTGGCAGCATGCTGCAGTACCATGCCAGAGTCCGTGGGAGGCCGTCTACCATGCCTGGAAAACCTGCGAAGGTCTGTAAGGTGCACCAGGAGGCCCACAAGCACTGCACCACTGCTGCCAGTCACACTAATGGATCTGAAGGTGCCCGAGCAATACAAGCTCACACAGAGAGGTGAGTTGTTCCTACTGTGGGACTCGGGGACATGTCCTGATAAGTTACTGCTATTCATTACCTCAAAGAACCTGCACTACATGGAGTGCTGTGAGCATTGGTATGCAGATGGAACATTTAAATGCTGTCTACTCCTCTTCCATCAGTTGTACATGATCCATGGCATTGAATACAGTAACATCATACCCACAGTGTGTGTCCTGATGGCGCTGCACACCACAGCCACCTACACAATCTTCCGCAAGCTGCTGGAGCTGTAACCTGGCCTTTCCCCCCACACCATCATGGTGGATTATGAACTGGCTGCATGCAAGGTGTTCCAGGCTGTCTTCCCCAATGCCACCCTGCCGGGCTGCTTCTTCCACCTGTGTCAGGTGGTGTGGCAGAAAATGCAGCAGCTGCCAGACATCCAGCAGGCATACACCAGTGACCCCGACTTCACCATGTACATCCGACTCCTCCCAGCCTTGGCATACGTGCCACCCGGCGAGGTTGAGGCAATGTTTGAGGAGCTATGGACCTGGGAGTTCAGCACAGAGTGGGAGGACATGCTAGCACCCCTCATGGACTACTTTGAAGACAGTTGGCTGGGGTGGCCCATCCGAAGCGGCCACAGGCGCAAGCCAACATTCCCATTGGAGATCTGGAACTGCTATGATGCTGCACGGTCTGGACTGCGATGGACCATCAATGCGGTTGAGGAGGAGCATCAGGGCATCAACTCCCTGCTGAGGGTAATCCATCCCTGCATCTGGACATTCACTGACTGCCTGTGCTCTGAACAGCAACTGAACGATATCAAGGTGCAGCAATTCATGGCCGGGGCACCTGCTGCACCACCCCACCAGAGGTTCAGGGACAGGGGCCATCAGATTATGGAGCTTGTCGAGCGTTATGGGGAGCACAGCAACCAGAACTACTTGAAAGGCATCGCCAAGCACTTTCAGCTGCAGGTCTAGTCCACATAGCCATGTGACTGTCTGTGCTGGTATGTCCCACATACAAACCCCTACCCCCAGAGGATGTGTGAAGATTAACACATCTCCCCTACCTCAGTAAAGTGTGTGAACAGCAGTACTGTCTCATGACTCTTCCTTGCGTGTGACAGTGTATGTGTGGGCATGTGTGCATGTGTGTGTGTGGCAGTGTATGGATGTGGTTAGTAGGTGCTGTGGGTGAGCATGGGCAGGCGTGCCTCGGTCAGCCATGTAGCCTCTGTACACTGTGTGTCTCCATGTGCTGCATGGCGTGGCCTGTGTATCGTGTACCCACCAGTGCAGCACTGCTACACCACAGCACTGTGCAGCTATCCCCCTTGCCAGTACACTGGGTCATGCGTGGGTCCATGCCATGCTGTAGTCCATCCCCATGCCCCAGTGCACACCGTGTAGGGGAGCCATGCCCCCCTCACAAGTTGGCTCCAGCTGTGTGCTGGATTGGCAGTTGCAGTGTGTCCATGGCACTGCCATGTCCACAGCCCCTGCCTATCCACAGTGCCCCCTGCATACATGCTCACCATGTGGTCCGGCACCATTGGTGTGTGGTCATGCACATCCTGATAGTGCCCCCACTGTGGGCATTGTGCATTGCCCATGCACAGGGCCACAACCATGGACCAGGTTGCCATCACCAACTGGGTGGATTACCACTGCATATATAAGTGCCAGGTCCTCTGGGGCATGTCCCATTCTGCCTGCAGTGCTTGTTCAGTGGTGCACTGTGCGACGGGTGTGTGGGTGTCATGCAGTGCCAGGCACAGCTCATCCTTACAAGCAACAGGTTCCCCCATAGTATGGTCTGCCATCCCTACATGGCATCTCACTGCATGATGTGTGCTGCATGTGTCACCCTGTGACAGGGCGGATCCTGCACCAGGGCTGTGAGGGTCGGGTTGGGGGTGGTGCTGGGCATGTGGTGTGTACATCAGAGGGTGAGTGTATGTACTGTACATTGCGCTGTGTACTGCTGCTGTTGTGGTCCATTGGACCCAGCCTAAGTATGCCCATGTCTTCTCCTGCGTTGCCATGCTCTGGGGCCTTTTGAGGTGGTGACACCCCTGTGTCTCCATCCCCATCCCAGCATCTGCCCTGCCACTCATTGGGTGTACACTGTTCACAGCTGCAGCGTCACCATCAGACCAGTCCTGTATTGGGTCATGCACTGCTGCTGGTGGCCTTTCTCCCTGTACACCACTGTGTGCATGGCGTCCTGTTACCACTTCATGGCCACAGCCATGGTGTGTCCTGGGTGTGGGTTCCTATGCTGTGTGCCATGCCAGCATTTCAGAGTCCTGTCAATCCAGTGTTGCACCTTCCTGTCAGGTGTTGTGTTGCACAAGCCACTGCCCCCATGGTTGCATGCCCGGTCCACGTGGACACCATAGGTGTTTCATGCCTCCTCCCAGTGGCACTGGGTGTGTGGGCCAATGCACATGCCATGGTGCCATTTATCCCTGTAGCACTGTCCTCAGGGGTGCTGTGTGCTATTTCTGTGCCACCAGTTGCCCTGTGCGCATTCCTTGGGTGGGTTTGAGGGTGTAACGGCTGTCTCAGTGCCTTGTGCCACTCCATTGGGTTGCACTTCTACTTCCCTGTGGCTTTGTGGTGTGGCACTGTCCTTACTGGCATCCTCCTCCTTCCAGCGCCCTGATTGCTGGTGCTGTAATGCTGGCACCCTTACTACCCAGAACTGTGTGTGTTTGACAGCACATGAGTACATGTCAAGAGGGGCAAGCAAGTGACATTACAGCAGCTAAATTAAAGAGGACTATTCAGCCTGAAAAAGTCAGTGCCCTTGACTTGGAGTTTGAATTGCCATTGTCTGTTTCATGCCTTACTACCATTACAGGCATGAGTAAGTCTCTCTTGCCCCCTCCCCCTGAGTGTTACCTTGCTACTACCTGACCTTAGGAAAAGAAAGCAAATACACACAGATAAGTAAAAGCCAGACAGAAGATTTTATAAATGTCGTCAAGTGTTGACTGGCTACTTGGAGATAAGCTAACTCCCTTCTAATACGGGCTGGTTAAATAGCTTTGGAGAGCTAACTACCAGCTCTAACACATCATTGCCTATGTTTAACATAACTGGCCAAACAGGTGGGTTTGTCAAGGACTTGGGGATTTTAGGGATTATGTAAAAATTGGACAAATAAGAGATTTCAGCATCAGGCATAATTATTCAACACTTATGCACAACTTTGTCTATACGTACATCAGTTTCTACTTTATCTGCTGCCATGGGATTAAACATAAGCCTTTCACAGCTTCCAGTCTGTGCCAGCTAATACATTGCTTCTTCCACATAATTCGTGTGTCGCCACACCGGTAGCTGGTTACATTAGCACTACAGTACCTACCTTGTCTAATGGTTTAATAATTATGGCATCCATCTCACTGGCTTCTTTTGATCCCTGCCTCTCAGTGTCAGACAAGTTATGGTACTGTGGTAGTGAGTGAGTTGAAAACAGGCTATGTAGCACTCAGATTATGAGTTGCCACTGTAAAACATTATTGCTGGGAAGTGCAATTTCCCAGGGTGAAAAACTGATAAAACTGATGTGGATATAAAATGAGTCCTAATCAAGTTACCGACATGAATTACATTAACTGCTTCCATAGAGTACAGACAATATTATCATCATTTTCATCATCATCATTATTCATTCACTATCAGATCACTCTAGTTGCCTGCTCATCATATTTTTTTTAAAACTCAGCTTTATTTCATTAGTCAAGTACATTGTGCAAGTACGTATCAGATTAGCAGTACATTCATGCGCGTTACTAGCAATCACTTTACCATCAAGTTATTTTCTTCAGCCCTGTTGAGTATAAAAATCACAAAGGTCTCTTTTTGTCTATACATGTCTATGTTGTGCTAATACATTTCCAATTCTTACATTTCTATGTATAGTATACTGTTTATTACTCATACCGTATTTTCTCCTTTAAATAAAGCTGTAACCCGTTTTAAACATCATTCACGGTATGAATAATATGAAATTGTTGTTTTTTATCCTGCGTCTTGTAACTACACAAGAATAAACTGTTTAAACCTTAACCAGAACTCAACTGTCATGTCTCTGTTATTTCACTTTTGTCCTTTACCCCCCAAGAGAATCCTCTCTGGCCATAATTCCTCCAATTAGTATTCATTATAGGAAGAGTTTATTGTTCTGCAGAGGTTAGGTTGTGATCCATAAGATCAGACTTCGCCCCTGTAAGGCAGAAAGAGAATTGTTAAAATTTCCATATTACAACTCATGTTCACTCTTTATATCCACTCTTCTACCATGGGGATTGTAGCACTCAGCCAAAGCATGGTCAGCATTTGTAGGGCTGCCTGGACCATGCTGCTGAAAACCATGTTTTGCCTCCTTCTGGCAGTCCCCTGTATAGAAGCCCCCATGTGGAAATACTGAGCTGACTCTGGCATTTCCACCCCCCAGATTTGTGAGAGCTCTAACCTGATCTCTGACCATTATTACCGGATTTTCAGATACCCCAAGAAAATATGGTAATAGATACCACACCCCCACACACACACACACACACACACACAGCAGCCATCACCTGCAGTAGTTCCAAAGTGCTTGGTAAATGTTGGCACATAAAATATCATAAATTTCAATGGGAACTCCTTCCAGCTTTGCGAAGGCATAACCTTCCGGCTCCTGTCATGCCACTTTTCCCATTGTTCTTCTGTGATAAGCAACCAAACTCCTCCTGCTACCTGTTCCTTACAGACAACAGGTTTGTACCCTTTTTACAGACTAGCATACTAATTGCCAGCAGAACAGGCCTTTCGGTCTGTCGAGTCTGCTCGTGCCTCAGGACCTCATTTGGGTGCTGAGGTACCCCCATCGCTTTTTTGTTTCTCCTGCCATCCATCCTGGGCCCACTGGGCCAGGCCTAACCCTGCTTCCTCCCCATTCTGTACCTGTCCCACCCTCTCTTGAACCTCTCCATCATAAAAGCCAGACCCAGCTCACCAGGCAGTGCATTCCAAGGTTCTACCACACTCTCAGTGAAATATTTCCTCCTCTTTTCCCCCCTCATCCTTCCTCCTTCCAACTTCAAACCATGCCCTCTGGTGATACCCCCTTCCTTAATCTAAAGATCCCCTCCTTGTTTACCCTATTAATTTCCCTGAGGTACTTGAAGAGTTCAATCATGTCCCACCAGTCCTTCCACGCCTCCAATGAGAACAGACCAAGCTCCTCCATCAGCTAGACCCCATATCATCTTAGTTGCCCTCCTCTGGACCCTTTCCAGGAACTGTATGTCCCTCCTCAAGTGCGATCTCCAGAACTGCGCTCAACACTCAAGGTGTGGTCTAACCAAACCATTGTACAGTAGCAGAATCACTTCCCTACTCCTTGAGGTGATCCCCCTTACAATGCATCCCAACACCCTATTTGCCTTGACTGCCACTCTCCTGCATTGCTTGGTTATTCATATTTGGATCCACTAGGACCCCTAGATCTTCTTCCCCTGCCGTGGCCTCCAACACCTCCCCACCCAGGGTGTACTTGTGTGGGGCTCCCTCTCCCAAGATGAAACACCTTGCACTTGAGGGAGGGGTTAAAATTTAATTTCCAGATGTGGGTCCACCTATCCAGGGTCTCCAGGTCCCCTTGCAGGGCCACCCTCCCCTCCTCCCCCTCAACCACTGCTCCCAGCTTGGAGTCATCAGCAAAGAGACTCATTTCACACTCAATACCCTCCCTGATATCTGAGATGTATGCATTAGACAAGATCAGCCCCAGGACTGAGCCTTGTGGTACCCCACTTATGACCCCTCTTTAGGGGTTGAGATCTCCCCACTGACCGTTACAATCTGGGTGCACTCAGCCAGCCAGTTACCTATCCATCTGACCATCAATGGACCCATTCCTATCCCCCTCAGTTTCTCCAGTAGGTCTTTGTGTGGGACCAAATCAAACACCTTGCTGAAGTACAAGAATAGCACAACCACAGGTTTTCCACTGTCCCTTTCCAATGATACCCATTCATAGAACTCCACAAGGTTAGTTTGACATGATCTACCTGGCACAAACCCATGTTGGCAATTATCCTGGCATCCTGTCTCCTCCAAGAACCTCCCCAAATGATCCTTCAGTATTCCCCCCATTATTTTACCCACCACCGATGTCAGACTGACAGGTCTATAGATACTCGTCACTTCCCTCAACCCCCCTTTATGGATTGGCACCACTTGTGCCTCTCTCCAATCCCTAGGCACTATCCCTGTCTCAAGTGACCTATTGTAGAGCTCTGCCAGGGGTTCAGCTAGTACATCTGCCAAGTCCCATAGAACTCTCAGATGTATACCATCTGGCCCTGGAGATTTTTTCCTTGTTTAGGGCTCTAAGGACATTCCACACCTGTTCAGTGGGTATTTCATCATCAGTCCCCTTCCCCAAATTGCCAATCTATCCCAATGTGGAACCCTTAGGGTACCCATCCTTCCCGGCTTATCCTTGTCTTTTGCTCTGCTGTTTCTATCCCCTGTCCCTTCTAATTCCAACTGATCCTGCTTTGCAAGTTTTCCATCCCCCTCACTAGTGAACACGGAGGCAAAGTACTCATTTAGGACCTCTGCTTGGTCCCTTGCCTCCTCCACCCACCCACTTCTGTTTTCAATCTGCTGATCTGGCCCTTGGTTTTTTCTGCTCCCTGACATACCTAAAGAACCTCTTTTCTCCCTTCTCATATCCCCTGTGCCAGCCACTGCTCCTTACTGGATTTAGCCCCCCTTTACCATCTGGGTGACTTGTCTGGCTGCAATACGGTAAGCTTCCTTTTCCTTTTCCCCTCTCATTTTTTTGTAAGCACTGTATGCAGCCTTCTTTTCCCTGACCACATCCTGAACCTCCCTAGACCACCAGCAAGGTTTACGTGACCTTGCCCCTTACCCTTCACCTTTGCACAGTTCCTAACTGCCTCCTGCAGTCCTCGTTTGATGACCTCCCATCTTCCTTCAACATCCATCCTAGTTTTAATCCTCTTTAAATGGTCCTTGACTATCTTTCCCATACCCCTAAAATCCACCCCCCCAAAATCCAGTCAAAGTCCTATAACTACCTCCCCTCCCCAGATTTATTTGAAACCAGACAGTGTCATGGTCACTCCCAGCTAGGAGAACTCCTACTGTCAAATCCCTCACTAGTTCCCCTTCTGCCAGGACCATGTCCAGGACATGCCCCTCCCTTCTAGGCTGCAACACATGTTGAGTGAATAACACATCCTGAAAGCCGTCCAGCAGTCTCTGCTCCTTGGCCACATTAGAAGTCATGGTTTCCCAGTTTGTAGCTGGCATATTAAGGTCGCCCATCAACACCACTCCCTCCCTCCTCCTTTGGCCCACACTGGGCTGTAATGTTATCCAGCAAATAATCTTTCAGAACATCCCCATCCCTGGGTGCCTATATACCACTCCCAGTTTGACCTTCCCTCCTACAGGGGTACGCAAGGTAACCCATAAGGCCACCACATTTCCCTCTGCTTCCTCTGCCCTGGAAATTTCTATGCTATCTCTGATGAACATAGCCTCTCTTCCCCCTCTGCCCTCCTTTATATCCTCCCCAAGCAAAGTGTACCGCTTTACATTTAAGTCCCATTCATGGTTTGTGTTTGCCCAAGTTTCCATTACTGCTGCCACATCTACCCCTCCCTTGAACAACATGGCCTGGAACTCTGACCACTTATTTCCCAAGCTCCTGGCATTTACTAGCACCACCCCACAATCTTTGTCCCTGCTCCCCTTTGCCATGCTTCCCCCGGATACCATATGCGGCTGATCTCCTTTCACCCCCACTGAATTGCGCTCCCCTGGTCTGTTGCCCCCCCTTGGGACTGAAGGCTAGGCCCCTCCTCGAGAGGTCAGGACTTCCAGTCTACCCCTCCCTTAACCCTCCCTCCCTCACAGGTTTAAACCCTACTTAATTTGAATATAGTCCGCCAACCCCTGCTTAAGGACCTCCTTCCCCATCGGGATATGGTGAAGCCTATCCCTTGGGTACAGTCCCATGTCCTCCAAAACTCTCCCCCAGTCCCCCAATACCCCCGACCCCCTTTCTTTACTCCACTTCCTAAGCTAATCATTCACCTCTGCTATCTTCATTTTGTTCTCCACAGAGGCCCTTGGTAATGGCAATATTTACAAGAAGGGAATGTTGCATCCATTATCCCGACATACCTGCATACTTCAGCAATGACATAGATATAGGATATGTACCACTGACTATCCCGGAGCATGACAGCCCAGTAGAGGAAAGCCTCCCATCTGATTTTCTCTCTAGTTAAATAATGGATTTTGTTACTCTCCAGAATGTAGCTTCTAACTTGTAAGAATCTACAACAATCCATTCTCCCCAAGGAGTATTTATCCTGCCAAAATTTGAAGGTCACACAGTGCTTCCCTTTCACCAGCTGTGCAAATCTAGTAAGGGCATTACTGTTCCAAACCTGAAATCCTGTATCCTCATGGGCAAGAATAATCTCCAGATTCCCTGTGATCAACGACAAAGGACCTACTTCATCTGGTGTGTGTGTAAATTTCCTTATTTGGGCCAAAATCGATACTGAGTGTCTGATAATGAGTGCTTGCCTGAATGAAATCACAGGATGGCAGTTGTTTTTGTGAATAAGTATGCATTAATGTTTTTCAGTAGGGATCTACGACACTGGTGTGAGAACTTCTAGAGAGACATTCACGACTGTGCCAGGAACCCGTCGACACCCCTAATCCTGATGTGTCCCTGGAATGACCGGCAACACAGTGACACTCAATGTGGGGGGGCTGCACCCCCTGCACCCCCCCACTACAGTATATATGAAACTCCATGTCGCACAGATAGTGGAGTTAGATATTTACCCCCATCACTGAACAGTCAATCAAAGTGAAACCCCTATCACTGCCGATATAGACATGGTGGGGGTTTCCTTGTGAGGGTTTCGGTGTGCCTGTGTTGCTGTAGTGACAGTATACCTTCCAGCAGTATCACACAGAGGCAGTTATATGACATTATATACACATACTATATTACAACACACAAAACCTTCTGGAAACATGCAGCCAGGTCCCCAACGTGCCTTTCGAAGATTTGGGCCAAAATCGATACTGAGTGTCTGATAATGAGTGCTTGCCTGAATGAAATCACAGGATGGCAGTTGTTTTTGTGAATAAGTATGCATTAATGTTTTCAGTAGGGATCTCGACACTGGTGTGAGAACTACAGAGACATTCACGACTGTGCAGGAACCGTCGACACCCCTAATCCTGATGTGTCCCTGGAATGACCGGCAACACAGTGACACTCAATGTGGGGGGGCTGCACCCCCTGCACCCCCCCCACTACAGTATATATGTAACTCCATGTCGCACAGATAGTGGAGTTAGATATTTACCCCCATCACTGAACAGTCAATCAAAGTGAAACCCCTATCACTGCCGATATAGACATGGTGGGGGTTTCCTTGTGAGGGTTTCGGTGTGCCTGTGTTGCTGTAGTGACAGTATACCTTCCAGCAGTATCACACAGAGGCAGTTATATGACATTATATACACATACTATATTACAACACACAAAACCTTCTGGAAACATGCAGCCAGGTCCCCAACGTGCCTTTCGAAGATTTCATGAAAAATATTATACGGTTCAAAATTTATTAAAAAAAACTGTTCCCCATTATAGTCTATGGGAAAAGTTAACAAAATATTCAAAAAAGTCGCAAATACCGTTTTTACTGTCACAAATGACTGTTTTACTTTTGCAAATTAGCCATCTTGTTTTCAATTGGTGGTCAGAGAAATGTTTGTCATTTAAATTGGGACCCTTTAGGGACAACATTCTTGCTGTGTTCACCTAGTCGAGCTCTGAGGATGCTAGCCATGCCTTTTTTGGGGGTAAAACACCCCAGAAATATGTTTTTTAAATTTTTGTAAGCAGTAGTGTCACAAAGTACTTTTAAATATGCAATGCTTTTGTGATTTTATTTGTGAAAGTGTCATGATTTGCAAAAGTATTTTGCAACACTATGCACAAAACAATAGGGAATTTTTGCCACCCTGCTGCAAAAAGAAAGGTTTGGTCTTTTGGGCTGAAATTTGCAGGGAAGAAAGCCAAGATCCCACAGATGTGCCTTTTGGTGGTTTGGTGACAAAATATTAGAGGGCTACAAAGTTACAGCACTTCAAAGTTGATGACTTTTCTCATAGGATAACATTATTACGGCATCCGCCGCGCCTTTCGGGGCCTGTATCTCGAAAACGGTTCGAGATACGGACTTTTCGTTGGAAAAATGCTTAGTCCCCATTAGGGGGCTAAGTATAAAACTAGCCTGGAAAGCATGAATAATATGAGATTTTATTTTTTTTCTATGTTGTACGGTTCCTGAGATATAAACAATTTAGTATTACAAGTGCTCATTTTCCGCTCCAAGGTCCATTATTATGCACACATTCTTTGCATTCACTGTGCTTCTGAATGCATCTTTTTGGGAAAAAAGTGTGTGCGTTTGCATTACTGTTACCATTAGCATTTCCACTTGTGTTTCTGTTACTGTTTGCATTTGCGTTTACGTTTACGTCACTGTTACCCTTTGCGTTTGCGTTACTGTTGCCGTTGGTATTTCCATTACCATTTTCGTTTGCGTTTACTTTTGCGTCACCATGTGTGTTACCATTTGCATTTGTGTTTCCACTTGCGTTTGCGTTACTGTTTCCTTTGGCATCATCATTGGTGTTACTATTACTGTTTTGCGTTTCCAATTATGTCACCATTCACGATTTTGTTACTGTTTGCGTTTCTGTTGGTGTTAGTGTTTGTGTTTCCGGTTGCATTTCCATTGTTGATTGCATTGCTGTTTCCTTCTGCATCACCAGTGCCGTTACTGTTTGCGTTTCTGTTTGCGTTCGTTACAGTTTGCATTTTCATTACCGTTTACTTTTGCGTTTCCATTGCCATTACCGTTTGCATTACCAGTTGTATTTGCATTTACGTTTACGCTTGCATGTGTCTTGCCATTTGCGTTATCGTTTCCATTTCAGTCACCATCTGTGCTACTGTTTGTGCTTGCGTGTGCGTTACCGTTAGCGTTACTATTTTCTTTTACCTCACTGTTGCCATTACCATTTGCGTTTACATTACCGTTTGTGTTTTTTGCATTTTCGTTGCTGTTTGCATCACCATTTGTGTTTGCTTTAATGTTTGCTCTTGTGTTTACGTTACTGGTTGCATGACCATTTTTGTTTGCATTAAAACTTGTGTTTCAGTGCATTTCTGTGACATTTGTAATACTTGGTCTACTATGTTACTTCTGTGCATTTACCAATTTTCATTTGACATCTGCATATGTTTTTTGCCAAATGAATGCCCAGAAATGTATTTTTTTGCCACTCATGTGAAGTTCTATGCTCATGCTACTCTGCAACTGTTGAAGAGATTTGGATAACATTTGGTATACATGGAGTGGAATGATCCAACTATTTATTTACCAATTTGTATTTCACTTGGGCATATGAATTTTGCATATTGCACTGCAAAACATTCTTGGAAACAAAGCAAGATACAGACTTTTCACTACTGTTGCCTCACATCGCCTTTGTGCAGTTATTGTGGAAATGAAGAGAGATACAGACTTTTTGCTACCGTTGTCTCACATCGCCTTTGTGCCGTTATCTCAGAAATGAAGCCAGACTTTTTGCTACTGTTGTCTTACATCAGCTTACTATTACTGTTTCCATGTGCATTACCATTTTGTATTTCCCTCACTGTCTGCGTTATGGTTAGCGTTTGCACTTCCATTTCCATTACCATTTCTGTTTCTATTTACATTTGCATCACTTTTACTATGACGATTAGTGTTTGCAGTTACATTTACATGTCATCATTACCATTGCCTTTTGCTTTTGACTTTGTGTCACTGGTACCATTTCCGTTTGCATTTGCGATACCATTTGGATTACCCCTTGCATTTGCATTTCTGTTTGCATTACCATAAAACTTAGAGCTTGCGTTTGCATTCATGTTTCTGTTGCTGTTATACTTACTATTAGAGTTTGTGTTTCACTCACTGTTACCATTACTGTTAGAGTTAGCATTACTGTTATGGTTATTACACAGACATGGGCAGCATGGTGGGAGTGCAGGGCCCAAAGGGCCCCATGCTCGCACCACCACATACCATTCACTATTTATAGTGTACATTCTCAAAAAGAAGGGAAATTCATGGCAAAAAAACTCCTTTTAATGCATAAGTTAGGGTTGCTCCACAGTGACAAAAGTGAGGAAATTCGGTGTTAGGGTTGCCACCCCTTGCACTCCACACACACCCCGCCCTCACCAACAGGAATTGGGGTATACATTGGGGTTGTCAGTCCTGTCACCCCATTCTCCTATACTGCACCACCTCAGCTTATTTACACATGGAATGGGGTGAGAGTTTGGGCCGATGACCCCAACACACACCCCAATGCCAAGGATGCATTAAACAGATTATTTTGCCATAAAAAAAATATATATATATATATATATATAAATAATGACTGGGTGGGGGTTATGACGAGAATTTTCCACACACCCCAAGGTGTGGGATGCCACATAAACCCAAGAGTGAAATTCAAGGGGTTTATTAAGGCATCCCACACCTCAGGGTGTGTGTAAAGTTAAAGTTTTATACACCTACCCAGCTTTTATTTTATATAATTGCTGGGTCATGGTTTTTCACCACAGCAATTATATAAAATAAAACTACATTCCTGTTCAGCCGCGGTCCCATCTGGCTTACGCGCAGTCTGCAGCTGGTGAGACTTTTTTTTTTTAATCTGTAAGGCCCCTTTGAACTCTTGAACTCAACTGGGGATCCAGGGTTGTAATCATATTTGTTTAAGTTTACTCACCGCCAAGAGCAAGTCTGGTGGTCAGGGTTACTGGTGCAGTGTTCTGCGGGAAGATGGCCGGCAAGCACATGCATTGAGTGAGGGAAACTGGGTGCATGTTCGCCATTATAACCAGCTGGTTATAATGGCAAAATTATAACCAGCTGGTTATAATGGCAAAATTACAACCAGCTGGTTATAATGGCAAAATTACAACCAGCTGGTTATAATGGCAAAATTACAACCAGCTGGTTATAATGGCAAAATTACAACCCGGTTTCCCTATGGGAAAAACTGAGACCCAGTAATTTTATATATATATATATATATATATATATATATATATATATATATACACACACATATGTGTGTGTGTGTATATATATATATATATATATATATATATATATATATCACCCTACAGCAGAATTCATGGTGTCATAAAAGGACTCAGGGAGCCTCTTCCCCCTCAGCTTGTGGCAGTTTCTCTCTCACAGTTCTGAACAACTGTACATTGCCATGTTAGCAAAAGGCAAGATGACAGAGGGGTATCTCTAGCAGGAAGAGGGAGGTGGTGTTACCACTGCATCTCACTTGCTGGTGAGACCTCACCTGGAGTACTGTGCACAGTTTTGGAGGCTGCACCTCAGAAAAGGACACAGGGTGGAGGCACTTCAGAGGAGGGCAGCTAAATGGTGCAGGAGTTGCACAAGAAGCACTACAAGGAGAGATTGGGGGATCTCAACATGTTCACCCTGGAAGAGAGGAATGTAAGATGGGACATGATGGAGGTGCACATGTACATCACAGGGTGAACAGGATGTAGGAGCAGAGTCCCTTTCAAATGAATACTTGCACCAGCAGCATGCAGGGACGCTGGAGGTGAGGGGGTGTTAAAAAGAGCTGTGAGGAAAATATGTCTTCACTGAACAGGTGGTAGATGCCTGGAACATGCTGACATTAGAAGTGGTGGAGGTGAAAACAGTGTGGGGGGGCTTCAAGCATGTGTGGGAGAAACATAGAGGTATAATACAAAATAGTCAGGGTGGAGGGAGGATCACCAGAGACCAGTTTAGGTCTATGGAGACAGGTTAGGCAGGAACATCTGGGCAGACTGGGTGGGCCAAGCAGTCCTTTTCTGCTGACAAATTCTGTGTTCCTGTATTTGACCCATAGACTCTGGATTTTACAGAATTTCAAGGGTTCTTTTTGTAGTGAGGAGTGTGTGCAGGGGTGCAAGCAGTGAGCTTGTGTTTTCCATGCCATACCATTATGGATGCCACTTCTGCTCAGACCATGAGACCAGATACTGCCCATCATATTTAATTCCAGATTATCTGCAGCCTTTATTAATAAGGACTGCTTATTCCTTGCAGTCTGTCTGATTCTTCTATATATCAAATTATTGTCCCTTCATCATCCATCAGATAAAATAGCCCCTTTTCTAGAACTGCAGTATGGGTCAAAGGGAGTTCTATTTGTAATAAATTACTGATTTGTTTTTTGCCCTGCTGACCCTCTCTGTTGATTATGGGACCCACAGCTTTCTCTGTTAACTTCTGTTTTTTCCTCCTTCTGTTGCATTTTTTGTTTGCGGTGGTCTTTGACTGACTGTTTGTCTTCGACCCAAATTACAGTCCTACAGAAGGAATTATTTTTTGTACCCCATGCTGAAGCTGACATTTTTGAAAATATTTATTTATTTAAACTTTTTTATTTTATTTTATTGAAATCTAGGATTACAAATACCTTTGAGCAGGAACTGCTCATTTACAAAGGTTCCATGTCGAAGGAATGGGGGTATACATACATACATACAAAGGTCAACATAATAATACATAGTTACACAATAAAAAGAAGTAAGAGACTGAGGTTTAGGAAATTCCAGTAATTCAAAATGTTCCAAATGTTAGGTAGCATGACATACCAGACAAGGGCAATCTTAGAAATAAGCACTGCAGGTGAGGGGGAAGGGGGTATGCAGGCAGGAAGGACATTGTCGGAGGGTAGAGGGTGAGGGAAAGAGCTCTAAAGGGGAGGGAGGGGAGGGATAAAAGTCAGGAAACGCCTGGGGGGAGGAAAGGGAGAGGGGGCAAGGGGTAAGCAGGTAGGAGGGGGCAAGGTGGGGAGAGGTAGCTGTCAAGACTGAAGTGGAGGGCAGTGAGCGGTGGGCCCCTGATTAGGCGAGGCAGTCACAATGACTAGTTGAAATGAGATGAAGTCAGAGTTGTCTCTTAAAAGGGCCAAGAGCAGCAGCAGTAAGAGTTTCTTTGTTGAGGGTATTGTACCACTGTGGTGGTCTGTGGGCAAAGGCCCTCTGGCCCATGGTAGTCCGGCACCTGGGGACAAGGAAGGTTAGTTGTTGTGAACTTCTAGTTCACTGGGTGCTGTGGTGGTCAATGAGGAGCTTTTCAATGCCAGGGGGCATGACCCAGAAGAGGACTTTTTTGGCTAAGAGGCAGGTTTGATACTGTATCTGGCTGATGAGAGGAAGCCATTCTACCTGAGTGTACAGGTCACAAGTGTATGTAAGTCAGTCAGCCCCAGTTAGCAGCCTGCATGCTTTGTTGAGTGCAACTGTAATTCTGCAGAGGGCAGAGGTGGAGGCAGAGCCATAAATTGCTAGCCCGTAATCGATGATGGAGGTGACAGAGCTATTGCTAGCCAACCAGAGAGTGTCAGGAGTCATGCAGTGTTTGTGCCTGTAGAGTAGGCCTATACGGATGTTGGTGGCTTTGGTGACAGAATCTATGTACCGATGGTAGGAGAGTGAGCTGTCCAATGTGACACCTAGGTATTTAAAATCAGGAACGTGTTCAGGTAAGGTCCCCGTTTGGTTTAGGATGGTGAGGTCATGGGATCTGTACTTGCTCCTGGCATTGTAGAAGGTCATAACCTTTGTTTTGCTGTAGTTCATGACCAGTTTGTGTGACTTGAACCATTCTTCGATGCGCATGAATTCAAGCTGTAATTGTTTCTCAAGGAGCTCTGCATTTTTGTGGTTGGTGAACTTGACTGCGTCATCGGCATAGAGCAGTAATTTCTGGTGGCAGACACTGGGAAGGTTGTTGAGGAAGAGGCTGAAGAGTAGTGGCCCCAGGATGGACCCCTGTGGGACCCCTGAAAGGACTGGCTTTTCTTCCGAGGTGACACCGGCAATCCTAACCCACTGGACCCTCTCCCCAAGGTAGCTTGAAAACCAGAGCAGTGCTTCATTGAAGAGCCCAATGTTTGATAATTGCTTGAGTAGGAGTGGGTGGTTCACAGTATCAAAAGCTTTCATAAGGTCATGAATACTGCCCCTACACAGTTTTCTTGATCGAGCGTGGTATGGATGAAGCCTGTGAATTCTAATAGTGCAGTGGTGGTACTGTGCCCTTTTCAGAAACCATGTTTCTCAGGACACTGAATGTCGTATTTTTCCAGGTACTTGACTAGTTGGTCTGAAGCAATGTGCTCCAGGGCCTTAGACAATGGAGGGAGGATGGAGATAGGTCTGTAGTTGGAGTGCAGTGATTTGTCTCCACTTTTGTGTACTGGTTTGATGGTCGCCTGTTTCCAGCGGGATGGGAACTGGGACATCCTTAGTGATAGATCGAGGACCTTTGTCAGGGGTTCAAGGACTTCTTCAAGGACAAGTGCTAACAACTTTAGATCAAGGGAGTCACCGCTGTAGCCTGTATTGTGAATGGCCTTCCAAATATAGGTTCTGGCTTCATGCACTGGGATCTCCTTGAAGTAGAATTGTGGGGCAGGGTGTAGGAGAGGAGTAGTTGCAGGAGGGTTACTACCAGAGGGGGCATCAAAGAAATTAGAAGGGAGGACACTATCCAAGTTGGAGAACGCATTGTTAAAGGTGGTGGTGATTGTGTACAGGTCAGATGTTGGTGTTCCATTTATGTTGAGCACGGTGGGTGGTGACTTGGGGTCCTTGCCTGTAAGGTCTTTCAAGTTACTCCAAAATTTTTTCCATCACCCCAGGAGTTGGAGAGAGCTTCCTTGAAGTATTTGCTTTTGGCACTCCTAACTGCCCAGGTGTACTCATTTCTGTCAGCTTTATACTTATGAATATCCCCAGGTTTGGATGTTGCATGGGCACAGTGCCAGAGATGATCCCTAAGTTTGAGTAAAGTGATTAGATCAGGAGTTATCCAAGGGTTAGCTCTGTCCCTGACCTTCAGTTTTTTGAGAGGTGCAAAGATATTGCAGGCCGCAGTGAAGTGGCTGATGAAAAGGTCTAAGGCTTGGTTTACATCAATGGCAGAGTCGAATGGTGTCCAGTCCAGGTGGCTTAGGTGTGTCTTTAGTAGCTCAAGGTACCCCTGCTTTAACACTCTGGTGTGGATTATTTTAGGAGGGGGCTTAATGAATTTGTTTGTCCAGGTACATGTGACCGGTGAGTGGTCACTGATCCCATCAGGAAGCACTGAGACTTTTGAGATTCATTCAGGGTGATTAGTAAGAATCCAGTCCAGAAGTGTGTGACCCTATCCTATAGTTGCATCTGGTGGGGGTGGTAACAAGCTGGGTGAAGTTCTGTGACATGACAGCATCCTTGTAGTTTCTGGCCTCCAGCGATAGCCAATTTATGTTGAAGTCACCTAATATATGAGTTCAGAGTTATGGTGTAATCCCTGTAGGTTTTCCAATATACTCATAAATCCATTGGGCTGATCTTTAGGGGGTAGGTACACAGAGGCAATGGTGAGCTCCTTGTTGTGTGCCCCGAGTAGAACTTTAATAGCGAGAACCTGCAAGGGTGGTTTAGGGTTTGAAAACGGGAAGACTTGACCCCGATAGGAATTCCTCAGGTAGATGGCACAGACTCCACCTCATTTGGAAACCCTGTCCTGCCTGAATATAGAGTTTCCAGGGATGGTGACTGCAGCATCTGGTATCATGGGGTTAAGCCATGTTTCGACAACAAAGAGTACGTCAGGGCTCTGTTGCTGGACCCAGGTTTGCAAGATGTCATGTTTGTTAAGGAGGCTGCAGACATTGATTGAGGCTAATGTGAGGGACCCCTCCCACCTTTTTGTGGCATGGGGTGCTCAGTCGGTAGGCCACGGGTTAGGATGAACATTTCCAGATATCAGAAATAGCATAAGTAGTATCCTAAGAAGGTACGCTTTAATCATTTTGCAGACTAGTTGTGTTGTATGGCATCTAGCCCTCTTGACCTTGCTGGTCTGCATTTGCCCTGTGATATTGCAGAGCACAATATATAAAGTCATGTTCTCAGAGGTGCCACGTGATTGATGAATAGTAATCAAATCCACAGGAAATGGTGAACTACCAGGGACCAGAAAACTGTTATTGTAGCTCAAAGACCCAGAATGTGATAAATTTCTGAAGGGGTTAAATTCCTGAAGGTGATAGACATTGGCCTGGGGCATATGCAGGATATAAAAATCCTTTGTTAGTATCTAGTCTTTGTTCTCCAAAATGGTTGTGAATAGACCTCAAAGACAAGTATACATCCTTTAAGAAAAAGTCAGACGGAAATGTGGATTCAATGTAGCACTCCACAACTCAGTGCATGTATAACAGATTTACTGACCTTACTTTTAGCTTTGATGGCTTCCAAAAAAGTTGATTTTTGATGAGAATGCCAATACCTGGTGGTGACGTTTTGTAGTTTCTTAGTCCAGGAAATGTTCATAGATGTCATGTCCAAGAAAGGTCTAGTTCCTCCAAGCAGAAACACAGGAAAATCCACAAAACGAAACTACTGACAGAGACAAACACACACAGCCAGCCACACAGGCTCTATCTACAAAGTGTAAAAGTAATCTTAATCCATTTCTGGCAGACAAATTGATGGCCAGGCCCAAGGCCATGAAGACCACAAAACAAAATGCAGCACTCAAAAAGGCAAAATGCCACACAGAAGAGTATCTACACAAAATGTTATGGCAGTACTATGCCCTCAGAACATTTTGTCTTGAATGACTCTTTATCAGGGAGCTCCTTAATAGAGAGGTGTTCCAGATTCAAAGCACTGGGGTACAGTGCTGCCTTTCAATTCCTCAAAAACTTTTAAAGGGACACTGTCCACCCCTTTAAGCCTCAAACTGTCCCTAGTTTGTAAAGCACATTTTCTGATTGCTCTTCATCTGTAAAGATTGCTGATGTAGCTGGATGTTTGATTATGATTCTGTTTTTCTTTTTAAAAGTGAAGAACAAACTACTCACCACACTGGTGTTACCACACCAAAACAAGTTTGTTTACATTCCTTGAGCAACTTCCATTGTATCTTTCCTGGACTTCAGAACACCCACACACAATCTAGCCACTCATGATGCAGTGAGAGGAGAGCAGACTATAGTATCATGAGAGGATACACTGTTTGGGGGTGTTTATAACGCTCATTAAGTATGCAATAAGAGTTGATAAAGGATTTGACACAAAACAAGGTTTGTTTGTATCACAGCATGACCATGCCTTTCAGTTCTACTGAAAAAAGGAAGCAGAGAAAATGAACAGTAACATCAGTGAATTTTAAAGAAGGTAAGCAATCATAAAATTAGGGTTCTCATCTAGCAATGTTAAGATGCAAAAATGGTTGGCAGTGTCACTTTAAGTGCTGATACTTTACTATATGGCGTTGTCTAAAGGTAAATCTTGAAAAAAATAGTCAGGAGACAAAAACATAATTGCACCATACCCAATGTTTGCTAGACATAATGGCCATTCACAGGACAGTGCAAAAGCAAAACACACACACACACTTCTTTACAACTAATCATTAGCTCAGATCATATTCTTCTTGACTCAATTGCCTAAATCCTAATCCAGTTTTGAGTGAAAAAAAATTCCATGGTTTGCCAGCCACTGAAAGTCTGGTGCAGTTTTTAATCCCACGGTCACAGAGAAGTTAATGTTATGATATCATATTTTCCATTTCTGTCATGCTCACTTTGCTGAGGGCTGTTCATAGTAAAGGCACACCTGGAAATACAGACATGAGTGCACAGCAGGTATACACCTCATGTGTCCGCTGACATTTCACCATAGTGATGCCTTCCTCAGAGTGGAAGGCATCACTACGCCAAAATGTCAGCAGACACGTGAGGCATGCACCTACTGTGTGCTCATGTCTGTATCTCCAGGTGTGCCTTTACCATGAATGGCTCTTAGCAACAGGCATGCAGGAGAAATGAAAAATATGATAACACAACATTAACTTTGCTGTGACTGTGGGATTAAAAACTGCACCAAACTTTCAGTAGCTGAGAAACCATGAGATTTTTTCACTCAAAACCGGATTAAGATTTAGGCAATTGAGCTGAGAAGAATATGATCTGAGCTAATGATTAGTTGTAAAGAAGTGTCTGTGTTTTGCTTTTGCACCATCCTATAAACGGTCTTTATGTTTAATAAAGACGGGGTACGGTACAATTATTTTCTTGTCTCTTACCTATTTTTTCAAGATGTGCCTTCAGGCAATGCTTGATCTCTGTGTAGGTGAAGGGCATTTTTTGTTTATGCACTCTCCCTGCTAGAGTGCACCTTGAAGGGATCCCAAGGGACTACTATTAGCCCACATAGAGCACAAATGCAGTCCTTGTTTTTCTCACATTTACTGTGTGTCAGTTTGCCTTTTTTCATAAGTGCTGCATTTTTCTGTGGTGTGCAAGAGATTTCATTACCAGCACTGACTTCTCTTAATGAGAGCAAAGGTTTTGTGTGAGGTCAGGACCAAGGTCAGCCCAATTTATTCAATATGAGGCAAAACAGTAATCCTTTGAAGTTTTCTGAGACACTAAACCTTGCTGCAAATATGTCAGCTTTTTTGCAAATGATGAGTGATGAAGAGATACAGAAACATAAAAACGTAGAATGTGTCGGCAGAAAGGTACTGGTAGGCCCATCTAGTCTGCCTTGTTTTCCCTGCTTGTCATGACACAGTGGACTCTTATTTGGTCACAGTGTCCCTCCTGCCTCCCTTACCTTTGTTTATTCTACCCATATGCCTATCACATGCATGTTTGAATCTCCCCACTGTCTTTGCCCCTGCCAACTCTCCTAGCGTGCTCTCCAGGCATCCAGCACTTTTTCTGTGAATAAGTGTTGCCTCACATCCCTCTTAAAATCCCGCCCCCCCAATGCTTCATAGCATGCCCCTGTGTTCTGGTGTTTCACCTCCTATAAGAGACTCCACTCCTACTCCTTGTTCACCCCCATGAGGTACTTCTAGGTCTTAGTCATATCCCCTCTTGTTCTCCTCTCTTCCAGGCAGTACATGTTGAGCTCTAGCAGCTTCTCCTTGTATGGTTTCTTTTGCATCCCCTGCCCCTTTTTAGTAGCCCTCCTCTGGACTGCTTCCACCCTGTCAATGTCCTTGCAGAGGTGCGGCCTCCAGAACTGGACACAGTACTCCAGGTGGGGTCTGACAAGTGAGCAATAAAAAGGCAACACCACCTTCCTTCTCCTGGTAGAAATCCACCTCTCTCTGTATCCCAGCATCCAGCTTGCCTTGCCTACTGCCTTGTCGCACTGCCCGGCCACCTTGAGATCATTAGATATGATCACCCCAAAGTCCCTGTCTTGCTTGGTAACTATACCCCCTATGTTAGACACAGCCCCTGGGTTTCCTTACCCCATATGCATGACTGTTGTTGAGTCACAGGACGGGAAGCATAAGAAAACCGGGAGAGGTTATAAAATTCACAAGTAGTATTTTATTACTATCAATAACAATGAAATAAAAACAAAATTGTACAGAATGTTTTTTAAACATAGGCAGTTAAAACAAAACAAAGTCCTTCCTTCTGTGAATATCTCTAATTCTAAGTTTCAGTCTCTCCATCTAACAAAAGATGGCTGCTCTTTTTATAATAAGTCTTTGTCTGGCAATTAACTTCTGCAACCTCATCTCAACATGAGACTTCCTGTTTCTCAAAAAAAATGTATCAGAACTTTGTCAATTTCTTTGTAGGTGCAACAAAATAAAACATGGGCCAGAATTCTCCCAGAGAATGCAAAGTAGGCTCAAACATCTGAGGCTGCGCTTCTCGGCTGTGCTGGTGGGCAATGGAGCTATTCACAGTCAGATAGTGTGGTGCACGATCCTACTGTGGATAGGGGCCAGTGGGGGCAGTGCTAACCCAGGAAAAGCAGTGGAATACCCAGTAGTGCTGCTCAGCCAGCCAGGAAAATGGCCCCACAGCCAATAGCGGTCACGTGCTAAAGTGCTATTCATGAAAAGAGGCATGCAAATGAGTCCATTGGGCATGCAAGAAACTAGTGGCCATTAGCATGCCCATTATGGGCTCATCTGCATGCCATTAGTGTGGAGGTGTTTGCCCCTCTACTAGCCCAAGCCCCACAGAGCCGCATTCTCCTATATTTTAGTGGTGCCCCATCCACCCTGATCGTGGACCCAATGGTAAAAAAATATATTTCTATCGTGTAGGGTTCTACCCCATAGCCCAATCCCCCACCTGGCATGATAAATTACATATTTGCATAGTGTAGTGGTCCCTCCCCCCTTCCCGGTCACTGATCCCATAATAAAAATATTTTTCCACCATGGTGCCCAGTCTCCCACCTAATATTGCTAAACCTCATTTCCATATTGTAATGTTCCCCCCCTTCACCAATCAATGTCTCCAAATGGACATCTGCCCCAACCTTGGTAGTCAAGTGGTCCCCCAACCCCTCACCCACTTTGGTAAGCACATAGCACCCTGCTCCCCCACCCCAGCATGGCCACTGGTCAGAGAACAGCACAACCCTCCTCACACCTCCACTGCTGCCCGCCAACTGAACTGTTAATGACAGTTTACAGTATACACTACAAGCCCATTGTTTGACATTCCTTGTATGGAGCAAATCCTTTGTGAATGGGATTGTGGGGATATGCAGATCCCATCTCCTTCATTTGCATTGTGGCTCCCTCACTACTTTGCCTGTGGGCAAACCCAGTTTGTGGGGGCAAACTGAGCTTTGTGAATATTAGCTATTTACAAAGCCCAGTTTGTCTGCACCTGGGCAGAGCTTTATGAATCCTACCCACTGGTTTCCTGAAATGAATCTCCTGTTGAAAACTCTGCAAAAGAGTTCCTGGGGTCAGATGATATCTCAATGTCAACCCCCTAAGTTCCAAATAGCTTTTTGCAGTCATTTCAACAGTATAACTATATACATTTTCAAATCAAGGGCTCCCAGTTTCCCACACAGATTCACATATATTTATACATCCACAGATATGAGAGGGGGAAGAAAAGATGGAAACAGCAAGAAACAGCAAGTGAAGACAGGGAGATAGCAGGAGGAGGAGAATCGCAAGACCGTCAGAGTGATCAATATGTATACCCCAGAGCAAAGGAGGGAGAGAGGTGATATGATCGAAACATTCAAACACCTTAAGGACATTAACAAGGTAAAAGAGTCTAACATATTTCAGTATAAGAAAAATAGCAGGACAAGAGGACACAGCACGAGATTAGAGGGAGGCCATTTAAGGGGTAATGTGAGGAAGTTCTTTTTCACAGAAAGGGTGGTGAATGCATGGAATGGCCTACCTTAGGAAATGGTGGATATGAATACAGTGCAGGGCTTCAAAAAGGCATGGGATAGGCATAAGGGAGCAATACAGATGAATATGAATAGACAGGCCATTGAGAGAGCAAACGTCGATGGCACATTTATAAGGTAAAAAAAGAAATGGGCAGACTGGATGGGCCTTGCAGTCCTTATCTGCCGTCAACTTCTATGTTTCTATGTTTCTATCAGTTCCTAGGTCTCATAAGAAAATGTGATTGTATAATCAGACAGACAAGAGACAGAAAAGAAGAGGATAGAACAGATCCTTGAGTTTAATTCTTGCTGCATAACAAATGAGACAGGGTCTTATTCAACCCTGTCACAATGATTTTGCACCTTCTGGCACTGAAACCCAGCTGACCCTCCCTAGGCCACTACTCTGGTTTCCTCAGATCCCTATGCATTCTCTCCACCCATTCTGGGTCTTCACCCTGTTGCAGATTTTTGTGTCATTTGCAAAGAGACATACCTTTCCTCCATTTCCTCAATGATGTCACTTATAAATGCACTGAAGAGAAGAGGGCCCAGTACCGATCCCTGTGATACTCCACTGGTAACTTTCTTGTCTTCTGAATGATTGCTGTTTACCATCAACCTCTGCCTTCAATCTTTCAATCAGTTGGATACCCAGCTCACCACCTTCTCCCCCAACCCCAGGCTCCTAAGTTCTTTTATTAGCCTTCTGTGAGGTACAGTGTCAAATGAAGTCCAGATAGGCCACATTCACTGCCCTCTCCTGATCCACTTTCTAGTTACAAACAATAATCTATTCCATGGGTAATGGTTCCTTTTCAGATGTCTTTGCTTGCCCTGCAGGTCTGGATAATCACAAATGTCACTCTGCTCAGGTAAGCTTAATTACTACTCAGAAAATGAGTTAAAACACTCTTGTTGCTAATTTTCATGTAGTTTATTTCTGTACCCCAATGTTTCATTCATAAAACAGGGTTTTTTCAAGGAGATTTTACTTCCAGTTCTATGATAAAAAATGATAATCTGCCCCATTCACAAAGGTGCGGATGGTCTACACATCACATATTTGTGGTGCATAGTAAGATGCACAATGGTGCCATGGACCCCATATGTGTCCACTTCCTGGCCTGCCTGTGAACATCCATGCAGGGCCTTCCGGGGGGCCATGGCTGCACTCTGCGCCATTCATGAAGGTGTGGAGTGCAGTACGCAGGGGGGCAATGACTACGCCTTCAGAAGGCAGCTGTAACTGGTACCTGCTCCCCCAGGATGCTGCCACCAGCTGCGGAGGGGATGGCAGAGCATGGTGGACCCCCACATGCTGTCTCAGCTCTTGGTTACGTCATGGAGGGCTGGGGGTGGCTGGCCGGGTACCTGCCTGTCACAGTGCCACAGGCGCACCATGGCCGCCTGCCTACCGATGCAGCCCGCGGACACAAGAGATCCAGTGGTGGACTGGGTTGGGGCATCCCATTGTATACCTGCCTGAGCCTGCCGGACAGCCCCCGTGCAACTAGGCACCAGGGGAATGGAACCACAGAAGGGAGCTGCGCAGTGGCTGGTGTGCTTGAATATGGCTGCCATGCATTTTTCCAGGGGGTGCGGAGCTGCGTGGCCCAGATACATGCCTTTGGCTCTGCAGCTTATCCAATAGGTAGGAAAATGGGCAGACTGGGTGGGCCAAATGATCCTTATCTGTCATCAAAGTCTATGTTTCTACATCCCAGGCCATTCGTGAATAGGCCCCAATATGCATTTTAATAATTCCCTGAATAAAGGACTAGTATTCATTAAATTGTCTAACACTGTACTCAAGGCATATTACCATATTTGCTGTATACAGTAGCTCCTGTACAAATACTGTGTTTGTTGCCCATAGCTTGTGCTTTGCTGCAATATAAACCTAAACATCATAGAAGTTGACGGCAGATAAGGACCGCAAGGCCCATCCAGTCTGCCCATTTCTTTTTCTACCTTATAAATGTGCCATCGGCCTTTGCTCTGTCAGTGACCTATCTATTCATAGTCATTTGTATTGCTCCCTTATGCCTATCCCATGCCTGTTTGAAGCCCTGCACTGTATTCATAGCCACCACTTCTTGTGGTAAGCCATTCCATGCATCTACCACCCTTTCTGTGAAAAGAATTTCCTCACATTCCCCTTAATTGGCCTCCTCTAATCTCATGCTGTGTCTTCTTGTCCTGCTATTTTTCTTATATTTAAACATGTTAGACTCTTTCACCTTGTTTATGCCCTTAAGGTGTTTGAATGCCTCGATCATATCACCTCTCTCCCTCCTTTGCTCAAGGGTATACATATTGAGCTCCGTTAATCTGTCCTCATATGTCTTCTGATGCAGTCCCTGCACCATTTTGGTTGCCCTTCTCTGGACTGCCTCAATTTGGTTAATGTCCTTGTGAAGGTGTGGCCTCCAATACTGCACGCAGTACTCCAGATGGGGCCTAACCAATGTCTTGTACAGAGGGATTATTACCTCCCTCTTACGACTTGTTTTGTTCTTTTTTTTTATCAAATTTGTATGTATTTTATGTGCCACCACCTTTAGTGCTTATACTGATTACATTATGCTAGTGCTTTCACCCTACTATCTCCAGATATTAGTTTGTAACTATATGCACATGTACGTTTTTGTTAGGCAAGTTCCACAAACGTTTATCCCTGACGGCTCTTTGTCCTACAAATTCCAAATAAAAAGTATTACATTTTTTACTTTGCCATTGAGTATTATGGTTATCAGTGTAAACACCAAGGGCAGGATTCTCAAAGAACTGTAAAAATCCCACAGCTGCGGGAAAAAGGCTTGCAGCACTGCGGAAATACAGTTGTGGGATATTCGTAAAGAAAATCCTGCAGCTGAGGGAATTCCGAAAAAAGTTCTGCAGCTGCAGAATTCCAGCAGCTGTGGGAATTCAGCAAGTGCTGCAAATCTGAAGTGTGGATCTGCAGCTGTGGAAATGGCTGAGGTACAGCAATAGTACAAGAAGTAGCTGAAGCAGCAGACATTAATATTGCTGCCATAGTATGAGGCAGACAGCACTCACAAAGATACCCGCAACCAGTCCCTCAACTGGGACCGCTGCAGCACCACAGGTACCAGCAATACCATGGCAGTACAGTGGCTGACTGTCCCTGCTGGTCATCCCTCCCTAATCCTGTGGCCTGCGGGGGTAGCACTCGCTGCTGGTTGGTCAGGCTCTACTGCCTGTGGGGCTCTGTCATGGGCTGCACTGGGTCTAGTGGTTGTTGCCTGTTGCCATATCATGGCAATGCGTGCTTTCAGTGCTGTAACATCAGCCAATGATATACTGTCTGATATGCTATTACCTGTGGTACACCTTCACCTTAATTGATTCCAATTGCTGGGGCACTACTGCAGTGTGCTGAGGGAGAGTTGCACCTCATTCCACTGTGTGTAACATTCTTTCCTCAGCTGTGGAAAAAAACTGGCTGTGAATAGCCTTTCAGGGGCTGTGCCTTGCTTATCTCACACCTTTTTGTCCAGAGGGACTTCCGCAGCTGCACTTTTTTCCACAGTCCATAGTGGTTTTTCTCACAGCTGCAGAGGGTTTTGTGAATAGCACTTGGAGCAAACTCTCCTTTTTTTCCATAGCTGAGGATGGTTTGGGGACTTAGGGAAGGTTTTGCACCTTCTGAAAGCTTTGAGAATCCTGCCCCAAAAGTTTTACATTGTTTACATTTCTAGTTTGTGTGGCATGTTGGCCAAATGGAGTTCATGTAGAGAGGACTGTGGAGGGGTTGTGAGATAACAGATGGACCAGATACCAAACTTCAGGTTCAACACACAATCTCTGTGTGATGTTTATTCAAAATACAGGAAATAAGCTTCTGCAATGCCATATTCCTTCAGTACATCAGTTTTCAGCAACAGACTATGTATGTCCTTTCTCTGCACTTAGCCAGCAGCTACTGACACTGATCTCTGACCCAACCACTTTTCAGTGAAAACCCTTCATCCCTATATGGGCCCCGTTTGCTTGGGTAGTGGGGGCTCATAATGAAAAAATAAAACAAGCTAAAAACAAAGAACCTCAGTACAGAAACACTGAAATGTTGGTTACCCCAAAGGGCACTGGCAACAAATCAAGTTTCAAAGAAATACAACATCATACATACTTCCATAATGCAAAGTATCATGGGATATATGCAAATCACCATGACATTTCAGACTTGTTCAGTTTACAGCAATTTACATCCATTTTAAATAGCCCAACGAACGTAATTTCTCTAATAGTCACCTAGTGTGTTTTACCATTATCAAAAACATCTAGTGCCATGGTATTTTCAATATTTACAGGTTTCATAAACATAAGGAATATTATGACATAGTGCTATTACATACTAAATCCAACAATGATAAACACAACCTGTTTTACATATGCTTGGAGATCACCACAAAAATCTGCCTGTATGAGGACCTGAGAGGGGAAAAGGAAAATTAAAGAGGACACTATAGCATAGTCAAGAAAGGGGAGGGGGGTGCACATAGGTGGCCAACCTTATGGACTAGAAATTGTAAAGGATAGATTAGGCTAAGAAACAGAAGAACTGTTGCAACAGATTTAAGAAAAGGTTGGTCCTCAAGAGTGGCAGGAGCTCCCTGTCACATATCTCCCACCTTAAGTGGGAAGCAGTTATTGCAGACTGCTTAACACCTACCTGTCCCAAGAAGGGATGGAGCTTCCACTCATCCATCTCCGGAAGATCTGTCTCAGGGTCCCTATTAATGATAAACATTCCATCATAAACATAGTGGATATCATCATTCTTTTCCCTGAGGCATTAACACATTTCTCAACAAAGACTAATGATATCTCCCCATCTGCTTTTAGGGAAAGTCTGTCATATTTCTTAACCAAAAATCTGGATGGCTGTAAAGTCCAGTATCATAGAAAGACTTTCTCTGGGGTGAGTAATTACCTGCTCCAACCTCACCAGACATGTCAGTTTTTAAGCAGGGGCCCAGTCCTAGGTTCAACCCCTCTACATAAACCCACTATGTCTCTTGATTCATTTAATTTGCTACTGATACAGACATCTGAGGGTAGACACTCTTTTGGTGTTACCCCAACACAGGTTCTAATCCATTTTCCACCTGCCTCCTCCTTTGTAGGTTTTCCATCAAAAATAAATAAATAAAACACATGTACCACCTCCTTGATCTTAACATATTGTAACATTTTGGCAACATTAACATCTTTAGCCTGCAGTATACCCCCAGTCAATACTGTTAATAGATTTAGCTGCATCAATAGAAGAAAAAGTCCCCTCAGTCTCATAAGCTTCTTCTTGCTTGCTTGCTTGGAGTCTTCAACCCCAGCACAATATCACTAGGTACAGTCTTACCTGGGGTCTCACACTCAAGTTCCATACTTGCTTCCATGACCTCCAGCAGGTAACATCCTGGGAACACAGGAAACAAAGGAATATCCTGCTCAGTCAGGGGGCCTCCTCAAACTGAGCCCACAAAAAATCCTCCTAAGACTCTTTATCCAAACTCTTCAGCAGGAACCTCTCAAGCACCTGGCACCAGCGTTCCACCTCTCTGTATAGTCAGCCTGCCACCATTGCCCACTCATCCTCATCAGGGACTTCACCTCCTGGGTGTTGTCACTCACACCTCCAGTCTGCCTTGACTTGCATCTCTTCATTGTCTTCAGGCTTGGCCTTCTTCTGAGCTCCCAGGTCTAGTCCAGGCAGCAGCTTCTCTCCATCTGTCAGCATGGTTCTGGTGAGAACTCCATGGATTTTCTTCTCCAGGTTCTCCTCTAGCAACTCCTTGTGCATCAGTCCACCTGGGATATCTGGGTGATATCCACCAGAAAACATCCCTCTTCAGCCAATCCAGATGCTTCCAGTAAGTTATCCCACTTACCAAGTCTGTGGAGGGGTTGTGGGATAACAGATGGGCCAAACACTGAACTTCAGGTTCAACACACAATTTCTGTGTGATGTTTATTCAAAATACAGGAAAAAAAGCTTCTGCAATGCAATATTCCTTCTTCATGTACATCAGTTTGCAGCAACAGACTATGTATGTCCTTTCTCTGCACTTAGCCAGCACCTACTGACACTGATCTCTGATCTAACCACTTTTCACTGAGAACCCTTCATCCCTAGGTGGGCCCCATTTGCTTGGGTAGTGGGGGCTCAAAAAGAAAAAAAAAGCTAAAAACAAAAAACCTCAGTACAAAAACATTGAAAGATGGGTTATCCCAAAGGGCATTGGCAACAAATCAAGTTTCAAAGAAATACAACATCATACATACTTCCATAATGCAAAGCATCATGGGATATATGCAAATCACCATGACATTTCAGACTTGTTCAGTTTACAGCAATTTACATGCATTTTAAATAGCACAACTAACTTAATTTCTATAATAGTCACCTAGTATTTTTTACCATTATCAAAAACATCTAGTGTCATGGTATTTTCTACATTTACAGGTTTCATAAACATAAGGAATATTATGAGAAAGTTATATTGCATACTAAATATAACAATGATAAACACAACCTGTTTTACATACTCTTGGGAGTCACCACAATAACTTCCCTGTATGAGGACCTGAGAGGGAAAAGGATAATTAAAGAGAACACTATTGCATAGTCAAGAAAGGGGAGGGGGTGACCATAGGTGGCCAACCTTATGGACTAGAAATTGTAAAGGATAGATTAGCCTAAGAAACAGAAGAACTGTTGCAACAGATTTAAGAAAAGGTTGGTCCTCAAGAGTGGCAGGAGCTCCCTGTCACAAGGATGCCAAACTGACTCTGACGTCCTCTTGAGCCTGCTGTGCCTGCGATGCGTTGTGATGTCATGTGTCGTATTTATATCCACATGCTCCACCTGGAGTGATCATCTGGTTGCTAAGCAACTAAATATGCTTATTGTCCTCATGGGGTTTGAGCGGGAGGCTACCTAATGGGCTCTATGAGCACTGAAGATAGTTATTGGCTGTGAGAGGCATTAAATGTACATGCTTAACATAAAACATGTTGCTAATTTTAGCCACTGTGTGCTTGTGCCATACTGCTCAAAGCAATACATGCATATTATTGGACCTGTTGATGTTGCTTCTTGAACATATAGTTCCTGCTAATGGGGGGAGGGAGTTAAAGGACTGGGGTAAAAGGCATTTTATCAATACTGAGGACATTGTGCATAATAAAACAATATGATATAGTTATGATACATTTTTTCTCATTTTTAAGGGGAATGCCAGCTATGTTTATGCTGTCAATTGACCCTATGCATAAAGCCATTTTTTTATTATACATAAGGTTGACCTTTAAATTATTTACTGGGTTTTCTGTATTGATAACTTCAAAAATGACTAATGTGGGTTTCCTGATGTGATTTTTGATCTTTGATATTATGCTGTGATATTCTCAGTGCTGACATACTACTTGACTGGCATGTCCTTTACAAAAAATATCTGAAAACAACCTGTACAACTTCCTTTATCTGTTCTATTGTATCCACATATCCACCTCTCCACTCACCAGCATGCTGCCCAAGCCCAAGAAGCTGAGATGTGCAGACTATATGAAAATGGGTGAGTATTAGGGGTGACAATCTCAAGGAATACCCCAGGCCTGATTTGTGAAGACTCAGGAGAGGTGAAAACACAATGGTTTTTCCCTTTGTTGCCTGCAGAGTGGGGGTAGGGTGTTAGGGTTAGGAACCCCAACACCACATTTCCCTACCTCTGTCACTTTAATCTGAACCCTAAGTGGTACATTAATGAAGTTATTTGCAAAGAATGTCTTTACTTTTTGGGATAGTATAATTTTATTCTCATTCACACAGGTGTATTTTCCTTTTTCTGAACAAAAGTGTGGCTGTGTTTTATTATGGCCAACCCCATGTGAATTATTGACCCAGTCACTAGAAAATCATTGAGAAGTTTTTTTTTATTATTGGTTATCATTAAACATGAGCTTCAAAATTCAGAATTTTGTGAAAGGCTCATCACTGAATCAGGGCTTTTGCCAGTATTTTTCCTTAGAAAAGACTAATTATCTTTCTCAGGAACAAATTTTCAGAACATTGTTTGCTCTCAAGATATTTTGACTTTATATGCCTCCTTGTGTGTTTTTCTAAATGGAAGATCATTCTAATATTTATATTCCTTTATACTCAGTCTTTGCTTGTTATCAACCATGAGCTTCAAAATCCATTGTATCTTGACATACTGTCACTTCATCATGGCTCAGGTTAGTATTTCACCTCATAAAAGACTAAATATCTTTCTCAAAAGCAGTTTTTCAGAACATCTGTTGTTCCAAAGATATTATGACTTATTATAACATTGCATTTTTTTTAAATGTCAAGTTAGTCTTACATCTACGATTTATTCTCAGGTGGCGTATCACTGAATACCTGGGCGGAACTGCTGAGGCCAATATTGGGCCCACATTTTCATCCAGCCAGGTCTCGGTGATGCATGCCAGGTCAGATGTACCAACAAGATCTGCAATTATAGCAGTCTTGTTTTTAATAGACTGGGCATTGCACAACACTGCCTGAGTAGGATGAGCAGTCAAGGAAGACCGCGCCCACCTACCTGTACACAGCAGAGCCCTTGGGTATGGGAACCAGGTAGAGAGGACCCCTATCCTGGTGCCATTTTGGCCCAGGGCATCTCCTTGTCCCCACTACCCCAATCTGACCACCCCTTTCCATTCCCCCACCAGGCCCCAAACCTCCTCTTCTTCCACCTCCTGACTATCCCCAAAGTGCAACATCTTATGTTACAAATGGCAAGGGGGCACAATTAATAGAGCATCGGTCCCTGAGTCTGGAAAAAGAATAGCTCCTGAATGTTTTTATACCCTCCCAGCACATCACAGTCAACAGCAGCAGTTATACCACAAACAGTAACCACAACACACCAATCATACAAGAAACACACCCTCACACACACCAAAACTCTCACTCCAACTAATCAAATCCAACATATACAACACCAACTTTAACTACTCTGACCCATCCAACAACCCCAAAACCAATTCCTCCATCAAACCCGCAATGATAATATGGAATTATGAATATATTTATGGCAACATGAAAGAAAAGCACTGTCCAAAAGACCAGTCACTTAAGTCTTTCAATGACGAATTGTGAGACCAAAGAGCTCCCACCTCTCTGAGAAACAAGTAAAAAGGTTATCCCCCAGCTTTACCCCTCATGTAGGCTGTGGAAAGAGTCAACAAATATTAATAGAGCAAAACAACAATGTACAGGGCTGTCTCACTGCCAACACCATTGTTAGTGGTCCCAACAAAAATGAAAAGGAAAGTCAGACCATTTTGCAGAGTTTGAATGAGTCCGTGTCCAACTGTCCACCTTCGCTTCACATTAAAGACAGTACATTAGGTGAAGAAACTTCCTCCGAGATGGCCATTCTCCCAGCCATCCCAGGAATTCATCAAGCACACTCAACTGGGTAACGCGAGAGGCGCCCAAACAGCATTTCCTTTGAAGGACGCCGCCCTAAGGCCAAATAACTGCAAGCCTCTTGAGGAACTTGGGATTGAACTTCCCTCGAAATAATTGTTGTGAACAGATATTTGAAAAACAAGTCAACAGAGTGGTCAACCTCAGCTTCTCTAAAGGCACTATATTTTCAAAGAGAAGCATTTCCAACAACATATGGACGAATAGCTACTCTGGCAACATGTGGTTACTCTACTGCCATGTGTGAATCTTCATTTTTGATTCCATCAAGGATTAATTGAACATACAGGAGAGGCATGCTTCAGAGATGTCAAGCTAATTTAACTCTTCTTGCTTTTGAGGAAAAAGCGGGCCATGAATACGGACGCGAACAAATTATTGCATTGCTTTTCTGAGAAGTCCCATCAAATTCAGCTGTTCTGACATCCTGACAAGCATATTTTGTTTCTGACAACTTGATCCCAAGCTCCTCTATCACCTCATCTTTAATGAAAGGAAAGTGCATCTTTTATAGACTGCTGCTCTTTTAGTGTCTGGTCTTGTGTACACAGTGTTTTTTTTTTGTGTCAAATATACTTTTGTCTATCTTCAAAGTTGTTAAACACATTAATATTTTTTTAGTGAGACAGTGAAATACCTGTTGCATTATTGTAATGTGATAAACATATAATATATGCCCCCGCTGTCCCTCAGGACCTTTTGCAGCCACCCCAACCCCTGCTGTCAGAGTCTGGCTGTGGGCCTGCATTTCTCTGAGTGGGTTTAAAAATAAAATTGCAATAAGTTAATAAATTTCTTATGGGACAGTAAAATCCCTTGTTTTTGTATACACAAGCTATACCATAACAACGAGGAAGAGGGGTTTAATCTGCCTTGATTAAAAAATGTTGAGGGTCCTTCATCATCAACCAAACCACTGTTTGCTTCACTAACTTTAAAAAGCGCCTTTCATGATGGTCCAAAAAGTTACAGCTTGTAGTCATTATATGCAGTGCTAGACCTGAAAGGGTGTGTGCATTTGCTATTTTTGAGCACTGCTTTAACCCTGCTGCACTTGCTTTTGCTGTTCACCTGCTGGGCTGCTGGCTCCTGATGCCATCACTATAGGGCAGAGGAATGACTCACACCGTGCAGTACAATGCAGTCACAGTAGTTCCGCAAGGGAAAACTACCAGTACTCAATGTACATTCTGGCCCAGATATTCAAACTGCACCCAAAAAGTGCGCAACAGCAGGAGCAAGCGCAAGTCCATTGTGCCCATGTGCAAGAAGTGCAATATTCAAAAACTGCACAGGCCAAGATGTGCCTTCGGCCGACAAGTGAATATCACACCACCTGCACCATAGCACAACTAGGGAGGTGAAGCTGAGCATATCTGATGCACCATAGCGCAACAAGGGATGTTCAGCTGAGCAGTCCAGATGCACCATAGCGCAACCAGGGACACCTCCCAGCAGCAGGGCAACCAATGCAACAGCACAACCAGGGATGCAGGGGCCCACCACCCATGCCACAGATGGGCAGAGGTACACACAGCAGAACAGACATTGTACCCCCACACCCCATGCACTGCACAACTGGGGGAGGGCTGTAATAACCACTGACCCATGGAGACCAGCAACCAACCCACAGCTGGTCCATGATGCCCCATCACACCCCCTGGCAAGCTGTGACCTGCACGCAAGGATGGTCAACCACCCTGTACCACACCATCCCACAAATGCAGAGCACACCCTGCACCATGATCCCCATACACCCTGCCCAGGAGTAGCACCCAACAGTGCAGGACACCCCATGCATGCCACTATCCCCACTGTGACAATGCAACCCTGTGCACCATGGAGCCATGCAAGGCAGCCCCACCATGGACACCCTGCAGTGGGCAGCAACAGACAGTGATGCAACAGATGCATACACAGTGCCACCCTGCACATCCCCCCGAGGTACAGCTGAGAGACCAACCATGTGTCAGCACACGAGGTACCCCACATGTGACAGGGCATGCCCCGGACCCCACCTCCAGTGGCACAACACCCTGCATACCCTCCCAAGGACATATCCCGTCCCAGCACTGGTCACAGCAGCCACCACTGAAATGCCAGCAGACTATGCATACCACAGACATGCCAGGGTATCAGCTGCACAGGCCATGGACAGTCTGACAGGGGTGCCATGCACACAGTGCAGGCCCCATGGACTACTGCACACAGGCATCCAGTGCACAGAGTACAACACACAAACCACAGACAGTGACTGATCCTCCTGCCCACACCATAGGTGGTTCACCTCTGCACACACACACACATATGCTATTGCGTGCACCACCCCTGATGCCATGCACACCACTGCAGCTGAACACCTGTAACCCACTGCAAATCAGAGACCACCACAGTTGGTATAAAAAAATGTATGTATTAAAATATAACAACTATGAAACATATTTACAAATATATACAAGGGTGGGGGGAAGGGCCACAAACCAGGTGGGGGTGGGCATGGGACAGGGGTGTACAAATGGGACAAGGAAGAAGGGGTGTGAGGGTGGGTCCAGGGGGTATGGGTGTCAGTGGGACATGGAGGGCCTATTCCATGCCCTGCTCTCCACTCCTGTGGCACCTCCCGAGTTCTCCTCCTCTGGACCCCATGTCGCTCCAACCTCTCCAGTGCTGCCAGGGACGTCTGTGCCAGCTGCAGTATTTCTTGTATGGCCTGTTCCAGGGCCACCCAGCATTGTCCACCTAGGACAAGGGAGCAAAGTCAATACATGTGACTGTCCAGTCCTCTGCAGCAAACCCATTGTGCATGGCATACAGTCATGTGCCATGCCCCTGTGATGGTGTGCGACCACCCACAGTGACCGTGTCCACAAGACCTGCCTACCCAAGCAGCCACAGCCACGTGGACCACTGCATACACCCATCGCCCATGTCCTGCACAGCACCACTGTGGCCATACAGTGACTTGGCAATGTGGTGTGAAGGCAGTGGCACAGCCATGTGCCCAGTACACGCATGGACCACCATTGATGCACCCCCAGACATGCAGTGCCACTGGACAGTGCTGACTGTAACAAGTTGCGTGCACAGCAGTGGTGTCAATGGATGGTGGCCATGCCCTGCTGCCCGCCCTGTTACACAGCATGCAGTAGTAATCATGGAGGTAAGGCACTCACCATCATCAGTCTGGTCCCTGCGCCTCTGTGGACCTTCTCCCATCCCAGCCTGATGGTCCTCCTGGCGGCACCTCCTCTCCCTCGCCAGCCTGCACTCATCTGGGCCTAAGGTGCAAACGTGGAGAGAGGAACATCAGTACAATCCTGTAGCAAAGTTCCCCCACCCCCATGTGTGTGCAATCCCACTCAGCCAGACCCACCCACCCCACACCCTGATAACACCATCATGGCCAACACCGGATGGCCCCCCCATGTGCCAGACACATGCAACCATGATACCCGTATGGAAGATAAAAGTGTATGGATGTTGAACCTACCTGGCCATGGCACCGTGCACCTCCTGGCATGTGCCCGTAGGCGGGCAAGCAGATCCGGGTCCCTCCACCTCAGGTCCCCATATTGGTGGCAGCACTGCTCTGCCATCCACCCCATAGTGGTGGCCTCCTCCAGGGTGTCGGCCACTTCCTGCCACACCTGACTCCTTGCCCTGTCCAGGGGTGCCTCCCCAGATAGTGGGCCAACATGTGGCTCCATTATAGCAACCAGGTTTGCCAGCTCCACCTGGCTCCACTGCACAGCTGTCCTCCATGCCATCTCTGCTGCTCAGTTAAGTCAAAATGGTGCTCTGCAGTGCAGTTCTGCCATGTGCAGATGCTGCTAGGTACAGCGCTGCCATTCCCTATTGCGCTGTCACCGAACAGCACGATAGTGGTGCACCCATGCCTGATGCATGGTGCCTAGAGGGCAAATGTCAAGCACAGGGTCAAGGGTCTCTGGTGCACGGACAGCCACAGCGTGATTGGAACCCAATGCATCTTGCGCAATTGGGTGCTTGTGTGCCACCTCCTGTAGCGGCCTACCGCTCTGTTGCCCCAGTGCGCATATGACACCCCAGTGTCACAGCACCATATAGGTGAACAGTGCTGTGGCTCCACTGGCACAATGGTGGCCGTGCCCTGCATTGCCTCCCATGCACAGCACGTCAGCAGTGTGGCAGGCACCTGCGTCATCAACCTGGGCATGCGCAGTTAGATGTGTACTGTGCATGTCACAGAACTGCACCCTTGGCTCAGCACTTTCAACACAATTGCACAACGTGCAACAGCGCGATATTCAGCTGGCATATGCAGATCAGCTAATCGGCCATTCAATGGCGCAGTCACTGCATTTGCATCCACTTAGATGCGCCTCGCCTCATTTGCATGGGTTGCGCTATTAGAGTGTGACATTGGGCTGCACTGGCCATAGTCAGTTGCTGCAGTCTATTGGTGAGTTGCATGCTGTTTGGGAGTGTGGACTGTGGATTTTGGGACATGCATGGGACTGCACCTTCACAGGTAACATCTGTCATTCTCACAGGCTGAATCATGACTGAGCGAGTTGTGGATGAAAAGGAACAGAGTTGTGGGAGGAGGAGGAGGGCAAATTTCATGAAGGCCAAGATGGATGCCCTGTTCAAGGCCTACCTATACCAGGAGCCGCTTCTCAGCGGATGCCAGGGAACACCACAGGCCCATGCAGCTGTATGGGAGGAGGTGGCACGTGCTGTAAACCTGCATGGCAGCCACCAGTGCTCCATGCAGGAGTGCAGGAAGAAGATGGGCACAGACAGGTGGAGGATTAAGGAGAAGGTGATTGCCATCAGGGTAGCATGGTCTGTGACAGGTGGGGGACAGCCGTAGGTGCTACGCCTGATCCCACAGGAAGAGAGGGTTGCTGGCAGCATGCAGCGTTGCGCCATTGAGGGTGTTCCTGGTGGTGGATTCCAGACGGGTGGTAGCCCGTCACTGCATGGTAGGTCGTGGTCTGTCTATTGGGGGGGACAGGGTAGGTCACATGCAGTAACGCAACTTTGTTTTCCTTTACAGCTCCTGAGCATCTGCATGGGTCAGTGGTGGTGGGCTTCTCTAATGAGGCCAGTCAGATGGAGATGGAGGAGGACCCATCTATCTCCAAAGGAATACGAGGCTCAGGGTGACAGTGGGCCCACCTGGACATCCAGACTGATGTTGGTGGAGCAGGTGCGGTGGAGGCCCTGCCTGTGTCCCAGCATGCCAGCGTCAATGGATGCCAGCATGCTGGGACTCGGGCTGGTGCTGGGTCCATCACCAATGATGATGTCACTAATGTCATGGGAAGTGACACGTGTGTGCCACAGGATCGCCACACAGCAGGTAACATCGTGGCCATGGCTGTGGGTGGTGCCGCCGTGGAGGCCTGCGTGTCATCACAGTCCCAGCCTGTGCCTGTCAGCACTGGTGGAGCAGCACTGGTGTGTGTACAGGACAGTGGGACTGTTGCGGCCACTGCGGTGGCACCATTGAGCCCTGGGGAGTGGCAGCCAGAGGGGCAGCATCAGCAGTCGGCCAAAGGGCTTGGGGGTACAGTGTCAGGGGGCAGCATCAGTGCACCACCTGTGGACATGCCCAGGCCTGGCACTGATGTGCAGCTCCAACCCTCAAGGAGTGATGAGCATCAGGTCCACTAACACTCTGAGGGACAGCATTATGATCAGGCAGATGACCTCTTGGATGAGCACACCTGCATACTGCAAGCATCAGTCAATCAGCAGATGCGGCTTGTGACGGCAGTGGATGCACTGAATGTGGCTCTGCACCAGGCAGAGGAGCGACACAACAGAGAAACCACTCTGCTCCTGGCAGGGATGGACCAGATGTGGGAGGATGTGACCACTGCCATTGACAGGCTGACACAGACAATCACAGCTGCCATGGCCACAGGGGGCACACAGTTATTTGCCCATGCATCGCAGACACTGCACAGTGCAATGTCCACCCCCCATTCCTGGTGCCGTGTGACACCATCCTTGTCGACACCGGATTCAGCTGTGGGCATCCCGCGCATACCTGGTGCAGACTTGTTCGGTGTGCTGCAGACCCCTGCATGAGCATGGTCACATTCACACAGTGGAACCCCTGGGGGACCATTGGTGCCACCCCAAGAGGCCAGTGGTCAGCCTGTCACTGCTGGTGTGTCTCGGCAGGACTACCCACGCATCCGTGGAGGCCAGGGCACTGTGGCGCATGACTGACCTGTCTCCCAGTGCGGCTACTGTTTGATGCTGCCCTGTGTGCATTGTGTCATTCAGCGGGCAATGCACGGGTGGATACCCGGCTCTGCACACACACACACACACACACAGTCCATCTGCACACCCTCCTGGCTGCTGTCCGCAGTTGTGTGTGCATAATGACGCCTGCACTGCACTGTATGCCAGTGTGTAACGGTGCCCAGTGTCTGACACATGCACAATGACAGGCAGTGGACGTGGTGGTCTGTGGACATGTGTGTGGCTAGGGGTGGCGTTCTGGGTCGGTGTGCCTCCTACCCTTTGTGCATGTCTGGTGAGTTTTGTGTGTGTGTGTGTGTGTGTGTGTGTGTGTGTGTCTGACCACATGCCATGTTAGACCTCACCCATCCCTGGTGGTGTGTATGTGGTTCCATGCCTGGCCACTTCCCTTGATGGCATGCACCCCTGGTGTGTGTCCATGCATGTTTGTGGGTTGTGCCTTTCCCACTGGTGGTTGCAGATGGCCCCATGACTTACCTGGGTTGGCTGAAGTGCTCCTTCGTGATGGTGTCCCGGTGCAGCTGTGCCAGCCAGAGCAGTCTGGGGTCCCGTCGCCTGGGGGGGCTGCCCATCACTATTGTCACCAGCATCTTCATCGTCCCCATTGCTGTCCCCCTCTTCAACCTGTATGGCTATCCCACATTCGTTGGCCATGTTGTGCAGGATGCAACAGGCCAGAAATAGCCTGCAGGCCTTTGAGAGGCTGTACTGTAGTGCACCGCTGGAGGTGTCCAGGCAATGGAAACACACCTTCAGCATACCGAACACCCACTCGATGACATTACATGTGGTGACATGTGCCTCATTGTAGTGTTGCTGCGATGGGGTCACGGGCCACTGGTACGGTGTGAGCAGCCAGGGACAGAGTGGGTATTCACTGTCACCTGTGTGTAGAGGGTGGAGGTTAGTTTGGTGATCAGCATCGCCCTGCCCCGAGCCATATAGGCCACTGCCCATGTCACCTCTGACCATGCCCCTCCCAAGCCCTAAGTTTGTCCATGTGGTTTGTATGCTTACCCTCTAAATGGCCAGTGGGGATGTCTCCACTCTCGAATCTGTGGCACAGTGCTGACTGGTGCAAGATGAAGGCATCATGTGCTCCCCCAAGGTGCATGGCACAGACATTGATTATGTGCCCCCTGGCATCACACACCACCTGGCAGTTGATGCTAGCATAGCCCTTGCGATTAATGTATGCAGTCCCCTTGGGGCCAGGTGGTGTGCGGATGGCCACATGGGTGCAGTCTATTGCCCCTAGCACACCAGGCATACATGCTACCCTGTGGAACACCTGTATGTTTGCTGTGCGCTCCACCGGTGTGCTGGGGAAATGGATGTAATCTGCAGAGCTGTGGTAGCAGTGTGCTGAGGAATTGGGTGAGGTGGCATGATGTGATCAACTGGGTTATGCCTGTGGTGTCCCCTGTTGGTCTCTGGAAGGTACCCGTGGTGAGCAAGCGCATGCAAGCTGTCACTTTAGTCTCCACTGACAGAGCATGGCTCCGTTGTGTGGGTGCCTGCATCACATCACTGCTCAGCTCACAGAGCAACCTCAGAATTGCCCAATTCAGGCAGTACCAGCCCACGATCTCAGTATCACTGTACAGCTTGAAGCTGGTGTGGGCTCGGTACAGCCTGTTTGGGGCGTACCGCCGACAGGCCCTTCCACAGCCACGCCCCCCCCTGCTGCCCACCTTCTCACCCCCCTCATTACTGCCTCCATCTGGATGTTGGCACTGGCCATGTCCCTGGCTTGTGTTCACCCCCCCGGCAGCTGTTACTGTGTTCCCCCTTCTGTCCTGGCTGCTACTTCCCCTGCACCGGGAACACCTAACTGTGGTGGCCTCAATGCTGTGTGGCACTTCCCTCTTCTGCACTGTGGCTGTGGCTCCCCACACCTTCCCTGAGCCTCTGGGTTCCAGGTGCCCTTTCTCTGTCCTGCCCTGTGTGTGTGTGTGTTGCCTGTGAGGCTGACTATAGTTCAGCAACATGTGCCTTCCCTGTAGCGTTCTTGTGCCTCTCCCTTGTTCCTTTTTATTTTGACTCATTTCCGCTATTGCACAGCTTCTGCTTGCTCCCCTATTGCGCATGGTGCATGTTGTTCAATATCGCATTGCGCCATTTATGCATGGTTCCTCCCCCTTCAGTTGTGCATACATTCATTATCATTGCGCTATTGCTAAGCATGATTTGGGGGGTGCAACTGCCTCCTGCTGAATATCGCAGAATGGCGCATTTTCGGACTCGCGCTGGTGCAGCCCTATTGTGCATGGCGCAACCCTTTTGAATATCTGGGCCACTGTGTTCACCCTTCCCCAAGACAACCTGTTAGCAATACATTATGCCAAAATCAAAATGCCTTGTCAGTATTTCTTTTTGTAAAAATGATGTAACAAAGCATGGGGACTGAGAGAAGATAAGAGATGCCGTCAGCACTTTTCCTAGTACTTTTGACTTTAATGCATACATTACCCCTTCTTACACTGATTCTGGAATTGCATTTCATGACTGTCCTCTGCAGCTAGGTTTTGCATTCTAAGCTGCTAAATACTGCAGGGTATGCCAGAGCTTCTGTAGCAAGCCTGAGCTGCTAAAAAGGTGTTCTTTAAGTTTCATCACTACCCTTACCGGAAAAGAATATGCCCAACCCATATTATCATCTGAGTTCCTATATATTAAAATCTCAGAGTATATTAAATCTTACCCTTGCATAACTAACTCAGTTTGTTTATGTAAAAATGTTCCCAAATATATGAAATGGAGAAAATTTCCAACTAAATGGATTCCATTATGGGGACCCTTATACCATTATTGACAAAGGTAAGCCTCAAGAGGAACAATGGGTGGATAAAGGAATTACCAAAATTAGACTTAATATATCCCAAAACAGGTATTATGGACTCCAGGCCATCTCTAATAAGCAGACATGAGATCCCTGAATGGCAAACCTGGAAATATTTACAGACCGGTCTTGTTGGATTGCCTGAGGAATTATGAGGGACTCACTGCCACTGTTTTGTGTTAGATTGAGTACTACATTACTAGGAGATTCAAGCAGGTGGCTCTAGGTAATTTCATCTCTGGAGTGAATGTGGTCACCTGTGGTGTTTTGTTTGATGTGTACATGTTGCCATTGGGTGAGATCACCAGGTGGCATGGGGTTGAGTTTCACTGTTATGTAGATGATACCCAGCTCTGTCTGTCTTGCACTCCTGATGGGTCCAGCATGGTTTCAGTGCTGTAAAAGTGCTTACAACAAATCAATGAGGGATGGTCTCCAAATTGGTTGTTACTCAATCCAAGTAAGGCAGAGGTTATGATTGTCTATCCAGGCTGGCATGAGTTGGCAATGACAAGTGGTGACCTTCATTTACCATCAGTGAATGGCCAGACACTTTGAGCTCTTGATGTGGTGAAGGATCTGGACATTGTTTTGGATTGCAAGCTGACACTAGAACAAGAGGTAAGGTAAGGTAAACATTTATTTAAAGACACCCATTCCTGGAGGCTCTGGGTGCCATACAGATAAACACATATTCATAGAATATCAATACAACATAAGAAAAAAGTTATAAACATACATATATTTACAAAAACAAAACATCGACCATACTACTCAAACCAGAAATCATAGGTCAATAACTTAATCTAAAAATGCCTGGGTGAATAGGAGGGCTTCAAGGTAGGCCTTGAAAACTGCCAAGGTGGGGGCCTCCTTAACAACAGAGGGAAGCGAGTTCCATAGGATGGGAGCAGTGATACTGAATGGCCTATCATCAGTTGTTCTCAACCTTGACCTAGGAACTGCTAGAAGACCTCTGCAGGAAGAACAGAGGGAGTAAACTGAGACATCAGGAACCAGAAGGTCTGACAGGTGGTGTCAGAAGTAGTCAGGAACGGTTTTTAGCATCTTCGTAATAGCCCCTGGATCAAGTCAGATTTAGTATCAGCTGACTTGCAAACAATAGTTCACACCTTTGTCACCTCTAGAATATATTATTGCTATGCCTTTTACTTAGAGATATCTGGAGGCTTGATGTGCTGCCTGTAACTGGCCCAGAATGCTGCAGCCTGGTTGATGGTGGGAACATCTTGAAGGGACCACATCACACCAGTGTTGTGTGAACTGCACTGGCTGCTAGTTTGGTGGTGCATCACCTTCAAGATTTGCTTGTTAACATTCAAGGCCCTACTTGGTTTGGGCCCAAGCTACCTGAAAGATTTCCTGATGTCCTACACACTTACACAACCCTCTGCTCCACAAATGTGGGCTTGCTTCAAGTCCCTCACTCCAGCCTTAAGCAATCTGGGGATACAGCATTTGGGGTTGTGGTCCATCTACTCTGGAACTCCCTTCCAGAGGCTGTCAATCTGCTTGTACTGTGGGGGCCTTCAATAATTTGTTGAAGACCTATTTATTTGCACAGACCAACCTAGATTCATTTATTGGAATCTTTCTTTAACTGGTTATTTATTTAATTAATTTATTTATTTAATATTTAAGTTTGTCTAGTTTTTATTCCCCTTTAATCTGTTTTATTGTTGTAAGGCACCCTGAGCCATTTGGAAAGAGCTCCAAACAAATAAAATGTGACTTGCCTTGCCTTACAATTTCTGAATAGATCTCAATGACTGTATGACAGAAGGAGTGGAATTGGTTGTCTAGTCTGGCTGGAGTGGATTTGCAGGCAGCACTGTAAACCACATCACTGAAATCAGAGGCAGAGAGGATCATTTTGGAGACTATCTCTCTCCTGGTGAGGAGGGGAACACAGGCTTTATTCCTGTAGAGTGCCCCAACTTGAAAAGGAGCTTGGAGTGGATTGCATTAATGTGGGTTGCAAAATCAAGGTGGCTGTCAAACCAGACTCCAAGTTTCTTAATGGAGGGAACAGTCTCAATCTTGAGACCTTCAAGGGTTGAGAAGATGTGGGAGTTGATGTTGGCGAGATGCTGCCAGGAGCCAAAAGTCATAGAGACTGTCTTTTTTGAGTTAAGGGACAGAAGATTTTCACAGAACCAGATCTGTACACTGGAGAAGTCAAGCTGGAGCTCAGTTGACAACTCAGGTCCAAAGGGGCAAGAGACAAATAGAGGCAACTAGGACTGTATCATCAGCATACAGTTCAATGTGTGATGATGTATAAGTCTTAGTGAGGTCACTCAACAATTTCAAGTACAGGAGTAGTCCAAGGACTGAGCCCTGCAGCACCCCAGACTTGATGGGGAGGAGAAGGGATAGGATGCCTCTGACAGAGATTGCTGTGACCTCCCAATGAGGTAGGAACAGAACCAGCTGACATCTGGGGCAGTAAGGCCCATGGCAGTAGGTTTGTACAGCAGCAGAGTGTGAGAGACTGTCATGGCCAGGTCAATAAAAATGGCAGCAGTGATACGGCCTTGGTCCATCCCTTTATGGACCGAGTTGATGAGATGAAGGAGAGAAGTGGTAGTAGAGTAGGATTTGTAAATGCCAGACTGGTAGAGGCTAAGGAAGACAGATGAGTTAAGGAAAGAGAGCTGAGAAAGACTGAAACATTTTTGAAACTTAGCAAGGATGGGGAGGAGAGAGAGAGGTCCTTACTTCCCAAGGAGGGGAAGGGAGGATCAATCCCCTTGTGGGGGGGACATGACTTTAGCAACCTTCAAGACTATTGGAACTGTGCCATGGTGGAAGTAGAGATTAAAGAGGTCTGTTAGGAAAGAGACAATAAGTGAGGTGATAGATGAGTTTGGGATCAAGCCTGTCAGGGCTGCAACCCTTTAGGTGGTTTAAGGAGAGCAGGGAGGAATATGAAGTAGAGATGGAGGTAGAACAGAAACAGGAAGCTGTTATAGGAGTACAGTGGAAGAGAGAGAGTGGAGGGAAGTGACAACAAGAATTCATATTGTTTGCTGACTTACAAGAGAAATATTAATTTTCCCATTCTTATTATTTTTAGATTTTTGCAAGCCAGTTCATTTCTCTGTTCCTTTTTAATGTTGCCTGTTCCTTTTTCAATGCTGCCCCAACTACTCCTATTAAGCCAGCTGTTCTAATGTAGTTTAGGCAGACACTGGAGGGGCTGGTGCAATCTCTTTTAACCTCTAGGTTATAAATGGCTGTAGCAGACTTAGACTTGGCCTCTTCAGACTATATATGGCAGAACTGGAGACATGATTAGGACATGACTGTAATGCAGGCATAATGTGATATTATATATACTGCTATTCACACTATTTCTCTTCAACTTCTTGGAGAGTATCTGCCTAAAAGTAAGTCACCAGATTTGCTATTGGCTCTGTCAAATCAGCAAAATATGGTACTCTGCATGCCATGAATGCTGGGTGTCATACTATCACTCGCAAACTCAGCAAGCTCATGTATTCTGGTTTTGCCCTGTACTTCAACCATTCTGGCAGAAGATTATGGAAGTCTGACAGAGTGATTTCATAGCATTAGAGATGTTCATGTACAAAGTTAGTGTATTCTTTTTAACTCCTCCTTCTATGTGTGCAAAAACACAGCTAGTATCCAGCAATAATTCTTACAGCAGCAGTACATGAGGTTATTACTAAGAACAGGTTGCAGGTAAGGACTCAATATTACAAGAATGGCATTATTTAATAAATCAGATTTATTTATTAGGAAAACCTGAAACACAGTTTACAGGATTAAACTCAGGCTTTTCATGATGGCCCCATAGATTCCTTCTATTTCAGACAATCATAAAGAATAGTGAAGAGTGAGACAGAGAAGGAAACAAAAAGAAATCATAGCCTTATGGAAACAAGCATTTGTTAATGCCGAATGTTTGCTTGCTGGCATTGGCATTGGTAGTGTAGGAGTTCCAGAGCTGCATAATAGGAATGGCAGTGAAGTATTGAACTGAAGCCAACCTCACCACCACCCTGCAGATACTGACAGGCATTGGGGTGTGCCTTTGAGTTGTCAGGCATAACGGCCGTGCCATTTCACCACACCCTACCCTGCAGACACCGACAAGTGTCACAGTGTGCCTTGGGGTCTTTGTCCCTTATGTTCACCCCATTCAATCAGGAAATACGGTGAGATGGGTGCTGTATAGGAGAATGGGGTGAACTTTGGGGCCGAAGAGTCCAAGGCACACTTCAATGCCTCTCACTGGCTGCAGGGTGTGGGTTGGAGTGGAATGGTATGAGCATTACAGGCGACAATCCTAAGTCACACCCCTGATGCCTGTCAGTCTCTTCAGGGTGGGGCATTATGGTCAGAAACCCTAACGACTCAGATGTTTGTTGGTATTTTCACTCCAAATTTTCAACATGTTTTTTTGTGACCCCCACCTCATGAACAGTGGCAATATCAGTTCATTAGTCAAAAGCTGATTTTGAACAGCGACTACAGCATTTGGCACCACAGGTGCAAAAACACATTTCAAACAGAATGTGAAAAATGACAGCTGTACTGTTCACGGGGAGGTGTAAAAAATGGCAATTTTGAAAACCTCCAGTGAAAATACTAAAAATATCGGTGAAGTCACGAGCTTGCATAGAAACTGTGCAACGCACATCCATAATGTAATTAGTTTGGGGATTTTTTATAGCAGATTGTCAACACAGGCATTTTGGGACCTCCGCTCATGAACAGTGTCACTGTGATTTTCTTAATCTGTCTTGAACAGTGATTTCCCTCAGTGACCACACATTTCTGCGCTGGAAGTGCGAAAGCACATTTCAGCCATGGTGTGAAAAATGACAGCTGTACTCTTCATAAGGAAGTGTGGAAAAATGCCAGTGGCGAAAATCTGGACTGGAAATATTACAAATTGATGAACTTATGAGGGTGAGTGGAAACTGCGCAATGCTCGCTCGTAACACCATCATTTTATGGACTTTTGTCACCAAAGTTTTAACATAGCCATTTTAAGACCTCTGCTCATGAATAGTGTCACTGTGATTTTCTTAATCTGTCCTGAACATTGATTTTGCACACCAACTACACCATTGTGCGCTACATGCACGGAAACATATTTTGGGCAAGATGTGAAAAATGACAGTTGTACTGCTCATAAGAAGGTGTGGTAAAATGGCAATGTTGAAAATCTGGAGTGAAAATGTTAAAAATTTGTGAACTTACGAACGTGCATAGGAACTGCATGATGCACGCTTGTAAATCAGTCATTTTTGGGACTTTTTCCACCAAATTTTCAACATAGAGTTTTTAGGGGCCTACCTCATGAAATGTGACACTGTCATTTCATAAATCAGTCCCAAAAGGTGGTTCCATGTAGTGACCGCGAAATCATCTTTCGAGGCTGATTACCGCCATGACAGTGCCAGAATTCATGAGGAGGGGTCCCAAAAACCCCATGTTGAAAATTTGGTGCCAAAATTCCAAAAAATGACTGAGATATGCATTAAAGTTAAAAAAAAAAACTATTTATTCCATTATACAGCTTACCAGCATTTCTTCAGTTCACGGTCAGCTTTGAAGAGTGCAGATGTGTTCGCAGTCCACCAAAGATCATCTTGCCAGCCTCCGGAGGTAAGTATGGGGTGAGGTTGGGGTGTGGGGAGATGGATGCACAGAGGGTGGGTGCAGGTTGGGGGGCAAGACAATCAACGAAGGACCTTCTTTTCTTTTCAGGTGTTTGTTTTCTTTTTAGGAAGATGATGCAGGACTTGTGCCATGCTGGGGTGGGCTCCCAGTGTGGCAGCTGGAAGATTTTTTTGTGGGGTCAGTGGAGCCAATGGGGGATTGGGCACCCCCGTCAGCCATACAGATGTGTGCCACACTGGGGTGGGCTCCCAGCATGGCAACTGGAAGTCTGTTTCTTTTGTGAGGGTTTAATTGAGCCAACAGGATTGGGCACCCCATCATCATTCTCACTTATGCCACGCTGGGGTGGGCTCCCAGCATGGCACCTACAACTCTGGGGGTGGAGCGCAGAGCCGACAGGGGATTGGGCACCCCAGTCAACCATACTGTGTGTGGTGGGTGGGGGGGTGCGCTCTTCAAAGAAACTCAGAGGGTTGGGGAATATTATTACAGTACTGATCAGGTGTGCCAACAGACAACAACTGCGTCTACTCTTTCAGTCTCTTTGTGGTTCTGTTTTCCTGCTTTTGACAATGCCGCTCCTACCCTGAACTCTAACTCAACATTCCAAGGATGGCAATTAGGTCTTTTTTTGGAAACATTCCAAGGATGTCATTTTAGTCACTTGCCTCATCCCGGAAAGATAGTCCTAGGAAAAGTTCACTTCAAACTGAATTTATGTTCCAGGAAGAGAAAGCAGAGACGAATACAAGCAGGATTGCAATATGCTAATCAACACTATCTTATTGCTGCTCACTGAAGCGGTCTCTCCCTTTAAGCTGTACTCCACTGCATTTTCAGCTACTGTCATAAACAGCTGCAGCATTCATTGGTGAACTGTGGCCCGCCTGCAAACACACTGACTGAATTGGAAGACAGGGTGCCACACCTACAAAAACTCAAATGATGGCACTATGTTTCTTGCACATGTGTGCAAGTGAACATAAAAAAGGAAGTGCAGAGCTGAGTAATACTATTACTCAGCTCTGCCCTTCCTTTGTCCCCATAAGACTATGATTTCTTTTTGTTTCCATCTCTTTCTCACTCTTCTCTATTCTTAATGATGGTTTTCTTCTGCTAGTAGTACTCTGGAGAGATAACTGGCTACTCATACAGCAAAGAAATACCAGGAGTATAAACTAAAGGACCTTTTGAACCAGCTTCACATATTGTGGACACAGCATAAACAAGGTAACAGACTAACTCCCCAAATGAAAAAAAAAACATTGTGAAATACAAGACATCTTAAAATGTAAAACTGAATTGACACTGAGGTTTCTCAAGTAACATTACTATGAAGAAAAAACAACAGAAACAAAGTTCCAAGCTAGATGACTCAGAACGCGATGGATATATGCCCACATTACAAAAACTTTAGATCATTGAAATAACAGAAATAAACTTAGACCTTGACAGCAGAAAAAGATCATTGGTCTAGCTAGTATCTCCAATACCCTATCTTATCCCCTTAGACCTAGTGTCTATATCAGATTTATGTCCGCACTATCTTCCCCAAGCTACTTGCTTTGCTGCAACCCCCCCATGACTATTAAGCCCTTAACTCTGTCCCATCCATGTCTGAAGTCGTTAATGATCTTAGCAGCCAACAGCTCTGCCAGTAGACTGTTTTATGGTTCATTCACTTTCTCCATAAAACAACTTCCTCACATCCCTCCTGAATTTCCTTTCCACCAGCTTTCACTCATGTCATCATGTTCTAGATTCACTATTCCTATTGAATAGTTACTCAGAGGTTACCTGGTTCAGTCCTTTCAGGAATGTGAAGGTCTCTATCATATCTCCCCTCTCTCTTCTGGCCTCCAGTGAATACATGTTCAGTGGTCTAAGCCAGTTCTAGTAGGATATGTCCTGCAGGTTATGAAACATTTTTGTTACTTTATGCTCACCATCTCCAGCATGTTTTTGTCTTTTCTCAAGTGAGGGCTCCAGAACTGGGCACAGTACTCCAGATGTGACCTTACATTACCACCAATCAATAGGGAGGTAGTAATATGAGTTAACTTGAGAGAAAATATTAGACGCTTTCAAAGATTATTATGCCAGTCTCTATTCTAAACCACAAGAACCCAACTCAGACCTTTACAGCACCTTCCTAGACAAGCTACAGTTACCATGACTTACTCAAGAGAACAATGATGTCTTATTATCACCTGTACAACCACAGAAAATCAAAGAAGCAATTTCCTGCAACTGTACAGGTAAATGCCCAGGACCTGATGGTTACACAGCAGAATTTTATAAATCATACTATGACCAAATTCACCAATTTTTTCTACAAACACTGAAGTAGGTGGAATTATAAGAAACACAGCCTCCTTCACAAAAATACATGACTGTCTCAGCTACAGCACATTAAAGACAGGCATATTAGCTACAAAGTGCAAATCATACTGACTACTCTTCATCCTAAATGTCAGTTATAAAATTTTCACTTCCATTACAGTTAAAAGACTAGAACACATTCTACCACAAATCATAAACAAGGACCAAATAGGCTTTGTAGCATCTAGGCAAACACAAGACAACATCAAAAGGACATTACATATCCTAAAACACATCACTCAACACAAACTCCCCTTTCTATTTATGAGTCTAGATGTGGAAAAAAGCATTCAACAGGGTCTTCTGGAAATTCCTATTTTCAAGCATGTAAAAATATGGCTTTACCCAAGAGTTTCAGAAATATTTATTTATGTATCTGTAAATTTTGACCGGGAAGGTAATGCTAAGCTGTGATAGTTTGTTTTCAGGTATACTCTGGGGGGGGGGGGGTTACATGGACCTGTTTTATTGATGGAGAATATTGGCCATGGCTCTGGGGAAATTCTCCTACCACACCAGTAGGGGGATTCACTGGCCTTGTAGAATGGCCACTCTGAATAAGTTCATTGGAGGAGATGGACATCTCTGTGGTAGGGGAGTCAACCTCCTCTCCTGCCCATATACATCTAGAGGTCAAACTGAATGAAGAAAATATAGGACTTAATTTAGATTTTTTGGATGAAGATGTTTTTGTGTCAATAGAAGATTTAACAAATGAAGATAGTATGACTAAATTACCTAAAGAAAAAAAGAAATCCAGAATGAAGGCAATAAAATGGAGAAAAATCCGTTAACAAAAACTGAAGTCTTAAACCTGTTAGCAGCAGAAGAGAAATGACACGCTCAAGAAAGAGAGCATTTTCAAGCACAACTCTGACAGCTGGAAGCTGAGCAGCAACCTGTCAGAGGTAAAAGCGAACTGTCAGCCCAGCTGTTCCTGATGTAGCAACCACTAGGCCTGCAGATACAGATCCAGGAGAAAACTGAATACCTAAGGTAATTTTCCTCTGGAAAGTAAAAATAATGACTCGACTGGCAGTGTAATCTGGTGCAAGTGAGTGCCCAGAGCCACGGGGGATCATTTATACTGCACATGAGGTTTTTCAGACAACTGGAGAAATGTTCAAAATTTACAGCTCCTGCAGAGAATTCTGAAGGAGACAAGAAACATATTATATATCAGACTAAGCTCTTTTTTCAGGAAGGGGTCACAGTGTTTTCATTTTCAGCAAAATATGTATGCCTAAATTACAAAAAAAAATAAAATACTTTGAAAGAAAAGATAAATGCCTATACCTTGGCAAAAATAAATACTTGAAATCAAACACACAGCAGCCAATCCTAATCTTACAGGCTGTACCCAAGGCCCAGATAAGCCTTTAACTGGATTAGCTTTTGACTCGTCACCTTATGCTGGTGCTGCGGTGAGCCAGCATACCCCTCCCGCCACATCTAGTCCTGCACCCAGTCCCTTCCAACTGCGCGAGATAACTTATAAAGAAGTAGAAGATTCTCTTCTTAACTTAGACACCAGAAAAAGCGCAGGGGACGATGGCTTGGAACCCTTTTTCCTAAGGTCAGGCTACGCCCATCTCACTGCCCCAATTCTCCATATCTTCAATCTTTCCATTACATCTGCTACTGTGCCGTCCTGCTGGAAATCAGCACATATCCTCCCTCTCTTTAAATCTGGTGACCCATGCGATGTAAACAACTATAGGCCTATCTCCATATTGCCTATCCTTTCTAAAGTTCTCGAAAAACTGATCCATATTCAGTTAAAATCTCACTTGGAAACCTTCTCTCTCATTAAGCCAGCTCAATCTGGCTTCCAGGTTAATCATAGCACAATCACTGCACTAGCAAAAGTAACCAATGATTGGATCTCTGCTATAGATGCTAAGAAGGTAACTGGTGCAGTCTTTTTGGACCTCAGCAAAGCTTTTGATACCGTTGATCACAAACTATTAGTCAATTGCCTTGCAAAGTTGGGTGCCACATACCATACCACCCAGTGGTTCTCTAGCTACCTAACTGGAAGATTCCAAAAAGTAAAGGCGGAAGGATTTTTTTCTTCTGCCTTGCCAGTTGCAAGAGGAGTCCCCCAAGGATCCATCTTAGGCTCTATCTTGTTTTCTCTGTACATTAATGACTTAGATACTAACATATCTACGTCCAATCTGCACTTTTTTGCAGATGATACTGTGTTGTATACTTCTGGCTCTTCGTTATCTGAAGTCAAGGGAGTGCTTCAAGCGGACCCTTATAACTTGAGTGTAATCTAATAAAGGCAAAGCTTCTGCTCAATGCTAAGAAGACTAAAGCGATGATATTCTCCGCAGTGCTGTCTCAGGCCCCCAATACCTTGCCAAGACTTCATTGTCACCACGCTAAACGAGCCTCTGGAAGTTGTAACCAAATTTAAATATCTAGGTATCTGGATCGACAATAAATTATCTTTCAGTGACCACGTAGAAGATGTCTCTAGAAGGTTAAAAGCAAGATTAGGTTTCTTCTACAGAAATAGGCCCCTTTTCCCCCTTGAAACTCGAAACAAGCTTGTACAGGCCACTTTTCTCCCCCTACTCGACTATGGCGATGTAATCTATTCCTCCACCACTCTTGCAAATCTAAGTAAACTGGACATCCTTTATCACCGTGCGTTACAGTTCATTACCAACTCCCCTTACCGTTCGCACCACTGTGACTTATATGCAGCTGTTGGTTGGACATCCCTTACTACTAGACGCCTGCTCCATGCTGGGCTATGGACTCTTAAACTGCTCCTGCAGAAATTGCCAAGCTATCTCTCTTCCTTATTAGTATCTCACATAGTGCATACTCATTAAGAAAATCTGACTTTATTATGCTTGACATACCAAGGACGCAGACTTCCTTTGGTAAACGTGCTATTGCATATGCCCTTCCCTCCATTTGAAATCAATTACAAACCGTACTGAAACTAACTAACACAGTTTCAATAAACTTCTACAAATCGCTAAGTTCAGCCAAAATAAAAGACACCTGTAAACTGTCATTAAGTCTCTTCCTTCCCCATGTGTGCCATATTTATCCACTGGTAAGGTATAATTGATTTGTCACATTAACTGCTTTCCCTTCCCCTTCTACTCCTGGCTTTATCTTTGCCTACGCTCCACTGCTACTCTATCAAATCACTCCTCCCCCATATCAGTTGTAGACTGTTTGTTCTAGCTGCAAAATACTGTATATATTACACACCAGTCATCATGTTTCATTTATCAGTATGCAACCTGTAAGTCACTTCCCTGTCTCATATCAATGTTTACCACCTGCGGTCACCCTATGTGGTACCCTTGTATGTATATCCAGCCTGTATCATGTAACGTGCATTTCATGTATATACTGTTATTACCTATCTGTGTTTGTACTTTAAGTGTTTATGTCACAGGACCTCCTTGTGAATGAGCTTGCTCAATGGAGTTTTCCTGCAATAAACTTGAACTTGAACTTAACTACAGCAGAAGTGATTGAGGCTGCTTTTTCTGTACATCAACCAAAAGAGCTTACAGTGGAGAGCAGGTTGGAAACTAAATTCTGTAGGTACTTGGGTACTTAATCCTATATGGGACCCTCATGATCTTCTTTCACAGAACTCACCTTAATGGTGCCCAATGAACAAAACTCATGTACCTAATGCAACTATGGTTATTGTCCCAGACCAGGCTACAGTACAGCAGCCATTGCAAGAAAATAATATTTCTCCTACAGACTGTAAACCTTCTGAACCAACAAATCTTACAGTCTCTTCTAGAGGCTCAGAACAAAATAAAGAGACAAACCCTGAGGAGACAACAAACCAAAGACCTTTGTTATCAGAGTTATTTCAGAAAGTTAAAAAAGAGGCTGCACCTAGGTGTAATTTAGTTAAAATCAGGTATAAAGGTGGTTTGGATATAAGACCAGATAGGTACTATGTGGGAAAAATATTACTAAAAGAATCTTTAAAGTTCTTTCCTAGCGAAGTATGCAATTAAAAAACATCTCAGGAGAAGATAATTATGATGTAAGTATTTGTTTGTCATATGCCCTAGATTTATTCTGGGAAATGTATAATCAAGTAAAGTTTTCTCCCTTATGGACCCCCTTTCTAGTTATCCCACTGACAAAACCTTTAATCAAATATCTGACAGCTATGTTCAGAAATGAGGGGGTTCATGTGGAAGATATAACATATTGGTTATCACAAAAATGCAAGATTTTAAGTGAACCAGAAGTTGTGCTTGACAGTGAATTGTTTTGGACTGAGGGGTGGAAATATAAAGTCAAATTAAGGCAAACAGAGGCTGGTATAGAGCACAAATTCAAATTCTTTCTTGTTGTGAAGGGACAGGGGTGTCTGCTTTTATGCAGGCCAGCCCAGGGCATGTTACAAATGTGGTTTCTGAACACATTTATCAAGCATTTGTGATAAGCCAAGGTGAGATAATTGTGGGGAAGTGGGGCATATCGCTTTTCAGTGTGCAAATCTCACCAAGTGTGATTTGTGTGAGGAAACAAGCCATATTTTTTCTGAATGTCCATGGGCAGCAAAAAACAAGGCCTCAGTCTTAAGTCCTGATCTAATTCAACAAGCACAAGATGCAGCTGTTCCCTCTAACCAAAGTGATAATGTGCCTTCAGGAAATCCTCCCCTTTTCTGCACAGGACAAGACAAAAAACACAGAAAACAAAAGAGTTGTTCAGGCCACGGGGAAAGAAGTTCTTTCTGAAACCTTAAAACCAGTATGTTATAAGGATAATTCTAAAAACCAAGATGGGATCCAAGACCCCCCTTTAGAACTCCCAACTAGGAGATCAACTAGAAGTACAAAAAACTCTCACCCCACTGGGTTGGTAGAGACAGAAAACCCCTTTTTCAGCCCTTGTAAATTGGGGTGACTTGGAAAGTCACCAAGGAGAACCTGAAATACAGCACCCAGACACAGGAGACCCATTAAAAACAGATGATTCTGAAGGGTACAAAAAAAAGAAGAAAAGAAAGAAGGGAAAAATAACATAAATCTCTACACTGGTTGTAAATAATGCAAGGAATTGGGGTAGGTTCAGTTAACTTCCATAGTATTATTAATGCCAATAAAAGATATGCATTCTTTCACTATATACAAACATCACTTTTCAGTGTCTGTTTTTTATAGGAAACTTGGATGTACACCAGTGAACAAGCAAGAGCCTTCTGGGCTAAGTGGACCAGTGAACCTTCCTATTGGTCCTTTGGCCCAGACTGGGCAGATGGCCTAGGGATAGTGTTTTCTTCTTTTTCATTTTCTTTAACCAAATTAATTGATCTAATACCAGGGAGACTTATTATTGATGGATTTTTAGATAATGTAGAATACCAATTCATAAATATTTATGGGCCCCAATCTAAGGCAGATAGAGTATTAGTATTTAACTCCTTACAACCTTACTTAGCTACCTTAAAAAATATTATTTTGGGGGGGAGATTTAATTATGAATTGAAATACCCCTCAAAAAGTGAAGGAAAGAAAACTTATTGTGATTCCCATGCTCTTAGACAGTGTATAGAAACAACAAATCTTAGAGAGTGCAAAACCAATAAACAACACTTTACATCTTCTAGAGGTAAATATTTCATGACAATAGATTAGTTTTTCATTTCTAAAACATTACCTATACCAAAATTGACTACATCCCCAGTTGAGTTTACAGATTGCTGTTTTTTATGAATCTCATTCCAGAATAATCCAAAAGCAAAGATCCAAAAGAACAGACGGAAACTAAATATTACTGCTTTATCTGACCCTAAAGTACAAGCAGAAGTAGAGAAATTAATTTGAGCATAAATATCTCTTAGTTTCCTTTATGAAGATTTGGGTATTTGATGGGAAGATACAAAGATGAAAATTGTTAAATGGTTTAAAAGATATGGGCAATTAAAAAAACAGTTACATTTTTTAAGTATTTATAATTCATGCAACAATTACAGTATTTATATACAATTGCAGCTACATCACGGTATGATTATTCATCCCAAACTGAAACAATTAAAGAAAAAATGAAGTCAGTTCAATATGATAGAGCTCAGAATGTAAAAGCAATGTTACAATATGGGACACAAGAAACTCCTGTAGGAGATCCCTACGCAGCTTGCAAAGTTAGGAAAGCAAATACTACTATGGAAGAATTATGTGATGAGAAAGGCAATACAGTAAACACCATTTCAGTGATGTATGATACAATAAATGAACACATTAAATCACAGCATATGCCTTCTCATTCTCCTCAGAAAGAAAGCTTTACTGATTATTTTCAGGATATCCGGATACCTTATTTTCCAAACACCACTAAAAACATGGATGAAGCTATCACTACTGTCAAAGTAGAAGCAGTAGTTAAAAATTTTAAATCAGGTGCATCCCCAGGACCGGATGGAATTCCTTATGAATTCTATAAAGTTTTTTCACAAAAATTAATAATATGTTTAACAGAAGTTTTTAATTATTTATTTTCGGCAAACAGAATCCTTACCTCTTTTACAGAAGGATTGATAATGTTAATTTACTAATCTGGGGATAATCGTTTAATTCAAAACTGGAGGCCAATCTCTATTTTGAATTCTGACTTTAAGATTCATTCTTAAGTGTTAAATAACAGATTAGAAAAACTGGCAACTTTAGTAATCTCTCCGGTACAGTTTTGTGGTATGCCAGGTAGAAAAATAAATCAAGCCCTTATGATAGTCAGGGATATAATAGAATGTTCTGAATCAAAAGGCATTAATAATTATATAATAACAGTGGACCAAAAGAAAGCATTTGATCAAGTCCATGCCCCTTTTCTTTTTTTTTTTACTTTAGAAAAATATGGGGTACCTATTAAATTAATAAATTGGTTAAAACTATTATATGCTGAAGCTAGTGTACATCCAATTATTCAAAACAACATATCAAAAGGATTAAAAGTCACAGCTGAAGTTTGTCAAGGATGCCCATTAAGACCCTTACTATATATATTTCCTATAGATTGTTTAATAAGAAAAATAAATAGCTCCCCCCATTGGCAGGGTATAGCAAATGGGTTAACGTCAGAAGAGTTAAGAGTTATTGCCTATGCAGATGATATATGTTTATTTTGTTCAAATAAATATCAAATACTGGTGTTTCTCCATGAAATTATACACTTCATGTTAATATCAAATGCAGAATGAAATCTTAGCAAATGTAAAGGATTAATTGTTGGCCCTTCTGGAGCACCAAAGTGTGTAATCGGTGGAATCCCTATATCAGCAGAACCCATTAAAATTCTGAGAATACATTTTGGACCTCATAATCTGGTCTTTCAAGACTGGGATTTAGCATTAAAAAAATGGAAGTAAAAGTCCAAAGATGGAAATCTTGGAAATTATCTAAATTGAAAAGAGTTCAAATAATAAAACAGTTCTTAATTCCCAGGTTACTGTGTGTGGCAATTGTATTTCCATCTCCTCTTCTTCTGGAAACCAGATTATATTTTTTTTTTTTCAAATGCTTTGGGGTTCTAGACTCAACCCAGTAAAAAGATGTTTTACATACCTCTCTAAAAATTATGGAGGGTTAGGCATGATAGACCCCATTGTGATTTTCCATGCAATATTTTTTTCTCAAACAATAAAGTTATGTTTAGTTTCTTTGGATAATCTATATAGTACATGGATTAAGAATACTTTGGGACACTATTTCCAGTTATGGAACCCTGATCCCTCTAAACCACATAATAAGTTAAATCTCCCTGACTTTTTAAAACCAGCAGCTCAGAAACTCCACAAATGGAAATTGAAAGGAAATATTATCAAGGCCAGTACAGCAGATCTTTATCCAGGAACTCCTATATTTAAAAATTGTCCTTTTGAAAACATAAGTCTAGTACTAGCCCAACTGAGTAATGACAGAATGCCTTCACACATGTGGGAAGTACTGTGGTTAGCCATGTATGGGCATCTAAATGTAAGAGGAAACTGGAAACATAAAAAAAATTGAAGACAGAATTTGTCCTTATGCTAATTGTGTAGGAGAAGAAGAAATTGTGTATATTTTTTTGTTTCAATGTTCACATGTGTCTCCACTTTGGAAACAACTAGCAATTAAATGGAACATGCCATGGCTTTGCCAACTGACTTATGACAGTTTTGTGTTAGGAGTTTACCTTCCTACTTTACAACATTTTCATAAAGATACATTGATGTTTTTTTCTGTATTCTGAAATTCTATTTATGTCAAGCTAGATGCCAGTGGGTATTATATCAGAGGCAAATGACCTATGAAACATTTATGGTCCTAGTAGTTAAAGCAATGAAATCGGTATTTCACGTCGATAAAAGTGCACAGATGGTGGAAAGAGTTTTCCATATTATTAAATATAAATAATGAGAGTAAAACTAGTATATGTATTTTGCTAAATACATTTTTTTTTTTTTTGGTTTTCTTTTTTTCTCTTTTTAATGTTTTACTGATGTTAATGCGGTTATAATATGATGTTTTGATATTGTTTATGTATGTGTCTTTGATGTGATTTTCAATAAAAATTCTCCTACTGTTTTCAGTAGGGGAAATCTAGGGATGTCTGCCAAGATGACGGACCCAGGTGGTGGAGCAGCAGGAGGGGATGCTGTGCTTGCTGATGTGGATATGGGTGATATTACGCCTGAGCCCCCTATTGGAACTATCTTGGAGAGCCCTATGGATGTCAGTGCCCTGGAGCTTGCTGTTTTTACAACTTCTGCTACTGGAATACCTGTAGTGCCTCTCCTATGCTTGTTTCGTAGATGGAATATTTTGTGTCTGATCGGGAACTTTTGTTGGCAGAACAACATTTGCATGAATAGCTGGCCAAAAATAAGAGGCAATTGTTGGCTTCATTAGAACTTGAGGACGAAAACTTCCTAAAAGCTGAACAGGACTTGCATTCTCAAGGTAGGACAGACTCTATGCAGTTTTTACCTCCTGAGAGCTCTTTTTCGTCACAGCTCTCGGGTGTGTGTCATTCCTCTAAATCTGACATTTCTGCTGAGTTACCTTCCATACAAGTTTCTAGCCACTTGCCTAAATAGATGCTGTGGCCAAGCCATCAGAATGATTCCACTTCTTTTCCTTCTGCGCAAATTGCAGCCACTTCTACTGAGCCTATGATTTCTGCTTAAGGTGATGTTTCGAACTCTGTCAGGAACAATGTTAATTTTCAAGGAACTGTTTCAGTTGCCACTGAAGAGTCACCTGCACTGTTCCCTGGCAACTGGACTGTTCAGTTATGTGACTCTTCCCTACTAATAGAACCCAATACCACCAGAGAGTTAAGCACTATGGCTACTGATTCTATTGCTCTGAGAGCGGAGCCTGACAGGACCCATACAGAGCCCACAATTCAAACTATGTCACAGCCTCCTAAAGTGTCAGATACACAATTGTCAGAGGTTGAAGCCCAGACAGGGCCTTCCATAAAGCAAGGTGGATTATTGGTTAGGACAGATGCAGCTGGATCCCTGATCCTGGCACTGTTCCTCCCTACAAAATTGATACCCGTGTACCTGTTACTACTGCTTCCTCAGTTATGCATTGCAAAGTGCATCTCATATGAATTCTGAATACTGGGTCAACATGTAGAATGGAAAACAGCTAAGGCAAAATCTCAGATAAATTACAGCATGAACAAAAACAGCTAATGTGTCATTGCAGACTGTCATTATAGCGCTATTGCATGGAGGAGTGCTATGGCAAGGCTGAATAATGTAATGTAAGGCATTAAATGGAGTGTGTCAAGATTACAGCAGATGCCACTGTCTTCTTTAGTGGGGGGGGGCCCGTGAATGGAAGGTGTGAGGTTAAAGGCTCATGGCCACAGCATGTGGCTAGTGTGTTTATTTGTTTATTTGTTTATTGTTCTAGGAATTATTACCTTTGAGCCAGAGGCTCTTTTACAAAGGTTCCACATCAATTAGGTACAGTACAAAAGGTTACATAGATAACACAACAAATTGTGTTGTGTCAAGAGCAAGAAAACATATACAGATACATATCAAATCACTTGTGCAAAAGGACATGAGATATCAATAATCACATTATTATTACAAGAAAGAGGTCATGCCAGATTAGGAGAAACAAATAAGGAAAAAGTCCAGAACAGAGAGGGTAAGTGAATGGTGTGGGAGCAGACAATAGCAGGAGAAAAGGTTTCCCAAACATGTCTTTGTCAAATAACGGAACAGGGTGGGTAGTGAGAAAATAGGAGGTTTAATCAGGGCAGTCACAGGAGCTGGAGGTGGCAAGGTGAGAGAAAGCCTTGATTTGAAAATACCTAGAGAGGTGGAGGCAGTAATATGAGTGCTGAGGCATTTAGCCAGCTGAGGGCACGATAGGCAAATGATCTTTGTCCCTGAGAAGTCCGGCATCGAGGGGACTTGGAGAGGCTGGTGTTCTGATCTTCTGGTAAAATGGGTGCTAGCGCTCGGGCATAACAGGTCTTGGATACAGGGTGGAGTGAGGCCCAAGTGGATTTTTCACCATCAGGCAGGTAAGGTACTTTATCCGGTTTGAGAGTTGCAACCAACCTGAGTCAGCATAGGTTCACATGTGTGCGTGCGTCGATGTGCACCAGTGAGCATCGACAGGCCTTATTTAGATCATTGTAATGTGACTAAGTGCTGTAGTAGTGGCAGATCCGTATATAACTAAGCCATAGTCAGCGACTGAGATGATAGAAGATTGGATGGCAATCCTCAGTGCAGAATGGGTAGAAGCTGTCGGTTCCGATACAGAATCCCAATTCGCTGATTAATAGTTTTGCTGTACTATCAATGTGAGTTGCAAAGGTTAGGCCTTGATCAAAGTTGATTCCAAGATATTTGAAAATTGGCACTTGTTCAAGCGTGTTTCCAGGTATGTATTAATGGTGAGTGGGACTTGCCTTTCTTGTTTTAAGTGAGTTAGAGAAGAGCATGGAGTTAGTTTTTGTGGTTTAGAACCAGCTTATGTTCAAGGAACCACATCTCAACTTTGGAAAAAGCATGCTGAAGGTTGAGGCGTAAGAGGTTCGGATCTTTATGGTGGCAAGAATCACGGCATCGTCGCATAGAGGATTATTTGTTCAGGGCAGGATTTGGGGAGGGAGTTTAGGAAAAGGCTGAAAGGAGGGGCCCAGGATGGATCCTAGGGAACTCCTGAGCGAACAGTTTTGAGTCTGAGAGAACTCAGCTACTTTACAGATTGAGAGCGCTGAGCAAGGTAATTTTACCCAGTCACCAGGACCCTGTGAGAGCCCTAGGGATAGAAGTTGTTTGATAAGTAGGCCATGGTGAACTGTATCAAATGCCTTGTTAAGTCAATGTAGACTGCTCCAGTTAGGTTTCTTTTGTCCATGGCATTGTGGATTGCTCCTGAGAATTCAAGTAGGGCAGTTGATGTGCTGTGCCTTTCCTAAATCCATGCTGCTGAGTGCATAGGATGTTGTGCTTTTCCAGGTAGTCTGAAAGTTGGTCCGCCACCAGCGTTCAAGGGCCTTAGAGAGGTGGTAGTATTGATATTGGGCGATAGTTACCAGGCAGTGACTTATCACCACTTTTGTGCACCAGGTGACAACTGCAGCCTTCCATTTCCTAGGGAATTGGCCAGCAGAGGAGAGATTGAACATTTTGTGAGGGAGCAGTACTTCCTCCAGAGTGAGGACAGAGTTTAAGGTCAATATGTCGCTGCTTGCTCGGGACTTAGAAATGGCCTTCTTTACATATTTATAGACTCATGTGCCTTTACTAGTTTGAAAAGGAAGGGTGGTTTGGTTGGAAGGCAGTAGTAGAAGTAGAAATGGAGGGTCAGCATCAGTGAAGAAATCAGATGAGAGGACACCACTAAGGTCCGTGAAAGGTATCATTTAGGTGTTTGCAATGATCTCTGGGTCTAATGTAGTGGTTCCATCCACATTCATTATTGTAGGAGAGGATTTGGACTGCTGACCCATGATATTCTTTATGTTGTCCCAGAAGGATTTCCCTTCGCCCCAGGAGTTGGAGAAAGCATTCTTGAAGTAGGAGCTCTTCATCAAGCGGATCTGTTTAGTACAGTGGTTGCGAGCCTGTTTATACTTTTGAATGTCCAACAGAGTGCCAGTAGCTCTTGCAGTGGCCCAGAGGTGATCCCTACTTTTGAGATGTGCCAATAGCTTTGCCGTGAGCCAGGGATTTGTGAGTGCTTTGATTTTGCACTTTTTTACTGGTGCATAGGTGTCACAGGCAGTGTTGAAAATAGTAATAAAGTAATCAAGGGCTAGGTCAACATCTTGAGTTTGTAAATCAAGGACCAGTCTATCTGCCTAAGACAGGTCTTGAGATGAGTAAGGTTGCCATAAGGTAGGACTCTGCTATAGATGGTTTTTGGAGGCGGCTTACGAAACTTATTTGTCCAGGTACATATTATTGGAGAGTGATCACTGAGCAGGTCAGGGAGAACACTTACATTGGTTATACGGGTAGGGTGGCTGGTAAGGATCCAGTCAATGAGGGTGCTGGTCCCTGATTTGTAGTTTTTCCTGGTAGGGGAGTTTACCACTTGTGTTAAATTTGCTGCTAGGATGGCATCTTTGTTTGACCCTGCATCAGGAGCAAGCCAATTTGTATTAAAGTCCCCAAGGAGAAGGAGTTCGATGTCAGAAGGTTGTGTACTTACGAACTCAAGGACAGCCTGTAGGCCAGAATCAGGATCTTTTGGTGGGATATAGACAGCAGCAATCGTGAGGACTTTGTTTTGGGCACCAAGTAGTATCTTGATAGGGAGGAGTTGCACTGAGGTTTCTGTGGTGGGGTAAGAACCAGGGAGACAGGTGAAGTAGTCCTTTATGTAGATTGCACACCCACCACCCCTTTTTGAGGTCCTATCCAGCCTGAATATCTTGTAGCCCTGTATAGAGATGGCATGATCCGGAGTATTAGGTGTCAGCCAAGTTTCGACAATGGCAAAGATATCCGGGTTGTGTTGGCTGGCAAAGATTTGAAGGGAAGCCAGTTTTGGAAGGAGACTGCAGATGTTTAAGGTAGCAATTTGAGCCCCCCTCCATTTTGGCAGGCTTTGTTGTACTGTAGGAGACAGGGCCAGGATTTGAGTGGACACTTCCTGATATCAAGAGGAGGAGGAGTAGGGTTTAGAGACAGTTGCTGTACTTTGTAGTCAATAGAATTACACTTCTGAGGCTTATGCGGCTTGGACCAGTGCAGCCGCCTAGGGACCCAGAGCAAGGAGATTGTTAGTAATAGAGGATGATATGCCCATTTATCCTTGTTGTAGCTTGTCAGTTGCACCCAGTCGCTTGCAGATAGGTACCTGGTGGTTAAGTCAAAAGCCAAAAGAGTGATCAGCAGCTGAGGTCCGGAGTCACTGAAATGTTAAAATTCCTGAAGGTGATTAACTTTGCCTGCACATATGCAGGATGTGAAATCCCTTTGTCTGTATGCTTCTTTGTCATTCAATCAGGTTGCTGAAAAGCCCACATACAGATCATGGAACAGGTCAGACGAAAATGTGGATAGCAGCAGGACCCAGAGTCACCAAGTTTGTCAGATGTAGTTGCTTCACTTATGTTTTGCTTGGGATAGCTTCCAAAAAGTTGATTTTAAAATGAAAATAAAGATACCTGATGATGATTTTTTTGGCGAAATCCAGTCCAGGAGACGGATGTAGTGATCAAGAATTGTATAGTTACCACAAGCAGAAAAACATGTAAATCCACAAAAACTAAGCTACAGACACAGACAAACACAAGCAGCCACCACACAGACCCAGGGGGCACAGCTATCTTGTGTGGTATGTATCTGCAGCTTCTGGCTTGGCAGTAGTCAGCCATGGCTTCCAGGTATGTGACCTGCTAGTGGATAGGTGGCTGTGGCCTCCTGGCATGTATCCCCGTCTTGCAGCAGTTATGGGCCTATGGTGGTGCCGTTGGTATCACATTATTTCACCGTTTCTTCCCTTTGTTTGGGGGAGGGCAGACATACCTACCTGGTGTGGACAATTCAGTCCAGGACAGGTGTGTGTAGTCCCATAATTAGTGGGGATGTACTTAACTGCATGTTCCGGCAGGTACCAGTATCTCATTTGGAGGCTCTGTTGAGGGAATGCTGCATGTCAGGATGCTGTTACAGCATATTCGAAACCAGAAGGGCAGATTTCTGCTTCTGTATGAAGGATTCCTGGTCAGGAAGGACTGTGATGTCCCGGACAAACAATACTCTAAGTATGTTGAATACAATAGCTCCCTCTGCCTGGATTGACTGCACACTGTGGCCGAGGAGGTTTTGTGTGTCTGGGGTTCACATCACCATGTAGCTGATGCAGTGGACATTGCTATCCAAGGTGTGCGGGCAGAAATGAAGGAATGTGTCCATCACACTGCTGAGTCCAGCTTTGAAGTGGTGTATGCACGTACCATGGGTGTTTCCATGGCTGTGGATGGGAGGTTGCCCACCCTGCAGCACATGGAGAGGACCATGGTGACAGCCAGGAGTGCAGCTCAGCACCCACCCCCTGAGGATATTCCATGACTTTGGCAACTGTGATTGGGTGCCTACTGAAAGGGCAAATCAATCACGGTGCCTGTCATCGGGGCAACTGAGGAAGGTGGGTGACCGGATGGGGGCATGCATGATAAAGCAACATCCTGTCATTACATGCCTACATGCACGGGGGGACCGAGCATGCTGAGCGTGGGGTGGGAGAGGATGGAGGGATTGTAGGGGGTGGTGCCGTGGCAAGCTGCCAAGCCGCTTCTGTGGCATGGTGGATGGGTACAGGGCTGTGGCAGGAATGGTGCTGGGTTCCAGTCTGGGTGCAGGTACTTTTTGTTGCACCAGGCCTGAATTTTTATTTGTTCCACGTTTGCACCCCCCATGATATGCCCCCCCATCTCTCAACTACCACACATTACAAGGTATGTCACTCATTTTATCCCTCAGAAACCCTCTGTCCCACATTGAGAAGGTAACATTCCACACTGACCACTGAGGCTTGTAAGCAGAAATAGATAATAATATAAGATGCTAGGTTATCAGCAAACTTTACAAACATTAGTGCACTTATTTCCATAGCATTCTGAGCTTCCAATGTCATGTTTGATGATGTGTCACACATTTTGTCCTGCTGTCACACATCTTGTCACACATTTGGGTGATAAAAGGTTGAGAGGAATGCCCCCCCTGGGGTTGAGAATCATTTAGTAGAGGGGTGCAGGGGCACAGCCCCCCCTGCATAAAAGAGAAAAATCCAACTCCCCAGTGCCGTTTTGCTGTGCGCTGGGGAGCACATCATGGAAATATTTTTTCAGCGATATGCTGTCCCCCTACCAGTGATCGCTGTTATCACATAGATCCCCCTTCCGTGCCATTTTCCTTAACAGCTTTGGTCATTCCCCAGGAGTTAATGATGTCCAATGTTGGTGAACTGTTCATGCAGTATAATAGCAGTCCTGTGTAACACAGGTTTATGACTTTTGCACCAGAAAAAACATTGCAAATCACCACAGAATGTTATGCTGGTCCAACTTTAAGCAGAATTGCATGGTGCTGAAAGGCCTCTCACACAGTTTGCAAAGGGTCCTACCAGGACTCATCAGTATGCCTCGTCTGTTTGGCACCCCAGTGGAATGGACCAGTTACCCTTAAGGCAGTGTGCCTTGGATATATTGTGGTGAACCCATTAAAATAAAAAACTATTTAAAAGACAAAGAACCTCTGTGCACAAACACTGAGGCAAGGGTTACCCCAAAGGGCATTTGGCTGGGAAGTCAAGTTTCAAGAAAATACAAAATCACACATGCCCCCACAATGCAAAGCATCATGGGCTGCATATGCAAATCACCACAGAATGTTATGCTGGTCCAACTTTAAGCAGAATTGCATGGTGCAATATTTCAGGTTCTATTGATGGCACCATACAGATATTTTTGTTTAAAATGGTGGTTCAGTCTACTGCCCCATACCATCTGAAAGAAAATACTGAGTAACTGGGTTTTTAAATGACTGCGGCAAGGGAAAGATGATACTGACATAAAGAAATATGGGTAATAAAATGTTTTAATGACACTGACTTGCTTCTTTTTAGACAACTGACAATTTTTCCACTTCGTAACCCGCATAGCCCCAATATACAAGGCCTTCTTACCCACCAGGCAGAGTTGAAAAATTGGAGACAAATTTGTCTTATAAATACTGATGCTAAGATCTTTACAAAAATCTTTTGTAAGCATTTAGCTACATTTTTTTCCACTCTTATATACCTTTTACAGACATGCTCTATTCCAGGATGGAAAATTCAGGACAATTTATTACTTGTCAGGGAAATTATTGAGTATTTAATAGGGAAGGAAAAGGGCACTTCCTGTTCATTTTTGATCAGGAAAAGGACTTTGATGAGGTCCCCCATAATTATATGTTTCTTTTATTATACAAATATGTTTTTTTACAGGCTTTTATCAGTTGGATCACATTTCTCTATTCTCATGCATCTATTATTCCTAACATAAATGGGTGACTGGGAACAAGTATGCATTACTGTGTGGTGTACTGCAGGGGTGTCTTCTCAGCCCTATTCTCTACATCTTGACTTTAGATCCTCTGATATGAGCTATTAGTACTGCACCTACGATTCATGGAATTCAGAATCTATTGTCCTTAACTGCATATGCAGATGACATCTGTTTATTTATTAAGGATGCTCTGACACTTATTCAAACCACTGCTGAAATGACATGGTCACAAATTAATCTCCAAAAAAGCCAGGTAGTGCCTATTGGATCCCATGGGGATATCCCTCCTGACATTGGTAATATTAATGTGTCCTTAGATCTTATAAAAAAGTTGGTAATCTACTTTGGTCAGACTAATTTCACATTTAACTGGGAGGAGGCCTTGTATATTGGGGCTATGCCGGTTACAAAGTTGAAAAATTGGCAGTTGTCTAAAAAGAAGCAAGTCAGTGTCATTAAAACATTTTCTACCCATATTTCTCTATGTCAGTGCCATTTTTCCCTTGCCTCAGTCATCTGAAACCCAGTTGCTCAGTATTTTCTTTCAGATGGCTTGGGGCAGTAGACTGCATCCCATTAAAAGGGACATTCTATATTTGCCCTCCACCAAGGAGGGTTGAATATGGTTCATCTGGTCATATTTTTTATTGGTGTATGTTTTCAAATGTATATTGTACCTTGGGTTTCTGCAGGTCCTTTCTTGTGGATGGAATGGGCCTCTATATGGATGGAACCACTTCAATCAGAATGGTAAAGAGGGAAATCTGTTTTTAGATGCAATGCAGTTTCCCCACCCTATTTGGAACCTTTTCTGAAATTTATCAAAAAATGGAACATTTCCTGGGACACTATTCTCACCCAACATGATAAAGCTCTTTACAAATCCTTGGTTCTCACTGATGTTGAGATAATACTGGGAGTCTTAGCACATCTTAAACAAATTGCTTGAATTATTTGACCAATAAAAGCATTCCTGCACAATACTGGGATGTAGCATGTCTCTGTTGCTATGGCAGACTGAATGTGAAAGATAATAAACACAAGAATACCACTGAAAGATTTTGCTCCGGAAGCAGTTGTGTGGCACAGTTTGAAACAACTAGACACTTGTATTTTGATTGTCCCTTTATCCAAAATTTTTGGACCATCTTGGGTAGGTCTTGGTCTGATTCTTTTTGGACTACTATTTTTTATGAACCCTTTATATACGACATACAGACATACAAAATTGCCAGCAGATACAGGCCTTATGGTCTATGTAGTCTGCTCGAGTGTGTAGCACATCAGTCCATTAGACTGCAGCTGCCCCCCCACAATTTCCTTCCTCCCCCTCCCTGCCCCTCCTGATTTGTACTCTTCCTTTGAATCTGTCCCACCCCCTCTTGAAACTCCCGCTATCTACAATGATACAGCCTCCTCTGGCAGTGTGTTCCACCCTGCTACCACCCTTTCAGTGAAATGGTGTCTCCTCATTTCCCTCTTGAGTCTGCCTCCCTCCAACTTCAGAGAATGCCCTCTGGTTTCCCTTTTGCCTTTAAGATTGAACAAACACCTTGTGCCCACTCTGTTCATGCCCTTCAGGTTCTTGATGGTCTCAATCATATCCCCTCTCTCTCTTATATCCTCCAGGGCATACATATTGAGCCTTCTCAGTCTCTCCTCATTAGGTCTATCCCCCAACCCCGAGATCAACTTTGTTGCCTTGTGCTGCACTACCTCCAGCAGTTTGATGTCTCTTTTTAAGTAGGAGCACCAGAATTGCATGCAGTACTCCCAGTTGCTATACACCCCAGCATCCTGTTTGCCTTTGCTGCTGCCTTTCTCCACTGTGCTGAGTGGTTCATTTCCCTGGTCACAAGCATCCCCTGATCCTTCTCCTCCTTGGATGTGGACAACTGGACAACCTCCAACCAGTAGCTGTATTCTGAGTTCCTGGCTCCCAAATGCATCACTTTGCGCATCTTGGCATACAACCCAAGCTGCCAGGTGTGTGACCATTCCTCCAGTTTTGCCAAATCCTCCTGAAATACTTTGCACCCTTCCCCATCCACCTCAGCACAGATCTTGATGTCATCTGTGAAGAGACTGATCTTGCTCTTGATCCCTACTGTGATATCTGTGATGAAAATGCTGAACAGGACTGGTCCTAGTACCGAGCCCTGTTGGACACCACTTGTCACTGCCCCGGACTCTGATGCATCACCCCCCTACTACTACTTTCTGCTGTTTATCCTCAGCCAGTTTTCAATCCACATGACTAGTTTCCTCCCTACTCCCAGACCTTTCTACTTGCTGGTCAACCTACCATGAGGCACTGAATTGAAGACCTTGCTGAAATCCAGGTAGAGTACATCCACCGCATGGCCCCTGTCTAGTGCACTCATAACCCGGTCAAAAAAGTCAACCAAGTTTGTCTGGCAGAATCTGCCAGAGACAAACCCATGCTGCCTGTCATCCTGTAGATCATTATTCTCAAGAAATTGCACCAGTCTTTCTTTGAGGATAGCCTCCATCAATGTTTCTACAATTGCATTAAGGCTCACCAGTCTGTAGTTCCCCAGCTCATCCTTGGGCCCACTGTTATGCAAGGGTACCACATGTGCCTCCCTTCAATCCCTGGCACACACCCCATATTCAGAGAGGTGTTGACAGGTCTGCCAGTGGCCCTTCCAGGACCTTAGCCAGCTCCCTAAGCACCCTGGGATGAACTCCACTTGGCCCTGGTGCTTCATCCACCTTCAGAGACCTAAGGCTCTCCAACACCCTTTCCACCATGATTTTCCCATCTGTGGTTTGCCTCCCCTCCCCTCCCTCCCTCCCTCCCCACCCCATCTTTTCTTCAGTTACAGGCCCATCTCTTTCCTTGGTGAATACTGAACAGAAGTACTCATTGAGTACTTCTGCCTTCTCAGACCCCTTTTCTACCAACCCACTGCCTTTCCTGATCCTTACAATTTGATCCTTGCTCTTCCTCTTCTCTCTGATATATCTGAAGAAATCCTTTTCCCCTTTTTTTATCCCCTGTGCTAATCTCTGTTCCCTAGCCACCTTTGCAGCACTTACCATCCTGCTCATTTCCCTGGAATTCCTCACATATTCCTCCCTGTCCTCTACCCTGTTGGTTCTCTTGTAGGATTGGAATGCATTCCTCTTATCCCTCACCTTCTCCACTACCTCCCTACTCATCCATATTGGTTTCTTGGTCCTGGAGTTCTTTCACTGGCTCTTGACACAAGCTTTAGTGGATTCAGTCAGTCCTAGCTTGATGATCACCCATTTCTGCTCAGCGGCCATGTCTGGGTGGATGCTCGCTGTGTGTCTTCCCAGTACGTGACCCATCCTGCCAAATGTATTGAGATTTACATTGTACTGTATGTCTTCTAAATTTGACCCTTCCATGCTGTTATTGCTCATTTCTTGTATTAAAGTTATGATTTGGAAAGTTTGCTGTAAATATGTCTTACAACAGCAGTATTTGGATCAAACTGCGCTCTTGAATATGATCAAAACAGCTATGAGGAAACATTGTGCCTTAGAACACACTTATTTGCCTCAGGCTTTGTGCAGCAAATGATGGAAATATTGTCCCTGGCCAAATTTTTGATGCATGCACAGCTATACTTAACATACTGTGCTTCTTTGTTTTCTGACTAATGTGTTATTTTTATTTGATTTGCACAAATGAACAATTACCCTACTCTTCTTCAAAAAGTACCATGGGATGCTTAACTTATACCTGGACAGTGCCCAGCAATGGGCAGAAGGGACCTTGGTTTAATATCCCACCCAAAAGATGGCACATCAACAGTGCAGCTCCCACCTCATATTGCACTATAGTGACGGTTATGGATATTACCCTCCAAATACTTGTTGTGAGGTGAGAACATATGTCCTTCCAATCTTTTGTCCCCAGAGTTGAGTGTGCTACCTACTGAACCACATGCATTGAGTAATATATTAACTAATAGATTAGAAATATATTCTACTGTACATTGGTCTGATGGCATATGTAAAAGTAAATGGCAATCTATCAAAGACACGTCTACTTGAGTGTGGCACCAGACAAGTCTGCCCACTATCACCCTTTCAATTTCCAGTATATACTGAACCCCTAGTGCAAGCTATAATGCAAGCACAGTGCATACAAAAGGTCACTATAAACCAATATGTCCACAGACTGGCATCTATGCAGATGACCAACTGGTCAATTTAATGAGTCTCACAGAATCCCTACCTAATCTGTAGGGTGTATTAGATAAATCTGAACAACTGGTAGAATACAAAGTTAATAAGAACAAAACTAAGGTACTACACTTTAATTATACAAATTCCAGAATGTGTAAAAAAATACACAGCAATTCAGTTGGGACCTTGCCTTCATAAAATATCTGGGAGTTAAGATTCCAAGAGACCTGACTAAACTGATGGTCTAAAACTATACCCCAGTCATGCAAGCAATAACACAGGATTAGAGAAGTGAGAAACTGGCAAATTTCGTTTCATGAAATATTTTGTGAAACTTGCCCATTTCACAATATTATTTGTGGAAGTGAAATTTGGAATTCCACCTGCGAAATGCAAAATTCCACCTGTGGAAGCCAAAATTTCACCCGTGGAAGGTAAAATTTTGCCCATGGAAGGTGAATTTCACCTTTTGTCGGTGAAATTTCACCTCTTTACCAGCAAAATTTCGCATTTTGCACCCAGCAAAATATTTCACGTAATGGGTGAATTTCACAAAATATTTTGCATGTCAAAACTGCCAATTTCACAGGAATTATGCTGGCAAAATATAATTTCACAACACCTCTACACAGGCTCTACAAACTGGAACCTTTCCTACTTAAGCTTGAAAACAAAATAGAAACAAGAAGAATGAATATTCTCCCAAGGTTGCCTACTTTTTCCTATTATCCACCCCTGATACCAATGACACAGCTATTTATTTATTTATTAATTACAAAGGAAACAGCTTATCTCAAGATTTGTATGAAGAGGGCAACCCCATGATCAGCTACCAAGCTTTACAAATCTCAAAAGACAAAGATAGGTAAGCCCTCCCCAATTTAAGGGAATACCACAAAGCAGCTCAGTTGAGAACAACATTTTACAGGATCGATGCTGACATGCAGCACATCAAGAAGATTTAGAACTCCCCTAACAGCACTACAAAATCTAACAGAAACTCCTTCTCTTTCCTACAATGTAAACTCTCAGATTTAGACTGCAATACTATAGTTAAGAATACATTTACATTGCAGAAGACAGAGAATTGACAGATACTAGGGAGTAACTACCAACTGTGCTCCTATGTCCCATACAGCAAAAGCTTCACATTGGCATTGGTAGATCACAGATTCAAAAGCTGTAAGAAATAGGCCTACATAACTTTTCCCAGTCTATTGAAGAAAACTGCATAATGTCCTTTAAACAACTAAGATGAAAGTAGCACCTGCACCAAGTAGACTTCTACAGATCTCTACAGACTAGTCTCTAAATCTGCTATCCAGCTTGAGGGCTACACAACTTTCAGGGTGGACAAGCGAGGGGAATGAGGAGGAGCATGTGTCATTTATGTTAATGACTCAGTTCAGTGCAGAGCAATCCTCATCCCACCTCTGGGTGGAAGATCTCAAATTCTGTCCGTCCAGGTTCAACTTGGATCCCAGGGAAAGTGCTTAACTATAATCTCAATGTACATACCCCCTAAAGATCAAGAGGCTGGTTTCAAACTAGCACTTGATTATTTATCTAGTAATCACCATCAATCTGAAATCATAATGTTAGGGGACTAAAATAAATTGGTTATCCCTTAGATGCTGCACCTTACCAGGATGCAATAGCGGCCATAGACATGGTCCAGCTCATTCAATCCCCCACTTGTGTAAACTATTGCACCGGTTCAAGTACTCTCATAGACTGGGTACTAACCAACTGGCCACAAAGAATAACTAGCACCACTGTGCTAGCCAACTCTATCAGTGACCACTCGCCAGTCTTATGCTCCTGGACAAACAAGACCCTGAACCCCCCCAAAACAATAACCTCCAGAATTATAAAAGCTGGACATCTTGCCTCACTAAAATCCTACCTCTGCCAGCTAGACTGGGAGGGGGGGTCTATGGTGCCGCCGACATGAATGCTGCTCTTGAGTGCTTTATCGACAAGTTTATCTTGGCCTGCAACATCTTTACTCCTCCAAAAATGAGGAAAATCAAAGGAATCAGCAAATAATGGATCACACCACAGCTCCTTGAGTTCATGGTGGTCAGGTATAACCTGTGGCATAGGGCTAAGAGCACTGGGTTCCCCTCTGACATACAGAAATACAAAGCAGTACATAATAAGTGCACTCAAGCCATCAGCCTTGCAAAAAGATCTCACTTTAAAAGTGAACTGGACAACTCTTGGCACGACAGTCCCAGATTCTGGGACAATATAAAAACCCTAACATGCAGAGCAAGTAAATCACCATCATCGCAAATAAACTTTGAGGGTGCGATTACCCAGGATCCCAAAACTATCACAGATGGCTTCAACAATGCCTTCACAGACCTTAGCGGGGTCCTTCCTCCAGACTATCTCTGACCTGTGCCTAGCTCTGCCATTAGTTGTACTGATATCCTTCCAACACACACAGCACCTCCCTTCTACCTGAAGGTAAGCTCTATAACTGAGGCCAAAAAATACTTTGGAAAAAGTTCTCGGAAACACTAGAATCAGTGGGAATTCACTTGACCTTAAGATTGTGGCTCTCGCCCTGGATGTGTTGCTCTCCCTCTAACCTGGAACCTAAATCTCACTAACCACTGGCATTTTCCCCTCAATGCTAGAAAGTTGCGGTGGTCACCCCGGTCTTTAAAAGTGGGGACAGAACCTGCCTGGCCAACTACAGGCTAATCTCAATTCTGCTCCCCCCAAGGCACTAAAGAAGATAGTATATGATCAGTTAGGTATGTACCTTGATGAGTACAATCTTCAATGTCAGGAACAGCATGGCTTTTGGAAGGCACATAGTACTTCAATGGCATAGGTTGAGTTTACCAGTCATATCCGTGAAGCACTTGACTGAGGGCTCTTTGTGGGGGCCACTTTCATCGACCTCACCAAGGCCTTCGACACAGTCAACCATGACTTGATTCTCACACCACTCTCTAACATTGGTATATCCTCTGTTCCTCTAGGCTGGTTCCAGAGTTACCTCTCTAACAGGACCCTGCAGGTCAAGATTCTTAACGTTCTATCCGACCATCGGCATGTCAACACATGGGTGACCCAAGGTTCCATTTTGGGCTCCATGCTAGTCAGCCTGTTTCTAAATGAACTCCCCAAAGTCTGCCAGAATAAGATCCTTCTATATGCAGATGATCCTGTTCTCTACACGTGTCACTCTACCCCGGAAGAGCTGGAAAAAGGCATGCAAGATGACTTTACTGCTATGGAAAAATGGTTCCTTCAGTCTAATCTACTGCTCAACTACACTAAGACTAAAACAATGTTGTTTGCTCCCCATTGAAACCGTCATAAGTCCCATCACCTCAATATCTACAATAACAAGTTTGGTACACTTGAAATGGTCACCACCTTTAAGTACCTTGGTGTCTACCTTGACAGCTCTCTCTCCTACAGCCAGCACATAGACCATGTTGCCAAGGCAGCTAGTGCCAGACTAGGTCAGCTCTACTGGCATAGGCAGTGCCTCACTGAAAGTGCCATCAAGCCTGCAGTTAACAGCTCCGTGCTCTCTATCATAGATTAGAAAATGGGCTTTTTATTTGGAGGCATCTGATTGGCTGGTACCCATTCCACAGGGGTACATTAACTTTCAATAGATGCCCACCAAATAAAAAGTGCCAGCCCTAACCTGCCTGATGCCCACTCCGATATCATTGTGCCTAGCCTGCTTCACCATTGGCTGAAGCAGTGGGCACTCGTTTCAAACAACCACCATTTTTTTCTCTCACTAAGCGAAAGGTCCTTTAACAACACCTTCCCCCCGACTCGAAAACATCACCATAAAACATAAAAGAAAACTGAAACATCAACCCTCCCGTAATTACACAGCGTTTACATTTCTACATACAAATACCGCACAGCTTTAAAGCGTACTTGCCAGTTCTGTCCTTAGCACCGCTACTGGTAGACCCACTTATGCATGCTGATGTTTTTCACACACTGTATGGTGTATGAAATCGGCTGTGTAAAATGTCGCCCCCCCAAAAAGGAAAAAAATGGCGCTGCAACCATACACTCACACTTGTTTAAGCTGTGTGTGTGAGCGCTGGTCGTGATGTGCGGGGCGTTACTATGACAACCAAACTGACATTAAAAAAAAAGCCGTACACTTTCCCAGATCGCTGATACAAATAAAGCCTTCACATCTCTTCTCCTCTGCTGTTTCATAGGAGCGCTACTCTAGCTTACCTATTCCCACATTGTGCCGCATTATCTCCCCGTGATCAGAAAAAAAAAAGCCATAATTGTGATTGTGTAATGCTGCCATACTCAATACTCATACTCCGTGAAAACCCCTGGCTTTTAAAATGAACTACAGATGCCCGCCATATCTTAAGGACTTAGACATTTAAAAATCATTGTTTAATGCTGCCAAACTCCATGACAACCCTGGCTTTTAAAATGAACTGCATATCTGAAGGACCTGAAACTTACCAGAGAGCTATATTATCCCATTATGCCAGGCGGAGGAACTATTTAATTACAAAACTTAATGTAACTAAACTATTTTATTAACAATTTTTTTCTCTGCCATTTCTTTTTACTGTGCCCATTTTCTAAATGCAATAATACCCTTGAGGGTGGGCGGTATGGGCAATACCGGACCTTCCAGGGGCTATAAGGCCCTCCGCCTGCAGGCGTCGGGCCTCATCGCCTAGGGTCCGGTGTTGTCCCACTACCCCCCTCTCTGGTATTATTAGCTAATTATGGACTGGTAGTCTATGGAGCTGGTACCAATACAGCACTTAGACGAATCAAGATTGTCTTAAACAAAGCCTGCAGACTAGTCCTGGGTGTGGACCATTTAACTCACACTTGTGAACTATACTCAAGCACTGGTTGGTTAAATCTGAATAGCAGAATTCAGTACCAAGTCTGTCTATTAGCAAAACAATCCACACTAGGTCTTGCTCCTCCTGGAGTGAGGCAACTGCTAAGAAACTCCACTTCCTCCAGACTAACTAGGGGGTCGAGTAAAGCTGCCTTCATTATCCCATTCTGCCAGACCTCACTAGGGCAATGGTCCTTTGAATACAAGGCCCCCTGCTCACTAAATTCCCTTAACTCTGAGCTGATTGAGGAAATGAAACTACGCCCATTTAAGGCCAAGCTGTTGCAGTACCTGGCCACTCTTAATAATTGTGACTGCATCACTTGTGCATAATCCTACTGTTATTGATAGCTTATCTGTCCTGCATAGCACCCATCCCCCCCCACTTCCTCCCCTGCCTGGTGTGACCCCACTGAGCACTTACCCCCACATCCCTCTTTATCCCCCATGTTTCCTGCTTTCTTCACAAATATTAATCCCCCACCTTTCACCCTCCCCGGTATCCCCCACCACCACCCCATTTTAAAACCCTTTCCTTGTAGCCCCACATCACCCAGCCCTGCCCTATCACCTACTTAAGTAACCCTGGGTAGGTTCCTATCCAACCCCTTCCCTCTGACTACTCAACCCCCTTATTCTGTCACCCATTTTGTCTCTGCCCTCACCCTCCCCCTGCTCTCATCTATTCTGTCCTCACCCTCCTTTGGTCACCACCACTTCTGACCCTCCATAACTCCACCTGCACAATCTAAAGCTCAGCTACCATTATAAATTGCTTGTTCACCTTAAGCATGCTCTTAGTACTTTTGTAATAAAGTTGACCTCTCCTATCTGATGTATTTTAACTGTACTTGTTTGAATCTGTATCTGTATGTACCATAATGTGCTTGCCTGCTGTATGCAACACCATCTGTTTTGTATTGTCTACATACCTTGTCTATTGCCTTATGACATAGAACCTTGGTAAACGAGCTTCTAGCTCAAAGGTGTTAGCTAAGATTCCAATAAATAAATAAATATCAGCCAATCTACTAGATAATATGACACACAATATTCCAGTGTACTGCAGACTGATCTTTAGTGGGATTAAAGGACAACCCTAGAACATCTGTTCAGTGGGGCAGCCCATGAGAATGTTAGGATACTTATGCAATGTGCTGTTTGGTGGTTTGCTTCCTGTTTCCACCCTGTAGGGGTTGCCTAGATATGTGAATCTGAGCTAAAGAAGAGAAGATTGCCAGCCCCCAGTCAAGGAGATGGAGAGGAGGGGATGAGGGAGGAAGGGAAGGGACAAAATGCTGTGACCAGTCTGAAAGGCTGGTTTTCCTAGCTCTTATAGTAGTCTCAGTGGCAGAAGCATCTCATGGGCTGCTTATCTGAACTACAGGTTACAGCCTTTCTATTCAATGAGGCGACCCATGGGGATGTCTCAGTGCTTGTGTAATATGCTGTTTGTTTGGTTGTTTGCTTGCATGTTTCTACCCTATATGCAGTGTCCAGGTACATGAACCTGGGCTAAAGGAAACTCAACTGCTCAAGACACCTGGACTGAAAAATGGCCTAGCTCCAGGAGACTTTAAGCTGAGGGTGGTGGATCACTACTTGGATTTGTTTAGTGGGCATTAGAACTGCTGCAGCTGAGTGTCAAAACTGCATATAGCTTTGGACTCGGTAGCAGTCTCTAAAACTACTGAGTTATGTGTGTTAGAATCACAGTTAGCCGGCTCCTTGGCACGAGCGAAGGGTGTTTGCTCAGCACTCTGGCGATCCGGGTTCATGCCCTGAGCCCGGATGTCAGGGGTGGAATCTGGTGCGGAGGGGGATTAGAGTGTCCTTTGGATGCTTCCCTCTCGTGGGGTGGGTGGTTTCGGACAGCTGTTTGTTGGCCTCTGGGGGTGGCTAGGAGTTGGCATTCTTGGTGGCATGTGGCCTCGATGCACCACCAAATGCCCCACTTCCAGGGCACAACAGCTGGTGGCTCCTTGTGGGAGGGTGTGGGTGGGTCAGGAGAAAAGCAGAACATCTGCCTTCAGCAAGCCAGATGATGGCTGCCAGCCCCTGCCACCACGATAGCTCGGACGTGTCCATGCCAATCCCTGCCATGCCCTAGATACATTGTACACCTGTGGGCCTGCAGGCATTTCACCTCCCCAGTTGCAGACCCATGGGGAAGAGGCCCTCCCAATGAAGGGTTATGTCAGGTTACCCTGGTTCATGGCACAGACAGGGCAGTGGATGGCAGTGGGAACATGACGGCAGTGAGCCTTGGGGGCCCGAAGGGGAGCCAACTGAGGGCTCAGGGAGGAGCAAAAAAAGAATCATAGTTGTAGATTGCTAGGTGAGCATTAGAATTACAGAGCTGTGGGCATTAGAATTATGGCTTGAATGAAGTAGTGTCTGTTTGAACTGGGGAGCTGTACAGAACACTACTGGTCCTAACATTTATGGCATCAGCATGGAGAAGAGGAAACCTCTGGGGAGCCAAGGCCTAGTTCATCAACCCTTCAGGTTTCTGAATGTCTTATTAGGTCAGACCTGAGGATCATTAAGTGCTGGATTACATTAGGATGGTGCGCTATTTAACACTTAGTACCCAGAACTTTGAATTGGAAAATGTTTACTTTCAGCCTTTCCTTGAATCTCATTTAGGAGACTTTCATCCTATAAAGGAGCCACCAGACACAGCATGCGATAAGAAGCTCCCACTTTTGAAGAGTCACCCTTTTTAGGTGCACTGACATTAACTAGGGTGACCCTGAAGGAGCCACAAGGCACAGCACAATGAGGAGGCCACACTCACAAGGAGACCCAAGAAGGCCTGGTGCTGAAGTAACATCAGAGTAATGCAAACCTCAAGGAGAAAGTGAAGGCTTGAATAGAACAGTTTCTTTTTTTTTTTTGTACTTTATGCTCCTTGGGTCTACCTGCCCCCTTCCCCAAGTCTCCCCACCCCATCACCCCAACATCCACCAGGTTTTACCTTGGTGGCTACAAGATATCCAGTTGGACAGGTGCGGAGTCTATGGGGGGTCAGAGTCATCCTGTCATTTACCTGCTTTTTCCATTTTTCTGTTCCCTTCCTCCCCATTGCCAGGCCACAGATGTCAGCATGCATACATGGAGGCCTGTGCATATTACAGGTCCCATGGCACCCTCCCATCCATTAGTGTCTCTAACCCATACTGTCCTCAGGCCTCCACCTGGGAGCAGTCATTTAGTGAAACTGCCAATCTACCCCCCCGGGAGAAGAGAGCTGTTCTCACCTTCCCCGGCCGACCACCGGTAACCCACTTGCACCGTGAACATGGGTTGCTGGTGTGGCAGGAGGTAAGGCATGGATGTTTCAGCCCTCCACACCACTGGGCTGGTGACTAGAACAGTTTCTTCTGGCTTGGTTGACCAGTTCTCTCCTCTGAGTACAAGTTTCACAGATATCTATGGCATAGCCAAGCCCTTGAGCGGCATGGCTTGAAAGACCATGGAGTGATTAATGAAATCCATTAGAGGCAATGAGCAGTGCTGTTGCAATACTTTCACCCTTGGCAGGTGTTGTGTATTAGAGTGGAGCTCATTTTAGGGCATTAATGGAGGAATGTAATTTGGATATAGTCATATGCACGGCTCTATGATTGGATTACAGCAATGATGGTGTGCCCTAAGGATAGGAATCAGGTGACTGGCTGGGCAGGCTAGTGGAGATATTTTGGATGGAAACAGCAGATGAGAAGTGCATGCCAAGAACAAAGTAAGCCTGTGAAGTCTAGGGCTTATTAAGCATCTATTTTGAGTCACGGTGGAAACCACAGACATGAAGCAGTCAACTAGTCTGGGGGCAGGAGGACCACATCTGCATGGTTGCCACACAAACTGGAGAGCACATGAATGTGATTATGGAACAGGAGAAGGCAAACTTTTATTGATTAGTTTAATCCCTGAAGTCATTGGTCTTATACTTGATGTGTAGGTACAAAGTAATGGGTAAGGAACAGTCAAGGTGTTGCATTATAAACTAATTGTACTTATTTATTTCATGTTTGTAACTGGGTGAACCCACTGCGACCAAAGCTTCCTTTTTCAGGAATGACCCAGGTGCAGGGAATGATATGAATGTAGATAGAAGTAGGGTTCTTCAGACATCAGACATGGGATGCAGAGAGGTGAACATGCCATATGGCAGGAGAACTGTGACCAATGGCAACAGCGTTTATTTATTATTTATTTATTAAATTTTGTTTTCCGGGTAAGTGCACTAGACAAATCCTGCCTATTTTCAGGCACGACCCAGGGGAAGGGGATACAGATGAATGCCAACTGACCTTGAACCAGATTAAGCTGTTGGTGGTAATTTTAGTGAATGAGGGAAATTCGGCCAGGACACCAGGGAAATTCCCCTACTCTGTAGTGGGGGAGCCTCCGTCCAAGATGGCAGATAAACCTTTGTCTGCTGCAGGGAGTGCTATGGAGACAGGAGGACTGGTCTCAACTCCTGTCTCTGACTGTGTGGAGACCAAAACGACGTGCACTGCAGGAATGCATGTTTCTGTTTCTGTTGGAGTTAAGGATACTGCAGTACAGGCTATTGCTCAAGACGCCGTGCTATGCCAAGCAGAAGGGGACTGTCCCACATCGTATGTTGTTTCTAAGGAGGAGTTCTCCTCCACAGACTCTGATATTGCCGGTTTGGCAGAAGAAGATATGAAAGGACGTTTAATGACGGCTGAACGCCATTTTGTGCTTACTAAAGTGAAACTGCAACGGGAGCTGCAGCGACTTCCGGCAGATGGATTGTCTGGGGATGTTTTCCCCGCTGACATCGACGATGATGAGGGACTGTCACATATGGAACTACAAACGACTGAGGTATTAGAGTGTCTGGCGCCTCCCAGTATATCTGCTGCTACTGTTACGTTGCCTACTTCTTGCCCGCCTACGGCAAGCACCACCTCTGTTTTGACCACCGAATTTGAATTCCCTAAAAGCACCCTCCCTCCCTTGATGTTAGCTTCCCAGACCACAGATTCTCCAGAAACTCCTACCTGGTCCGTGGAGACGGCACTACGGGGAGCTGGATGGGTGCAGGAACCATTGGCAGGAACATGGGTCTCGGGTCCGTCTCCTATACGGTCCTCCCACCCAGAATTCTTTCTGGGGTTACGGAATACACCAAACACATCTGCAGCCTCTTCTGACCCCCTGTGTCTACCTGTGGAATTGGAGATGACTCAAAATCCTGTTTTGGAAACTTTACGAAATCCCCCTCTTCAGGCTTCTTCTGATAACAAGCCCATGGCAACCACAGTTTTGGTATCAGGTCAGACACCCTCTAAAAAAGTAGAACCTATACGCTCTTTTTCTTCTTTATTTAAGTTCCCTGTACTGGCTGCTAAACGACATAACGCTGTTCGGTTGGCTTTTAAGGGAGGGTTGACTGAGCATCCAGACCGTGTATATGTGGCATGGACATTGTTAAAAGATTTGCTAAAAATTTTTTCTCATGAGATATATGCCCTCATTCATGTTTCAGGTGAATCTACATTTGATGTTAGTTTCCAAACGACACGTGGGTTGGAGCGTTTTTGGTCTAAGTACCAGGCTGTATGAAACACTGCACTATGGACCCCATTTCAGGTTGTGCCACTTTCTAAGCCTGCTTTCAAAACTATTACCATTCTGTTTCGAAATGAAGGTGTTGAAGTGACAGATGTTGTTTATTGGTTGAAACAACGTTGTAATGTTCAGGGACAACCAGAAGCTGTTTTGGACATGGAAAATATATGGACTGGGGGTTGGAAATTTAAAGTTCTGTTACACTCAAATGATTCTGGTCCTGTGCATTTACCGAATTCTTTTTTTATAGGTCGAGACAGAGGGGTCCTGTTTTATCCAGGTCAGCCTAAGGCTTGTTACCAGTGTGGGGACCCCTCACATCTTAGTAGTGTATGTGACAAAATGAAATGTAATAATTGCAGAGAAATGGGTCATGTAGGAGTCCACTGCGTAAATGAATGTAAATGTAATCTTTGTGATGAGATGGGACACACGTTTCAGAATTGTCAGTGGGCTGCTCATAATCAGGCTACTCATGATGGTGGCATTGATCAACGTTTTGTTATTACACAGGCACAAAAAGCACGTATTCACACCACCATAACAGCACCTCTTTCTGCAGTTGCGCAGCCTTTACCGCAGGTCCCTGTGCCTGTTGTCATCCAGGACTCGGTGTCGGTAGTCACCTGTGATGAACACCCTTTGGTGGTAACCCCCCCTTCACTTGAACCAGTCCAATCTAGTGAGCTAGTTTTGGACCTGGCTCCGGGTCCAAGTACCATGCCACCTCCCCGAGAACCCACCAGCATCCTGCGTCGCAGGTCATTGAGGAATAGTCCTTGGAATTCACCACTTCCTCCACCAGTCCTGCAACCCCCACCTATTGTTCTTTCTAATGCCTTTGAGTTGCTTCAACCCATCTCTGATGAGGCTGGAGGCGAGTCTGACTCTTCCTCCATAGCGTCTTCCATTCCTGATGGCACTACTGATTCTGACTTTCAGCTGGGTACTGGTCTATCACAGAAGCGAAAGGCTAAGGTGAGGCTTAAAGGGAAAAAGATAGTTGGGGGAAAAAAATTGTAATGTATTTTCTGCTTTGTATTGTTTACTATGTCACAGTTTGTTTGCCATACTATTAATGTGAATAGTATGAAACGTACAGCTAAGCGGAGATTGGTGTTTTCTTTTTTGCGACTCTTACCAGTAGGGCTTTTTTTGTTGCAAGATACAAGACTTCACCCCACACATGAGATCCGACAAGCAAAACAGGACTGGCTATTAGGTCCTTCGTTTTGGTCAATAGGTCAGGACTCTTGTTCCGGTCTAGGTATATTAACTAATATTCCAGAATTCTGTTTACTGAAACTGTTTGATGTAGCACCTGGTAGAGTGCTTGTTTTAGATGTTTTGATAGAGCTTTGCCCTTATCGAGTGATAAACCTCTATGCTCCCCAAACTAAGACAGCATGTATAGCTTTATTTTCGTTAATTCGCCCTTATTTACATACTTCCTTTCAAGTTCTTTTTTCCGGTGATTTTAATTGTGGCCTAAGTCTTCATGGTAAGAGTTCTTTTGCTACCACAAAGAAATTATTCTACGACTCGCATGTCCTGGGGAACCTAGTTCGCACAGCACATTTAATGGATGCCTATTTTTCCTTTACTAATCAACACACCCCTACATTCCAAAAGGGTGAACTGGCAACTCGAATTGATTTTGTTTTCTTATCCAGCACATTGATGATTAATTCTGCCAATGTACAAGCTGTGGCCTTTTCTGATCATAAGGTACTTTCTATTGGTGTTGGCCCTGATGTGCCTTTCCGTAAAGGACCGGGTCTATGGAAATTCAACACATCTCTGTTGCAAGTCCCGATGTTTCTATAGTCTCTTTTGTCTTTTATCCATGCTCGTAAATCAGTTTTCATATGTTATGAAAACCCTATTCAGTGGTGGACTGATACAAAACATGGTTTGGTAATTTTCTTGAAAAATTACAGTCGTAAGAAATGTAGGAGAGAATATTTGGAATATTTGCAAAAAAGAGTCCATTTTCAGTCCTTGTTAACAATAGAATACATGACAGGTCAAGATCTTTCTCAACAAATACAATTCATACAGAAAGATATGTTGAATTTCCAATCTAAACAATCACAACAATTATATCATCAACACAAATTTAACATGATGGGAACACGGAACGTTGTTTGCCCTTTTGAATCTAATTCTAGACAGATTGCTAAGAAATCTATGTTGTGCCTTGCCAATACTGCAGGAGCTCTCTTTACTACTCTATCCGAATTCGGTCAAATAGCAGCTGAATACATGACTAATTTATTTTCTCCTCTTCCTGCTGTGTCAGGAGACCCGGCAACTTGGTACAGAGATCTTGATATTCCGATCCCTTCACAGATGAAGGTAGACTCGGCATGTACACCTATAACTGAGTTGGAGTTAAAGTCGTCTATCTCTTCATTACCTTTACAGAAAACCCCTGGTCCTGATGGCCTTCCTGCTGCCTTATATAAGGTGCTGGGCTATCATTTGATTCCTGAACTAACCTCTATGTTTAATTCCCTGCTCAGCTCTGAGTTTATTCCATTGGATTTTATGAAGGGCACCTTGATTTATATTTATAAACAGAAGGGGAATGTTCACTCTCTAGAGAATTGGCGTCCTCTATGTATGTTAAATACTGACTTTAAGTTATTGATGAAAATCATTGCGAAACGTTTGCAGGGAATTGCAGAAGTGGTTGTACATCCTGCTCAGTCCTGTTCTGTACCTAATAGAAGAATATCCGACCATCTGATTCTCCTTCGAGAATTGTTTTCCCATGGTTATGCAGACTTGGTTTCGGGACTTATTGTCTCAGTTGACCAAAAAGCGGCATTTGATTCAGTGAACAACACTTTTTTATGGAATATACTTCGGTTCATGCATGTTCCAGACATAATGATTCGATGGATTCGTGCTTTTTACAGGACTGCAACGGTTGTACCTGTTGTGAATGGTTGGGTGGGTCCAATGATCACTGTTAAGAGAGGTGTCAGTCAAGGATGTCCGTTGAGCCCTTTGTTATATGTCCTTTTTTTGGATGTTTTGCTTCGTAGATTGAATGTTCATCCTCAGATTCATGCCATCTCTAGTTCTGCCCTGCTCTCGCCTTATAAGGCCATTGCATATGCGGACGATGTTTGTTTTATTGTAGCTGACAAAGCTTCAGTGATGCTTTCCCTCCAGGAATGTTCCACTTTTGGAGGTTTTTCTGGAGCTCGTTTTCAATAAAAGCTTGGGTATAAGGTTAGGCTCTATAATGGCCCCTTCGGAACATATTGGCCCATTGCGATTGGTTGAGGGCCCTATTCGTATTTTAGGGGTTCATTTTGGGACTAGAGACTCAGATCTTCTCAACTGGAATACTAAATTACAACAAGGTAAGCTTAAAGTTGCCTCTTGGAATAAGAGGCAGATAGGGAAGAAGAAACGTGTATTTTTGATCAAAACTTTTCTGATACCGATGTTTCTTTATTTGAGTTATGTATTCCCAATCCCGAAACAATTGGAAACCGTGGTTTTTAGCCTGTTTTTCCAGGCTTTATGGGGCACTAGGCTAAATCCAGTGAAGCAGAGTGTTACTTATTTACCTATATCTGAGGGTGGCGTACATATGATTAATCCTCTGTTGTTTTTTTTCATGTATCTTTTTCACTGCTAACTTATGACCTTTACTGATTAATGCGCAGAGAGGATGGGAATTATGGTTTTATGATTCCTGCAAGGTTTGGTTTCACCAGTGGGAAAGTAATTCTTTAGGAGTACTACGACAAATTGTGGGTATACCAATGTACGTTAAATATGTGTTCCTATGTTTGAAACAATGGAAGATATCGACCCAGATGATATTATCTAATTCCCATAAAGTCTTATACAAAAGTCTTCTTTCTTCCATTTGTGCCATTCAGTCACCCTTTTATAAAATGCCCAAACCAACATCTTTCTTCTCTCTTATTGTTGTTAAGATGTAACAGAGTACCCGCCCATATGTGGGATTTTCATTGGCTGTCTTGCCATGAAAAAATAAATGTGAAAGCAAATCATAAACCCAAGCAGTCTCAGGACCACTTGTGTTCCAGATTATTATGTATTACTGAATTGGAAACTATAACGCATTTGTTTTTTGAGTGTTCTTTCATTCAGAATTGGTGGATTTTTTTGGCACAGCAATGGGCATCTCCTTTGTTTCAGACGGTCTCCTATCAGAATATTATATATGGAGTTTTTTCCCCTCAGTGGTCATTTTGGAATGCGGATACTTTAAATCTTGTTTTCATTGTAATTAAATGGAACATTTGGATGGCAAGAAGTTTATTCACCTTACAGCAGAAAGACTGCTCTTACTTGGAACTTGAGAGAAAAATTGTGAAAGACTTGAAGACCATTTATGAATATGAAAGTACTTTATTCTCAGAGACGACACTTCTAGCCCTTTGGAAGGCTCTTCCTTGGATAACGGACTTGGATTTCACAGTGACTTGATAGCTTACTTTACGGTTGTATTTCTGTTATTTTTTTTGTTTTTTTGTTTATTTTTTCTTGGATTTCTATGAGTTTTGTACTTCTGCCTTGTTTGTTGTTGCACGATTTCTTGTTTCAATAAAACTTTCCCCTACTCTTTTCGATAAGTGCCATGGGATCTTTAACATCCACCTGAACTACCACCAATCCAGGCAGATGGGACCTCGGTTTAATGTCGTATCCGAAAGATGGCACCTCAGAAGTGCAGCACCCCTCTGATGCTGCACTACAGTGTCATTACTGGGATATTAACCCAAGTACCAGATGTGGGAACTGAACCCACAGCCCTCTGATCTCCCGGCCTCAAAGGCAAGTGTGCTACCTGCTGAGCCACTGACAGTGTCGAACAGTGTTGAACGCCAAGGGTTTGTTGGAATCTACCTTGAGCTGCAATTGATGAGTGGGCATTAGAACTGCTGGAGCTTGGGCAGACATGAAATGAGATGGCAAATGAAGGAGTTCAGTCATTGCAGAGTACTATGTAGCAGCATCAGGACTGCTAAGCTGTGGCATTAGAACAGCAGCTGTAAGTTACTCAGTGGGTTTTATAACCACTGTGAGTGGGAATTAGAACCATGATTGTTGGAAGGAGTAGGCATCAGAATTGATGAGCTGTTGGCATTAGAACCATGACTTTTGATTAAGTAGTGGGAGTTAGAAGAATTGTTAGGTATGGGCAAGGCCCCTAGAATTCTGAGGTCACAGAATTTTGTGCAGAACTTGCAACCTACTGCAGAACTTCTGCAGTGCCACAGAATTCACTGTTCTTGGTAATTCTTTATTAATATTTCCATTTAACCATAGAACCTGGTTCTCTTCCCCTCTTTTTATATCCAGAACTTCTCTATGCTCAGAATGTGATGTTATCAGTGCTATAATAGCATATATGCAGTGTCAGTGGCTCAGTAGGTAGCACACTTGCCTCTGAGGCCAGGAGATCAGAGAGCTGTGGGTTCAGTTCCCACATCTGGCACTTAGGTTAATATCCCAGTACTGACACTGTAGTGCAGCATGAGAGGGGTGCTGCACTCCTGAGGTGCCGTCTTTCAGATGAGACATTAAACCAAGGTCCCATCTGCCTGGATAGGTGGTAGTTCAGGTGCATGTTAAAGATCCCATGGCACTTATCGAAAAAGAGTAGAGAAAAGTTTTATTGAAACAAGAAATCAGGTAACATGGAGTAAAGAAAACACAAGAAAAACAAAACAGGTAAAACTTAAGGCATTATACAGCAGGATTCATGCCAAAAAATGGTGAGAAAAAACAAAGGTTACAACATTAAAATAACAAAGTCCTTTAAGTCACAGGTGCATCCGAGTCCATTATCCAAGGTAGTGCTTTCCAAAGAGCAAACAGACCAGGTCCTGAATGCGATACCTTTTCATGTGCATAGACAGCACTTAAATCCTTCACAACTTTTTGTTCAATTTCTAAATATGTACATATTTTCTGCTGTAGGGTGAACTGACATCTCACCAGCCAAATATGCCATTTAATTATAACAAAAATAAGATTTAAGATATCGGTGTTCCACAAAGACCATTGAGGGGGGAATGCTCCATACATAATCATCAGATAAGAGACTAGTTTAATCAATGGCATACCCCACTTTTGGTCCAGAAAACCCACCATAATCGTATAAAGAGGCAATCCAAAAATAAATGAGAAATAGTTTCTAATTCATTATTACCGGATGGCCTAGAACACATTCTGTCTTGAAACTGTTTGTGTTTATGGTTCGATTTAACATTGATTTGCTCGTGGCAGGATAACCAATGGAAGTCCCACATATGTATAGGGATTACGCACTAGCGTAACAAAGTAATCAGAGAAGGGCAATATTGGGCTGGGCATTTTACAAAGGAGATTGTGTCTCTGAAACAGAGGAGAAAGTAATTTATACAGGGCTTTATGCGAATTAGTAATAAGCATTTGCGGGGTGACTCGCCATTGTTTCAGGCGTAGAAACGTATGCCTCACATAAGGTGGCGTGTCTTCCGAGGTACGCAAAATACGCAGGGAATTATGTTCCCATTGGTGAAACCAGAGTTTACAAGAATCATAGAACCATGCTTCCTATCCCTTCTGTGAATTAATCAAAAGTGGTCTTAAATTTGCCGTAAACAAAATACTAGAAAAAAACAAAAGGGGGTTAGTCATGCTAACACCGCCCTCTGTGATGGGTAGATAGGTGATATCCTGTTTTATCGGGTTCAGCCTGCTCCCCCATAATGCCTGAAAAAAAAGGCTAAGAATTGCCGTCTCCAATTGTTTTGGAATTGGAAATATGTAGCTAACATAAAGAAACAGTGAAAGTAAATATGTCTTAATCAAATATACTCTTTTTTTCTTCCCAATCTGACCCCTATTCCAGGAGGTTACCTTCAAACGACTCTGTTGCAGTTTAGAAGTCCAATTATAGACACCAGCATCCTTAATGCCAAAATAAATCCCTAATATACGTACTGGGCCATCTACAATCCTCAATGGGCCAATGTTTCTTATCGATACAATATTGGAACCCAGCTGTATACCTACACTTTTTCCAAAATTCAAATTTGCTCCTGAGTATTTACCACATAAGGAACATTCCTTTAAGGAGGCCATCACCGAAATCTCATCCGCCACCAAGAAGCAGATATCATCTGCATATGCAATGGCTTTGTATGGCGCTGTCGTTGCAGAACACGAAATAGCATGTATCTGTGGGAGCATGTTCACACGGCTAAGCAAGACATCCAAAAACAGTACATATAATAGTGGGCTCGCAGGACAACCCTGGCAGATGCCTCTCCGGACAGGTATCATAGGTCCTACCCAGCCATTCACTACTGGCATGACCGTGGCCATCCTATAAAATTTACATAACCATTGGATCATGACAGCCGGTATATTCAAAAAAGGGAGTGCTTTCCATTAAAAATCATGGTTCACAGAATCAAATGCTGCTCGCTGATCCACTGAAATTATAAAGCCAGAGGTCAAGTCCGAGCAACCGTGAGAGAACAATTCACGGATCAGAATCAAATGATCCGAGATGTTCCTGTTGGGGACAGAACAAGATTGAGCAGGACGTAGAACAGTTTCCGCTATACCCGATAGACGCTTAGCTATTATTTTCATCAATATTTTAAAATCAGTATTTAGCATACAAAGAGGACTCCAATTCTCAAGAGAGTGGGCTTCCCCCTTTTGTTTGTAGATATAGAGCAAGGCACCGGTCATAAATTCTAAAGGGATAGACTCACTGATTAACAAAGAATTAAAGACAGAAGTAAGTTCGACAATTAAATGTTCACTCAGAACTTTATATAGAGCTGCCGGGAGACCATCTGGACCAGGAGTTTTACGAAAAGGCAGAGAGGAAATCATCGCTGACAACTCCAAAGTCGTAATGGACCTGCATGCCAGCTCTACCGCCTGTGTAGAAGGGATTGGGATCCCTAAATTCTCATACAGGGCAGTAGGGTCATTTATGTCAGCAGGAAGGGGGGAAAATAAGGCAGTCATATGGCTAGTAACTATCTGTTGAATCTCATTTTGGGTGGAACATATAGTCCCCGTAGAATCTGCAAGACATAGTATCGTCTTCTGAATAATCTGACAAGAGTTCGATTCAAAGGGACAAATGACCTCCCACGGTCCGGTAACATTAAATTTGTGTTGGTGGGTACAATTGCAGTGATCGTCGGGATTGAATTGCAACATGGCCGCCCGCGTCAACTGAATTTGAAGGGAAAGGTCATGTCCTGTTGTATATGACAAAGAAAGAAGCGATTGGAGATGCGCTCTTCTTTGTAAGTAGTCCAAATATTGGCTCCTACTTTTCTCATGACTATATCTTTTTAGGTAAGAAATCAAAGCATGTTTTGTATCCAACCACCACTGTATTGGGACATCATAACATATAAACACAGATTTGCGTGCAGAAAGAAAGGACCGGAGGGTTGGTAAAAACAACTTGTCCTGCAATAGGGAGGTGTTAAATTTCCAGAAACCCGGCCCTTTAGAAAAGGGGGTCACAGTACCAACACCAACAGAAAGCAAGCTATGATCTGAGAAGGCCACTGCCTGCACCATGGCTGAGATAATTGGCAAAGTACGAGACAAGAAAACGAAATCAATGCGGGTAGCTAATTTACCCTTGTGAAACGTAGGGGTATGTTGGTGCCGAAAAGAAAAATAAGCATCAACTAAATGGGCGGTGTGTATTAATTTTCCTAGTTCCTGTGAGTCACAATACAGCTTTTTAGTAGTGGCAAATGAACTTTTATCCTGAAGACTCAAACCACAGTTAAAGTCACCAGAAAATAAAATTTGGAAGGAAGTGTGCAGGTAAGGGCGAATCAAAGAAAAAAGAGCTATGCGAGCTGTCTTAATTTGTGGCGCATAAATGTTAATAACCCGATAACGGCAGTTACCTATGGTAAAATCCAAAGCCAGGGCTCTACCGGGTACCAGATCAAACAGTTTCAAAAGGCGAAAGTCAGATATATTTATCAAGATGCCAAGGCCTGAGCAGGGGTCCTGACCTATAGACCAAAATGAGGGGCCTAAGAGCCAGTCATTTTTCACTTGTCTGATCTCTTGAGTCGTATGGAGTCTGGTATCCTGCAATAAAAAGATACCCAATAGTAAAAGTCTTAAAAAAGAAAATACTAACTGTCTCTTAAGAGCATGTTTCATACTATAAACATTAATAGTGTGGCAAGTAAACTGTGCCATTGAAACGAAAGGAAAGTAAGAAACATCATAATTTTCTCTTCCCAACTACTTTTTTCCCTTTAAGTCTGACCTTAGCCTTACATTTCTGCAAAAGTCCAATACCCAGCTGAAGTCCTGTGTCAGCAGGGTCATCAGGGAAGGAGGACACCACCGAGGATGAGTCAGACTCACCACCTGCGTCGTCCGAAGTCGGTTAGAGCAATTCAAAGGAATTTGACAGGGGTAAGGGTATGGGTAACAAGAATTTCATAGGAAGTGGCGAGGGCCGAGAAGCAGTCCTCAAAGACCTATGGCGCATACCTGTAGTAGGTTCACGGGGCGGTGGCATATTACTAGGACCTGGAACAGAGTCTGCATCATAGGCAACAGGTCTGATATTCTCTAGTCGGGGGTTGGGTGCCGATAAGGGTGCAACAATCTTATCAGGCTGATGAATGGTGTTCGAAGTGCTGGCGTTGAGGGCTGCACCGCTGAGTCCCCCAGTACAGATGGGGGCTTAGCCACAGAGGCACGTAACCGTGCTTTCTGCGCTTGTGTAATCACAAAGCGTTGGTCAGCACCACCATCATGGTCGTCTTGAGCATGGGCAGCCCACTGACAATTCTGGAACAGATGACCTAACTCTTCACACAGGTTACATCTACTAACATTCCGGCAATGAATCCCCATATGTCCCATTTCCCCACAGTTATTACATTTAATTTTGTCACAAACGCTACCGAGATGTGAGAGATCCCCACATCTATAGCAGGCCTTCGGTTGATCAGGATAAAACAAAACTCCCCTGTCACGTCCTAAAAAAAAGGAATTGGGCAGGTGTACAGGACCCGAATCATTGGTGTATAACAGCACCCGAAACCTCCAACCCCCTGTCCAAATGTTTTCAGTGTCCAGAATGGCCTCAGGTTGGCCCTGCACCATGCAGCGCTGTTTCAGCCAGTACACCACATCAGATACGTCCACACCTTCATTTCAGAACATAACTGTAATGAATTTGAAGGCAGGTTTTGACAGGGGGATGGCCTGAAAGGGGGTCCATAAGGGAGTACTTTTCAAAGCACTGTATCTAGACCAGAATCGTTCAAGTCCACGAGACGTTTGAAAACTGACTTCGAAGGAAGATTCGCCAGAAACATGTATCAGGGCATATATCTTGTGAGCAAAAAATTTCAAAGAGTCCTTTAACAGGGATCTTGCCACGAATACACGATCCGGGGGGTCAGTAGTCCACCTTTATAAAGAAGACGTACGGCATTATGCCATTTAGCAGCCAAAACAGGTGCCTTAAAGAGGGAAGAAAAGGAATGTGGCGTCCTTCCCAGATCAGGGAGTGGTAGACCATAGAAACATAGAAACATGGACATAGAAACATAGACTTTGACGGCAGATAAGGACCGCTAGTCCCATCTAGTCTGCCCATTTCCCTACCTACAGCATAGGCCTCAGATCCTAGTTAACCAACAGCCTATTTCTTCCTACCCCCCACAAGAATTGCCTTATGTCTGTCCCATGCATTCTTGAATTCTCCCACAGTTTCAGACCCCACAACCTCCTCAGGAAGGCTGTTCCATGCATCCACTACCCTCTCTGTGAAATAATACTTCCTCACATTGCCCCTGAACCGCCCTCCTTCTATCTTTAAATTGTGTCCCCTTGTTCTTGCAAGTCTCTTTTTCTGAAAGATGCTACCCTCTTGGACTTTGTTGATTCCACTGAGGTACTTAAAAGTTTCTATCATGTCCCCCCTCTCCCTTCTTTCCTCAAGGGTATACATATTAAGCTCCTTTAGTCTCTCCTCATACGGCTTCTCTTGCAGACCCTGCACCATTTTAGTTGCCCTTCTCTGCCTCTATCCTGTCTATGTCCTTGCAGAGATGGGGTCTCCAGAACTGGACACAGTACTCCAGATGGGGTCTCACCAACTGTCTGTACAGAAGGATAACAACTTCCTGTTTTCTGCTGCTGATGCCTCTCCTATACATCCCAGTATACCCCAGCCCTCCTACTGCCTTCTCACATTGCTTGCTAACCTTAAGGTCATCTGATATGATTACCCCAGGTCCCTTTCCTTTTTGTTGTTGTTACTACCTCCCACCCATTGTGTATTCTTCCCTGGGTTCTTGTTTCCCAGGTGCATTATTTTGCACTTCTTTGCATTGAATCCTAGCTGCCATACTTCTGACCATTCCTCCAACCTTGCCAAGTCCTTTTCATCCTTTCCACGCCTCCTTGTGTATCAACCCTGTTGCAGATCTTTGTGTCATCTGCAAAAGGCATACTTTCCTTCCAGTCCCTCTGCAATGTCACTGATGAAGACATTAAAAAGGACTGGACCCAATACTGAACCCTGCGGTACCCCACTAGTAACCCCCCTTTCTTCAGAGTGGACTCCATTTACAATTACCTTCTGTGTCCTGTTGTCCAGCCAATGTTTTACCCAGGCTACCACCCTGGGTCCCACTCCCAGGCTGGTTAATTTGACTATTAATCTTTTGTGTGGGACTGTGTCAAATGCCTTGCTAAAGTCTAGGTAGGCCATGTCCACAGCCCCTCCCTGGTCTACTACTTTGGTCACCCAGTCAAAGAAATCAATTAGATTCATCTGACATGACCTTCCGCTATGAACCCATGCTGCCTTGGGTCCTGTGCTCCACTGGCCTCTAGGTACTCAACTATTCTTTCCTTCGAAGTGACTCCATCACTTTCCCTACCACAGAGGTCAGACTGACAGGTCTGTAGTTTCCTGCCTCTGTCTTGGTCCCACTTTTGTGAAGGGGAATCACATCCGCCTTCCTCCAGTCCTCGGGTACCACACCATCCTCCCATGATTTATTAAAAAGAGTAGCCAGTGGTTTCACTAGTTCCTCCCTTAATTCTTTTAGAATTCTGGGATGAATTCCATCAGGACCCATTGCTTTGTCCACCTTCAGTTTTAGGAGTTCTTGCAGAACCCTTTCTTCTGTGAAAGGACTGGGATCGACCCCCTATCAAAAGTGCTTCTGTTAATTGGATTAGGCACTTCCCCCTCCTCTTTTGTGAATACTGAGCAGAAATATTCATTCAGTATTCCTGCTTTTTCACTGTCCCCCTCTGCCCACCCACCGTTCATTCTATTCAGCCTCCATCCCTCCCTTTGTCTTTCTACGCTCGCTGATGTACCTATAAAAGGTTTATCCCCTTCTTAACTGAGTTGGCTATCTTTTCCTCAGTTTGGGCCTTGCTATTCTGACTTCCTCCTGCTTCCTTCTGCCTTAACTGGTACAGCTCTGTCCTGCTCCTTCTGTGTTCCTTATACTTCGGAATGCTATCTTTTTCTTCCTGACTTTCTACAACCACCTCTTTTGAGAACCATAGTGGCTTTTTCTTTCATTTTGATTTGTTTATTTGCTTCACACAAAGGCTTGTTGCCTCTGTGATGGCAGTTTGATAATTCCCCATTGTTGCTCCACACCTCCTTCCTAGCCTGTTTTCTAGTGCTTCTCTGAGGCACTCTCCCATCTTGCCAAAGTCAGCCCTCCTAAAGTCCAGTGCCCTCACTTTTGTATGGCTTGACTCTGTAGCTGAGTTTAACATGAACCACACTGTTTGATGGTCACTTGTCCCCAGATGGCAACCCACTTCTAGATCTGAGATCCTCTCTCTGCCCCCATTGAGAGTATGAGGTCTAAGATTGCTAAGATTGCTCCCTCACAAGTGGGTTCCAAAACTAGCTGTCTAATGCCTGCCACCTGTAAGGCATCAAGAATGGCCCTGCTCTTGGATGTGGCTGCAGAAAATGTGCTCCAGTTAACATCTGGCATATTCAGGTCTCCCATCAACAGTATCTCCCTTTTCTCTGCCATTCTAAGAATGCCTTCTATCATATCCTTGTCCATTCCTTCCCCCTGACATGGGGGTCTGTACACAACCCTGTGCGGATTGTGGTGCCCTTTCCAGTCTCAAGGTGACCCACAGTGCCTCCTCTCCTCCCTGTTTACTCTTTTGTTCAGTTGCTTTTATCCCTTCCTTTACAAGAGCTACTCCTCCCCTCTTCTCCCTGCCTGTCTCTCCTGTAGGTTATGTACCCTGGTATGTTAACATACCAGTCATGGTTCTCTGTGTACCATGTTTCTGTGACTCTATGATATCCAGGCATCCCTCTTCCATTAAGGCCATCAGCTCAGGGAGCTTGTTGCCCAGACTAAGAGCATTGGTACTCATTACCCTCCATTTCCTGATGGCCTTACTCCCTTTTGCCCCATCCCTGTCCTTCTTGCCTTTGTCACTTTCTCCATTTACCCTGCCCTTCTCCCTATCGACACCTCTATGTTGGTGTTTGCCGCACCTACCGTGATTATTTGGGGGCTAGGATTTCCTCTCCTTTCAGTGCCTCCCCCTTGGCTAGTTTAAAAACTTGCCAATGAAGCATTTAAACCTATCACCTAGGATCCTGGTTCCCCTCCCGGACAGATGCAGCCCATCATGCCAGTATAGGCTTGCATCACTCCAGGTGGACCCCCAGTCCCCAATGAAGCAAATCCCTAGGCTCCCACCAGTTTTCAACCACTGATTGAATCCCATGGTGCGGAACACCTAGCCTCTCCTATGCCATAGATGGGTAGCACCTCCGAGAAGGTTACCGTGCGTGCTACTTGACTAAGGCCCCTCCCAATTCCACAAACTCTTCCTGCACTTCTCTAATCCCTTTCTTAGCCAGGTCATTTGTCCCTAGGTGGACAATGACATCCAACTCCCTCCTGTGCAGCTGCTCCGGCAATCCTGAGTTCGCTCCCTGTCCCTCAAGCCATGGCACCAGGCAGGCACCTTACCTCCTCTCCCTTCCTCCCCCAGTTCTACCTTCCTAACAATGGAGTCCCCCACCAGGAGTTGTTTCCTTCCCTGCAGGGTCCCCTGCCACCCTCCTGTGGGTCTCCTTTGTGGAGGTTCCCAACATCCTCCTTGGTCTCCTGTGGGTGCCTCCATAGAGGAACCACACTTTGCCAGAATGGCATAGGGTTGTGGACAGGTACAACTAGAGGATGTGCCTCTGTTCCACCACCCTCACCCTCCCTGAGCCCACTGTGGTCCAACCGCTCCTCTTTCTTGGCAACCTCTGAGGCATGGCAGTGGCACTGGTGGTCCCTGGATGGAAGAGGAGGTCCCACAATCCTGGCCAACTCAGCCTGGAGATGAGCAACCTCCTCCCTCAGCCCAGAGAGGTGCCTGCAGATGGGACAACACCGCATCCTCAGAACATCTCCCGGAAGACTGCTGCTCCACAGCCACTGCACTCTACCACTCAATCATGTCTTATTTCTGCCCCTTAACTGTTTGCAATCCTTTTCCTCTGTTTTTTTTCTCTCTCTCTCTCCTTACTTTCTGCCTGTGTGCCCTTTAAGCTCCTGATTGTCCTGTTCTGAGACAAGAATATCCTATATTTCTCAGTAGACCACTTACTTGCTCAGAGGCAGACCTCCAGCAGCTAGAGGGGGCTGGAGAGCTACTCTTGCCCTTCTAGGATGGTGGGTCCTTGGTGGTTCTGTGATCACTCACTTCCTGCCCCTAAACAGGAAATTCCTGTTGTCAGTCAAATCCTGTGCCTATAAAAATAGAACTAGTTTTGGGTGGGGGGTGTAAAGGAGGGCAATATATTCCCAGCAGAGAAGTTCAGTCACACAGCAGTCCTTTCTCCTGGTGTCTTCTGCCAAGCTACTAGCAGAAACCTTCTAAGGCAGTCTTTAAATGTAGCTTCCTTCTAGCTAAGCCACTCCCCCTACTTACCAGTTCTTTCTATAAGTAATTTAAACCTCACAGCAGTTAAGTCCTTTCAGTCACCTGAGATTTACACCTAGATAACTCTTCAGATACCCACTCAGTTCAGTTAACCCAAACACACACTTTTTTTTTTGTATGTTAGTTTTTTACCCTAAATTAAAGGTCCAAGTACAAAGTTCTTCTACTTTAGTCCCAGCAGAGAAGTTCAAGTCACACAGCAGTCCTTTCTCCTGGTGTCTTCTGCCAAGCTACCAGGGTCTGTATCTTTAAAATCCATTGTTTCCAATACAGTAGAAGCATTAGAAGTCACATTCTGTAAAACAGATAACACAGGGTTCTGGGTGAGTGACAATTCCACCGGCAGGCTCAAGGGGTCAGAAGAGCCCTGCAGTTCCAGTCCCATCTGTTGTTTCTCCAGGAAGTCCTCAGGTTTAGGGGAACAAATAGGGGACGGACCGGAGACCCACTGTCCCTTTGTGGGTTCCTGTACCCATCCAGCCTCATGCAATGCCTTCTCTACCGACCAAATAGGCTCTGTTCGGGGTGGTATCTCCGAATCTGCAAAAGACATAAGGCTGCCACTTTCCAGTGTTGTGCAGGGAGGATCTTTTGGTGTTGTCACAGAACAATTCACCTGCAGCTGTGTGGGCAGCCGGGCCACGTCATTAAGTGGAAGGAGTGGCAACTCAGCCTGAAGTAGCAACAGGACCGAGGGCATCCCAGGAGAAAGACAAGATGTTACAGTCACTACCTGGCGGCGATCCCCCTCCAAGACCATCTCAAGCAAAGACGGCATGTCATGCCACAACACCCGTAGTGTCTCCGCAGCTCGGCGCTCCACTGAGCGTTCTTCAGTCACGACATCTTCCAGGCCACAGCTCACAACAGGCTGCAGCAAATCCAACCTCCCTGACACAGAAACGGAGGCGTCTCCTTGAACTCCCTCTGGGCCATCACGTTGTGCTGGGGGAAGGAAGTCACAACCCACCGAAGCATTTTCAGGCAAAGTAAGTACTTTCTCACTTAAAAGTCCATCCATAATGGTCTCTTCATAATCGGAGACAGGAGCAGAGACCAAGTCCCCTGCCTCACCAGCTAGCTCTGCTGCAGACACAAGAGCATCCGCCATGTTGGACAGAGTACTCCCCTCTGTCAGAGTAGGGGAATTTCCCCGGTGTCCTGGCCAAATGTCTCTCATTCACAAAAAATACCACCAACAGCTTAATCTGGTTCAAGGTCAGTTGGCATTCATCTGTATCCTCTTCCCCTGGGTCGTGCCTGAAAATAGGCAGGATTTGTCTAGTGCACTTACCCGGTCAACAAAAACTAAATAAATAAATACATTCATTAGTTAATGAAATGGCTGCATTCCACCACAGAAATGAACAGTCACTTATCTACCACAACTCCCACTGCCAGAGGTGGTGGTACAGCACATCAGGCACAATGATATTTGCTCAACCTGCACTACAGCCTAATACGATTTTCAGTCTTATGTTATTACACTAGGGCCAACTTACACAAAACAGTGACAATGGCATAGACCTGTTAAGCCCATACTTTACTTTGTACAAACTTATTTTTGCCTTTAAGGTACAGAGATGCCATCTGAAATGAATAACTGGTAAAATGAATTAACCTGTCATTTTTTAAGAAAAATAAAGTAATTATGCCCAGACAAGTGAATATAATAATGCATAGACCTGTTAAAAGAATAGACCTGTTAAATGAATAATTGTGCTGAACACATTTTTACCGGTGTTATTGATTTCATATTGTCATTGGTTGATAGGATCAACTAAAAGTTATTGAGAAATGTTGTGTGCAGGGCCAGCTGTTGGGCCAGAGGGTAGCATGTTGTGTTCCCATGCTGGCAACTCAGGTTCAGAGACGTGCTCTGGGAGCTGGCTGGGCAGCACAATGATTAAAGGAACACATCACTGCTCTGAGCCTGGAAAGGTGTGGTGCAGTGTCCTGTCACATGGTGGACACATTGTGATGGGCTGGAGAGCTTTATCTCACAATGGGTTCACATATATGTCGTGGCCTGATGGTGTTATGTAGTGTGTCAGGGGATGCAGGTTGGCATGAACAATGAGTTTTGCCAGATCTCCTCTATTCTGTTTATTCCATTTCCAAAGGGACCTGTATGAGTGAGGATACAATTTCCTGGAAATTAAAAAATATATATGCATATATATATATATATATATATATATTCACATACAGTATCTCTCTCTCTCTATCTCTCTCTCTCTCTCTCTCTATATATATATATATATATATATATATATATATACACACACACACACACATATATTTGTATGTGTGTTACAGATTGCATATTAATATATAAGTGATGCATAGTGGGGACCTCATGAGTGGTGTAGACTGCACATATAAATATATAAGTGATACATAGTGGGGACCTCAAGAGTGGTATAGACAGCATGAGTAAAGAAATACTTTATCATATAAGGTCCCCTCTGCATATTTCATTTATGCAATAGGTTAGGACCTTAAGGGATAGATATTTTTTGCTTTTTAGGCATAAAATTGTTTCTATAAGTCTGCTATTTTCTGAACTATTACCATGCTTTCCCCCATCCTGATTGCTATAACATTGCCATGGACATGAAGTCAGGATGACAAGCTGACACTGTAATGTGGTAGTTTGTTAGTGCCACAGAACTTCTGCAGAAATTACAAACCACCGCTGCAGAAATTCTATGGCAAATGGTAATCTTGCCACAGAACTTGGTCCCAATGTGCCGCAGAAAAGTAGTGGCCTTGGGTATGAGAGTCAGAGCTACAGCCTTAAACAATGAGCAGGCATTAGAATCGCTGCTGCTGTGGTTATTAGAACCATGACTATGGCTTCTTTAGAAGGCATTTTAACCACTTATGGGATTAGACCATGGCTATAACGTAATTAGCAAATGTTAGGACCACTAGACTGTGGGTATTTCCATCATGATAAAGAGTATAAGGAGGAGCAGCTGCTTTGTTGTTCTGACTATGAAAGATGCTGATAACAGCAGTGTACTGTCTTAGGGGGCCTAGTCTGCAGGACAACCTTAAGAAACCATGAATTATGGTTAATTACTGGGTGCACCAGTAACTGCTACTGCAGTGGACTGAACAGAGTTGTCATTGCGTGGAGCTAAGACCATTCCATAGGAAATTAGTGCAGTCTACACCCAGAGCATCTGCTGCCAGCACTGGGGAACAAATTCAGAATGGCAAGCAGAGTGGATGACCAACTGAATGGGCAAGAGACTCTGGTAGACTGCTGGCAGACCTAAAAGTAGGCAGCATGCAGAAAGCCACAGAACAAGGGTATTAGAAGCTCTGAAGGCATGGCAAAAACTGAAGAGAACAGACTGGAGTGGTGAAACAAAGGAAGAGGTGCTATGCAAAACAAATTGGAAACAATCAGAGAGGTACACAAGGAAAATATGGCCAGCCCCAAAACAAATGGATGGACAGATAGCCAGACGCAGCAAAATGACATGAGCGATCATGAGAGCTGATTTACTCAGCTTTTATAGTGGTCTCAGTGGGAGGAGCCTCTCAGGGGCTGTCCCTCTGAACTACAGGATACTTTCTTTCTAATATCAATAATTTACAAAGCACTAATGTAGTTACAAGCCAAAGGTAAACTTAAAATCCTGTATAGATGGAGGACAAAAAATGGTATGTAATATATCAGAGGATGAATGGGAAATGAGCTCCCAGCTGAAATACAGGCTAACTTACTCCGTGTATGTATATCCATATATTTTTACTTTTTTTAAGCTCTTATCATAAATCAGAACTGTTTAAAGAGCCAACATTTCAAGAAGAATCTCTTAAGAAGAATCTCTTCATCATGGTACGCAGTGCTGCTATGTTCCTGAGGCTTCCTTCTTGGTGCCGTAGTTTGCTTTTTATCAATTCCACTCTTTTAATGGCTTTGTAATTTGGTTGGCAGATCTGACCTTTCTTATGGTCCACATGGAGTTGTGATTTCCTGCTTGCATCTAATCAGTCAAACTACGCTGTGCAGTTTTGATTTATGTTATTAGGCTAAATAAAATAAATTTAGAAACACATATACATATGCAGGGTTGAGTGAATCTATATTCTAGCTGGTAGCTAGTGTACAGGTGAGCCTTTCTGGAACAAACTCCTCAAGCACTTTTTGTCCTTTTCTCCACAGAATACAGAAGCAGCCACACTGACCCATTCTGCATCGAGGAATGTGAAATGTCAGCACTTATACAACACTAAGTACTGTAACTGCCTTCCCCATGTGGATGCAATTCACATGGAAGATTAGGTTATGATACTGCAGGATCCTGGTCCTACAAACAAAGTATCAAAAGGGCAAAACCTCTGCCTGCTGGTGACCATGTGGGGAACAAAACAGCCCACCATACACATATTTTCTGGAAGTGCCAAGTACTGTAAGTGCTACAGCCCTTCAGGCAACACATACAAAATGCATTACAGTACTTTCAGCACTCCCATAACCTAAATTAACCTAAACTAACCTTATTGCTTATTCTCAAATAACATTTAACATTCAAGATAGACATTCTTCTTACCAAAGCAAAAAAAGTAACAACTTTGCTTTGTCTTACTCCCAGCACACCAACTACAATCCACTGGCAAGGCATCACTATAAAAATTGACAGAATTAAAAAAAATCACACATTCTTTAGGAGTCAAGAAAGCATATTTGGTAGTAGATGGAGCAGTTTGCTAGTACTATATATAGTAGCTAAAAATAATTACTAGTTCCATAAAAAAATGATTAACCCATAGAAAACTGAGTTCTCAGGCCTGTTGCCTTCAGCTTCTCCCATGGAAACTCCATGAGCCTCTTCAAAACTGTGAAAGATATAATGAAAATGAACTGCATTACTGAACAGCATCCAGGTGACTTTAACTACAATGCAAAACTGTTCATGACTATGTACAGTGTTGTGTTCTCTTTATAAAAGTGATTAAAAACAGCTTAGAACAAAGAAAAAATGAATAGAAAAAAAGAATATTGATACAATCAGCTGGGTATTCCTGTCAAGTCTTTTAAGAGATGCTCTGCATTTGACTGTGGAACACTTGAATGCTGACTGCCAAAAATAACAAGTCAAAAAACTAATGTTGGATGAGTCCAGAAAATATGACCAGCCAAGCTGTCTAAAACCTAACATGGTGCTTGTGGGAAGGGTACAGAGTTCAACTTCAAATGAACTGGAGGTTAAATTCAAAATAAAATCCACAAGGGAATCCCAACTGGCCTTCCAATCTTAAAAATGAAATCACAACAGGAGGAGGCTGTTCAAATAATTGCAAAATGCACAATTGACAAACAATTCATTGTAATCAGTGACTCACTCACTAGGGACATTTAATTAAGAAGTTGCTTTTTATTATTGGCAAGTAAACAGATTGTGCTATGTATAAATAAATGTTTCACATGGAATTGCTTCATCAAGATGCACAGCAAAAATGATATCATTCATTAAAAATCTTATAAAAATGTTTTAATTAGCATAAATTCCTTTTTTTTTGCTGCTAAACAGACAAGCATGCATAAATTACTTTTTTAAAGCGACCCAATTTGGGTTTACTTTCCAAAAGCACACTTTACAAGCAACAGCTGAACTAGGGATGGAGGCACATTAGTGCAGGATGTATTATCAATAAGGACACCACGGGAGTAGCGATGGTGTGCTAAGGGCAAGAGCTAGTAAAGGCTGTTATAGAGATGGCCGTGATGCATCTGGCAATGAGAGGCCAGTGCAAACTGACATATGTTACTGTAGTTGGTATTCCACTTAAGGAGATTTGATTTAGAGGCACCAGCATAGATAGCAGAACTGTAGATGGGGCCAGTAGGAGTATGCCCTGAGCAATGGCATTCCGGTCGGAAGAAGTGAGGGCATGCCTAGTTCTATAGGCCTGACCAAGCTTAGCACTGACAGCTTTACATGTGCTAGAGATGTGAAGATCAAAATCCAGGTGGGGTCAAATTTGATGCCCAGATACTTAAAGGATAGAACATTGGCCAAAGAGGAGCCATCAGAGCAGTGAATGGATAACTGGGTCTGACATTTCTTTAACCTTGGGTTGGATCTAAAGGGCGTGGTTTGCATTTTGCTATAGTTAAGCACATGTTTAGTCTTGTAGAGCCAGTTCTGGATGTGGCAAAAGTCTGAGGAAAGGGTGGAACTGATATTCGAAATGTCCTTGGCACTGTAGTAAAGGACAAGATCATCGGCATACAGGAGGGATGAGGAGTGTGTGGGAATTGTAGATATGTCATTGACAAAGGGAGAAAACAGAAGAGGGCCAAGAATGGAGCCTTACAGCACTCCAATGTTGGTTGTAGAGAGATTGGAAGATGCTGTGCTGTATTTCACATAGTGCTGTCTGCCAGAGAGGTAGCTGCCATGCCACACAACAACCTCCGGGGAGAAAGCAAGTGAAGTCATATTGGCCAAAAGCAAGAAATGGTCCACAAGGTCAAAAATGGGACAAGGTTTGGTTAAAGGACTTCTGAAAGTAATCAATGTTAAAATTAAAACTGGAATATTGTATGCAGCAGAAATTTGGCCCCCAGTGAACCTAAAACATTTAAAAACAGAAATTAACAAAATATATCGATACACCTTAAGGGTCCAACAGTTAGTTCCGGCAGAAATTTTAAGCAAGAACTAGGACAATAGCCATTGGAAATAATGGCCCTGGAAAGTTACATTTTGTTCCTCCTAAACATATTCTGTCTTCCAGAGCACAGACTTCCAAAAATGTGCCTCGAGGAGGAAATTAGGTACCATCATATGGATTTTACTTCTGATATGATTCAAACAATTAAAGATCATATTATCGAGAAGGGACTGGGGCATATATTATGGGAACTATATATTATTCCTCCACAAGACATAGCAATACAGGTGTAAAGGAAGTTAAGAGACATTTCTATTGCAAATGACCAAGAAAGAATAAATAAGCTAAAACACTATAAATGGTATAAAATTGCAAAAAAGAAACATAGTTTGGAACCATATTTATTCTTATTATTTAATTCTGATGAAAGAAGGATAATCACCAGATTCTGTCTAGAATGATATGCTGCCAATTATATCCTTTACAATCAACATAGGCCAGGAATTGTTGAACCAAAATGCAGATGTCGTTATGACTTAGATATTCTCAAACTTATAGTCTTGCACTGCCCCTTATATGAACCAAAAAGGAAAACATGATTGGGTCCAATATTAGCTCCTCTTGGTCTCCCCTCTGAAGAACTATTATGTTTTGTTTAATTCTAATGATGTTATTATACTTAAGGCATTATATAATTTTTTTTACTTTTTAAGATTGTAATATTGGACATAAACAGTTGAGAAATTCAGAACTACTACTTTGGTACTAAAATACAAAGAAACTGACAAAGTCCAATATAAGGAAATGGTTTTAAACTTAAACTGAGCAACTGTGCAATACGTATTGTAGCACTTGATGTATAAATAAGTTTGGAAAAGTATGTTTTTATGATTGTAAAGACGTTATGTCGATCAATAAACTTGTACTTACCAACCTACCACAAGGTCAAAAGCCTTGATAAGGTAGATGAAAACTGTCTGAGTTAATAGGCAGTGTCCATGGCAGATTTGATGTCATTAGAGAATTTAAGAAGAGCTGTAGTTGTTCTATGGTCCCTTCTAAATCCATGCTGACACTGCAAGAATACTGGGATCATGAAGCAAGGCCATGGTTTGACAGGAGACAATTTTTTCAAGCAGTTTACTTAGAACCAGCAGAATGGCAATGGGTCTGTAATTGAGGATGGACTTAGGGTTACCTTTCTTGAGGATAGGGACTATACTGGCAGTCTTCCAGATAGGGTGTACCATCCCGGAGGAAAGTGATAAGTTGAAAATTCTAGCCAGCGGTGCAGCTATGACTGGAGAAGCTGATTTGATAATCCTAGGCTGTAAGCCATTAGCACCAGTGCTACAACTATCCGAGATGAATCTAAGAAGATCATAGATCTAATTATTAGTTACATCTTGAAAGTGAAAGCAATGAGAGGTACGTGGGGGAAGTGATTAGGGTCAGGGGTAGCAGAATAGGGGTTGTGAAAAGAACTGGTGTTAAGTAATTACATCAGAGAAGTGTTGGTTAAAGGAATTGGCAATAGTGACAGCATTATTGCAGTGAAGGTCATTAATCACCATGTCATTAAAGGATTGAGAAGGCTTTGACCCCATGAAATTCTTAATATGTGACCAGAATTTTTGGGGGTCTCCGGCAGCATTCTTTAGAAGGGCTTTGCAATAAGCACTCTTTACCAGGCAAATTACCCTTTTACATTAGTTTCTTTTTGATCGATAATCCTACAGGTCTGATAGTTTGCCAGTGGACTTAAATCTGGACCAACTTTTATCCCGGGTTTTAAATGGGCTAGTAGGTCCTTGCTAAGCCATTTGGTAGGGGACCCCCGGATCCACCAGGATATGGTGGGAGCATGCTGGTCCTGCAAGGTACAGAAATGTGTTAAGAAGTAGTCAAGGGCTAAGAAGGCAGAGTCAGTGACATACAGAAAAGACCAGTCCACCATTGAGATATCATTAAGAACCACGGTGATGTTAAGTTTGGAGTAATCGTGGAATGTGATAATTTTAGATGGGGGATTGAGTAATGTGTAGGCATGCTGGGTACAAAAGATCGGGGAGTGATCAGCAATAACATCTGCAAGAGTTCCCACTTCAGCAACACAATCAGTTCTATTTGTTAGTATTCAATCAATTAAGGTTTTTGAGCTAGAGTTCATGGATATTCTAGTGGGATCAGTAATAAGTTGGTGTAGATTATGCTCTTGAATGATGGAATTAAAGTTCTTTTGGGATTTGCCAGACCAGTCCAGGTTAAAATCACCCAGAATTATGATATCATTATGACCAGCGGCAGAGGTGGCATATGCAAGCAGTTCAGTTGGACCCACAGAGCCACCTGCTGGAGGGTCATATGTACATAAGATGTGGAGCTTTTTAGCACCATCAAGGAGAAGAAGAGTGTGCAGTAGCTCACAATGTGGAAGGAGAGTGGCAGGGATAACTGATACATTTAAGTGAGATTTAAAGTAAATTGCTACTTCCCTACCCCTTTTGGAGGACAGGTGATCTTGGCAGAGGAGATTGTAGTTGGATAGGTAGCAGGCTTAGTCTAAAATGGATGGTTTTAGCCAGGTTTCTGAGATACAAAGTATGTCAAGCTTGTACAGCACAACCCATGCCTCCAGATCAGTTAGGTTACCTAGGAGGTTGCGAATATTTAGATGAGCAATATGTTGACCTTTTCCCATTGACCAGGTGAAATTTAAGAAGGAATGGGGGGTAGGCAAGGTACCACTGGAGCACGGAGGTCGTAGAGAGGAGCAGGTAACAAGGAGGGCAGTGGCAGTGGTGTAGCTTCTACACAAACAGTGATCAGGAAGAACTAGCTAGGGGCAAGCAGGGGGTGAGAATGGGCAAGGAAGGTCTACAGGCAATAAGGTTGGAGAAATAGAAATTAAGAGGGTAATAGGAAGGACCAGTGGGAGAACAGTGTGCAGGTGTAGAGAAATGATATGATGGAGTGGGAATAAGGGAGAGGAAGAGATGCACTGATAGGAAACAAGCACTGGAAAGGAGAATAAAAGTAAAGACAGGCATAATTTGTTCAAAGTGTCATGTTGGTGGGTAACATGAAATTAGTGACTGGTAGGGCAAGGACAAGAGAGTGCATAGGCTGAGGGGGAGGATGTAGTATTGACTTGTGATGAGCACCTTAAATAAAGGCGAGAGTGTATTAAAATAATTGCACAAATTCTAAGACCACCACATAGTCAGGGATACCCAGTTGCTATAGCAAGCAAGGCAGGTAGTTTTCAGACAAGGAGGATATGGACTGTCCCATAAATAAGTATTTGAAAGCAATGAGAGCTGTTTACTAGCACCATCCCTTGCTATAGGATGATTAAAGTACAAATAGCAACACCGAGTGGGAAGGATTGAGAAGTTGCAAATGGGAACAGCATGAGATAGGCTCATACGTGACCACCACTCCTATAAATGTAAGGCTAATCAAGAGTGGGGGGTGGGGAGCAGCTGCCACGGAGCAGCAGTGGGATTCCTTCTTGTGCACTAATATTAACTAAACTGGCTAACTGGAGCACTTTCACAGTTGTCTGAAAGCAGTTAGCTAGTGATAGCACCAAGATCAACTGACTCAAATTAAAGGGACACTGTCAACCCCCTTAGGCCTCAAAATTTCCCTAGTTTAAAAAAAACATTTTATGATTGTTCACATTCTATAGAATCTGTAGATGCAGCTGGTAGTTAGATTCAGATCCCTTTTTTCTTTTAAAAAGTGCTCACCATACTGGTGTTACCACACCAAAACATGTTTGTTTACGTTTCTTGACCAACTCCCGCTGCACCCTTCCTGGACTACGGAACACCCCCTAACACAATCTAGACACTCATAATGCAGTGGGAAAAGAGAAGACCATGGTATTATGAGTGGATGCACTGTTTGAGGGTATTTATAATGTTCAGGAAGTATGCAATAAGAGAGGTTTAATAATTTGAAGCAAAACAAGCTGGGTATAGCTATACATCATCATGCATTTTAGTTCTAATAAGCAAGGAGGCAGATAAACAGCCAGTGACATCAATTAATTTTAAAGAAGCTTAAGCAATCATAATTTGTGAGGTTTTACCTAAAAATAATATGATGCAAAAAAGGTTGATGGTGTCCTTTTAATTACTAGTCCAACTGTGCCTCCAATGGTTAGATTGCTGAAAAGGTACCAGCTCCTAGATTCCAATCAGGTCCAGCACAGTGTACCTGTGAGTTGCTGGCTGGGGGCGGGTTGGAGCTCCATCTGCGGTCCGTAGATCTTGCTAGCAACCCCCTTGCTCGAATTCTTTCTTGTACACTATGCTTTTCTAGAGAATACATATATACTATAAAATAAAAGATGACAAAAGAAGTCTGGCATACTCATGAAATAATACCATCTTAGGGTTGAACAAACGTATGGATTCATGACTTGTTCAACCCTTGTGATGGTATTATGTTCCTGTATACCACACTTTGCCATCATTTATTCTCTATTTAGTTTAGTTTATTAGTCTAGGAATTAATACCTTTGAGCCAGGGCTCTTTTACAAAGGTTCCACGTCACAAAGAACATTTAACAAAGCATGATACACATTACAGGTAAAACCAGACAGGAAAGTTACATCATAAATTTGCTATTAACAGTTTAAGGCAGTAACGTTTTTAAGTTTCATAGAAAAACAAGCTATAACAGGTTCAAGCGAGTAGACAATTTCGAGGTTAAGGAAACTTCCAGGAGAGGGTGATCATTAGGCACCAAAGGAGGCTAGAGAGGAGGAAAGGTGGTGGCGGAGAGTAAGTAGAAGGGACAGGAAAAAAGGGAGGCGAGTTTGGGTGGGAGACAGGAAGTAGTAGAGGTACCAGAGGGTTCATTAGTCAGGGAGGAAGAGGCCTCAGATGTGAGGATGGACATGAGGATAGTAGTCTTTATCTAGCGAGTCACAGTTGCTAGTGGTGGTGAGTGGGCATAGAGCATGGATTTGAAAGCTGCAAAGCTAGGTTGAGATAGAGTAGGTGGACTAGCGCATTGAACCATGTGGGGGCCCTGAAAGATCTTTGTCCCTGTGCAGTCCGGCATCTCGGAACCAGGAAAGGTTGGCGTTCAGATCTGGTGGAGGGTCGTGAGCCAGGATTCAGTCGGAGTAGGTTTTGAATACATAATGGAGTCAGTCCCAAGATAGATTTTTTGCCATTGTGCAGGTGAGATAAATAAGATGATTTGATAGGTTCAACCAGCCTGATTCATAGTACAGATCCACGTGTGAGTCAGTCTTTGAGCCCCGTGAGGAGCGGCAGGCCTTATTTGGAGTGATTGAGATACGCCTTAGAGCAGTGGAGGTAGCTGAGCCATAAATAATAAGGCCATAGTCAATTATTGAGATTATGGAACTCTGTATAGCTATTCTCAATGCAGCAGTTAGAAATTGTGATTCTGGAATAGTATTCAAAATACGTTGGTTCACTGTTTTAGCAGTGTTGTCAATGTGGGTTGCAAGGTGAGCCCTTGGTCAAAGTGATGCCAAGGTATTTGAAAGTATTTACTTGGTCAGTGTAATTCCCAGAAGTTTGTATGGTGACTGGAGTATGCCTATTTTGTTTTGGTGATTGGAGAAGAGCATGGCTTTTGTTTTATTGTGGTTTAGCACAAGTTTACTATCCAGGAACCACCTTTCAACACTAGAGAAAGCAAGTTGCAGGCTTTTTCGTAGGGAGTTTGGATCCTTGTGGGAAGAGAGAATTACAGTATCATCAGCGTATAAGATTATTTTCTCCTGGCAGATATCTGGGAAGAAGTTAAGGAACAGGCTAAAGAGGAGCGGTCCAAGAATTGATCCCTGTGGTACACCTGAGAGAACTGGTTTGCAGTCGGAGAGTTCATTAGAGATTTTTACAGCCTGTGACCGATTGGACAGGTAACTTTTTACCCAGGCACAAGGACCTTCGGCCAGACCTAGGCTAGAAAGTAGGGAGGTAAGTAGGCCATGATGGACTGTGTCGAAAGCTTTTGTAAGATCAATAAAGACTGCACCTGTTTGGCACCCTTTGTCCAGGGCTGAGTGGACTTCTCCAGAGAAATCAAGTAAGGCTGTTGTTGTACTATGTCCTTTCCTAAAGCTGTGCTGTTGATTACAGAGTAGATTGTATTTGTCCAGGTAATCAGAGAGTTGGTCTGCCACCATTTGCTCTATGGCCTCTATTCAGCAATGTGCATAGTATGCTATGCACCGCATAAGTGGCCTGCAGAGGGCCATATGCGAAAATCATATGCACATTACACTTAAGCAATATGCATAGCCAGGACACACAGTGTGCATAAGCATTGTGTATGCATGACCCAGGGGGGTGCTGCGTGAGGGCATGTCGGGTAGCTGTACACCGCATGTGCAGCATAATGCGGATGTACAAACCAACTGATGCCAAAAAGGCATATGCATGGGTCGCAGCACATTTATGTCAAACAGACCCCTGCCACAAACCTCTACCCACAGCTCCATATACCACTGTCCCCTAGGGATGCACCCTAATGTGCCAGTGTAACTGGCTCCCCAGCAGTGCACACATGCAACCGAGGTTGGTATACATCAGTTCCAGACCCGTAGCAGACAATATCACCTGCGTGCCAGTGGCACAGTCAACATTCCCTGTGGGCTTGACCATTGGGTTACAATATGTAAGATAACTGCAGTACCACACAGTACACAACATCCCTGATGCAGGCAATGTGTCTCCGGTACCCTGTGATGTGGCCATACCATCACCTGGCACATTCACCCTATACCTCCATTCACAACAATGTACCCCCATCCCTTAAATGGGGTGTCCATATAAGTCACTGTCCAAGTGTCCTGGCTGGCCACCAGCCCATACTGACAGAGAAAGCAGATGACACAACAAGCTTCTGAACAGTGCAAACTTTATAAGTGCTCCAAAGGCACTGGCAGAACCATAACAATATCAGGAACAAAAATGAAAAATGCATGCACATTATACTGCACAACAGGGGATGTGTCCCTAATTGTCCCTAATAGTCCATCTAGGGGTATGGCAAGGAGACAATTAAAGAATGTAGTCATGTGCCACCATGTAAATAGTGTACTGCATCACAGAATCCCAGCATGTCACCCAGTGACCTGGACATCACCAGTGTTGTAGGTCACACCTGATGGGGTACAGTGTGGATGTCTAGAAGTAATAATGTGGTCCAGCTTTATGGAGGGCTTTCCATAAGCGTCCATGGCATCCACAGAGTACTCCATACTGTTGCCTTCAATGTCCATGAACAGGACACACTGCTTCATGACAGTTAGCTCCTTGCAGACTGTATCCATGAGGGACCTGGCATGCACCTAGACCTCCAGGAGATGCTGTGGTGCACTGTCCTTCACCAGTCTCTGTTTGGTGTGGATTTTGTCCAGAGCAGACTCGTACACCCAGTCCTCCCTGTACCTTTCAAGATCATTCCAAAGCACCACCAGGAGGTAGGGATAGTCATGCATGAGGTACTCTAACTTCACATGAGGGCATGAACCTCTTAGCCTGGGACCCCACAGGTATAGAATGTACATGGCCCCACTGTACCTGTCCTGGCTGCAGCCACTGTCCCTTCTGATACTGGGCAGGGTGGGACTTTACAAAGTCCATGTCCCCACCGATGGTGACTGTTGCTTGCTATGGTCCTGCAGTGCCACATCTTCCTGCCCTCAGTGCACCTTGTTTCCTGGCGCATCATTGCCTAGTTGGCTCCACAGGAGACAGTACCACCACAGCAGTAAATCAGATGAAAATAAAAGGCTTTTATTTAAGGTATAGCCAAAGCACCATTCAGCTCGAAGAAAAGTGTGTTCCCTAAACCAGTTTCTCTCACAAGAGCATCATCAGGAGGATTTACCCTCAACACATACCTTACCACTTAAATAGACACAATCTTAAAGGTACATACACATCATTCATTAAAAATTGTTAGTGTTTCCAAACTTTATATAAAGCACCTGCTAAATCATAATAGATACACATCACTAGCCTTATGTATCACATAAATAATCAGATATTTGCAATTAAATAAAAATAGTTTAACTAAGTATTATTAAATAAATTTGTGATACCATACAGATACCCCAAGCACAATACAATAAATGTGAAAGTTAAAAAGTTAAGTTTACTGTTCCTGTGGTTTTGCAAAAGGCTGCAGTGGGAGGTGCTTGTAGACACCATATTTTGATTTCCACAGGTCGGAATCCAATGAATTCCAAAAAGAGCTGCACCAAGGGAAACTACCTTAAAGAGAGTCACAGAGAAGTGTTATAATAATTGATAATCAAGTTATGTTCGTTTATCAGTGTAATAACTTGGAGAATAAACCTATTAACTATACACAACAGTATCTCCATTGACATTTAAAATGTAAACAAAGCATGCAATAGACCAAAGGACCTAAATAATGAACATACACAAAAAATGTACTACTTTCTATTTTTCTTTTTAATGAGTGGCATCAGGTCTATTTTATTATAAAGGCCAGGGCTCTTCAGGCCCCCAAGGGTATATATGTCAAAGGGTCATCTGATGCTACCGGATTAACATTTTGTACCTGACAGCATATTGATTGTATTAGCCAGAACCCCCTTGTGTGTCTTATCCTTGTCTTTATGGTATTTTCTTTTGTTGTTTGTCCATAGACTGGCCGCCTATGTGATTTTCTTTTGTTTTTTGTCTTTGTCCGATTTGTATTTCTGGCTAGTTACTTCATATCTGTTAGGCTACAAAATAGGAGTTGCAAGAACTTGCCCAGAATTTGTATGGCCCCTTTAAATGGCCAGAATGTTGAAAGCCACATCAGAATTCTTATTTTTCCTGAAGGAGGTTTCAAAAACACTCATTTACCCCCAGAACAGCCTTCCTTTTAGGTTTTGCATGCCAGGAACTAGCATTTGATTTAAACGCTCCTTCGCGACGCTTTGTTATGACGCTGCCTGACGCGTGCGCTGCTATCAGCCACGGCTGCAGGCGCCTGTGAGCTAAATAAAGCTGTTTCCTTCTGAAATGAACCAGAAAAGCTGCAGCACTGTTCTTTGTAGCACTAAAGTGCTGCTTCGCTGACCAAGTGAGTTATTGAGCTTCCTTTCCAGTAAAAACAGCTGAGAAAGCTGTACTTATATGCGTAGCATGGAGTGTTGTTTTTATTTCCTTTTGTAAAAGGATTCCTGTGTTAGTCTGCCCTCTAAGCTTACACTAAAATAGTTATTTAAAAACAAGTAAAACAAAATATACAAGTAGGTGTGGAAAACCAAAGAAATCTGTACTACCTGATATGTGATGCAGGAGCATATACAAAGCCTTTTGGTATGCCTTTCCCTAGGAGCCGGCTGGCCATAGTGCTGTTACTTTTATACTAAAGGGGAGGGACTTACTACACCAACATCAAAATGGAAAGTTTAAAACAATATATTAATGATTCCACAGCTTTTATATGAATATTAGGTTTTCAAAGTGAATTACTTATATACTTAAAAAAATTGTAAACGGTTTGTTTGTACAGAAAACTACTAGTTCATTTGATTGATGGATATTCCATCCAATGAGAGATTAGTTTAGGCTATATATTGCCAGCATCTCCAAGTAGGAGATCAGTAGCAGCAGGGGATGATGAAGTATATGCATCCAGAACTAGTGCTCTAGTTAAAATGTGGAGACTGCTATCCTTGGTTTGTGCCTTCACTTTTGCCTTGCTTTATCATTTGGTTTTGTTGAAATAAGTCCGCCTTTACTTTTTGCTTTATATACTTTGTTTGGAGCTCTTCAAATAAAACTGATGGAATTCAGCTGAAGAATACAGACCGTGTCAGAGTCCTTCTGTATCCCACCTTGTTTCCTCTTACACTGGTGTGAGAAGTGGGATACTGGTTAAATATAACTGGGTGAGTATGTCCGAGACTCTAGTGGACTCTGTATGCAGGAGGAACAGGTGGACCCTGGTACCTTTACTGGAGTTGTTACTCGCTCAGTTTCTGCAGCCTATCAACTAGCTTTGTTGCCTGGAATGGAGCCTGTCATGAGAAAGAAGGAAGGGAAACCTATTTCTAAGGTGGAAGAAGAACCAGAAGCACAAGCAAGTGGAGGAGGTACAGGAGAAGAACTGGTAAGATGGTTATGCATGCACCAGTTGGAACTGGAAAAGCAGAGGAGCTTGGCAGACTTTTTAGTAGGACAGGCATACCAAAAGAAATCCTGACTGACAGGGGCAGTAACTTTTGTTCTCTCTTACTAAAAAGATTATATAATATCCTAGGTATCACTGCCATTCACACCACCCCATATCACCCACAAACAGATGGTCTGGTGGAACGCTTCAACCAGACATTTAAGAAAATGCTACAAAAATGTTGTCCGGAGGAGGGCCGTAAATGGGATGTATTACTACCCTATCTAATGTTCACATATAGAGAGGTACCACAAGCCTCCACAGGGTTCTCTCCATTCAAGTTACTCTATGGGCGTAACCCTCGAGGTCCACTAGACCTAATAAAAGAAAAATTGGAAGACGGGCAAACATCTCAGGGCCAGAATCCTAGTGATTACATCTGTCATCTTAGAAATAAACTAGCCAGATACATAGAACTTGCTCATCAGGTTAACACTAAACAACAATGAATACAAAAATTACATTATGATAAAGGTACAAAAACCAAAGAATTTCAAGAAGGTGAAAAAGTGTTATTATTACTCCCACCATCAGATAATAAATTATATATGAAATGGCAAGGCCCGTATACAGTGGTTAGACGAACAGGCCCTGTGACTTACCAAATTGAATTATTGGATAAGATAAAGAAATATAATGTATTTCATGTAAACCTGTTAAAAAGATGGGTAGAAAGGAAAGATCACTCTGCATATTTCATACATCCTGAAACCCCTACCAGTGAACTGGACCTAGTTTACCAACGCTTAGAAATGAAGGGTGGCATCAATGACCTCAACATAAACCCTGAGCTGTCTAACCAACAGAAAGCTGAACTATACACTATGTTACAACCTTTTGCTAGTCACTTTATGGGAATACCTGGAAGGGTAGTAAATGTAGATCATAAAATAAATACTACCCAAAAGGAACCCGTAAGATTAAGACCTTATAGAATACCTGAGAGACTAAGATCTGAAGTAGGAAAAGAACTAACAAAAATGCAACAACTGGGTATCATTGAACCCTCCCATAGTGAATGGAATTTCCCTATGGTTATTGTAAGGAAAAAAGAAGGTGAGGTTTGGATCTGTCTAGATTTTAGAAAACTGAACGATATATCTAGGTTTGATAGCTACCCGATGCCAGGTATTGATGACATCCTTGACCATCTGGGGAAAGCACAGTACATTTCAACCCTTGACCTCACCAAAGGATACTGGCAAATCCCGTTGAGTCCCAATGACAAGGAAAAAACAGCCTTTAGCACCCCACTTTGCCTATTCCAATTCACTGTCATGCCATTTGGACTCCATGGGGCCCCAGCAACTTTTCAACGGCTCATGGATAAACTCCTTTTACCACATTCTGCATATAGCACAGCTTATGTGGATGATGTGGTGATTTTTAGCAACACATGGGCAGACCATCTATTCCATTTAGCAACAATACTGAAAGTCATTACCTCTGCAGGTCTAACTATCAATCCAAGTAAATGTTTTCTGGCCATGAAAGAAGCTGAGTATTTAGGTTTTCAAATAGGTGGGGGCCTGGTAAAACCTATTAAATCTAAAATTGAAGCAGTAGCAAATAGCCCAAGGCCAATGACTAAAAAGGATGTGAGATCTTTCTTAGGACTTGCCAGTTATTATAGATGTTTTATTCCAAATGTTTCCATGATAGCTAGTCCTCTCACCGAATTAGCAAAAAAATGTCAGCCTGATAAGGTGAAGTGGACTCCAGATTGTGAAGAAGGATTCTCAACAATTAAAGCTATACTCTGTTCATCCCCAGTTCTATGCACACCAGACTTTACATTACCGTTTATATTACAAACAGATGCTTCAAATTCTGGCATAGGAGCTGTATTATCACAAATCATAGATGGTGAAGAACATCCTATAATTTATATCAGTAGGAAACTGCATGAGAGAGAAACCAAATATTCCACTATTGAGAAAGAATGTTTAGCAGTGCACTGGGCCATAGAAGCATTAAGATTTTATCTGTGGGGAGTTGAGTTTGAGCTATGGACAGAGCATAACCCTCTATGCTGGCTTAATGTTATGAAGGATCAGAATCCCCGTATAATGAGGTGGTACCTAACATTACAGCCGTACTGTTTTAAAATAAAACATTGGAAGGGTAATGAACATAAAAACGTGGACTTTTTATCAAGGTATGGCTGTGACCATACTACAGCAGACCTCAGGGTAAAGTGAAATACAAAATATATATTAATATACATTTATACTTATAACAAGTCGAATCCGCCCTTTATATAGCAGCAAACAAAGTTTGCTGCTATGTAAACTGAGGAAGTTATTTATAGGGACCCCGAGGTGGAGCCTGAGGAGTGGGTGGGCCTTGACTCCATCTCTTACATGAGAGATCTGTATCTGGTTATGTAAACAGAAAGCACTGATAATCAGTCTCCTCTGTTGCTTTAAGGAGGGAGAAGACTGTCAAAGGGTCATCTGATGCTACCGGATTAACATTTTGTACCTGACAGATATCGATTGTATTAGCCAGAACCCCCCCTTCGTGTGTCTTATCCTTGTCTTTATGGTATTTTTTTGTTGTTGTTTGTGCATAGACTGGTCACCTATGTGATTTTCTTTTGTTTTTTGTCTTTGTCCGATTTGTATTTCTGGCTAGTTACTTCATATCTGTTAGGCTACAAAATAGGAGTTGCAAGAACTTGCCCAGAATTTGTATGGCCCCTTTAAATGGCCAGAATGTTGAAAGCCACATCAGAATTCTTATTTTGCCTGAAGGAGGTTTCAAAAACACTCATTTACCCCCAGAACAGCCTTTCTTTTAAGTTTTGCATGCCAGGAACTAGCGTTTGATTTAAACGCTCCTTCGCGACGCTTTGTTACGAGCTGCACGAACGTGCGCACTATCGTGCAGCTCACAAGCTCCGCGAATGCTAAATCAAACTGTTTTCCCTTCTGAAATGAACCAGAGAAGCTGCAGCACTGTTCTTTGTAGCACTAAGGCACTGCTTCGCTGACCAAGTGAGTTATTGAGCTTCCTTTCCAGTAAAAACAGCTGAGAAAGCTGTACTTATATATGTAGCATAGAGTGTTGTTTTTATTTCCTTTTGTAAAAGGATTCCTGTGTTAGTCTGCCCTCTAAGCTTACTCTAAAATAGTTATTTAAAAACAAGTAAAACAAAATATACAAGTAGGTGTGGAAAACCAAAGAAATCTGTACTGCCTGATATGTGATGCAGGAGCATATACAAAGCCTTTTGGTATGCCTTTCCCTAGGAGCCGGCCAGCCATAGTGTTGTTACTTTTATACTAAAGGGGAGGGGCTTACTACACTAACATCAAAATGGAAAGTTTAAAACAATATATTAATGATTCCACAGCTCTTATATGAATATAAGGTTTTCAAAGTGAATTACTTATATACTTAAAAAAATTGTAAACAGTTTGTTTGTACAGAAAACTACTAGTTCATTTGATTGATGGATATTCCATCCAATGAGAGATTAGTTTAGGCTATATATTGCCAGCATCTCCAAGTAGGAGATCAGTAGCAGCAGGGGATGATGAAGTGTATGCATCCAGAACTAGTGCTCTAGTTAAAATGTGGAGACTGCTATCCTTGGTTTGTGCCTTTGCTTTTGCTTTGCTTTATCATTTGGTTTTGTCGAAATAAGTCCGCCTTTACTTTTTGCTTTGTATACTTTGTTTGGAGCTCTTCAAATAAAACTGACGGAATTCAGCTGAAGAATACAGACCGTGTCAAAGTCCTTCTGTATCCCACCTTGTTTCCTCTTACAATATATCCAAAATGCCTCTCTTTCGAGAAGTTTATTGTCTATATCTCCCCCTCTTGGTCCCATTGTCACTTGTTCAATCCCACAGAATTTGAATATATATGTCTGGGCCTACTATCCGATGGTAGATTTTCCTGTATGTTGATGTTTGCATTGCTGTTATGAAGACAGTGTACCGTTAGAGCATTTGTAGTGTCACCAGAGTTGATACTCCTAAGATGTTCCCCAATCCTGTTCTTAAGTGGTCAAGTAGTTTTTCCTATATAGAAGGAAGCACACGTACAAGCGGCCACATATACTACATTATCTGTGACACAGCTCATGAATTCACTCATGTTGCACATTTTACTTGCTTTTACAGTTGTAAATGTATGGCTTCTGATAATGGATTTACAAAACACACAGTTTCCACATGGAAATGTGCCTGCTGGTCGTGTAGGTAAATAAGCGGTATCAATGGGGATCTCTTTTCTTTGTAGACTATGTACCAATTTATCTTTTAAATTGGTCCCCCATTTGTAAGCCATTCTAGGGGGCCTCAAAGTGCTTTCCTTAAGAAGTGGATCAGTTTTGAGAAGGTCCCAGTTCACCCTAATAACCTCCCCCCCCCCATGGTTGCTCATTGTACACAGAACGTAGTAACAAAATTCAGTCTGTCTGGTCCCTCATTAGGTTTATGTGTATGTACAAGCAATTCAACTCTACATGTACTAAATACTTGTGAAAAGGCATTATCTACCACAGAATCCCTGTAGCCCCTGTTCTTAAATCTATCACACATATCTGAACTTCGTACATAGAACTCAGCATCAGAACTACAATTTCGACGTACTCTCATTAATTGGGCTTTAGGTATGTTCTCAATTAAATGGCATGGATGGCAACTAGGTGCACGGAGGAGTGAGTTTCAGTCAGTTGTTTTCTGAAATAACGTAGTATCAATACTCCCATCAGAAGTTTTGGTGATTTTGAGATCCCAAAAACTAACAGTGGTTTTATCACTGTGTACTGTAAATCCCAAATTTGGATTACTTTGCTCCAACTAATCAACAAAATGCCTCAGCTCCTCCTCTGAATTATGCCATACCATAAAAATGTTGCTAATAAAGTGACGCCAGAGGTCAATCTTATGGTAGAAAGGATTGATCTTGGCATCATAGACAAATATGTTTTCCCAGTGACCAAAATATAGGTTGGCATAGTTGGGTGCAAAAGTGGCACCCATAGCTGTCCTCTTCATCTGTAGGTAGTAGTTTTCCCGAAACAAAAAATAGATCTTTTTCAGAACAATCTCAACCAGTCAATCAAGAACTATTTTTTAAGGTCATTAAGAGTTTCTGCTCAATTGAGCCAGTACTCATTGCTTCTAGTCTGCCATCATGGGGGATATTTGTAAAAAGGGATGTAATGTCCATTGAGGCCAAAAGTCAATCCTCCTCCAAATCCAGATTCCCCAAAACCCTTAAAATGTCTGATATATCCTTCACATAGGACCTAAGGTTTTGTACAAGTCCTTCAATGCATGCATCCACACAGAGGGAGATAGGGCTTTAACTTATGTACTGCTAATGTTAACATAGTTAGGATTATCTCTCCTCCGTGTTATTTCATTAAACTGTATCATACATGCCCTTTCAAAAACCCGAACAGTCTCATTATATGGAGGGGTTAAACAAAATGGGTTCACATCTCTAGTCTGTACAAATGGAAGTCCCTTTTGTAATAACCAAACCTGTTGTTCAGTTAAGGATGTTTTAGAGAGAGATTTACCACAATGTTCTCCTGGGCTGTTAGTCTCTTTTCTGTTGTGGCTGACAAATATTTATGTTTCTTGCAGCCCTTCCTTGTCCTATTCATCTTGGGTTTGGGCGTAGGCTCTGATATATCATTTTTTCTTTGTGTTGATGATCCTGTATGTCCTGATCTGTTATCTGTTCTTGCTTTAAAGGAAGAACAAATAACCGATAAGGACATACAAGATCATCAGGCACATTTCCAGACAACCACACCTCAACACGAAAAGAAACATAAATATTAGTCAGCCACAACAGAAGATAGACTAACACCCCAGGAGAATATTACGGTAAACATCTCTAAAACATTTTTAACTGAATAACAGGTTGTGTTATCATAACAGGGACTTTTATTTGCACCAACTAGAGATATGAACCCATTTGAAGTATATATTTATTTTCAAAGATTTGTAAGAAATCTAAATTTGAAAGCCTTTTTTGAAAAACAAAAAGATGTGCAGGGCCCCTGTTGAAAATTCCCCTAGGGGAGACATACTGGTGACCACTAACACCACACAGGGTGATGACATCACCTTTAAACCTCCATCTTTGTTTAACCTCCTATATAATGAGACTGCTCGGGTTTTTGAAAGGGCATGTACTATACAGTTTGATGAAATAATACAGAGGAGAGATAGGCCTAACTATGTTAACATTAGCAGTACATAGGTTAAAGCTCTAAAAGAACTGGAGCAAAATCCTGACATAGTGATTAAACCTGCAGATGGGGGGGGGTGGAAGTCACCATGTCAACAGACAAGTATATACTGGAGGTTATACGGCAATTCAGTGACAACACTTTTTATGAAAAGTTAAGACAAGACCCCACCAGTATCTTTAAAACTGAACTAGAAACCTTTTTGTATGATTCACTTCTTGATGGCTGTATCACTAAGGATGACTATGATTTTTTTAACAGTCCCTCCTCCAGTCAGGGCTAGCATTTATATATTACAAAAACTACATTAGAACTTAGAAAATCCACCAGAATGCCCCATCGTAGCTGCAGTAGGTTCCCTTACAGAGCCTATCTCCCTCTTTGTGGATGCACACATTAAGGGACTTGTACAAAACCTTAGGTCCAGTGTGAAGGATGCATCAGACAAGTTAAGGGTTTTGGAGGATCTGGATTTGGAGGCGGATAGGCTTTTGGCCTCAATGGACATTACGTCCCTTTTTACAACTATCCCCCATGATGGCAGATTAGAAGCACTGAGTTATTGGCTGAATGGAGTAGAAACTCTTAATGACCTTAAAAAACAGTTCTTGATCGACTGTGCCTAGACTGTTCTGAAAAATAACAATTTTTTATTTCAGGGAAAACTACTACCTACAGGTGAAGGGGATAGCTATGGGTGCCACTTTTGTACCCAACTATGCCAACCTCTATCATAGTCACTGGGAAAATAAGTTTGTCTATGACACCGAGGTCAATCCTTTCTACCATAAAATTGACCTCTGGCGTCGCTTTACTGATGACATTTTTATGGTATGGCACGATTCAGAGGAGGAGCTAAGGCATTTTGTTGATTATTTGGAGCAAAGTAATCCAAATTTGGAATTTACAGTACACAGTGATAAAACCACTGTTAGTTTTTTGGATTTCAAAACCACCAAAACTTCTGATGATGGTAGTGATACCACTTTATTTCAGAAAACAATGAATAGAAATTCACTCCTCCATGCATCTCGTTGCCATCCATGCCATTTAATTGAGAATGTACCTAAAGCCCAGTTACTGAGAGCATGCTGAAATTGTAGTTCTGATGCTGAGTTCTATGTACAAGGTTCAGATATGTGTGATAGAGTTAAGAACAGGGGCTACAGGGATTCTGTGGTAGATAATGCCTTTTCACAAGTACTTAGTACATGTAGAGATGAATTGCTTGTACACACGAATAAACCTAATGGGGGACCAGGCAGACTGAATTTTGTCACTACGTTCTGCAGACAATCAGCAGCCATGAGGGGAAGGGGTGTTATTAGCGTGAACTGGGACCTTCTCAAAACTGATCCACTTCTTAAGGAAAGCATTTTGAGGCCCCCTAAAATGGCTTACAAAAGAGGGACCAATTTAAAAGATAAATTGATACATAGCCTACAAAGAAAAGAGGTCTCCATTGATACCACTTGGTTACCCACAAGACCAGCAGGCACATTTCCATGTGGAAACCATGTGTTTTGTAAATCCATTTTCAGAAGCCGTACATTTACAACTGTAAAAGCAAGACAAATCTACAACATGAGTGAATTCATGAGCTGTGTCACAGATAATGTAGTATATGTGGCCACTTGTACATGTGCTTCCTTCTATATAAGAAAAACTACTTGACTACTTAAGAACAGGATTGGGGAACATCTTAGGAGTATCAACTCTGGTGACACTACAAATGCTCCAGCGGTACACTGTCTTCATAACAGCAACACATACAGTAACATACAGGGAAATCTACCAGCGGATAGTAGGCCCAGACATATATTCAAATTCTGTGGGATTGAACAAGTGACAATGGGACCAAGAGGGAGAGATATAGACAATAAGCTTCTCAAAAGAGAGCCATTTTTGATATATACCCTTGGGGGCCTGAAGAGCCCTGGCCTTAGTAATAAAACAGACTGATGCCACTCATTAAAAAGAAAAATAGAAAGTAGTATAATTTTTGTGTATGTTCATTGTTTAGGTCCTTTGGTGTACTGCATGTTTTGTTTACATTTTAAATTTCAATGGTGGTACAGTTGTGTATAGTTAATAGGTTTATTCTCCAAGTTATTACACTGATTAACATAACTTAATTATTAATTATTATAGCACTTTTCTGTGTCTCTCTTTAAGGCAGTTTCCCTCTGTGCAGCTCTTTTTGGATTTCATTGGATTCCAAACTGTGGACATCAAAATATGCTGTCTACAGGCACCTCCCACTGCAGCCTCTTGCAAAACCACAGGAACAGTAAACTTAACTTTTTAACTTTCACATTTATTGTACTGTGTTTGGGGTATCTGTATGGTATCATGCATTTATTTAATAATATTTAGTTAAACTATTTATATATTTAATTGTAAATATCTAATTATTTATGTGATACATAAGGCTAGTGATGTATATCTATTACGATCTAGTATACGGACATACGAAATTTGCCAGCAGATAAAGGCATAGAGGTCTATCAGGTATGCTCGATTGTGCAGCTAGCACCCCTTATCCTGTAGCTGCCCTTCCCTTCCACCCTCCCCCTCAGTGCTTTATGTAAACTTCGGAAATACAAACAATTTTTAATGAATGATGTGTATATACCTTTAAGACTGTGTCCATTTACAGTAAGTGGTAATCTATGTGTTATGAGTAGATCCTCCTGATAACTCTCTTCTGAGTGAAACTGGTAGCGGGAACACACTTTTCACCAAGCTGAATGGCGCTTTAGCTATAGTTTGAATAAAAACCTTTCATTTTCATCTTATTTGTTGGTGCCACACTTGCTTTTTGTGGATACTTCTGTTTTGATCCAGGCTCAATATCAACAGTGGAGCAAAGATTGTTGCTGTTACCACCAGAATTGTACCAGCAGCCATGGGGTTTTGGTGTAGCCTTCACGCTGCATTTGCTGTGGTGGGGCATGCCCCAGTGCCATTCCATTCTGTGGCAGTAGTCACTGTACCAGTTGCATGTGGTCTGGTCCAGGTAGGGCAACGACAGTGTAGATGGCACCTGCATTGCACAGAGCCACAGTTTCCAGTCATCTCACTCTTATGCTCCATGTACCCCAATAGGACCTGTCCTGGACGCCACTACTGTCAACGGCATTTCCTCAGAGGGTTCATGGCACCCCTTGCATAGGCTTTTCATCATGACATCAATGCTGCTGTGGTTACACACATCGCAGCGGGCATGCATCTGGTGGCATGATTGGTGCTTGAATCCCTCAATAGCAGTCATTCCAGCATTACCAGGGGTACGGTCACATCCCATGTGTCTCTTCTCTCAGCCATGTTGACATCCTGCAAATAAGACACACAGATTAGTTCATGACCAAATGTATATCATACCTTGCCTTACAACACCTACTCAGCATCTGTCCCTGTACTGTATTATTACAAGGACAGGGCTGCTGTGTCTCATAAGTGTAGGGTGGTCCCTCCCGGCTGTCTAGGGGTATACAGTATGTTACATTCACCTGGGAGGGCCCCTACACCAAGAAACACACAAAGTTCACTTACTTGACTTCCTGAGCACTGAGGTGACCTCTGGACATCCACTGGCACATGGCAGTGCTGGCTAGGCCATGGATCACAGGTGTAAGCAATAAGCACAACTTGGAGGCAAACAGACTGAATGTCCAAACAGGGGTATGTTTAACAAAAAAACAGATCCTTTATTTTTCTTGAGCTCAGAAGATGTTGATAATTTACAGTATGCACCACTTATAATGGACTAGTTTGGCAGTCAGCAATTTGTCCATTACAAGAAGAAGAATCAGCATTTATATAGTGCTTTTCATACATCCAAAGCACTTTACAAGCAATTCTAGACTGGTAGTGAAGCGACTGAACATGTGGTGGTGGCCATATAGCACATCATCACCCACACACAGCCTGGATAATTGCAAGAACCGGTTTATGGGAAGGGGAATGTTGGCTAGGGCACCGGAATGTTCCCTACTCTTTTGTGAAGAGTGCCCTGGGTTCTTTTACTTACACCTGGACACCCACCAGGACAACACCAGGATGGGCAGAATGGACTTCAGTTGAACATTTCATCCGAAGGACGGCACACCCCAGCAGTACAGCACCCCCCAATACTGCACTCGGATGCCAGCGATTTTTAGGTGCAAGTCCAATCCCAGTGTGGAACGAGAACCCATGACCTTCTGGTCCAGAGGTGGATGTGCTACCAACTGAGCCACACTGACAAGTGGCATCCATTACATCACAAAACAGCCATTCAGCTTAACAACCAGCGTCAATTTGAATTACAGCTCCTTAGTGAAGCTTGTTAGCTTTTTGGTCTGAAAGCCAACCAGTTATGAAGTAAACTTTATTTAAATACAGTAATTAAAAATGTTATAGTAAATCAACAAAAAAATAAAAAACAGTGCACTGTACAATGCAATGACTGGTGCAATGACTGGTAACTGGTTACTTGCTGGCTCCGAGTAAAAAAATCCTCAATCGTGCTCTGTTTCTTGTGCTCAATAGTGTACTTATACCAGGTAGCCTCCATAATGGAAAGCTGGTCCCACCTTAATGATTTCTATTTTGCGGGACAGAGTTACGCAAGCTCACTTACCAGACAGCATTGTAGCCAGTCACACAGCACAGCCACACAGAAAAAAAAGGAAGCTGCTAAGCTTGTTTAGGGGGTGGGGTTTAAATAAAGGGCAGAGTGGTCGCTAATCATGTGTTAATTGCCTGTTTAGGTCAATTGTGATCAGCTGGAAGCTACCACAGATACAAATTAACATCTCAGCAATGTGTGAAAATGCCTGCCTGGCAGCTACTACAAACGAAATGACATGTCCACTACAACCAGTAGTTTTAACATTGTTTAAATAGGATTTGGCATTTGACATGCAAAAAGTGTCCAGTACAAGCGGCTGTCCACTACAACCGTGTCCATTACAAGCGATGCATACTGTATCAGCTGGCGGTTTATTTTGCAGTCACTGAAAGATTGCGTTTTCCTGAGCACTTCTGGGTTTGAGTTAACCCCTGGTGGGCTACTTATTCAATAGTTTCCTGGCCTCAAAAGGAAGCACATTCGCTGCAGGGGTTCTCCACCCCTAAACCTGAGTGGGAACCCAACAGAATTTTGATAGCCCATTTTCACAGACACTAGACACTGTGCTAATTCACAGTCTCTCAGCTGGCAGCATTTTGGTGCCACTTGATTCTGTGACGGTATCTCAGGGATCTACTCTGTCCTCCTCAGAGCACCTCCTTTCTTGATTCTCCTTTGCACAGTTTTCTATAACTTTGCAGTCACAGACTCTGAGCCCATCTGGGCATGGCTGAGGTGCCTACTGGGTACAACACATATTCAATACAGGCAGAAAGGCCCACAATAATTTTTTTGAGGTAACGCTGCTACTGCTGACTGGAACTGGCATCCTCTCAGGGACTATCCCTCCTTGAGGAGGGAAGGCACTATGGAGAACCACCTTTCACACTATACGTTGAATAAGAAGTAAATATCACCTCAGATCCTTGGCCCACAGTACTCTCTGACACAATTTTTCTCACTGACAAACTCCTGAACTTCTTTTCAAACAGGTTTTTCTCCTTTAGGAGAGGTGCACCCCCTTCTGAAATCCTTGTTTGAAGGCAGCTGCCATGAACGAGTACTGTTTTCATGACAGCAGCCTCTAAAAAGAAACTTACAGATAGTAGGATCTGACACTGTGTGCCAGTGGTACCTTCCCACCATGCTGACCCAGCAGAATCTTTAACTTTCATCAGAAAACAATGATTACGTCCCTTGGAATGCCAGGGCACACCAGCTGACCCAGTCCGCCAAGGGCATAGAAGCTGGCATCACTAGTGGTTGAGAGGCAGTCTTAAAGAGATATTCAAGTAACTCCTGGGGGGGTAACTTAAGCATGCATATCTGTCTGTTATGGCATGTACACATTCCACTGTACACTACACTATACTCTGTGTTTGCACAGCAACTTCCTACTGGGATGGATATCCTGGGCACCCTACTCTTTTGATGCCTCTGTGTGAAATGAGGGTGTGGAGCACACACTAGTCCCACTGTGACCCTTCCTCCTCATGTGCAGCCACATCACCATACTCTACCATGAGCAATGTCCCCTATTTCCCTGAAGGAGTCCTGTGTGGGATGCAGTATTCACTGACGGGTATCTACTGCAGGCATAGCTCTGTGAGTCACATCTGTGGTGCTCGCAGTATTGGACTCACCCCAAGGTATATATACTGCCACCTGGAGGGGTTGTTCAACTGATTACTGTTTTGGGATGGCAGTGACTGCACGGCTCCTGACTCCTGACTCCTGGCTCTGTTTATCTCCCTGCTCACAATAAAGATGTCTGCCCCACAGCATGAGTCTGTTGTGTTGCTGTGCATTCTGCACTGACACTGGTGAGATGGCCAATCATAGACAGGGTGCAGAAAAAAAGTTTCTAAGGATCTAAATAAACATACATACATAACATTCATTTTTCTATACTTACCAGTTTTTTTTCAATAATTTTCTATATTTGTATTTTTGATCAGACAAAATGTGTCCATATCAGAACATATACCTTAACAGTGATTAACCATGAACTTAGATATGAATCTATGCATTAATATTATGCCAAAGCTTAATATAGTCCGATATGGACAAATTTTGTGTGATCAAAAATACAAATATAAAAAATATATTTTTTTTAAATAAGTACAGGAAAATAAATATTAGGTTTGTATGTTTATTTAGATCCTTGCTCCTGATGAAGCCCAGCATTGGGTGAAATGTTGGGCCACAGGGGATCACTTTGTTCATAGTAAAGCAACAAATAAAAGGAAATATATTTTATACAAAGCAAGCTTGGCTGGTTGGTGAATGACAAAACTTTTTCTCTGCCATACTACCAGCCCTCCAGATAAACTTTTAGGACTTATCCATAACCAAAAGGTACCTACCTAATGAACCTTCTTTTTCTGCAATCACAGGCAGGGAGCAGGAATGGGCAGTGACATTCCATGCATACTTACGGAGTATGGCATGCACCTGAGCATGAGTAACACTTCCACCCAATCAAAGATCGGCCCTTTCAAAGTGGTTCATGTGGTGGGGTCCATCTCACTTGTGTGCAGGTGGGGGATCTCAACCTATGGTGGTCACAGTGGAGGTGACACCATGCCCAGGGCAAGGGTACATGGGCAATATAATGGACAATACTGGCAACCAGTACTGTGCAACGCATATCCCATCCCTATACACACCTACTGTACCCACAGGTACTTTCACTACTGTGTGTACAGTCTGTGGCTGCACAGCCCCTACACTGGCAGGTCATGGGACATCAGCATAGACATCGCATCTCTGATGCTGTACCATGACTGTGGCCCTGTACATTACGCAGCACTGTTGGCATGTTAGTGACTCCACATGCACGTACTATATGTGCATGTGTATAAGGGCACCACACATCCCTGCCAATGCAAATCATCATATATTGTGGGGTCAAGGGACATTTCTACCAACAGCTGTCCCTCTTATGTCCTGCTCTACATGCTGCAGTGTGCTCCTATGCACCACACCATCTGTGCATAGGGGCGTTGGTGAATTCTGCATGCTTTGTGCACCTCATCACCTGCACACCCATCACTACGCCCATTTTTGGGTATAAATAGCCATGTTCATGAACAGAGGCATATATGTATATTAAGTGCAAAAAAACTACATTTATGCAGATTAGGGTTACTACCACACAAAACTCAAACCCCACATAGTTTACAAATGTGCTATTAGGGTTGTTAAGCCCAACTCCTATCCCATCTCCTCCTCTTTTTACCCAAGATCAAGCTACAGGTATGGGGCCATGCATCAATGTTGTGGTACCTCATAAAGGGCCAACGTATTCAAAATTTGTAAATAGCAGCCCTAATCCCCACCCCATCCCCTACCCTCATGATTCAAGGCCATGCTACAGATGTGGCTCTATGCTGCAAAACTGTGCTGGTTCATGTGAGCCTCTTTTGGTTCAATGTTAAGTTGTACAGATACTGCACAGCTGTGTGTTTGACTGTGTATGGCCTTGTGGACTCTGCGTATAGTACAACATACATTCAACAGCAGCATTTTATTTCACATATTGCATAGTAGGATATGTAGTATCCACCTGTAACTTGTTTCATACAGCTTCAATGGGATTTTGCATAAAAAATATATAGTACATGATCCAGACATGTAACATACTTTTAGTACCTCCAAGTTCAATTCAATGCAATTTTATTTTCACCAGGATAACACCATTGAAACAACTCATTTGCGAAGCAGTCCTGAAAGGACTAACAAACATAGGATGTACATAGAATTAATAATCACAATGGCAGATTCAACAACAGTGTAACAAAATCAGTGGTACAAAACAAGTAAGGAGGTAACAGCATGATTGGACCATTGAATATTAAGGGGAATATAACTTCTAAATGTGAGGAAATGCTGGAAGAATTTAGTAGATGTTTTGATGCACCCTATAAAAAGTGTATTGGGAGTATGGAGACAGTATGTATAGGTAACAGTATGTTGGACCCAAAAAATGTTATAACAGAAGAGAGGGTGAGGAGTAGAATTATGAAGTTGAAGGTGGAAAAGGCTGCAGGCCTGGATGGGATGCATCCTTTGTTGGTAAAGGAGTTAGAGGATATCTTGGTGCTGGTTATAACAAATCTGGGACAAAAATCATTGGATGAAGGTATAGTTCTGGAAATGTGGAAGTCAGCATTTGTGATACCTATATATAAGAAAGGTGATTTGGGTGATGCAGGAAATTACAGACCTGTGAGTCTGACCTCTATAGTGGGGAAGATCATTGAGGGAATATTGAATGACTTCATTCTGGATTATTTAAGGGGTGAGAACTTAGAGGATACAGACCAGCATGAATTTGTGGCAAATAGGTCCTGTGAGACTAATTTGGTGTTTTTTTATGAAAATGTTAGTAAACACATTGATGAGGGTAGAAATGTAGATGTGGTATTACTAGATTTCAGTAGGGTGTTTGATACTGTACCTCACTGTAAAATAGTGGAAAAATTGATAGGGTTGGGAGTGGATTGGACCATCATGAGATGGGTGAAACATTGGTTGGAAGATAGGAGTCAGAGGGTTAGATTGTATGGTTTTGTATCATGTATGGTTATTTATCAGATCCACAGAAGGTGATGAGTGGTGTGCCGCAGGGGTCGGTGTTGGGGCCTCTGTTATTTAGACTATTTTGGCAATTTAAGGATATCTAGGAAGAACAAGATGGTTAAATTCGCTGATGATATTAAGATGGGAGGAGTTGTGGATACATTCGATGACAGATTAAATTTTGGACAGGACTTGATGTGTATATTGGAATGGGCAAAGACCAATGGTATGACCTTTAATGAGGAAAAGTGCATTATAATGCATTTTGGGAGACAAAATGTTCAACAGTCATATAATATATTAGGATAGAAATTAAAGATATCAGAGGGAGAGAAAGACCTGGGAGTATTTGTATAGAATGATTTAAATAGTGGAGCGCATAGTAAAAAAGTTTCAAGCAGAGCTATGCAGTTGGTAAATTGCATTAGATGAGGATTTCAATCTAGAAATGAGGAGGTGTTGATGCCTTTGTATAGAACAATGGTCAAGCCGCCTATAATTGATTATTGTTCGGCGTGTTTTTGTCCATATCTTGTAAAGGATTTAAGGGTGATGGAGAGGCCACCGAGAGTTTATACAAAGATGATAAAAGGGGAGAGAGATCGATCTTATGATGAAAGGCTAAAAACATTTGAATTTATGGACATTAGAGAGTAGAAGAAAGAGGGGCGATTTACTATTATTGTTTAAAATTATGAGGGATGAAGTTTTAAAGCTTGATTTGGGTCTGGAGATGGTAGAAAAAACATATTATCTAAGGTGTCATAATAAACAATTAAGGGAAGAAAGGGTAAAAACTGAGAGAAGAAGGAATGGAGTTAAGAATAGAGCAAAAAGATGGTGGAATGGTTTGCCACAGGAGGTGGTTGATGCTGAAAATATAAGTATTTTTAAAAAAAGGCTAGATGAATTTCTTACAGAAGTTGGTGACGTAGGTCATCGCCACTGAATGGTGGGGGAGGTCCTTGTGGGCAAAATGCCTTTGACTTCCTTATACGGTCTAGTATGAATTCTACTATGAAGTAATGTGCAAGTACAGCTTACTTAGGTTCCATACATAGAAATCAGGGCAGAAAATACAAAAAACAATGCTAATTGTACAAGGGAGATAGACAAGTAATGTGCCGGTACAACTCAAAATAATTACGGAAAGAGAACTAACACTAAAAAGAGTGGGAGAACAGGAAGAGTTGCTGGAATGAGGTATAAGAGTATAGGAAAAGAGCAACAAGAGAGCAAGAGACAGATCGGGGAAGGGAGAGAGTAGAAAATGGTGGAAGGAGTAAGTGCAGGAGATCCTCTTTGGGAAATGGGCCCATTATTTTGCAAAGCAAGTGCACTTGTCCTTTGTCTGCAAAGCGAGTTTAAGCAGAGACTTAAAGGCGCACATCCCAACAGTATGCATAAGTTTTAGTGTTTTTTGTAGGAAGTTCCACTTAGTGGGTAGTGCATATCCCAAGGAAGCAGATCCAAAATGGTTTCTAATCTTAGGGTGTCAAATGTAATATAGAAAAGTTTTCTGAGGGGGATACCTGCAAGGGAAGCATTTAAAAAGGTTGCAGATGTAGGGGGGAAGCTTCAGAGTGATGGCTGTATACACCCAGAGGGATGCATTGCTCCACCTCCTAGTATTGAGAGAGGGCAAATTAATGTGTAGATAAAGGGAACAGTGGTGGTTGCTGAAAGGTGTATTTAAGATAAATCTCAAGGCTCTGTGATAGAGTGTGTCTAGAGTACTGAGGACTGTTTTAGGGCACTGGCTGTAGAGGAAATCCGAATAGTCAATTGGGGGGAAGAAGGTTGGCTTCATAAGTAAGTAGATGCTTGATGCGGTAGAAGAGCCCAAGTTTTTGGTGTAGTTTTTTTAGCTAGTTCCTAGATATGGGTAACAAAGGAAAGTTTGCAATCAGAAACGTAGATATTTGAACTTCTCTACTAGTTTGAGTGGTCCCCCAGAATTGTGATGATCTGTGGGTTAGAATTCGAGGAGTAGGGAGTTGGCTCTTTGGTGTAAGGGGAGAGGAGCATAACTTTGTTTTTTTTTGACATTGAGAAGTAGTTTCAGTTGAAGCAGATTTTGCTGGAGAATGTCAAATTTGTGCTGCAAATCAAGGCAGGCAAGATATAAGGAGGGCCTAGCAATACAGAGCATGGATTCATCCACAAAGAGGTGGACGCTTGCAGTCTTAATATTAAAGTCAATGTCGTTGACATAAATAGCAAATAATAGTGGCCCCAGGATGGACCCCTGAGGTGCTCTTCTCTGCAATGGTTTTAGAGGAGAAAATCTGCCATAATCTTTTACCCTCTGCTGTCTACCAGTAAGGCAACAGGAGAACCATTTCATAGCAATGTCGTCCAACCCAAGGTTATATAGCATTGTTAAAAGAATTTGATGGTTAACAGTGTCAAAAGCTTTGCCCAAATCTAAAAAGAGAGGACAGACATAATCTTTGATGTCAAGAGAGGTTTGCCAGTCATTGGTGACTTTTGCAAGAGCTGACAGGTGTTGTTTAGGCCTGAATCCAGACTGGAGGGGATCCAGTAGGTTTGCAGATTCAAAGTGATTTCTAAGTTGGGAATTGACCAGTTTTTCTAGAAGTTTGGATAGGATGGGTGTGGAAGGTTACACAACCATCTTAACGGGTCATGTATTTCTTCAGGTGGTCGCTCTTCAGGGATCTTTTCATCTGCAGCAGTAGCGCCCTCTGTAGTCTCTTTGCCCTCTTTCTTGATCTCTCTTCTATGCACATCAAGAAGCCCAGTCAGTAGCAGTTCTTGTGTGATTTCCACCATCTGCCGAGTCTGTACCCCACTGTAGCTTGTTTAGCTGGTCACCGGCTGATCCTTCTTGGCCTCCATCTGGATACCTGGCTCGGTATCCCATGATGCAACACTAACAGTTCAGGCGTCACAGTGAATCCCACTTCTGTAACCAATGTGGAAGGAAGTGTAGGACTGAAGGATGAAGACACCAAGTAGTCCAACAAAACTCAGCTTTATTCAGCAAAATGAAAATAAAGTGCCAAAATACAAACTGTATACAACAAAAGAAATAAAGAGGGTAATCCAAAAAATAAGCATTCCAGTACAAAGAAAAACTCAACTTCTAGAAGTAGCTAGAGTTCCAGATGGGTCAGCTCCTTGCTGAGCCCTAAAGCAGACTGACTAACACAGTAGTAGTCACCTCTTTTATAGTAAGATATATCACGTGGTAGGGCTAAGCGCCACCCCTTTTTATTTTTTTAGAACAAAATTCAGGAATAACTAATAGATTTTGTAAATAAACCAATTTTTTCCAAGTCATTTCTTCAAGCAAACTAATATAAGACATAAAAGCAGGCATAATATGCAAAGAATAAGAAAATAAAAATCAGATGGGCGTTTTCTTGTCCCCCAGGCTCCTCCTACTAGTCCTCTACACTATATCGTAAGCAAAGACTGGGCTGGCTGGCACTATATGGATTAGTGTAAAGACCTGAAGAGGATCTGGAAGGGAGGAAACAAACACCAGGCCCTAGTAAGCATATAAGAAAAACAACAAGAACTTCTTCATTTTTTTCCTGAAGTAATATTACATTATTATAGTATTTGAACTGTGCACAAAATGCTGCATCTGGAGCAAGGGAGGGGTACAGGGTTGCAGCAATGAACAACTCTGTGAAACTATCTGCCCACTGTTCCAACACAGCTTCTTCTAACACTGCAAGACTCATATTTCTTCCAAGACATTTTAGCAAAGCAAATGAACAGACAATTAAGAACTTGGTTTGTTTCCTATCTGTAGTGACCAGTTGTTATTGTCTTTTCCCCCGCTTTGCAGTTAGTTTTGGCGTGTCTGTCAGAGAGTGGGGTGTGGTCTTAGAACAGCAGAGCAAAAGTACACACTAAAGTTGCCACCCTAGTTCTGTTCTGAGTACCTTTTTTTAGCTTTTTTTACTAGAACATCAAGTCATCTAGCCACAGGACCGAGAACTGAAGTGGAGATGCTTACATATGGTAAACTCTGTACAAGGGAAGGAACTACTAAAATGAATGCAGCTAATTCTTTACTTTTACTTTTGAACAGAGCTTTTGACCAGACAGTAGTCTGGAATTCTTATAGCATTAAGAACAATATCCTTGTGATACTGCACCGCTATCAGAAGAATTATTTATTTACAGGCTGGCTTTTCTTAATTGCTACACCCACTAGCGAACTTTCGAACGTTCTCACAGGTGCACGTGCGCACATTCGTGCAGGCGCATGTGCGAACATTTGTGCAGGAAAAACAGAAAGTTCTGAGAGGACAGTGTCATGGCTGGATTCTTAGGAGACCAGAAGGCAGCGTTATTTCAGGAATAATAAGAACATCTACCAAGTGGCCTCCCTGAAGATGGGGAAAATAGAGGAATAGAAAAGACAGAAATTAAAAGGGAAAAAAAGAGTTTTTATTTTAGTGCTGTTGCAACAGACTTTCAAAAGAAAGGTCTCCAAAGTCCACAGACCCTTTCACAATGGGTAGTAGGGAAACTGGCCTACAATTATAAGGAAAAACATGCTTTGCTTTCCAGTTGGAGGGAAGTGCGCCTTGAGTGAGGGATAGATTGAAGAGGTGGGTAATAGGTGGGGACAGAGTGTAGTAGCCTAATTTTAGGAAAAAAAAGGTTCGAGCTGATTGGCCCCAGGACTTTTCTTTTCATCCAGGGTGATTAAAAAATCTTCAATCTGTTTGAGAGTAACTGGCTTGAAACTCAATTGGTTTTGGCAGTGATGGGCTTTAGTTGGTAGGTGCAAATGGTCACCAGCAGAGGGTAGGGGGAGAAGATTGCTAGCAGGTGAAGAGTCAAAGGCTAGCTCAGCAGTCACAAAATGGTTGTTTAGTTGGTCCAGTATGTCATGGTTGCTTGTGTAGGTGTTGGCCCCTGATACTATTTTAGCTGGGAGGGACGAAGGCGGTTTATGCCCTTTGACTTCCCTGAGGACTTGCCAGAATTTGGCAGCATTGTTTTTTCTGGATTCCAGCGCTGACTGGAAATACTTAGACTTCTCTGCCTGAAGAAGACTAGTGCAGTGGTTCCTGGCTGCTCTGAAAGCAGCCCAATCTGAATCTGATTTAGTTTTACGAGCTTTCTTCCATAACTTGTCCTTGTGGAGTAGAGAGGTGTTTAGTGTATTGATAACCCAAGGGCATGTTTGTTTCCTTACTCTAACTTTAACCATCGGGGCATGTTTGTTAATCACTTACAAAACAAGGTGCCTCGAAAAGGTTGCAGGCCTCAAAGACTGTGGGGGCCAGGTAGAAGTCCTGCCATCTAATCTTGCTTAGATCAGTCAAAAAATCAGGAATTCTGAATTTACAGAAACTTCTTTTGAATGAAAAGACTGGCGAGTCAGTGGTCTTGGAAAGGAGTCTCACACAAACTATAGCTCTGTGGTCGATAATATCATTATGGAATACTCCAATGTATGAAATTTTATGTGGTCTATTACTAAGTATCAAATCAAGGAGGGTGCTGTGTTCAAGGTTTTTTAGGTTGGGATGGGTAATGTCACTGATTAACTGAGTAAGACCGAGAGTGTTGCATGAGGTTTTTAAAAGTTCAGAGCAGTTTGAGTTCCAGCCTAGGTTAAAATCCCCCAAGAATATACATTCAGAATTAACAGCTTCTGTGATCCTATGGAGGTGACGGAGTATCCCTAGTCCTCCTGAGGGTGGTTGGTAGCAACCAGAAATGAAAAAGGACTTGTTAGAAGTTAAGGCTATTTTTAAGGTGAGGCTTTCAAATTCCTTGGGTGAGGAGGTGGAATCAAAAACAGAGACGGAAAGCTTGTCTGAGACATAGATTGGAACCCCCCCCCCGGTAGTCCTATCAGTTCTAAGTGCATTGTAAGAAGAGATATTAATAGCACGGTCAGTGGTAGACACTGTTAACCAGGATTCAGTGACCATTAGTATATCTGGGGAGGAATGGAGGACCTAGACCTGTATGATACTCAACTTTTTCAGCAGGCTGCAGGCGTTAATATGAAGAAAGCTGATACCTTTTAGTTGGGCGAGGTCTGAGGGGGCTGCAATAAATATGGGGGGGGGTCTGGGATTTAAATCAATATCACCAGAACATAACAATAGCAATAGGATAAGTTTATTGAGTCCACTAAATAGGAATTTAAGGAGCAAAAGATGGCCCCATTTAGAGGGCAGGTTCCTGGAGGAGGAAGAGGAGGAGAGAGGAGCAGAGTATAGTCGGTAGAGAGATAACGCATACAGTGCCACATGAATGGAAATACTTGGCAGCTCATAGATGTAAGGAGAGGATAACACAGTTAGAAAGAGAGCAGTATGTTCTTGGGGTACAGTGCCAGAATAGCAGGAAGGCTGTAATTGAGACGGGTGGACCCTATCTGAACTGGTGCCTGGGGGCTCTGTTAAGGCTGAGTGTTCCGTAATTAAGTTTGTGGAACACAGGATAATAAGAGAATGAAGGAGGAGGCATAGTGGAAGGGGTTGCATGTTAAGCTTCCAGTAAAAAGTTAAGAGAGAGCAGTAATGGGAAGGTAGCGAAGACATGGAAATATAGCCCTCTAGTGGCTTGAAGTTATACTCTGCTAATGGAAGAGTCATCACTTCAAAAAAAAAAATGCAAATGTGAATCCATGTAACACCTTGAGCCTATAAATAAAAATCAATGAGCAGGTTGGACAGGTGGGTAGCTTAGGGAGTTGAAAGCAGTTGCCAATAGGACATCAAGAGAAGGCGAAGTCTCCAACCAGGGCTGAGGAACTGAGGTGCAACACCAATCAGCCAGTGGAAACAGAAAACATCAAGATTCAAGCCAGGCAGTGGCTCCAAGGGGCAGGCTGTGTCTCTGTGTCCATACCTGCAGGTCTCTGGGCTGTCTGGCAGTTGGGCAGGCTGTCCTAAAAGAAAAAATTTTACAAATGTGCAATATGCATAATACTGTACTTACAAATATGCTACTTTGCAAGGGTCCACAGTATTGTGTGTAAAGTAAGCCACATCATAAATGGATGTGAAACTCTGTAGCAGTGCTCCAAAAGTGTTTTAAGTGCAGACCTAAATTGATTAGGACATGTATGAAACACCAGACCTGTATGGCATGACTCCAGACCAGTAGCTTGTATTTGTATCACAAGGGTAGAGATGGGGTGGGGGTCAGGGTTGCTGTTTACAAATTTTTAATATGTTGGTCCTGTATGAGGATCTACATCTACATCACTTTACAGGACAACTTTGAAAATAGGTCCTCGGACCTAAAGTTTTGTATATCCTGTCTAAAAATAAATATTTTTACTACTACTACTACTACTTATGTCACGGATGCATGGCCCCATACCTGTAGGTTGGTCTTGGATGAAAAGGAGAGTGGAGGTGGGTGGGCATGGGAGCTAGGTTTAACTACCTTGATATCACACTTCCAAACCTTGTAGGGATTGGGTTGAAAATCGTGATAGCACATTTCCAAGCTTTGAGGGTTTGAGTTTGGTGCAGTAGCAACCATAGTCAGCATTAACAGCTTTTTTTTGCAATTAAAGTCCTTAGGTTTGAGTCAGTAGAGTGGTAACTAATCTTGTGCAGGGCTTTTGAGGTACTGTATAAAGCAGGAGATGACTTATAACTTTATTTTTGCCTGCACTTTATTCCAAACTTTCTTTGTGCAGGTCCCTGCAATGTGTAAGAAAAGCGGAGCTCATTATCTGGTCATCTGGTAGCCTCCAAAGATAGACACCAGGATTTGTTTGTTTAGTTTGGTTTGTTTATACTCTGGAAAAGTCCATGGGCCAAAGGCCCATTTTCATGGGCGACCAGAACAGATAAACAGTACAATGAATGAAATACACTATAAAAACAGTAAAAAAATCATAAATACAAGAAACGTTAAAAATTTATCAAATACAGCCCTAAGCAGAACAACTTTTACAATGACTACTAGACAATAATTAGTTCCTAAGGACATACTTAATTACTGGTGACCCCCTTTATCACACTGTTCATGATCCTCTTCCAAATGCTGTAATAACCTGAAAATGAGTTATTACGGCATTCTGAAAACATTCTTTCACCAGCACCATCCTCACATGTCACTCCGTTGTATGGCACCAGTTCACTGTTTCAAACTCTTTGCATGGGCGGAGTGAACAGTACAAGAAACATGGTGGCTCCACTTTCTGCTGATCGATGAGCCAGTATTGTTCATCATCCTCCAGTCCCACTCTTTATTAGATGTACTTTTTTCATTCTTCTTCTGGTTGATCCTGCCTTTTAAATACAAAAAAATATATATCTGATTTATCCTGTCACCCATCCTGATCGGGAGACACTGAATGCGATCCAGAACGGACTGTTCCTGACAGTTTGAAAAAAACAAAACAAAAAAACTCCCTGTAACAGAGAGAGAGACAGTGTGTGTGTGTGTGTGTGTGTGTGTGTGTGTGTGTGTGTGTGTTTGTGAGACTGTCAGCAGGACTTACACATTGACCAACTTGGCAAACTGTCTTGAGCACTAACTCCTTGCACCAGTAATTATAAAAAATTAATGGATATGCAACTGTGTTCATATGGATTTTTTTTACACACCTTCAGTGTGTGATGATGTCAGAAACCTCTTGAGCATCGTTCTCGAGATTTATGGGTCATCACCCACCTCGGGTGTGTAAAACAAATCCATAACACACAGTTGCATATCCATTCTTCTCTACGTAATGAATACCCAACCCAAGGTATTAAAGTGGCGATAGAATTGAAAAAATGGACAGTTTGAAAACATTGTTTTCTGATAGTAGTGATAACTCTAGGAATGTGGAGTCAGAAGGCCATTTACAGTAGTGCAGATCACCAGTAATTCTAGCGGGAGTGTAAGGGATCACTGGAAGGAATGATGATCCTAAGGGACTACCCGGAAGGGAAGTTTCTGGTGCCCTTGCGATGCGTGGAGGATTTCATCAAACTGGGTGTTTTCACTTTGGGGGTAAATTTTATTTATTTGAATTTTGGTGACCGGGTAAGCCCACTGCAACAAAAATTGCTATTTTTCAGAGGCGACCCGAGGGAAGGGGTTACAGAGGGATGAGACAGTGATACAAAAAACACAATACAAAATCACAATAATCGCATGGCAAGTGTACGCAGACACTTTTTTTTGACATAGCACATCAGAGCAGCAGACAGTCAATAAAAATAAGTTTCTACTTCAGAGTACAAAGTGATAAAGGGTAGGTGTATAATATATGTAGTACAGTATATACATAAAATACAATTAACAAGTAAGGTGGTAAGATCAAGAAGAAGGGGGGAGGTGAGGGGATGGTAGTGTCTTAGGGTGAATGATGAGGAAGAGGGGGGAGGAGAAGAAGGGGAGAGAAAGCAACAGGCTAGCAGGGGAGGGTTACGTGTAGTTACCATTGCATACAGGAGGTACAATGTTTCTTTGAAGATTCTCTTGAACTGAGGGAGAGACTTACACAAAAGTAGGTTATGAGGGAGGTTGTTCCAATTGCAAGAGGCTGTGGAAGAGAAGGCTGTGTCACCAGTGGCTGTACGTGTTTTAGGTGTCCTAAGTATAGGGAGGTGGGAGGTTCTGAGGGCAAAAGGGAATGATTTTAAGGAGAGTAGGTTAGCGAGGATGGGGAGGGTGGGAAGGTGAATAAGTTTGAAAACAGTGCTTAGTATGGGGAAATCAATTTTAGCCTCGAACGATTTTACATTTTTTGATTTTCAATTTTGGTCCTGTCTATGACTGAGAGATTATGCCAGCTCTGCTGAAGATGGTGAGATATCTTGCCAAGACTGAGCTGCTGAAACAGGTAAAAAATGGGCCTACTGTTTGTGTGGGGAATCACAAGCTGGTATGGATGTTGAAGATGTTACCTCTAGCAGACAACCTAGGGAGATTGTCAGTCACTGCCTGAGGGCAGGCTGAGGTAGATGTTGGCACACTTGTCCCCAGCACACTGTCTGGTGAGAGTAAATACCTGGTTGATGTGAGGTGCTCAGAGCCAGGCTGGACATTAACCAGGAGTGCCCGAGCAAATGTCTCTACCACAGTGCTGCCTCTTGCACACCAGCTAGACTGATTCTGTGGTGTTATGGTAGTATACAAAAATAAATGCACCAAAAGCATATCACATGGTGGGAGCACTGATGAATTGAGAGAGCAGCATCCGAAAGGGTCTGTCCTGAGGTAAAACCTCACCCACTAATAAATTTCAAGGAATGACAGGAGTCATGGGGCTCCTGTAAGAGACGTGTGAAGGGTACAACCTTTTTAAATGTACCCTAAGGTTTTGACTGATGTCTGGGGTCAAAAATGAGCCGGTCTTGCAGTGTTGACAAGAACAGTGTTTTTGAGTGCCATGTTCCCATGTGTGTAACTGTAAAAATGTTAGTAAACATGACAACAACCTATCATGTAGTAGAGTGATTTATTTCCGACAAGAGAGAAGGGGCATCAAACAATGCTCATCAAGGAGTGAATGGAAAGAAACAGTAAATAGCTACAGACTGAGTATATTGGATTGAAACAGGGGATGCTTCTGGTGAGCAGTTACCACCTACCCTAAACATGGTGGGTACCCCTGGAGCTATGCATATCCCTAGTGTCTGCCTAATGCTAAGAGAAGGTTACTGTATGGTAACAGTCCCCAACTGAAAGAACAGGGACAATAGCCAAAGCAGAAAGACATTTACTGCATGCCATCTAGTAAGGGAATTGAGGGGACCAGAGGGAGAGCTAAAGTAAACAAATGGGTGTTACACATACATTTTGAAAGCTGTCTTGCAGCATGTAGTAGTAGTAGTAGTAAAAATGTTATTCATTATAATAATAAATTGGTAACTCAACTGAGTCAAAACTCATTTCCAGTGAGATCTGTAAAATTTCACATACATTAATTACAGTTCCACATACATTTTGAATATCTATACATAAACAAGCACTTGTCAATGCCGAATATTTGCTTGCTGGTATTGGCATTGGTAGTGCAGGAGTTGAAGAGATGCATAATAGGAATGGCAGTGAAGTATTAAACTAATGCCAACCCTCACCCCCACACTGCAGAGACTGACAGGCATTTGGGGTGTGCCTTTGGGTCATCAGCCATAATGCTTACACCATTCCACCTCACTCCATCCTGCAGACACCGACAGGTGTTGCAGTATGCCTTAGGGTGTTTGACCCTTACGCTTACCCCATTCCTAAGGAAATAAGCTGAGATGGGTGCAGTAGGGGAGAATGGGGTGAACATTAGGGCTGAAAACCCAAAGGCACACCTCAATGCCTGTCACTGGCTACAGGGTGGGGGTGGAAGGGCGTGAGCATTACAGGCCGACAACCCCAAGTCACACCCCGATGCCTGTCAGTCTCTACAGGGTGAGGCATTGCAGTTGGAAACCCTAATGTCCCAGGTGTTTGTTGGTATTTTTACTCCAAATTTTTAACATGGGCTTTTTGGGATCCTACCTCATGAACAGTGACACTATCATTTCGTTACTCAATCCAGAAAGTTGATATTGCACAGCGACTGTGCCATTCGGTGCCACAGGTGCGAAAACACATTTTGGGCAGAATGTGAAAAATGACAGCTGTACTGTTCATGAAGAGGTGTGAAAAAATGGCAAGGTTGAGAATCTGGAGTGGAAATATGAAAAACTGGTGTAGTTATGAGCGTGCGCGGAAACTGTGCAACACACACCTGTAACGCAATCATTTTGGGGTATTTTTTACCAAATTTTCAAAACAGTGCCTCTCTGATTTTGTTAATCTGTCACAAAAGTAGATTTCCCACAGTGATTGCATCATTCTGCACCATAGGGGCGAAAACACATTTTGGGCAGGATGTGAAAAATGACAGTTGTACTATTTATAAGGAGCTATGAAAAAATGGCAATATTGAAAATCTGGAGTGAAAATATTAAAAACTGGTGTAGGTACGAGCGTGCATAGAAACTGTGCAACACATGCTCACAATGTAGTCATTTTTGGGAATTTTTTCACCAGATTTGAAACATGTTTTTTTTGGGATCCCACGTCATGAACAGTGGTACTATCATTTCACTAATCAGTCCCGAAAGATGATTCATGCAGCAACTGCTAAATCACCTTTTGGGACTGAGTAACCAAATAACAGTGACAGTGTTCATGAGCTGGGGTACTAAGAACCCCATGGTGAAAATTTGGGGCCAAATTCCTAAAAATGGCTGAGATATCAAGCTAAGTTGAAACCCCCCCATTGGCTCCCAGAGTGCCAACGTGTGCCGGTCATTAGAAGATCGCTGCTCTCGACTCCTGGAAGGCATGGGGGGTGGGGGGAGGTGGATCAGAGGGAGGGTGGATGTGGAGGAGGGGGACAGGGGAGACAATGAGGGATGGTTTCCTGTTTTACAGGGTGAAAAAAAAAGACTTTGGGGACAGTTTTCTTTATTTTACAGGGTACCAAATATATATAGGCACACTGGGGTGGGCTCCCAGTGTGCCACAATAGTGTGTGTGTGTGTGTGTGGGGGGGCATGCCAACACGGGGACTGAGCACCCCAATGTCAGCACTTGAAATATTCGGGTGCGTGGTGGGGGTCATCTGATACAGGGAGTGGGTATCCCAGTGTCAGAAATAGAAATAAAAAATTATTTTGGCACACTGGGGTGGGCTCCCAGTGGGTCACATTAATGGGGGGAGGGGGGATACATTCCGACATGGGGATTGGGCACCTCGATGTCGGCATTTCGGGAGTGTGTGGCAGGTGGCAGGAGACACTAATGTGGAAAGCCACACCGCAGCTCATTTACTTATTGAAATGGTTCACCAAGAAAGGCACATTGAATAAACAAGGAGCTCGGCAGCAGGAGCTGATAAGAACTGTAACTTCGACCATGCGCATTACTGTGTGCTATAATGCGTGTGGCCAGTCTTGTCAGCTGCTGCCAACAGACAGGAAGTATGTCTGTGTGCTTGGTCATGAGGGAAGGGCAAGGTCCTACTGCAATGAGGAAACTGTCCTTCTTTGCAGTGGCAGATTTCTTTCAAGTATGGTCCTCTCTCTCAAACTGCTGTCATAGACAGCTTGCCGAGTCATTGGTGCCTGAAGGACAAGTCCCATGAAGCGTCAACTCGTAACCATCCCTAGTTGGTGTGGCAGTTTTCTTTCAAGTGAAGACCACTTCTCTCAAACTGCTGTCATAGACAGCTCGCCGATTCATTGGTGTCTGAGGGACGAGCCCCATAAAGTGTCTCCTGCATTGGGTAGAAACTCACACACCTCTAAAATGTTGTACTGTTCCAAGATGTTTCTTGCACATGCACGCAAGCAAACATAAAAATGTGACACTTTTTCCAGATGGCACAGGCTGTGGGAAGTTTGAATAAGATCAGGTGGACAATCACAGAGTGGAATATCTGTATGCCCACCATGATCATCATGGGGTAGTCCAGGCTGCTGTTTGTGAGAAAGCAAAAATCACTCTATCTGCACAACCCCCTGGAAAAGACTTTAAAAAGTGGATGCTATGGAATAAAAGGCATATGCAACATCTCCCCTGCTAATCGGGCAGGCAGCTCATTTAGCACACATTGCACAGTACCAGATAGCATTTTGCAACACAGTTTTGGCACTGACCAAAAGAGCAAATGAAGGCTTCACACAGGACTTGACTGCCACAGCAAGATCAGCCTTGGATGCCACAAAATGTCATTTCCTCACTGAGGTGGACACTATTGACACTGCTGCTACAGTTTTTGTCTTATGCAGTGTCCTTTAGAAGGATTTCCAGGCTGAGGACTACCATCCTTTCCCATGATACTCTAAAGAAGGCCATGTAATTCCCCTTTGAGGGAGATTCATTTTTTGGTGACAAAACAGAGGCCTAGATGAATACAAAACCACTTTCAAAAGTAACAATGAGAAGGACCTCTTACAGGTCATATAGAAGGGAAGGTAGAGGGAGGGGGTACTTACCAAGAGCCTATGGCTCTTCTGTCCCCTATGAGTACCAATCACAAAGAGGGGAGTTTGGGTTTCCAGCTTTCCATGCATAATACTGCAGCTCTAGTGCCTAAGCTCCATTCAAAACAAAACCCTTGACAAATTTGCCCAGGTCACCCAACCATGCCAGTGGGAAGGAGACTGATACACTACCTCCAGGAATGGGTAAAAATGACCACAGACAAGTAGGTACTGGAAATAGTGCGCCAGGGTTGTGTCTGTGGTTCAAACACTATCCAAACCTGCAGAAACACAAATGTTTTTCAGCTCATTCTCCCACAGAAAAAAGTCTGCTAGAATTGGAAGTAAAAAAAAAAAAAAAAAGTGTTAATAGCAAAAGCTATAGAAAATGTCCCTGCCTCCCAGTGGGGCAGGGCCTATTCCCAAGTTCCTGACCCACAAGGAAAATGAGGAGTGGCAACCCATTTCAAACCTCAGGCTTTTGAACAAGCATTTGAAAAAAGAGAATTTCAAGATGGTCACACTAAGGACAGTGATGCCATCTTTGCAGACAGTCACTGTCTCCGATCTCTGGATCAGAAAGACACCTGTTTTCATAACCCAGTCAGACGTGTCATAGAAAATACCTCAGAATCAAGCTGGGTAACTGCCAATACAAATTCAGAGCTCTCCCATTTGGTCTTACCTCAGCTCCATGGGTTTTCACGAAGTGCTTGGCAGTGGTGGCAGCACATCTAAGAAAACAGGGCATGGTGGTTTTCCCTTACCAGGACAACTGACTAGGGCCTCAAATGAGCAGTACATGGAGCCCACAGGAGTCATTAGAACACATGAACCCCCCCGAGGCGCAGAGCAGTATTGTTAAGCAATGCAGTCTTTCACCTCTCAGCCTAAAGGGTGAGACTGTCCAAATCAGGACAGACAACACCACAACAATATTCTACATAAACAAGTAGGGTGGAACAAGGTCCTTAAAACTGGGCACAGAGGCAATGAGAATCTGGGACCTGGCATATTCCTTAGAGGCAAACATATCTGCAGTGCATCTGCCAGGCAAAGACAATGTCCTGACATATTCCCTGCACAGAATCAGCCAGGGGAATTATGAATGGACCATAAACCAGCAGGTTTTGGCCACATTGTTCAGAAGTGTGGGACTTCCTGTATAGACCTGTTTGTTTCTTGGCAGAAGTACTAGCTCGCACAGTTTTGTTGCAAACCACCATCCAGAGGAACAGTCCCAGAGGACCCCATGACACTGAACTGGTCAGTCTTCCCACCATTTTCAGTCATTCAGAAAGTACTTCTGAAACTCAGGAGGGGACTTGAAACAATGATCATGATGGCTTCAGACTGGCCTGGTACTCGATGCCCCTGGTCCTGTCTGACAAGAATCCAATCAGCCTACCACTCAGTCACAATCAGTTGACTTTGTCCCAGGGCAAAATTACATTTCCAAACCCCAGGACTCTATGCCTGAGGATAGAATTTTGAGGATTGAATCTCTCAGGAGAAATCATGAAGGTTCTTAAGGTTTCAAGGAAACCCACTGCGAGGAAAGCTTATTCCTCTAAAAGGAAGGGGGTTTCTTACTGGTGTGCCCACCAAAAAGTAAAACCAACAGAGGCAGGGTTTCTAATTGTAAACCCCCTACAAATGGGGGTTCCTAAAATGTCTTCCTTGGGCTTGCCTAAATGCAATTTTACAGGCTGGCATTCTGTGTCTTAATAGATTTGCAAAGTGCCTGCATGTGAGTGCCCTGTTGGCCTCCATGTCTGCCTCTTTAAGAACTGCCTATCTTGTAGTTTATAATTAATCTAGGTGAGGGCCAAGTGTTTCTAAGCTCGAGTCCCACCTGTGCTGTAGTACCATTGCTCCATTCTGCCATTGCTTATTGTGCAGAGGGAGCCCTACTAGCACTTGTGATTGTGTGCAGATTACCTGCTTTAATAATAATGATATCATAGTTTGTCTAACCTGCCTTCCTTTGCATCATGGACATTTCTGTAGGGTACCACCATTTTGGTTCTGGACTGCCAGTTTGGACCAATCGGTACCTTTGGGGACACTAAAATGGAGACTGTCCCCAGAGGCTTTATGGGAGTGAATTTCTGTAGAAATTGTAGTTTTCGCCCCTTGGCGCCTAAATGGACCTGGAGGGGGAGCCCTTGCTGTGACAGACAGATAGATCGATGAATCGAACCTTTTGGATCACTGGGAAAATCTGAGCTGCCTGCAGCAGTGAGTCAGTGTGGAGTTGGAGTTGGAAGAGTGAACAGCTCGAGACATTCAAGCAGCTGCTCCTGTGTAGTAGCGCGGGGAATAGGTGAGAAGGTTGTGTCTGGCCTGCCTGCCACCATCTTCTCAAGTGTGAAGAAGTCTGTTAAAAATGTTGGACTTTATCCAAAGTTGCTGTAATTGAGACTGTAATCCTGAATTGTGACTAACTGAATTTCACCTGGTTTGGACTGAAGATCTGTCTTGGTGAAATCAGCCTGTCAGGACCTGAGACTACCGCAGAGTGTACGGTTGCACAGAGACACTGTCTATTGCATCTGGACTGTCATCCTAACTGTGGTATTTACTTGCCTTTACTATAAGTGTGCTGAATGTGGAGTGTGGGTCATGATTTGGTTCCCCACCTTGCTAATTGTGTCATGCTAGCTGGAGGATGCATCCAGCAAATTTACCTGACGGTATCTGACTTGTTCACATAGTCTGGGCCTTGCCATCACAGCCTAGACTGCCGCTTACATCGCAGAGTGACATTTGAAGAGAGACCCACCTGGGGATTTGGCTCCCTGCTCAACAGGAATGAACACCACGGTGCATCATGTGGGCCCAGCTTCTCCTGGCCAACCAGCTCTTCATCCCGAGGTCTCCATTTCATCCATCCTGCATTCAGACTTGAGTAGCGTGAGTAAATACCAGGATAGCTTCCTGCAATGAAGCTCAGATCTCAGTGTTCCATCTGATTTAATTGTTGTTAATAAATTTGGACTGAGCCATCTGGCTCCGGATTACAAATTAAGGGTTAAAGTGCATGTTGTGTTTTCTTTCCATCCAAAGGGCCCCAACAACAGTTGCTATGCTGCTGGCCTACCCTGGGCAATGCTTCAGGCTAACCTACAACAACTGGGTACTCAGAGTATATGTGACTATGTGACTGTGTTAGAGGGATTATTGAGTGCATGCCTCATAACCAGGGCCACTGGAAAATTGCACATGCAATTTTTTTGAGGAATCTGCAATTTTCACCATTCTCTGCAAAAACTGACATATTCTACAATTTCTTGCAATTTTTGAGTTTTTGTATTGAACTGTGTAAAAAGTATTAACATTTTTAATAAAATACTCTCAAATATAATGACAATTTTGAATGCAAACTTGGGTTTGCCCGAAACAATGCAGTGCAAGGTAGGGCAAGGGTTTTATGTGACACTGATTTCTTTTGAATCCTTGTCTTGTTTGGTTTCAAAATCCACTGACCAAGCATAAGTACACTTAAACACTTAACATTTGTTTTGTGTTGAAGTAGTCTACCAGAAAACTTTTTGTTGCCACACAGACTGAAACAAAAGATGGGAGAAAAGGTTCAAATTATCCCATTCACTTAAATGGGGTGCTAACTATGAAGCCTTTTTGTAAGTGACAGGGCAAGTTTTTCCATGTGAGCATACTTTCATTCAGACTAGTTTTGATTCAAACAGCTGAGGCTTTTTGGATGGCCCTGCCGATTTTAAACTTGACTAAGCTAGTTGCTAACAGTGATCTCGCTCTTAGCAACTACCCCATAAATTCTCACATGCAAAGACTACAATAAAAACCTGACTAAAGTCTAAAAACAAGCTTATAAAACACAACATGTATCTGAACATTTATCTTTAAACAAAATCAGTGCAGCCAGAGCAAAACAAAGGTAAATAACAGGGTACCCTGACTACTGTATGATGCAGTAAAAATATATCGGTATTTTTGTAAAAATTTTTTTGGTAACAGCGTAAAGCCCACTAGGCACAAGTACCTGTTTTCAGGTACAACACAGGAGTCCTGAGGAGGTTAAGTGACTTGCTCAGAATCACACAGTATGCAAGTGAAGGTTGTGGGAATCAAACCCAGGTCTGCTAGATGTCGTTTACTCATTCACAATTTGTTACTCTAACCTCTAGATTATACTGCCAGCCCCAATAATGCCCAGATTTAATGTTTAAATATGTGATTTCAAAAATAGTGTACAGTACCTACAGTACAAATTATAACCATTAAACACTTTAACAACATTTTACTAAAACTCAGTTATTCGCCACTCTATCTGCTTATTTTTTCTTGTATCAAAGTGAGTGAATAGCTGGCAGAGCACTGTAAACAGCTATTGATTAGGCTTCATTATTCTACAGCCAGAAACAAACAAAAAGAATATTTCTTCTGGCTTTATTTAATATTGATTTGCTGTGACTCGCTTTATAGAATCTATTTAGCACTGTATGAGGCAGATGCTTTTAAATTTTGGAAGATAGGCAACGCTTACTATAGCTTATCAGTTTAGTATTATTTTTAGGAGCATAAACTTTTCTTTATGTTTTAAACATATTCAGGTGTCAGTGTATTCATTTAGCAAGTTATACTGACTAATCTATGCTGCAGAAAACATTAAAAGATTTATTGTGAAGCACTCGGGGTCTGTAGTAGAACCCCCACAATTTCCCACAATTTATGAAAAATGCTCCACAATTTTGGGTAACCTTTTCCACAGTTTTCCAGTGGCCCTTCTCATAACCTCAATATATAAGATCAAACCTTAATCTCTCAGTTGCTGCCCGTCCTTTGTTCATGTCCCCCAAATAAATCAGATCTAAATCTTTTTGCATTTAAACTGGTTGTGGTGTACTTCTGTTCAAAAAGTACTATGCCATTGCTGCTTTACTATTACAGGCCTTGCTTTCTAGGGGGTCTCCAGCGCGTTCCAGCTAATCCAGCCCTGGTGGTAAGTGTACGACAAGTGGGGTTGTACAATTACGTACAGTCTTGTTATTGGCTTTGTATCTCCAAATTGTTTTGGCCACTGAGGGGAAGATGGGGTATCAGTATCCTGGAGGGCTGTACCCAGAGCAGTGACGCTTATCATGAACCCTGTCCTCCGGGTGGAGGCATACTTTCCACAAGCTCAGGGCCCCTCAACCTGTAGTTAGTCACGCAGGCAGGGGTATCCCTTGGGATAGCACCACCTAGGGGTTACATAATAATTCAGCAATACCTAGTACACCACAGTCGTTAAGCTCCACGGTCTTCAACTTAAAAGGTACACTTAGCAGCAGTATCAACATACATATCAGCTGACAAGGAAAAGTCTTTGGCCTCACAACCCATTTTCAAAAGGTTTTTAAAGGCCTAAGCCATATAACCACCAGTGAGGGATGCTATCCCCCCTGGGACCTCAATATATGCCTTGCTCCCTTTGAGCCTATGGAAACTGCTTACCTGAAGTATATCACACAGAAAACAGTATTTCTGGTTGCAGTGACCTCTGCTAGAAGGGTAAGTGATATGTAAGCCCTCAGCACAGAGCCAAATTACATAATTCACACAGAGATAAGGTAGTTCTTAGAACCCACAGACAATTTTTTCCTATGGGGGTATCTGAATTCCACCTGAATCAGTTAGTGACCCTCCTAGTACTGTATGTAAAGCATTCCAGTTCAAGTGAGGAACGTTGCATAGCCTAGACTGAAAGCGAGACCTTCTATCTACACAAACTGGACAAAAGATATCAGGTCTCACAATACCCAGCTTTTCGACACCTATGGTGAGGTTGGCAAAGGCAGACCAGCTGCAAAGAGCTCTATCACTAGATTGTCTCTTGCATTCAGTTCTGCTAAGAAAAAGCTGGAAGAATGCCACCAAAAGGCTTAAGGGCACATTCCACTAGGGCTACCTTTGTGGCATCATCAAGGGGCATCCCACTGTTAGACATTTACAAAGCAGCTACCTGGAAAACAGTACACACCTTCACAAAGCACTATTGCTTGGACATATAGTCCAGAAGGGATGCCAGCTTTGGAAGTGCTGTCTGGCAGAACCTTTTTTTCCTAATTAGGTTCTGGACTCAGCCTCTCAAGGTACTGCTACTGAGTCCACATAAAGTATAAACGCTGAGTGATTCCTGGGGTTACAAGAAAAAAATTACTATTCACAGTAATGTTGTTTCTTTTTAAGGGATCACTCCCTATGTTTAAATTCCCAAACCCTGCAAACCCTGCTTCACCTTCCAGAAACTGAAATAGGCTCACACAAAAATGAGTTCCTATTTTCACTGAGGTTGCTTAAGCAATAGACCGTGACAGGGTGTGGCGGCCTCTTGGCCAAACCAGGTCAGCTGTGGGTAGATTCCAGCATAGCCCACCCCCTGGAGTAGTTTATTGTGATTATACAATGCCCCCCTGTATTTACGTAACAACAAATACAGGAGGGAAAGCCATTTTTTTTGACAGGTTTAATGATTTTTTTTTAAAATTTATCATTACGCTACAAAATATAGTTCCTTGCTGCTAAGGGGAATAATGAATCTCTCCCTCCCCCCAACAACTGAGACATTTGGTTACAAGAATTTTACTTTTATTGGCTTTTAGGAAGGTGAGGTACACAAGAAAAAAAAAAACTAATAACAACAAAACGCATCACTTTACTTCCTGAACCCAACTATCTATGGGCAACAAAGCAGTCACACAGAGCATAGCAGTATTATGCAGAACGTCCCCAAAATAATCTTGACTACCTCTAGCTTTGATAGTCACTCCCTGCAGCCTTCCTAGCGGTCCCACTTTCTCCCAACCCCAGTATAGAACTCCCACGTTGTAAACGATGACTGCCTACCTTCAGTCTCCCCATTTGTGTTTGAATCGACATCCGAAACTGCCGACAATACTGCTCCTCAGTCTCTAACACCAGTGAAGCAAATCCTCAGTTGTGCCTCCTTTCACACTCAACAACCGTTGTTCTCCTGTTCACCTTCACCTAGTACGCACTAACTCGCAGCTAAACTTGTTGCCCATAGATAGACAGGTTCAGGAAGTAAAGTGATGCATTTTGTTGTTGTTTTTTTCTCATGTGCCTCGCCTTCCTGAAATGTTGTAAATGGGCAGATATGACAGGCTTTCAAGTGGGAATGGCAAGTTCTCTGTGGAGTAGTGTGATTATCAGTCATCCTGTTTGTCAGTCCTGGGTTTCTGGGAATGGAGGGTGAAGACAGTGGAGGCATGGAGCAAGGGATTCCCAGGTACAGATGGCATTACCCAGGGAAGCAGGGAGTCAGTATGGATTTTTGGCTGTCGCCGTTCATTGCCATCATAGCCAGCCCTGACTTTGCTGTGGTTGGAGTGATTTCAAAGGAGTTCCTGATATGGCTCACTGGCAACTGGTACCTTTTCCCGTTGGTATATCACAGAATTTACCACGGGAGACATGGTGCCAGTCAGCCAATAGGGATGCAGGATTTTGAAGCCCCACTGTGTAATTAAGAAGTACTACTGTAGTTCCCACAACTGTAAGCTTGTTGTTATTGTTTATATGGTAAATCTTCACAAGTCCGCTTCAATCTCTTTGGTGCTCTAAAAATTCTATAAAAATGTTTTCTAAACATTTTTTTAGTAGCCTGTTAGCTAGTTTCAATAGCTGCTGCTCCATTCTGACTTGGAAACAGGTCTGAGCAACGGCCAGAGTGGAAAGAAGATGCAGAGTTTGAACCTGCATTCCAAATTCTAAAATTTTCATAGGTTCTGCCTTGGTGGTGCCACTATCGGCCAAGATGACTGCATGAAGTATAAAGCATAAACACAGTGCATGATCCCTTAAGAAGAAACAACATTACTACAGTGATTTTGTTCTTCTGGGCCTTCAATCTGCTGAAACACCTACCCTTCTTAGATGTAAGGTGCACTGTGGGAGGCAAAATCCCCAAACCCTTGGAAAAGAGAGCAGTTTTCAGAGGCTCAATCCTTGCTAGTATAAGTATAGGCCAGCAGACCATAAGTGAGGCTACAAAGCACACCATAGGCTATGGGGAGGTGGGCCTTTAGAAAGAGGCCATTTCTTACACTGTGGGCAATACCCAGTTTCAAATTAACTGCCTAGCACATTGACAGAATGTGAGGTGAGAAATCTAGTGACTGTTCTAAATTGACTCCTAGCAGGCTGGCCCAGTGGTGCTAAGGGTTGAGGCACTTGGCGCCACACCTTGCACCACACCAGTGAGCCAGATTTGGGAACGGACTTGGGGTGCTGGGGTCGGCAGGGGAGAGGATAGATTGAGCATCCCAGGTCTGCTCTCCTCCCTCTGAGGTGGGTAAGGGAAAGCACGTCTTGCTGTAGTGGCCCCTGGTGACAACCGGCGACAGCACAGTTGCAGTGCAAAGTAGGGGAGAAGTATGGCAAGATGTCAGCTTATGCACCACACGTCATTGCACTTTTGGCTCCTAGGGGAACAAACATGGAGGAAAATGACTGGGTGCAACCAAGGCAGCTTGATGGCTGCACTCCTGCCAATTTCGAGGAAACATAGAAACACAGAATTTGACGACAGATAAGGACTGCTTGGCCCATCTAGTCTGCCCATTTCTCTACCTAATGGATAAGCTGCAGATCCTAGCTAAACAACAGCCTACTTCCTCCTACCTCCCGCTAAAATTGCCTTATGTCTGTCACATGCGTTCTTTAATTACCCACTGTTTTTGACTCCATGACCTCCTCAGGAAGGCTGTTCCACGCATTTACAACCCTCTCCATTAAAAAATACTTCCTCACATTACCTCTGAGCCATCCCCCCTCTATCTTTCAATTGTGCCCCCTTGTTCTTGTACATCTCTTTTTCTGAAAGATGCTACCCTCTTGGACTTTGATGATTCCTTTGAGGTATTTGAAAGTTTCTATTGTGACCCCCTTCTCCCTCCTTTCCTCGAGGCTATACATATTAAGCTCTTTAGTCTTTCTTCATATGTCTTCTGGTGCAGACCCTGCACCATTTTGGTTGGCCTTCGCTGGTCAACCTCCACCCTGTCAATGTCTTTGCGGAGATGGGGTCTCCAGAACTGCACGCAGTACTCCAGATGGGCTCTCACCAACTGTCTGTACAGAGGGATAACAACTTCTTGTTTTCTACTGGTGATGCATCTCCCTATGAATCCCAGTATCCCCCCAGCCCTTCTTACTGCCTTCTCACATTATTTGCCCACCTTTAGGTCATCTGGCATAACTAATCCCAGGTCCCTTTCCATTTTTGTTGTTGTCAGTATCTCACCCCTCCCCCCATTGTGTACTCTTCCCCTGGGTTTTTGTTTTCCAGGTGCATTGCTTTGCACTTCTTTGTGTTGAATCTAAGCTGCCATACATTTGACCATTCCTCCAACCTTGCCAAGTCCCTTTTCATCCTTTCCACCCACTTTGTGTATCGGCCCTGTTGCAGATCTTTGTGTCACCTGCAAAGAGACATACTTTTTCTTCCAGTCCCTCTTGAATGTCGCTTATAAGGACATTAAAAAGGACTGGACTCAGTACTGAACCCTGCGGTACCCCATTAGTAACTTCTCTTCCTTCAGAGTGGACTCCATTTACAATTACCTTCTGTGTCCTGTTGTCCAGCCAATGTTTTATCCAGGCTACCACCCTGGGACACACTCCCAGGCTGGTTAATTTGACTATTAATCTTTTGTGTGGGACTGAATCAAATGCCTTGCTAAAGTCTAGGTAGGCCATGTCCACAGCCCCTCCCTGGTCTACTACTTTGGTCACACAGTGAAAGAAATTGATTAGATTCATCTGACATGACCTCCCTGCTGTGAATCCATGCTGCCTTAGGTCCTATGTCCCACTGGCCTCTAGGTACTGAACAATTCTTTCCTTCAGAAGTGATTCCATAATTTTCTCTACCACTGAGGTCAAACTGACAGGTCTGTACTTTTCTGTGTAACCCCCAGCATGCCTATAACTGAGAGGGCTACTACCCCTTCCTATGTAGCTAGTGAACAGGTTGAGGGGCCTGGATCCTATGACGCGGTGCCTTCATTTTTATAGCTTGAAACTTGGGTAGAAAGGTGTCACTTGGCATGTTGATTAGGTTTGGCTACTCTGCACAAGGGCCCCCCAATAACTCCAGACAGAGGAAGCAATAACTGTAATGTCCAATACCAGAAATTGGGATTCTAAAGTGTGGCTTTTATTCACATCCAACAGAATAACAAAGCATAGATGGACCCACATGGGGCTACACTCCTGGTAATGCAGATTTATGGAGATCAGAACACATCCTCTTTACACTGAAATCCTCAGGTTTCGAAACACTCTGGGCATTCGGCCCTAACTCAACTGTTTTTCGGTTTCCCTGGCTCGGCTCCCTTGCCAGCCCTCTGGACTACCTTTCTTCCATAGCTCGGCTCTCATGCCAGCCCTTTGGACACTTTTCATGTAGCATGGAACATTTCTCGGTGGCTCCCTAAACCTCCTCTGAGCCCTTCTGGCTCCATCAGGGAATCTTCTTCATCAATCCCACATCTGGGTACTTTCCTCAGGCACTGACCAAGTACCTGAGAGAAAGCAACAGGTGTCCCAAAGCAAAGCTCTTCTCCCTCTTCCTAAATGATATTCCTGCTATTTCCCGGCACAGCAGCACTCTCATGTACGCTGATGACATTATTCTCTACTCTGGGTCTAAATCGGTTGAGGACATCAACTCCACTCTCTCAAATGATTTCCAAGTCCTTCAACTCTGGCTCTCCTGCAACCACCAAAATCTTAACCAGGAAAAAACTCGAGCCATGCTATTCGGCTCCTCAAAAAAACTCCCCTCCACTACCTCCAGGCTCCTGGTTCACTGCCAAGATGGTTCCCCAATCGCAAACACGGAGTCCTTCAAATACCTTGGGGTCACTCTTGATCCCTCCCTTGACCTGTCACAACATATCAATATGGTTTGCCGAGCCGTCAATGCTAAAATTGGCGGTGCATATTGCATGCGCCACTCCCTCAGTCCTTCAGCCAGATTATCAGTTGCGAAGGGAATCCTTTTACCTCAGCTCCAATATGCTCTGCCCCTCCTCTTTGCTGCCAACTCTTCTATATTCAGCAAATGGGACACCGTCTATAACAACATCTGCAGATTCGCCTTAACTGCCCCTCGCCTTACTCATCACTGCCTCCTCTACGCTAGTTTAAACTGGCTGTCACCTAAGGATCTCCATGCCTACTCCCTGGGCTTCTTTATTGACTCATTGTCCAGACCCCCCTGCCCTGTCTATTTGGCCAACCTGCTGACTCCTGCCTCCCAAACACGTATCCTCAGGTCTTCCTCTGTCCCAATGCTCTCTACCAGACCTTGCACAACAAAAATGGGAGAACAGGCAATCTCTCACTACGCTCCCAAATTCTGGAATGCACTCCCCCTTCAGGTTAAAAATTCAGCTTCACATCGTGTTTTTAAAAACTCGCTTTTCTCCCACCTCCATGCCCTTGGACACTGCAAATGTTCTTAGAATGCTTTTAATCTGCTTCTCCCCTCTGCAGGCTGTTGGTACGGACCCCTGATTAGTGTTACTCATGTTTTCTTTTTGCACTGTATATGACTGTGCTGCACTGATCCCTGATGTTGTTAATAGCTGTCTTAAGTGTACCCTGACTGTTATTATGTACAACTGTAATGTTCTATGTACTACTGTACTCTGTAACCAATGTCTTGTGCTCTCCCGGGTCGTGCCTGAAAATAGGCAGGATTGCTGCCTGGTGCACTTACCCAGTTACCAAAAGCTAATAAATAAATAAACCTGTAGAGGTGAATTTGGTTACTTTGATGGGGGGGGGTCTCCCACCTCTTGTTCCCATAATTCATACCCGGCCATTTCTCTGGACTTTAACACCTCATCCTCTGAAAATACTTTACTGTGTAGATTCTCTTTAAATGTATGTCACATTTAATCTACTGTTCTTCCATCCCACTTTTTGCTGAACTTGAAACATACTTAAATAGTGGCTGTGTCCATTACTCTAGGCCCTCACAGATTTAAGCAGTCCAATTCCCACAATGTTAAAAACTGTACTTGGCTGTCTTTTCCTGACCCTACAGTAACAGTCACTTAACTTCATCTTGTCGCAAGTGAAAACACATTGGCCCTTTATCAGAGCAGACTCATCCCTAGGTTGTAGGTGCCCCACAGGCTTTTTCTTTTTCAAAGAAATCTCATCCAAACTTCTGGTGCCACAGCATGAACCTAAAATTCGGCAGCTTCTTCTTCCCCTAGCTAGACCAGGGGATTGCCCCGGGAAGTAGGCCGAATCCTTCCCCCCATCCCCGCAGGGCTGGGGCCCCGAACCACTGGAAGCGGTCTCTACACTTCACTTGGCTCTTCTTGTGTTCCTCTTCAGGTGAGAACACACACTTCTAACAAAAATATAGCTTTTTGTGAAGGGGAATCACATCCCCCCATCTCCAGTCCTCAGGTACCACACCATCCTCCCATGGTTTGTTAAAAAGGGTAGTCAGTGATGTTACCAGTTCTCCCCTTAGTTCTTTTAGAGTTCTGGGGTGAATCCCATCAGGCCCCATGGCTTTATCCACCTTCAGTTTTAGGAGTTCTTTCAGTATCCTTTCTACTGTAAAAGGACTAATATCAGCCCCCCCTATACAGAGTGCTTCTATTGACTGGATTAGGTACCTCCTCCTCCTCCTTTGTAAGTGCACAGGAATAGACTCTGAAATACCCACTCTCTCTGCCCTACAGCAAGCACTTGACAGGCCTCAGGTACCCCCTCACTCTGTCCCTTCTCATGACTTTTCTCAGCAATCAGTTTGTATCATGCTCCTTCGGCACCAGCCATCCCAGCTTCCCCCCTCCCCCAACTCCCAGTCCCGTGAGTTTCCCTAATGGTCACTACTAATGCAAGCTGCCTGACCATGCTCCCTTGCACCCCACCATTTACTCTAGCACATCATCTCTGCTCAGCCTCCCCTCACACCCCCATTTCTCCCTATACCTTATCGGCCTTCTTCCTCTACCCTTCACCTCCACCGCAGTACCCACCTCTCGCACTCTTTCTTCACCCTCTGCCAGCTATCCCTGTCCTCTGAACTACTGACAAGGCACTTTTTTGGCTGCTTATTTCCCCCACACCCTCCTAAAGTGCTTTTCTTGTTATTTTAACTTGTACCCATGTTTTGAGTTATTCTGTAAGTTGTGAATCCAAGCTGTATCGTTCATTGTGATGTACCTTTGCTTTCTCTATTGTACTTTGTTTTGCAATGTATGACATGGATCCTTTGTAAAAGAGCTTGCGCTCAAATATCTTTTCTGAATCACTAAATAAATAAAAAATAAATAAATGAAAACATTATGCCATCTGTTATACCCCTGGACTAGAGAGGTGGGCTTACATATGTTTGCCACAGCAATTGCTTCAAGCATCAAAAGTTTAATTTTAAAGTTGCCCTTTTGGACCCACATCTACTCCTGCACTTTGCCAGCAACCCCCCTTCCTATCTTTACCTCCCCTGCTGGCCCATGACAAATGTCACCCGGCTGCACTACCTCTATTCTTATCCACCTTCCACCTCTCCTCTCTCTGTCCCTCCCCCAACCTACCTCCCCTTCTCTCCCATCCACTTAGTCTCCCTGATTTCACCCTCCTCCTTTCCCTTTCCCTTCCCCAAAGTTTCACCTTATTGTTCTTTTTTCATCTACAAGACTACGTGTTGTTCTTTTTTTTTTAATTTTATAAACTGTTATCTTTGCTTATGATTGTCTCAATTGTACCAATGACGTGGAACCTTTGTAAAAGAGCCTTGGCTCAAAGGTATTTGTAATCCTAGAACAAATAAATAAATAAAAATTAAAAAATTTCAGTCTGTTAAAATCTACTGTCAGTTTCTGATCTTGGAATTTCTGGTGAAATTCAGAACTGGTTATTTTCAACACAGATTGTGTCAAAGTGGTACAATCCATTAAAAATTCTAGTTTTTGTCCATGTTAATGATTATTTCAAATATATTCTAAAATATAAAAGTTACCTCACTGAAGGATTTTACTTTAACTTTGATAGGAGGTCAGTGACCAAAGGCAGAGATTGGAGAAGACACTGATGGCTTAGAAGTGGTATTGGAGGCTGAATCATATGAGGATTTAGCATTCAACCACCACTGTAGCCAAGTTCACCGAGCCATAGATTGTTTCAGATGGGCTCCGACTTTCAAATCAGAATTCATCCTTTCTTACGCCAGGGACCGGGGCATTCATTTCAAACTGAGTAGCCTGCACTGACCTGATTTGGGTCTTAATGGGCCCCTACTCATGGCCAGAGAGCCTTCTACTAGGTGTTGGCAGCGGGGCACAAGACTGCACTGGAGGTGAGTAGCAGTTCCACAAGGCCAACTGCTGCCTGAATGGTGCCCAGTGCTGAGGCATCGACTGTAGGGAGAGCTTTCTCTAGGAAGCCAGACCAAATGGGCTAGACATCTGGAGCCCCCAGGGTCAACTATGCTGAATCATGGTGCAGTTTTTGAACAGGGAAGGGAATCTTTGCAGCTCATCTAATAAAAATACATACATAAATAAATACATAAAATAAAGCAGCAGATTGGGAGTGACCAGGTGGTTACTATGGACAGGCCTAACACTCAGGCCATGTGGATGCTAGACCACGTGTCAGGTGAAGTACTCCACTGGAACTCAGAAGTGTCTTTTGTGCAACTCAGCTGCCACTACACAGTTGATCCATTCCAGTTACAAAATCAAAACTGTTTCTTGTGTTTTTTGTTGTTGTTTTTGGGAATGGTTTGTTTTTGAGGTCTAAAGGTGGGTAGAGGTGGACAGGAGTGATGCCTGTTGTTGCTTACCACCTCGCAGTTACTATAATGAAGATTAAAATAATCCTCACACAGTAACTGCAGTAGTAACATGGGTAAAATGCCTCTCTCAGATTCTGTTTACCCAAATACAGTACAATCATTCCAAGAAGTCTGTCCTGATTCGGTCAGGTACAGTGGCATGCAGTGATTCTTTTAGCAAGGCATGCTATGGGTACTCAGGACAACAATAAAAGGCAGAGGACCGGCCCTCAGAAAATCTGTAGAATTTGGTGCACTCTAATGCATCTTGGGGGTCATTTGAAACACAATTTGCTATGCTGGGACCCCATTCCCCTTGCTTAATAAGTTACACTTTAGCCCCCTTCAGTGAGTCCCCACAGCCCAGCAGAGATGCAACATCTTGTTATCAATGGCATCCTGATTTTTTATGTTACTAGGGTATAATAAGTAGTAATATGCTTTTAACATGATTGTAACTGATGTGTGTAACATGGTTTTGATTCCATGTGTGAGAGGTATGTTCTTCATAAATATCTCCTTGGGTTGCCCAATGTATCACTGCTGGGCTGCTAAGTTGTCAAATGGTGACACCCCTTGCTTCAAAGATTCAGAAAGAATGAGGGAGCTATGTCTTTACTCCTTGATGAACTGGAGGCTCATATCCTAAATCTAACAACATGGTGCCTCCACCCAGAGAATTAAATGGGCCTCGTTGGAAGTATGGCACCTCCTCCAGGGATACAGTTCCAACCCAGCTCCACACTTCAGACATTTCCCATGAGTATACAACAATGCATTTCCACACATCCAGCTAATGACAACTATGGACACCAAACATACAAACAACAATATGCAGTTATTAACCAAAACTCTGCAGGAGAAAATAATGCTTAGCACATCAGTTAGGAAGTACAGTGATGTTATTTGAGATTAATGCAACAACCCTAGTAATATGGGCCTGTCTGTACTGTCAACTTACCTGTGACACCCCACAGACCCACACTGTTCTCTATAGGTATCAGTCTGAGTCCTTCTCCTACTATAGTGCCATCTGGGTGCCCAGGGTTGAAATTTGACAGGGCAGTGTATGTGGTACATAGGATTTTGCACTGATGCATGTACATAAATGGGCAGTTGAACCCCTCCCTCTGGTGAATATATACTGCTAAGAAAAAAGTCACAGATCTCTTCACTACTACAATAATTTGGACAATAAATCTGACATTAACCCTTTTCTTAACCATAAGTACCAACTTGGGCTCCAAATATTTTTATGTATTTATGTATTTGTAATTTGCATCAAATAGATGGCACGGTGTCCCCCTTACATCCAAGATCATGTTTTTTTTATTGAGGGGGGTGATACTCAACTCTGCCTCTCATTCACTCCTGATGGAGAACTGTTCAAAATGTGTTTATATCCATGTATCTGAATTATCTAAAACTGGTTGAGCCTAATACCAAGGTGTCAAAGGAAGCACAACCAGGTCTCACATGGAGGACTTTAATTGGAGGTTAGGGGCATGGCCAAAAACCCAGGGTGGCTCTTAATGCTGCTTTAACCCTGGAATCCCAGTTTTCCTCTGCAATCAAGAGTTGCTTTTGTTATCTGTGGAATACTGTCAGCTTGCACTCTCACTTGGGTTCAAACAACATGAGAATGCTAGTACACACAGTGATCACATGCATCTCAGCTGGACTACTGAAATGCACTCCATCAAGTGAAACAGACTGCTGTCTACAGTTGATGCAGGGTACAGTATTGTGTGTTTTGACCTCTGTTCATAAGCCAAACTACTTTACTCCTGTGCTCTGCAAATTGTACTGTTTGCCTGTTAGCTATTAGAGTGCTTTCAAAAGTTCTGATAACATGTATAGGGGAACTGTCAACACTTAGAGTACCACACCTAAGTGTGAGGCTGGTCCCAATTTGCACTTTGTGTGCAAACATTTTTTTTTACTGTTTACTGCAGTATAGTACAGTGCATCACATTGTTTCTGTTGATCTATACACTGACATTTTCCTGAAACTACAAACCTCAGACTTCCTACTGCTGACATCAGAGAGGGGCTGCAGCAGTGAGGATTAAATAGCATGCAGTGCATGTTAGACATTTTATAAAGCCAGTCAGATGTTTGCCAGTCCTGCTGTTCTCCCAAGGCTAAACACAGTCCTCTGTAACTGTACTTGGCCCAGGGATTACAGCAGGATCAGCAACATTTGTACTTACAGAAAATGTCAGCTTGCAAGATAACAGGGACAGTCTACAATACACTATACAGTCATAAACAGTGAGCTTAAAAAAAATTTTGCACACCAAGTACAAACTGGGAACAGCCTCACAATTAAGCAGCAGTGAATGATAGCCATGAACATTTTGATGTATACTTTTTTTATTCTGTTTTAGAGTACCCCATCTCCTGACTTACATGATACCCATTTTTCCACATCTTGAGTCTGCTTTAGTACTTTTTAAACATTTGAAGTAATAAAAGGAGCGTTTTTTAATATAACTTACTATTCTGTGCTGTTTATGTACATGTGTTGTCCCAGAAGGTTATTATAGTTGCATGTAAAGTGACGTTAAACAACAGAGAATATTGATAAAACTTTCATCAAGCCACATTAAAAGGAGCATTCTTTTTTTTATTTCAACTAATAAAAGAGTGGTGAAGCCAGTTCAAAATTGTTGCACAGAGGGTGTCATACAAGTCTGAAGTGAAGTGGCTATCTAAAACAGAATACAAAAGTTTAGGTCAAAATTTTGCAGTGCTGCTTTAACAAAGAAGCTTATTTACAGTGATGTCCTGTATATAATCCAACAGTTCATTTGTTCCCATATGGCATCAGAACCATCCATTGCTGGATCTGACCCAAAATGGCCACCGGGAGCAAGTGAGTTTACATAAATTGAGATCAAATTACTATTAAATAAATCATGTACCACTGCCAATAAAAATATCCCACAATGTACGTTACAAAGGATAACATTACGAACAGAGGACAAATTAATGTTTAATCTTAATCAATCTGGTTGACACCATCAGTCAAACTGTAAGGCATCTTTGCCTAGTTTTAGGAAAAAACTGAAAACCTATTGGCTTGTGCAAGCATTTATTGAGAGCTGATTGTGAACAGTTTTTGTTTTAAATCAGTATTTATTTTGTTTCCCAGGTCTGCCACTTTGCCCTGTGCCTGTTGTTATTTTGATTATTTGTATGAAGTGCTCTAAGCTTTTGGAAAAATGCAGTACAGTATAGTATAAATAAAGTCCAACCAGCTAATATGAGCTCCTCATGCCACTGCAGTTTGTGCAAGTAAACTGAGCTGGTGACCTTTAGGCCCTGTACACATCAGGCTAGTTAAAATGTTTTAAGGTGCTTAAAATGTTTTGACTAGCGCAAACACAGTGCCTGTCTGCATTAAAGCATGGTTTCAAAGCGTGTTAGGAAACTGTGCTTAAACCCTGCTGTGAGCTAGAAAAATAGTTTTATGAGAGAAAGCGTGTTACCCTGTAGTGTGGACAGGCGTCTGCATATTGCTCCTCCAGGAAGCGTGTTAAGGGTCGTGGAGAACCCGTTTTAAAAAATGTCACTGGAGGCAGATGCAGACGGGAGTCGGCTGTGGTATAACCGAGTTAAAACTCAGATGAAGACTGACCTGGATGGGCTGCTGTGGTGAGTTTAAAAATGTTTTTAAAACGTTTTTTAAACTGGTGCAAATCTTCAGCTCTAATGTGCACAGGGCCTTAAATATCAAGCCCAAAATCCTTTACAAGGAAACTTGTTTACTGCTCCTCCTTAGGTTGTGCAGGTCCCGGAGTTGGAATGCTTTGAAGAATAACTACCCAGAACAGTACTGTCTCTGTCGTCATGGCTTAAACATTCTAGTAACTACAAATCATCTGAGTGCCTTAGTGTGATTCCTTCAGCTGCATGACTGCAGTTTACCTTACTCAATGCTTGCTGAGAAACAGAAGCCATCTCTCCATGATATTGCACTTGAATTTAATAAGGATGGCTTCTGTCTCTCAGCAAACATTGAGTAAGGTAAACTGCAGCCATGCAGTTCAAGGAATCACACTTCAGATGATTTGTAGTTTTTAGAAAGTTTTATGCTGACTGAGACTGTACCATTCTACATCTGGATAGTTACTTTTCAAAGCATTCCGATCCCTGTACCTGCACAACCTAAGGAGGAACCCGGGGGAAAACACTACTTTCAGTAAAGCATGCAGCAAAGAGCAACAGTCAACAGAAAGAAAGTTTGTGAACATAATTTTTTTTCCTGACTGACTTCTTTTTAATTCTAGTCATGACTGGAATTCTACTGCATACTAATTCGGGCTATTCATGCAAATAGCCCAAATCAGTATGCAGTAGAATTCCAGTCATGACTAGGGTTAAAAAGAAGCCAATCAGGGAAATAAATTATGATCACAAACTTTTTCTGTTGACTGTTACTCTTTGCCGCATGGCCCAGTGGCATCACCACGCTGATTTTGGGGAAGCTTCAACCTCCCAATCTAAAGTCCCCCCAATCATTTTCACTGAAAAAATAAATACAGTTTCTGTTTAAATTCTGCAGCTGCTCCTGCATCTATTTGTTTCTGCTGCAGTAACTTAGCCAGAGTAGAGTAGGTTTTTTTTTATTGGTGTGCACAGTCCATGAGAGTCCTTTTAAGCACTCCAAGTCCTTGCTGTAAGGCTGAAGTGCTGCTGCTCCAGTCTTCGCATCATGTGCCCTTCGAGCTCAGCTTTGGCTTCTGTACTGCATGAGATGGGAAAGAAACTGTTACTGTTCTCCTCCCCCCCCACATGGCTGCCAGTCAGCCTCTCAGCCCTCTGTTTAGGATTCTCACTCCAGCTCCTATTGCACCACTGACTACTGGCCGTTCGTGACCACCAGGGCTCCATTATTTTTTGGCCAGTGGTATGACTGAGACTAAGAAGTGTGTGTCAGTGAGTCTGAGCCTGTGAGCCAGCAGCCAGTAGTGGGGCGTCATAATTAATTTGAAAGCTCAGTGCTGCAGGCTTAGCCTGGGCTGGGAGGAGGACTCAGGATGGACTAACAGATGAAATGAGAAGATGCCTGGACTGTGTGTATGGACTCTAAGTTGGCAGTGACTTCTTACTTGTGTCTTAAGTGTTCAGTGCAGGGGGGGAGACAGACTAGAGAGAGAGAGAGAGAGAGAGAGAGAGAGAAGAGATTGGTTCTTGGACACTGGAAAGTCAGGACTCAGAGATGAGGTGGAGAGATGGGACCTCAGCTGGCTGAGCTCACATCACCACGGATTCACATGCTGGGGAAATTCAGTGGCACTGGCAGTCTGGCTAGCAGGCACACTGTGGCTTGTTGGCAATGGGTAGAGGCAGGGGGTGGGGACAAGAAGTAGAAAATAGAACGACAAACTAAATGTCAGCTCAGCTGGCTGCGCTGGAGTCGGCCAAGAGGGGCAGTTGATTGGTGGCAGGGCAAGTGCTGTGGAATGAACAAAATTGTTTCTTGTTGCATGAAAAGAAAAACCCTGGGATAGAGAGAATGATTAAACAAGACTAGGACAGGGGGTGGCTGCAACAATCAGGGACCACCCGCCATCATACCTCTCAACTGTCCCTGATTTTCAGGGACGTCCCTGATTTTGTCTCAAAATTTTACTCTGTCCCTCCTAAAAATTGTGTTTCCATGACCAAACAGTGGGGGTTATAAGCACAAACTAATGTCAAACATTAAAGTTACAGACTTGTTCTTCTTTCGAAAATGCATTTCACACTAAGTCCTTTATTCTACCAGCTTCCTGAGTGGATATCTCCAATTTTGAAGAAGTGTCCCTGATTTTGGTCTTTTGTCCCTGATTTTTTTAAGCCATGTCCCTGATTTATGAGGCAGGAGGTTGAGAGGTATGCCCGCCATTGCACCGTCAACTTCTCCTCTGCACTATTGAGACCCAAAGGAGAAGTAGATGGCTGATGTTGCAATGATGAGGGGCTTCCTGATTGCTGCAGCCAAATAATTTCAAGTTGGTGACACGCTTGCTGAACTAGTGTCAGCAGCAGCATGCCACTGCATTCGTTACAGACAGCCATGCCCAGAAATGCAGCAGTAGCACTGACTGCCACAGTGTCACACCTCCACAACCCGCTTCTCTGCTAAGTTGCCATATAATGTTTCTTGCACGTGTGTACAGGCAAACATAAAAAGGGCATTTGAGAACTGTTGTACAATGTGCAGATTTTCAAAACTTTTGTCAAGGAGTTCTGTGTGAATATTTTGTGAAAACCATCATGCAGTATGTAGGTTTTGAAAACTGTCATGCAGAAAGAAGAATCTGAAAACGACAATATAAATGTTGAAAAATATTTATGCAGCATGCATATTTTTTAGTAAACTGAAGGATTCATTGCAAATGTTTGATATTTAAATAAAGGTAACTAGTTAATTTAAAACACACACACATTGGCCCTCTATTCAGTCATGGCCGTTTGTGCTGCTCCAACCCAACACTGCACTAATAATAGCACTTGATTGCCAAGCAGTGATAACCAGACAGAGAGCATGCCCTGTCCATCCTGTTATGCCTGTCTAAATATTGGGTGGTTATAGCAAAAAAACAAATTTTAGTTGATATAATGCCTCATGCCAAAGGGTTGAAGTTCTGTACATGCAATTTAATTTAATTAACTAAAAACTTTTAACACATATAAAGGCAACAAGCATAGCAGAATCTTGTTCCTTCATAACATATTTAGAATGAGCCCTCAAATACTAGGGAAAGAAGATGGGTGATAAGAGCCCTTTTAAAAACTTCAGCAGAGGAGATCTGACAAAGGGGATTTGGTATGACACTCCACGTGTCTGGAGTGGCCACATGAAAAGTCTTTTTACTGAGGATTTCCAAAGGACACAAGAAACCACTAGCAGATTCTCCCATGTTGAGCAGAGCAACCAAACCTGAGCATATGGGAGCAGGAGGTTTTTAATGTGGTTGGAACCTAACTGCTACAAGAAGCATGCATGGTACATAGGTGCATCATTACCACAACCCCCTGCTGGCAACAATCTCCCAGAGGCAAAGGGAGATAGCCCATCTGAAATGGAATAGTGCTGTCATTTCTGAAAACCATATTCAGTGGCTGGCATACTAAACATAGAAACATAGACTTTGATGGCAGATAAGGATCGCTTTGCCCACCCAGTCTACCCATTTCCCTATCTATTGGATAAGCTGCAGATCCTAGCTAACCAACAGCCTACTTCCTTCTACCGCCCCACTATAATTGCTTTATCTGTCCCATGAATTCTTGAGTTCCCCCCACTGTTTTTGACCCCATGACCTCCTCAGGGAGGCCGTTACATGTGTCCACCACCCTCTCTGTGAAAAAATTCTTCCTCATGCTGCCCCATAGCCATCCTTCCTCTATCTTCAAATTGTGCTCCCTAGTTCTTGCACATCTCTTTTGCTGAAAGATGCTATCCTCTTGGTCTTTGTTGAGTCCCTTGAGATACTTGAAAATTTCCATCATGTACCCCCCTCCCTCCTTTCCTCGAGGGTATACATATTAAGCTGCTTTAGTGTCTCTATGTATGGTTTCTGGTGCAGACCCTGTACCATTTTAGTTGTCCTCCTCTTGACTGCCTCCATCTTGTCTATGTGCTTGTGGAGATGGGGTATCCAGAACTGCACGCAGTACTCCAGATGGGGTCTCAGTGGTGATGCATGACTTCGGAATGCGGCGATGAAGCATCACTTTGGAATGCAGCAGTGATGCATAACTTCAGAATGCAGCAGTGATGCACAACTTCAGATTTCAGTGGTGATGCATGACTTTGGAATGCGGTGGTGACGCACCATTTCAAAATGTGGTGGTGACGCACAACTTCAGAATGCGGTGGTGATGCACTACTGCACGATCATAATGTGGCATGTGGCGGTGGTGCAAGATTTCGGAATGCAGTAGTGATGCACAGCTTCAGAATTCAGTGGTGATGCATGACTTCGGAATGTGGTGGCGACACACAACTTCGGAATGCGGTGGTGACACATGACTTTGGAATGCAGTGGTGATGCACAACTTCAGAATGTGGTGGTGAAGCACCACTTTGGAATGCGGCGGTGATGCATGGCTTTGGAATGTGGCAGTGACGCACAACTTCAGAATGCAGTGGTGATGCATGACTTTGGAATGCGGCAGTGATGCATGACTTGGAATGCGGCGGTGACCCATGACTTTGGAATGTGGCAGTGACACACGACTTTGGAAAATGGTGGTGATGCATGACTTTGAAATGTGGTGGTGATGCACAACTTCAGAATGCTACAGTGATGCACAACTTTGGAATGCGGTGGTGATGCACCACTTTGGAATGCGGCAGCGATGCATGACTTCAGATTGCGGCAGTGACGCATGCCTTCAGAATGCAGTGGTAATGCACAACTTCAGAATGCAGCAGTGATGCATGACTTCAGAATGCGGTAGTGACACACAACTTTGGATTGTGGCAGTGATGCATGACTTTGGAATGTGGTGGTGACGCATGACTTTTGGAATGTGGCGGTGACATACGACTTCGGAATGTGGCAGTGATGCACAGTTTCAGAAGGTAGCAGTGACGCACATTTTTGGAATGCAGCGGTGATGCTTAGTTTCAGAATTTGGTGGTGACACTCAGTTTCAGAATGTGGCAGTGACGCACAATTTTGGAAAGTGGTGGTTATGCACATTTTCAGAATGTGGTGGTGATGCACAGTTTCAGAATGTGGCGATGACACAGTTTTGAAATCTGATGGTGACAGCTTCAGAATGTGGCACTGAAACACAACTTTGGAATGTGGTGTGGATGTGCAATTTTGGAATGCGACGAGGATGCACTATTTTGGAATACGTCTGGGATGCACAGTGTTGGATTGTGGAGGGGATGTGATGCACAATTTTAAAATGTGGTGGAAGCATACAATTCCAGAATGTAACAAGCACTAGCAGTTTCAAAATAAAATGGTGTGTCCTGCCATATTCTGACAGTGTACAGTACATCCTTACTTATATTCCAGAATTGCCAGTCCCCACTAAATTCTTTGATGTGTGTCCCTGTTGCATTCTGAGATTGAGTGTCCCATCACACTGCGAGATGACATATTCCTGCCACATGCCAAGATGACATGCCCCCCAACATTCTAAAATTGTGCACCACTTTGAGAGTCTATACCTCGGTTTAGCGCTGTATTCCCAAACCACCTCCTGATGTGTTCTAAAGTACAGTACCATGCATCTGAACATTCTGGAAACACAAGCACTGCAGGCAACCCTGTTGTCAGTTTTTGGTTTTGAAATAAATACTACAGCTACAATTTTGATAATGTTGAAGAAATAGGTCCTTTAAGGTTGCTGATAGGGAGGACTAGTCTGTGAGTTCTGGTTGTGACATCATCAGTGGCTTTCCTCTGAAACTGTCTTTTTTGAACAGAGAGTGAAATCAATGTTACAAAATAGCTCATAACTTTAAAATAAAGTAACGTAGAAACCTAATATTTGGTATGAGATTTATTGGGAGTAGGCTGATTCTTATTCTGCAATGTAGTACTTTTGACCGGACTCCCTCTTTCACATAATCGCCATTCTCTGTCATCAGCTAAGAGCTATTGTAGAATGCGGATTGCACCTATATTACGGTTATGACAGTATCCCAGGTGGTGAACTCCCAAATAATAGCCCCTGATCCCTGACATTATCTGAGAGCTGTTATCAAATTGTATGATTAAGTTTGTAAGCAAAATGCATCACAAGACGGCATTTGCCTCATCCTGGTAAAAGTAAATGCTCAGGGTTACGGCACCTTTTTAAAGCTGACCCATTTTTTTTTCCTCATGTGACCCATAAAAAGAGAGAGTCAGCATCCTACGTGGACAAATATCCTGGTTAAACAATTTCCCCTTTCCCTTTCCAACACCAGGATGCCCACTCCCAGTGTCGGATGTGCCCCTCCAAACCCGTCTATAACCCTTGCCAACAGCAGGGTACCCAAGCCCCATGTTGGCTTCCCCCCACTATTGTGGCACACTGGAAGCTCACCCCAGTGTGCCTAAATTAATTTTTCTTTGTAAATGAAGAAAACCATCCTTGCAGTCTGTTTTATTAACCTGTAAAAAAGAAAACGGTCCTTGTTGTCCTCCCAGTCACCCTTCCCCCATCCCCACCCTCCCACTGTGCATCCACCTCCCCATGACCCCACTTACCCCATACTTATCTTTGTAGGTCGAGCGCTGTCATCTGCTGTGCATCAGGACACATCTGCACTCTTCAAAGCCAAACCGCAAACTGAAGAAATCGAAGGTAAGCCGTATAATGGGACTCAATGGGGGGTTTCAACTTAGGTTGATATCTTAGCCATTTTTAAGAATTTTGGTCCCAAATTTTCAACATGGGGTTCTTGGGACCCCATCTCATGAACACTGTCACTGTTATTTAATTTTTTAGTCCCGAAAGTTGATTTTGCAATCGCTCTGCAGAATCATCTTTTGGGACCGATTAACAAAATAATTGTGCCACTGTTCATGAGGTGGGGTCTCAAAAAGCCTATGTTGCAAATTTGGTGAAACAATTCTATAAAATGACTGTGTATGAGCGTGCGTTGTGCAGTTTCTATGCATGCTCTTATCTTCACCAGTTTTTAATATTTTCACTCCAGAGTTTCAACATTGACATTTTTTTCACACCTTCTTATGAATAGTACAGCTGTCATTTTTCATATCCTGCCCAAAATCTGTTTTCACACCTGTGGCACAGAATGTTGCGGTTGCTGTGCGAAATCAACTTTTGGGATGGATTAACAAAATCACAGTGCCACTGTTTATGAAGGGAGGTCTCAAAAAGCCCATGTTGAAAATTTGGTGAAAATATTCCAAAACATGACTGCGTTACGGGTGTGCGTTGCACAGTTTCTAAGCATGCTCGTGACTTCGTCAATTTTTCAGATTTTCACTCTAGATTTTCAACATTGCCATTTTGTTACACTTCCTCATGAACAGTTCAGCTGTCATTTTTCACATCCTGACCAAAATGTGTTTTCGCACCTGTGGCGCCAAATGGCGTAGTCACTGCGCAAGATCACCCTTTGGGATTAAATAATGAAATGATAGCGCCACTGTTCATGAGGTGGGGTCTTAAAAAGCCCATGTTGAAAATTTGGAGTGAAAATGCCAACAAACACCTGGTCCAGAAGCAAATGATTTGATACCTTTTAATGGACCAACATAGATGTATCAACAAGAACAAAGTGCTCTAGCTCAACCAGTCGTTCTTCAGAAGCTCATGGCAGTTAGTATTGTATTTTCTAAACAACTGCCATGAGCTTCTGAAGAAGGACTGGTTGGTCCGAAAGCTAGACCACTTTGTTCTTGTTGTTACATCTATGTTGGTCCATTAAAAGGTATCAAATCATTTGCTTCTGGATCTATTCTTGCAAGGACCAATACGGCAACTACTAAATCTAGATTTCAACAAACACCTGGGGCATTAGGGTTTCCAACCATAATGCCCCATCCCCCCTAACCTGTAGAGACTGACAGGCACTGGAGCTTGTGCCTTTGGATCATCAGCTATAATGCTCACACCATTCCACCCCCACTCCCTTCCTGCAACCAATGATAAGCATTGGGGTATGCATTGCAGTCTTTGTCCCTAACATTCACCCCATTCTCTTATACTGCACCCATCTCAGCTTATTTCATTATGGAAGTAGCATTTAGTCCAAAGACTCCAAGGCACAACATGATGCCTGTCAGTGTCTGCAGGGTGGGGGTGGAATGGCATGAGCGTTACAGCTGACAACCCAAAGGGACACCCCCAACACCTCTCAGTCTCTCCAGGGTGGGGGTGGTGGAGGGGCGCTTGGGTTGGAAACCCTAATGCTTCAGTAAAGAAGTAGATCAGGGAGGGACTGTTGACATTACCTACCTTGATTTCAGCAAAGCCTTCAACAAGTAGTAGTAGTAAAATATTTTATTCATACAAAAATCATATGATGTCTCGGCTGAGCTGCTGCTCATTTACAACGAGGTCCTAGGAGTTATGTTCGACAATGTCCAACGTAGAAGGCTGATTAACAAGATGGGTAGTCTGGCCACAGGGCACAAGCTGATAAACTGAGTTAGAAACTGGCTGATGGACAGGTGGCAGAGAGTGGTGGTAATGGGATCCAATCTGGGGAGAGGGGGGTGACCAGCGGGGTGCCTTAGGGATCAGTCCTGGGACCAGCCCTGTTCAAGGTCTTCATTACAGACATTGCAGAAGGGCTAGAAAGAAAGGTCTGTCTGCCTGTTTGCAGATGACACCAATATTTGTAACAGAGTGAATACTCCAGAAGAGGTGGAGAAAATGAGCAGGGACATAGAGAGGCTTGAAAAATGGTCTGAGGAGTGGCAACTGAGGTTCAATGCAAAGAAGCACAGATAATATACCTGAGAGGAGGTCATGTGATGTCTGGCTAGCGGTTAGCAGTGTAGCAGCTTTCCTCCCATCCTCCTGAGATATATTTTGGATATAAACATATCTCCACAATCAATATTTCAGCAGAAAAATGCTCTGGAACACTCCACCTGTAATCTGATCATCCGAAAGAACTCCAAACCATATCATGGAGGTAATAGCGCAACAGGAATTACCTCGCCATACTCCTCCTTCACCATACAAGGCCGCCAAGAAAGCCAAGCCGCAAAGTACAAAAATAACCCCGTCTGCCTCAGGCAAGGCGGCGCCTACTCCCTTATCTGAAGAGCGCTTCCTGGTTGAAATGAAACCACTGCAAGAAGCCATTGCTCTTCTTACAAAGGAAATGTCTTCACTGAAAACAGACCTCTCTGAGGTATCCAGACAGGCAAGAGACACGGAGGCGAGAGCTATCGCTCTAGAGAAATGGAAGGCTACCACCGACCCTGAACTAGCAGCAATTAAAAAATAACTCACCAAAATGGAACACAAGCTGGAAGACCTGGAGGGTCAGAGCCGTCGTAACAATCTAGTAATAATTGGGCTACCCGAAAGGGAAGAAGGCACCTCTCCCATAGCATTTACTCAAAAACTACTCGAGAAAATAGCTGGTGTCTCTCCCAACGGTCCATCCTTTGTAATAGAACAGGCTCATCAGGCACTGCGATCCAAACCTGAATCCAACTCTCCTCCTCGGCCCCTCATCTTACGGCTTTTGAATTTTTTGGACAAGCAGCATATCTTATTGAAACTCAGAGAGATCCAAACAGTGATGTGGGAGGGCAACAAAATCCATATAGTGCAAGACTTTTCACGGTCTGTGCGGCAAAAAAGGGGCTCATTCCATGTCTTAATATCCCGGCTTATTCCTGCTGGAATACATCTTAGGATGATATACCCAGCACAACTGCAGGTCAGAATTTAAGACTGGTGGCACACCTTCAAATCCAATGAAGAGGCAGGAAAGGAACTGCAACGTCTATTGCCAGATTTATTTAAAAAATGACATCTCGTAGGAGAAAAGGTCTTGGGAGGTAAAGCTCAAGTGAGAAGGAAAGGTTTGGGCAGATAGTGAAAGACAGACTAAGCATATGGGTCATTAGAAAGCCCTACAGAGATTGATTTAAAACAAGCTGTGAGACTCCTATAATACCCTTTCTATATCGGGTCTAATGAGGGGGATCTGTGTCTGAAACTACTGGTCCCTCAGGGAAATGAAACACAGTTCATTTTCGGAAGTTTCTACTGCCGTAATGTGAATTAAGGCGTACTGGTATCTTGGGTTTTCCGATATTTTAATCCTCCCCTCACATCTTGATAACTAGGATGGTACTGATCTGGGGATAGGGAGAGCTCTGCGAGTTCCACACAAACAAAAACGAAGGGTGGAATCTGTTAGGGCATCAAAATGGTTCTGATGCTTCTCGAAGATGCGCACGCTTATATGGCTGCAGCAGTAGCTGTAAACTGGATACTGGTACACAGCGAAGATGCACAATGTTGCTGTGTTGCAGATAAGCTGGAAGCTTGCTGCCACCTTGTGGACTTTGGAGAGAACAACATTTGTTTACTGACTGATTTCACTCTGCACCTGTTGTGCATGTGTTTGTTTTTGTTGTTGATGGGAGTTTAAACTATTAAGTTTTAATTACAAATGCTGGAAACTAAGCTTTGGGGTTGACTGTCATAATAAGAATGTTAAACAAGGGCATATGAATAATTCTGCATCAGTTACTTGGGTCTGGAACTGGCTAAACGAGGGCCAGAATGGGTAGTTTTTTTTTTCTTGGAACTTTGTAGCTCCTTCCTCCAAATTTTTGGGTTCTTCTTCTCCCCTTTTTTTTGTGTATTTATTTTGTTAATTTTTCAGGCTACAGGAAGAAGACCCTATCAGGGAAATGGAGTATTTTCTCCAAATGCAGTCCCTCTTTTGGGTTGTTTTTCCTTCTCAACTAGTCATGTTAAAGTATATAGATCATAAGTTTTAACAAAGGGCCTGGAATTTGATCGGGCTCATTATAGGATTATTTTGCACTATAAGAAGGAGTATATTAAACTTACTACTCATGACGGGATCTAGGAGGAATGGGAGAGGAAGGGATAAGCTGAACCTGGTGGCACCATGCGCCATATCGAGGGAGAGTGTCCTCATGTTACCTGCTCGGGATACACAAAACAGGACAGTTAAAAAGCAGGCTAGGATCAGTCTCAGTTTCCTTCTTGCTCAAAAAATAATGACTAAAGGCTGTAAAGCAGGAGAAAGGGCAGGAAACAGGGTAGAGAAGGTGGCAATACAGAAATGGGGGGGTATTTTTTTCGGTGAAGGGGGGAGGGGAGGGACACCATGGCATCAGCAAGGAGGATATCTAGTGTTATTGTCTCTCAGCCAGTTCTTGGTGAATGTAACAATACAAAATGGTGAACAGTTATAAAGCTATTACCTGGAATGTGAAGGGACTCTGCAGTAAGAAAAAACAATACAAAGTGCTTAAACACCTACAAATACTCAAAGGTCAAATAATCTTTCTGCAAGAGAAGCATCTACTAAACACTGAAACCAAGCTTCTATGCAGGATGCAAACAGGTCAGGTCTACATCGCAGGTTCAACTACACAGAGCAAAGGCGTAGCGATATTATTATGAAAACATTTGGGATTTCAATATAGCTATAGTATTTGTGTTCCGTCAGGCAGATATGTATTTGTCAGGGGCACTCTGGAGAGATCTGACATCCTATTGGGTTCTATATATGGCCTTAATATGGACACTCCATCCTTCTTCATGGAACTGCTTAACACACTATTGGCCTTTTTGGATGTACCGATGATTTTAGGAGGCGACTGGAATTTACCATTCTCTTCTGATATAGATAGAACAGGTAAATCTAAGAAAGGGTTATCCCTGGTGCAAAGGGCCTTCAGGGACATGACGGACAAGATAGAGTTATGCGAACCCTGGAGAGTTTTACATCCAGGAGGCAGGGATTATACATTTCACTCACCAATACATGGGACTCCGCGTAGACTACTTCCTGCTTTGCAAATGCCTACTACCTGAACTCATGGATTGTCAGATCTCCCCAGAAGTGATATCTGATCACTCTCCGGTGATATGTACCCTATCCTTGTCTCCTAATGTTAAGACAGAGACAATCTGGAAGATCAATAACAGACTAATGAAAGATAAACTTATAACAGAGGGGTTAAGGAACAGTATTAATAATTATTCAAAGTATAACCGGAACTCCATTGGGAATGCAGACATGGAATGGGGGGGGGCTCAAAAGCTTCTTAAGAGGGGAATTAATACAAATTGCATTGAAACACAAAAAACAAAGGCAACAGCAACAAATTAAACTACTGGAAAATATCAGGAATTAAAAAAAAAACTAAACCAGTCAACTACTGAAACTCTACGACAGGAACTTATTCGGTTGAGGGCGTGTTATAATGATTTGTTGGGGGAAAAAGCCAAATATGCTATTATTAGAACAAAATCCACCTACATAGATCAGGGGGACTAGGCAGGGAAGTTGCTCACTCTCAGGGTTAAACAGCAGGAAACGTCGAGGGTGGTCAATGCAGTTCAGGCAAGGGGAGATGGTACCTTAAAGACTAACCCTAAAGGTGTAGTAGAAGAATTTAAGAAGTTTTATAGAGACCTCTACAAGGCAAGGACCAACCCCCCCATCTTCACACTGCATTGATGTATACCTGGACACATTACCGCTACCTAGCCTCTCCGAGGAGCATAGAGTACAACTGATTTCTCCGATTACAGAATGGGAGATACAGCTAGCAATCAATACTCTGTCTTTAGACAAAGCCCCTGGGCCTGATGGCTTTTCCCCCAATTTTTACAAAGCCCTGGCAAAAGAATTGTCCCCATGGATGCTACCATTATTTGATACCATACTGAAGGGAGAGAGTACTGATCCCAATTTATTTGAGGCCCAGATAGTGGCATTGCACAAGGAGGGGAGGGATCCAGAATTAGTAACAAACTACAGGCTGATGTCCCTGTTAAATTATGATATAAAGATTCTTGCCAAAATCCTGGCTACTAGGATAGACTGGATAATACATCTCCTAATCTGCACAGAACAAGTGGGTTTCCTGAAAGGCAGATCTTCCTCAGATCATATCAGAAAATTACATCATATATTCTCTGCATCCAGGGATGATTTGACCCCTGCGGTACTGTTATCACTAGATGCAGAAAAAGGCTTTGATACAGTAGACTGGGACTTTCTATTCAGAGTGTTACACAAATTTGGATTCCCTCCTCTCTTTGTGCAATGGATACACTCCCTTTACATCATTCCTAGTGCTCGTTTCTACTGTAATAGAATCTTTTCACAGAGATTCTCCCTCTTTTCAGGAACCAGACAGGGCTGCCTGTTATCTCCCCTGCTGTTTAACTTATATTTTGAACCCCTTCTATCCCAAATCAAAACTGATCTGGGGATCCGGGTTATAACCATAGTGACATGGGAACTCAGATTGTCAGCTTACGCGGATGATATACTGTTACATTTGTCATACCCGAAACAATCAATATACAGAGCTCTGCAAGTTATACAGGAGTTTGGAGCATTATCCAATTACAAGTTAAACTTAGAAAAAAACAAAGCCTTTCCTCTAAATATTTATTTATTTTTTATTTAGTTAGTTTCTGTTTACCGGGTAAGTGCACTAGCCAGTAGATAACTATTTTCAGGCACGACCCGGGAGAGTACAAGGCAATACATACAGAAGGTGTTTACAGGGAAAAAATGACATTTGACAATACAGTTTGGAAGACAATAAATAATAGACAGTAAAGCAAAGTGCTTGGCATGAAGCATAACTGGCTAAATTAGCTATGTAGGCTCAGATAACAGTAAATGAGCATTGGTCAGCACTGTATGCAACAATGGCAGAAAGAATATAACAATCTGCAATGCAACTACAAATTCAGGTGCAGGTTATAACATGAGGGAGTACGGTTCTTACAGGTAGACATAAAGTACAACATGCAGGAGTGGAAATAGGCATCTAAATGAGTAAGCGTGTTTAGGAAGATGAGAGATAAAGGGGAGAGGAGAGAGGGGTGTGACGTATGGGGTAGGGGGTTTCAATCAAGTGGGAGATTATGGATCATCCAGTGGAGATAGGTGTGGGGCAGGGTTCATTGGCACGGTCAAGTAGGGTCGAAACAGGTACACTGTTCAGCAGTAGCTAGGTAGTGTCATAGCCCACTTTTAAAGTGATAGTGGGATGTAGATTGCCTTAGATCCAGTGGCAACATATTCCACATCTGAGGGGCAGCATGCCCGAAGGCCCCGGTGCCTTTGGTGGTGTGACACCTGGGTACCCTTAGTAGTAATTTGTCTACTGACCTCAATCCACAGTTTGAGGTGACGGGACATAATAGCTCTGCCAGTGATGCCGGGGTTTCCAGCCTGATTATGGAGTCAGATAGACAACCAAGATGGTATTGTCTGGATGCAGAGGGGGAGAGCCAGCCAAGGTCGCTATAAAGCCGACATCGATGCTTGAACCGAGGGGACGATGATGCATAATGACAGACATTATTATAGGTGGCATCACATTTTTGTAGTGCTGATTTGTGGGCAGCTAACAGGATAGGAGCACGGTAAGTCAGGGTTGGGAGTAGGATCCCCCTGGCAATGGCTAGCTTAGCAGAAGGCTTTAGCATATAGCTTGTTCTGTAGACGGCACCCAGTTTACAGTTTACTGTTTTACAGGTTGATTGAATGTGGAGGTTTAGGTCTAGAGATTGGTCGAGCGAAACCCCAAGATACTGAAATGAGGTGACAGCCTCTAGTGTGTTCCCATCCAGGTCGAGCACCATCAAGGGGGAGAGGCAGGATCTTAGTTTGGGGGCCGGGCCCAGAAGCATGGCTTTAGTTTTGTGTATATTTAGAACCAGTCAATGGTTGCTCAGCCAGTTTTGAATACTGTTGTAGGCCGTGGTCAGAGACGAATTTAGGTAGTTGATGTTAGTAGAGCTGGTGTAGATGACCAGGTCATCAGCATAGAGAAGAGAGGAGCAAGTTGAGACATTGTCTGGAATGTTGTTTATAAAGAGGGATAAAAGAAGAGGTCCCAGAATGGATCCTTTGGGAACTCCCAAGTTGATTGTGGTGCTGTCCGATGTTGCGAAATTGAATTTCACTGCTTGGGTCCTGTCGGTTAAATAGCTCCTGTACTAGTTTACAACAGGAGTGGAGAAGCCTATGGTTTGAAGAGTGGACAGGAGTAGGGAGTGAGCCACAAGATCAAAGGCCTTGGTAAGATCAATGAAGACAGCGCTTGTTAGCCATCCAGTGTCCATGTTGGAGAGAGTATCTGATGTGAATTTGACCAGGGCCGTTGAAGTGCTATGGTTTTTCCTGGAGCCATGCTGTGCATCACAGAGCAGATTTGAAGTTTCCATGTAGTCCAGGGTTTGGGTGGTGACGAGCTTTTCCAGTATTTTGCTCAGGACCAAGAGAATAGCTATCGGCCTGTAATTTGAGATTTCATTTCTATTTCCTTTTTTGAATATCGGAGTTATCCTGGCAGTCTTCCAGAGGTCAGGCACAACACCACTGGAAAGGGATAGTGTGAAGATTTTGGCCAAGGGTGAGGCAATGAGATGGGCGGCCATCTTCAAAAGGCGGGGTTCAAGAGAGTCAGATCCTGGGCCGGTGTTGTTGGAGTTGGTTCTTAGTAGTTTTAGGACCTGTGAGCTGGTTATGGCTTTAAAGTAGAAAGACCAGGCCAGTGGAGACCCAGTTGGTGAAGACGAGAGGCCTGTCGACTTGCTTGAGTTGGTGGGCTGAGATATGGTGGGTGCCTGTGGAAAGGTGGTGGTGTAGGGTGACAGCTTGGAGAACATTCTGTTGAAGGCATTCACTGTGGTGTAAGAGTCATTGCAGTGGGCACCATTGAGGATCATCTCTGAGAGGATTATAGATTGAGATGTGCCAAGGAAGGTCTTTATATGGGCCCAGAATTTCCAAGGGTCATGGGCTGAGCTGAATAACAGGTTCTGGCAGCACCTACTTTTGGCTTGCCTTATCTGCTTTTTGCAGGAATTTCTGTGTTGTTTATACATCGTGTAATCTGTAGGTAGGCCAGTGTTTTTGTAGTGCTTCCATAGTTTGTCCCTGTGCCATAGCTGTAAGAGCAGGTCTTTTTTGGAGCTATCTGGTCTGGTTTCCTCTGACTCTCCTTTTCCCCCTTTGGTGCATGTCTATTCTGGACGTCACTGAAATTGTTAAGGAAAGCTCATAGGGCATCCTCAACCTTTTGAGCACGGTGGACTTCAGACCAGCCTATGGTGGAAATATCGTGAAGGAAGGCATCTGCATCCATGCCTGCAAAGTTAGTAAAGGTGACAAGGTGGGGTGGAGGAGATGGTGGGGCACCTGAGGTCCATTGACAGAAAACTGGAGAGTGGTCGGTTATAGCATCTGCCAAGATACCAGCCTTGGCCATGTGCTCAGGTTGATTAGTGAGAATTCAATCAATAAGAATACCTGGTTTAGATGGAATTACTGTCCTAGTGTTCTTGGTTATGAGCTAGTACAGGTTAAAACTGTGAACTAAGGACATGAGGGCACTGTGAGAGGGACTCAACCAGTTTAGGTTTACATCCCCAAGTATTAGGGCCTCATTTAGGTTGACAGATTGTGATGTTAGGTTTAGTAGGTCCTGAAATCCAGCCACTCCTCCGGATGGTGGGTTTGTAGATGCAGACTATGTGCAATTTCTTTGCAACGAGGGTGACAGTCACATGAATGGACTCACAAGTCATTGGTGGGTCTCGAACCGGGGCTGTTGTGATACTGAGGTGGTTCTTGTGGTAGAGTGCAACACCACCACCCCATTTGGTACCAGGTCTGTTATGTTGGATAAGAGAGTAGCCCGTTATATCGTACAGTGTGTCAGGTATTCGTGGTTTTAGCCAAGTTTCTGTGAGGCTTAGTATGTCGGGTTTATAGACTTTGACCCATGCTTCCAGTTCGGCCATGTGGCTCATAATACTCCTAATGTTCATGTAGACAATGAGAAGTCCTTTATTTGCCCGTCCGGTTTGGATGGTGGCAGTGCTGCAGCTGGGAGGGTCTGGATTTGGTTCAATATCACCCGATAGTAGAAGCTCCAGCAATGCTAGGAATGTAAGCCTTACCCTGCGGTAAGTTTTGGGTGGATGGTTCTTCCTGCCCAGCTTACTAAGTGCATGAAGCGTGTAGTACGTGCATCCTTTTTTGTGGAGAAGATATTGCCATGTGGTGGCTGGGCTGCACTTGGAAGCCAGCATATTGGAGAAACTAAAATCCCCGGCTGTAAGACGATTTTGATTCAGTCCTCATGGTAGTGATAGTGAAATCCTATTGGTCACTAATAAGAAGGAAATAGAAGGCCTGGGGTGCAATGGGAATACAAACAATTAAAATACATGTACATCTACCTGACGAGGAGTTTCAAAACTTCCAGAATAAGTAATCTGGAAGCACTAATGCAGGTTATCAAACAAGACCTAGACAGATGGACTAAATTACCACTATCCCTTTGGGAAAGAATCAACTTAGTTAAAATTAATAATTTACCACGATTATTCTACCCCATCAATATGCTGAACATATGGTTACCTCAAGCATGGTTTTCTAAATTACATTCCCTACTTTCAGCATTCATATGAAAAGGGAAACAAGCACAGCTGACATACAACAAATTAACAGTCCCTAAATGTAAAGGCAGTTTGAGACTTCCAAACTTCAAACTGTATTATTGGGCAAGTCATGCAGCCAAATATTTGAAATGGATGAACCCAAGTGAAGACCCAGGAAAATTCCAATACACCCCCCCCCAACCTGGCTATCACTAAAAATAGATTTGATAGAGGCTCAAGGGCTAACTCCCACAGCCCTCTTGTATATTACACCTAAATTGCTCCCACCAGTCCTCAGGGATAACCCAATAGGAATCTCGGTAAAGGTGCACACTCAAATGTGCAACTCCTTGTCCTACAAACACTCTCAGGACCCAAACTAACCGATATCAGGGAACCCAAACTTTAAAGTTGGAAATCAGTTGATCAAAAACAATTGGCTTATGCAACTAGGGGGAAAAATAGCAGATTTCTGGGCCAACAGGAAAGCTCTGGCATCAGAGGATATTATTGAAAGTAACAAATTGGATTCTAGACATAGTTTTAAAGTATCACAATTGAGGCACATGATGAAGCCCTGCTGACCAATGAATCCGGAAACCAAGGGGAATTCATAATCCAAGGCAGTAGGATAGTTAAAGATCAACACGCAGTTTCCCAGATCTAGTCCATCCTCCAAGAAGCTGCTTTCCCAAGAATAGTAGGTATCTCTAAATATTGGAATAAACAATTCCCAGAGGCAACATTTAACTGGACTAAAATCTGGCAGGACACACACAGGTTTGTTTCCCAAGACAGATTACGACTCATGCAACACCACATCATTCACAATTTATATTATACTCTGGAGAAACTGGCCGAAATGGGTAATGATTTAGATGCTACGTGCAATGTTGTAGGGCGGAGGTGGGATCCCTGTATCACATTTTATGGGAATGCCCAAAAATAGCTTCACTGTGGTCCCTAATTAAGCAAAGGGCAGATCCACTCTTAGGCGTCTCGGAACATATAGAACCACAAGCATGTCTGGTGGGGGACTACTCTCGCATAGAGGTAACAGAAAGAAAATTCCACATAAGCATGATTGCAATGCCAGTCAAGAAACTGATACTCAGACATTGGCTGGATAGGGAGGAGATATCCTACACAGAATGGCTCCAGGAGCTACTATTCAACCTAACGGTAGAAAGGATTGTAGCCAGTGTCAAAAACTGCTAGCCCAGGTTTGAGAAACGGTGGAGTAAATTACACACTTTATATTCGATGTGAACACTCTCTCTAGTTGAAAGGGCTGGGAAACATAAATTTGTGTTAAAGTGATGACATAGGGAAGGGAAGGTTGGGGAAGGGCAGGGGGTTGTTATGTATTATGTGTTAAGTGTGATATAGTGCTGTAACATAAGGTGTTGTCTTGTACTTTATTTGTCTACCATGTTCATGTGATTAAAAAATTAATAAAGCATTTAAATAAAAAACAAAATGATATACCCCAGAACAGGGAAACCTGGGGAGAGTTACAGGATGGGGGGGAGGTGTAGACGATCACAAGGAAGAAAGGGGCCTAGGAAGCATCAGTTCTGATGACCCAACAGAGTCAAAGCACAGCACAAATGTTGCAAGGATGGCCAGTGGCATGCTGGGTTGTATAGACAGATATATCTCTAGCAGAAGGCGTGAGGTGGTAATGCCATTGTATAATGCACTAGTGAGGCCTCACCTGCAGTACTGTGCGCAATTCTGGAGGCTGCAAATGCGCAAGGACATTGACAGGGTGGAGGTAGTCCACAGATGGTACATGGCTTGCAACACAGAACATATCACGAGAGATTAAAAGGACCTCAATATGTACTTATTGGAGGAAAGGAGGGAGTGGGGGAACATGACAGACATGCTCAAGTACCTCAAGAGCATAAACAAGATAAAGAGGCAGACAGCTTCCAATGAATCAAACATTTGTCATTGACAAATGCTTGTTTTTTTATCTTGGAAAAAAAGAAAACTGTCCACCATTGTCCACTGTGTAACCTTCTTCATGCAAACAGTATGCAGACACTGGGGTACCCAATCTTCTGTGTCCTCATCTGTCCATCCATTGTTGTCTGCTGTGCAACCCCCCCAAACAGTATACAGACACTGGGGTTGCCCAATCCCCCAGTGTCCTCATCTGTCCATCCATTGTTGTCTGCTGTGTAACCCCCCCAATAGTATACAGATACTGGGGGTGCCCAATCCCCCAGTGCCCTCATCTGTTCAGCAAACTCCCTGAAAAAAAGAAAACTGTCCTTCGTAATTTTTTTTTCTATAAAAAGGAAACCCTCCACCATTATCCGCTGTGCTGTTACCCAACCCTCCCACCCTCCCATCCAGGACCCACACAACCCCACACACACCCCCCCATACTTCTCAACTGGAGGTCCATCGCCATAATCTTACTTGGACTGCAGGCATGTCTTCGCACTTCAAAACCCAACTGTGAACTGACGTAAGTGCTTCAATGTATTTCAATAGGGTTTTCGATGTCAATGTATTTCAATGGGGTTTTCAGCTTAGTGGCATACATTGGCCATTTTTAAATATTTTTTTCCCCACATTTTCAACATATTTTTTTGGGGATCCCACCTCATGAACAACTTCACTGAAACAATTTTCAAACATCCACTCCCCCATCCATGACACCAGTGCACACAACCAACATTCGGCATTGACAAATGCTTGTTGTTGTTGTCAGTACCCTCCCCCCCACTGTGTACTCTTCCCCTGGGTTTTTGTTCCCCAGGTGCATTACTTTGCACTTCTTTGCATTGAATCCAAGCTGCCATACTTCTGACAATTCCTCCAAACCTTGCCAAGTCCCTTCTCATCCTTTACACCTCCCCTTGTGTATCAACCCTGTTGCAGATCTTTGTGTCATCTGCAAAGAGGCATACTTTTCCTTCCAGTCCTTCTGCAATGTCTCTTATAAAGACATTAAAGAGGACCAGCCCCAGTACTGAACCCTGCGGTACCCAGCTAGTAATCATCTTTCTTCGGAGTGGACTCCGTTTACTATTACCGTTTGCATCCTGTTGTCCAGCCAATTTTTTATCCAGGCACCCAGGCTACCACCATGGGACCCACTCCCAGCCTGTCTAACTTATTTATTAATCTTTTGTGTGGCACTGTGTCAAATGCCTTGCTAAAGTCTAGGTAGACTATGTTCACAGCCCCTTCCTGGTGTACTTCTTTGGTCAGCCAGTCCAAGAACTCTATTAGATTCATCTGCCATGACCTTCCCGCTGTGAATCCATGTTGTCTTGGGTTCTGTGCCTTGCTGGCCTCTAGGTACTCAATTATTTTTTCTTTCAGAAGTGATTCAATCATTTTCCCTACCACTGAGGTCAAACTAACAGGTCTGTAGACCACACACTTACGGCATGCATGGTTCCTGTTGGCATTTGTGGAGCTGTACCAAATCCCTTCCCTACAGTCTAGTGGACTCCCTACCTCCCCAATCCCTATCGGTATTGTGGAACTGTACTAAATCCCTTCCCTGGCAGTCTAGCAGACTCCCTTCCTCACCCAGTCTGGTGTCGTGGAAATGTACTGATGCCCATCTTTGGCAGTTTAGTGTTACCCCTAACCAATCAATGTCAAAGCCCCCCCTCCCCTTCCCACCCATTGAGCAATCACCATGCCCACCCTGGTCATCCCCTAACTGACCCATCCATCCATCCATTGGTGAGCTGCCATCAGATCTTCAGACACTTAATGGCACAGATCCCCCCACTCACGACCTTGGCCATCTGCCATCAGACTGCTAGGTAGTAGGTGCACATATACTGTAGAAACAGACAGTTGTTTCTTCAGTTTGCATACATTCACTCTGTATCAGTCAGATGATGACTGGCAGAGGTTGTGAGGGGGAGGGTCTGGGCCAGTTGCCATCTGAGGAGCAGATGACAGCTCACCTGTGGATGGGTGGGTGAGTAGGGGGGGAGACGGGGGGTGCAGGTGGTGAGTGTTCAGTGGTGAAGTCTGGGGGTGGGGCTTTCACAGCAATCTGGTGGGAGATAACATCAGACTAATCCAGAATTAGCTGCTCAACTCATTCATTTACACAAACTTTAAATTGCTTTTCTTATTGGGGTGCTACTGTTTATGGCACACATAGAAAAATTGACAGCAGAAGGAGACCAAGGGTCCATCAAGTCCGCCCAATGTTTCCCCGAGATCATCTCATATCCCAGGACCTAGCCCCACTTTTGATCCAAACCCTGTCTAATTTCCTCCAATTTAATTTGAGCATTCTCTTTATCCCAGCCCCTCTGATTTTATTCAAGCGTTCGCTTTATCCCAGTCCAGTTTGAAAGCTGTCACCGTCTTGGCTCCCACCACCTCCATGGTAGCCTATTCCAAGGCTGAACAACCCTTTCCGAGAAACAGTGTTTCCTGACTTCCCTCTTGAAGCTCCCTCCCTTCAGCTTCCAATTGTGCCCTCTAGTATTAGAACTGGAAATCTTGTTAAACAGTTCAGAGCACGGCATCCTATTTATTTCTTTCAGTAACTTGAAAGTTTCTATCATGTCCCTCCTTCTCCCTCCTGGTTTCCAGCTAGTACATATTCAATGCTTCCTAGCCCCCCTGGTACGAAAGCCCCTGCATGTCCTGAATCACTTTTGTTGCCCTTCTCTGCATGGTCTCCAGTCTGAATATATCCTTCTTAAGGTGTGGACTCCAAAACTGGACAAAGTACTACAGGTGGGGTCTCACAAGGCACCTATAGAGTGACAGTACTACCTCCCTGTTCCTGCTGTCAAATCCTCTCCCAATACACCCCAACATTTTATTGGCCTTTTTGTAAGTTGTGTTGTGTATTGGCTGGTCTACTTAAGGGTGTCACAGATGACAATACCTAGGTCTCTTTCCTCCTGTGAAGCACTAAGTTTGGCCAAATTGAGCCAGTACATAGTCTTCAGATTCGTTTTGCCTAGCTGCATTACCTTACATTTCTTGGTGTTGAACTTTAGCTGCCAGACACTAGACAATTTCTCCAACCTTTGTAGATCTTTTTGAAGGTTCTTAAACACTTCCTTGCTGTCCACCCTACCACTAGCTTAGTATAATCTGCGAAGAGGACAATCTTGCCCTGTATATCTATGCCAATGTCACTGATGAATACATTGTACAGGACTGGACCCAAGACTGAGCCCTAGAGTACACCACTTGTGACCTCACCCTCATCTAACCTCTCCCTGTTGGCAACCACTCTTTGCTTTCTGTCCTTAAGCCAGTTTCCTATGCATCTTACAATACTCTTTGTGGTGCCCATGTCCTCTAACTTTTTCAGCAGGCAATTATGTGGTACCGAGTCAAAGTTCTTGCTGAAGTCAAAGTAGAGATCTACTGGATGTCCTCAGTCCAGTTCCCTAGTCACCCAGTCAAAGAATGTAATCAGGTTCATCTGACATGATCTACAGTTGTTCAGCTGCACATTGTGTCTCATTGTGGTTCTCACCTGCTATTTTATTTTATTTTAGATTGTACAAAACAAAATCACCTGTTTGTGCGGATATTGGAGCCCTGCACCTGTGTCTTGCCAAGTAGCAGGTAGAGTGATTTGTAGTTCATTTCACTCCCGGGAATACAACTCAGTTGGGGCACAGAAGTTTATAACTATACATCCACACATTTAGAAATGCTGTGTGCCTTATCCAAGCATGAGTGGATGACGCATCTAACAGACTTTGGGGCTATTTTGTTTGAATTATAATTCGGGGGCTTGACCTCCCTACAGACACTTCCAGGTCACCCACCGATATTTCTACAAGCCCTGCTGTGAGCAGGGCGAGCGCAGACAGGGCGCGCATGCCATCGTGCATGAAGACATGCGCAAACACGCACATCTACACATGTTTGGCATGCTAGGCGTGGGGCAAGGGTGTTAGGATCACACAGAAGTAAACTACATTCACTGTCTCTCTCAAGTGCACTGCATTTATTAGGTTATGTGAAGACATACTATGCATTTTGTGTTTATACTGCCCTGAGGAGTTACAATTTAAATAACTCTCATTTAGTCCTGTAAGCTATTTCATTATCCACATACCTTGCAAGCTATTCATTGTAAACACTATATCCTACTACAGCTGTTTAATTTAAGAGAGTTATTTGCCCCAGTTTTACATACTAGGATGTCTTGTATTAAAGTATCTGGGTTAGTTTGTCTAAACTTCTTGATTACTATTTTAGATTTCAAATTGTTCAGTCCATTGTATTATTTATACTTCCTAGGCATGCAGGGTAAATTTTAGGGCAGAGTGTGCGTCACCATTTTCAAGTATTAATGGTCAGTTAGTTTTACATAACTGACATCATTTATGTGAGTCTAGGTCCAGACTAAACAGTACGCAGTTAGCAGGATAACCTTGGCATATTCAAACGTGGATTTCACCCTTTTTATACCACACAATGAGTTCTGAAATCATGGCATCCCCATCAAGTTCGATGTGTGATATTACCACTATTGTTACAACTACGGGAGAAACTGCTTATAAATGCAGAATATGTAATATGTTTAGTTTTCAGGTTATCATAAATGAAAATCACTGTCTTCAGTGCTAAAAGTATACAGAAAATGTGGTTTTACAATGTGAAATGAATATGTTTTATAAATGTTTGGTTGCACTCAAATCCAGTCAGGATTTATTATGTAAAAAGCTAAATGAGATGTGTAAGGCTTCCAACTCATGCCCTGCCTCAATTTCATATAATCAAGATTTAGTCTCTGTTCCAGCCCCACTGACATTGATAGGTGATGATTGTCTTAGCTCTACAAATACCTCTATGCACCCCCAGTTGAATATTCAAAGAAAGGAGTCAGAGAGGATGATCTTAGTCATGATACTAGTTCTGATGACTCTAATTGGTATACTATTGAGAGGACGAAGATCAGTAAAAAAAGAAGATGGACTGAAACCTTTGATATCCCACTCCAAAACAGTTTTGACCCCTTGTCTCCTCTGCTTAGTGACACAGTAGGACCTAGTATTGATGTTCCAATTAGTGTTAGTTCTCACTCAGGCATTTCAGTTAGTGACTTGGGTAGGACAAATTCAACCCCCCAGCCCATAGCCCCCACTTTGTCGTCTGATGCCTCTCTTATTGATTTTACATCAAATACTTGCAATGCCATCAATTCTGACTGTGTGACATCTTCTCCTATCCCTAGTGAGGATGTCACTCACCCTAGACAAATATTCGTAGTAGGTGATTCTATTGTAAAACATCTAGATAGGGCTATTTGTGAACCAGACAAATACAATAGGACATGTTCCAGTTTTAGTGGAGCTAAGATTGATGACATCACTCGTATGGCTGAAAATATATATAGTTCTCACAATCCAAATCCACTTTGTATTATTCATGTGGGTGCAAACAATATCTTCAAAGATTCAATAGATCATATTAAATCAGCTTATGTTGCTATGACAAATAAACTTACTGAGCTCAGGTGTGATATTTATTTTTCTGAGATATTGCTCATTGTCACAAACTCACTCACCAGGTCAGCCCTCTACTCCCAAAGTGCCAACCTCCAAGCATAGTCTTGTGAACAGTTAACAGAAACAGGGTAACCCTCCTGTCTGTTTTGTGGGTTTGCATCAACCTTTGGTCTCAGTTCTGGAGAGATTCAAACTGTGAACCTCTTGCTAACGTACCCAATGCACAGGCTCAGATAATTCTGTTTTTGGGGGGCCAGATATCTTTGCCTACGGGCACCTAACCAGGTGTACAGAAATGAACCCTTAAAAACTCAGATAATGACCTCAGACTAATCTTGCCTTTTTCCAGTTTGGTATCATCATTCAAGCTTATGCACAGTGTCTGCTTTAACCATATATATTTCACTTGTTAAAGGAAGAAATTCAAAGAAAGACCAAGTAGGCTCTAAAAATAGAGTTTTACTAAACTAGATAAAAAATATGTAAAACATAAAATACAGAACTATTATATCACAAGACATACAGATCTACTAAAAGAAGAAGGTTTTAACAGTGCAATTCCTACTACAGAACTTAGATTTTGTCTCTCTCTCTACCTGTATACTTGCTTAAAGTGCTCAAAGATGTTTCTTTGTCAGAGTGTAGATAGAAGACTCTGAAGGAAAACAGAATTCTGCTTTAAAGCTGGCTTTGCCCACCGCTTTGCATGAGGTCACCTAGCTCCTCCTCTATTTACGAAAAATCATACACCCAGGATATTTTATCATATTAGAATATAAGATAATTAAGGTGACATCAGCAAAAACTCCTTTCCCCATGTGACTTCCCCAATCAAGTCTGTACATTTCCTTTCATCTATAAGCAGTATCCTCTCTCACACAGACAACAAAGCATTTATGACTTTGCACCAGTGTCACATAATCCTGCACTCTTCCCCTAAACGCCATAAAAGTTTATGATTTCCCTCTTAGCAACTACAGCTATAATTAACTCAGATAAATAGAAGATCCTTGATCAAGGCCTGTTCTACTCTGTAACTAGGTTCTGGCCTTCCAGGTAATACCTTGTATCTAAAATCTGTGTGTGTGTGTGTGTGTGTGTGTGTGTGTGTGTGTGTGTGTGTGATACTCACATGCTGTTTCAGTATTTCTCATGAGAGACAGTCCATAACACATTTTTATATTGCAAAAAATGATACAGTGATCAGAACCAGCTGTGCAAGTGTCACAATTCCTCCCCACCTAGACTGAATTTGGGGGCTCTATCCCGTGCATGGGATGAGCTTCCCAAATCAGTTCACTTCTCATACACCCGACACAGCCCATCGGAGTTCTGATTTTTGGCTCCAGCTCTATGTACGATTGTCAGATCATACCCCTGCAAAGCAAAACTCCATCTCAGCAATCTACCATTGTTTTTCCCCATCTGCATCAGCCAAACCAGGGGGTTATTGTCAGTCTGCACCACAAAATGCTGCCCATATAAGTATGGCTCCAACTTCTTTAGGGCCCACACTATGGCAAGACACTCCTTTTGCACCATGGAGTATGCCTGCTCCCTGGGAAATAACTTTTTACTCAGGAAGGCTATTGGGTGATCCCTCCCTTGGCTGGATGTCTGGCTCAGTACTGCCCCAATACTCACACCTGAGGCATCAGTCTGAACTATAAAGGGTTTGCTATAGTCAGGACTTGTCAAAACAGGAGCACTGCGCATTGCCTCCTTTAGTTTTGAAAAGGCTTCCTCATGGGCTGGGCCCCAGGTAATTTTCTTGGGCATCCTTTTCTTTGTTAGGTCAGATAGGGCAGCAGCCAGGGCACTGTAATTGGATACAAATTTCCTGTAGTACCCTGCTGTCCCTAGAAAACTCCTGACCTGCTTCTGTGTTTCTGGTCTGGGCCATGCCTGGATTACCTCTATCTTTAATTGGTTAGGACAGAGCTGTCCCAGGCCTACCACATGCCTGAGGTAGGCCACCTTTCCCATGTCCACCTGGCACTTCTCAGCTTTGACAGTGAGCCTGGCCCTCTGTATCCTGCCCAGCACTTCCCTAAGGTGAGAAAGGAGTTCCTCCCAGTTGGTACTAAAGATGGCAATGTCATCCAGGTATGCCACAGTGTACCTCAGCACCATTTAACACCTGGTTCACCAACCTTTGGAAAGTGGCCAGGGTGTTTTTCATTCTGAAAGGCATTACTTTAAACTCAAATAAGCCTATCAGAGTGATGAAGGCCAACCGCTCCCTAGCTCTGTCTGTCAGCTCTACCTGCCAATACCCCTTGGTCAAGTCAATAGTTGTAAGGTAGGTCACCCCCCCAACTTATCCAGGAGTTCATCCGTCCAGGGCATTGGGTGAGCGTCTGACTTTGTGATTGCATTCAGTCCACGAGAGTTCACACAGAAATGAGTAGCGCCATCTGGCTGAGGCACAAGGACTACGGGTGAGGCTCAGGGGCTGTGGGATCTCTGGATTATCCCTAAATCCAGCAACTCCTCTACTTCCCTCCTAATGTCCTTTTGGACAGCCTCTGACACCTGATATGCTGTCTGCCGTATGGGCATCTGTGTCCCTGTCTCCACATCATGCATCGCTAAGAGGTTAGTCCAGGCTTGGCACTAAACAATGGGGCAAAGTCTGCTAAGATCTCCCTTACTTTCTGGATCTGGTCCAGGGTCAGCTGGGGAGACAATTTTACTGCCTCCACAGAGAACTCCTGCTTACTTTCTTCCAGTAAGTCCAGAAGGGAGTCTCCTTCATCTGTCCCCTTCCCCGGACTACACACTGCAAACACCATGTCAGCCCTATTTGCATATGGCTTCATCCTGTTGACATGGTACATCCTTCCTGTCTTCAGTCAGGTAACTCTACAATGTAGTTCATGTCATTTACCTTCCTAACCACATTGTACGGTCCTGCCCACTCAGCTTGCAGCTTGCCTTTCTGGACCGGAATAAGGACCATGACTTCCTGACCCACCATGTACGAGCGAGCTCTGGCTCTGCAGTCGTACCAAACTTTTTGTTTCTGTTGGGCAGCTGCTAGGTTGCTCTGGGCTGTCCCCATAAGCTCCTTCAGCCTTTCTCTAAACCTAAGGATGCAATCCACAGTAGAAGTTCCCTGGGTGGCATGCTTGCCTTCCCAGTCCTCCCAGATCAAGTCTAGGGGACCATGTACCCGGCATCCACATAAGAGTTCGAAGGGGGAAAATCCTGTCAACTCTTGGGGCACCTCCCTGTATGCAAACAACAGGTGGGGAAGGTATTTCTCCCAGTCCCTCCATACTGTTCAGCAAATGCCTGGAGCATTGACTTTAGGATACCATTGAATCATTCCACAAGTACATTGGCTTGTGGATGATACGGTGTCATGCATCTCTGCACCACCCCACACTTATCCCATAAACATTTCATCAAGTCCAACATGAAGGAACCACCTTGATCGGTGATTACCTCCTGTGGAAACCCAGCACGGGAGAAAATCCCAAGTAAGGCATCTGCCACTTTGTCTTTCCTCAGTGAGGATAGGGTGACTGCCTCTGGGTACCGGGTGGCATAATCTACCATAGTCAGTATGAATCTCTTTCCTGTGGAGCTGTGGGTATTTAAAGGCTCCACAATATCCATTCCCACCCTCTAGAATGGCTCCTCTACTATGGGCAATGGAATCAGGGTGGCTTGGGTTTTCTTGCCCACCTTCCCTATTTCTTGGCACAGTGACAAAGACCTGCAATATTCCTTCACCTGCTGGGTGAGAAGTAGGCCAATAGAAATTCTGGGCCAACTGCTGCATCATGCACGTGATTCCCAGATGACCAGACAAGGGAATATCATGTGCAATCTGGAGCAACTGCTCACGATACCCCTGGAGGATGACAAGCTGCCTGCCTAGCACCCCTCCTTCTGTCTGTACTGTCTGAGTATACATAAGTCCATTTTTACAATAAACCTTATGTCTGTTGTCACCTCCGTGCACACCGTCCGAGTCTGCCCAAGCCCTCAGCTTCTCTAAACTAGGGTTACTTCTCTGAGTAGCTGCAAACCACTCACACATTCCCAAGGCATGGGACAGGTCCCCTTTAGTCACTAAACTAGGGTCCCTAGCACTAGCGTCAGAGCACTCAGGATCACTGTCAATCCCAACCCTCTGACAATGGGTCAGCCTTCCTTCTTTGGAGTAAACCTCTGCAGCTGTGTGGTTACTTGCTACTGTGGAAATTTCTACCCCCTTTTCATTAATCTCCCCATCTGGAGACAGCCTCTCAGTAGTTTCCACAATGGCTTCTGTGTGGTTCAGGGAGCTACAATTTTCCTTTGCCACTTGGCTACAGGTAACTGCACATACATCACCTGTTGGAGATTGTTGCCCAGGATGACAGCCACTGCTAATGTTTTAGCTACAGTCACCTGTTGCACAGTTCCCCCTGTCTCACCCCAGTCTAAGAGAACACTAGCGAGGGGCAATGTTTTCTCCCCACCCACAAAGTCCTGTACAGTGACGTATTTATTGGGTATAAGCTGACCAGGCTGTACCAGATCCCCCTTTACCATGGTCAGGGATGCCCCTGTGTCCCTTAACCCCTGCATCTGTACACCATTCACTATGACTGGGTGCATGTGTTCCCTCATGTTCACTGGCATGCTTCCAGGGACACACAAACAACGCACTTCTGTTCTAGCACTCAGTTGTGTATTAGTGCTAGCCTTTTTGGGACACTGTCTGGCAATATGCCCAGTTTCTTTATACAACAAACATTCATTTCTTCTCTCAGAGAAATCTTTTCTGTGAAACCTGAGGCTAACTGGTTTCTGTGGAGGCAGTGAGGGTTTTAGCTGCTCTGAAGGCACGCTTTCCCCTTTCTGCATTGCCACACCCACTCCATTCACTCTCAGAGCAGGTCTGATCTTGGCATAACAGTCCGAGAGTTCAGCAGCCTCTTGCACTGTTTTGGGATCTTGGCCCTCCAGCCAGGTTTTCAGCTCTGCTGGGCATGCCCAATAAAACTGTTCTAACAAAATCACATTTTCAATTTTATCAACAGAGTTTGCCTCAGTTACTTCCCACCAACATTTTAAAAACTGATGTTGTTTCATGGCTAGCTTCTCTTAGCTCATGTCAGGGCTTCTCCTGAGCTTACGGAATTTAGCTCTGTATGATTCAGCAGTTAATTCAAATTTCTTTAACAGTGCATCTTTAAGTTTGCTGTAATCATCACTGTGCTCATTGTCCATTTGACCCAATGCATCCTGAGCTTTCCCGGTAAGTAGCGGGGATAATTGGAAGTTCCAGGACTCTCTAGGAATTTTAGCCTGAATATAATCTTTTTCCAAAGAATTTAAAAAGGCATCCATATCCTCCCCCTCTTTAAATTTGGCTATTAATTTGGAGTTCAATTTGTAACCCAGTCCTGCAGTCCCAGTTAAATCCAAGCCACTTACCTGCTCTGGTGCCGCTGGTTGGAGTCGTAGCTTCTCCAGTTCATGTTGCATCTGGCCCTCCTGCTCCTCATGGTCTGCATCTCAGTGTTCTCACTCCCTCTTCTCCTCTGCAGCTCACTGGTGCTCACACTCCTCACAGTCTGTGTCTCAGCATTCTCGCTCCCTCTTCTCCTCTGCAACTCGCTGGCACTCACACTCCTCACGGTCTGCTTCCAGCTGTTCCTGCTCTGCCTCTCATCTCTCTCATTCTCTCTTCTCCTGGAACTCCAGCTCCATCCTGTGCAACTCAATTTGCAGCCTGAGTACATCTGGATTCAGGATACTGGTGACCTTCCCCTGCTGCTGTGGCCCTTTGCTGACAGTGGCCCTGTTGCCCTCATCATCAGATATGGACACTGCACTGGCTGCTAGCCCTGCCTCACTCAAGGTTTGGTCCTTTTCAGTCATGGTCTGTGACTCGCTGCTCTGGGTATCTGCTACCATCAGGGCATCTATGAGGTTCTGCTTGCTGGTTTTCACCTCAAATGGGACTCCTCTGTCCCCACACAACTGCCTTAAGTAGTCTACAGTGTGCCAGCTGTAGTTGGAAGCCATCTTCCCTTACTACTGCTACTCTAACTTGCACTTTAGGAAAAAAATTAAATGGGTAGGAACTTGACTGTATGCCAAGTGATATAGTTCTGTCTCCTTTTAAAATAAAACTCTGCCTTCTTCTTTCTTTGCAAGTGAGCCGATGGTCACAAGCTGACACACTGAACAATAAAAGCTTGTAATACCAAAATTATCCACACCACTGCCAACCAATCTGTCACAAACCCACTCAGCAGGTCAGCCCTCTACTACCAAAGTGCCAATCTCCGAGCGTAGTCTTGTGAACAGTTAACAGAAACAGGGTAACCCTCCTGTCTGTTTTGTGGGTTTGAATCAACCTTTGGTCTCATTTCTAGAGGGATTCAAACAGTGAACCTTTTGCTAGTGTACCCAATGCAGAGGCTCAGATAATTCTGTCTTTGGAGGCCAGATATCTTTGCCTATGGGCACCTAACCAGATGTACAGAAATGAACCCTTAAATACTCAAATAAAGACCTCAGATTAATCTTACCTTTTTCCAGTTTGGTATCACCATTCAAGCTTATGCACAGTGTCTGCTTTAACCATATATATTTCACTTGTTAAAGGAAGAAATTCGGGGGGGGCGCTGATGAGCAACTAAGAAGTAAGATGCATTCTCCTCGAGCTCCACACCTCAGAGACCTAAATATATCATTTTTTTCATAAAATTAAAATAAATAGAATCGGATTCTACTGCATAATTGCCCGTAGCCACATAATGACGGACGACTACCTCTCTAATGCAACAGGGAAACCAGTTAGAAATGATGGGAAAAACCTGAAGAAATAGCCAGCTGGCCCACACCAGAATCTACAGGCCCAATATCCTTCTCAGTGGCAGAATTGGCTGTACTGAGGTGAGAGGTGACAACGCAAGTCCTGGCGGCATTGAATCCCCACTTTGAAAAGCTGGAGAACCAAATTGAAGCAAAGTTGTAAGAAATAGCAGAGAGAACTGCAGCACATGGTGAAAGGTTAATGGAGATGGAGGATCGTACAGATAGGGTTGAAGATTTGGTACAGCCTCTACCGGAGAAAATCATCGCTTTAGAGAAGGAGCTGGAGGATATGAGAGAAGCCCTTGACTATCAAGAGAATTATTTCAGGCGCACCAATCTGTGCTTACAAGGGCCCTGAAGGGAAAGAGGGACTGGACATTATGAAATTATTTTTTTATTCAAAAAATGTTATAAATTTTCACAATAACACTTGGTATAGTGTTACCAGAACACTGACACACAGGCAATCACCAACTTTCTCCCTCCCACCTTCCAACTCCACCACCCACCGTTGGAGTGATCCCATTATCTCCCAAAACAAAACATAATATTATAAATGTATCATATCAAGGACAAAACCAATAAAATTCAAACTGGAGAGCACAAGCCTTGGGTGCAATCTAATGTAAATAGAGAGCATACAATTTGCCCCACTTTTTATCAAACCCACCTGGATTATTACATAAACTTGCAATCATTTTCTCCATCCTAAGGCAAAAGGACATCTCGTGTAACCACTCTACATATGAAATAGTGGTTTGATCCAACCAGTGCTTAAGAACTAGTTTTTTAACTGCCATTGAGATAAGGGAGATATGAAATTTCCTTTCTCTGACCATAATTGAGGATAGATCCCCAACATTATGAAATTCTGTGCTGAAAAACTACAGAAAATATTGAAACTGCAACCTAAAGGGGGAAAGCATAAGATTGAAAGGGTGCACAGAGCCGTACTGCCAAAGTCAGGTCCAGGCCAACCCCCTAGAAGTATTGTTATTCGGTACCATAATTTTCAAGACAGAAAAACAGTGATAAAAGCCTTTAAAGTAAATCAGCCTGTTGAAACTGATGAAGTGAGAATCCATGTCACACAAGACTACTCGAACAGGTTACTTAAGAAGAGGGGGGTGTTTACTGCTGCGATGGCCCAGCTGAGAGAGATGCAAGTGGAGCACTACATGATCTACCCTGCGATCCTTAAGATAAAACACGAAGGTATGGTGTACTCATTTTGGGAGGTGGAGAAGGCGAACACCTTTATAAAGGAACTTAAGAAGAAAGTGAGTTGAAGTGAGTGGCGACACAGTGGGAGAAGTGAGAAAGACTTGAAACACTGACTCTCTTTTTGGTTGGGGGTAGATCCCCCATTACAAGTTGTGTTATTCATGTTTAGTGTTGAAAATCTTTGAACTCAGGAGGCCTACGGCTAAATCGGTGAATAATAGGGGCTGAATGACACTGTTCTTGGAAGAATACATGCTGGAGTTTTGAAAATGTGGAGGAGAACATTTGAAGACAAAGGGGAAATCACTGTAAGAGCACCGGTGGAGAAGGTAGGCCGGGATGAGTGGCTGGTGGCTTGGGCCTAGCATTTGTGATTGTTTGAAATCGTCCGGCCTACTCCACCAGCCCCCGACCGGGCCGGCTGTTGAAAGGAAGCCTCATAAATGAAAGGGACTGTGCATGGGATTTTGGAGCTTGATTATGGGTGGGAGGGGGATGGATGTGACTGACGGCAAGAATTAATGGGACTCAGAGTGGATTGATGGGGGCCGAACCAAAGTGGTTCCGGTTCTATACAATATGCATGTTGTGTTATTATGTTATGAAACGGATGGGCCAGTATTGGCCAAAGATGAAGTGGTCTTGGGGAGGTGAGGGGAGGTAGCTGCTCAAACAGCAGAATCTGGGAGGTGCTGTCATGATGGCAGAAGAAAGCAATGATGGGCGATGGCTGAAGAGGTGGAAAGGGGTGCTGGGAGGAAAGGGAATGATATAGGATGTCTTGGGTAGGAGTAGTATGGGAAAGAGGGGGTAAAAAGGGGGGTTATAGTAGTATCGGGGAAGGGTTAAGAATAATCAAGATTCACGCTTAGGTGATAAGGGTAAAAGGGTATGTAAGGATAGTAAAGCTCCTGATACGGCTGCTGGAGCGATGAAGCCTAGACTTGGGTGAAATATGGGGGGAGTTGGAGGGAGATTAAGAGGAATGCTGAATGCTGGAAGTATTTGGAGAGATAGAGGAAAAGTGATAATGGAAGGGGATAATGGTGGGAAGTGATTTGGTGGTGCAGTCCTGGAATGTTCATGGTCTCTCCTCACCGGTTAAATGGAGTGCAGTGCTAACAGCGTTAAGTAGCGCACAAGTGCAGGTGGCTCTTCTGCAGGAAACACACCTGACACCAGTGGAGCATGTAAAACTCAAAAAGGGTGGGTGGGTGAGTGCTACACAGCCTCTTTCAGCCCATGTAAACAGGGAGTGGCAGTCCTGGTGCATAAAAATCTGCCATTACAGATCACAAAAGTCCTCGCAGATCCGAGGAAAGGAAGATATGTGTTTGTTATAGGGGTTCTCCATGGCATGAAAGTCACATTTGGGAGTGTGTACGCACCAACTAATTTAGACCCGAGGTTTTACAATAACATAATGTCCATATTGATGAGAGAACAATTTGAGAACCTGATTATGGGAGGGGACTTCAATTGTGCACCTGATGCTACCCTTGATCACTCAGAGAGGAAGGGATGCGGAGATCCATGTATTAGGAAATGGAGGGAAGGGTTGGCAGAATTGAATTTAGTGGACGCCTGGAGGACTGCGTACCCTCAGGATAGAGAATATACTTTTTATTCTAACCCACATAAAACGTGGTCAAGGATTGATCATGTCTATGTAACACTGGACTGGTACGAGAAACTCAGGAGGGTGGCACATGGTCCAATACAAATCTCAGACCACACAGGAGTGGTGGCGTCCTTTCAATTCCAAGTGAGAGGGGGGAAATGCAGACATGGAGATTCCCTACTTATATGCTAGGCTTGCAGGAGTTTCAGGACTATGTGAAGGAGCAATTTAAATTTTATATGGATGTGAATGCACCGACTGCCACTTCTAAACAAATGTTATGGGATGCGGGCAAGGCATACATGAGGGGTACAATTATAGGGTACATGGCGAAATATAAAAAAACTAGATTGGAAAGACAGAAAGCCCTTCAACAGAAGTTGAGAATATTGGAGGGGAGGGTAGCAAGGGGGAAGGAGGTGAACAGGCGAGGCAGGAGTTGGTAACAACTAGACAGACGCTTAACATCTTATTGATGGATGAGGCTCAGAAAAAGCTATTCTATCTGAAACACAGAATATATGAGTGGGGGAACAAGCCAGGACCCTTGCTGGTAAACCTTGTGAAAGGTAGGAAAAATGCGGTGCACATCCTTGGCATCAAAAATAAAAAAGGGCAGATGGTTACTAAGTATGTGGAGATAAGGGATACATTTAAGAAATACTATGAGGATTTATACAGAACAAGTGGAGAGGGAAGTGAAAAAGAAATGCATGAGTTTCTGGCTAAGTATAAACTGCCCCAGGTAACAAAGCACCAACAGGAGCTGTTAGATAAGGAGAGTACCAGAGAGGAAATTATTCGAGCCATCAACACAATGAAGCCAGGGAAGGCATGTGGCCCAGATGGCCTGCCTGCAGAGTATTATAGATTGCTGAGAGCTGAGGTAAAGGAGGTTATGTGGGAAGTATTCAGGGAAGGAAGAGAAAATGGGGAACTGCCAGATACATGTGGTTGCGCCTTGGTGTGTGCTAGTCCTAAACCAAATAAGGACCTAATGGAATGCTCATCATATATACCAATATTCCTGTTAAATTGCGATGCTAAGGTGTTTGCTAACATTTTGGCTAGCAGATTGGAGGGTATCCTCACAGAGTTGATCCACCCGGATCAAACTGGATTTATAAAGGTAGGCATTCTTATCATAATATTAGGAACGTTCTTAATGTCTTGGAACAAGCCAAGAAATCGGGGCGAGCTGTATTGTCAATGGACGCCTAAAAAGCGCTCGACAGGATTGAGTGGCCATATCTGTTTACAATCTTAGAATGCATTGGGTTAGGGGAAAGTTTCACCAAAAAGGTAAGAGCATTGTGTCGGGCACCCAAGGCTGCAGTACTGGTGAATGGGAACTTAACAGAACAATTTATGCTCCACAGGGGGACAAGGCAGGGATGCCCTCGCTCCCCTCTGCTATTTGCAATGACAGTAAAGCCACTGGCTATATCCATCAGAGAAGACCTAAAAATACAAGAGATAAAGGGAAAAGTGGGGGACAGCATAAAATTACACTGTATGCTGATGATATGATGTTATATGTGATGAGCCTTTCACAGTCTATGCCTGCCTTGCTGGAAATCATAGGTCAACTTGCTATATTCTCGGGATATAAACTGAATCTGGGAAAGTCTGAAATCATGTTTCTGGGGGAAAAGAGGGGGGATGTGGGTGGTACATGGGGTCTGAGGAGGGTAGGTACGCACTTCACTTGCTTGGGAATCAAGATAGGCAGGGACTTGAGGTCACTCTATAGACTGAATTATACCCCACTATTGAAACTGGTAAGAGAGGATTTGGGTAGATGGAGAAACCTGCCTATATCATGGTTAGGACTTATTAATTTACTTAAGATGAACATTCTTCCCACAGTCTTATAGCCATTACAGATGTTGTCCATAGGGTTGACAGGGAGAGATATAAAGGCATTTGAAAAGGATTGCTCCAGATTTATATGGCAAGGGAAGAAGCCCAGGGCTAGTCTAAATAAGCTGAAAGCTGACCAATCTAAAGGAGGGCTGAACTACCCAGACATGAAGTTATATTTTTGGACGGCACAAATGAGGATAATTAAAGATTGGGGGCCTGATATTCAAAAGGGTTGCACAATGTGCAATTGGGTTGCGCCAGCGCAAGTCAGAAAATGCGCCATTCTGCGATATTCAGCAGGAGGCAGTTGCGCCACTGAAAACATGCTGAGCAACAGCACAATGATAATGAAGGCATGCACAACTGAAGGGGGTGGAACCATGCATAAAGGGCGCAGTGCGATGTTCAAAGACTTGTGCAATGCGCAACAGTGGAGCAGGCAGAAGTTGCGCCATAGCGGAAATGAGCCAAAATAAAAAGGAGCAAGGAAGAGGCACAAGAACGCTACAGGGAAGCCACATGAGACAGAGGAAGAGACAGGCACACGGAAACAGGGAGAAAGAGGGCAAGCCAGGGAAACCACACCACACAAGAGGGGCAAGGGAAGGTGTGTGGGGCCACAGAGTGCAGAGGCCAGTAGGTGTACCTGGTGCAGGGGAAGTAGCAGTCAGGACAGTGGGGGGAACAAAGCAACATCAGCTGGGGGGAGAACACAAGCCAAGGACATGGACAGTGCCACCTTCCACATGGATGCTGTAATGAGGGGGGTGAGAAGGCATGCTGCAGGGGGACATGGCTGTGGAAGGGCCCGTCGACGGTATGCCCCCAACAGGCAGTACCAAGCCCACACCAGCTTTGAGCCGTACACAGATGTTGAGATTGTGGGCTGGTACCGCCTGAACAGGGCAATACTGAGGCGGCTCTGTGAGCCGTGCAGTGATATGATGCAGGCACCCATACGACAGAGTCATGCTCTGTCAATGGAGACAAAGGTAACAGCCTGCATGTGCTTGCTCACCACGGGTACCTTCCAGAGACCAACAGGGGATACCACAGGCATAACACAGTCAGCCACATCATGCATCCTCACCCAATTCCTCAGCGCACTGCTGCTACATGCTGTGGAGTACATCCATTTCCCCAGCACTGTGGTGGAGTGCACAGTAAACATACAGGAGTTCCACAGGGTAGCACGTATGCCTGGCATGCTAGGGGTGATAGACTGCACCCATGTGGCCATACACACACCACCTGACCCTGATGGAGCCGCCTACATGAATCGAAAGGGATATGCCAGTGTCAACTGCCAGGTGGTGTGTGATGCCAGTGGGTGCATCATCAATGTCTGTGCCATGCACCCTGGGGGAGCACATGATTCCTTCATCTGGCACCAGTCGGCACTGTGCCACTGATTCAAGAGTGGGGACAACCCCACAGGTCATCTAGTGGTGAGTATGTATGTAGAACTGACATATCGTGGGCAAGGAGGGGTAGGCCAGAGGTGCCATGGGTGTGGCCCACAGGGCTTGGGGCAGTCTGAGCCTGAACAAGACACTAACCTCCACTATCTCCACACAGGTGACAGTGGATACCACTCCATCCCTGGCTGCTCACACCTCACCGGGCGCCCACGACCCAATCGCAGCTAATAATACTCTACAGCCATGCCACATGCAACATCATTGCGCAGGTGTTTGGGATGCTGAAGGCGTGTTTCCGTTGCCTGGACACCTCTGGTGGTGCCCTACAGTATAGCCCCTCAAAGGCCTGTGGGATATTCCCGGCCTGTTGCATCCTGCACAACATGACCAAAGACTGTGGGATAGCCGTACAGGTCAAAGAAGGGGACAGCGATGGGGATGACAGTGACGCCGGTGATGATGGGGATGGGCAGCCCTCCTTGGCCGACAGGACCCCCGACTGATTCGGCTGGCACAGCTGCACTGGGACACCATCACAGAGGAGCACTTCAGCCAACACAGGTAAGTCATGGTGCCATGTGCAACCACCAGTGGCTAGGGCACAACCCATATACACACATGGAAACACACCATGCTGGCAAGGGATGTGGCAGGGCACAGAAGTACACACATACAACCAGGGAAGGGCGAACAGTAACACACCACATGGACGGACACACACACACGCACACACAATAGGCACAAAGTGCACAGGGGTCAGGTGCAAAACAGAGCTGGAACACAAACACTAGCAACACACTTGTCCACAGGCCACCACATCCACTGACTGTCTATGTGCGTGTGCCAGATGCTGGGCACCATCGCACTTTGGTGTACAGCGCAATGCAGGCATCATCATGCACACATACCTGTGGACAGCAGTCGGGAGGGTGTGCAGGTGGACTGTGTCTGCAATCAGGGCTGGGCACCCACCCATGCACTGCCCACCAATACACACAATGCACGCAGGGCAACACCAGACAGTGCCTGCGCTGGGAGACAGGTCAGTCTTGCAGCACAGTGCATGTCCACCTCGGATGCATGGGCAGCCCCACCGAGACCCAGCAGCACTGGCAGGCTGACCACGGGCCTCATGGGGTGGCACCGATGGTCCACCAGGGGTTCCACTGTGTGAAAGCGACTGTGCCCGCACAGGGATCTGCAGCACACCGAACATACCTGCACCAGGAGTGCTCGGGATGCCCACAGCTGAACCCGGCATCTACAGGGTGGGAGTCGCATGATGCCAAGAACGGGGAGTGGATAGCAAACTGCATGGTGTGAGCAATGCATGGGCACCTGACTGTGTGCCCATTGTGGCCATGACAGCGACCAATGCCTGTGTTTGCCTGTCAATGGCAGTGGTCACATCCTCCCACAAATGGTCAATCCGTGACAGGATCCTATCGGTGTCCCTGCTGTGTCGCTCCTCGACCTGCTCCAGAGCCACACACAGTGCCTCCATGGACATTGCAAGCCACATCTGCTGCTGTACTGATGCCTGCAGTAGGGGGGTGTGCTTGTCAAAGAGGTCGTCTGCCACCTCGGCATCCCGTCCATCAGGGTATGGAAGGGCCTGATGTTCAGCACCCCGCTGCTCACCAGGACCAGATATGGGCAAGTCCACAGGTACTGCATAGACGCCACCGCTGATCCCTGAACCTCCAGTCCCGGTGGGCGACTGCTGCTGCTGCCCCTCCGCTGGCTGTGCCCAAGGGATCAGTTGTTCTGCCTCTGTGGCTGCAACAGTCCCAGTGTCCTGACCAGCCACCGGTGCTGCCCCACTGGTGCTGACAGACACAGCCTGGGACTGTGCTGACACACTGGCACACTCTTCAGAACCAGCCAGGTCCATGGGCGTGAGCTGGCCTGCTGTGTGTCCATTCTGTGGCACACACATGTCACTGCCCATAACGGTTATGTCTTCTTCAATGGTGCAGGTCCCTGCCACAGCCACAGCCACAGCCACAGCCACAGCATGCTGGCATCCTTGGATGCCAGAATGCTGAGACACAGGAAGGGCCTCCCCCACACCTGTCTCAATGACATCAGTGTGGACAGCCAGGCGGACCCACTGTTGCAAAGCTCGCCGGGTACCTGTGGAGGTGGATGGTCCCTCCTCCAACTCCAGATGACTGTCTGCAGTGGACAGGCCCTCCACTGCAGACCCCTACAGATGCGCAGGATTTGTAACAGAAAGTAAGGTCATGTTTGTGCATGTGATCTACCCTCCCCCCGACAGACCATGACTTACCATGCAGTGATGGGCTACCACCTGTCTGGAAGCCACCTCCTGGAATGCCCTCTATGGCACTGCGCTGCATGCTTGCAGTGAGCCTGTCCTCTGCCGGTGTCAGCTGCACCACCTCCAGCTGGCCCCCGCCTGTTGCAGCACATGCCGCCCAGATGGCAGCCACCTTCTCCTTCACCATCCTCCTGTTGGTACCCATCTTCTTCTTACACTCCTGCATGGAGTGCTGGTGGCTGCCGTGCAGGTTGAAGGCACGTGCCACCCCCTCCCATGCAGCAGCACGGGCCTGAGGGGTGCCCCGCCATCCACTGAGCAGTAGCTCCTGATTGAGGTAGGCCTCAAAGAGTGCCTCTGTCTTGGCCTTGGTGAAATTGGGCCTCCTCTTCCACCCAACATCGTATTCCTCCTCACCCAGTCGTCGCTCGGTCATTATTCAGCCTGTATGGATGACAGTGGTTACCTGTGACTGTGCAGTACAAAGCAAGTCCCTGATACCACAGTCCAGACCCCCACACAGCATGCAACTCACCAATAAACTGCAGTAACCAAATATGGCCACTGCAGAACAGTGTCGCAGTTTTGTAGTGCAAGCCATGCAAATTAGGTGAGGAGCAACTTTAATGAGATGCAAATCGCACTGCTGCGCCATTGCATGGCTGATCGGATGATTAGCATATGATAGCTGAATATCACACCATTGCACTTTGCGCAATTGTGTTGAACGTGCTGAGCCAATGGCGCAGTTCTGTGGCATGCGTAGTACACCTCACTGCGCATGCCCAGGTAGCTTATGCAGGCATCTGCCACACTGATGACGTGCTGTGCATGGTAGGCAATGCAGGATACAGCCACCATTGTGCCAGTGGCAATATGGCGAGGGTCACTACATGGCACTGTGGCACAACTGCGCAATAGTCCGCTGTGGAGCTGGCACACAGGCGACCAATCGCACTAGACACATAGATGTCTGATGGCACTGTACGTGGCCTTGTGCCAGAGACCCGTGACCCTGTGCCTGACCTTTGCCCCCTTGGCGCTATACATCCGGCATGGCTGCACCTCTATCAGGCTGTTCGGTAACAGTGCGATAGGGAATGGCGGTGCTGTACCGCACAGCAGTTCGATGTGGGTTGCCACGCTGCAGAGTGCCATATTGCCTACTATAGCGGTGGAGATGGCACGCAGGAGAGCCCCTCAATGGAGTGCTCTTGAGCTGGCCAACCTCGTGGCCATTGTGGAGCCACACTATGGCCCACTCTTTGGCAAGGAGGCACTGGAAAGGGCCAGGACCCAGGTTTGGCAGGGGGTGGCCACTGACCTGGAGGTGGTCACTGGCCACAGAAGAACAGCAGAACAGTGCAGGCACCGGTATGGGGACCTTAGGAGGAGGGAGCCGGAGCTACTTGCCCATCTGCGGTCGCGTGCCAGGAGGGGCATGGTGCCTCATCCAGGTGGGTGATACGTCTACACACTTGTATCATCCATATGGGTAACACTGTCTTATGTGTCCAGCACATAGGGGAGGGATAGTCTAGGGTTGGCTGTGGTGGTGTTTACAGGGTATGGGGTGGGTGGGTCTGGCTGGGTGGGTGGGCACACACATTGGGGCAGGGGACTTTGCTTTGGGTTTGTACTGATGTATTTCTCTCTTTTTATCTCCCACAGATGTGGGCAAGTGGAGGCGGATGGTGGGGCGGCAGCAGAGGGAGGAGGACGCTGCACACGGGCGTGTCGGGGATCAACACCATTGCCAACAACATCCCGATGAGGGTGAATGCCATGACACCATGATTGCTATTGCATGTGTGACAGGGTGGGAAGCAGGGCATGGCCACCATCCATGGACACCACTGCCATGCACGTGACATGTGACAGTCAGCACTGTCCAGTGGCACTGCATGTCTGGGAGTGCGTCAGTGGTGGTCCTTGTGTGCTCTGAGCACATGGCTGTGGCGCTGCCTGCACACTGCATAGCCACATTACTGTACAGCCTTGGTTGTGCTGTGCTGGACATGGGCGGTGGGTGTGTGCAGTGATACACATGGCTGTTGCTGCCTGGTTGGGCATGTCTTGTGGATACGGTCACTGTGGGTGGGCGCACACCATCACAGGAGCGTGGCACATGGCTGTATGCCATGCATAATGAGTGGGCTGCAGGGGGATGGACAGTCACACCTATTGACTCTGATCCCTCATCCTAGGTGTACGGATACTCCTGTGGATCCAGCAGGTTGTCCAGGAGCTGCTGCAGGTGGTGCAAGAGTCCCTGTCCATATTGAGGGACTTACAGTGGCATGGGGTCAGGAGGAGGAGGCAGCACAGGCAACAGCCCCAGGCGGAGGAGGACCAGGCTGGACAGTGATTTCTGCAGGACCTGCCTGCAACTACCCCCCTTTGATCAACCCTCACACCCCACATACCCTCTCCCATATGTTCACCCCTGCCCCTTACCCACCCCCACCTTGTTTCTGTCCCTCCCCCATTTGTACATAGTTCACTGTATATAGTTTTGTTTTATATTTTACAATAGACATATTTTGTTATGAATACTGTGGTGGTCTCTGATTTGCAGCTGGCTATAGGTGCTCAGCTGCAGTGGTGTGCATGGCATCTGGGGTGGTTCAGTCATGGTTATGTGTGTGTGTGTGCGTGGGGAAGTGTCTCTGGTGTGGGAGTGGCTGTCAGTCGGTGTCTGTGGTGTATGTGTTGTTCCCTGTGCATTGCATTACTATGTGCAGTGGTCCATGGTGCATGTTCTGTGTCCATTGTGCCCCTGTCAACCCATCCTTGGCCTGTGTAGCTGACATCCTTGCATGTCTGTGGCCTGTGAGGTCTGCTGCCTTGTCAGTGGTGGCTGTCCCTGCAGGTCATCCACTGTGACCGTCACAATGCTGGGTTGCCTCCTGTCACTGGTGTGGTGCATGTTTGCCTCAGGTGACACTGTGGCCTCCGCAGTTGCTGTCCCACCTCCATGCTGTGGCTTGTGTGTGTTGCAGGGGCTGTGCACCACTGTCTGTGACTTGTGCTCCAGGCATATGCTGGTGGCATACAGGACAACAGTTCATGCACAGGGTGGGTGTCACCCTTGTGCCATGGAGGACTGCAGGCTGTGTGTGCTCAGTTTTCATGGGCCCACACTGGGGGCTTGGTTGCCACACTACCGCGTCCCTGTGTTAGTGTCCCCATGGGTATGGGTGTGTGTGTTTGCCCCTGCACTGTGTTGCATCCAGTGTGCTGCATGCTTCTACGCATCACTGTGGGTGTCTGTGCTGGCTGCTGTGGCTCATGGTGGGTCAGGTTGTGACACTTTTCTACTGTGCAGGGTGCTGTCTCAATGGTTGTGGTGACAGGGGCACGCCCTTTCCCGTGTGGGGTACCTCTTGTGCTAACACATGGTCAGTCTCTCAGCTGTGCCTCAGGGGGATTGTGCATGTTGGCACTGTGTCTGCCATTGTTGCATTGCTGTGGGCTGCCACCCACTGCTGGGTGCTCATGGTGGGTCTGGTTTGTATGGTTCTGTGGTACACGAGATTGCAGTGTGACAGTGGGGGTGGTGGTATGCATGGGGTTTCCTGCTGTGGTGGTCACTGCTCATGGGGGGTATCTTGGGGTCACTGTGCAGGGTGTGCTGTGCACTGGGGGGCTGGTGTGGCATGGGGTGGTCTGCCCTTCTTGTGTGGCAGTCTCAGCTTGCCAGTGGGTGTGCTGGGGCACCATGTCCCAGCTGTGCTTTGTTTGCTTGTCCCCATGGGCTGGTGGATATTCCAGCCCTCCCCCAGTTGTGCTGTGCTTAGGGTGTGGGGGCACATTGTCATTTCTGCTGTGTGTTCCTGTGCCCATCTGTGGCATGGGTGGTGGGCCCCTACCTACCTCCCTGGTTGTGCAGTTACATTGATCTGCTGCTGGGGGGCTCCCTGCTTGCACTATGGCACCTCTGGGCTGCTCAGCTGGGCAGCCCTTGTTGCACCATAGCGCATCGTATCTGCTCAGCTTCCCCTTCCTAGTTGCACTATGGTGCAGGTTGTGCGATATTCAGACATTAGCTGTTGGCACAATTTGGCTTGCTCCTTCTTTGAATATTGCATCTATTGCACATGGGCACAATGGACTTGTGCTTGCTCCTGCTATTGTGCACTTTTTGGGTGCAGTTTGAATATCCAGCCCAATGTGTATAGGCCAAAAGAGGCCAGTTGGATGGACCTGGAGGAAGAGGGATATGGGTTTGAATATCTGCTTTGTTAGCAGAAGCAGGTAGAAGGGGGCTGCGGGATAAGTGGGACTCGAGTATCTTAGTGAAGCGGGTAATAGATAGTTGGGATCAAATTAAGAAGGCAATGGGGCATCAAAGGGGGAATATTTTATTTGACCACTAGTTGGGAACCCACTCTTTATCCCAGGGGGTAGAAGATCCTGTATTTCAGAGTTGGGAAGGGGGGGGGAATAATGTGCCTTAATGATATAAGGAAAAAGGGAGTGATCCACTCATTTAACGAACTTAGGGAAGAACTGGGCTTCCTGGCCCATCACTTGTTTATATGTTTCCAGGTGAGGAAATATGTTCAGGGCATTGAGAAGCAGAGGGTCCCTGGTTCCCAGATTCATCTTGTGGGGCAATTGCTGCAGCAAATTAAACAGAAACCTGTAGGTATTATAAGGAAGGTTACATCCCTCCTGCACCTCCAGTGGCCAGATATGACAATTAAAACTAAGCACCTGTGGGAAAGAGACTTGGGAGTTATACTGTCCGAGAAGCAGTGGACTCTAATTAAAGGGATGCACCATGGGTTATTACTTTGTAATAAATATAAGGAGGCAGCATATAAATTTGTGCACAGGCTGTATACTCCACCAGTTGCAGTTACAGTGAACAGGTACAACTCAACAATATCGGCTATTTGTCAGAGATGTGAGTCAGCCTTGGGTACCTACCTACATTCATTTTGGATGTGCCCGATACTCCAAGCCTTTTGGGTGGAAGTGGAGAAAGAGTTGTCAAACATGAAAGGGCAGCAGGTTAGAGTGGAGCCACTTTTAATGTTGTTTGGTGTAGATGACATACACCAGAATGAGTGGGAGGTGCTGGAGAGATGGGTGAGAATACTTTTGGTATTGGCAAAGCAATGTATTTTGAATACATGGGTTTCTGGGGATAAACCTACAATTATGCAGTGGAAGAATCTTGCATGGATGCACTGCAACTTGAAAGTCTGACATACAATGCTAGGGGGGACAGGAAAATCAGTTCATGAACATGTGGGCACCCTACTGGTATACTATGCACCCACTGGAACAAGAGGCATTAAGATGAAGATAAAATAAACTACAGGAACAAAAAAAGGAGGTTAATAGTAAAATATTAAAAAACAGTAAAAGAGAACCTATGGAGGGAGGGATGGATGGGCTTCTCTGTCAGGTGAAGTTGGCTCCAAGGGGTAACATAAAAAAAAAAAAGAGAAGGGGATCACTATCGGAGTATGGTGTCAGAGGCTATAGTGAAAGGTATTGATGTGCATAGTGGATGAAGTGAATTCTCGATTAATCGGGTGGAGTGGAAGGGGAGGTTGATATAGTGGGTGGGAAGCGTGGAGGAGGGGGAAGGGCCCTTTTTCTTTCTCTGCTCTTTTACCCTTGGGGGTCTTTTGTGTGTCCTGCTTTTCTTTTTTTTTTTTGTTTCTCCTCTTTTATTTTTTATCATGATGTAACATCTAAAGACCAAATTATGGAGACATATACCTATTCTGAGAATGATGTATAAGGTCTATAAGAACGACACTTAAATTAATTGGTGGAAATTAATGGATGTAATAAGTGAGGCCTGTAAGATATGTATAAGAATACTATGTGTCTGCTGAGTTGTAAACTATTGTTTTGCTTTGGTATGAAAAAGATAAACCAATAAAAAGGTTATGCAAAAAAGAAGGAAGAAATTCAAAGACAGACCAAGTAGGCTCTAAAAATAGAGTTTTACTAAGTTAGATAAAAAATATGTAAAACATAAAATGCAGAACTATTATATCACAAAACATATAGATCTCTTAAAAGAACAAGGTTGTAACAGTGCAATTCCTACTGCAGTACTTAGATTTTGTCTCTCTCTACCTGTGTACTTGCTTAAAGTGCTTAAAGATGTTTCTTTGTCAGAGTGTAGATAAAAGTCTCTGAAGTAAACAGAATTCTGTTTAAAAGCTGTCTTTGCCCACCTCTTTGCATGAGGTCACCTTGCTCCTCCTCTGTTTATGAAAAATCATACACCCAAGATGTTTTATCATATTAGAAGGTAAGATAATTAAGGTTACATCAGCAGAAACTCCTTTCCCCATGTGACTTCCCCAATCAAGTCTGTAAATTTCCTTTCATCTATAAACAGTATCCTCTCTCACACAGATATCAAAGCATTTATGACTTTGCACCAGTGTCACATAATCCTGCACTCTTCCCCTAAACACCATAAAAGTTTATGATTTCCCTCTTAGTAACTACAGCTATAATTAACTTAGATAAATAGGAGATCCTTGATCAAGGCCTGTTCTACTCTATAATTAGCTTCTGATCTTCTAGGTAACACTTTTTATCTAAAATCTGTGTGTGTGTGTGTGTGTGTGTCATACTCACATGCTGTTTCAGCATTTCTCATGAGAGACAGTCCATAACACATTTTTATATTACAAAAAATGATATAGTGATCAGAACCAGCTGTCCAAGTGTCACATCCATTTCCAGATACTCTGCTATACTTAATTCAAAAATTAAAATCATAAATAACTGGCTGCAACAGTGGTGCCTGCGTCAAGAAATCACTTGCATCACTCATTGGGAGGAGTTCTCGGAGTTTCCTGAACTATTTTTTTTCAGACAGTTTACATCTTAGTAGACCGGGCACTATTGAATAAGCAATACTTGTCAATAATTAATAGCCATTTAAACTAAATCATGGGGGGAATCGAGGACTAGTTACTTGAATCTGAATTCATGTAAATTCTCTAGTCAACATTTGAAATTCCTTAGTTTAAATGCCAGGAGTTTAACTAAAAAACTGGACGAATTCCATCTTAAGGTACTTGATAATGATATTGATATTACTGTTTGTGAAACATGGGGAGATAATTAGGGCTGTGCGAATAGCTTTTTTCAAATATTCAGCCGAATATTCAGTATTCGGTTGCCGAATATTCAGTATTCAGTATTTGTTCAGTATTCGGACAGTAACATAATTAATAAGAACCAGAATCCTCTCTTTTCTCCTTTGCTCATGCAAACAAGAAACCCCAGCCTCCACCTTCTGTCAAAAAAGCATACTCCCTCCCTCCCTCTCCCAGCACCCACAAGTTGTTGTTTTTTTGTCATAAATGCCCCCAATAAAATAGTAATACAAACTGCATGTATCGGGTGACCACAGCTCTACCCACCCACTTCCATGGTTGATCTATAAACTTCTGTGCTCTGTCTGTACTAAATATAAAAATTAATACATCATGACCCCCCACGCACACACTTATAGCACCTGTCCCTGGCACCCACCCAGTCCAGGATCCAGGCAGAAATCCAAAGTCAAGCTGAGAAGGTGCCTGGCACAACCCTCCCTCCTCCACGACTGGCTGCCTTCTCTTGCATGAAAGCACTCGTGTGCTTGATATAGTAAAACCAGCTGATCACATCATCATCTGGTTTTACTATAGCAAGCATGCAAGCACTTTCATGCAAGAGAAGTCAGCCAGCCATGCAGGAGGGAGGGAGAGTTGTGCTTGGCACCTTCTCAGCTTGACTTTGGATTTCTGCCTGGATGCTGGACTGGGTGGGTGCCAGGGACAGGTGCTATGGATGGGAAGGGTTATGATGCAGTATGTTTTTTTTAACTAGCATAGCCAGAGCACAGAAGTTTACAGATCAACCGTGAAAGCGTGTGGGTAGAGCCACAGTCACTTGATATCCCCAGTTTGTATTACTATTTTATGGGGGACATTTAACAACAAAAAAAAAACAACTTGTGGGTGCTGGGGGAGGGAGGGAGTATGCTTTTTTGATGAAGGGTGAAGGGCTGGGATTTTTGCTGTTTGCATGGGCTGACAGAGGAGGAAAGAGGCTAGTTCATGTCTTTTTTTTTAAAAAAGTGTTTCCCGAATACCAGACGAATAGTGAACTATCTGTTATTTGGAATCTGAATAACGAATAGTATGATATTTGTGGTATTTGGGAAATAATATCTGGGCTGTGCACAGCCCTAAAGATAATAATTCAGCTTGGATCAGTCAACTACCAGGCTTTGTCTCTCATATACTCAATAGAAAAGATAGACAGGGTGGCGGGGGTTGCTGTATTTATACATAATAAAATCAATGCTGTTAATATTTCTACTACAGTTAAAATTCATGATCTTCCTACTGAAACTTTGTGGCTTAAAGTATTTCTGTCTTATAAGGAATTTTTTTCTCCTGGGGTCATGTTACCTCCCCCCAACTCATCTATCCAAACCTTGTATGCTATTTTGTCAGAATTAGAAGTTGCTAATCAAACTGGAAATGTCATCATCTCCGGTGATTTTAACATCCCAGATGTAAACTGGAATTCTTTCTCCGCTTCTAGTTCTAGGGGTTAAAAGCTTTTAGCTGTGTGCCTAACCCTATATATGAAACAATGGGTCACATCTGCTACTAGAGGTAATAACATCTTGGATCTTGTCCTAACTAGTGCAAATTTGGATATTAAAGATGTAAATATATCTGCCCCTTTTGGTGACAGCGATCATTACTCCATCTTTTTCACTTTACAGATTTATTTAATTTATAGCTATAACTCCTCCGTTATTTATCTGTATGAAAAAGCAAACCTTAATGATCTAAAGTACAGTTTAGAGGCTTTCAATTGGGCATCTGCTTTTCTACATCAATCCCCACAACAGTGTTAAACCATTTTTAAGTCCTTAATTATCAGTTTAAGGGATACTTATATGCCGTCAAAAACAAAAAAAAAAAAAACTGATGGAAAACAGATTCCTAAATGGATGAACCAAAATATAAAGAAATTGATTAGATATAAAAATAAAAAACAGAAATTTCCTTAAAAATAAGACAACATCTAATTGGGTGCTTTACAAAAAAGCTAATAAGAAATGTAAATCTAGTATTAGAAAAGCAAAATCTAGATGGGAATTAAAATCGGCTCATTCAGCCAATAAGTCCAACACAAAGAAATGTTATTCTTGTATAAATTCCTTAAAGAAAACATCATGTAAGGTTGAGCGCCTGATAACAAACATCAATTATCTTATCCATGATGCAAAGACCATGGCTAATGTATTTAATAATGAATTTTGTAAAATCTTTACACAGTCAGATACTCTTACTTTTAAGCCTGTTCCAAATCATTCTGATCTTCCTATCAATTTCACTGAGGAAATTATTAAAGTTAAATTGAAAACACTGAAGGGGAAATATTGTTCAGGACCAGATAATATCACTGGCCATCTATTATACTTATTGGCTGATCTTCTTGCATTTCCACTTAAGCTCGTGTTTGACCTATTTATGTTAAATCATTTTATACCCAATGAATGGAAAGAAGCCTTTGTTGTTCCCATATATAAAAAGGATTCTAAACACCATTGGAAGAATTATAGACCCATCAGTCTAACTTCTACCATTTGCAAAGTTTTGGAGAGCCTTCTTATGGTTTTCATTGCACCTGTAATAGATGCCAGTGATTTAGATCAACATGGGTTCAGAAAGGGCAGAAGCTGTACAACAAATTTGCTTTGCTTCTATGAACATTTCAGCTAATTTTTAGACAACCAAATACCATGCAATGTTGTTTTTATTGATTTCAGCAAGGCTTTTGAAACTATGCCTCATTGGGCTTTAAGTATCAAACTCAGGAAACTAAATATAAATTATTATATTATAGCCTGAATTGAGAATTGGCTTTGTAATAGAACATGGAGAGTTATAATTAATGGCAACCTATCAAACATCGGTAGGATCTTCAGCGGTGTTCCACAAGGCTCCGTTCTTGGTCCCTGTTTATTTCAAGTTTTCATTTCTGATTTCACCCATAACTGTGTTTCTATTACTACTAAATATGCAGACGATGTTAAGATTGGGGGACCTTGTTCTAATCAAGACCAGATAGATCTTATCCAGCATGATCTTTACACTATTTCAATTTGGATTAAAACATGGGGTATGCAGTTGAACACCATCAAATGCAAAGTGATGCGTCTTGGACCAAATAATCCTACCTTCTCAAACAATATAAATGGCTCACTGCTTAGTGCCACCATGGATGAGAAGAATCTAGGTATTACCATTTCAAATGACCTTACATATTCCAAACACTTGCATTCTGTTATCAGTGCATCTAACAAGGTGGTTTGGTCAATCCTTCGTAATATTAGTTCTAGAGATCAAAAAGTGCTCATGCCCTTGTTTAGGTCTTATGTGAGGCCCCACCTTGAGTATGCCTCACAGATATGGTGCCCATTTAAAAAATCTGATGGTGGATCTCTTGAAAGGGTACAAAGAAAATTTACGAAAAAAATATCTGGTCTTAAACATTTATCTTACGAACATAGGTTAAATACTCTAAACTTTATGTCACTTTCCACTAGATGCCTGAGAGGTGATCTATTATTCTTATATGATGTAGTACATGATCCTTATATCATGATTGAGTTAGGCCTTGAATTCAAGTTCTCCACATACTATATCAGAGGTCACCCTTTTCAGTTAATTAGGAAACCCTTTAAACGTAATAATCGGAAATATTTCTTTACTCTTCGAACTATTGGGCCTTGGAATAAGCTCCCACCCTCTGTAGTTCTGAGTGACTCCAAAAATATTTTTAAACTACATCTGGATAAGTTAATCAGTTCTGGGTATTATCTAGCATACTATCCTTTGGTCTAGTATAAGAGCATTATAGGCCTCGGCCTACTGGCTCTTTTTCCTCACCTTAGTACGAACCTTAGTACCTGCTATGAACCTGTGCTGCTTGTCATCCTGAAGGCCGTTCTTGTCCAGAAACTCTACTAGGTTCTGTTTAATAAAGGCTTCCATTACTTTCCCCACTACCAATGTGAGGCTAACTGGCCTGTAATTACCAGTCTCCTACCTACCCCTCCCTCACTGTGTAGAGGCACCACGTCTGCTCTTCTCCAGTCCTTAGGCACAACTCCCGTCTGCAGCGAATGGTTAAACAAATGTGCCAAGGGGTCCAATAATTCCTGCCAACTTCTTCAGCACCCTTGGTTGTATTCCATCCGTCCCTGGTGATTGGTCCTGTTTTATTTGCTGTAGCACTTCTTTGACCCTGCTGGTTGTGGATGTTGATATTTCCATTCATGGGGCCCCCTTGTCAACTGCTTTAATACCTCTGTCAGGCATTGGTCTGCCATGTTCCTTAGTGAACAATGAACAGGAGAAGTTGTTCAGAACAGCGACCTTCTGTCTGTCATCCTCTACTATCCTATCACCATCTTTGAGTTTAACTACCCCTAACCATTTCTTCCTTTTTTCTTGTATATACCAAAAGAATTGTTTAATTCCCACTTTGACCCCCTCTACTATCCGATGTACTGCCACTGCTTTTGCTTGTCTCACTGTCCTCTTGGCTTCCTTCTTCTTCTGAATGCAATCTTCCCATACGCTGTCACTCTGTAACCTTTTAAAATTGAGGAAAGCCTGTATTTTGGTCCTAATCACTATTTCGACTTGTTTAGTGAACCATATGGGTCTTATATATTTATTCTTTTTTGTTACTGTCCTTACACACAGCTGGGTAGCCTCTAAGATGGCTTGTTTAGTCAACCCCCATATGATTTCTACTTACAACTGCTTGTGGATCCCTTCTAGCTTTCCCTTGGCTAATTCCCTCATTTTTTGGCAGCTAGCTCCGCTAAAGTTTAGAACTACTACCCTGGATTGAGATTTTACATCCCCTAGGGATAATTCAACCCAGACAGAGTTGTGGTTGCTGTTTGACAGCGGTTTACCAACCCTAACAGCGCTAGTCATCTCTGAGTTAGTGAGGACTACATCCAGGATGGTGTCCAGTCTAGTCAGCTTACTAGTTGCATGATTATACTTTCTCCTCCTTGGCCAGAATTTGACTTCTTAGTGATCTAGCCATTGGGATGCCCTAGTCGACATCAGGCACATTCAGGTCTCCAGTTATCACTGTATCACCTTTCTGTGTCATTCCTCTGATTTCTTCCAGAAGCTTATGGTCCCTGTCTCCTGTCTGAACTGGAGATCTGTATACCACTTCAAAGCAGACCTTCTTCTCTGATGTTGAGCTAAGCAGTACCCATGGGGATTCCACTCCCTTTCTGCTGACATTGAACATTGTGGCCACTAGTCCATCCCTAACATATAGTGCTAACCTTCCCCTCCAGCTCCTTTTCTATCCTGTCTAAAGGGCAAGTACCAGGGTACTGAGAAATCCCAGTCATTGTTTTCTGAGGCCCAAGTCTCTGTGTTAGCAACCAGATCTACCTGGGATTCTGCCATCAATGCCTGTAGGTCACATACATAAGTTAAAACATAAGATACATAAATTAAAACAAGAGACTCAATGCAGACCCTTCCACAACCCCCAAATAATTAGCAAATCATTAAATAATTACATTGTGTTTTCTGCCTCAAATGGCTGTGCACTTATTTCATCCCAAAGGGGAGTGGGGTCCTCTTAGTTTTTCATATCAGAGCTCTGGTGTGAAAGTAAGCCCACCTTGCTGATTGGTGGCTGATCTGGCTTTTGCATCAGAAGTCGAATATTAAAAACTAAGAGACCGCTCCACACACACACTTCCCTTTGGGATGAAATAAGTGAGTAGCCATTTGAGGCAGAAAGCACGTTGTAATTATTTAATGATGTGCCAATTTTGGGAGGGTGGGGAGGGTGCACTGGTCTCTTCTTTAAGAAAACACTAGACTACCATGGTTGAGCTTCAGTACATTTGCACAAGACAAGACTTGGTGAGGAAGTTGGGGGGGGGCAATGGACTGCAAAGGAAAGGATATTGTACTTTTACAAAATACTGACAGGGATTGGGTGAGGAAGGTGGGGTGGGGGGCAATGAACTGCAAAGGAAAAGATGTTGTATGGTTCAAAAATACCGACAGGGATCAGGTGAGGAAGGGGGATTCACTAGGCTGCCAGGGAAGGGCTTTTGTACAGTTCCACAATACTGACAGGGGTCAGGTGAGGGAGGGAGGGGTGTCCACTAGACTGTCAAGGTTTGGATCTTTAATATTGCACATTAAAATGATTGTTCAGTACTGATTGCATTTGGAGGCATGGGGACTACTAGACATCCAGGGATTTGGGGTCTGTAATATAGCTCTGTACTAACAGTGATGTCTCAGATAGAAGTGAGGATCACCACCACCAGTGCTGCCAGGAGGAGGCAGGAGTCACACACAAATGTACACTTTGATAATAGCAGGGTTTCATAGGCATTAATTATGGCTGCCTTAGCAACCTGTTAACAATTACAAAAGCCTCTGAATATACCATTGCATCCTTAATGCAAGAGGGCACCCTCATTTCCAAGTGTGAAGTGGTGTAGTCTGTGTATCAGTGCTGCTGACTGTGTGCAGCACCAGGTAACCCTTTGGATATGGTCCCTGCCCCACCTAGACACCCGGAGTTTGGTTTGCTTGGTGCTATGTTTCTTAGTGCTGCACTAACCTTAATATGGGGGTCATTGTGTGTGTTGTTCTACCTCTCCCTCACAAACACTAAAATATCACCCTTTAAATGTTTAGTCATATGGAAATTAACACTAACTAAAAATCTTCACTCCACAGGTAGATTTTGAAAACCATTGTGCAATATGTAGATTTTAAAAACTATTACACAACAGGTAGAGTTTCAAAACCTTCATGTAGAATTTCTGTGCAAATATTTTGTGAAAACTATTGAGCAGCATGTAGATTTTGAAAATTATCATGCAGCACGCAGATTCTGGAAAACCATGGTGCAGCATGTAGATTTTGAAAACTATACTGCACCACAAATATTTTAAAACATTTTGTGTAGATGTTCAAAATGTTCATGAGCAGGAAGATTTTCAAAAACATTGCGAGGGATTCCTGTGTGAAAATTCCATATCTAATTACTACCTTGTGTGGATTCTATTAATTTCAAGACTATTTCCAGGAAAAACATACTGAGCTAACTAGATCATTTTCAGATATGCCCTGTGGGTAAGGGGTTGAAGAGAGTGCAGTAATAAGCTACAGTTATAATAACAATAATAAAAAGTAAATGGTAGATGATAAAAAGGTAGCATAGTGTTCATGTAGTGCAAAACAAAACAAAACAATAGCAACAGTTCAACAAAGTGCAGCTGGCAGTAAAATGAGGGTGGGAAGGGAGATTGCGAGTACAGTGGGGACAAGTCCAAGGGCAACAGTGGAATGATAAGTCAGGACTGTAGGGGGAGTAAGTAATTTGGAGGGAGGAGAAGTGGGACTAGCCTAAGATAAGCAGCAACTGGAGGATTGAGTAGTGAAGTCATGGAGGAGGTATTTTAGAGAAAGGTAAGAGCGAGCACTGCAAATAGAAATGGGGAGGGTGCTCCAAAGTTTGGGGAAGTGGAAAGAGAAAGGAGCTTGACCAGCAGAGGATTTTAGATAGGGGAGGGTGAGACATTGGGTTTCAGAGCTGCAAAGAGAGTGGGAGGTGGAAGGGAGGGGGATAGGAATGAGTAAAGGTAGGGAAGAAGGACCCCAGCCAGAATTTGGAGGTGAAGATGGCACAATGAGCAAGGTGCCGGGCATCAAGGGAGAACAAAGACAAGGAGGAATATAGGGGACATTGGTGGGTTCTGGGGAGACAATCCAGGGCAAAACTGGCAGGAATGAAAGAAAGAATCCAGCCTGGCAAGAATGAATTTGAGAGCAGCACTGTATACAATGTCACTGTTATTAAAGAGAGGTAGAATCATCATTGTAACAATCTCTCTACAAGCAGAAAGTGAAATACCTACTTTGTTCCTGTAAAGGGCCCACATTTAGGGAGCAGTTTCTGGTGGATTACATCATGTAAGTAGAAAAGTGAAGGTGACAATTCAACCATGTCAAGAGGTATTTAAAGGAGAAGACATCTTCAATTACATCGCCATCTAGGGTATGAAAGGAGGAGGAGGGAAGGCTGAGCTTGGCAAGTCTGCCTAGTGCTAAAGGTCATAGAGACTGTTTCTTTATTGGCACTGTGGGACAGATGATTGGCCTGAAACCTGTGTTGGATGTTGTCGAAGTACAAGTGATGTCAAGTCTTTTTAGTCACTAGGTCCAAAGCAGAGCAACCAGTGGTTTAGAGAACTGTGTCATCTGCATACATGTGAATGGACACACAGGAGCCAAAGAGAAAGAGGTCACTTAGGAAGATTAACAATAGGATATGGCCAAGGAAGGATCCTTGGGGGATGCCAGAGCAGTTAGGGATAGGTGGGGAGATGGCATCATTAATATGAACAGCTTTGGTGCTTCGCTCAAGATGGAGTGAGCAACAGTGTTGAAAGCTCTGGCCAGGTTCACAAAGATGGCAGAGGTGACTAGCCCTTGGTCCATGCCAGAAAGAATGGAGTCAGTGAGCCTAAGGAGGGAGGAGGTGGTGGAGTGGGATTTCGTGAAGACAGACTGGTAGGAAATGAAGAAGGAGAAGTTGTCAAAGAAAGGGGAGAGTTGGAAAAGGACCAGGTGTTCCTGATATTTAACCAGGGAGTGGAGGGGAGGAGGGAGAGAGATGGGGTGGTAGTTGCCAGGGAGGGAGGGGTTGCCCCCTTTGGGAAAGGGATAACCGTGATCTGCATCTACAGATAAGGGACTGAGGCAAGTGACAAAGAGGAACTTAAGAGGTGGGTGATGAGAAGGACAAAAGCTAGGGTGGAGAGAGACAAGAGTTTGGGGTCAATGCCATCAGGGCTCCCCCTTTTGTGTGGGTTAAGAGCTAGGAGGGCCTTGAGGGTAACAAAGGGAGTGGTAGGGGAGAAGGGATAATGGTGGAAGGAGAGGGTTTAGACAAATGAGGACAGGGTGTGGGAGAAGGGGAGGTGGAGGGAAGGAGGGAGAGAGAACTGATGGTGACAAAGGACAGAAAAGATCAGGCAATTGCTGTGGGATCAGCATTGGGGGAGTTGCTTGTATTTCAGGGCGGCTTTAATTAAAAGTATTTATGTTGACCTGCAGCTGAATTTGAGGGTGACTTCTAATTGAGGGTGGCTTCTATTCAATGAAATATGGTATTTAGCAATATTTTTTTCCGTGAACTCGGTATGTGCGAATGATAAATTGTTAATAACTTCAAAATGAATTAAATTTTTTTCACCAAACCACCAAAAAGGACCTATGGCTCCATAGCATCTAAAAACCTGTAAGTTTCATAACATTAGTCTTTGTAGATTTCTTTCAACTATTGTTTCGGCAAACTAAGCATTTGTGAACAATAACAGATAGATAGATAGATAGATAGGTAGATAGATAGATAGATAGATAGATAGATAGATAGATAGATAGATAGATAGATAGACAGATAGACAGACAGACAGAGAGACAGACACAAACAGACAGATAATGAAAGGCATCTCTGGGTGCTGAAGTCTCCACTCCTGGTTGCCTGTTATGGGTAGGGCCCCCCCCATCGAAGGAATATGGTGGGACAACAGGAATGGCACGATGAGGGGGCAGTGGACATGAGATCGGAGGATCAGGGCGGCAGGTACAAGACATTGGCTGCCTGAAGGAGAGGTTGGTGGAAGTGGCCGGTGGAGGTAAACAAAAAAAAAAGAAAAAGAAAAGCATTAGCACACGAGGACCATGTGATCCGTCTAGGTGCCTCCCCCCGTTACATATTATTTTGTTTTATTTGTAAACTGCCCATAAGGCCTGTACCAAGCTGCTTGATCTCACTTACTGACTTCAGTGCTGCCACTTATGATAGAAGACTGTTCCATAGGCCGATCTGTCTCTTGGTGAAAAACTAATTTATGGAAAAATATTGCCTCCTATGAAACTCAAGTTGTGCCATCCTTTACACACTGTCTTGTTTTTTTCTGGAAGAGGCCTTCATTCTGAGTTTTGTAAATTCCTTTGATAATTTTAACTGTTTCTATAATTTCCCCTCTAATTCTTCTCTGCTCTAAAGAAGAACAAGTTCAACTCCTTAAGTCTTACCTCATATGGCTCATGGTGCATTCCATTCACCATCTTTGTACCCCTGCTCTGTGCCGTCTATTAAGAGTCAATGTCCTTTTTGGGTGAGGTCTCCAGAACTGAACACATTACTCCAGGAGTGGCCTCACCAAGGATCTCTACAGTGGGATGATTACATCCTGATTTCTGGTTGTAATACCTCTGCCTATGCATTTGAGGATGCCACTTGCCTTCTGCAATGCTTTTTACCATTGTTTAGTCCCCTTTAGGTTGCTGGTAATGATTACTCTCAAATCCTGCTCCATTGTTGTCTCCTCCAATTGGGGCACTTCCAGTACATACTTTTTTTCCTGGGTTCTGCTTTCCCAGGTACATTACTTTATCTTTCTTGAAGTTAAATTGTAACTGGCAATTTTTGATCCGTTCCTCCAGTTTTCTGCCACCTCCCTCAGAATACTACCCATTTACCTGAAGTCATCTGTACTTCTCAAAACTGACTGCCTCCTTTGCTAGGTCCTTCTTTCCATGTGCACAACAATGTCTAGCACCTCACCTTCTAGCCATTGCCTTAATGATCCTGTGGATATGCTCCCCTCCCTGTGTAAGTAACTAGTATTGATTTTGTTTTTGGGGTTGACTTTTCTTAGTTTTAACTTTAATTTGCCAGGGAAGAACTGTAGCTGGGATATATTTGCAGTCATTTGTGACTAGACCTGTTACTTAACCTCTGTCAAATAGGTGTCTGAAAGGAAGGAAGGCACTCCCTGGGGTGGAGGGTCAGAATTGTAGTTGATTGTTTCTGGATGGCATAGATTTATTCCCACCCACTCTGCCCCTCACACACCTGCCCCAAAAGCGCAGAACTTCCTTTATAGCAGGGGTTCTGACATCACTTTCCCAAAACTGCTAACAACATGCACCTGTTCATATCCTTAAATGAACAGCACACTGAATAGGGTGTAGAGACACTCACAAGCTTGCACACAGTAAAACAAGAACAAAAAAAAAAACAACAAAAGAAAAGCATCTGTAACAGGAAGAGACACAGACATGTGGGAAGTGATGCAATGCACTGGCTGTGGAGCAGTAGCCTTCCAGGAGACATTCTGAAGACTGCATTGCTGCACTATTTGCAGACACCTCTCTGGTCTGAGGGAGGAGGCTGTTCATCTCCATGCTGACCTGGCAATGATTCGGGAAGCCTGCTCCCCCACCCAGGTACCACACAGGCCACCACCACTACTACCTCAGAGGTTGCCAAGAAAGAGTGGTGGTTGGACCATGGTGGCCTCAGGGAGGGTGATGGTGGTGGAACAGAGATGCATCCCTCCAGTTGTGCCTCTCCACAATTCATTAACCACTCTGGTGGTGTGTGGTTCCTCTATGGAGGCACTCACATTGGAGACCAAGGAGGATGCTGGTAACCTCCACAATGGAGACCCACAGGAGGGTGGCACAGGACCCCACAGAGGAAGGAAACAACTCCTGGTGGGGGACTCAATTGTTAGGGGGTATAACTGGGGGAGGGAGGGGAAAGGGAGGTAAGGTGCCTGCCCAGTGCCATGGCTTGGAGGGACAGGAAACGAATCCTCAGGATCGTAAGAGCAGCTGCAAGGGGGAGTGAGCTGGATATCATTATCCACCTAGGGACAAATAACCTGGCTGAGAATGGGATCAGAGTAGTGCAACAGGAGTTTGTGGAGTTGGGGGGGGCCTTAGACAAGTAGCACACATGGTAAGTTTCTTGGAAGTGCTACCTGTCTATGGCATGGATGAGGCTAGGATACTCTGCACCATGGGATTCAATGACTGGTTGAAAAACTGGTGCAGAGCTCAGGGATTTGGCTTCATTGGGGGACTGGGGCTCCATCTGAAGGGATGCAGGCCTATACAGGCATAATGGTCTGCATATATCCAGGAGGGGAACCAGGATCCTAGGTGATAGGTTTAAATACTTTATTGGCAAGCATTTAAACTAGGCACTGAAAAGGAGAAGGGGAAATCCTAGCCCCCCAAAAAATCTGGGAAGTTAGTGAGGTAAACACCAAGATGGAGCAGTCAATATGGAGAAGGGCAGGGGTAAATGGAGGAAAAAGACAAAGGCAGTAAGGACAGGGATGGGGCAAAAAGAAATAAAGCCATAAAAAAATGGAGGGTAATGTGTACTAATGCCCATAGTCTAGGTAAAAAGCTCCCCAAAATGGTGGCCTTGATGGAAGAGAGATGCCTGGATATCGTAGCAGTCTCAGAAACATGGTATACACAGAACCATGACTGGGATGTCAACATACCAGGGTACACAATCTACAGGAGGGACAGGGAGGGAAGAAGAGGAGGAGAAGTAGCTCTCTATGTAAGGGAAGGGATCAAAGCAACAGATCTAAAGGGTAAACAGGGAGGAGAGGAGAGGGGACACTGTGGATCACCCTGGAGACTGGAAATGGCTCCACAATCCGCACAGGGGCTATATACAGACTCCCGTCTCAGGGGGAGGAACTAGACAAGGAATTGACAGAAGGCATCCTTGGGATGGTGGAGAAAGGGGAGATATTGCTAATGGAGGACCTGAATATGCCAGATGTTAACTGGAGCACCTTTGCTGCAGCCACATCCAAGAGGAGGGCCATTCTTGATGCCCTGCAGGGGGCATGCCTCAGACAGCTAGGTTTGGAACCCACTCGGGAGGGAGCAATCTTAGAGCTGGTACTCTCAAATGAAGAAGGAGAGAGGATCTCTGATCTTGAAGTGAGTAGACATCTGGGAACAAGTGACCACCAAACAGTGTGGTTCACAATAAACTTAGCTGTAGAGTCAAGCCACACAAAAGTGAAGGTACTGGACTTCAGGAGGGCTGATTTTGTCAAAATGGGAGAGTGTCTCAAAAAAGCACTAGTAAACAGGCAAGAAGGTGGGTGGAGCAACAATGGTAAAACATCAAAACTACCGTCACAGAGGAAACAAGCCTTTGTGTGAAGCAAACAAACAAATCAAAATGAAAGAAAAAAACACTATGGTTCTCAGAAGAGGTGATGGGGAAGGTAAGGGAGGAAAAGATAGCATTCAAGAAGTATAAGGAAACACAGAAGGAGCAGGACAGAGAAATGTACCAGTTAAAGCAGAAGGAAGTGGGGAAGGCAGTCAGAATCACAAAGGCCCAAACCGAGGAAAAGATAGCCAACTCAGTTAAGAAAGGGGATGAAACCTTTTATAGGTACATTAAGGAGCAAAGAAAGACTAAGGCAGGGATACTGAAGCTGAATAAAGAGAAAGATGGTTGGGCAGAGAGCGACAGTGAAAAAGCAGGGATAATGAACAAATACTTCTGCTCAAAATTCACAGTGGAAAAGCAGGGGGAGATACCTAATCCAGTCAATAGAATCACTATGGACAGGGGGGTTGATATTAGTCCTGTCACAGAAGAAAGGGTTCTGAAAGAATTCTTAAAACTGAAGGTGGATAAAGCAATGGGGCCTGATAGGATTCACCCCAGAATTCTAAAAGAACTAAGGGAAGAACTAGTAACACCACTGACTACCCTTTTTAATAAATCATGGGAGGATGGTGTGGTACCTGAGGACTGGAGGAGGGTAGATGTGGTTCCCCTTCACAAAAGTGGGAGCAAGACAGAGGCAGGAAACTACAGACCTGTCAGTTTGACCTCAGTGGTAGGAAAATGATGGAATCACTTCTGAAGGAAAGAATTGTTGAGTACCTAGAGGCTAGTGGGGCACAGGACCCATGGCAGCATGGATTCACAGCAGGAAGGTCATGTCAAACAAATCTAATTGATTTCTTTGACTGGGTGACCAAAGTAGTAGACCAGGGAGGGGCTGTGTACATGGTCTACCTAGACTTTAGCAAGGCATTTGACACAGTCCCGCACAAAAGATTAATAAACAAATTAGCCAGCCTGGGAGTGGGTCCCAGGGTGGTAGCCTGGGTAGAACACTGGCTGGACAACAGGACACAGTGGGTAATACTAAATGGAGTCCACTCTGAAGAAAGGAAGGTTACTAGTGGGGTACCGCAGGGTTCAGTACAGAGGGCTGGTCCTTTTTAATGTCTTCATAAGTGACATTGAAGATGGACTGGAAGGGAAAGTAAGTCTCTTTGCAGATGACACAAAGATCTGCAACAGGGTTGATATGCAAGGTGGCGTGGAAAGGATGAAAAGGGACTTGGCAAGGTTGGAGGAATGGTCAAATGTATGGCAGCTTAGATTCAGTGCAAAGAAGTGCAAAGTAATGCACCTGGGAAACAAAAACCCAGAGGAAGAGTACAGGGGGGGGTGAGATACTGACAACAGCAAAAATAGAAAGGGACCTGAAAGTAGTCGTATCAGACAACCTAAAGGTGAGCCAGCAATGTGAGAAGGCAGTAAGGAGAGCTGAGGGGATACTGGGATGCATAGGGAGAGGCATCACCAGTAGAAAACAGGAAGTTGTTGGCCCTCTGTACAGACACTTGGTAAGACCACATCTGGAGTACATAGACATAGACAGGGTGGAGGCTGTCCAGAGGAGGGCAACCAAAATGGTGCAGGGTCTGCATCAGAAGACATATGAAGAAAGACTGAAGGAGCTTAAGATGTATAGCCTAGAGGAAAGGAGGGACATGATAGAAACTTTCAACTACCTCAAGGGAATCAACAAAGCCCAAGAGGGTAGCATCTTTCAGAAAAAGAGATGTGCAAGAACAAGGGGACACAATTTGAAGATAGAGGGGGGACGGCTCAGAGATAATGTGAGGAAGTATTTCTTCACAAAGAGGGTTGTAGATGCATGGAACAGCCTTCCTAAGGATGTCGTAGAGTCAAAAACAGTGGGGAAATTCAAGAATGCATGGAACAGACATAAGGCAATTCTAGTGGGTGGTAGGAGGAAGTAGGCTGTTGGTTAACTAGGATCTGCAGCATATCCGTTAGAAAGGGAAATGTGCAGACTAGGTGGGCCAAGCGGTCCTTATCTGCCATCAAATTCTATGTTTCTATGTTTCCCTCCAAGCTGTGCCTCCCAGTAGATGCTTAACCTCCCTCTCCATCCTTTACCTAGTTCCATACCCCTAACTATTGAGTCCCCGACCAGGAGGAGCTCCCTCCTATTCCAGGGTCCTCTGGCTTCTCCCTGTTTGCCTAACACCTGGAGGGCCTGCTCATCCTCCTTAGACACAACCTTCGGTTCCCTTGCAGGGCTCTCCCTCTCCTGAGAACAGTGTATTTGTTCTGCAGTTGGACTGGTTTGGGGATATGCTTCGGCTGCACCTCCTCTAATCTCCCAGAGCCCACTGTAGTCCATCCTTACCATTGCCTGGTCAACTTCTCTGGCATTGACCAAGGACACAGTGGCCTCTGGTTGGAGTTGAAGGTCTCCAGTATTCCCACCAGCTCAGCTCAGAGCCTGGCAACCTCATCCCTCTGCCGAGAGAGGTGCCTACAAAATGGGTACCTCCACAACTCCAAGAATGTACTTCTGAACACTGCTGCCCCATACCAGCTGCACTGCACCACTCCTTGTGACATCCTGTTTTATTCCAGAGAGATGGTCAGGCATTTGACTGCTTGGATTCAATGCCAAAGTATTCAAAGCAATGGATTTGGGGGCCAAAAAAAAGATACTACAAGCTAGTTCAGCGGTGTGCAAGTCATCAAGTCAGAGGAGAAGAAAGACTTGCAAGTAATGATTGTAAGTGACCAGAAACACTAAGCACACTGGAAAACAGCAGTCCCAAAGTAAATTGAATACTGGGACGTATAGCCAGGGTTATAACCAGCAGGAAAGAAGTCGTCAGGTCACTGGTTCAGATGCATTGGGAGTCCAGGGTGCGGTATTAGAGCCCATACACAAAGAAAGATATCAAACAACAGGAAGAAAGTACAGAAAAGGGTGGCCAAGATAATGAAGAGACAAGGCAAATCATATGAAGAGAGACACAGAGACCTCAACATTCACTCACTGGAGGACAGAAGGGAGAGGGGTGACATGATGGGGGGAGGGAGAGGACAGCGACTGTCTGCCGGCAGGCTGCTCTTCACCATGGAAGGGATCTGACGGGTCTCTCGATGCTTGGCTGCCCCCCATGTGGAGGCTGGGTGGAAGTGCCGCCTTCAAGAGCCTGTGCACAAGGTCAGGGGAGGGCGGAAGAGGCTGTTGTCTATAGATGTGGTGCACATGAGCCCCTCCACATGCATGAGTCAATGCTTCCAGGGCCCTGGGTAGTTAGGAGGGAGAAACAGTGGAAAAAGTGGGGGACACCACTCGATGAAGCTTCAGGGCCAGCTCAGGAGTTCTACCGGGACGCGAATAGCACAGGTAAGTTCCGAAATGACCCAGGATCCAGTAGAGTGGCAGAAAATTGCAGTGGCCTGCATGGGAGGAAAAAATATAGTTAAAAAAAAAAGATCCCTCAACAGTTACTGAGGGATCTACAAAGTCAAGTAGACTGGATAGGCCTTTTTCTCGGGTCAAGTAAGATTATTGTCCAAATTATTCCACTATTAGAACTTTTTTTTTTAACTTTTTTAATTTTCAATTTGCAACTGTTTCTTTAAATAGAAAACATACAAACGTGCTGAGGATTGAGGCGCTGGACGCCACACCTCGCGCCATGCCAGCGACCCGGGTTCAGGAATGAGCTCAAGACGTCAGGGGTCAGCAGGGGAGGGAGAGGATTGAGCATCCGAGGACAGCTCTCCTCTCCCAGGAGGGAGGGGGGACACAAGCATGGTGTCTAACTGGCCCCTGATGGAAGCCGGAGGCATAGCAGACATGGGCGCACAAGGGAGTTGGGAAGTGGCAGACATCGGCAGATATGCCGTGATGTCAGGGTGGAGGCCACTCCCGCGGAACATCGGAAAATACCCTATGGCACTCCCACATAGACGGAGTGCCAGGTCCCGATCCCCAATACCCCTACCTGCCCCGGTGACCAGCATCCTGATGAGACAAGGAATTCGGGGTGCTTGCCTTCCCACCTCATCTCCCTGCCTGGAGGATAAGCCAAAGCTATGTGGAGGACGGACCGTCACGGGATCCAGGTAGGAGGTGGGGACTACAACGGCCATAGGCGACTCCCAAAAAGAAGAGAGTGCTGTGGGAGGAAGGCGCATAATAGAACGTTGAAAAAAAAAAGATAACATACAAACAAACAACATATGACAGTAATACATTATATCATCTGTTATAACTCAAGTTAAGTTAAGGGAGGCAGTATAACACAGTGGTTTAAGGCTCTGAGCTGCAAATCTGGAGACCTGGGTTTGAATCTCGCAGCCTACACTTGCGTACTGTGTGATCCTGAGCAAGTCACTTAACTTCCTTGTGCTCCTAGGTCGCACCTGTAAACAAACTTTCAGCTTGGTGTCCTGCTCCTGGTTAAACAATTAGGAAAAAAAGTTCTAGAAAATATATAGTAAGTTGATTCATTGCAACTGGGTCACATCTGATATTGCATAGTCACTTTGAATACTCAGAAAACATTTATCCAGTAAGACACAGTTGATTTCAGGGAATATAAGAAAAAATTACTCACCGCAGAAATCTTCTTTCTTCCATGGGGTCCTTTAGCATCAGTAAAATTTTTGCGCTTAGTTGGCTAGGTGCAATTGCCCCAGAGGTGTGCCTTTAAGAAATATTTAATGAGCGTAGGGCCAAGTCAATCAAAAGACAGGAGGGGTGTGAACTGAGTGAGAGCTGTTGACTGCTTCAGAATTTTTTTCAAGTAGAAAAATGAGGGCAAATGCCCCGAAAAAGAATTAACAGGATTCAAAACACATGCAAATATCCAAAAATGGAAATAGAAACAACAGCAACATGAGGCAAAAACTCATCAATAAGAAACGCCAAATTTGGTAAGAGGCAACGTAAGAGCCCTTCTCTGACAGGTGAACCAGGGAGGAAGGGTGGGAGCTTACTGATGCTAAAGGACTACATGGAAGAAAGAAGATTACTGCGGTGAGTAATTTTTTCTTCTTACCCCAGGAGTCCTTTAGCATCAGTAACTTTTTTGCAGACTACCAAACAGTACCAAGTGGGAGGCGGGCAGAGAGCCTACTTAGGTAAGAGGCTCTGCAGAACTGCACTGCCAAATTTGTCATCAGATCTGGTCTGTACATCCAAACTGTAGTGTTTCACAAAGGTGTGCACAGATTTCCAGGTAGCTGCTTTGCAGACAGCCAGCAGGGCAATGTTCCTTGCTGCTGCAAGCGAGGCTGCAGAGACCCTGGTGGAATGGGCATTGAGCCCCACTGGAGGTTGTTGACCAGCTTTGTCATAGCAGAATCTAATACAAGAGACCAACCAAAGAGAAATAGTTCTCTTGGTAGCTGGTCCTCCTCTGCCTACATCCCCGTAGGTGAGGAACAACTGAGTGGAACAGCCTCTGGACTGTCTAGTATGCTCTAGGTAGTGAAAGATGGCTCTTTTGACATCCAAGCCATGGAGCTTTTGCTCTCCAGGAGTGGATGGCTCAGTAACGATGACAGGCAAAGTAATGGACTGGTTCAAGTGAAACTCTGCAACCACGTTTGGCAGACATTTCCTATTTGTCCTAAGCTAAACTTTATCATTGTGAGGGATGATGTAATTCGGCTCAGTGCAGAGGGCCTGTTGCTCTGAAATCCTCCTGGCAGACATAATGGCTACCAGGAAGACAATCTTCCAAGTTATAAACTTGATGTGGGCCATGGACATAGGCTCGAAAGGTGGATTCAGGAGCCCATCTATGCAAAGGTTCAGGCTCCAAGGAGGAACAGGCTCCCTGGTTGGAGGCTGGAGGTGCAAGAGGCCTTTGAAAAACTGTTTAAAAATGTAGCTTGAGTGAAGATGGTTTGAAGCCTGACACCTGTAGTTGTACCGGGTAGTCTAGCAGCTGAGGGTCTGAAGCTGATAGGGGTTCAACCTTTTCGCTTCTGCACCAGAGGGAAAACCTTTTCTATTTGGCTGCATAACTCTTCTTAGTGTTCAGTTTTTTTAGCCATCCTCAGTATCTTAAGGACCTGTTCAGAGTACTATGAGGATAGAAACTCTAACTCCTCAAGAACCAGGCCTTGAGGTGAAGAGAGTGTATGTCTGGGTACTGCACTCCCGTCTGAGGAAAGGTCAGCAGGGAGCAAGTCGGAGGCAGGGGAATGGGCCTGTTGCAGGACATTGAGAGAAGGAGAGGGTACCAGGCTTGCCTGGGCCAGTCCAGAGCCACTAGGATCATGGATGCAGGCTGCTGCCTGAGTTTCAGCAAAACACTGAATATCAGGGGAAAAGGAGGAAATGCGTATAGGAACCTCCCTGACCAGTCCAGGATCAGGGCATCCAGAGGAAGTGTGCCTAGAACTGGGGGCCTGCAACAGTACTGAGGAAACTGAAAATTGAGAGGCAAGGCAAACAGATCCACGTCTGGTGTGCCCCACTGCCTGAAACTGTTGCTAGTACTTGCTTGCTCAGTGTCCATTTGCTCTGACTTTGACTGTTGAGGCTTAGAGCATCCACCAGAGTACTGAGTTTGCCTGGGAGGTGAATAGCTGAGAGGCTGACTCCCAGGGAGAATGCTGGAGAACAGAGCTTCAGAGCTTTCAGAGTATTCCTGATCTGGTACCACCCTGCTTGTTTATATAGAACATTGCAGTGGTGCTGTCCCTTCGAATTTGAACCACCTGCCCATACCTCTCAACCTTTTGTCCCCCAAATGTGGAACATTGCCTCTCAAAACGTGGAACAAATGAGCAAAATGTGGAACACTTAATCAAATCTTTACATAAGAAGCTCAGAACACTTAAAATGTTTGCATTTATGTTCAGAAAGTCTGTTATTAATTAAATGATATATTGTTTGCATCATTTACTATAGATTTTTGCTTTAAAATGTTAACACTGAATGTGGGACAAATCCTCACAATGTGGAACAGGGAGTTTTTGTGAAGTAAAATGAGGAACGTTCCTCGTAATGTGGTACAGTTGAGAGGTATGCACCTGCCCTTCTATGCTGGGAGCGAAAGCTTTGAGAGCTAGCAAGACTGCTCTGAGTTCCAAAAGAATTATGTGCAACTATAACTCTTCGGGAGTCCAGTTGCCACTTACTGAGGCCCTGTCTAGATGAGCTCCCCAACTCAACAGGGAGGCATCTGTGGTGATCACCTTTGTGGGAAGAGGAGCTTTGAAAGGGAACCCCTGCCTGCAAATTTGCAGGGTCCTTCCACTACAATAAATTTTGGAGGAACTGCTCTGATACCGGTATTAACTTTAAAAATTTGTTGCTTCTCCGAGACCAGTGAGCTCTGAGGTAGGCTTGCAGGAGTCTCACCCTGCACCTGACCCCTGGGACTACTGCAGTCATAAAGGCCATATATCCCATAAGTTTGAGGAAATGTCTGGCTGGTACTGCCTGTCCCTGGGTGAAAGAATCTGCCACTGAAAGGAAACTCTGAATTCTTTCCTATGGGAGGAAAGCATATCCCTTCTGAGTGTCCAGCTGGGCCCCGATGAAGGTGAGTAGCTGGGTGGGTTCCAGGTGAGATTTCTTGAGATTTACCAGGAAACCCAGAGACTCCAGAGTGCGTTCTGTGAGGGAAAGAGATTCCTTGACTTGGCAAGGAGACTTTGCTACTATGAGCCAGTCTTCCAGATAGGGGTAGAGAGCGACATCCAGTCTCCTGAGATGTGCTGCTACCACTGCAAGACACTTCATGAAGACTCTTGGGGCTGAGGACAGACCGAAGGGCATTGCGGTGAACTGATAGTGACCCGAAGGAAGTTTGAACCTGAGAAACTGCCTGTGAGATCTCCTTATGGGTTTGTGGAAGTAGGCATCCTTTAAGTCAAGGTAGGCTAGCCAGTCTCCCTGTTGTAAGCACTGAATGACAAGTGACAAAGTGACCATTTTGAATTTTGTTTTTTTTCAGGTGTTTGTTTAAATATCTGAGATCTAAGATAGGTCGCCACTCCCCAGTTTTCTTTGCATCAGAAAATACCTGGAGAGTAGAGGCCCTTGCCCTTCTCGTGGGTGGGGACCCTCTCCACTGCTTGTAAAGCCAGAAGATTTTGTACCTCCATTTCCAACAGTGGTATCTGTGTTGGGAACAGAGGTCTTGACACCTGGGGCCAGAAACCTGGAGGTGAGCTGAATACTAACATTAGGACTTAGACTGAGAGGCAGATGGCTGGGTAGAGGTGGCTCTTCTTTGGCCCCTTCTGCCCCACCTCTGAAAGACCCCCTGTACTGGTTAAAGTCAGATTGGGGCTAGGAATTGTAAGGCCTGGGAACAAAACTTCTGCTCCTACCGCCCCTGGGACGGGATCTCTGAGGGGTGGCAGGTTTAGGCTTGGATGACTGGCTCTGCCAGGAGGCCTTGTACACATCGACCTTTTTCATGTAGTCAGTGGTTCTGTAATCAAACAAAATATTTTGATCACAGGGAAAATCCATGGCCTTGTTCTGAGTGTCTGTGGTCAGACTGGTTGTTCTAAGCCAGGCGAAGCATCTCAGAGAGATGGCATGGGTCATTGCCCTAGAGGCTGCATCATTATTGTCATCTGACATGTGGAATTGGTACATAGCAGCTTCCAAGGCACTTTTTATGTATCCACCAGCTCCTGCACAATACAATCTGATCTGTTGAGGGCAATAGCCTGGACAGATTTCCAAAAGGCTTTCTGATATTTGGCTGTGAATGCCATGTAAGAAGAAAGCCTGAGAAGCAGGGAAGCTGTGGCATACATTTTCTTTGCTATAAATTACATTTTCTTGGAATCCTTGTCAGGGGGAGAGGGTGACAAGGACACTCCAGCTCTCTCACAAGCTGCTTGCTGCACTGTACTGTACTGGCTAGGGTGTGCAGACAGGAACTCGGTACCATTTTTAGACAATTTATATTTTCTCTCAAGCCGCTTATCAACCCCTGGTACTGAAGTGGGGTGTTGAAGTACCTTCATGGTATTTTTTCTAAATGCATTATAGATAGGGACGACCAGGGTCTTTGAGGATGAGAGACCCTTCATCTCCTTATAATCTTTGTCTTCATCGACATCCTGGTTGGGCTCCTGCATAGGGTGGTCCAGGGAACCCAGCATATTTTGTATAAATGTAAACAAAGAGGAAGAATCCCCGTGATCACCCGGGGGATCCCCAAGGTGAGGGTCCAGTGACTCCTGGGACTCATGGCCCTCAAAATCCATGTCAGGGGCATCATACAATTGATCATCATCTGCATCATCATCACAGTCTACAGAAGAAAGAACTGAGGAAGAGTGCTTGCCAGCCCCAGTAAATAGAGGACCCATCTTTTGAAGGGTCTGAAACAGTTGCCATGCTTTTTCCATATCTTGCACTGACGGAAGTACCTGCTCAGTTTGTAAATGTTTTTTTTTTTCTGTATGCTTTAAGCTGCCTGTTGTCTCGCCATTGGCTTTCCCAAGAGCAGCGGGAGCATATCTGTCTTGACAGAGTTTCTTTTTAGCCACTTCATCACAGAGTTGATCAAGCTTCCTTTTTTTGTCACTCTTATTATTTTTCAATTTGTGAGGAACTTCATCTTTGGAAGATTTATTTTTTGATTGGGATCTGTAGGGTTCCTCAGCACCTCTGCTTTTGGTATTAGTACTTTTGAATGGCCTCTCATTGGAAGCCTTTGATTTATCTTCAGCCATAATAATCAAAGGTTTGTCTGCTATGTTCACCAATTTAAGCAAAGCAAACCAGTTCTGGACCTACGAACTGAGTGCAGGTTTCTGTGAAAATGCCACCAGCCAGCCCTGCACCAGTTAATAAACTCTGTCTATTACCAGTGCCTTTTTTTTTGGTTGTAAAACTGGGATCTATACCAGTGCCAGTCTTAATAGAAACCCAATAATACTAATTTGTGCACAGGTGGCTGCTGGACCCTTACAGACAGTCCTGACACAGATGATACCAAGGTCCAGTAATATAACAAAAAAGGTTTCCTCGTAATTGCCAATCTAGAGAGAAAACCCCCAGGCACTGTTTAAGTTTGAAATGAACTGCAGGTACCTCGCAGTAAACCCCGCATGGTCTGAGGTAAAAAACAAGGCAACTGTCCCTAATTTGATGGTTCCCATAAGAATTTGTCCCAAAATGAAGGAAACCGTCGAAAATAAGCACCCGCAATAAAATTAGGCTTTAAACTAAATAGTCACGGTAAAAGTCTAAACAGCGCCGTCACACTAAAAAAAAAATTTGCGCAGCGCTAATGAAAAAGTAAAACTTTCACTCAGCACGCTAAAGGAAATAATTTGAGAGGAAAACTTTACCCAGATAAGCACTAGGAGGCTGTCAACAAGGAAAGTTGGGAGACACCTCAGAGGCAATATTGCTCAGTCCAGCAGAGAAAAAATTCTGAAGCAGTCAACAGCTCTCACTCAGTTCACACCCCCTCCTGTCTATTGATTGGCTTGGCCCTATGCTAATTAAATATCTCTTAAAGGCACACCTCCAGGGCAACTGCACCTAGCCAGCTAAGTGCAAAAAAGTTACTAGTGCTAAAGGACTTCTGGGGTAAGAAAGAGAGGGGTTACAGTGTCCCAGAGGGCTGTGCCCAGGTTAGATTGTCCACTAACAAACCTGACCTCCGGGTGGAGGCACCCATTTCAGTACCCAGCCCCCTTAACCTGCAACTAGCCAGGCAGGGGTAGTAGCCCTTGGGATAGCAACACATAGGGGTTACACCTTGTTTTACAAACTGAGTCAATAAGTGTAATTCAGAGCGTTCCCATCTGCGAAACCCTACATCCATCTTTGCAGGTAGAAATTGCTCTGTGTGGGGCAGGGAGAGCAATAATGGTCTCCACTCTCTACCCCACAGAGAAAGGGTTTGCTGCCAGCACTGCAAGCTGGTGCAGGTAAAGGGACTGGCATTGTCATCTATTTTTGTTTTAGGTGGGTAGGACAGCAGTATATTATTCATGTCTCATCTCTATTAGAACTTTTTTCAAGATTTTGTTATTTCTTAGACTAATGCTAAATTTGGAGCACTAAATATATAAATGTAATTTGTTTTAAAATGAAACCTTGGAGTCATGTTGACATACATTGTCATTGCTCTTTGTTTGTTATAATTTATCCTTATTTCTATCCTGCCTTCGCTTACCTCAGGATACAGCATCTCCACCTGGTGATCTGCTGCTCACCTCCCTCCACTCCTCACATAAACTTCCTTACCAGTACATCTGTAAAATCAGACTTTCTCCATCATTCAGGTTCCTCTGTAGTTTGAACATCATGACCAGTTCCCAACAAGTGAAACTTCACAAACAGAAAGGCCACTGTAGTTTGTGGACACAGAGCTTGGATGCTGGCATTAAATTTCAGTGAAATGGGAAGGTAGTGGTGTCAGCTTTCACTGGGAGTGTACCTCTTGGCCCCAGTAAGCCCTTCCCAGTAACCGAGACTAAGAATATGGTTCTCTGTGGTACCATCCTATGGTGACCCACTCTATTCGTCTTTGTATGTAGTCAGGTAATTACTGTTTCTCAGTGTTGCATGGTACTTATCATGTACATATTGCATTGCTTTGTAAAAAATTTATGCTGTTGTATATTACTGAACTTATTTTTTGTCACTGTACTCCTCTGTGTAAGTTGTACCTAAAACTGTATTTCTTTCTTTTCGCTGGATATGTGTCTTCTGTGCCTCTGTACCCTGTATATGTATAAACCCTCAGGACACACCTGGAAATGAGGCTAGGCTCAGTGTGCCTTTCCCAGTTAACAACTTTTAAGTAAATAAATAAGTAACAATCCTATGGGTGTTTCTGGCTGTCATCATGTGGTCACCCACAAAATGAATGTCACCACTGCTGCCTCTTTAGTAGGTACATGTGCAGTGAGCTGCCCTTCTCTCGCCCTTTGTCAATTCACAATGCCTACACATAATGCACTGGCGCACACAGCCCAGGGTGAAGCAGTCAGGATAAGGACTCAATCCATAGCCTTCCTCATGCTTGTGGTGCAGTACACTACCTACATATACCACTAGGCTGGGTGATTTGACCAAAATATTTGTAAACATACTAATAATGTTCAAAGATATTTAAAAATATCGATCAGTCAAAACTGTATACGTACAACATATTCATATAAGGTCTGTCCCTAACTTGTTCTAAGGACAAGTCTCTTCTTTAAGGCTAACTTTTGAACATTAATGAGTAGAAAAACAACTTTAAAAAAGTTAAAGATATGAGACATAGTGCCATGCTTTTCTTATATCACTTAGAGCCATGTGGAATGCAGTTGTCCACTGCAGAACCCAAAATGTGATTTATTATTTTCTGGAAAATTAAGCAGGATTTCTGAAAGTGTTTTAATTGAAACTACAGATTCATTTTACACAGTATACTTATGCCAATAATTTGGTTTCTGCAGTTTGAAGGAAACTAATTCATGGTTTATGTAAATGACAGTGCTTACCACCAGTTTATGTAAACTTGGAATTAATAATCTGCACTTTAAAGAAAAACAACAACAGCTTTTGAATTTTGGAATTCTGCTCCCCAAGGAATTCTGCTGAAATAGGCAGAATTTCAAAATTTTCATTGTATTACAGCAGAAGGAGAATTCAAAACTTCAGCACTCTCAACCATCCCCACAGTTTAATACCTGGCAATAGAAATCCATACCATTTCAACTTCAACATAGAGATTACTGGATGGGCAACTATGCACACCCAGTCTGTGCTGCCACTGAGGGGTTCTGATTCTATTAGTTAAACACATAGAATCAGAACCCCAAGGTGATAGCTCAGGATAGCTGGGCACTGTTTGTCTCTCCCCTGCTGAGATGATCCGCTGCCACCCTTTAGGAGATCTTACCCCTGTGGGTTTCATGGCGGCTGCTGATCTATCTAGTTTAGGTGGTGTATGCGTCGCAGCTGTTGGTGTCGGTGTGGATACCTATAATAAGGTACTATCCGACGCCATCAACTCCCTTGCACCTGTCTGTGTATGACCCAGAACTTCGTACTTGAGGTGTCCATGGTTTGATGGAGATCTCAGGGAAATGAAGAAGATGGGTTGGAGATTGGAGCACTGCTGGAGGAAATCCCACCTGGAGACGGACAAACTGGTCCTGCGTGCACATTATTGTGCATATCAGGAGGAAATCGACTGAAAGAAGACACTGTTTTTGTCTCGGGAGATTGCTGCTGGGAGAAACTGACCAGCCTCGCTCTTCCAGACTGTTGACAGACTTCTTCATCCTATCTGTCTCCAGTCCGGTAGAGTCTCTTCTAATGAGGATTGTGAGGATTTTGCTTGGTTTTTCTCAGACAGAGTGTCTTTGATCCAGCGCGAGGTTTCTTCAGCCAGCAATATCATTGCTGTCAGTGGTCGCCAGTCGTGTACTGAGTGCACTCCGCCTGACTGGGGTGAGTTTAGGCCAGTGCAGGACCATGAGGTAATTGAGGTGACGGTCAATCTGAAGCATACCTTCTGTGAACTGGACCCAGTGCTAACACGTTTCTTAATGAGATGCATTGACTCTGTTGGCCCGGTGTTTGCCCTGATTGTCCGGTGCTCCTTAAGTCAGGGTGTCTTCCTGGATGCCTTAAAGGAGGCTCTGGTTAGACCCCTTTTAAAGAAATCTTCTTTAGACCAGGAGGTCAGGGCAAACTACCGTCCTATCTCGAATCTCCCATTTTTGGGGAAGATTGTTGAGAAGGTGGTATCGCTTCAGTTGGAGGAACATCTCATGACTCAAGAGTTGTATGATCCCTTCCAGTCGGCTTTTCGGGCCAGGTACAGCACTGAAACTGCGTTAGTTCGGGTGCAAAATTACCTCCTCAGGGCTAGAGACCGAGGAGACAAGACAATTCTTGTTCTCCTCGGTCTCTCTTCAGCATTTGATACTGTGGACCATTGTGTGTTGCTTCTCCTCCTGAGGGAGTTATGTGGACTCACCGGTATTGTCATCAAGTGGTTTGAGTCCTTTCTCACAAACAGGAGACAGCAGGTTGTGATGGGAAATTTCTCATCAACACCCAGTCTCCTCTTGTGTGGAGTCCCTCAGGGTTCGGTGTTGGCCCCAATGTTGTTCGCAGTGTATATGCTGCCCCTGGGGGGGATCATTGGAAAGTATGGACTGAGTTTTCATTGCTATGCTGATGACACTCAGCTATACTTATCTTTTGCCCCAGGAACACCCAACACAGTAGATGTGCTGAACATCTGTCTGGCTGTGATTAGCGACTGGATGGCCTCCAGCTGGCTTAGCCTGAACCCTGATAAGACTGAGGTATTGGTAGTGGAGTCAAACAGAGTTCATGATGGGATGGCCTCTGATTCTGCAACTGGTCTTGTGCTAGGGGCTGCGTCATTGATGGCCTCCCCTTGGGTACGAAATCTTGGCGTGATGTTTGCCAGGAATTTGTCCATGGAGGTTCAGATTTCTTCCGTGGTCCATTCCTGTTTTTTCCATCTTCAAAACATCGCCAGGATTAAGCCCCTTGTTCCTCCTCTGGACCTCCCTACCTTGATACATGCCTTAGTCACTTCTAGGTTTGACTACTGTAATGCCCTCTATCTCGGGATCTCTGGGGGTTCTCTCCACAGACTGCAGCTCGTGCAGAATGCTGCTGCCCGGCTTTTAACTGGGCAGAGTAAATTCTGTCACATTACACCTGTGCTACGCGAACTGCACTGGCTGCCTGTCAGGTGGAGAGTGCTCTTCAAGGTGGGGTTTATCACCTATAAGGCCCTACACAGACAGGGCCCTAGTTACCTGTCATATTTCCTGATACCATCCTCCTCTTTCCGCAATCTCCTTTCTTCTGGCGTGAACCTCCTAACTGTTCCAAGATCGAGGTTAAAATCTGCGGGCGACCGAGCATTCAGTGCCGTCACCCCCGCTTTTTGGAATTCATTGCCAGCTGCAGTTAGGAAGGCCCCGAACCTTACTACCTTTAAGGTTTGCCTTAAGACTTACCTATTCTCACATGCTTTTGGGGTTTGATTATGACTATGTATATGTGTTTTACTCTTTTATGTATTTATATGGCATGAAATGCTATAAAATTTTTCTCTACTTCTCTTTTTATTGTGTGGTGCCCAGAGCCTTTGGGATTGGGCATCTTTTTAAATAAACATGACTTGACTTGACAGTTTGCCAAGCCAGTATTCTCTATGTTATAGCTAAAAGGGTATGGATTTCTACCATTTTTTAAACACAAAGTCAGAGTAGCAGTCCACCCTCTGTAAAGAGAATCCTGAATTGAAACCAAACAGCAGCAGCTCCATGATGTTATCCCAAAGTCTGAACAGCATTGATGGTGCAGAGCAGCAAAGATGGTGCAGAGCAGCATAGACGGTGCAGAGCAGTATTGAAGGTGCAGAGCAGCATAGATGGTGCAGAGCAGCATAGACGGTGCAGAGCAGCATTGAAGGTGGATGGAAGCATAGATGGCGCAGAGCAGCATAGATGGTGCAGAGCAGCATTGATGATGCAGAGCAGCACAGATGGTGCAGAGCAGCACTGATGGTGCAGAGCAGCATTGATGGTGCAGAGCAGCATAGATGGTGGATGGCACTTGCTGAGGAGCCAACACTGTGAAGCAGCAGAGTACTGTTCAATGATTAAGTGAAGACTCTATTTGTAAATGATATGCAATTGATGCCTTATTCGTGTGGGTAGTAGATGTTAATTTTTTAAATCAAATTCAGTTAAGCATTAGCCCCCAGAAGTGTCTTTCTGTTTGATATGTTACTCAGGTACAGAAAAAAACTGAGAGAACAAATGGGATCCAGTAGAGTTAAGAAGGACAAAGCAGAGCACTGGATGAAGCATTGGACAGAGCAGTTGTTCGGGCAAAAGCTGGAGAATGTGGATGAGCAGGGTAGAAGAAAAAGGGAGCATTGAAAAAGAGTGTGAAAAGTGAAACAGAAAAATTGCAGTCAAGCAGCAGAGCAACATAATGGAGAGCTGTGGAAAGATCAAATAAAAGCTAAAAGAGATAAAGGATGGAATTGAACTTTAGAAAAGGGAACTGTTGTAAAAAAAAAAAAAAACAGTATACCAGCATAACAACAACTGCCTAACCTGCACAGTGGACTTATGAACTGGTGAACTTGTATGAATTTAATACAGTTGGTGCAGACGTATTTACAGTGCCATCAGAAAGTATTCACCCCCCTTGGATTTTGTCACATTTTGTTGTGTTACTACCAGAATTTTTAATGCTTTGAAATGATTTTTCTTCCCCCTTGATTCACACAGCACACTCAACAATTTAAAGGGGCAAAAATATTTTTATTTTTATTGTGTAACAAAAATTTATGAAACATTAAAAACTTAAATATCTTGTTTACTTAAATATTTACCCCCCTGAGTCAATACTTTGTAGAAGCGCCTTTGGCAGCAATTACAGCTTTGAGTCTTCTTGGGTATGTCTGCATCAGCTTTGCACATCTGGATTTGGGGATTTTCGCCCAGTCTTCCTTGCAGATTTGCTCAAGCTCTGTCAAGTTGGATGGGGAGCATCAGTGAACTGCAATCTTTAAGTCTTTCCACAGATTCTCAATGGGATTCAAGTCTGGGTTTTGGCTGGGCCACTCAAGGACATTCACCTTCTTGTTCTGAAGCCACTCCAGTGTCGCTTTGGCTGTATGCTTGGGGTCGTTGTCCTGTTGGAACGTAAATCTTCACCCCAGTCCAAGGTCTATTGCAGGCTGATGCAGGTTCTCCTCAAGGATGTGCCTGTATTTGGCTCCATTCATTGTTCCCTCTATCTTGACAAGTGCCCCAGTCCTTACCACTGAAAAGCATCCCCATAACATGATGCTGCCACCACCATGCTTCATGGTAGGGATAGTGTTACACGGGTGATGAGCTGTGTTCGGTTTGCGCCAGGCATAGCGCTTTGCATTCAGGCCAAAGAGTTCAATTTTTGTTTCATCAGACCAGAGAATCTTTTGCCACGTGGTCTCAGAGTCTGCCACGTGCCTTCATGAAAACTTCAGGCATGCTATTATGTGGCTTTTTCTCAGGAGTGGCTTCTGTCTAGCCACTCTCCCTTAGAGGTTACATCTGTGAAGTGCTGCAGAGATTGTTGTCCTCTGGACAGGTTCTCCCATCTCAGCCATGGAACTCTGTAGTTCTGTCAGGGTGGTCATTGGGTTCTTGGTCACTTCCCTGACCAAGGTCCTTCTTGCCCGGTTGCTCAGTTTGGGAGGACGGCCTGCTCTAGGAAGAGTCTGGGTGGTTCCATAATCTTTCCATTTCCTAATGATGGACTTGACTGTGCTCCTGGGAACTTTCAACACCTAGAAATGTTTTTATACCCCTCTGCAGATCTATGCCTCCTCACAATTCTATCACGGAGTTCTACAGACAGCTCCTTGGTCTTCATGGTAGAGTTTCTGCTCTGACATGCACTGTCAACAGTGGGATTTTATATAGACAGGTGTATTTCCTCTGAAATCATGTCAGCCATTTGAACTGACCACAGGTGGACTCCATTCATGTTTTAGAGTGATCTCACAAGGAAATTGGATGTATCTGAGCTCAATTTGGAGTGTCATAGCAAAGGGGGTAAATACTTATCAAATCAAGACATTTCAGGTTTTTATTTTAAATTACATGTACAAAAAATTCCAGAAGTTTCATTCCACTTTGACATTATAAAGTAATTTGTGTAGATACATGACAAAAAAATCCCATATAAATGTGTTTTAATTTGAGTTTGCAACATCACAAAATGTGACAAAATCCAAGGGGGGGTGAATACTTTCTGAAGGCACTGTAAATATATTGTCTATACCACTTTTTTAGCACAATGTTGATTCTACAGTTAATGCTGGCAGGGTGATTTTATTTTGAATTCACCTTCTTAATACGATTTGACTGGAAACTTAGTAAGGTGAAGTGAACAAGGGGTGTTGAAGCTAGGTTGACAATGCTGAATATCACAAGGTCACATATCAATGTAGAAACACATGTACCTGATTAGTTAACTCATATTTAGTTGCAAATAAAATATTTAAACAAGCAGAAACAAGTTCCATACTTAAGGCATGTTTGACCATGTGGGGTATGCACCCTTAAAAAGCAGTTTGGATGAGCAAGCAATTCATAAGAACATATTTTCAGGAAAACTTAGGACAGACAAGATTATTTTCAGCCCCGCATGTATTGGACACACCTTTCCTGATGTGACTTTTCGATGCATGGCTACGGTGAGAGACTACCAAGCTATTGCATTTGCAGGACCTGTTCAGAGTTAGCATCCCAAGATTGGGATAGCCCCATTATTTTTCAAAATGAGTGGCCCAGTGCATAGAGCCAATTCTATAAGAACTAAGAAAGGCTGGAAAGCATCAAAGTGCATGAACTATTTTCATTGTCTTACATTGGTTTTATTAGTTGATTTTTGCCTAAACCTATTTTAAATCATCATCAACTGTGTTAGATTGCAGAAAACTGGCCAAAGATACAAGGCAGAACAGTTCTGCAATCAACTGCTGTGCAAAATTGGATCTGTATGCAGAAAAAATTTGTATAGTAAGCAATATTTTTCACCTATGCATGCGTACTATGAGAGCAGGGAACAAATTTGTGGCAGGATCCGATTTGGCACAACACCATCGCCCCATTGCTGCCAGTGGACTGGCCAGCAGCCGCCCGCCTGCCCTGGACATTTAAAAAGCAGTGAGCATTGTTTAGCGGGCTGGCCCAGGAGAGCTTGCAATGTGTCCTGATGTACTACTACTAGGGTTGAGCGAGGACCGAGGAGGAAGGAGGAGGATAGAAACAAAATAAGTTTGTTGTTACCCCCCCACCTCACATAGTAGACATGTATTATTTAAACTGTATACAAAAAGAACTACAGTTCACTCACTGCTGCAGGGTGTGGATGGACTTGTGGAGAAGGGGACTCTGGCTGGAGGTATGAACCGGCGATTCAACCGCTGAGCACTGGAGTCTCTAGTGCTCCGCGGTTGAATCGCCGGTTCATGCTTCCAGTATCCTGGCTAAATTTCCCCCCATTCACTAAAAATACCACAAACAACTTAATCCGGTTAAATTTCAGTTGGTTACCATCTGTATCACCCTGGTCGCCCCAGAAAAAGGGACATCTAGTCTCAGTGGGCCTACTGTAATACAATTCAATAAATTTATATATATATATATATATATATATATATATATACACACATATACTGTATATATACACATATATATATTAATCCCTTTCACAGAGTATGCTAGTGGAGTTTGTGCGAATGAATTATAGGTCTGCTGGATGTAGGCTCATCACTCATTGCTTAATTTAATTGTGAATCTATCAGTATGAATTCTTTAAACTCCATAACAATAAAACATGTTTTTTTTCTCATTTGAATAAATTATCTATCCATCACTTCTATTTCATATGATATAGTCAATCTCTATATTGCTGGCAGTATAGTCTATACTGCCAGCAATATAGAGATTGACTATATCATATGAAATAGATATGATTGAAAGATACTTTATTCAAAGGAGAGAAAAAAAAACTACTTTTATTGCTATGGAGTTTAAAGAAATCATACTGACAAATTCATGGCCAGATTTTAAAAGTGTTGACTTCTTGGTCAGAAAAGCAGTGAAAGCACCAAAAACCAAAACGCACAACGTCATAGACTTGTATCGTATCCTAAAGGGCGCACGCATGACCTGCAAGTAGCTCAGGTCCATGATGAAGATAATGAGGAACAGGAGGAGGATGCTGGTACCAGGAGCCTAGCAGCAAGAAGCAGCTTCTCCCATTATCCCCACCACAGATCTCCCACTCCCTTTTTTCATATTAATAATCATAGTATTAACAGACCAAGATAATATAATCAAGCAATCTCGTGTGGGACTGGTACTGAGTGGTGGCTATTGTTTTCATATTTTAGCAAGGAGGACTCAGTGAAGGAGGCTCTGCAGTGGTAGCATCAGGCTGAGCTCAGGATATCCAGTGACAAGAAGGCAGGTGAAGCCCAGCTGGCACTGCTGCAGCACCATGCCCTGAAAGAACTGAAAACCTATTTATTTCAAAAGGCGTATGGGGAGTAGTTATTGCACTGTATTGAAATTATATTTTATTGTTGTTTGTTATGCTGTATGTATGTTTTATATGTATTTAACTGTTTTATTGTACAGCGCTTTGATTTCGAAAAGCGCTTAAAAATAAACTTTTACTTACTTACTTACTTTACTTACTTACTTACTTACATGGGGCCCTACAGGCTGGAGAAGACCCTGGGCAAAGGATAGACAGGTGAGTGAGGAGGGTACCAGACGAGCATCAGCACCACCCTCAAGACTGCAGCCTGAGGCATCACTGCTTTCCTCTCCAGGTCCCCCTCCTCTATTTATTTATTTTTTACAAAGGATGGGGGATGACGGTGGGGGGATGTGGGATCCTGCCGCAAAGCACAAGGACAGTGATGGGGTACATGCATACTGCAGATTTGAAACAACTGGTTTGCTGCCTTATCTGCTCTCCTGTTTTTAAACATGTTTTAAAGGGTTTGACAAAGCAAATTGGATCGCACTGAGTGGCATCCCAGCTTCTAATTCAGAAAAAAAGCTGCTCAATTGATTTGGCACCATGTAATCACTGTGCAGTACTAGGGAAGAGAGTAATTCTGCCATAAATATATATAGATATTTTTTTAATTGTTGTTGCAAGGAAGCATCTATTTAGAAAAAAATGACAACATTATAAAGCAAGTCCACAACTGAGAATCGGATCCCACTGGCAGGGTTCAAAATTAAAACTGGTCAGCAATCCAGATGACCCAGCTCGCACTGAGAAAAAATCTGCTCTGTTGATTTGGCACCACGCAATCACTCTGCAGTACTGAGGAAGAGAATCATTGTGCTTTATATATATATATTATATATATATATATATATATATTTATTGTTGTTGCAAGGAAGCATCTATTTAGAAAGAAATGACATTTTCCAAATAGATGCTTCCTTCTATAACAATAAAAAATATCTATAGTATAGCACAATGATTTTCTTCCCCAGTACTGCACAGTGATTGTGTGGTACCAAATCAATAGAGCAGATTTTTTTCTTAATGCGAGCTGGGTCATCTGGATTGCTGAGCAGTTTTAATTTTAAACCCTGCTATTTTATAGGTTCTGACCACAACCTGTTGCTGGTTCCAGCACTTCCCCACAACCAACAGCAGCAGGCCAAATCCTCAGGACAGCTTCCATGGGGACACCTGGCATGCGGCTGCCCCATTGCCTCACAACCCATTACCCGTGGCAGCCAGCCACCAGTTCCTAACATTCTGTTGGGGGTGCCAGGTGTGCCCTGGGGCCACGATCCACAGCAGCGGGATGAATCCTCAGGTTCAGTGGGGCGCCTGGCATGTGGCTGCCCCATTGCCTCGCAACCCATTACCCGCAGTGGCCAGCCACTGGTTCCTAACGTTCTTTTGGGGGCACCAGGTGTGCCCCTGGGCCATGATCCACAGCAGTGGGATGAATCCTCAGGTTCAATGGGGCACCTGGCATGTGGCTGCTCCATTACCCACGGTGGCCAACCGCCAGTTCCTAACGTTCTGTTTGGGGCACCAGGCATGTCTCAGGGCCATGATCCACAGCAGTGGGATGAATCCTCAGGTTCAATAGGGCACCTGGCATGGTGCTGCCCCATTGCCTTGCAACCCATTACCAGCAGCAGCCAGTTCCTGAGCTTATGTTGGGGTGACAGGTATGCCCCACCACTGCAGTCAATTGTTGAGCTTCTGTGGGGGCATGTCACCCTGCCAGTTAGAATTGCGACTGAATTCAGGAGTCGGAGGGGCTCACCACAAAGGCAAAATGGTCCAGGGGTGGCACTTGCCCCTCTAGCTCCATCATTGACTGGAGAGGTCCCAGCGCGGGACCACGGCTTTCACCAGGGAATCAGGACAGACATGGGCCAGGGAGTCAGTTTGATGATGATGGGATGCTGCCGCCTGCCAGAGACATGTCACTGACTCACTCAACTTGAGTGTCAAGTCGGAGTCCATAGTCAGTGGAAATGTTTTTCCTCAATTGGAATCAGATGAGGGGACCGGGTTGGATGGATACCCGATACCCCCCCCCCACGCACAGCTGAATAAGAAGGAGTGTTGAGGTCAGATAGATGATCACCATCCAGGCAGGCTGGCACAAACACCATGGGGCACAGACTAAATTAAAAGCAGATAAATGATTTGCGTTTCTATTCGATCGCCCCCTTCCCCAAGGAGTCACCAACAACAATCACAGACTGGATCTGAGACTATCAAGGAAGAACATGGGAAAGGTCTGAGTCAGCGACAAACACGCAAGTGCTAAGTTGCTTGCTTCACTTGGCTGCAACATGAATAATTTGCTTAAAATCAATGCTCTTACTTACACAATACTATTAATCTCTGTCACAAGGGCTTCTCTAGTCTAGCCTCCTCCACTGCGCTACACCTCTCTACTGTATAGGTTTGTTTTTTCTAACTCTGTCCGGTCTCTCTAACTAACTGCTAGCTCCGCTCACTACAACCACATGTTCCCCGCATCTGCCTGACCTTTTATACTGCCTGTAAGGGTGCATGGAGGGTGGGAGGAGCTTCCTTGTCACATGCAATTTCAGTATATAGTTTATTTGTTTCACTAGGTGCTATATCTGTTTCACTAGGCAGTATATGTGTTTCAGTATATAGTGTATGTGTTTCAGTATATTGTGTATGTACTTCAATAGATAGTGTATATCTTTTAATATATGGTGTATTTGTTTTAGTAATTAGTGCATGTGGATTTTTTTATGATATACTATTTTTCAATAGATGGTCTATGTGTTTCAACATATAGTGTATGTGTTTCAGTATATACAGTATGTGTTTCACTAGGTACTATATTGGTTTCACTAGGCAGTGTATGTTTTTCAGTATACAGTGTATATGTTTCAGTATATAGTGTATGTGGATTTTTCAATATATAGTGTATGTATTTCAATAGATAGTGTATATGTTTTATTATATAGTGTATTTGTTTCAGTATGTAGTGTACAGTATCTGGATTTTTTATGATATAGTATATTTATTTCAATAGATACTATATGTGTTTCAATATTTAGTGTATATGTTTCAATACACAGTGTATATGTTTCAGTAGATAGTGCACGTGGGTATTTCAATTTGTAATATGTATTTCAATAGACAGTGTATGTGTTTCACTATGTAGTGTATTTGTTTCAGAATATAGTGTATGCAGATTTTTCAACTTATTCTGTATTTGTTTCAATAGGTAATATATGTGTTTCGTTATAGAGTGTATATGTTTCAGTATATAGTGTATTTGTTTCAGTACATGCTGTAGGTGGATTCTTCAGTCTGTAGTGTATGTATTGCAATAGACAGTGTATGCATTTCAATAGATAGTGTATGTATTCCAATATGTAGTGTATTTGTTTCACTATATGGTGTATGCAGATTGCTTTTTAATATGTAGTGTATGTATTACAATATATAGTGTATTGGTTTCAGTAGATAGTGTATGTCGAGTTTTCAGTCTGCAGTGTATGTATCTCAATAGGTAGTGTATATGTTTCAGTACATATTATATTTGTTTCAGTATATGGTGCATGTGGATTTTCAGTACTCAATATGTGGATTTCAGTAGCTGGTGTATGTATTTCACAATATAATGTAAGCATTTTACTATACAATTTATGTGTTTCACTATATAAAATATATGTTTCAGTATATACTGGATGCATTTCACTATATGATGTATGTATTTTACTACATAGTGCATGCGATTCAGGACATAGTGTATGTGTTTCACTATTTGACATATATATTTCGCTACATCACGTATTTATTTCAGTATGATATATGTATTTTAGTATATATTGTATGTATTTAACTATGTATCAGAGATTCTGAATTATGTCCCTAATGGCTTGCCATACAAACCACCAAGAGGACCTATTCTGCATTAAAATCTAACAAACATGTAAGTTTCATAACCTAACAACTTGCAGTTTTTTCTCTACCAGTGGGCAACAATTTTGGCTACAAAATGGGCAAAAATACCTAACTTTAACACTCTGTAATTCCAACATGGACACACAGATTTCTATGAAACTTTCTACATTAGTAGACTCTAGGATTCAGACGATGCATACTGAATTTTACAGTCCCAGGACCCATGACAGTTGAGTTATAAGCAGGGGCACTGGAAAATCACGGGCGCGAATTCAGCGCATTTTCTGCGCTTATGTGCTCCCTCCGTGACTCCACCGGAATATTGCCTGCTCTTGGAGGTGTCTGGTGGGTCTGCATCTCACTCTGCATCTCACTGAAATCTGTGGCTCTTAGTTTCACCACATTGTGCTGCCATCCAGTGCTTGCTGCATCCCCCCCACCAGTAACGCTATTCCACCCCCCCCGTGATGTCATAATAGGGGCGGAATGCTTGAACATCCAGTCGCGGGCTTCCTGGTGCTTAAAGCACAGTTGTGCTGTTTCGCACGCTTTTTCTGCTTTATGCCCCCCCTCAGGTCCGCCTAAGCCTCTTAAATGCAGCGGGGGGGAAGGTAACCCTGCTTGTCGGGAGCTAGCCAGTGACTTGAGCACTGAACTAAAGAATGAGACTGGCGTGGCGAGAGCGAACGGTAACCTGCGATCTCCAACCTCCAACCTCCGATCCGTGACCCGCGACCCTCGACCCTCTGACTCGTGACCTGAGACCTGCGACCAGAGAGGAACAAGAAGCTGCAGCCAGGAGCATTAATTAACCCCCGGAGTATGAGAACACCACAGGAGCAGCAAGAGCTAAAGGAGGTGCATTTGCACTTCAGGTCCACACTTACCAGTGGAAGAACTTTGAAATAAATAAATAAATTGTGAGCTGCCCTTCTTGCTCTCCCTGCTTGCCTGTGTTGATATTTGCTGCCTGCATTCTGCCATCTGAAGGAATGAGGACAGAAGGCTTTCCCTGGTTCCCAAAGTGCCAACCTGCATCTAAGATAAGTTTTACTGCTGGCTAGTTTGGGATGGATGGGGTGGGGAGGGCACATGCTGGCATTGTTGGCAAGCAAAGTGTATATGCTGTATTTGAATATTTCTGCTGTTCTGAAGTGCTGTTTGTTTAAACATATTTGTCAATATGGGCAACCCTTGCTGCTCCGACCTGCCAAAAATTGTTCTATGCAAGCCTGTTTGTCCGCCAGTCTCGTCTCTGGTGGTGGTGGGCATGGGGCAGACGTGCAGGCTGGCCCAGAACAATTTTTTTCTGCATGTGTACCAGTCCGCCAGGTCCGTGCAAAGCTCCAGTCGCTTGTTGTTGATGGTCAGTGGAGGGTCGGGCCTGGCGGACTGGCCCACATGCAGAAAAAAAAAATTGTTCTGGCCTCGGGTGATGGTGGGCATGGGGCGGACGAGCAGGCTGGCCCAGAACAATTTTCTTCTGCATGTGTACCAGTCCGCCAGGTCCGTGCCAAGCTCCAGTCGCTTGTTGTTGATGGTCGGTGGAGGGTCGGGCCTGGCGGACTGGCCCACATGCAGAAAAAAAAAATTTTTCTGGCCTCGGGTGATGGTGGGCATGGGGTGGATGAGCAGGCTGGCCCAGAACAATTTTTTCATGTGGGCCATCATTGATAGTCGGGACGGACCCCACAGACTGGTACACATGTTGGAAAACAAACTGTTCTGTGCCTTTTGTCTTGCCTCTACTTCCCTCCCTTCCCTCCCTCTATCTATCCATCAGCAGTGGCCAGAAGAATTTGTTTTCCAACATGTATACCAGTCTGTGGGGACAGTCCTGACCATCAACGACAGATTTCTTGGTGTAGAATAGAAGGTATGTACCTATTGTGGAAGTGTTAAATAAAACAATATACTCAGCTTTCGTGTGTGTGTGTGTGTATATATATTTTTATTTAATTTGAATACAAAGGGAGAGCAATACAATTGCACAATTTCGTAGATATATCCATAAAAATGTAGTAGTATTCAAACATTAAAAATTCGTCCTCATGAAAAATCATTGTACATTTCCAGTCGAGCTCGCAAGCATGTCCGCACCACAAGCAAAGCGTTAACGGTTCTTGTGGGAAGAAGCCAAAGCACGCCATGTTTCATATTGTATCCAGGCCAAGGATCGTGTAAAGATGTATCCAGAAGATCTTTATGAGGATGGAGGCCACTTGTTCTGCCGATTTGCTGCCACACGATCGACTTTCTCCGGAAGCATATGAAGTCACAGAGACACCTGGACCGGAAAGCAGAAATAAAGAAAAGAAACAAAGGTAAAAGCACTGTTCTATTCCTTTATTAATTTTGCGTTTATTGCTTTTTTCTGTTTTCCCCAGCCCACTCACTCATGCTTGTGGAGGGATGAACTGCGGGACACCCCCTACTACTAGCTGTCCCTCTACCCAGAGTCTTGTCCATTCTCCACCCCCATGCTCAGGCTTACCCCCCTGGGCTGGGGTGCTGAGGGGGGCTTCCCACTCCCTAACAGACATTGTAGACAAGACCTAGATTACCCCCAAGGTCAGGGTCACCATGAGAGTGGGACCCTCCCATGGGGCATTGGTGGTAGGGGCGGAGGAACGAGTTGAGCCATCATGTTGGGGGCTGGTATTTTTCTTTTCCTGGGGGCATGGATGTTCAATGATGTCCAGCATCCGCCCTGCCCCCGTGAACATTCAGGCATCTGTAACTGCAGTACTACCAGCCTCTACCACGGTCCATCAAGCACCAGACACTCTCCCCTCCCTCCCCTCGGAGAAGGACAGCATTCCTCTGAACACTCCATCCTTCTCCCTCTGGCCAGCCCTCCACCCTGGGTCTGTTCCTGAATCTTGGTCGCTGGTGGCATAAGCAGAAATCCAACCACTGCACCAGTGGGCTGGCAAGGATGTGCAATCCTGCTTACCCCCCCCCCGACATCAGGGCTTCCTGAACCTGGGCTGCTGGCATGGCCTGAGGTAAGATGAGATGCCTCGGGCCCTCTGTGCCACCAGGCTGGCTCAAACTGTTCTGTTCCACCTGCTTAACATTTTGTTTTCCTTTACGTGCTGGTTGTGGAATGTTTGACTAGTGACTATGCGCAAACTGCATAAAAATGTTATCTACATTGTTTTTTGTGTCTTGCAGGTGCTGCCAGTCATCAGCGACAACAAGCTCTCACAACATGTCTTGCCAGAGCAACGGCGTCCTCATTGGAATGAAAGGAGTTTGTGCTGGACTTTATTCAATGTCTGACACGAGCAGATATTCCTCTGGAAAAGGCTCCAGCTTTACAAGAGTTTCTTCAGAAATACACCAAACAAGGAGGAACACTTCCTGGACCAGCACAACTGTGCAGCATGTATCTGCAAGAACTACACCCACAACATGAAGCTAACATAAAGAAAGAAGTGGAGGATGCCAACGTTTATATCTTTCTGGATGAAACCACACAGACTCCTGGGGACGCAGCGTGTTAGCAGTTTTGGCTCAGCCATTGAATAAAGTTGGAAAACAGCCCATTCTGATTGGTGCGGAGTTCCTGCAGCGTGTTAACCATTCAACAATATCACAGGCTCTGCTGAGAGTTTTAAATGCCAACTCTGTGAACTTCGACAAAGTACTTGCAGTTGTTTCAGACAGTGCAAGTTACATGCACAAAGCATTTGGTTCAGTTCTCTCTGGAGTACTACCAAATGTTGTGCATGTTGACCTGTGTGACACATCTTCTCAATCTTATTCTGGAAATCTGGGCAGACACCTTACAAGATCTGAACAGTGTGGTAGCGCTTGTTAAGAAGGTGTTTTGTCAGAGCCCAATGCGCCGCCACCAGTTCCTGTCTTTTATGGAGTCGAAAGATAATGTGACTCCAAAGATGCCGGTATATTCGGTCCTGACAAGATGGTGCTCGTGGGTCAGTGCTGTGGACTATTTAGCTGAATACATGCCCATCATTGCTGAATTTCTACAAAGTGAAACATCTGGTGCAGCGACCCTCAAAAGGCTGAAGGACCTGCTAAAGGACAAATTAACAGTTGATGACGCAAGCAACATTTGTCACAGAACATTCAGTAGAGTTGGTTAGGCTCATCGAAGAGCTACAGTCCAACTCCAAGCCACATGGGCACAACATTTATTCAAAATTGCAAACTGTTCATTTCTTTTTAGACTTTTGCACAACAGCTGGTGCTCAGGAGTACAGGCCCCAGACTGTGGAATGGTTATCCAGATGCCAAGTACAGGAACGTGAGGCTTGTACCACTCTTTTTCAGACTCTGATGCTGCAGAGCAGTGAGAAAATGACAAACATTGTAAGCCACCACCCTTCCTTGAACATTTTTGAAGCAGCAAGAGTCTTCGATCCCCAGCAGCTACCAACAGTGGAGAAGAATAAAACTGATTACACTGAACTGATCCCTGGACTGCTCAAGGTCTCAAACATGGAATGGCATGCATACATGGCTGTAGCCCAGACAATTCCATCTGACTTCAACCTGTCAGAATGGTGGGAGGCACAGCATGTTGCACTGCCAGAGCTCGCCATTGCCAAGCAATACATCTGGCTTCCAGTGAGCACAGCCGATGTAGAACAAACATTTTCAGTGTACTCAGACCTGCTGAAGGACAACCGACAGACTTTAACAAAGGACAATGTAAAACTGCTTTTAATGTTGAAGTACAATAAAACTATATAGAGATTTTTAGAGTGGTTTCTGAGTGGCACTGAAAGGAGAGTGCGATGAGTGTAAGGAATAAAATTGCAGTATCTGCAATTTGTAGGAAATTGATATTTAAAATGTTTTAATTATCTATATTGCTGGCCTTTATAGTCTAGATATATTGTTAAATAAAGTTTGGGCATTGTTAGAAAATTGGTATTCTGATTTTATTTTCAATTATGTAATTGATTGCCATATATAGCTTTCATTAAAGTTTGGTTATTTTGCATTATGTCTTATTTTTTTTGGTGTTGTACTAAATATTATATATCTGGAAACTACTCAACTATGATGTCAAGGGCCCCGCAATTTCCCCGCAATAAATCTGAAAAATCCCACAATTTGGCCATGATTTTTCCGCAATTTTCCAGTGCCTCTGGTTATAAGCATCTGAAAATGAGGGCTTAAACAGAAAACCCCAACATATCCTTAATATAGGGGCACTACCATCCCCCTATTATACAGGCAAGGTAGTGCCTCTATATTAGACTTGAGTAAGCACTTCTATTAAACACTAATTTTTGAACATTAATAACTCTTCCCCCATTCAAACAATTTTCCCGAAATTTAGTAGATGTGGTGTGGGCCAGGGTCTCTGGGTTCTGAAAATTTTGTGTCAGTCGGTTTAAGGGGGCAAAGTTACAGCAGTACAAAAATGCTAAAATTCACCTAAATTAAGGGTATTGGATCCTATGCATGATGCCAACGCACCACAGAAACTGGGTGCATGGGCATAGATATACATGAATGCCATGCAGCAGGAATTCCATGGATCCCCAGCGGCATTCACCAAAGGTACGCTGGACAGGTGTGCATTTGATTCTTCAGTCACGTGGGCTGCTACATGCCAGGACAGCCCAAGGGGAGTGATGGGGGCCTGCCCACACTATGCGGCATTCACAAAGGCGCATAGTGCTGCACACAGAGAGGTGTAGGTGGGCACTCGATATGGCAGTGGGGACTCTGCTGTAACTGTTGTATGTGCTGCATGCACACAGGGCCCCTGCTCAGTCTAGGCAGCCATGTACACCCCCCAACAGAACACCTGCCCCGTGTGTTATGCCAGCCCCCCTCACACACATCAGAGCCCTGTCCCTGTATGTGTAATAATGCCCCCCACACACGGAAGAGCCCCATCCCCGTATGTGCAATGACACCCTCCACACACACACAGCACACAGCCATGCCCTGTCACCCTATTAGTTGTAAACACCCCTGCAACTGGAGCCCTGTCATGAAGATGCCAGCCTATACAACACTGCTCAACCACCCCTAATGCCTGATCCTATCTCCCCAGCCCACTCAGTAGTGGGAAGTTGCCCCCCCCCCTGTGGAACCAACAGCACCACCCCCTGATCCCTTGTACCTGCAAGGCAGTTCCGCGGCTATGGATGACCAGCAGCACAACCCTCCACACATCTCCTTGGCTGCCAGGCATCCAACTGATGCTGGAAGCATGCTGCTATAGATTGGCAACACACTTCCAGCATCAGTTGGATGGCAGGACGCTGAGGAGGTGTGCAGAGGGTTGTGCCACTGGCCATCCATAGCTGTGGCACTGCCTTGCAGGTACAGGGAAGGGGGTGGTGTTGTCAGTACTGCAGGGGGCCACTATCCACCAATGAGTGGGTTGGGGAGTTTGGGGTGATTTTGCAGTGTTGTAAAGGGCTGGGACCTTCATGACAGGGCTCCAGTTGTGGGAGCTTGCAACTAATAGGGTGACAGGGCATTGATGTGGGGGGGTGGAACACACAGACTGTGAGGGGGCTCAGATATGTGTGTGTGTGTGTGTGTGTGTGTGTGTGTGTGTTTCATTACACATATGGGGATGGGGCTCTGCTGTGTGTGAGTGTGGGGGCAGACATATGGGCCGGGTGGATGCTCTGCTGCTGAGGGGGATTCAGATATGTGCTGGGAAGTGCCAAGGGGTGGATACTGGGCAGGGGGGACTACTGGACAGTGTTGTCTGGCAGTGCAGGCCCGGGTACCTGCGGTAGCTATTCACACACTAAGACCCACACCCTCCCATGCAGGGGATCCACTCTGGGATCCAGGATGGGCATCTGATTGGCTGCCTGCCTGGGTCAATTACTCCACCCCATGTGCCCTCCACACCTGGGGGAGCAGGGCCATGGACAGGTGGCTGGAATTTGTGCATACCAGCCTGTGCACACCTGTCTATGGACATGGAGCTATGAGGGCAGGGTATGCACCTCTGGTGCATACTTTCCACCCATTTGTTCATAGGCACCATTGTTTGTGGTCACCTGGAAGTAAAAAAAAATGATGTTATCTTTTTAAACCTGAAACTTATAGATTTGATAGAATGTAGCCCAAAGTACCTTCTTTCACAAGTTTGAAGTTTTTAACTTATATAGTTCTTAAAATATATGTTAAAAACTGTGCCATTTTCTGAGCATGCTAAGTTCAAAAACTGGACATCCTAAGGATAGCTGGATTTTTGCACTAACAGTTAGAGTGAAAGTGATTTCCTTCAAATAGTTATCGTCAGCCAGCTCACAAAATCAGTTTGAGGACAACCAAAAGTGATTTCATCAAAAGTGATTTTTCTTCACACTGCTTTCCTCAGCTGGCTGACAAAGGCTGTGTGAAAGAAATCCCTTTTCCTTACATTGCTGATGCACAAACCCCTAAAAACGCATCCCTGCTGTCATTACAGTTACCAGATGGTGGGTGTCCAACCTTAATGCTGGTATTCTCCCCTTCCAACCCACAAATCATTTGTATTACTGGACGGTGGGTACTCAATGCCACTTCCAGCATGCACCTCTTGACCTACATTTAAAAACACTAAAAATGGCTGGTGGGTGCTCAACCCCACCAGCCATTAGACATTTCTAAAATCTGACACTGGGGTGTCCACCCCCAGTGCTGGCTAAAATAACCCCTCCCTGAATAAGAAGCAATTCAGAGTACCCACTCCTAGTACCACTGTAGGCAACCCTCTCCTATTCTCAACCCACCCCCCACCATAACACATAGCTGGTGACACTAGGGTGTCCACCCCTGGTGCCACCAAAGTCTCTGCCAACACTGGGGTGCCTAATCCCCAGTGTCAATACTCCTGAAAATAAGAAAACTGTCCCTCAAAGATCATATTTTTTTAAACCTGAAAGATCTTATTTTTTGTTCTGCCTTTTTAACCTGAAAAGATAAAAATGATCCCTCATCCGTCTTTAACCCCAGACCCCCTTATCTTGAACCACCCACTCAGCATCCACCACCTCCACTTCCCTCACACCCCCACTCACCCACCCACAGAGGGTCCCTTAGCATAGATCCACTCTCACTTAAAAAGGCATTCTCCTCCTTGAAGTGCAACCATGAACTGAGGAAACAAGGTAAGTGCAGTCAATATATTTCCAATGCACTTTGAACTTCTACTCATAATTGTGTCATTTTTAAATATTTTTGTACCAAATTTTCAACATAGCCTTTTTGGGACCCCACCTCATGAATGAGATAGGTGGCATTTTTCAACTCTGGCCCAAAAGGTGATTTTTGAAGTCACTCCCTAAAATCACATTTTGGGTAGGATTTGAACAATTTTACCTACCAGCTTCATGACATGGGGTCATAAAAAGAATATGTTACAAATCTGGTGAAAAATATGGTAAAATGATCAGATTATGAGTGAATGTTGACATTTTTCAATATTCAGTCATAACTTCACTATTTTCAATATGTTGACCCCTTATGTTCAACAACACCTTTTTGGCCCCACCTCATGACCAAAGAAGGTGAAATTTTTCATCTATAGCCCAAACGGGGATTTTGCAATGGAAATTACCTTTAGGACCTAATTTGAAAAATGTCACTTACCAGATTCATGTGGCGGGGGTCATAAAAAGGCTATGTTGAAATAGTGGGGTAAAAATATTTAAAAAAAAAGTTTTATGAAGAAATATTGCATATTTTGACTCAGATTTTCAACATAGCCTTTTTTTACCTCACCTGTTGAATGTGACAGGTATTATTTTATTTTTTTTTATTTTTATTTTTAGTCGTTTAACCAGGTATAGCACACTAAGCTGAAAGCTTTTTTACAGGAGTGACCTGGGAGCACAAGGAGGTTAAGTGACTTGCTCAGGGTCACACAGTATGCAAGTGGAAGCTGTACTGTATTGTATATGAAATCCTGCATAAAATGAGTTACTGTACTAGTGACGCAAAACAATGTTTAATCAGTATTTTATAAATGACACCTGTCATGTTCAGAAGAGGAGATCATAAAAAGCCTATGTTGAAAATGTGGGGTCAAAATATCTAAAGAAACAAACAAAAAAAAGCATTTATGAAGAAACACTATGTGCAGGGCCAGCCATTGGCCCAGTGAGTAGCTCATTATGATCCCAAGCCCTGCAACAAGTAACCAGTCTCTGTAGCCATAGCTGCAGGAAGAGCAGGGCCCAAAGGGCCCTCCATTTCCACAGCCAGATGGACTCTTAGTTTTGTGCATCCCCATCTGTAGCCATATGGAAATGCAGGGCCCAGAGGACCTTGCACTTCCACAGCCTCATGGATTCTTTGCATCCACAGCTACACAGAAGTGCAGGGCCCAGAGAGCCCTGCACTTCTGCAGTCACACAAACTCTTTCCTTGGCACAGGATCTGGAGGGCTCTGTATGTTTGCATCTGTTCATGCAGGTTCCACAGGGACCTGCATAAACAAGGATACGATTCCACTATCACAAAAAGAAGGGGAAATCATTGCAAAAAATTGTTTATGTAGATATTAAAGTTGAAGAATGCAAAGTGCACAAAGTAGGAAAATTAAAAAATATGAAGGTTTTGGTCCCCAGAGTGTTAGTGAATCAGTGGTGGGATCTTCTTTGTGGTTGTCAAACCTAATTCCTACCTTCCTCCACAGCCTCTAGCCTCCTGTCCAAAGCATAAAGTACAGCAGTGCCTCACAGTGATATACTCTTTGGAAGTAGAGAAGTATGACTCACCACATCAGAAAAACAAAGGGGTGCACTGTAAGAGGTCCTCCTGAAGGTTCAGTCTACAAAAATGCTATGCACCGGAATAGAAAATGACCAAATAGAAAATGACAAAACAGCTACACTCGAAGAATAAGACATGTAAATTTATTCAACCCAGAGCTACACAGGCAAGTGACCACCCGGTGTGCATTTGTCTCAGATTTCATCAGGGGGGTGGTACTTAGAGCTCACAGATGCTCAATTACACTGGTGCTAATAAATATGTACAACATAATGCTCCAACAGGTGAATGTCAGAATATGACTAAGAAAAATACAGTGATTCAGTCATTTATGTGCAAGCCATCCAGATACAATGGTTAGAAACAATCTACATGAGCCGTTTGTTAAACCATTTTTAAAGGCAAGCCCAAATAAACCTGCTCATCACATGTTGCCAACAGAATCAGTCATACCTTTCTTCATGCAGGGCCACGTGGACCCTGCATGAGGAAAATAGACCATGTGTAACCTTGTTTGCTTAGGGGAGGGGGCAGGCATTTGGGCTGACAACCACAAGGAAGATCCCACCACTGATTCATTAAGATTCCAGAGACCCCAAACCCTAATATTTTTTCATTTCCCTACTTTGTTTGCTTTGTGTTCTTCAGTCCTAATGTCTGCATTGATGTTTTTTTGCACTGAATAATATAGAAAGGGAGCGTGAGATAGATAGATAGATAGATAGATAGATAGATAGATAGATAGATAGATAGATAGACAGACAGACAGACAAACAGACAGACAGACACATACAGACAGACAGATTCATTGCAAAAATGTACGTTAATGAAGAAATTAATGTTGAAGAAGGCAAGGCACAGAAAGTAGGGAAATTAAAAAATATTAGGGTTTGGGTTCTCCAGAAACTTGGCAAATCAATGGTGTGGTCTTCCTTGGGCTTTTCAACCCTTATGCCCCCCTTCCCCCAGCCTGTAACCTCCTGTCCAAAGCACAAGGTACAGATCTAAACCAGTGACTGATAGTGACACACTCTGCAGAGGCAGATAAGTATGTCTCACCACATGTTGCCAACAGACTCGGTCATGGCTTTCTTCATGCAGGGCCATGCACGAAGAAAAAAATTTGTGTCTGATCTTGTTTGCTCAGGAGAGGAGTGGGTCATTAGGGTCGACAACCCCAAGGAAGACCCTACCATGGATTCCCCAAGACTCTGGAAACCAAAAACCCTAATATTTTTTCATTTCCCAACTTTGTGTACTTTGTGATCTTCAACTCTAATGCCCAAATTAATTTCCTTTCTTTTTGTGATTGCAGAATTGTATTCTCATAACAAACAAAATAGTGGCGATATTTCAAGGCCCATTTTTTCATGTCAACCCACTTCTCCTGATGCAGTACGTGGCCTGTCAGACCTTCACACCCATATCAGCCCCTTGTGAAGGAAGGCTTCCCAGCCTGTTGCAAAGTGTCATCTGTTGTGCAGAACACTGCGCAATCCCTTCCCGAGCTAGGACCAGTGGGCATGGCAGTGCTAGACCCCATCTTTTGCTGTCAAGCTGGCCCCCCTAAACTCATCCCCAAACTCAAGTCACCAGTGCGGAAACACAGAATTTGATGGCAGATAAGGACCACTTGGCCTACCCAGTCTGCCATTTTTCCCTGCCTATACTGTCATCACAGATATTAGCTGGTCTCTGGCCATTCCCCCCCCCCACTCCGGCTTTCCACTAAGATTCCCTTGTGTCTATCAGATGCATGCTTGAAGACCACCACTGAATTCGCTCCCACCACCTCCTCTATAAGACTGTTCCAGGCATCCACCAGTCTTTCAGTGACAAAGTACCTCATCACATCTCTTCTGAATTTACCCCCTTCCAGCTACATTGCTTGACCCCCTGTTCTTGTTCATCTTTTCCTGTGAAAATTGCTCCCCTCCTGTACCTTATTTACTCACGTGAGGTATTTTTGTGTCTCTATCATATCCCTCCTCTACTATCTCTCTCTTCCAGGGCATACCTATTGAGGTCCATCAGTTTCTCCTCATAGGACTTCTGATGCAGACCCTGCATCATTTTTAGTTACCCTTCTCTGGACTACCTCCACTCTGTCTATGTCCCTCCTGAGATGTAGTCTCCAGAACTGAACACAGTATTCCAGGTGGGGCCTCACCAGCGATCTATACTGAGGCAACACCCACTCCCTCCTTCTGGTGGTGATACCCCTCCCTTTGCATCCTAACATCCCACTGGCCTTACCCATTGCCTTATCACACTGCTTTTCCACCTTGAGGTCCTCAGATATCATTACTCCCAGACACCTTTCTGTTTGTAGACTGTCAATACCTCTTCTCCCATTTTGTATTGTGCCTCTGGGTTGCTGTGTCCCAAGTGTATAATCTTCTATTTTTTTACATTGAAACTCAGTTGCTATTGCCTTGACCATTCCTCAAGTCTTCTCAGGTATCTGCACATTCTGTCCACCCATTTTGGAGTTTCCAAATTCCACTTTATTGCATATTCTGGTGTCATCCACAAAGTGGCAGACCTTCCCTTCCAGCTCATCTGCATGTCACTTATAAAGACATTAAAAAAGGACTGGTCTCAGAACTGAGTCATTTGGTACCCAAATGGTCACTGCCCCTCCCCTGGAGTGAACTCTGTTCATTACCACTCTCTGTCATCTATCCCTTAAAGCAGCGGTACTATCAAATCAGGAAGTGATCTATCAGAATTCTGCTTTTTGGCTGTAAGCATGCAGCCATAGTTTAAATTTCCATATCTGTAAATATATTTTTTCAGTCAACTTCAGTTTTTTAGATATTTGCAATTTATTTGGATTTTTGTGATGCCACAATAAATATGGTGGCTGACTAATTTTCAGCTGCGCTTTTTCTTCAGATCACATCACATCTTTTGACTACAGCAGTGGAACCCTGTGCTGACCATTTCCAATGTCCCTGCAAGTCATACACATCTGCAATTAGCAGCGGAGGGGTTCTAGTACAACATGCTTGGTGGCAGAAATGTAAACAAAAGCAGAAAATAACTGAGCAAATTACTCAGTGATAGTACAGTGCTGGCAGGAAAGAATACCAGGTCCATGATCAGCAGAGGAATAAACTGTCAAAAAAAAAACACAATTTATTTTTCATAGTAATGTTGCCTTAAAGATCAAATGCAAATACATTTTAAAAATGTACATTTTCTTCTAATACTAAGGACAGCTAGGTATTATGTATTACAAATAAATTTCAGGAATTGCAATTTCTTATATATAAATGTTATTTTGTTGCCTCTGTCATTTGATGGCATCACTGAAAGGCCCTCAGTCTTTTTCAAACCAGCTGGCAGAATCTTAGGTGGGTAATGATGTAATTTAAGCAAGAATGACATAATTTTCCTCAAGGTCCTGGCAGCTTTGTATACATACAACATATCTATGAAATGGCTAAAATCAGTTGTCACTTTAAACAGTGTTAAATGTACTATATGATATTAAATTAAGGTGTGTTAGTGGCTCAGCAGGCAGCACACTTACCTCTGAGGACAGGAGATCAGATGGTTATGGGTTCTAGCCCCACACCAGGCACTTGGGTTAATATCCCAATTCTGACACTGCAGTGCAGCATGAAGAGGGTGCTGCACTCCTGAGATGCCGGCTTTTGGATGAGATGTTAAATCAAGGTTCCATCTGTCTGTTCTGATGGTAGTTCAGGTGGATGTTAAAGATCCCATGGCACTTCTCGAAAAGAGTAGGGGAATTTTTTATTCAAAAGTCAAAAACAAAATATACAAATCGTATTGCCATCATACAAAATCATAATAAAACAAAGTCAAAAACATAACTAAGTAATACATCATATAGTAAGTACAGAATTAAGCAAATCATATTGATACAAAACCCACTTCCCTCCCCACCAAAAGGAGTATAGGATTTTTTTATTCAATGCACAAAAACATAATGTACAAAACAATATTGCATCATACTAAAAGAAAAACAAAAAGGAAACAAAAGACCAAATCATACAGTATTCGTACTTCAAAGAATAGCGCTAAAATAAAAGGAAATCAAACAATTTTTCTGCACAGAAATCTACCTACCCCTGCCTCCTTAAAAGCAGAGGAAATTGTGTACTACAAAATTAACTCAAAATATAATCAGGAGAATTCCCCTATGATGTCACTGACCTATATCTAATCAAAAATGCCAAGGAACAGTTATAAACTAGGCCCCAACAATAATACTTGTAAAGTACTCCAATCTTCTGCAAAAGAGGCTAATGAACCCTTTATAAAGTACATTTAAAAAGCAGAGAGAAAAGAAAAAAAAAAAAAACCTCTTCCAATCATCCAACCCAATCCTCATTTTTCCATAGATTCACATACAGTTTGCCCCATGGTATGATATTTATACTGACAAATTGCATCTACTTCACTCTGCATTTTAAACACTTCACATCTGCTAAATTCTACATTCTGTAGAATTTTTAAACAACGAATTTGCCTCAATGACCACTTAAGGCAGGCTAAAATGACATAGACTGTGTTTTTCTTCCACTTGCCTCATGTCCTGATACTAAGATTTCATATGACATCTCTTGAAGGACATTCTCACCCCAAAAAGCAGCCAAGTCCTTCCAAAAATGTTTAACAAGTACACATTCAAAAAAACAAATGCAACATAGTTTCTATTTGCCCTGCACATTGCAATTCCCCACAAATCCTATCTTTCACATTCTTGTGTTTTTGGTTTCCTTTTACATTAAGTCTCTGGTGACCACAAAGCCATATCACATCTTGCATTTTTAAAGGAATTCATATCTCTGTTATACTGCCAAGTAAGTCTTCATAAATAACAGCTGCCTGGACCTGAAATATAGGCTGTTCCCAGTTATACTTCTCTACTATTAAGGCATAACATTTATTTATTTCTGTCCTCAGAGATCAACTCTGATAATTCTATACCCCACTGTCTTATACAGTATATTTCATAGTGGTCTGCACATACCCGGTAGTTGTTTATCAGCAATGTGCCATCTACCTCTCCTCCATGCCGTAAGAAACTGGGTACCCCATAATTCCATACATTGTTTCCCCATTCCTTCCTTTTCTTATATTACTGGTTTTATGGAGGAATAAAAAAATTCCCAAACAAAAACATCAAAGGGTGTAACATATTTAAACCTCCCGTTTTGCATAACCTGTAAGTATGAGCTCTTTTTACTGGATTAAGTTGGCTTCCCCATAGAAGTAAATAAAATAACCCCAGTATCTTGATATGCATAGTATACGGGAGTGGATATACATGTGAAACATGTAAACACAAAGGAGCCAAATAGGCCTGGATCAAATATACTCTTTTTTTTCTTTGTCATCTTCCGTGGTTTCCAGATCTGCACTTTGTCTAATGCTTTATTATATGCTAAGTCCCAATTTAATAGCTCCGCTTCCCTAGTACCAAAAAAAAAGGCCTAAAATTTGAATTTGGCCTCTTACCAGTGGGATAGGGAAATCAGCCAATCTGGGGACATGTCCCAGTCTCATCAATTTACTCTTACCCCTGTTTAACCTTATTCCAGTAGTGTCTTACAAACTTTCCAATAATGTTAGTACCTCTGGCCCAGACTCTAAATCTGCCACTGCTACAGTGCAATCATCAACATAAGCAGTCATTTTATATAAACAAATTCCTACTTTGTTACTAATGGGTCTAATCACCGTTGTGTCTTCTATGAGTCTTAAAATGGGATCAAAACCAAATACATATAATAACGAACTTATAGGGCATCCTTGATGTTCCCCATTTCATACATAAACTGCAACCCAAAATGCCAATTAATAAGTGGTGTAACCTGAGCTTCTTTATAAATGATCTGCAACAATTTAATCATCTGGTCAGGAATGCCATACTGTTTAAGAGTGGACCATATATGCTCCTGTCTGAGTGCTTCAAAAGCCGTCTCCTGATCCAGTCTCATAATGTAGCCTTCCATCTGCATAACTAAGCCCTGTTCCACAATCTCCTAAACATAATTCAAATTTTGAGCAATATTCCTGCCCCATATTGCACAAGCCTGTGCTGGGTGTATCAATTTTCTAGCCACTTTTGCCAACCTAACAGTCAAGATCTTTGTCAGAATCTTATAGTCTGATGACAATAAGGTTAACGGTCTCCAATGTTTTATATTTTGATGATTTCCTTTTTTATAAAGAAAAGTCACTACCCCATCCTTCATGCTAGGGACTAACCGCTCTTCCTGCTGATTAGCCCAGAACACAAACTGCAACTGTGGGGGATATGTCAATAAAAAGCTTATAAAAAATAATTTGGAATGTCAACCTTTCCTGGCATGGTATGAGCTGACAAGTACACAATTGCTTCTTGAATTTCTTCTAAACTAATGGGAGCTATCAACTCTTGTTCTTCCTGAGTTGTCAGTTCAGGCACCTCTGCACACTGGAATAAATGATTCATTCCACCCAATCTTTCTTTCTGAAAAGTGGACTGTAAGTGGTCTTGAACTATCTGCTGCATCCTTCATCTAGCCTGAAAATTTTGACTCACATCATTCACCAAAGTTGTCATAGTTACTCTAGAGGATGTATGGGCATCCACACTAAATGGATTAACCTGTTTTTTTGTCCCTTTCATCATAAACTGTTGCTGCTCTGCAGTATGTTCTTCTTTCTCTCTAAAGTGGCTGCACATTTGTTCTTTAATCTCGGAAAGCTGTGTCCTAAGATCATGTCCTGTTGTTTTTATTAACTTTAAAATGTTCAAATATTGAGCCCTCTGGCTCAAATACTGAAAGTATTTTGTCTTAGCTCTATGACAGGATATAGGTATGAACAAATATTTTAAATCTCCTTCTATGTCTTCCCACCAGTCAGTAAGACTGTCATATAGAAATTTAATATCAACCCTCCCTTCTAAAAATTATCTTATTTCCTTTCTATATCCCTCTTCTTTTAACAATTCCATGTTCATCTTCCAATAACTTCTCCCAATGGAAGTCACCGGGTGATGCCTTATCATAGTTTTCACCACTAGATGATCTGACATCTCTAATGGAAGCACTGATACTGCAACTGGTGTCATTCTATCTGATAGAAAAAAAAATCTATCCTTATAAAAAGTGATCCTTTATAAAATGGTATGCTCTGGGGTTAGTTTGAGCATATCATAAATGTCCCATAACTTATAAGTATTCAAAATTTTTTGAGAATGTTAGTATTACTGCAAATCTTTTTAGTCTGCCATCCCCAATCCCTATAATCCAATCCACAATTAAAATCTCCTCCCCATATAATCTTCATGGAAGTGAATAAATATGGAGTAATAAACTGAAACAATTTAGGTCTTTCTACCTTTAATTGAGGTGAGTAGATATTAATCAATCTATAAGCAATTCTGTTTAATAGAACATCCATCAACATGGTTCTCCCTGGCTGTATATCTATAACTTTCAATACCTCCACTTCTAGCCCCATAAACTTAATCCCTAAACCTGAACACTGATCCTCACCAATTGACCAAAGCAAGGGGCCCCAACTCCATTCCTTTTGTGCAGCCGTCATCTCTGGGATTGTATGAAATCTGGTATCCTGAACAAAAAAAACTGCTCCTTCCCTGCCTTTAAACTAGCAAATGTTACAATCCTCTTGACCTGTGACTTAATGCTATTAATGTTAGCAGTTATTAAGGTAATACCCCCAGCCATAGAAGAGAGGAAGGAAGAGATTCAAAAAAACAATACATGGAGCTTAAAGGTCAAATAATCAACAAAAAAACAATCATTTTTGTTTTTTCCGTTTCTTTGGTTTTGGTTTCTCCTTTGGTTTAAAGTCACCGATATCCTGATGAACCAACGTGACTGAAGACACATCAGAATCCCCCTCTATGTCATCATCTTCCACTTCCATCAATACCTTATATGAGTTTGCCACAGGAAAATGTCCAGCTTCTCCAGTTGTTGGCAAAGTCTCCATAAGTTACCTTGCTGCCTTCGATCTGGTAACTCTTTTAAAGGAGCAATCAGTTTTTATTTCTGGAGGTAACATTACATCTGAAGTTACCTTCCCCCTGATGAGGGGTCCACTATGGTAGTAGTCCCTACTTCCTCTGTGTCAAGGGGGGGGTCTCATGTCTCTCTGGATCAGGCACTGCACCGTTCTCATGTTCCTGGGTACCTGCATCAGCTGTTTCTTTTTCCACTCCCTGAACAAAAGGTGCAGTCGGAAGTATAATCTCTGAATTTTGATCTCTGACTTCATCAGATACAGGCCCAGTGTTCCTGGCCTGTATTAGTCTCTGGGGCAGCGGTGCACTCATGTTAGGCATTGACAAGAGTTCTTGTATCCTCAGTCTGTCTTTCTGTGCACTTGTCACATAGCCATCTTGCTCACATTATAAAGTTGTATCCAGACTATTGTGGGTTGCCCAGGAGCAATTCCTATACGTATGCCCTTGTTCCTCGCATAAGTTGCATCTTGGGGGCAAAGTACAATGCGCAGCAATATTCCCAATAGCCACACACAGACCGCATTTCTGTTTTTCACAGACATTGCTGAGATGACCTACTTCTCCACATTTTTAACAGGCCCAGGGCTGCCCTGGGTAAAACAGCAAACCCCTGTCTCTACCCAAAAATAAACAATTCGGTAAATATTTAGTAATGCCAGATTCTTGGTGCAGAGTAATTTTATATTTCCACCCCCCAGTCCATAAATGCTCATAATCCAGGATGGGCTCTGGAGGACCATTCACTGTACAATGCTGTTTCAGCTAGTATGTTATGTCAGCCACATTAACTCCTTCATTACGAAAGAGCAGTTATTTTTTTAAACCTGGGTTTCGTCAATGATATTGCTAGAAAGGGTTTCCATAACGTAGTATTTTTCAAATCCAAATATAGTTTCCTAAACCTATCTAGGCCAACTGGATGCTTGAAACTGATGTCAAAATTAGAATCTCCTGGCATGTGTATGAGAGCGTATATCTCGCATGCATAATACTTCATGCTATCTTCAAGTAAAACTCTACCTACAAAAAGTCTATCTGGTAGATGTGCCGTGGCACCCCTGTATCTGAGATACACAGCATTACATCATGCTGCTGACATTGAGACATCATGGACATTGTCAGGGAACAACCTGTCCCTTACATTAGAATTCCATATACTTGGGGCAGGACCAGAAGGCATTGCTATCTGCTCTACTGGGACTGAGGGAGCAGCAGAATTTCCAGCAGGAAGGTCATTTTGTGTATCATGGGTATCTTCCCATCTTGTTCCCTGGGGGGGGAGGTCCATCATATCCAATTCTGAGGGTGCCTCATTTTCTAATCCTAGTATTTGTTCTAGCACAGGAGCCTGTGGGAGATCCCATTTCTATAAACTGTCGCTGACCTGGGGTAATCTGGGTACCCGTAAGAGCTGACACATCAGTATGATCGGGTCTCTCCCCAACCACTAAATCGTTATTTGCCTGAACATTTTCTCCAAATTTAATTGGAAGATTAGCATCCCAGCCCAGTCTGTCTGAGCTATGCTTCCAGCCTGCACCCTGGAACACTTGAACTGCCAAAGGTTGCTGAACTGGGGGGGGTGGGGGTCTACTTGTTCCTGTGAAGCTTCAGGGGATTTTAACTTTTTTTAGCCAATTTCCCAGTCCCTTCTTTAACTGGCAGTTTTCTTAAATTCCCTTTGGTAGATACCCCAATATTAAAAGAAATACATTTTTCCTGCAGCAAGTTATAGTCAGTAACTTGCATGGCATGTGGCAGTGCAGGACAGTCAGTTGCCTTCTGCACACCAGTGCTCCCTGTCTTTCCTGCCATTAACTCACTACATGCATCAACAAGTACATTGTGGCCCCCATCCGAGACAGCTGACACTGTAAGTGTATTCACCTGCAGTCTTGGAGAGTCGAGGTTTACTGCTGTCTGCTCTTCACCCGATTGCTGAACAAAACCTTGCTGCGGCTGTTTCTCTTGTTTGTGCTCCGATCGTGGTATCACATTCTCGGTCTCCAAAATAGATGCTTTCTCCTGAGCTCTGTTTCTTTCTCACAATAGTGCCTTCTCCAGAAGGCCCTTTTTTTTCAAAAATTTTTGCTCTTCATCTGCCAACAGTTGCTGGATATCATATGCTGTTATCCAATTCTCTTTAGCCACTCCTTGCTGTTCCACCGTCGTGGTGTCTTGCTGATTCTCTACTTTCAGTTGAACCACTCCTTCAACTGCTAATACAAAGTCCTCTTCCACCATATTTTCAATATTCATCGAAGCCTCTCGAATTACACCCTGCACTGCTGGTACAGATGCCTGCTCCTCATCCATCTTCCCTGCCACATCAGCACTTCCTCCTCCTCCTCCTCTGTCTGGCTCCAAACTGGGCTCCTCCATTCTGCTCCCAGGAAATCAAGCCCCCTACTGGAAGAGTAGGGGAATTTCCCCATTGCCCTGGCCAAATTTCCCCCATTCATTAAAAATACCACCAACAGCTTAATCTGGTTCAAGGTCGGTTGGCATTCATCTGTATCCCCCTGCCCCAGGTCATGCCTGAAAATAGGAAGAATTTGTCTAGTGCACTTACCCAGTCAACAAAAACTAACTAAACTAACATAAATTTGCATTGAAACCCAACTTCTATGCCCTTGACCATTCCTCAAGTTTTCTCAGGTTTCTGCACATTCTGTCCACCCATTCTGGAGTCTCCACCCTATTACAGATTTTGGTGTCATCCACAAAGAGACAGACCTTCCCTTCCCTTCCAGCTCATCTGCAATGTCACACCACATTCAACAATGGCATCATGAGAAACAGTCAGTGGCTACCTTTCTCTCTGCTTATTAAGCTACTTCACTGTCTGTTAATTATATGCCTTTTTACCAAATAATTGATACTGAGACTAAAACTTGTCATACCTCTCCCAATATTTCACTGTTATTTTCTGCTTTTGTATACAGTCCCCCTATGTTTTGTGTATTATGTATTATTAGATGATCACTGTACCTCTATACCATAATTCCAGATTATATGTATTGTTTCTGCTGTCCTACCCAGGACCTCCCTGCAGATTAACTTTTGCTCAATGGAGCTTTTCCTGGTAAAACAAATAAAATAAAATAAACCTAAAAAAATATCTAGTAATTTACCAGACTAATAAGTAAAACTTTGGGGGCAAAATTAAAGAAGAGAAGTGGTGCTGAAACATCATCTGGTCATTTAATTGTTTTTTCCCCATTTTCCTGACTAACTAACCTAAATGTTGTTCTGTTTTGATTCACCCCATTTGCTGAGGCTCTACCACAGTCTCAATATTTATGCATTTTCTGAGTAATGTGTTCACCTCTACACTGAATTTTTTTTTCCTGTTAATGTTATTTCTTTTGGTACAGACTATCGTCTCACCCAATCTCCCAGCCCCATCATCTGGCTTCTCTGAGATTTACCATCCATCCTGGGTGTGTTCTTCCATGGCTTTCCCCCTGTGGCAGGGGTTAGCAGTCCCCCTCAACCCACAGATGAAAATGGATGCAGTTTCACCTGGAAGAGTGCCCTGCCACCACTGCAGGGCCTGCAAGGTTAGGGTCCCTCATACTGCACCACCCATGTTTTTTTTACCCTCTTTGTTAGGATGTCAAGTAGTGGCATCACAAGCTCATGTATGCATGCACGCAGAGCATGATACCATCAGGTGTCCTTTCCCATGTGCTTCTACTATCACCTACTCACTGCCACCCATGATCACCCAGGTGGCAGCATAGCACTGGGACCAGCTGTACCCCCCCCCTCCCCAGAGGACAGTGTCCTCTAGGGCACATGATCCTCCTCCTCCCTCTGGCCTACCTGCTGCAACCCAGGCTTATTCCAAAACCCAAGTCACCTGCATTGTGCACAGTAGTGTTACCACTGTGCCAACAGGCCAGCTCTTCTCCCAGGATTAGAACTGCTGCCCTTATAACTGCTCCAAACTATTTACTTATGCCCTGCACCTCTTTCTAATTTGCAATTATTCCCTGTCCTCTGCTAATGTTAGACTTTTATTCATCTTTCCAGAATGTGCACCTCTTTTCCTGCACCCTCACAATATTTTTACCTTTACCCCTCCTCTCTCAGAATTAGCACTTTTACTACTACACCCATCAAAATGTGAACCCCATCTTCTGCACCCCTCTCTCACAATTATGTTAATCCATACCACCATGTATGCGTGCATTTACCACAGTACTCCTCCCAAACGTATACCACTTGCACCTCTCTACCAGTTTGAACTTGTATCCCCCCAAATTTGCCTTTGTACCCCTACACGCATCCTGAAATCTGTACTTTCCCCACAGCATCTCTCCACAAAATTGTATTTGCCTTCAGCATCCCTCCCAAAAAGTGTACTTGTCCCCTGCAATACTCCCAAAATGTGCACTTGTACTCCCACACCCCCTCTCAAAATGTGCACTTGTACCCCCACACCCCTCCCAAAATTTGTACTTATACCCCTGCACCCCTTCCAAAATTTGTACATGTACCCCTGCACCTCTCCTAAGATGTGTACTTGCACTCCTGCACTCCTCCCAAAATTTGTAGCATGCCTCTCAAAATTTGTGCTTGTACACCACCTAAAATGTTTACTTCCACCCATGCTGACACAGGCATCCCTCCCAAACTTTGTTTACCTACCATCTCATACCTCTTAAACTGTTCAAAGGGCTGGGGTGCAGCAGTAGTGTGTGAAAGGCACAGTACATATTTTTGGAGTAGTGAGGGGCAAAGGGTACTAATTTTGAATTTGTGGAAGAGTGTAGTGATAGTGGTAGATTGGTAAATTGTATGAGGGGATGCAACAGAAGGAGTGCTGATTTTTGGCAGTCTTGCAAATTTTGCTATTTGTGCTAGGAATAGGGTAGAAAGTTTGGGAAAGTGTGTGGATGTGTAATGAATTTTGCTAGGGGTACAGGAGAAGGGGCAAAAATCTTGGGGACAGTGAAGGCAGAGGAAATAGTTTGCGGAGCTTGGTGTAGTGGTAAAACTTTAAAAAGTTCCAGAGGCCAGGGTGCAAATTTTGGGAAGGGAATGGGTTAATATGTACAGATTTTGCATTGGGTGAGAGGGACAAATTAGTGGAAGGTTGCAGGTTTTGGGGAGCTGTGCGGTGGGGGGTACAAGTTTCAGGAGTCATGAGGAGGGGTACAAATGGTTGAACAATGGTATATATTTGGGGCAAGCACAGATGGTCACTCATCTGGGTAGAGTGGGGATGCTGTGCAGATTTTGCTGGGGCAGAGTGGGAGTATAAATTCTGGGAAGTGTGAGGGGTACGTTTGCTAGTATTGTGATCGGTGCAAGGTAGGAGTCCAAATATCAAAGGTGAGGGTGGAGATTTTGGGAGGCATGCAGACTTTTTGAGAGGTGCAGAGTTATACATTTCAGGAAGAGTGTAGTTGTAAGTATATATTTCAGCAAGTGTGTGGGAATAGGGGTGTATGTTATAAGAGTGGTACAAGGCAGAGTTGAAACTTGGGAGAGGTGTGTGGGCATGTTTTGAAATAATTACAAGACAGAAACAGGGTGGGGGCGTGCATTTTTGTGGGATTAGTCATTTGGGGAGCGGTACTAGGGTAGTAGTATACTTCTTGCTAGTGCTTTGGAAACACAGCAAAGGGATTGAATCTGAAAAGACCAAATAAGAAAGAAATTGTAGATGCATGTTTTTATTTGGGTTGGGGGCTTGAAATGGTGTTTAAAGGTTGGTGATCAACTTAGGGAACTTGCCAGATATTTATCATTTTGTTTTACTGGTACAAGTGCATTAATAAAAATCCTCTTCAGAATATTGGTAGCAAAGTATGATTTTTGCTGTTTCACAGTCTGATGTACTGTGTGTACTAAGCTGATGTACTGTGTGTGCTAAGCTGACAGGACCTGGAAGAAAAGTATGTAATTGTGTTTTGAATGACGTTAGCACTCATGGAAGATTCTGCTGCCCGGTTTGAAAAAGTGATTTTTTGGAAAACTTTATAGAGAGACAAACAAAATTGGATTTATACATGAGTAATAACAAATTCTGAACTTTATTTTGTAACAAATGAGGACTAGTTGTTCTCATGGAGGGAGGGATAGTACATTTTAAAACATTGCATTTGATCTTTAACCAATGTACTGCCTATTTGACCCACCCTTGAGCTACCCATTTTTCTTATGAGCCTCCTATATGGAACACTGTCGAAGGCCTTATTGAAATCTAAGTAGGGCATGCCCACTGCCCCACCTTGATCTATTTTTCTGGTCACCCAGTCAATGAAATCTATCAGACTTGTCTGACATGGCTTCCTCCCCATGAATCTATGTTGCCTCAGGTCTTGTAACCCATTGGCTTTGAACTATTCCACAATTTTTTCTTTTAGTAGTGACTCCATTAGCTTCCCACCACTGATGTCAGGCTGACTGGCAATAGTTGCCAGCCTCCTCCCTGCTACTACTTTTGTGAAGTGAGACTACATGCACCCTCCTCCAGTTATCTGGAACCACTCCTGTTTCCAATGAGTTGTTAAAAAGGACTGTCAGAGAGGTGTAGCCAGTATCTTCTTGAGCTCTTTCAGTACCCTTGAGTATAACCCATCTGGCTCTATAGCTTTGTGCACTTTCAGATTTGCAAGTCCCTTCAGGATTCTCTCCTCTATAAAGGGACTTGTGTCTACCTCCCACCCCTCCAGTGTCCCTATTGCTTTTATGAGGCCCATACTTTTCATCTGTGAAGACTGAACAAATGTATTTCTTCAGAATATCAGCTTTTTCCTGATCCCTCCTCTGCACAGTCCCAACCTACCCTTCTTAACCTCACAATTCCTCCCCTAGTTTTCCTCTTGTCTCTTACATACCTAAAAAAAAGTCTTAGAAATATAGAAACATAGACTTTGATGGCAGATAAGGACCACTTGGCCCACCTAGTCTGCCCATTTCCCTACCTAGAGGATAAGCTGCAGTTCCTATTTAACCAACAGCCTATTTCTTCCTACCCCCCACAAAAATTGCCTTATGTCTGTCCCATGCATTCTTGAATTCTCTCACAGTTTTAGACCCCACAACCTCCTCAGGAAGGCTATTCCATGCGTCCACCACCCTCTCTGTGAAAAAATACTTCCTCACATTGCCCCTGAGCTGTCCCCCCTCTATCTTCAAATTGTGTCCCCTTGTTCTTGCACATCTCTTTTTCTGAAAGATGCTACCCTCTTGGACTTTGTTGATTCCACTGAGATACTTAAATATTTCTATCATGTCCCCCCTCTCCCTCCTTTCCTCTAGGGTATATATATTAAGCTCCTTTAGCCTCTCCTCATATGGCTTCACTTGCAGACCCTGCACCATTTTAGTTGCCCTCCTCTGAACTGCCTCCATCCTGTCTATGTCCTTGTGGAGATGAGGTCTCCAGAACTGGATGCAGTACTCCAGATGGGGTCTCACCAGCTGTCTGTACGGGGGGATAACAACTTCCTTGTTTTCTGCTGGTGATGCCTCTCCCTATACATCCCAGTATCCCCCAGCCCTCCCTACCGCCATCTCACATTGCTTGCCAACCTTAAAGTCATCTGATATGATTACCCCCGGATCCCTTTCCATTTTTGTTGTTGTTACTACCTCCCCCCAACCCCCACTGCGTACTCTTCCCCGGGGTTTTTGTTTCCCAGGTGCATTACTTTGCACTTCTTTGCATTGAATCCAAGCTGCCATACTTCGGACCATTCCTCCAACCTTGCCAAGTCCCTTCCTCATCCTTTCCACGCCCCTGTGCATCAACTCTGTTGCAGATCTTTGTGTCATCTGCAAAGAGGCATACTTTTCTTCAGTCCCTCTGCAATGTTACTTATAAAGACATTAAAGAACTGGACCCAGTACTGAACCCTGCGGTACCCCACTAGTAACCCCTCTTTCTTCAGAGTGGACTCCATTTACAATTACCTTCTGTGTCCTGTTGTTCAGCCAATGTTTTACCCAGGCTACCACCTTGGGACCTACTCCAAGGCTGGTTAATTTGACTACTAATCTTTTGTGTGGGACTGTGTCAAATGCCTTGCTAAAGTCTAGGTAGGCCATGTCCACAGCCCCTCCCTGGTCTACTACTTTGGTCACCCAGTCAAAGAAATCAATTAGATTCATCTGACATGACCTTCCCGCTGTGAACCCATGCTGCCTTGGGTCTTGTGCCCCACTGGCCTCTAGGTACTTAACAATTCTTTCCTTCAGAAGTGATTCCATCACTTTCCCTACTTCAGAGGTCAAACTGACAGGTCTGTAGTTTCCTGCCTCTGTCTTGTTCCCACTTTTGTGAAGGGGAATCACATCAGCCTTCTTCCAGTCATCAGGTACCACACCATCCTCCCATGATTTGTTATAAAGGGTATTCAGTGGTGTCACTAGTTCTCTGCTTAATTCTTTTAGAATTCTGGGGTGAATTCCATCTGGCCCCATTGCTTTGTCCACCTTCAGTTTTAGGAGTTCTTTCAGAACCCTTTCTTCTGTGAAAGGACTGGGATCAACCCCCCTCTCCAGAGTGCTTCTTTTAATTGGATTAGGCCACTTCCTCTTTTGTGAATACTGAACAGAAGTATTCATTCAGTATCCCTGCTTTTTCACTGTCACTCCCTGCCCACCCACCATTCATTCTATTCAGCTTCACTATCCCTCCCTTTGTCTTTCTACGCTCCCTGATATACCTATAAAAGGTTTTATCCCCCTTCTTAACCGAGTTGGCTATCTTTTCCTCAGTTTGTGCCTTTGCTATTCTGACTACCCTCCCTGCTTCCTTCTGCCTTATCTGGTACAGTTCTCTGTCCTGCTTTTTCTGTGTTTCCTTATACTTCCTAAATGCTATCTTATTCTACCTAACCTTCACCGCCACTTCTTTTGTGAACCATAGTGGCTTTTTCTTTCATTTTGATTTGTTTATTTGCTTCACACAAAGGCTTGTTGCCTATGTGATGGCAGATTTGATATTTCCCCATTGTTGCTCCACCCCTCCTTCTAGCCTGTTTGCTAGTGCTTTTCTAAGGCACTCTCCCATCTTGCCAAAGCCAGCCCTCCTGAAGTCCAGAACCCTTACTTATGTATGGCTTGACTCTGTAGCTGAGTTTATCATGAACCACACTGTTTGGTGGTCACTTGTTCCCAAATGGCTACCCACATCTAGATCTGAGATCCTCTCACTGTCCCCATTTGAGAGTATGAGGTCTAAGATTGCTCCCTCATGAGCAGGTTCCAAAACTAGCTATCTGAGGCATGCCACCTGAAGGGCATCAAGAATGGCCCTGCTTTTGGATGTGGCTGCAGCAAAGGTGCTCCAGTTAACATCTGGCATATTAAGGTCCCCCATCAGCAGTATCTCCCCTTTCTCTGCCATCCTAAGTATGCCTTCTAGCATATCCTTGTCCATTCTCTCCCTCCCTGACATGGGGGTCTGTATACAACCCCTGTGCGGATTGTGGTGTCTTTTCCAGTCTCTAAGGTGACCCACAGTGCCTCCTCTCCTCCCTGTTTACTCTTTTGTTCAGTTGCTTTTATTCCTTCCCTTACAGAGAGAGCTACTCCCCCCCTTCTGCCCTCCCTGTCTCTCCTGTAGGTTGTGTACCTGGTATGTTAACATCCCAGTCATGGTTCTTTGTGTACCATGTTTCTGTGACTGCTACGATATCCAGGCATCCCTCCTCCATCAAGGCCACCAGTTCAGGGAGCTTGTTGCCCAGACTATGGGCATTGGTACTCATTACCCTCCATTTCTTGATGGCCTTACCCCTTTTTGCCCCATCCCTGTCCTTATTGCGTTTGTCACTCTCTCCATTTACCCCTGCGCTTCTCCCTATTGACATCTCTATGTTGATGTCTACCTCACTTAGTACCCTGATTTGTTTGGGGGAGCTAGGATTTCCCTGCTCCTTTCCAGTGCCTCCCCCTTGGCTAGTTTAAATGCTTGCTAATGAAGTATTTAAACCTATCACCTAGGATTCTGGTTCCCCTCCTGGACAGATGCAGACCATCACACCAGTATAGGCCTGCATCCATCCTGATGGACCCCCAGTCTCCAATGAAGCCAAATCCCTGAGCTCTGCACCAGTTTTTCAACCACTGATTGAATCCCATGGTGTGGAGCACCCTAGCCTTATCCATGCCATAGACAGGCAGCACCTCCGAGAAGGTTACCGTGTGTGCTATTTGTCTAAGGCCCCCTCCCCATCTCCACAAACAGTTCTTGCACTGCTCTGATCCCTTTCTTAGCCAGGTCATTTGTCCCTAGGTGGACAATGACATCCAGCTCCCTCCCCTGTGCAGCTGTTCCTGTGATCCTGAGGGTTCACTCCCTGTTCCTCCAAGCCATGGCACCAGGCAGGCACCTTACCTCTCTCTCCCCTTCCTCCCCCAGTTCTACCTTCCTAACAATGGAGTCCCCCACCAGGAGCTGTTTCCTTCCCCTGTGGGGTCCCATGCCACCCTCCTGTGGGTCTCCTTTGTGGAGGTTCCCAGCATCCTCCTTGGTCTCCACTGTGGGTGCCTCCTTAGAGGAACCACACTTTTCCAGAATGGCATATAAATTGTGGAGAGGTACAATTGGAGGGATACACCTCTGTTCCACCACCCTCACCCTCCCTGAGCCCGCTGTGGTCCAACCACTCCTCTTTCTTGGCAACCTCTGAGGCAACGGCAGTGACCCTGGTGGTCCCTGGATGGGAGAGGAGGTCCCACAAATCCTGGCCAACTCAGTCTGGAGATGAGTAACCTCCTCCCTCAGCCCAGAGAGGTGCCTGCAGATGGGACAACACTGCATCCTCCAGAACATCTCCCAGAAGACTGCTGCTCCACAGCCACTGCACTGCACCACTCCCATCATGTCTTTTTATGGCCCCCTAACTGTTGTTTAGAATACTTACTCTTTCCTCTGTTTGTTTATTTTTTTTCTTTTTTCCTTTTTCTTCCCCTACTTACTTACTGCCTCTGTGCCCTTTTATCTCCTGATCTTCCTGTTCTAAGACAAGAAGTTCCTATATTTCTCAGTAGTCTCCATACTTGCCTAGAGTCAGACCTCCAGCAGCTAAGGGGGATGGAGAGCTACTCTTGCCCTTCTAGGATGATGAGTCTTTGGTCGCTCTGTGGTCACTCACTTCCTGCTCCCAAACAGGAAGTTCCTGTTGTCAGTTAAATCCTGTGCCTATAAAAGTAGAACTGGTGTAGGGTGGGGGGTGGAGGGGAAGGAAGGAGGGCAATATAGTCCCAGTAGAGAAGTTTTAGTTGTACCAGTAGCTCCTTCCTCCTGGTGTTCTGTCTATTCTCTGGCAGAAGCTATCTAGGGCAGTGCTTAAATCTGGTTTTAACCTGGCTCCTTCTGGCTAAGCCACTCCCCCTACTTTGCAAATCTTTCTACACTTAGTTAATTTCACATACTGTATAACAATTCCCTTCTGACACCTGTGACAAGCACCTAGATAAGTACACAGATAACAATTTACTTCAACTACCTCTGACAAACACACTCTTTTTTTTACTCCCCAGTACAAGATTTCTAGTTCTTAGTCCCAGTAGAGAAGTTTTAGTTATAGTCTCATTGCCTTTAGTTATCCCTTGGGCAATTTTTTCCTCAGTTTGTGCCTTAGCACTCTTCACCACTTTCCCTGCCTCTCTCTATTTCTTTTTATACGCCTCCCTGACTTCTTTCCTCTGTATCTTTTTATACCTCTTGAAGGTCACGCTTTTAACCTTAACCTTTTCAGACACTTCCTTTGAGAACATAGTGATCTCTTTTTCCTCTTGTTTCATCTCACTTCCTTTGTGCAGAGTTTTGTTGCTTCACTAATGCCTTCCCTTAGCTTAGCCCACAGCTCTTCTATCCCACCCAGGTCCTCCCCCTGTTAGGTCGTCACTGAGGCATTCTAACATTTTTTTAAAAATCTGCCCTCCTGAAATCCAGAATCCTTGTCCAAGTGTTGTTAGCTTCCACTGCCATCCTTATGTTGAACCGCACTGTACAGTGGTCTCTGGTACCAGATGGCCTCCCACCTTGATGTCTGCAATACTGCCCCTGTTAGTGAGCACCAAGTCCAGTATTGCCCCATCTCATATGGGCTCCCTGACTAGTTGCATGAGAAATTCTCCCTACAGGAAGTCCAGGATGTCTCTGCCCCTAGCTGAAGCTGTGGCTGGGAGGCTCCAATCCACATCCAGTATTAGATTGAAGTCCCCCACCAGCAGCACCTCCCTTTTTCCCTGCTATCATGCCAATGGCTTTTACCAGTGCCTTATCCAAATTCCCCCTGTGTTGGAGGTCTGTAGACCATGCCAATGGGAATAATGCCTCCATTTACCATCTCCAGGGTGACACACAGTACCTCCAACCCCTCCACTACCCCCAGATTCTATGTGACTTTGTCACTTTGATACCCTCTCTTACAAACAGCACCACTCTTCCACCTTTACTTCCCACCTTATCTTTCCTGAGCGGAGTATATCCTGGTATAGCCATGTCCCTGTTGTGGATTCTTGTGCACCATGACACAGTAATGGTCATGATATAGGTCTGCCTCTGACATAATTGCCTCTGAGTTCAGAATTTCCTAGACGTTTTGCATTTGCACACATGACCTTGCACATTTTAGTACTAGTCTTCCTATTGCTCCCTCTGTCTCCTTTTTTCCTTTCTTGCTTTACCCTTTCAGCTCATGCCCCTGTCCCCTTTCATTTTAACCACTCCACTTTTTTTGTTTATTTTACACCCCAGGGATTTACATCCCTTGAGTCTTCTATTTTTTCTGCTACAGCCTGTGGGGAGGCAGTTTATGCTTCCCTGATTTATTTCACTGCCGCCCCTTGGCTAGTTTAAATGTTTCTCAGAATAACATTTAATCCATCCACTGAAGACTGTGACTCACCTCTTATATCAATGCAAGGCCAATACCCCTGTATAGGCCCTTATCCCTACAGGTGGGTCCCCAGTCCCCAAAGTAGCAAACCCCTCCTTTCTACACAATTCCTTCAACCATGAGCTGAAACTCCTGGTGCTGAGATCTCTAACCTCCTCCTGCCATAGACATTTAACACCTCAGCAAAAGCCACTGACTGGGTTACTTCAGCATGCTACCCGCTGGGCCAACGGTTGCCTAAAAACAATGTTTCTTCATAACTCTTTCTTTTTTTAACATTTTGGCATCAAATGTTCAACACAGTATTTTTATGACACCCCCCCCCCCCCAAATGTGAAAGGTGTCATTTATAAAATACTGTCTGGAACATCCTTTTGCTCCACAAGTGTAAAAATATATTTAGGGCAGGATCTGAAAAATGGCAGCTGTCATATTCATGAGTTGGTTTGAAAAAAATTGTTGCGTTGAAAATTTGGGTCAAAATATTGAAAATTACCAGTTATGAGTGAGCATTGACAAATATCAATGTACCTTCATAACTTTGTTTTTTTTTTAGTATTTTTACCCCAAATGTTCAACATACTCTTCTTATGAGCCCACCTCATGAACCTGGTAGGTAGCAATTTTTAAATGCTGCCCAGAAGATGATTTCATAAAGTGACTACTAAATCACCTTTTGGGCAGGATTTGAACAATTTTACATGTCATGTTCATAAAGTGGGGTCTCAAAAAGGCCATGTTGAAATTCTTGGGGAAAAATATAAATAAATGATGATTTTATGAGTTAAAGTTCAAAACGCATTGGAAATACTGTACGTTAACTAAACTTACCTTTTTTACTTAGTTTCCAGTCAACTCCATAGCAGCAAGACATGTCATCATTCCAGAGAGGGTTTTCCTTGTTGGATACCATTAGTAAGTTAGGTGTAGGGAGTGGGTGCTAAATGGGGGAGTGGGTGGGTGAGGGGAAAATGGTGGCACAGTAGACATCAATGGACAGTTTATTTGTTGCAAGTCCCAAAGAAAAATACTATGAGGGACAGTTTTCTTGTTAGCAGGTATCAACAAAGGGGAATGGGCACCCCAGTATCTGTTTGCTGTTGGCAACACAGGTGTTGGCCACCCTGATGTCACCATCTATTGGTGGGAGGAGTCAGAAGATCAGCTGTGGAGGGTATCTACAGTGGCACTGGGGTGGGTACCCTGGTGTCACCATCTATTGGTGGGAGGAATTAGGAGATCAGCTGTGGAGGGTATCTACAGTGGCACTGGGTGGTGTCACCATCTATTGGTGGGAGGAGTTAGGAGATCAGCTGTGGAAGGTATCTACAGTGGCACTGGGGGTGGGTACCCTGGTGTTGCTCACAATTCAGAGGTTGGGAGGATGTTAGCCAGCACCAGGGGTTGGGCAACCTGGTATTGGGTATATATCTGTTGGGCAGGGATACTTTAATGGATGGGGGGGAGTCTTAACTGGAACCAGGGTTGGGTACCACAGTGTCTGAAACATTGCTAATGCTTCAGCTGACACTGGGACTGGGCACCCCAGCATCTGGTTCCAGGCTCATTTTCTGTGCTTAGTGCGCGTGGCAATTGCCGCCAACCATAGTATTGCATGCCGTTTTGTTCACTGGGGTTGGGCTATGCAACTGAAACGAACACATTTACATTTCAAACAGGCACGGTTTATAGCATCAGGCATTACTTTGTGGTGATGCCTGTAGTCCTGCACCTGAGATCTGCACGCATTTTCATCAATTGACTGCAATTAGAAATGCAGTTATAAAAAACCTATTATCATTAGAATGTTCAGTTTAAAACTGATCATGCATGTATGTCTTGTTTTCCCTAATTTCTCAAAAATGTGGCAAATTAGGGACATAAAAAGCCTTCACCTCCCTCCTTTCCTTCCTCCATATAATAAAATAATAGTTGGAGTGTATTCATTGACTGATATGTGTTGTCCGAAACCTTCATTTGTCCCCATTTGTCCCTCTACTGTAGCATCCTTTACAAACACTTTCAAAGTGCATGCAAAGTAGGAAAATCATCCAACTGCAAATCTTTAAAATATTCATATTGTAAGTACATTTTCTAAAACTACGAACACTTTTCAAAGTGCCCGCAAAGTAGGAAAGCCATCCTACTGCAAATCTTAAAAAGACAGTATTTGTATTTTAAGTACATTTTGTGAACTTATGAACAAGTTTTACAGGGCATGAAAAGTAAAAGAAGCATTCTGTTGCACATCTTAAAAATATTCACATTTTGAGTACATTTTGTAAAATTTCATACACTTTTCAAAGTGCCCACAAAGTCACTGCATTGCAAATCTTTAAAATATTCATATTTGTAGTACAAAAATATTTTCATTTTGAGTACATTTCCTAAAAAATCATAAAGCATTACTTTGTGAACAATTTGTTTGATTATAACTAATTACTATTTAGTTTATTTGAACAATAAAGTACATTGTGTACCTCATAGTACCATTCCCTCACAAACACTTAATTATTACCTTGGACTTTTATTTTTTTTTTAAACGTACATTAACTTAAACTTTTTGTTCATGTAGAACTTCAACTTGGAAAAAAGGTCTGTGTCATTTTTGCTGTATTTCTCTTTGCCTTTTTTAATGTGCATGTGTGACCAATTAATTGCAATTAACTTAAAAACTATTTTTTTAAAACAAAACCTCCAAATGAACCTACTCCCAAATGATATCTACAAAACCTGTAAGTTTCATAGCTCAACTCTAAGCCATTTTTATGTTTCCTTGCACTTGTGCAAGAAACATTTTGTTACAAAGAATGGCATTTCAAAGGTGTGTCAGTGACTAGCCCAATGCAGGGCAAGATACATTGGGCTTGATCCTGACAGACCAATGACCACCCAAGCTGAGTATGATGGTGGTCACAGTTCCATGGGTGGAAACTTTGTGTACTTGAAAGGACTGAAGCACTACAATGAGAAAGCACTGCAGTATATTCATTTGCATAAAGTCAGCCGGAAGCAACTAAGCGGCTTTATGAGTACTTGTCAGCTGCATCATATAAAACAAAATTGTAGTCTGTATTATTGTAAACCATGGCCGATGATAACCCGTTTAGTAAAACAACATCTTGGGGATTCTCAGTACAGAAAAAAATGTGCCCATTATATATTCAAATACTAATACTGCAGCCTGAGAATTCAGGGGCAATGTGAGGAAGTATTTTTTCACAGAGAGGGTAGTGGATGCATGGAACAGCCTTCCTGAGGAGCTTGTGGGATCTAAAACTGTGGAAGAATTCAAGAATGCATGGGACAGACATAAGGCAATTCTTGTGGGGGGTAGGAAGAAATAGGCTGTTGGTTAACTAGGATCTGTGGCCTATCCTGTAGGTAGGGAAATGGGCAGACTAGATAGGTCAAGCAGTCCTTATCTGCCGTCAAAGTCTATGTTTCTATGTACTGTATATAGCAAAAGAGTGCACTCTAATGTTATTCAGAATAATTCAGCTGCAGTAGTGGATTCAGGATATGGAGCGAATCTACACTATCACCAAGGACGGTGGGCATTTTGCAGCTGGGGGAGGGTTAACGGTGCCCTAATTGCCCTAGGGATGCAGATGAGTGCTGCGGAGTCTGCAGTGCCCCCAACCTTTCCACTACCTCTCATGAGATTATTTTATATATTTAATATTATTCTTTGTATACTCTGACACTGGGATGCCCACCCCCAGTGTCAGATGCTCCCACCCCCCGAAGTGCATTATTTTTACTTAACAGTTGCTTATACTGGGGTCCCAATCCTCGTGTCAGCATTGTAAGCACCCCAGTAGTGTGAGACACTGGGGGCCCACTCCCAGTGTCCTGAAAAAGATGGCTTATTTTCCGGGTCCCTAAACAAGGAAAACCATCCCTGACATCTTTTTTTGTTAGTTTTTTTAAACCTAAAAAAAGAGAACTGTCCCTCATCATCCCTGCTGTCTCTCTCCCCCATCCTGACCTTCCCACTGAGCACCCACCATGCCACACACCCCTTACCCTATACTTACCAGCAGGGGTTGAACACCTCCATCCTTTGTGGATTGAGACATGTCTGCACTCTTCAAAGTCGATCCATAAACTGAGGAATAAAGGTAAGCCAAGTATAATGTATTTCAATGGCAATTTGAACTTCTGTTCATAAATTTGCCATTTAAATTTTTTTTTTTTTTAACCAAATTTTCAACATAACCTTTTTGGGACCCTACCTCATGAACACTAACAGTGTCATTTCATTAATCAGGCCCAGAAGGTGATTTCATGGTTACTGTATGAGTTCAGTTTTTGGGACTGAGTAACAGCATTTTTCAGCACCAGTGTTCATCAGGTGGGGTCACAAAAAGGCTATGTTGAAAATTTGGTGAAAAAATTCCTAAACATGGCCAAGTCACAAGTGTTCATTGAAACTTTCTATGCAAGTGGATAATTTTAGTAATTTTCAATATTTTGACTCCAAATTTTCAACACAGCCATTTTTTTCACACCACCTCATGAACAGTATAGCTGTCATTTTTCACATCCTGGTAGAAACATGTTTTCATACCTGTGACATGGAATGACATTTCAGCGGGGATTTGAACATTTTCACCTACTGGATTTATGAGGTGGGGTCTGAAAAAGACTATGTTGAAAGTTTAGGGTCAAAATATTAAAAAACAAAGAATTTATTAGGCAACAGTGTTTGCAGGGATGTCCATTGTGCCACTGGGGACCAGGTTGTCTTACTGTGCCAGTGAGCTAAGTTCAAATAGAAAATGGGCTTAGAAATCCCTGGGCTCTAATTGGCTGATACCCTTGGCAAGCTGGGCATGTATCAGACAACAAAGCCCCAGTTACAACAAGTGCCAGTGCCAACTGACCGCATAATGACAATCAAGGGGCCAGTTTGAATTTTCAGTCTGCTGCCATTTTTCCCTCTCACTTACTGAGCAAGTTTGCGGCCACCAAACCCCTACCTTCCTGAGTCTGGCTTATATTTCTATATTTCTTGTAAATAAATATAGTAGGTACACATAAAGAAAACAAAATTAAAAAAATCCAGTCCAATCGGAACAATCTGATTCTCTTTGAGCAGCAGTGAGAGTGTGCACGCTATGTCCGGTAGCACTACTGTGTATGAGAACACTGGCATTTTCTTCATTTTCCTTACTGCAGATGGATGGCCATCTGCAGTACAGAAAATGAAGAATGTACCACTCCTGTTGTGCACTGTAGCACTACCGAACATAACACGCTCTCACTGTCTCACTCTGCTCCTTGCCAAGCCAGCATGTCTTTCTCCTGATGCACAATCCTGATGATCCTTATGTACAAGAAATTAAAAGAAAAGAAACAGCACAGTACCCACTCCCAATGATGTCGAGTAGCCTGCAAATGCTTCTTTGATTCAACCTAACCTGCTCTAGCTGAGAAAAAGAGTTACAGCTGACTTCATAGTTAGTTGGAAATTAGTAGTGTAATTTCTTTTGTTTGTTTTTTGTCCCAGGATATATTCTGTGCTGACTTAACTCACAGTTTCTTCTGCCCTTAGAACAGAAGACTTGCTTGACAGCAGACTAGTCCAATAGCCACCCATGTCCCTGCTACCAGCCCACTCTGTCTTCTGAGCATCCAAAACAGTAGCAGTTTCCAGACTGCATCTCCGAGTCTCCAGCTCAACTGTGCACTTCTATGCTTTAAAAACTAAAGGAAACAAACTGAAACAACCCCCAAATCATTAAAATGTTATTTTATTTTATTATTTTACTGTGTACCACTTATATTAGGCGACTTCTTATTGATGGCTAGATTGTGGTCGGGACCGGAAGATGACTTTACTGAAAGTGCCCCATTTAACACAATCACGATGCTGAAGCAGATAATCACTAATGGTTCTGAGAATTCTGATTAGCAGAGCAAGTATAATTTTACAAATAACTGTCTTTGCAAATGTTAAAAATTGTCCCTGTCTCAGTGAAAAACTATGCGTGTGTGTGTGTGTGGGGGGGGGGGCAAGCTATCACTAATGGTTCGGACAATTTTAAGTAGCTAGCTGGAAAAACTCAGCATTGTAATGCAGGCAGAGGAACTATTTTACCACAAAATAAATGAAACACTTAGGAGTTTTAATATTTAAACATAAAAAATACATTTTTTTCAAGCATATGTAATACAGTTGCCCATTTTCTAAGCACAATAATACCATTCAGGGCGGGTGGTGTGGGCTATACTGGACCTTCCAGGGGCTATCTGGCCCTCTGCCACTGGTGTTGGGCCTCATTATGTCCCTGGGCATCTGGTATAGCCCAATACTGCCCACCCTGTCAGGTACTATTGCTTATGTGTGAATTCAGTGAGCTAGTTTAATAATGGGACAAGGCTGATGGTGAAGATGCTGCAGCATGCAGCATCAGCCCAGGCCTGGGTAGGGACAAAGCAGTGTTTTGGCTCACACACCACACCCTGTGGTGGGTCAGGGAACCTCACCCACAAGGTATTGACATGCATTCAGGGGCCTGCTGGGTCCAAGCACTGGGTCAGGACTGTCTCCAATATTGTATTTATCTCATTTTGTGCAGGTCCCAAAGGGACCTGAGCAAATGAGAATACAATTCCACTATCAGAAAAAAACGGAAATTCATTGCAAAAAACTAAATTAATGCAGACATTAGGGTTTTAGAACACAAAGCACACAAAGAAGAGAAATTAAAAACATTAGGGATTTGGGTCTCCAGAGTATTGGCGAATCAGTGGTGGCGTCTTACTTGGGGTTATCAACCCTAATACCTACCCCCTCTCCTGATCATAGAAGGTATGGGCCCTGCATGAAGAAAGCTCCAACAGATTATGTTGGTCAGACTGCATCACTATGAAGCACTAGGCTGGAGCTGTATCTTATGCTTTGGACAGGAGGCTACAGGCTGGGGAATGGGGTGGGTATTAGGGTTGTCAATCCCAAGTAAGACCCCACCACTGATTCACCAATACTGTGGAGACCCAAATCCCTAACATTTTACATTTCCCTTATCAGTATGCTTTACATTCTACAACCCTAACGTCTGCATTAGCATAGTTTTTTGCAATGTATATATATATATATATATGTATTATGGTAGCACGGTAGTGCTGCCATAGTTAGGGTTGAGTAGCACTTTTAAGGTTAAAGGGTGAAACTTTGCACCTTAATAACTTTATCACCGTTCAATGGATTTACCTGATTGGGCATGGTAGATCTTGGGATCTGCCAACTTTCGTACCAGTCGGATATACGGCTGTGGAGTCATTAAGCAACAACCGAATGTACAATTACGTTTTTTTTTTTGCAAATTCTTTGCTTATGCCTACAGGTTGAATGGTTTCTGTGACCAGTCTGAAAACTTCAGGAAATGTGTGGCTGGGGTCTCTGATTTGCCTTTTGAAGATTTCGTGAAAAAATATTAAACAGTTCAAAAGTTATTCAAAAACAAGTTCCCATTATAAGTCAATGGGAAAAGTTAACAACAAGTTTGAAAGTGTCACAAATGCACTTTTTAGTGTCGCAAATGGGCCTAGTAGTGTCGCAAATCCGCCATTTTGTTTTCAGTTACTGATCAGAAAAATGCTTGGCATTTAAAACTGGGACCCTCTAGGGACACAATTAATTTCTGTGTTCACCTAGTCGGACCCTGAGGATGCTAGCCATGTCTTTATTTTGGGGTTAAACACCCCAGAAATATGTTTTTCAAATTTCTGGAAACAGTAGTGTCACACCTGCGACACTTTCGCAAATATTTGCGCAAAGTGTCGCAAATTGCGACACTACTTTTCTAGACTATGGCCAAAATGACAGGAGTTCTTTGCCACCCTGCTGCAAAAGAACAGGTTGGTCTTTTTGGCTCAAATTTGGAGAGAAGGCAGCCAACATCTCACAGTTGTGCCTTTTTGTGATCAGGTGACAAAATATTGCACAGATGCCAAGTTATGGTACTCTGAAGTTGATGTTTTTTCCCCATAGACTGACATGGTGGCATCCGCTGCGCCTTTAGGGCTCATATCTCGAAAACGGCGCGAGATATGGAATTTTCATGGTGAAAACCTAGCCAGGAAATTCATGAATCTTGTGAAATTTAATTTTTTTTTCTACATCGCATGGTTCCTGAGATATAAGCAATTTAGTATTCCAACAGCTCATTTTCTGCTCTGAGGTCCATTATTATACATACATTCTTTGTACACACTGTGTTTCTCTATGCAGCTGTTGGGCAAAAACAGGGTGTGCACTTCTGTTACTGTAACAGTTAACGTTTCCACTTGTGTTTTCATACCCGTTTGCGTTACTGTTCCCGTGCAAGCCTCTGTGTGCATTACCCTCTGCGTTCTCGTATGCGCTTGCGGTTGCATTACTGTTACCATTTGTGTTTCCACTACTGTTTCTGTTTGCATTTCAGTTTGTGTTTCCATCACCCCTTTCATTTGCATTTGTGTTTCTCTTTCGGTTTGTGCCTTTTGCTGCTGTTACTGTTACCATTTAGGTTTCCTATTGTGTTACTGTGCCCGTGCGCATTACGGTTTGCGTTTCCATATGTGCTTGTATTTCCTTTTGCATTTCTGTTTCCTGTGGCATTAATGTTGCTGTTACAGTTACCATTTGCATTTACAATTGCGGTAATATGACCGTGTGCGTTACGGTTTGCGTTTCCATACGTGTTTGCGTTCGTGTTTACGTTTCTGTTTTCTTTGGTGTTATTGTTCATGTTAACTTTACTATTTATGTTTACAATTGTGGTACCGTGCCCGTGCATGTTACGGTTCACGTTTACATGTGCGCTTCCATTTGCATTTTCGTTTCTGTTACCTTTGGCCTACTTATTGCTGTAACACTTAACATTTGTGTAATAATACCGGTGCCGTCACTGTGCATGCTACCAGTTGCGTCTTTGTATGCACTTGGTGACTGTGTGCATGTGGGTGACCGAGTGGATGGGCCCTTATCACTGCTGTCATCGGGGCTGTGTGTCCAGGTAGTGGTGGCCACGTGGTGCCCCACTTGTGTTTGGGTGGGTGTAGGGTGCATTGTTGCTGGCTCGGGTTGTGCACTGGGTGCCCCTGCAGCCATGTTGGGCTGCATGCCACTGCATCACTTTGCCAGATACCCACCTGCACAGTGGGACCTTGCCTCTTGCAGTGCTGTTGTGTACTTCTCCTCCATCTCCTGTCCACTTGTGTCTCTGATTCATGTTCTGTGCCTGTGGGGGATGCACATGGGTTATTCCTGTGTGCCTAAACACCATGGGTGTACACAACCACCATCATGCGTCCCCATGTTTGTTACCTGTCATGTCCTCCTCCATTGCAAGTCTGTCCCCTTGGTCCTGCTATGGGGGTGGGCCCTGTGTATTAGAATGTGTTTGGGGTCTTGCCAGGCCCACTGTCACAGCATCTGTTAATGATATGTATGGCAGTTAGCCAGTTATGCTCTTGTGGCCCATGGAACCACACAGCATCACCCATCAGTGTCTCCACCACTATCCACTCCAGTGGTGTCAGCGGTGGCCACCCACCTGCTCCCCTGAATCCCCCCACCATGATCTTCTTCTTGACACCAGCCCACAGGTCACACCACTTATGCTTGATGGCACTGAGCATACGGGCTTCTGGTCCTGCAGTGTTCATGGCAGCCTGTATGTCTAGCCACAGCCGGGCTTTGATCACTGGAGATGTGGACAGGGACTATGTACCATACTGGTGGCTATAATTCTCCCTTATTTCATGCACCATGGCAACAACCTGCCTGCCAGTGAATTTGGTGCATGGGGACATGCACTGCTCCATTTCTGGCCCCTGGCATGCCCGGCTCCCTCCATTTCCTCTGCCTGGTCATCATCACTCCAGTGCAGGGGCTGCCCCTCTGTGTTTGCTCCTCTCTCTGTCATGGTGTGTATAGCAGTTCTCTGCACTGCATTCATTTCCGTGGCATGTAGGGGGGTGTTTGGACAGCCCTTATATGGCAGAGTCATGGGGCAGAATTGCATATATAGGGCCACCTCAGTCTGCTATGTGCTGCACATTTCATGCCACCCCACCCCTTCAGTTCATGCCCTGTGCAACTATGTTGGTTCATGCCACGTTGGTTGTGTGGCTATGCACCATGGCTATGACAGATTTCTGCTTGACTTACGCACTTTCTTGCATAGGGGCCATTACATGTTGCTGCAACTATGTCATACTATAAACAGAAAGACATGTCTTTGTTGTTGTTCTTGCGACTGCTTGTTACTGCAGTACTGGTAGCAAACCACTGTGTTACAACTACACCTATGTACAGTGCTACATTTCCACACTTTACATAGTGCAGTATGTTATACTGGCCACCCGCCCTGCAGGTACACCAGCCACAGGCACCCGGACCCCTGGTAGACTAGTGCACCCCCATCCCCATGCCCGATCGTGGGCATCTGTACAAAGCATAGCACTCCCTGGTGGGCTAGTGGTCCCCCCATGCCCGATCACAGGCATCTATACAAAACACAGCATTCCATGGTGGGAAAGTGGTCCCCTCCATGCCAGATCGTGGGTCAAAGTAAATGGAACTGAAATCCCTGGTGGTGTAGTGGTACCCCCTAACATACGCCCATTCATGGGTTGGTGCTGTAAACCTGAATTACCTGGTGGTCCAGTGGTACCCCCCCTTTATAACCACCCACAGAGGTCCCCCGGCATTCAGTACCCCCCGTCATTGGTGGGTGGCAGCTCCCTGCCCGCATGCCGCCTGGCCACCCATGAAATGACAGCATACAGTACGATCTGTTTGCCTATTGTTCCACTGCATGGACCAACTGGCTTCCAGACCATGCTGTACTACATAGATCCAGATATGTGAATGAATGTGATGCACAGTGTGTGTGCCCTTTCTCAAAGGATGTGAAAGGCATCCAAAACGCGTCAGGCACTTGTTTTGTCTGTTTAATAATTATTTTTTATGACCAGTGCCCTTGACATGTTGTGGTTAGTGTGTGCTCTGCCTTTTTAGTGAAGTGTGTTATCGTTTTTGGCAACGTAGCACCACATCCTTGTGCTTGCTCCTCTGGAAGTGATATATATATACATACAGCGGTGTAGCCAGGAATTTAAAAGTTGTACTCAAAACTTAGGCAACTTGCCCCCCCCCCAGAGGGTAATGTTGCCCCCCCCATAGCTGTGGACACAGTTCATGAATAAAGAGGGTAAAAATCCTCTAAAAGCTAGGGGGATCTGGGGTTATGCCACCCTCAGGACATTTTTTAAAACGTCAATGTAAATGGTGCATTTTCCTGCATTTTAGAGCCAATTGACAGACTCTTAGCTTAATAATAAAAATACTATGCCCCATACTTTGTAACATGTGTTGTGGATAAGGTTAGATTGCCTTGCAGCTGTTGCAGCATGTAGATGGATGGGGAAAATAACAGAAAAGAATACTTAAGCAATATACCGTGACAGGTTGTTGGTGATGCCAGGATTTACCCACGCCACAGTGTCCGTAGTGAGCGGGATTGATTTATTTCCAGACATGACCTATTTCTTAACTTCCCCCTCCTGCACAGCAGTAGCAGCAGCAATAGTTAACCCTGGTCAGGGCAATAAGTGGGCAGGAACCTGAAGACTGTTTTTAAACATCACAGTGAATTAGCATGTGACTAAATTTTGTTGCCAAACTACATCTGCCTGTAATTGGACCACCCAAGACAGAGCACACTGATCGACTGACTGAGGTACTGAAGTGAAGTTGTGTGTCACTATCTGCTGGGTGGATGGGTAATGGTGGCAAGTAGGTGAGACTAACTGATTTAGGAGGGATAGCTCTTGCTGATTTCAGCTGCATATTACCTATTAAAAAAAAATTTACATCTTAAATTTTGGTTGTGTGACTTTTAACAGGAAGGACCAGGAGTAGGGTCCCCTCAACCTGCTCATGTCTATGCTGCCTCTGTTATGTTAACATTAATCAAGAAATGCAGTGCCACACCACACAAACAATTACCCAACCCACTTCTCAGTTGACTATGCTTTTAGCAATAAATAGTAAAGGATTACTGTTTTATGAGTTACATTTTTGTTTTATCATATCTCACACAGAAGTTGGCTGGCTTTTAGTTACAATGTTTTGGAAACATTGTGATAAGCCTCTGTACCACACCAAGGTAGCCAGCCTCACAGAGGTCCATTCACATTAGAATTCATGCATGCATAGTGCCCGGGTCACTTCAGCCTCTAACGTACACACATATACACACTTCCCATCTTCCACCATCACACACACACACACACACACACACACACACACTAAATACAGAGTTGGATACATTTGTTGGTCAATTGCTACTTGTAAAATTTGGTCAGCTACAAAACTTGAAAAGTTACCAGTCATCTGGCTATCTGTTCACAAAATGCTTTTTAATATCTTAAAAAGTATGGCCATAAAATAATTCCATTGCCTACAAAAGTTTAAAAAGTTATTTGGCAAACTGTCCACCAATTCACAAACTGAGTTATCCCACCCTTAGCTATCCACCACTCAGCAATCTCACTCACACACACATTCCCCACCCCCGCACACACACACAGACTTCTGAAAACACACTCACTCACATACACAGCCTTATACAATGCTAAGAAAGAATTCTGGCATCAGATTGGTCAGTTGACCACCCCAGCAGGGATGTTATCCTGGGACACCATCCCTGCTGATTGCATTGCATTTGTAGTATCATGGTATCATGTTCTCCTAAATTGTTATCCCAGCATAACTCCCACCATGTTAGGCATTACTTCTTTAACACCACACACACACACAGAGCAGGTGCCCCCACCCCATCCCATAAACACACAATTCAGCTCCCCCTCCAACCACATCAACAGCTTGGTGTGGGATAAATGGTACATATGTTTTGGCATGTTAAGAGTGTAATTTCATGAGACCAGTGTGTAAATTTGTCCAGTGCTAAGCAAACAAAAGGATGTGTGTGTTAAGTGGTAGGTTTTCATATCATGTTCTTCTCAAGTATATTATACCGAGCATCAATAGGAACTGAGTGTGCTGAATGGTGCACAGGTTTTGTTAAGGTTATGGAATAACTAACTAATCACCCCTTGCACCAAAAATTGTCAAAAGCAACCCAAACTCATTAAACTTTGTAGACAATCTTTGCACAAAGGACAGTCTGCGATCTCCGCTTGGAACAAAGTCTGATATGACCTGCTCAATGTCTACTGGAATGTCATCATGAATGTTGAGTAGTGCCAATGCAGTAAGTCTGTTCTCTCCCATGCTGTTCCGTAACCATGTTTTCAGTCTTCTTAATATGCTAAATGAACATTCTGCTGTGGCAACACTAACTGGCATGGTGGCCAAGATTGACAATGCCACATTTGTATTTGGAAACAGCAACGGATCCAAATGCTGTAGAGCACCAACTATTGTATTTGGGCATCTCTCAGCCTGCATCTCTACCCACTTTTCACACCATTGTGCAGTTTCTCTTTGTAAGTCTTCTAACTGGATATGTCAGTCTTGTATGCTGGATAAATCTACTTCACCTTGTCTTCTTCAGCAACTAACAAAGGTACATTATGTGGAATTAAGTACTGAGCTTCAAAACGGGGCTGACAGTCAATAAGCCATCCTTTTAACTCTGATAGAACATGGTCTATGAAAGGAACAACAATATTCCTCCTGAAGTGTTCTTCTGGACTTGCAGCATCAATGTTGCCATGTTGTGTCTGGTTTCCACATGTTCGTGGGACAGACTCTTCGACTCCAACTGAATCTGCAAGACATTTAGCCTCCACATACCGTTCATGAAAGGCTGACTCTACGTTCTCCCTTGTTCATGTCAATGCACATACTATTAGACAGGCCTCATCTGCTGCCTGAATCAAATCAATATTGACAGTCTGTGGGTACATGTGTAGTGGCTTTGTGAATGTCAGGATGTGTTCAATAGCTACAAGTGCCACAATGAATTCAAATCTGGTGAGGGCTGTCAGGCTTCACTATCAAATTCTGCAATCTTCTCTAAGGTGCTTGAGGCAACTACAAATTTATCTTTCAGCTGTGTCACTGAATCTGCTTGACTCATCCATCATGTAGTTCCAGGCACAGGAATTGTTGTTGTTCTGTCATGCAGGTTATCATCTTCTTCATAATCACAGTAACTTGGTAAGTTTCTAAACTCATTTAGCTCTGCTAGATAAATGTTCTTCTGTTTTGCTGAACTCTTCAGGATACTAATCACCTTCCGAGATGTGTCAAACATGTTTGCAACAGGTCTTAGAGCACAGGAATGAACAATGGCAGTGTTCAGACAGTGAGCCTTGCATATACTGTAAAGGGCATCTGGGACAACTTCCGAATGAGTGCCTGCACCCCTTGAAATGACCACTCATATTGCTTCCTGATCATATCCTTGTCCTCTCATCAATTTTGTCAAGTCCTCATGCAGTTAAATGCTTGAAAACATTTCTGTGAGTCCTTTGCCAGTTGTATCTGTAGCCTCTACAAACTCAATAACATCTTCATGAACTACATCTCCATCTGATCCACGACGTACATACCGCACAGTCAATGATATCTGTTCTTTTGTGGAAATATCTGTGGTTCCATCAGCTATCAGACTGAACCATCTGGCATTCTTTACTCGTTCTAGAATTTTCCGCTGGATTTGCTGTCCCATGAGATTGATCAGTTCATTTTGAATTTATACAGATGTATACTGAGCATTTCTTGGTGACGCATTCCAGTGTTCCAGTAGCAAAGGATCAAGCGCAAAGTGCTGCAGAATTACATTAAAATTTGCTTTTCTGCTCAACCGACCTTTTAATGCAATGTCTTGTCTCCTGCACATCAACATGACAGTAATAATTTGCTTCATGGCTTGGCACATTCAATTGTGTACCTTTCTGTCTGAGTCACATAGTGCCTGATATGCTGTCTTTATCTTGCCATCACAAATCCCTATGAAAGCATCTCCTCTGATCACAGCATCAAGGTGTTCCTTAGAATTAGCGTGTCTCTTAAGAATTTTATGGCAGTTTGACCAATCAGTCAGCGGAAAAGACACCAATATAGAGGCCTTGTTCATCGTGTTGAATATGAAGCAAGGTCCACAGAACATACCATCCATACTGCTAGAATATCTTCTAAACTTGTAGTCCATCAGTAGTTTTGGATTGAACTGGTGTGCCATCATCCTTCCTCCAGTCTGCATATTTCTTTTTAGGGAATACAAATCCATGTGGGTGTATCCATTGTTTGGAAAGTATGTCCTTCTTTTCCTTGTCCGTGAAGCAGTGTCGATTAACGGCAAATGTCTGTGTCATCCTGAAACTGTGACTCTTGTCTCTACTGTCTGGTATCTGCCACGTGTTCCCAGCTGATTGACTGCACTGCCACTTCCGTCTGGTTCATCTGCGTCTCCACATCTACCTTGCTTGTTTGGGTTTGTGTTGTGCATCCAGCTTAATACTCACCGTCAGCAATGAAGTTGCAGAAACTGAGCTCTCTTTCCTTTCTCTTCTGCTGAATCCTCTCTCCTTTCTGTATCAAAAGCATATGGAATATCCAAATCTATATCAAGAATAGCCTCTGTATCCAGCCTAACCATATCTGTGCCAGCAACATGTACTGACTGTGTTACCGCCTCTCTTCTCATCAGCTCATGGGTCTCCAGAACATGCCTAGATGATTCAATTGGTGTTGCTGTCTCTGCTACTTTGTCCACAGTATCTTTCCTATGGGAAATTGTAAAAGTTAAGCAATGTCTCCACAACATGTACATTGTGCAGTTTACTATGAATAACATTTACTTGATAAATAACATAAATAAACTCACCGTAACAAACATAGCATGGCTTTGGACACCTTTTGATTCTCTTCCATGCGAGCTCTCTTGATTTTTCTGAGCTGAGCACCTGACATCAGTTTACGCTCCACAACAATGCTTTCCATTGCATTCATATTAATTAGCGTAGGCTTTTCCCAAAAATGCTGCTGTTGCTGTACATGTACCTTAATGTTCTATCACTTGCTATGTTTACCTTGATGCAGTGTGACCTGCTATCTGTGACTTCATGCGCTGTCACTGAATTGCTATCTGCACCTTCATGCACTTAGACTCACTGGCTTTCTATCTGCACCTTCACACGCTGTCACTTTCTATCTGCACCACAAAAAACTTTCAATCCACGATGAATATACAGAATAACCTGTGCTTGCCATCACAGATTGAAATGCAATGAGAATCTGACTTTTTTGAGCCCATTCTTAAAGGGTATGTAGAAAATTGCATGGAGCATCCACAATGGGTGCTGTATCAAATGTTGTATATTAAAGTTTAAGCCATGAATTTCGTAATTTTAATTTGTATCAACACACATTTTTAAAAGGGGAGTATTAGTCAGGACATCCAAAAATAATTATTGCATAATACATGCATTGCTTTTGTGGCTAGTGAGCAACTTTCTGACCATCTATGCTTCTGGTACCAACACTGGACCGTGCCAGGGAAAAAAATCATCAGCAATCATAGCACCTTTATTTATGCAGATACCAGCAGTGTGTCACAACATCGGCACGCACAACAGGAAGAGTGACCATCCATTGCAGATCCAGTGAATGGTGAACCCCCCGCACCACCACCACTGGCACAACTGCCTACAGATATCCTTCATGACAACCATCAGACCTTGCTGTACAACATTTAGGGGCACATAACTGGTGGCCACCCTCCCTCCCTCCCTCCCTCCCACACACACATTTACTCTGGAACTGACACTCTGATGATCTGTAACAATGTTGTGCACATTTATTATGTTATTTGGTCAAACTATAAACAAGTTCATAAATATTCTTTAAAAATAGGCTCAAAACTTAACCATGTCCATTTATTTATTTTATTTATTTATTGAAAATATCGGAAACATACCTTTGAGTCATAAACTCCTTTACAAAGGTTCCACGTCAATGAGAACAGAGACATCAAGGACAATAGCAACAATTATACACAATTATACATGATAGTTACAGAAATGGTTACAAAATGGTTACAGATAGCACAGCAAAGCAGTTGGTGATACAGCAATAAACATTGGTACAGATGGTAGCATGTTAAAAAAACATTAACTGAAGGGTGGTGGCACCAGTCATGCACTGGTGGTTATTTGTAGGCCTGGGAAGGACTGAGGTGTGCATTGTGAAACAGAGGCATGCCTAGGGGCGGCTGGACCAGTGTTTATTCATGGGGAGGGTGTAGGGCTAGAGGTCAGGGACAGTCACAGACTGAGTCATGAGAGATTAGATCTCTTAGCTGGATCTTGAACTGACCTAGTTTGCGTTCTGTGAGGAGAGCGTTTAGTACTGAGTTAAGCCAGCTGGGGGCAAGGTACCTAAAGGTTCTTTGACCTGAAGAAGTCTTGCAGCAAGATACCCTGAAGTGGGTTGTCGCCAATTGTCGAGTGTGGCAGGCTGACAATGGTGCCTGGAGGAAGGGTGGTGAGAACAGGTGGGAGTAGCTCTGATGTTATTTTTTGGGCAGAGGAAGGTCTGATATTCACACATCCCATCAAAGTTTAGCCAGTTGTTTGAGGTATAAAAGGTGCAGGCATGTGTGAGTCTGGCACAGCCAGTAGCTAGTCTACAGGCCTTATTAAGGGCCAGCCTAATTTTGTTTAGGTGTGTGTAGTCAGCTACTCCATAAATAATGATTCCGTAGTCTATGAGTGATGGTATTGATGCTGAGACAGCTAAGTGGAGAGCTTCAGATGGGAGTCAGTGCTTGTACCGGTGAAGCAGGTCAATATGTACATTGACAGCGGTGCTCAGTTATCGAATGTGGTCATGGTAGGTGAATCCAGAGTAATAAGTTCTGGGCATACAGTGCACATCCACCCAATTTTGTAGCAGTTCGGTCGACACAATGTAGAGTAAAACAGGGGAGTGACACTGCGGAGTCTGGGGTGCAGTTGCTGAGCCAAGTTTCAACTACCGATATGACATCAGGGTGATTCTGGGCAACCGAGCCCTGAAATGAGTCAAAATTTTTGGGGAGGCTGCAAATATTAAGGGAGGCAATTACTGGATCCTTTAATTACTCAGCATTGATGGCAACAACTAAGTATCAAGTACTGGAAATGAAAATGGCTTGTTATTTCATAGTAATCCATCTATTTCTATATGCAGTATGAACAGATATTCACATTCAATATATTGTGGCATTGTATACTATGGAATATAAGAATAGCAACAGGCCCGGTGGCACTGAGGGTTGAGGCGCTGAACACCACACCAGACCACGCGCCGGCGGCCGGGTTCGAGAGCGGACTCGGGTTGCCGAGATTGAGGGAGAGGGGAGGATCAAGCATCCCAATGGATGCTCTCCTCCTCAGGGGTGGGATCTGGGGTGCCACGAGCACCCGACGCTCCGGGGCCGGTGGAAGCACAGGCACCGGGGCACCGGCAGCTCTACAAGAGCCGGGGAGGGGAGGATGTCTGGGCACTTGACAATGTCGTGCGTCAGCACACCGTCTGGATGTCAGTCCTGCGTGCCGATGTCCTCAGGGGTAGAGGGACAACAAGGGAAGGAAAAATGGGAAAAACACCCTCTCTACCCTGGATGACGACTGGTTCCCCCGGGATTTCCTACCCACGGGCAAGACTCCAATGTGCAGGCACTCCAAAGGTAGAGAACGAGTGAAGGTAGGAGTTGGCTGGGCACTCTAGGGGCAGAAACCGTGGATGGGATCCACAAGGGGATTGGCCAAGTCCAAAGGAGTAGGGTGAGAGGGCAGAAAGGCGGGATAAAAAAAAAAAGAAAAGAAAAAAAAAAAGAATAGCAACAGTGGTTGGGTACAGGAATATGAAAAAGACCATTTGGTCTATCAAGATCTGCCTGCAAACCCTACCGCCCAGCTTGGCCATCCAACACTTCTCCAATCTTGGTGTCTTCCACAAGCAGACTGATGGTGCTGTCAATGCACACCGAGAGGTCTGCTATAAATATCCCAAATAGTATGGAAAATAGCTCCTGCCCATAAGCCCCTTTGCCTACATGCAAGTCTCCCTTGTGGTACCAAATGTAATGCTTTACTGAGGTCCAAGTAAGTGATATTATGCAATGCAAAAAATGTTGCCAGTAACCCTCTGAAATTTGAAATGGCACACATATGAAAATGCTAAATCAATAACTATCCAGTACCTTGTGTATGACACATTTAATGCCTGAAAAATTTACTAATGCAGTAAAAGAAATAGATGTCACCACTCACATTTATGAAGTTTGTAAGATCTGTTAAACAGGAGAAGATGGAAGGTTTGATACCTTTTATTGGACCAATAAGTGTCTTGTACAAAGATGGAATTATACACAAGCTTTTGGGGCCCCACAGGTCCCTTCTTCACCTGAAGAAGGGACCTGTGCAGCCCCGAAAGCTTGTGTATAATTCCATCTTTGTACAAGACACTTGTTGGTCCAATAAAAGGTATCAGATCTTCCATCTTCTACTTTTTTGCAAGGACCAGTATGGCTGAAATCTCTGTTTACTAAACAAATAAGATCTGTTTACTGAGTTTCGTCACTGAAGTGTACATCACTTTTTGCTTGTATAGAGCAGTGTACTAGTTTTACCCCTATTTATCCCATATTGTTGCTAATTTTAAACACACCCTATTCCTCGATCTGACATATGATGAGTACCACTCATTAGTGAGAGTGCCACCACAGGGTTAAAAATCTTCCATGTGGTTTAACTTATCATCTTAAACACATACCAGTTACTATTTAAATGCAACTTCTTCTAGAGAGTGCCTGCTAACCAGGCTGGTGTGTCTAGTCGGATACCAGTATATCAGCAGTAATTAACCAGCAGATATGCAAGTGAAACTGCAGTTGAGCTAGGTGCATCACCCACGATATTCAGCGGGGGGGCATGCAAATGAGGCCATAATATATGCAAGGCACAAATGTGGACATTTGCATGTCATTATGGCCCCATTAGCGTGCATCACGCAGGGCAGGCCAGTGACTTGCACCTGGCGCTCTGCACAGCATGACATGTGCTGTGGGGTCCCGGGGCATCTCCTGCCCCGTGGTCGTGATCATACAGCATGTATGAATACAGTCACCCCTGGTACTCTAGTGGCCCCAACTCCCAGTCCCTGATACCCAGATGAGTTTGAAACAAGCCCATCCCTGGTTGTCTAGTGGTCCCCCTTCCCACCCAAGTCCCCCCAAAATGGCAGTATGAGGTCCCTGGTGCTCTAGTGGAAACTCCACCGCCTGTTGCCGTGATCGCGGTGACAACCCATCTCATAATGCCATGGTGATTCAGTGGAAACCCCCATCACACCCACCAACACAAAACCCCATGCCCACCCCGACCCCGGAACAGCCTGCCCCAAGAGGTGTGGGGTCAACACTGTGGGGGGATTCAAGAATGCATGGGACAGACACAAGGGAGCCCTGATTACAAAGGATAACCAGAGTGTTAAAATAGGGCCAAAACAAATGGGCAGACTACATGGACCTAGCCGTCTCCTTCTGCCAACAGCTTCTATGTTTCTGTTTTTAACATACTGAATAAAATAAATGTTTTTACCTGAGCAGAGAAATACTTGTGTTAGCAGCTTAGAAAACAACGATTATACAATGGGGCTCAGAAAGCATGAAAATCCCTTTATTCTGATTGGTTGGCTGGCACCCTCTAACAGTTATAAATCGCCCAGTATACCCAATGGAAAAGGTGCCAGCCAACATGTACTCGTGCCACGCTAAAAATATCACTGCCACCAGTAAACTTTGAACTAACCGTCACCATTTGCAATTGCCACTTAGCATGGCAAGTCAATATCTCAAAATTCAAAATGAATAACTCGTTTCACTTACCAGGAAATAGGCAATGAAATGGCACCTATAGCTGTTTCAGTGACTCCCAACTCATCCTCAGGAACTGGTGACACAACAGCACCAGCATACCAGCAGCCCCCGGACTCAGCTCACTGCAACGCCACTGTTCACCACAGTGACGGAAGAGTGGTACTCTGTGAGAAAAAAAATCACAACACGTCATAGTGAATACTTCATTGAATTCTACAGCCTGGCTCTGCTCTTATTAGTACAAGATGTACTGCCCCGATGGACTACTGTTGCTAACAGATGCCAAGCCTTACAGAGTTATAAATAGGTTTGGTTATTGAAGTTACTATTACTAATTGTAAATTAATTACCCAGCTGTATGTTTTGCAGTTTGCTGTCTAATCAGTTGTATACACTGCAAATTACTTAACATAAAGTATAAAAAATACACATGCCATCCATCCCACTTATGAAGGGTGAGTCTTTCATAACCCCCTTCACTCAGGTCAACATTTTAATATGCCAGTTTTGGGATCACTGATTCTCTTACTTGCCTCACTGCAATGTAAGAACTCAATAAATTCTACATTTTTTTAATTTTTCAAGTTACCATGGAATACTTGCTATTTCTATAACTCTGCCTTTCTCTATATTTCCAGGTGTCCGATCGGATGTAGTGTTGACCCAGTATGATCCCGAAGTGAAACAGCCCGGTCAGTCAGTGCTGCTGAGATGTGGGGTTAGCGGGTTCGATATCAACAGTCACTACATGGACTGGGTGAGGCAGGCCCCTGGGAAAGGACTCTAGTGGCTCGTCACCTATAGGATCCCCATTTATAGTAGCTATAACCCCGTGATCCAGGGCAGGTTCTGGGCCTCGAAGGACAGCAGCAATTTCTATTTACAGATGAATATCCTGCAGGTGGCAGACACCACCGTCTATTACTGTGCGAGAAGAGACTCACAGTGAGAAAAACAGAGCTGTGACTCGTACAAAAACTTCGGGGGTCGGTGTTCTGAAGTTCAAATGCTTTTGCTTATTTATTGCACCTTTTACCAATAGCTTACCCTGGTTGGCAGGGACTTGTTTTTAGCCAGTGGTGGTACTCTCTTACTGCAATGGCTAGAATCAAGTCTCAGCCAATCAGGACACAGGGATTTCTTTGCCCATTTTATATAGACAGCATAACTGATTTTCACACTGATTAGAAACAGTAAAATACTCCACTTAGGATTACAATAAACTCACTAGCTCATTATCTTCTATGTTAAAATGAATTATATGAGTAACTCAATGAATTTTCTTCCATTATACAGGCGTTGACCAAATGTTTAGATGCACACCCATCACAACACAATCTGCAATACCAATCACATCACATAACATGCATCACATTGACACTCAACACACATACTATTGAGATAGTGCTATGACCACAGGGAATGATGCCTTATATCTCATTTTTCACTTCCTTCAAATAAGTACATATGATGTGAAAATAAATAATTGAATCCACCAGGTTCTGGTGACATGTGTCAATTTTGATGATGTCAGAATAATTGTTAGGAGCAGAGATAGTGAAATACAAAATGATAATTTGTTTCCATGAAACAACAGAAAATGAAAAATGTTTCCTATTCCCTGAATTTCATTACTTCAATTTGGTGACATGTGACTGTTGAGAGGTCTAAACCTCACTTTCAGATTCTTGACGATATTGGGAATGCAAGTAATCACAGACACGTTGCATTAGAGTAATAAACAAGTTTATTACTACCAAGGGATAAATCACAGTTGCCCTAAGCAGTTCTTACCAGTACGAACCGGGAGCCAGTGCTAAGCATTCCCTACACCTCGAGGTTTCTCTGTTGTCCCTTGGGGTCTCTCGGATCTCTGAGGTGTAAAGCTTGAGCATTACATTATATACCTATGATAATTACTATGGTTACCAAAAGATAGAAACATTTCTAGTTACAGAGATGAGCCCTATTGGCTAAATTAGAGGTGACTCCACGGTCCAAGATAACATTATATAATTCTGTAAAGTCATCAGTTTGAGAACAAAAGAGTTCTTATACAGAGTCTTACATAACTCAGTGTAGTGGTACAAATCACCAAAAGATGGCAATGCTGTCTTACATATTATAATTACTTGAAGGACACAGGTGTCTTGGCATCTGACAAGTAAGAAATACACAGAAAATACATGGCAGAATATATATGTTTTAGCAAGCAAAGTGTATTACAACAACATGTATACATATCCTGACATCTACTCTTATACGGTAGATGCCCTTAGCCCTAAATATTAGTATAACCTATACCTAAGTGTTAGCTGTCTACGGTGTACCTCTGAGGGTACCAGTTTGGGTGCAGGGACCTCTTGTAACATGACACTGTTTATGATGTCATTGTAATTGTTAGGGGCAGACTTAGTGATGTACAAAATGGTATTTCGTTTTCATGAAATGAACGAAAAGGAAATACGTTTCCTAATACATGCATTTCATTACTTCACTTCCGTGATTTTTTTTAGGGAGGGAGGTCAGATTAGGTGTGATCGCGCATGACTTTGCAGTACTTTTTGTGTTCCTTCACAGACTGTAAGCTACATTGCTTATCCATGAAGGTGCATTTTCAGAAGGCAATCACACACACACACACACACTTCACACTCCCTAATAAAATCCAAACCCTCACAACTGCAGCACAATCGGAAAATTGCAAGGGCAATTTAAATTTATGAACATGCAACAGTTTTCATTTTCACTGAATAACTGATAAAAACTCCATAGACCAAGCAAACAACTGTCCTCACTATTCTTCACAGAGGTAGGGCTCCTAAATTTCAGTTTCAAATAATGGGAAGTCAGAGAGAAAAAAACGAGTAAATTACCAGACAGTCTCGCTTTATCCAGTAAATGTTTGAATATAACCATGCCACCAATACCTGGTATGCCCTCTCCTCAACAGGATGTATGAAGACTGGTAGCACAGCAGTAAAGCTGATGAAAGAAATGGACAGAAACGAGAATTGTGTTTTACTCTGGACAGAGTGAAGCCAGAAACCTACCAGAGTACTGTCAGTCTGCGTCTGTCTGCCTCAGCCTACGCTGTCTGCGGCTGAAAGAAAAAAAAAGAATATACATTTTGTCAGTCAGTAATTCAGGTCAGAATGGTCTATAAAGACTATAAAGTCAATTGTGCTGCTCTTGAATCTCACCTTATCAGGTTAGCCCCTTCCTTCTGTGCCAGTTCCGCGCCTGTTCCCTTGATCAGACGGACCTTGTGACCACTGCTCAAGTGAAGTAACTTTAATAAGCAGAGAAAATACTGACAGCAGTGACAGTCGGCTGAATAAGCAAATAAAATTAATGGTCTAGCCAGTCACCCGACACGATGATTATTTACAATCCGTGTTTGTTCACTGCTACTGTCACCGAGTGCAGTGCTGTATCCTACCACAGGCTGCCACTGCTGAAACTGGAACCGATCAAACAAGTGAGACAACAACAGGGCATTTCACGCGCTGAGTCCCAGCCCCGCCATATATCAAACTGGGAAAAGTCACACGCTGACTGGATTGCTGGAAAAGGAAAGCAGCAGAGGCATAGTTTGCTAATAATGACAGATGACACATGCTGCAGGGCAAATACAAACATCCCGTTTCCTGACTCCCTCCCAGTGCTGACTTGACTGCATGCCCCCCCCCAATCCCATGTGGGAATCTTGGACTTGTCTTGGGCTAAAACAACTCACTGTAAAACAAAAACAAAAATCAAATGCACAAGTGTAAACTGGCAGCTGTTTTTGTAGCCCCCTCTTCTTTTTTTCTGTATGCTTGGATGTACTGAGTGTATGTCTGCCGATGGCCCTGTGTGTGTATATATATATATATATATAACACACACACACACACACACACACACACACACATGTATATATATGTATATATTGTTTTTATTAGAATATGTCGCTGTTGAGTAGGGCATTACTCCATTTTTGTGTTGCTTGCATGCATGTGCAAGAAACACATTGCATCAACAGTTAGGGAGCATGCCACAATGCGTCAAGAAATTCAGCCTCGTCACCACACAATCAGCTGTTTTGTTGCATTATAAGCTACCAAAACAGCTGACTGTGTGTTGTCCCTATGGCGATGGCTTCTCTGTTGGCCTCTCACAGTTCCCAGGAAGCTGACAGAAAGCCGCCGCTACCATTCAGTGTGTCTTTCTGGTGAAAAATTTGAATAAATAATGAAAAAAAAGCTGATGGGGTCCCCAATCCCCATCGGCATAATGCACCTCCCCATGGCTCTTGTGTCTCCCAGCACACTGTATGGCCAATGGGGGTGCCCAATCCCCCGTTGGCTCCACTGCCTCTCCCAAACAAACTTCCATCTGCCACACTTGGAGCCCACCCCTGTGTGGCAAAGGTCTCCTTAGCCAATCCCCCATCGACTCCACTGCCCCCCCCAAACAAACTGCCTCATGCCATGCTGGGAGTCCACCCCAGCATGGCAAAAGTCCCTGTTATCTTTAAAAAAAAGACCTAGAAGAAAAAATGGTCCCTCATTGATTCTCTTGCCCCTCCCAAACCCATGCCCACCCTCTGCGTACTCCACCTCCCACACCCACATCACCCCATACTTACCTCTGAAGACCAGCGTGATGATCTTTGGTGGACCAGGAACATGTCTGCACTCTTCAATGCCAACAGTGAACTGAAGAAATGCCAGTAAGCTGTATAATGGCATAAATGGGTTTTCAACTTTGGTGCATATCTCGGCCGTTTTTGAGGAATTTTGTCACCACATTTTCAACATGGGGTTCTTGGGACCCCACCTCATGAACTCAGTCACTGTCATTTTGTTATTTGGTCCCGGAAGGTGATTTTGCAGTCACTGTGTGGAACCACCTTTCAGGACTGATTAACAAAACAACAGTGTCACAGTTTACCAGGTAGGCCCCCAAAAACCCTATGTTGAAAATTTGGTGAACAAATTCCCAAAAATGACTGTTTTAACCAGCATGTGTTGAGCAGTTCCTACGCACACTCATAACTTTGAGCACTTTTACTATTTTCACTCCAGATTTTCAGCATTGCCATTTTACCACACCTCCTTATGAACAGTACAATTGTAATTTTTCACATCTCACCCAAAATGTGTTTTCACACATGTAGCGCACAGTGGCATGGTTGGTGTGAGAAATCAATGTTTGGGACAGATTAAGAAAATTATAGTGACACTGTTCATGAGCAAAGGTCTTAAACTGGCTATGTTGAAAATTTGGTGACAAAAGTCCATAAAATGACTCTGTTACAAGCGTGCATTGTGCAATTTCCATTTACCCTTGCAAGTTTACAAATTCGTAATCTTTTCAGTCCAGGTTTTCAACATTGGCATTTTTCCACACTTCCCTATGAACAGTACAGCTGTCATTTTTCACACCATGGCCGAAATGTGTTTTTGACTTCCGGCGCAGAATAGCACGGTCGCTGTGGGAAATCAGTGTTCGGGATAGATTAAGAAAATCACAGTGACACTGTTCATGAGCAGAGGTCCCAAAATGCCTATGTTGAAAATCTGCTGTAAAAAATCCCAAAACTAATTACAGTACGGGTGTGCGTTGCACAGTTTCTATTCAAACTCTTGACTTCACCAGTTTTTTTATATTTTCACTCAAGATTTTCAACATTGACGTTCTTTTTACACCTCCTCATGAACTGTACAGTTGTCATTTTTCACATCCTGTTCGAATGTGTTTTCGCACCTGTGGCACCAAATGGCGCAGTCGCTGTGCAAAATCACCTTTCCGCTAATGAACTGATAGTGTCACTGTTCATGTGGTGGGATCACAAAAAGCCCATGTTGGAAACTTGGAGTAAAAATACCAAGAAACGCCCAGGGTATTAGGGTTTTCCACCATAATGCCCTACCCTGTAGGGACTGACAGGGTGTGACTTGGGATTGTCGACAGTAATGCTCATGCCATTCCACCCCCACCCTGCAGCCAGTGGCAGGCATCGAGGTGTGCCTTGGACCATTTGGCCCCAGAGTTCACCCCATTCTCCTATACTGCACCCATTTCAGTGTATTTCTTTATGGAATGAGGTGAGTGTAAAGCCTGAAAACTTTAAAGCACACCTCGACACTTGTAGGTGTCTGCAGGGTAGGGTGAGGTGAAATGTCATGACCGTTATGGGTGATCACCCAAAGGCACACACCAATGCCTGTCCATCTCTGCAGGGTGGGGGTGGAGTTGGCATCAGTTCAATACTTCATTGCCATTCCTATACTGCATCTGTCTAACTCCTGCACTTCCACTGCTAATGCCAGCAAGCAACACTTGGCATTGAAAATGCTTGCTCTTGGTTGTCTCTCAGGTTTTTGGAGTAGCCTCTACCTACTTTTTGTATATCTTTGTCATGAGTACAGCCCACTGTGATCGTGCTTTAAAAATGATCTTATGTCACTGTATCTCTTGCCTGTACCTAAGAAAATGCCAAGTCAAATTCTGTCACAGTTGTCAGGTTTAGGCAGTAATGAAATGACTGGTCTATGTAGGAGGAGGAGGAGGAGGAGGGGCATAGGATCGGAGGTGAGGGGGTGGCCAGGGTAGATAAGGAGGGGGTGGCAGGTGGCACCCAGATAGGGGGAAGAGCAAGGAGCCAGCTAGGGGGAGGGGCCGGTAGAAAGGATGAGGGACATGGAAGGGGAGGAAATGAAGGAAAAGGAGTGGTCAGAGTGCTCCTATTGGGTGATTCCATGATCAGGGGTATCAAATGGGATAGGGAGGAGGAAGCCTGCCCGGTTAGAACAAAATGCTTCCCTGGACTAATGGTGCACAGGGCCAAGCATGAGGTATATCAGCTGGCAAAGGATTGTGGAGGTTTCCCGGACATACTGGTCCACCTGGGTACCAATGACATTGAGGGGAATGGTGAGCTAGAGATACAAGCAAGGTTCAGGGAGCTTGCCAGGGTCTGTCATGACATAGGATGCGCAATTTCCTTTTCAGAAATCCTGCCGGTGCCAAGGGCTAGTGGGGAACACAAAAGGAAGATTAGGGAGATAAACCAGTGGCTCAGGGAGTGGTGTGGGGCCAGCGGGTATGGGTGGATGGGGGATTGGGGGGAGACCTGGAAGGATAAGGGGCTGTATGCTAGCGATAGGCTCCATCTCAATTTGGAGGGGAAGGAAATCCTTAAGTTGAAAATAGAGGGGTTTGTTGGTGAAAGGTAGGGTTTAAACTTGTGAAGGGGGAGGGGAAGGATGGGAGAAAAGGCTGTTGAGGGGAGTCCGATAAAGGAGGGACTCTGTCTCCACCCCCCTGGGGAGCTGGAGGAATGCAGGAAAAGACTGACTGGTAAGGTGCGGACCAGGGGAAGACAGAATCCACACAGGAACGCGAGCAGGGGATATGGAAGTATAGGGAAAGGGTGGAGGGTAGGACCGTAATCCTGCTAAATGCCAGGAGCTTGAGCAATAAAATGCCTGAGCTCCAGGTGATGCTAACTGAGGGAGAGGTGGATGTGGCAGGGGTCACTGAGACCTGGACCACTGCAGGGCACAACTGGGACTTGAACCTGGAGGGTTATAGCATGTTCAGGAAGGACAGGAGGGATGGAAGGGGAGGAGGGGTAGCAATAATAGTCAAAAACTGCATTGCCATAGGAGGAGTGGAGGAGGTGAAGGGAACTGTGGAGGCGATTTGGGTCACCTTGCTAACAAGGGGCGGCAAGACAGTAAAAATAGGAGTGGTGTATAGACCACCTGCACTGGCAGAGGAGCTGGAGGAGAGTCTGGTGGCAGATGTTGGAAGACACTGCAGATTGGGCAGGGGAAGGGTGGTTGTGTTGGGGGACTTAAACATGCCAGGAATGAACTGGGAGACTATGACATTCTCGGTGGCCAGGGAACAAAGGTTGATGGATCTCTTTCAGGATGCATTCCTAACTCAGCAGGTGGGGGAACTGACCAGGGAGGCACGGATACTGGATGTGGTCTCGGCAGACAGTGACCAGATTGGGGGCCTGGAGGTAAGGGACCTGTTGGCGGGGAGTGACCATGCCATGGTCTGGTTCTGCCTGAACCTAGGAGGGGTAGAAGGCTGCACAAAGATGGAGGTAACTGACTTCAGGGGGGCAGATTTCCAGGAACACTTGGATGGGATTGGGCCAGACATGGACGTTGACAGTAGGTGGGAAATCATCAGGAGGGGGGGTACAGGATGCTACCAGCACCTGCGCAAGAGTAAGATGGAAATATGGTAGGGCCCAAAAACCCTGTTGGTGGACCAGGGAGGTTCAGGAGGTGGTGAGGGGGAAAGAAGGTGGCCTATAGGCAATTCAAGAGCTCAAGGAAACATAGAAACATAGAATTTGACGGCAGATAAGGACCGCTTGGCCCAACCAGTCTGCCCATTTCCCTGCCTACTGGATAAGCTGCAGATCCTAGTTAACCAGCAGCCTACTTTTTCCTACCCTCATCCCCTAGAATTGCCTTATGACTGTCCCATGCATGCTTGAATTCCACTGTTTTTGACTCCACGACCTCCTCCGGAAGGCCGTTCCATGCATCCACAACCCTCTCTGTGAAAAAATACTTCCTTAAATTACCTCTGAGGCCCCCCTCTATCTTCAAATTGTGCCCCCTTGTTCTTGCACACCTCTTTTTTTGAAAGATGCTACCTCTTGGACTTGTTGATTCCCTTGAGGTACTTGAAAGTTTCTATCATGTCCCCCCTCTCCCTCCTTTGAGTGAAAGGAATTGAGGGGAGTACGAGCTGATGGCCAGAAGGGCCATTAGGGTGGCGAGGGCGGCTAAGGCAAGGAAGGAGCAGAACCTGGCCAGGGAAATTAGGAGAGGGAACAAGGGGTTCTTTAGATACATTGGGGAAAAACGAAGGGTGAAGGGGCAGATTAGCAGGATTAAAATAGGGGAGGGATGGGCACAAGACCCAGGGGAGCAGGCTGAGGTACTAAATGAGTACTTCACCCTCAGTTTCTACCAAGGAAAATGGTGGGGCTGCATCATATATGGGAGGAGACGGTGAAACTGAAGGGGGCCCTTACCGATCGGCAGGTCTGGGGAGGGGGGGCATCACTGGCAGATGGAGGGAAGGCAAAGTAGAGGGATGAGGTAGCGGAGGTGGAAATCATGGCATAGAGAGTGAGGGAAGCCCTCAGGCCCCTTAAAATGGAGAAAGCACCGGGGCCAGATAAATTACATCCTAGAGTGCTGAAGGAACTTGCGGATGTCCTGGCGAAACCCCTGGCGGAGCTCTTCAGCATCTCTCTGAGGACAGAGTGGGTGTCCCAGGACTGGAAAGTGGTGCATATAGTGCCTATCCACAAGGGGGGATCAAGGGAGGTGGCAGGGAATTACAGGCCCATCAGCCTGACATCAGTGGTGGGTAAGGTGATGGAGGGCATTGTCAAGGAGAGATTGGGGGGGACCTGGAAATGTTGGGGTGCCTGGATGATAGACAGCATGGATTTGTCCTGGGGAAATTGTGTCAGACAAACATTGTGGAGTTCTATGACTGGGTGACTAGTGCCTTGGACCTGGGTAGACCAGTGGACGTCCTCTTTCTTGACTTCAGCAAGAAGTTTGACTCTATTCCTCACAGGGGCCTATTGGATAAGCTTGGAGAAATGGGGGTGTGGAACCAGATGATCAGATGGATAGGCAATTGGCTCCAGGACTGGACCCAGAGGGTCATGGTTGGTGGGATAGTCTCATCCCCAAGGAGGGTCATTAGTGGAGTCCCTCAGGGATTGGTCCTTGGGTCCCTCCTGTTCAACGCCTATGTCTCTAACATAAGGAATGGTATTAGGAGTGAGATGAGTCTCTTTGCTGATGACTCAAAACTGGGGGCAGTGGTGGATGGGGAGGAGGGGAGGGTGGCCTTAAAGGGGGACCTGGAGGCTCTGAAATGGTGGTCTAGAAAGTGGAAGCTGAGGTTCAATGCAGGGAAATGTAAGGTACTGCATCTGGGAGCCAGAAACCCAGGCCAAGTGTACACCCTGCAGGGGGGAATGCTACAAGGCTCGATGGCTGAGAGGGACCTGGGGGGTGCTGGTGGATGTCAAGATGAACAACTCGGAGACTTGTAGGAGGGCAGCAGCAAAGGCCAACAGGATGCTTGGATGCATCGCTAGGGTGATCATCTCCAGAAGGAGGGAAGTGATGCTTCCACTGTATAACTTCTTGGTGAGGCCGCACCTCCAGTACTGTGTACAGTTTTGGAGGCCACATTTAAAGAGGGACATTGAACTCCTGGAGAGGGTCCAGATGAGGGCAACCAAAATGATTTTGGGCTTGGGGGATAGAACCTATAGGGAGAGGCTTGAAGAGCTAAATATGTACACATTGGAAGAAAGAAGGGACCGGAGGGACATGATAGAGGTCTTCAGGTACATGAAGGGGTAAATAGGGGAGGAGCAGTCAGAGTGCTCCGAAGGAAGGAAAGGGGGGGGGAACTAGAGGGCATGGGTGGAAGCTGGAGGGGGGAGATTCAGGGGAGAAAGGAGGATGTGCTACTTCAATGAGAGGGTGGTAGAGCTATGGAATGCGCTGCCCAGGGGGCTGGTGGAGGCAGAGACGGTGGAAGGGTTCAAGAAGTAGTGGGACAGGTACAGGGAAGAGTTCTGGAAGCAAAATCCAGTGCAGCGGGAATATCCAGGACTGAGAAGGGAGAAGCCAGACAGGGAGAAGAGAGCAGCAAGGTCAGGTTCCAGGGTGGGTGCTGACCAAACGAGCAGACACGAAAGACCATTAGGCCTATTCTGCTGGCATTTTAGTATGTTAGTATGTACTGAATTACCGTAATCTAATAAATTACACAAGGCTCATTTGTTTTATAGCTACCAAATTTCAGAACATGTAGAGGGGCCAGGGTCAAGATGAAGGTTGAGAAGTAGGGGACTGCTACTGCTACAGTTGCACATCTGCGGACTGCAGTTAGAAAGATTACATACAGGTATCTAATTGTGGGAATAAGCCTTGAAGAAGTTGACAAGTTGGCCATGAAATGTTGGCAGCCAGGGACTGATATTCTTCCATGTATGAAAAATAACATTTATTTTTATTGGAATATTTCCCTGGTGAAGGGTCATTACTTCATTGTTGTTGGCATGAGATAATTTTTAAAAGTACAGCTGGCATGGGCCTGCTGACAGCCCAGTGGCTGCAGAAGCCTAGCTCCTTCCCATGGTTCCCCTTCCCCTGGTGATGTGAACTGGGAAGTATCCAGCAAATGCCACTTCAAACTCCTACCAGCCAGCAGCAGCAGTACAGGCTCAAGTGCAACCCCAGGTGAGGGGAATGGCAAGCAGCTCCAAACATGCTGTAAATTAAGATTCTGAAGCAAAATTCATAATATTCTAACATTTTAAATAAAATGTAAACTTTGTACTAGAAAAGGCACTTAGTTCCACACTGTTCTGAGTTTGCATCTCCATGTTTAAAGAGGTGCCCCTCATTATGAGGGTCAGTGTCCCTCATTTGGAATGCCACCCTAATTAATACCACCAACAGCTTAATCTGGTTCAAGGTCAGTTGGCATTCATCTGTATCCCCCTCCGCCAGGTCGTGCCTGAAAATAGGCAGAATTTGTCTAGTGCACTTATCCAGTCAACAAAAATTAAATAAATAAAAAATAAATAAATAAATTTAAGTGGCAGAAGGTTGAGAGGTACCCAGGAGAGGATGTCAACAGAATTTTCAACTATTGTAAATTCTGTTGATGTGACCCGTTGCTGTCCCCCCAATATCTTACGGGCAGGCATTGTTTTGACAGTGCATTCAAATTCAATTGTACAGCTTTTCTGAGTATTTGGGCTGTTGCAATGTTTTAATGTTCAGAACTGAACTGCGCTGCCAGTACACTCTACAGCAAGTGTGGGCAGGCACACCATGTACTTTGAAAGTGTGCCCATTTTGTTAACTGTTTATAACTAACTTGCACTGTCAGTACATTCACTGTCTCTACACCACTTTTAATGCATCATACTTACTAAGAACTCTAAGTGAATCCTGTCGTTTACCAATATTGTCATTCCTTCTCTCCCTTTACTTCAACTAACACAATACACCCCTGCCACATACACCATGCAAGGAAACATTCAACATTGAAAAATGCTTAGAAACATAGAAACATAGAACTTGACAGCAGAAGGAGACCGCTAGGTCCATCTAGTCTGCCCATTTGTTTTAGACCCATTTTGACACTCTAGCTGCCCTTTGTAATCAGGGCTTCCTTGTGTCTATCCCATGCATTTTTGAATACCCCCACAGTGTTGACCCCCACTACCTCTTGGTGCAGGCTGTTCCAGGTGTCCACCACTCTTTCTGTGAAGAAAATCTTCCTCGTGTTGGTAGGGAACCTCCCTCCTTGCAGCCTGGTCCTGGAGCCCTTCTTGAAGTGAAAAGGTTCCTGTGCCTGTACCTTATTAATGCCTTTTATGTACTTAAATGTTTCAGTCATGTCCCCTCTCTCTTCTCTGCTCCAGGGAGTACACATTCAGTTCCCTTAGTCTTTCTTTGTAGGACATGTACTGCAGACCCTAAATCATTTTTGTCGCCTTTCTCTGTACTGTTTCCACCCAGTCAATGTCCTTCCTGAGGTGAGGCCTCCAGAACTGGACTCCGTATTCCAGGTGAGGCCTGACCAACCATCTATACAGTGGTAGTACCACCTCGCTCCTCCTGCTCGTGATTCCTTTCCCAATGCAGCCCAGCATTCCGTTGGCCTTCAATGTTGCCTTCTTATACTGCTTGCTAACCTTCAAGTCTTCTGAGATTATTATTCTCAGATCTCTTTCCTGGTTTGAGGCAGCAAGTCTTTTGCCCCCTAGGTAATATTCCTTTCTTGGATTTTTCTTTCCTATGTGCCTGACCTTGCACTTTTTGGCATTAAATCTCAGCTACCACACTCCAGACCATTCTTCTAGTTTCTTGAGGTCAGCTTCCATCTTGCTCACTCCTTCTGAGGTGTCCATCCTGTTACATATCTTGGTGTCTTCTGTGAACAGACACACCTTACTTTCCAGTACGTCCGCGATGTATGCTATAAAAATTTTGAAGAGCAGAGGCCCCAGCACTGAGCCCTGGGCCACCCCACTGGTTACCCTGCCTTCCGTCGATTGTATTCCATTTACTTGTACCCTCTGGATTCTGCTTTACAACTGGTTTTGTACCCATCTGACTACTTCTGGATCAACCCCTGTATGGTCAAGCTTCTTTACCAGCTTTCCGTGTGGAACCGAGTCGAAGGCCTTACTAAAGTGTAGGTCGACCACATCTACTGCCCCACCATTGTCCACTATTTTTGTAGCGTAGTCAAAAAACTCGAACAGATTTGTCTGGCATGACCTACCTGCTGTGAAACTGTGCTGTTTAGGGTCTTGTTGGCTGCTAGTTTTGAAGAATGCTATGATCCTCTGTTTGAGTGGTAGTTTAGTTTTCTGAGTGCAAAACGTTAGCTAGCAAATTGGGCAAAAATACATAATTTTTCCCCATTATACTGTATCTCCAAATGTACAAACTGATCCTCCTGAAATTTTGAGTGTTAAGTGACCCAAGAAATAAGAAGGTGCACACCAACGTTCACAGTTCTAGGGTCTAAACTGGCCAATATATGACCTTCTGAAAATGGCCATTTTTAAGAAAACACTATTGCAATTGTAGTATACAGGCACTACCTATATCCATATCGCAAACAAAAATACAGTATTGCTCATTAGAGTTGCTACCACACAAAACTCACACCCCACAAAGGTTAGAAATGAACTATTAGGGTTTTTAACCAATGCCCACAAAGTTTGGAAATGTGATATTAGGGTTATTAAGCCTAATGTCCAACCCCCCCATCTCCCCTCTTCTCATGATCAAAGGTCAGTCTACAGGTAAACGGTCATGCATTAATGGTGTGGTATGACATACAGGGTCATAAGATGGCCACTAATATTAAGATTTATGCAGTGGGGTGGACATAAATGGAGTGTGATAAATCCGTTTATCTGAGTAACTGTGTAGATACATTTATTTATACACACAGTTACTCATTTATCCACACAGTTCCTACCTCTGCCCCCCCATGCTTGGCCGGCACTACATTCACACACTTTCAGTTTTGACATCCAGACAGACAGACACAACTCCCTCCAGCTTCCTAGACCCCTGGAAAACAAACAATGCCACATATGAACCAAACAAGTAAGGCATTTTTTTAAAGATTAAAACTTGAAAAAAAAATAGAAACAATTGCAGTAGCGCTTGCCTCCAGTTTTCCTCCAGTCCCCCGCCCGCACCCTTCCCTCTTCCCTCACTTACCCACTTGCTCCTTCCTTCCTTCCTCAGCTGTTCTCGCTCTCTCTCTCTCTCTCTCTCACAGAGAAACTCTGCCCACAGTTCCTTATAGCACTGCTTGCCCTACTAGCAGTATCCACCACTCCACTGCCTCATCCATCAGTAGAAACGCTGCCAAATAAAAAAAAAAAAAAACAGAATCCTGGCAGAAGCACTCGGTCCATCTGATAGAAGCTGACTCCCGACTTTCTCGCTAAACTCGGCTGCCATGTTTGCTGAGATTTTTCCAATCAGCCACTGAAACCACCGGCGACTGCACACGTTGCAGCATTACCACTACATCAACATGCTGCCTCCATTATAATCGCCATGGCAATGACACCGCTTACAAAAAGTGGAGCAGCTTCTTGTTAAAAAAAATCCCCAAAATGCACAAAAAAGGAAAAAATGGCACATAAAATCAAAAATTAAACTGTCAAATATGGTCTTCCCCTACTGTATAAATGAAATATGTGGTGGAGTGGCTGTGTGATAAAGCATTTATCTTGGTTAGTTGCCAATGTCCTCTCATAACCATCACTTGTCAATGGCAGCTAACCAAGATAAACGCTTTATCACACAATCACACACCACATATCCCTTATATATTACTCGTAGCTTCACCACTCGTGAGGTATCATTTCAGTGTCCTTTCATGATGATACTGTATGTGTGTGTGTGTGTGTGTGTGTGTGTGTGTGTGTGTGTGTGTGTATATATATATCTATATATATATATATCTATATATATATATATATATACACATTATTAATGCTCCATTTAGGGTCAAAGTGACAACAGTTGGGAAATGAGGGTTTCCCTAACACCCCACCCTCCAAAACCAGGCAGAAGAGCAGGCGTGAGGTGTGATCCTTGAGCTTCTCAAGCCTAACACTCACCCCATTCTATCTGTAAATAAGGTCAGGGGCCAGATATTCAAAACTTTGCGTTGAGCGTAAATTGTTCGCACTTGGTTTGCACTGGGTTTGCACAGGTCTGCTATATTCAAAAGGCCAAATAGCACAGGCAAACTGCATTAACACCGGGCAAAAGTATAATGTATGCAAGGGGCAAAGAGGCATGTACATGAATACAGGTGCAATGCTATATTCAGTGCATTCTTGCAAAGTGTTTTGTTTGACTTAGAGACACTTTGCTTGTGGTGCAAATTAATACCATAAAAGGTAGTCTTAACTCTGGGCAACCAGCTTCATAAGCGACTTTATTTATTTTATTTTATTTATAAATCGGAATTTACAACCTTTGAGTCAGAGACTCATTTACAAAGGCACCTCGTCGCAGGGAGGGGAGACAACATGTGACAGTAAGAGACAAGGAGGACGATACAGGTGTGGTACAGCAGAAGAAATATACACAGTAGTTTCAGATAATACATTGAAGAAAATTGGTTTGCAATTACAGACTAGACAAACATTCTCAAGGCAATATAATAGGTCTGCTCTGGTGTAACTATGTAGCAGGTACCTGGGGAGGGTGAGGACCATGGCCTTGGGGGGGGGGCAGTCTGAGAGGACATTGTGATATTTGTGGCTTTGTGCAACTTTGCACAAAATAGAACCACGGTTTATGGAACTCTGTAATTCACAAGTCTTAATTATGGAGTTTGCGAGAGTCTGCCAGTGGTAGTTTATTGACCTTAACCAGTAAATACTAAACATAGAAAGAAACCAGACATGGAAGAAACATGCTGCACACGGATCACACCTCCTATGTTGCCATCATCTGCCACCGGTCCCAACCATGTCAGGCATTAATTGGTAATCCAGCCCAGTGGACACCATGGCAGTGTATCCATAAAGCACACACCTGCAGACCACCCTTTGGTGGACACCAACAGAGTCCAGCACACACATGCAGTACTGGAGACACGGAGGGTGTTGAGGGGAGGGTGTACAGGTGGCCAGTTTGCACCACATACTGGGTGCTGCCACAAGGCTGGGACAATCCACGCAGTGCAAATGGTCCAATGTAGGGAATATCCCAACACCAGTGTGTCTGTCTAATGGTATGTGCCCCCATCCACATACCACACATCTGTACAGACACTACAGCATACACAGCCAGCAATATATATGTCACTGTGAGTATCCCATGCCATTGGGGCAGTGTCTGTGGGTTGCACAACAACATAACAGTAATGTCCACTGTCAGTACACACCTGCAAGATGGGCCTGTCACTGTGTAATGTGCAGCACTCATTGATGCCCTACACACCATAGGCATTGTTGTGTCCCACACACTACTGGCCCTCTTGTTACTGTAGTGTCTGCTGTGCACTGCAGCAGGAACTACAGTTTGACTATTGCATACAGCATAACCACCTGTGCCTATACTGTGTAGTCCCCATGTGGCACAATATTCTATGCGGTTATGTACAAATGTAGCCTGCAGCTACCACCATGCACTTCCAGACTGACCTACAGGTGCAGCTGTAGGCAGACCCAGCCAGCCCCTGTACTTCCAGACTGACCTGCAGGTAGAGCTGTGGGACCCTGCAATAGCACTGGGCAAACTGCATGCAAATCAGGACATAATGAGATGCTAATCAGGATGTTTGCCCACAGACTGCCTAAGTAGGCTAATTTGCATGTCACTTTTGAATATAGCAAATTTTTACTTGAACCTTAAGCGTGATAGCGCCGAGACACTGCTTAACCGTCAGAAACCTGTGAAAATGTTTCAGAAACATGGTACATTTCTGCAGAATTTCACATGAGCTGGTGCTTGCAGATTTAATGAATCCACTCCTTTGCTAATACACATATTGGCCACATAGTTCACCTCTACTTTCATTCAGGTCGCTGTATACTGGGCTGCTGTTGTGGTTTGCACTTCCTGGTTGCTATATTCAGAGCTGTCTTAATTCCCGGGCTATTTTTGCGCTGCACTCCCAGCCCAGTTTGCCCGGCTTCCTTAGCAAGCTATATTCAGTAGGTTAAGCACCGGGGTTATCCCTTTTTGAATAAAGCGGGATATTGGTTCCATGCTAATTTAGCACGCCGGGCAGTGCTAATTTAGCCCTGGGGCAATGTTTTGAATATCTGGCCCCAGATGTGTAGACTTCATGAGAATGGGGTGAGCGTTAGGCTTGAGAAGCCTAAGGCACACCCCACACCTGCTCTTCTGCCTGTTTTGGGAGGTAGGGTGTTACAGAAACCCTGATGCCTCATTTCCAAACTTTTGTCACTTTGATCCTTACTGGAGCATTAACGACATTTTTTGCAACTTATTTCCTTACTTTTTAAGACAGTATAATAGTATCCTTATTTTACTGTGGAAGCACAGTGTCGTTGGAACTTTGCTCCTGTCCCTCTATAGTTGTGTGTGTGTGTATATATGTATATATATATATATATATATATATATATATATATAGCTAGATAGTAGTGTAGATATGTAGTTGTGGAAGCACAGGGCCCTCCATGCCCTGCACTTCCATTTATAGGAAACAATTACCAAATTGTCAGCATAGCCACCTTATTACCCCACTGCATGTACCCGGTAGAAAAAGTTTTTGAATCTTTGCCAAAACATAATTCTGTGCAACTGCAATGCCATTCCACGCCACATGTGCAAAAACACATTATGGGCAGGATCAGAAAAATGACAGCTGTGACATACATGAGTTGGGGTAATAAGAAGGCTATGCTGAAAATCTGGGGTCAAAATATTTAAACTTTTCAAAGTTAAGAGTGTGTGTAGTGAAATTGCAAAGAATAGTCATAACTTTGGCATTTTTTCATATTTTGATCCCAAATTTTCTTATTACCCCACCTCATGTACCTGTTACAGAAAAGTTTTGAATTCCCGCCAAAACGTAATTCTGTACAACTGCAATGACGTTCCACACCACAAGTACAAAAACACATTTTGGGCAGCATTTGAAAAATGACAGCTGTGACATACATAAGGTGGGGTAATAAGAAGGCTATTTTGAAAATCTGGGGACAAAATATTTATAATTTCCAAAGTTACGAGTGGGCAAAGCAAAATTGAAATGAATGGTCATAATTTTGGCATTTTTTCATATTTGGACCCCAAATTTTCAACATAGTCTTCTTAGGACCCCACCTCATAAACCCCATAGGTGAACATTTTTAAATCCTTGCCAAAATACCATTCCATGCCACAGGTATGACGATATGTTTCGGACAGAATGTGAAAAATGACAGCTATACTGTTCATGAGGTGGTGTGAAAAAATGGCTATGTTGAAAATTTGGACTCAGAATATTGAAAATTACCAAAGTCATGCACATGTGTAGAAAAATGTTAACAAATGTTCATAACTCACCCATTTTTAGTAATTTTTTCACCAAATTTTCAACAAGGTCTTTTTGGGACCCCACCTCATGAACGCTGGTGGTGAAATTTTGTTATTTGGTCCTGAGAGGTAATTTTCTGCAGTGACTATGAAATCACTTTCTGGGCCTGATTAATGAAATGACAGTCCCAGTGTTCATGTGGTAGGGTCCCAAAAAGGCCATATTAAAAATTTGGTGAAAGAATTACTAAAAATAGCAAAGTTATGAACATAAATTCAAAACACCATTAAAATACATTATACGGCACTTACCTTGATTCCTCAGCTCACGGTTCGGCTTTGAAGATTGCAGAGGTGTCTCGGTCCACAGAACAGGACAGCGTACAACCTCCAGTGGTAAGTATAGTGAAAAGGGAGGTTGTGGGGTAGTAGGTGCTCAGTAAGAGAGTCAGGATGGGGAGAGGGATGACAAGGGACCATTTTCTTTTTTTCAGGTTTAAAAATAAAAGACATCGGGGGACTATTTTCTTTTTACAGGATTAAAGTAATAAAATGTTTCGGGACACTGGCAAGGCAAGGCAAATTTAATTTTTCCAGGCACCCAATCCCAGAGCCTCTGGGCGCCATACATTAAGATACACTATCTACATAATAAATAAAACTAAAAAATAGATATAACAATAATATCAGCATAAAATAAATGTGTCTTGTGGTGACACAAGACACTGCTAAAATCAGACATGAAGGGGGGAACCCCTAAGAGATTAATGGACTAGGTCAGGGAAGGCCTGACTAACTAGGAAGGCCTTGAGATGGGCTTTGAAAACCTCAACTGAAGGGGTCTCCCATATAGGTGGTGGAAGTGAATTCCACAGAATAGGGCCAGTGACAGTAAATGCTCTGTCACTGGCCATTTTAAGCCTCATCCTGGGAATTGCCAGGTGGCCCCTAGAGGAGGATAGGAGGGAGTGGACCGATGCAGTAAGTGTAAGAAGATCCCACAGATAGCCAGAGCCCAGCCCATGTAGGGGCTTAAAGGTGAGCAAGCCCACCTTGAAGAGGATCCTCCACCTTACTGGCAGCCAGTGCAGTTCATGCAGCACTGGGGTGATGTGGCAGTATTTTGACTGCCCTGTCAACAACCTGGCCACTGCATTCTGCACTAGCTGCAGCCAGTGGAGGTCCCCCAAGACCCCAAGCTAGAGTGCATTACAGTGGTCAAGCCTCGACAACATGAAGGCATGCACCAAGGTGAGGAAGTCCATGGGTGGAACTAGCGGCTTAACCCTGGCAATATTCCTAAGATGGTAAAAGCTGGCCTGGACAACAGAGAACACTTGAGACTCAAATTTCAATTCACTGTCAAAGGTCACGCCTAGGTTACACACTCTAGAGGAGGCCTTCAATGGCACAGATCCCAGAAACAAATCAGTTTCCACACCAGAGGCCATCCTGTTCCACTCTCTGTTCGACTCCACCACCAGTACCTCAGTCTTGTCAAGGTTCAGTCACAGCCAGCTGAAGGCCATCCAGTTGTTGATCTCAGCAAGGCAGTTGTTTAGTACTTCCACTGCACTAGATGTCCCAGGTGAAAAGGAAAAATACAGCTGGGTATCATCAGCATAGCAATGAAAACTCAAGCTGTACTTCCTAATGAGTTCTCCCAGGGGCAGCATATACATGGAAAACAACACTGGTAGCAAGACCGAACCCTGAGGTACTCCACACGTAAGGAGGATAGGGGAAGAGTAGAAATTCCCCATCACTACCCATTGTCTCCTATTCATGAGGCAGGACTCAAACCAGCAGATGACAGAGCCGGTGAGTCCACAAACTTTTCTCAGGTGATCAAGCAATACACAATGGTCTACCACGTCAAAGGCTGATGAGAGATCGAGGAGAATGAGAATTGTCCTCTCCCCTGATCTCTAGCCCTGAGGAGGTCATTATGCACCCGAACAAGTGCGGTTTCTGTACTATGCCTCGCATGAAACCCAGACTGGAATGGCTCATACAGACAAAGGCCATGAGGTTCTCCTCCAGCTGAAGTGCCACAACCTTCTCAACAACCTTCCCTAAAAATGGCAGGTTGGAGATCGGTCAGTAATTCACCTTGACGTCAGGGTCTAAAGATGGCTTTTTCAGGAGGGGACACACCAGTGACTTTTTCAAGGCATCAGGGAAGACCCCCTATGATAAAGAACACTGGACAATCAAGACAAACACCAGGTCAATGGTGTCGACGCATCCCATTAACAAAATTAGTTGGCACCGGGTCCAGTTCTCAATAAGTGCGCTTCAACTTGGACACAACCCCAATGACCTCTGATACCTCCACTGGCGTAAACTCCCCCCAACTAGGTGGCATGCTGTCTGGTCACCTGAGGCAACCACTGTTGGCCTCAGTAAGGCTCACTGGTGGGACTCCTTGCCAAATGGCAGATACCCTGTCTGAGAAGAATTGAGCAAACTCTTGGCAAAGAGCGTCTGAAAAAGTATTTTTCAGCTGAAGACAGGCTGGGTTTAAGAGCCTGTCCACAGTCCGGAAAGGCACAGTTGATCGATTCTTCCCAGCAGCAATCTCCCTGGACAGGAAATCTGCCTTCTTACAGGTGATTGCCCCCTGATAATGGGTATGCAGGGCCAGTCTATCCACCTCCAGGCCAGACCTCTGCCAGCAGTGCTCCAACCTCTGACCCATAATCTTCATCTGCTTGAGCTACCCATCAAACCGTGGGACCTCAAGTGAGAGGATTTAGGTCATACATGGGCTGGTGTGAGACAGTCGAGTGCTGTAGCCATCACCCTATTATAGGTGGTGACTGCATCATCCGAACCCTCTATGCATGCACTACCCATACTAGATAGATCAGCTACTGCCAAGAATCCCTCTGGGGTCAAACCCCTCAAAGGGTGGTAGCTGACCATCTCAGCAGGGGGAGGGCTCTCAGGGGAGGCCCCGAATGAGAACTCTACCATGCAATGATCAGACCAAATGACCTGATCAGTCTTGAAGTTGGTAACCTCAAGCCCCAGTGAGAAAACCAGGTCCAACATGTGACCACCCTGGTGAGTCATGGAAGAAACTTCTTGCAACAGGCCCAGAGAAGACATAGTCAGGAGGAGGTTGTAACCCAGCCTAGATGATTCATCATTGGCCCAGACATTGAAGTCCACCAGGACTAAACCCTGGGAGGACTCCAACGTCTCAATGACGATGAAGTCAGCTATCTCCTGTAGGAATTCTCCCAGGGGCAGTAAATCAGGAGAATCCTACAACCAGTGCTCAGACCACCAGGTATGGCTCCCTAGTGTCCCACACTGCTGGGGGAGCTTGTAATGCTGACTCATGGATTGGGCCCCCTGATGTTGGCTACTTAACAATGATAAGTTTAAATGCTACATTGACAAGCATTTACACTAGCCAAGGGGGGTGGCAGGCCAGCAAGGAGGGTACCTAATTAACCTCCCTCCCCACAGCTAGCAGTGGAACCAGTGAACCGGAGGAGTGGATATCTCTACAAAGCAGTGTGCAAAAGATGGAGATAAGTACCCAAGAGGTGGATAGGCAGAAAAGGGGCAACATTCAACATAAGGGCAGACAGCAAGGAGAACCATGGATAAAAGACAACCAGGGAAGGGGCTGGAGTAAAACAGCTAAGCAGTCTATGGAGGTCAAATCATGGAAAGCCATGTGTGCCAATGGCAGAAGCCTTAGCAACAAGATGGAGGATCTGGAGGCTGTCATGGTGCAGTCAGACCTGGATATTGTGGCCATCACAGAAACTTGGTGTAATGATAACCATGACTGGGAGATGGCCATACCTCGCTACAACATATTCAGAAGAGACAGGGCAGGGAGGAAGGGAGGAGGAGTGGCACTGTATGTGAAAAATGACATAAAGGCCACAGAGATCCAGAAGGAACAAAATGGGGGAGAGATACTGTGGTTTAAGTTGGAAAGGAAAATGGGGTCAGCCATCCGCACAGGTGTGGTCTATAGACCACCAGCCCAGGAGGAAGAAACAGATAGGGAGCTGATGCTAGCCATCCAAAGGATGGCAGACAAGGGTGAGGTAGTGCTGGTTGGAGACCTCAATATTCCAGACGTGGACTGGAACATCCCAGCAGCAGCATCATCTAGGAGCAGATTTATCCTGGAATCTCTTCAGGGTGCCTTCCTCAAGCAACTGGTCATGGAATCAACTCGGCAGAAGGCAATACTGGACCTTGTGCTCACAAACAGGGACAGTGTGATGGGGTAACAGTGGGGAGCACCTGGGAACAGTGTCCACCAGTCATTGTGGTTTGAAATCACTGAAGGAGCAGAACCAAACCACACAAAAACACGTATCCTGAATTTTAGGGGTACAGACTTTGGGAAAATGGATAGATGCTTGAAAGAGGCATTAAGAGGAATGGGGCAGGAATCAGGGGTTGAAGAACAGTGGGCATTATTTAAAATGGGGATTACAAGAACAACAGAATTATGCATTAAGCAGGTTAGCAAGGGGAAAAGGAAGTGGAGGCCATTATGGTTTTCCAAGGAGGTATCATAGAAAGTGAAAGCCAAAAAGATTGCATTCAGGCAATACAAAAAGACACAGGCAAAAGGGGATAGGGAGAAGTACCAGGAGAAGCAAAGGGAGGCAGGGAGGTCAGTAAAGGAAGCCAAAGCTCAGACAGAAAAGCACATTGCAAAATCAGTGGGTAGAGGGAACAAAACCTTTTACAGGTACATAAGTGAAAAAGAAAGGCAAAGGGAGGGATAGTGAGACTGAAGGGGGAGGATGGGGCCTGAGGAGGATGACAACAGTAAAGCTGACATATTGAACAGGTATTTCTGCTCAGTCTTTACTGAGGAACAGGAGGGTAATGGGTCTGAATGGAGTACAAGGGGTGGGAATGGTGCAGAAATGGACACAAGTCCCTTCACACGAGAAAGGGTCCTGAAGGAACTGGAAGTAATAAGAGTTGATAAAGCAATGGGGCCAGATGGGGTGCACCCCAGGGTCCTTAAAGAACTAAGAGAGGTGGTGGCTGAACCTCTGGCAATCCTGTTTAGCCGATCAATGGAAACAGAGGAGGTACCCAAAGACTGGAGGACAGCAGATGTAGTCCCCTTATACAAAAGTGGGAACAAAGAAGAAGTGGGGAACTACAGACCAGTCAGCCTCACCTCGGTAGTGGGGAAGATCATGAAAACACTACTGAAGGAGAGATTGGTGGAACATCTGGTTGTCAATGGACTACAAGACCCAAGGCAGCATGGTTTTACCAACCAGGGGAGGTCATGTCAGACCCACATCGTTGAATTTTTTGACTGGATGACTAGGGAGGTGGATCAGGGGAGGGCAGTGGACATGGCATATCTGAACTTCTGCAAGGCCTTTGACACTGTGCCACATAGAAGACTATTACACAAACTGGGGAATATGGGTGAGGGCAGGACAGTAGTGCAGTGGGTAGGTAACTGGCTGGGTGGCAGGACACAGAGGGTGGTGGTAAATGGCTGTCACTCCACAGAGGGAAGAGTGACCAGTGGGGTACCACAGGGATCAGTGCTGGGACCAGTCCTATTCAACATCTTCATCAGTGACATTGCGCAAGACCTAGATGGCAGAATTTCCCAGTTTGCTGATGACACAAAGCTCTGTAACAGAGTAGACACACCAGAGGGTGTAGACATAATGAGAAGGGACCTGTAGAAACTTGAAGAATGGTCAGGGGTTTGGCAGTTGAAATTCAGCGCAAAGAAGTGCAAGATAATACATATGGGGCACAAAAACCCTGGCACAATATATCAGTTGGGGGGTGAGGATATAGCATGCACCAAGCAGGAAGGGATCTTGGGGTTATCATCTCTGATGGCCTCAGGTAGAGAGCTCAGTGTGACAAGGCAGCAGGTAAAGCAAATAGGATGCTGGGATGCATAGGTAGGGGCATCACCAGCAGGAAAAGGAGGTCATAATTCCACTATACAAGACACTAGTGAGGCCCCACCTGGAGTACAGTGTACAGTTCTGAAGACCTTACTTAAGGACATAGACAGGGTAGAGAAGGTTCAGAGGAGGGCATCAAAGATGGTACCTGGGTTGCATCACAAGTCCTATGAGGACAGGTTGAAGGAATTGAATATGTACTCCCTGGAGGAGAGGAGGGAGAGAGGGGATATGATAGAGACATACAAGTATCTTACAGGGAGGAACAGGGTGCAGGAATGCACTATTTTTAAGTGAAAAAAAATGTTCCAGGACTAGGGGGCATGGGGTGAAGCTGGAGGGAGGATGATTCAGAGGAAACGTGAGGAAGAATTGTTTCACAGAATGGGTGGTGGACAAGTGGAACACCCTGCCAGAGGAAGTGGTGGGGGCTGAAACAATCACGGGATTTAAGAATGCATGGGATAGACATAAAGGCATTCTGGAGGTCAGGGTTAAGGGGCAACAGACTTCTAGGAAAACATAAACCTACAAGCTTAAATGGGCAGACTGGGTGGGCTGTAGGCCCTTATCTGCTGACACTGTCTATGTATCTATGTAATAAAACAATGGTCTGGAGAGGAATCCGACACTGAGGGTGGGCATCCTGGAGTCAGGGTATAATAAATATAAAAAAATAAATCACTCAAAACGTTCTTTGCCTGGGGTATGCACACAGAATAAATGAAGGTTCAATAGCAAGGTAGGCATTCAGAAGAAAGACATCCAAAGAGCACAAAGCCATGCTTATTGTTCTGTAGTCACTGTCTACTGATCTGGACTGGTGAGATACTATTAGTACTATTATTATTGTTAAGTAACGCTTTACTACAGAGGTCCCATAGCAAAGCTAAAGTTTGGGCTGGACATGGGCTTCCATGGAAAGGTCCAGTTTTGCACTGTAACATAGTAACTTAGAAACATAGAAACATAGAAGTTGATGGCAGATAAGGACCGCAAGGCCCATCTAGTCTGCCCATTTCTTTTTCTACCTTATAAATGTGCCTTACTTAGAAATTTATGGTAAGAGGGGATGCTAGGTTGATCATGTCTGCCCCCACAACACACACACACACACACACACACATACGCATTCTGGTCCACAAGCATGGATGAAGCATCAATGAAACAAATATGTTGTGCATGGTTGTAATAGCTTGGTCATCTACATTGAAATGTGTCTCATTAAGGCAGTGGCAGGAACTCAACAGTGGCTCACAACACACACTGCAGCCAGCAGCAGGAGTTTAGCTGCAGCTGCAGAAGTAAAGAAAATCTGCTGTTCTCAAACAAAGAATGCTGCAGAAGGCTCCTCTGCCCAGACAAAAATACTTCTGGCCCTAATTGTGAAAAACAAACACCAGAATCTAGCTAAATGAGACCCATTTAGTTAGGGTCTGGTATTTGGTTTGTAAAATGACAAAATTTGTATATATTTTCCACGCTTTTTAGTTTGTGTAAAAAAAAATAAATAAGATAGCAGCTTGTGAAAAAGGATTTTTTTTTTCTCATGAAAAAGGAATGGATCTTGCGAGAATGAACCATTTTTCGAGAGATCAAATCCTTGGTCGATTTTTTACCTCTGTCCTGGAAATAGATTTTCCCATAGGAAATAATAGGAATTTAAAATCTGAAGAACTTTGCAACAGATTAATATATTTTCACCAAACAAATGCTGGCAGTTCTGTTACCCAAGTTCTTTCTACCAGAAAAAAAAATCACACCAAAATTCCACACCATCTGGGCACAAGGCAATCAAGAAAAAACTGCAAAAAGTGGTGACTTTTAAGGTTTTACACTATCCAGATCTCAGAATCTGCACATCTAACCAGAACAAAACTTGCCACATTAAGAGATCTACCCCAGAGGACAGCACATACCAAATGTTGTGCAAATCCATTGATCAGTTGCGAAGTTATTAAAGTACAAAATTTTAAGCCGGCCTGGTGGCGTGGAGGGCTGAGGCATCATGTCTCACCTACTGCCACGCTGGCGAAACTTGTTCTTAGTGTGAGCGAGTCACCGGAGGTCAGCCAGGGTGGGAGAGGATTGAGCATCCACAGGACAGCTCTCCTTTCCCAGGGAGAGAGGGACATGGAGGCCAGCATACCTCTGATACCTAGCAGTGGCTGGATGTCGGTGCACCTGGGTCCCGTATGTGAGGATGGAGGTGGAGCAATCAGCCAGCATCCTATGGGTGGAAGCGTGCACAACTCGGCTATTGGTGATGCTATATTGCTCCACCTCCAGGAGGGGGGGAGAAAACAAGTGGAGAAAAGGTCCTGGGGCAGTTGGATGACTGCCGGCCCCCGCAGGTGCCGTCCCTGTAATATAGCAGGCACCTCCAGAACCTGATCTGTGTCAGTGGGTTGAGGGATCCCTGCTGCCCCACCATGAGAGGTAAGCTGTGGAGGAAGACAGGAGATGCCATCATAACAGGTGAATGGGGCTGGGGAGTTGGCACATCGGGCTGCCCAGACAGTGATAAAGTAAGTAAGTAAAAAAAATTTGCAAAATTTGAGGTTTAACAATAAACAGGTTACTCAACTCTAACTACAGGGGCATGACTGTGCCCCTATTATTTATATAAGCAGGCAGAAGAAGGTGCAGCCCTCGAGGTCCAGGGAGCGGAGGGGCTCCGAGACGCCAGCGGGTCGGCGGCATCTGTGCAGCTGACCAAGGGTTCCAGGAGGCCGAGAAGCAGGCAGGAGTCAGCGCGAGCCCGGGAGGTCCAGGGAGCGGAGGGGCTCCGAGACGCCAGCGGGTCGGCGGCATCTGTGCAGCTGACCAAGGGTTCCAGGAGGCCGGGAGAAGCAGGCAGAAGAAGGCGCAGCCCTCGAGGTCCAGGGAGCGGAGGGGCTCCGAGAAGCCAGCGGTCGGGCGGCACCTGTGCAGCTGACCAAGGGTTCAGGAGGCAGGAGAAGCAGGCAGAGAAAGGCGCGGCCCCTCGAGGTCCAGGGGCGGAGGGGCTCCGAGGGCGCCAGGGCCCAGCACCTGTGCAGCGACCAAGGGTTCCAGGAGGCCGGGAGAAGCAGGCAGAAGGTACGGGAAGCCGCAACCAATCGGAAAGCGCACTCGCAGACTGTGCCTGCTTCATTGCGCGCCTTTCCCATAGACTTAAACTGGGGTTTTGCTGCACTATTCTGGCTGGGATTTCTGCTTTCTGTAATTTATTTTGAACTGATCTTAAAAGTGCTGTTTTCCCTTACTTGTGCCTGGTTTATGGGCTGTTTTTCTCTATGTTAAAATTAAGTGTTACAGTCTTTTGAATTGCTGTGTGGGCTAGACGCTTAGGCTCCTAACCCCCATACCCTCCCAGTCTATTGTTGTGCAGATCCCAAGTTTTAGCACCTTGTTGCAGATTACTGCAATAAAGGTACTTTACTGACTGCCTTCTCCTCTGTCCCCCACCTTGTAGAAGGCGCAGCCCACGAGGTCCAGGGGCCGGAGGGCTCCGTCAGCCTGGCGGTCGCATGCACCTGTGCAGCCGATCAAGGGGTTCCAGGAGGCCGGGAGAAGAGGCAGAGTTGCACGGGCAAAGCCGCAAAATTTTGCCCGCCCCACCCTCCCTCTTGGTTGATTCTTTTATACACTTTCTCCCGCCATTTCTTAAATCCACGCCCATATCCCTTCCCTTCCTCCCTTAACCCATACCTAACCTCCACAATGCTACTTTGCTCCTTTTGCTCCTGAGCCTCGTGATCTCACCCAATCCCTTATGATATCAATGCTATACCAGTGTCAAGATAAATAACTCAGTTAATACGCCCTGCCCATTTCTGCCATCCACAAGGGCCAACCACGGATTCCTTATTTACCCCGAACCACATTTACAATGCAACCTCTGGGATATCCCACATAAGACCACCCTAACAATTCAGCACAGCCCTGGTATCTTACTTGTATCATGGCTTTTTACTAACCCACTATGCCTGTCCATTAAAATATTATGCTATGAAAAATTTTGCATCTATATATCAGGACCACCACTCAGCTTACAGCAGGCACCCAGGATTAGGAGGAAACGCTCTGACCATTCACTATCCTTGTCCCTTGGGTGCCCTCCTCAAATTAATCTTCTACCTTCTGATCTGTTTTGGTACCATTGAAATAAATCCTGGCCCCATCGAAAGTGTTCTTTCCCTGCTGATCTGTCCTCTATAAATGGCCTAAGCTTCCACATATCAATGCCTGCAGCCTTTTAAAAATTCTCCGTAATACAGGCCTGGGTGGCACATACCCTGCCTGACTTTCTGGTGATCTCTGAATCTTGGCTCAGACCATCGACCAAAGACAGTGTTGTAAACCTTACCAACTATCAGCTCTTCAGAGCAGATCGCCTTCCAGGGGTGGTGGGGTGGCCATATACATTAAGGACACCATCTCTGCTACCTGCCTCATCATCACATCGAACCAAAGGAATTTGAATGTTTATCAATCAAAATATCCCTTCCAAACTTATCTCCATTTAAACTGATTGGCTGCTATAGCCCCTCAGCAGGCCTCAAATTACTATCTCACCTGGGGTCAATAACCAATCTAGGCCCTGAAGATACCATCATCCTTGGTGACTTGAATTTAAACTGGTTATCTAACTGCATCTGCTCCATTGGTAACCTTCGTGACACCTATGGCTTTACACAGCTAATAAAAGACCCAACCAGGGTTAACCTAAAAAATTCTAGCAACAGCTCACTCCTGGATATTATGTTGGTAAATAAGCCTCACTTATATACTCATGCAGGAGTACTACCAAATGATGTAAGTGACCATTGTCCCATAGCTGGCATAAGATCCTCACCCAAACCATCCAACCCTGCTGAATTTGTCCTCAAAAGGTCAAAAAAGAAGTTCAATATACCAGGTTACCTCCATGACCTGAGTAACACAATATATTGGCAAGATTTCTACCTTACAACCTCAGTGGAAACAGCTCAGATCTTAAAAGACATTATCATTAATGCTCTAAATATTCATGCACCATTCACCAAAATCAGAACTAAAGCAAGGTCCTGCCCTGGTTCACCACTGATCTTAAAACAGCCTTGCTAGCCAGAGACAAACTGTGGAAAAGGCAAGAAAACTAAGGACTCCATGGACTGGCTAAATTTCAGAAAAGCAAGAAATTCATGTACTACTCAAATAAGATCTGCCAAAGCGGCCTATTATAGAGCTGAATTGGATGCCTCCTATAATAACTCAACCAGGCTCTGGGGAACTATAAAGGGTATCTTGGGCCAAAACTCTACTCCTGCCTTAACCTGCAAACTGCTACTAAATAACACAGAAATTACGGATAAACAAGAAATTCTAAATACCTTCAATGACCACTTCACCACAGCTGGACTAGCATTTGACTCTTCACCTGCAAATCTCCTGAGATCTTCCTTGAATCTTCAATCCACCGTGGGCCAAAATACATCAACCTTCTCCTTCAACCCAATATCATTGAAAGAAGTGGAAGATCTCCTCTCCAACTTAGATACCTCAAAAGTGCAGGTACAGACTCCTGGACCCCTACTTCCTCAAGATTGCATCTCAAGTCTTATCTGCCCCCTCACTCATCTCTTCAATCTTTCCTCACCACTGGATCCATTCCTCCATTTGGAAAACAGCTCAAGTAGTTCCTTTACTCAAATCTGGTGATCCCATGGATCTCAATAATTACAGGCCCATTTCCATCCTATCTGTTCTGTCCAAGATGCTCGAAAAGTTAGTAAACTCACAATTAAGGGTCTACCTGGATATCAATAACCTCCTAAACACAGCACAATCAGGATTTAGATCAAGGCACAGCACCATTTCAGCCCTAGCCAAAGTAACCAATGACTGGCAGATTGCTATGGATAAGAAGAATAGTACCTGTGCTGTGTTCCTGGATTTGAGCAAAGCATTTGACACAGTGGATCATGAATCACTAATCACCTCCCTTGGCTCACTAGGGTTGGATTCCCCTTCACTCAATTGGTTCAAGTGCTATCTATCAGACAGATCACAACTGGTAAAAATGGAAACTACCTATCCACTTCAAAACCACTGCTAAGAGGTGTACCGCAAGCTCTATTCTTGGCCCCATCCTCTTGCCATCTATATTAATAATATTGATGCTAACCTCACTCAATCAAACATCCATCTGTTTGCTGATGATACTGTACTATATGTTAGCAATCCTTCATTATCTAAAGCCTGTGAACTGCTACAATCTGAATTCTCCATCCTACAACACAACTTATTGGATAAAAACTACTTTAAATGCCAAAAACAAAAGCTATGCTCTTTTCCTCACAAAGTTGCTCTGCCACTACCCCACCATCTACCACCCTACAACTAACCACCTTACTTGGAGAGAAGCTGGAATTCGTTGACAACTTCAAATATCTTGGTGTCTGGATTGATAACAAGCTTGACTTTTCTGTCCATATTGAGGAGCTACTAAAGAAACTGAGACAAAGGCTTGGTTTATTTTTTAGAATAAAGCACTACCTCAACAAAGACTCCAAAAAAAGATTAATCCAGGCTTCATTCCTATCCCTCATTGATTATGCTGACTTTCTGTATGGACACTGTTCACTCCCCCTCTTAAATAAACTGGACACCCTATACCACAGGTCCATCAGATTCATTACTGACCTTCCCTTCAGCACCCACCATTGCTCCCTTTATAAGGCAGTTAACTGGTCATCATTACAACACAGAAGAAATAGGAATGCTGCAATTTGGATATTCAAAGCCTTATCAGGCAGGCTACCTACCTACATCTCGGACTGTTTTACTCAAATTACTTCTAGGCCATATAACCTAAGGATCAGCAAAATTATCACCCTTAAGGTCCCCAATGTCTGCACCCAGCTTGGGAGGGCTGCTATCAGCTACTCACTAGCAAATGTTTGGAACTCACTCCAAAAAACCATGAAGCTAAATAACCTCCCACCCTTAATATCCTTCAAAAGATTATTCACCACCCTATTCCCAGAACTCTGCACCTGCTTCCACAAGGCCTAATTCTCACGGCCCCACCACCCCTTTTTCTGATGTTTCTATATGCTGAAAACTCCAGTTCCCAGTATCAAGATTCACCCTCAAAATGCCTGCTAAGTCCTATAATCTACATATTAATTTCTGATGTGCCAACTGCCTATTGTCTCACAGATTAAAAGTGTTAATGCCTTGTACATATGTATATTGTTATATACTAGCACTTATGCCACTGTATTACTGTTTTGTTACACCTGTCATTGTATTACTGTTTATGATACCCTTGTCTATGTAATAACACTTGCACTTCTTGACCACTCAGGTCCATCTTGTAAATGAGCTATGCTCAATGATGTTCGCCTGATTAAATAAAGATTTGATTGATTGATTGATTGATATATATATATATATATGTAAGCAATATTGCCCGACAGGGTGGGCGGTATTGGGCAATACCGGACCGGCCAGGGGCGTAATGAGGCCCGACACCACAGGCGGAGGGCTATAACTTTGCCGGTCCGGTATTGCCCATACCGCCCACCCTGGAGGGCATTATTGCATTTAGAAAATGGGCACTGCAAAAGAAAAAAAAGTTTCATTAAAAAAAAGAAGCTAAAAAATTGTTTAACAAAAGTTTTGTAGTCATTTTTTAGTAAAGTAGTTCCTCCTCCAGTATGGATTTTTGTCCTATTGCAGATTCTGTAGGGGGGGTTGGTGTGCAGTTTGTGACGGGGGTCTACGTTGTTGCGATACCGGGACTAAAGAGGAAGCTTGAAGACTCCGTGGGGGTTGGTGTGCAGTTGTGTTGGGGGCTCTGCTGGTGTGGTTGCGATACGGGACGGGACCGGGAGGAAGCTAAGAAGGCAATGACGGAGAGTCAGCAGTGAGATGGTACTGGGCACCCGAAATCAGCTGCTTAGAGCCGGAACATGAGTTAAACAGCAGACGGAGGATAGGGGTGGCTGCATTGTGGAGATACCGAGTTCCGTAATGTTAGTTTTTTTTATTTTAAAATGGAAGCGTTTTTCTGTTGGCAAATGCGGAAGAGGCAGCTTTATGTAGTGGCGTGCACTGCAGTTTTGAATTACTCATTGGTGACTGCGGTGATGTATATGAGACGGACAGCTTCACTTTTATTTAAAAATATTTCTTTTTTTAAATTGTGATGCTTTCTTGATGTGCCAGGTCTGGGTTCATGTGGCAGGTGGCACTGAATTGGGGAGGGTAGGGGCAGGATCTCGCTAAGCGAGTGCAAAAAATAAGCGTCAATTTCAAATGGAGATGAAGCATTTTTGTCCAATTAGGACCGAGATGGGTTCTAGGATACTAGAGTGGTTAAGGGGCAGTATAGGCTGGTACTTCTTACTTGCTGGTCATCTATTGAAACTTAATGTACCCCTATCTTGAGGGTACTGACCAATCAGATTGCAGCAAGTAAGAAGCCCATTTTCTAAATATATATATATATATAATACAGGCACGCTAGTGCCTGTATATTAGGGTTGAATAAGCACCTTAATGTTAAACCCCAATTTTGCACTTTAATAATTTTGCCCCCATCCAACTGATCTACATTAAATTTGGAAAGAACAGCCTTTGTGCCAGGATCTCTCGATCCTGAAAATTTCATGCAGACTGGATCTGTGGGGGCAAGGTTACAGAGGTGCAAAAAATGTAAAAATCACCATTTCTGAAAATGTTAAGACTATTTGTGCCCCCCAATAACTAAAAAATATGAGACTTTGAAACCTGAAACTTTCAAATTTGATAGAGGTTGGTCCAAGGTATGTGTTTTCATTGTTTTTATTTATTTATTTTATTTATTTAGTTTTTGTTGACCGGGTAAGTGCACTAGACAAATCCTGCCTATTTTCAGGCACGACCAGGGGGAAGGGGATACAGATGAATGCCAACTGACCTTGAACCAGATTAAGCTGTTGGTGGTATTTTTAGTGAATGAGGGAAATTTGGCCAGGACACCGGGGAAATTCCCCTACTCTTTTCGATAAGTGCCATGGGATCTTTAACATCCACCTGAACTACCACCAATCCAGGCAGATGGGACCTCGGTTTAACGTCTCATCCGAAACTGTCAAGTATTTTTAAACTATTTAAAAAAAATGTTCAGTTTATGAGCATGCACAGTTTAAAAAAACAAAGTTCTAAGAATAGCTGAATTTTTGTGACAACAGCCAGTTGCACAATACAACACAGCTGTCGTTTACTAACAAATGACAGCTGTGTTGTATAGCAACCTCTACTGTGTCATGACTCATATGTCAGGGCTACTGCCATTATAGCTCCACCATCCTGACTGTGCTGCACCTTAATAAAGTGTATCTGCACACCAGGGGCCCCAGTCCCCGGTGGCAGTGTATTTGTTTATTTAGTTAGTTATTTGGGTATAATGTGCACGGGGAGGAGTCCCGCTCCCATTGCCCGAGGGTGTTGGATGCCCCCCTCCCCACAGCCTGTTGTTTTATTAATGGTGCCACCATCGGGGTCCCAATCCCCATGTCAGCATTTACAAGCCAATCCCAGCAGTGTGGGACACTGGGGAACCCAGCCCCAGTGTCACAAAATAGTTTATTGATTTCCTTGGTTCCTGCAAACGGAAAATTGTCTCATAACATCTTTTTTTTTTTAAACCTGAAAGAAAGAAAACTGTCTCTTGCTGTCCCCGCAGCATACCTCTCAACTGTCCCTGATTTTCAGGAATGTCCCTGATTTTGACTCAGAATTTTCCTCGGTCCCTTGTAAAATTTGTATTTTTGTGACAAAACACTGGGGTTTAAAAGTACAAAATAATGCCAAACATTAATGTTACAGACTCGTTCTTCTTCAGAAAATGCATCTTACTCTAATCCACTTATTCTATCAGCTTTCTAAGTGAATAGTACCAATTTTTAAGATGTGTCCCTGATTTTGGGTCTTTGTCCCCGATTTTAAGCTTTGTCTCTGATTTACGAGTAAAGAGGTTGAGAGGTATGCCCTGCAGTCTCCCTCCTCCCATCTGACCCTCCCACTGAGCACCCACCACACCCCCTTACCCTATACTTACCAAAGGAGATCAACTGCTGTCATCCTCTGTGGACCGAGACACATTTGCACTCTTCAAAGCCGAACTGTGAACTGAGGAATAAAGGTAAGTTCAGTGTAATGTATTTCACCGGCATTTTGAACCTATGTTCATAACTTTGCTATTTTTAGGAATTTTTTCACCAAATTTTCAACATAACCTTTTTGGGCCCCACCTCATGAACACTGTCAGTGTCATTTTGTTAATCGGGCCTGGAAGATGATTTTGCGATTGCTGTGTGAAATCACATTTTGGACCTAATTAATGAAATTTCACCTTCACCAACAGTGTTCATGAAGGGAGTCCCAAAAAGGTTATGTTGAAAATTTGGTGAAAAATTCCCGCAAATGCCCAAGTTATGAGTATATGTTGAAATGTTTCTATGCACGCACATAACTTTGGTAATTTTCAATAGTTTGAGTCCAAATTTCCAACATAGCCATTTTTTCACACCACCTCATGAACTGTATAGCTGTCATTTTTCACATCCTGGCAGAAACATGTTTTCACACCTGTGGCATGGAATGGTGTTTCAGCAGGGATTTGAACATTTTCACCTATGGGGTTCATGAGGTGGGGTCATAAAAACACTGTGTTGAAAGTTTGGGGTCAAAATATAAAAAAACAAAGAATTTATTTATTTATGTGTTTTTTTGGTCACCCCCCCCATACCAGGGGATCTGGCCCCCTGCCCCACTCACCACCCCCCAATGCCTGTGCTTACCCCCCTAGGTGGGGCCACCAGGTGGGCACCCCTTGCCCAAGGAACATGGTCACTTACACTGGCTTGCCCCCAGGGTGGGGCAATGGGAGCGGGACACCTCTCCATGGACATTAATCACAACGGGAGTGGTGGTGGAGGTGGGGGGCCATCATGAATGGACCCAGGATTTTTTGGTGTGTGGTTTCCTGGGAGTGGGGATGTGCAATGATGCCAACATCTGCCACGCCTCCTAACATGTGGTGCCAGCAGTGGTGGTATCCCCAGCCTCTGCCAGAGGTCTGCATAGCACGGACACTTTCCCCCTTCCCCCATAGAAGGAGAGCAGTCCCTAGGATGCTCAATCCTTATCCCCCCAGCCGGCCAAAGTAAGATCCCACCACTGATTTGCCAGTACTCTGGAGACCCAAATTCCTAATGTTTTTCATTTCCTTCTTTGTGCACTTTGCATTCTACATCCCTAATGTTTGCATTAACATTTTTTGCTGTGAATATATGTATACTGTATATAGATACATGGCAACCCCCCCCCCAAATAAAAAACAGCATTTAGCCATTAGCTGAGGCTGAAACGCAAAACATCAAAAGTAGAGAAATGCAATGTTATGACAAAAAGAAATCCCCTAACCTTGATGAGTCTGTAACATAGTGTTCCTTGGGATTTCACTAATCACCGGAAGCCATATTGGCATTATCTAACTTTGGCACTATTCAAACATCTGCATAGTTATGAACTGAAAGGATGTGTTTGTTTTTATAAAGTTAGTACACAGTTTAATGTTATAGGAGGCAGTATAGTGCGGTGGTCTAAGGCTCTGAGCTGCAAATCTGGTGACATCCAGCAGACCAGACCTGGGTTTGAATCCCACAGCTTCCACTTGCATACTGTGTCACCCTGAGCAAGTCACTCAACCTCCTTGTGCTCCCAGGTCGCTCCTGTAAAAAAGCTTTCAGCTTAGTGTGCTATACCTGGTTAAACAACTAAATAAAAAAAAATAAATATTAATTTTCAGAATGACTCATAGGGTTTGCAATGGTTAAGAGTTATAAATCCTTATCAATTGCTTCTGGCATAGTTGGGCTTGGTCTTTTATTATCCACAGATGCAGTGGACTTAGTTTTCCAGACATTTAACATTGTTCATAAATCTGTAACCGGTGTCGGCCCGCTGGCGCAATGGCTGGATTTCTGCTTGCGACACCAGCGACCTGGGTTAGGGAACGAGCACAGGTCGCTGGAGGGCCGGCCGGGGGGGGGAGAAGGATTGAGCATCCCATGAACAGTTCTCCTTCTTCGGGGGGAGGGTAGGGGACTGGTCCAGCACCTGCTGGCTCCTAGTGGAGGGTGGGAGTATCACAGGACACGTGGCCCAAATGCTAATTGGGGGAGGAGCTGAAGTTGGTGTATGCCATGACGTCACTACACTGCCCCCAACAGAAAAAGAGAAAATTGCTCACTGGCCACTGGATGATGGCTCTCTGTTCCCTGAGTGCCTCCAGTGCCTTCCCAGGGCCTCCTGCTCCTCAGCAGCATCCATGGGCCTTAGTAGTGTGTGTGCTGGGGTCATCTCCTCTCCCCTGGTACCTTCTCCCTCGGAGGAGGGGGACATGCCCGGTGAAGGGATACACCGGGATATCCCAGGGATTGGCTGCCATATGAGGAACAAAGGAGGGCTGGGTAAGGACAGTGGGGCTGTAGGGAGCCTGTGGAGCCCAAAGGAGTGGGGGACCAGTGAGCACAGGGGGTGGAAAAAAAAATCTGTAACCATAGTCTTGCAGTAATGCCTTTTTTTTGGACCTTAGTGTTGAAATGGAATAATTCCATTTTGGATTTGTTTTTTGCCCATATGAGTAGCATAATGGTTATAAAAAACATATTCTAATGTGATATTTCCATGAGTTATTCTTGCTGTATGTGAATCTTGTAACCCTGCAAAGTCTGACTATGCTTGATTGCAAACTGAATAAAAATAAAGTTAAAAAAAAATAATAATAATAATAAGAGAATATACTACTGGCAATCAGTGCTGTGGCAGGGCTTCTGTACATGTTATTGGAAACTTGAGCTCAGAAATTATCCATAGGCACTGGAGACCCCCCCCCACACCCTGCCTCATGTCTATGTATCCCTGGTATCCAGATGCATCCCCCAAACCACATCCCATGTCCAGGTATCCCTGTGTCCTGTGGCACCACTTCCACATCCTACCCCATGCATAGGAATACTTGGCATCAAGTGATAACTCCCACCATCACCAATACAACCCCCAGAAGACAACTGTCTCAAACCTTTGACTCTCCTCCTCAGCTGTCCACCATCTAAATCAATCACAGCCATGACTGATAAAATATACACATACACACAGTATGAATTTCATAAATCCCACTTTGCGATATTTGTCACAAACCACAGCTAATTAAAAACGCACTGTGTGTATGAATTTCAGCAATAGGCATATGATTGATTCAGATAGCAGCCAGCCAAGGTAGTGAGTAGAGGGTTTGTGCCAGCCACCTAATCTGGAGGGTCTTCAGTAGCACTAGATTTGGACCCCTGGTTCCAGCCACCTTAGATGAGGCTGAAGGACATCTGGGATGGTCCATCAGCAGTTGCTTTTCTTTTTGTTGCTTGAAATTGTCCAACAATGAGATGGACTTCTAGTGCTAGAAGCATGTTAGCTGAAGCTGCCACCAGAACTAGGCTCCTGATGGTCACGTGACAAGAATGGGGTGTCAGGAGTTGGGCTTCCATTGGCTTTAGAACAGAAATTGGGGCAGGCCCAGTGGTGTGGAGGATTGACGCACTGGGCTCTACACCTTGCGCCATGCTGGCGACCTGGGTCTGGACGCGAGCCCAGGCCATCAGGGGTCGGCAGGGGAGGGATAGGATGGAGCAGGTGGAGGACTGCTCTCCTATCCCGGGGAGGGATCCAGGGTCCTATCGCTCTGTAGCAGCCCCTGATGATGACCAGGGGTGCTACTAGAGTGGTGTAGCAAGGGGGGTGGAGTGCGGCAGATGTCGGCTACGTGCCTAGGCATCATTGCACACCAGCACTCCACAAGGAAGAATATTTAAAATTTGGGCGCTGGTCAGACAGTATGAGCTTCCGACCCCCGCTGCCTGACCCAAATGGTGCCTCCTCATCCGGATCCTGCTCGGGTGGGTTGATCTGGGTAGCTCCTCACCACCCCGCCATGAGGGGTAATCTGTGAGGGTAATGAGGAGGATGGCCCGATGTTGGGTGTCAGGGCTAGGGGGTTGGTTGGGATGTCAATGCCGACCGGAGTCCTGGGAAGAAAATATCTATCAAAAAAAAATAAAGAACAGAAATTGGGGGATTGAGTATAGGTAGCCAACAAAGATGACTCCTGGTAGCCACACTACAAAAAGAGGGGGAGTTCTGGCATTAGCAGCCACTAGAGCTGTGCTCCTGGTGGCCACATTACATGAATGGGGTGGGGGCTTGTGGAGTAGGAGAGTGCCATGGGGATGGGCTCTTATTGGGCACATAATTCAACTTTTTTTTTTTTTAATCGGGTCCCAAACCAGGAAGTAACAATGTGTTTTACAGGTGTAAGTACATCTTCAACTTCTCGGTTTCACAGTACAGCTGAAAATGCAGCTGTGGATATGTATAGGTCTTTGGCAATGGGGATGCAGTGGTGCACGAATTGACCTTATCTGACTTTGGGCTGATTTGTTTTAACTGTGCATGTGCAAATTGTTTTAATGTTTGCCCTTGCGTACAGAATGCTAATTATGAGCTGCTGACCTATCAGAACCATGTTTAGAGTTCTGTGCACAAGCCGTGACATAGTAAAAACTCCAAATTACAGGTTCCATGAAGACAACTGTAACAGAATGTTGCCCATGAAAACAAAACAATGCAAAATACATTTTTTTTGTATCACTTTTTATTCAGGTTCAGTTAAAGGGGAACTGTCATCAACAGAATTTCTTAATGTCTAAAAGCCCATAAAAAGCTAATTTGATTGAGCCATTGTGTTTATCAGTGAGTAGTTACAATCCAGAGTTATTCATTTGTAAATCACCCTGTAATTAAGGTCTGGTGGTAGCCATATGTTTTGGGCTCCTGGCAGGAAATGATGTCACCGAGTGTCTAGGTCCTCCTTTGACTGTATTTAATCCAACAGGTTAAATAGGAAACCAACTATTTTATTAAGTGTGTTTTAAGGTGTTATAACAACACTTTCTACATCTATAATAATTGTATTGTATGTGCACTGAAACTAGTGAGTTATCACCTTTACATTTCAAACTGTTGGTAAAAATAATCAATTTCACGATTGCTTTAACCTCTAGGCTATACTGCCAGCTGATCATCAAAAACTACACATTCTCAAGACTGGCTCTGTGCTGCCAGCAGGTATTGGGGCCCCATATCAGGATTTCTAAACCCTGGTTGTATTCATGTCAGTACAGATTTCTGGGACTGCCACAGCACCAACTTCTGTATTTTTCTGTTCAGGTCTACAAGATGCAAATGTGGCTACATACCTACTGGCCTGACATCATTGGGCCAGCCTTGAAATGTGTAGCTTTTGATTATCAGCTGGCAGTACAGTTATGAACAGGCTTTGTTCATTCAGCAGAATGGGGTTTGAGCACATGTTAAGATTCTGAAAACATTATACTCTTTCTATCCAGATTTGACTTGAAAGGAAAAAATAGGACGCAATTACTTGTTTATTAATTGCAAAAACACATTGATGGACAACATTGTTAAAACATGAATAGCCTGAAATGCATTATTAAAATATACAATAATATATAGGTGGGTGTGTGTAACCAGAATTTTACATACACCAGAGGTGTGGGATGCAACATAAACCCAGATGGGTTTATAAAAGCATCACACGCCATTTGTGTGTGTAAAATTCTGGTTTTACACACACACACACACACACACACACACACACACACACACACACACACATACACATTATTTTATTTAATTAATGGTGATATTTTTTTCCCTTTCAGCACAGTTCAGTTAGCGCAACACTTCTGTCAGACACAGAGAACACACACACACACACACACACACACACACACACACACACACACACACATATACATATACACTGCCTGTCTCTTCTTTTTGTTTTTTTCTTTTTTTTAACAATTACAGTGGTAACAACATTCTGGAAAGTCATGGTCCGTCAGCACTGCTGCACAGTGTAAGATGTGCTCGAAGGGTATGAGCAGCAGGATCAACCAGACTGATTTTTTTCATTTTCAAGGCAGGATCAACTAGATAGATATTGAAAAATATTTAAAATTGTACTTGTCTTAACAGTGTGTGCAAAGCTCCCCTCCAAATTTAAGGATCCTTATTCTAGACCCTTATCAGTTTCTACTTTAAAAAATCATCTGCTTTCTAACATCCAACCATGTAAATGTTTCAATTGATTGTGGTATTTATTACTCTGTATTATTGTAAATTTGAAGTGTGTATGGATTAGAATAATTAATTGTTTGAAAAAATGTTTCCTGTAATTTTGTCTGTATGTATTTGTGTATTTGCAATGTTTGTAAAAAGTCACCATTGTGAATGAGCATAAGCTCAATGGTCACACCTAAATAAACAACAACAAAGCTTGAGTGCTGGTACTGGTGCTCGGTAATGGAGCAGCCACGTTGAGCAAGATGTTCAGCTCACCCACAGTGAAACTATGTGCCAGTTAGCTTTTTGTGGTGATGCTTGATTGACAGGTGTTGATTACAACCTCCTGGTTGTAACCACAAATATCAACTGGAAAGTTGTAACTGGAGATAAAAGTTTTTTTTATCTGTATGTAAAAAATGATCACCATTAAAGAATATTCTACTTCTGATTAAATTAAAAGTATAACAGTTTCTTACTGAAATACTTCAGATGGAATGGGATTTTCTACTGCAACAATGCCAGAATTCTATTGGATTATTAAGAGGCAGTATAGCACAGTGGTTAAGGGCACTGAGCTACAAACCTGAAGACCTGGGTTTGAATCCCACAGCCCCCACTTGCATACTGTGTGACTCTGAGTAGGTTACTTAACTCCCTTGTATTCCCAGGTCACACCTGGAAACAAGCTTTAGTTTAGTGTGCCTTTCCTGGTTAAACAATTTCCCCTTTCCCTAATTTTTACTAAGTTTGAAAGGTAAAGGTGGTAACTCACTAATCTCATTTCACATACAAAATAAATATTATAAATGTAGAAAGTAGCCAGCCCGTCAGCACAGTGGTTGGATTTCTGCTTGAGACACCAATGACTCGGGTTCGGGAATGGACTCAGGTCATCGGAGTGCCAGCTGGGAGGAGATGGATGGAGCATCCCACGGACAGCTCTCCTTCTTCGGGGGGAGGGTGGGGCATACATTAGGTGCATGAGGGACCCCTGGTAGAGGCTGGGAGTTCCACAGCAACCAGCGTCAGTCTGATACAGGAGGCGGGGTGGATGCTGGATGTCATTGCACATCCCCGCCTCTCAGAAAAATGCAAGAAAAATCTCTCTGGGGTGCACTGAATGATGACGACGCCCCAGCACCTGGTATCCATTGCTCCTTGCCGTGCTGCCACTGACTGTGTCCCAGTTCCACAAGTATCACAGCCGTCCCCAAACCCTGCCCTGGGGGGAAGCCAGGGAGGCAATGTTGGCTAGCCAACACCTTACCCATCATAGACAGGCAGGTTGTGGAGCAAGTGGCCCCACCCTGGGGGGCTATGCCAGGGTGTATCAGTGGTAGATCGTGGTAATGGGGGAGTGAGACAGGTGCAAGAGTGGGGCAGATGAGTGAGCATCCAGGGGCAAAAAGCATACTAAATAAAAAATAAATGTAGAAAATGTTGTAATTACAAAATTCCATTCCATCAAAAATAGTTCCGTAGGAAATTGTTATACTTTTGACTTTATAAAAAGAAGTAAAATACTCTTTTAATAATGCATTTCAGATTATGCATGTTTTAACAATGTTGTCCATCTATAGTAATTGTGTACTATTTTTTCTTTTCAAGTCAAATCTGGACAGAAAGAGTATCTTTTCAGAATTGTAACACATGCTCAGATTGTTTTTACTGTCCTTGTCCAGGAAAGGCACACTGAGCAACAGCTTGTTCCTGGATGTATTGTGGGAGCACATGGAGGCCAGGATGCCAGGTCAGTAGGTACAGTACACAGCCACATTTGCATCTTGTAGACCCGAGTTCACACACAAAATTGTAAGAGAAAAGGCTGTAAGAGAGGGAACAGAAAAATAAAAAAGGTGGTACTACAGTTGCCCCAGAAATCTGCTCTGACATGTTCAGCTGGCAGTACTTTATATCCTAGAGGTTAAAGCAATCCTAAAGATGGATTATTCTTTACTAACAGTTTGAAATGTAATGACGATAACCCACTATTTCAATGCACGTACAAAACAATTATTATAGATGTAGAAAGTGGTGTAATAACACCTTAAAACACACTTAATAAAACAGTTGATTTCTTATTTAACCTGTTGGATTAAATACAGTCCAAGGAGGATCTAGAGCCTCGGTGACATCATTTCCTGTCAGAAGCCCAAAATATATGGCTGCCACCAGCCCTTAATTACAGGGTGATTTACATATGAATAACTTTGCACTGCAACGACTCACAGATAAACACAATGGGTCAATCAAATGAGCTTTTTATGGGCTTTCAGATACAAAGAAATCCTGCTGATGACAGTTCCCCTTTAAATGTGGATAATTTAGGGGAACGCATATCATTTCTGAGAATAACAACTTCATAAACAGCTGCCAATTTAGAAATGATTTCCTGTTCCCTTCAATTTTCTGACTCTGGGGTGCCCAGTTTCTGGTGCTAGCTAGTACCCTCACACTGCCTGTTTTCACTGTGACACACCAGGTAGCCCATCCCTAGTGCCACCAAACATAACATAACACTGACACTGGGTTGTCCAATCCCCAGCATCGGTGCCTGAAAGAAACAAAACTGTTTCTTGTAGTCTTTTTTAATTTTATCCACCCTGTAAAAAACAAAACCATAAATCAATGTCTGCAGCAGGTGCCAGAATAGTGCCACTGTTACCCTCATCCCACATAACCTTTCCAGTCAGCATCCACCACCCCACACACCCTACTTTTCTGACACCAGGGTGCCCAATCCCCGGTGCTGGCTTATACCCCCCACTCCACCCATTTTCACTGTGCAATACCAGGGAGACCACATCCAGTGCCACCAAATGTAATGCTGACACTGGGGTGCCCAATCACCAATGTTAGTACCTGAAATAGAAAACTGCTCCTCATTGTCTTTTTTTTATTTTTATACACCCTGTAAAAAACAAAATGTCCATCGATATCTGCTGTGGCCACCGGCATACCACTGCCATTACTCTCCTCCCATCTGACCTTCCCACTCAGCACCCACCACCCCACATACCCACCACTGTTTACTTTCAATTTTCTGACACTGGGGTGCCCAATCCCCAGTGCTGGTTGGTACCACCCCCCCCCCCATTTTTACTGTGTGGCATTGGGAGCCCACCTCCAGTGCTTCCAAACATAACACCAACACTGGGGTGCCCAATTCCCAGTATCACCCCACTGTCAGTACCTGAAATAAAGAAAACCATCCCTTGTAGTCTTTTTTTTATTTTTATACACCCTTTAAACAGAAAACCATCCATCAATGTCTGTTGCAGCTACTGGCACACCGCTGCCATTACTCTCCATCCACCCAACCATCCCATTCAGCATCCATCACCCCACACCCCTTACACACCTAACAGGAGTGCAATGCTGCAATCCTCTCTGGACCAGAGACACATCTTCACTCTTCAATATTAGACTGGGAACTGAGGAAATCAGGTATGCAGTTAAAAGTATTTCAATGGGTTTTGAGCTTGCCTTCTTAACATGGTCATTTTTAAATATATTTTCCCCAAATTTTCAACATAGCCATTTTGGGACTGTTCCTCATGAACAAAAGTGATGTAATTATGCAAATCTGCCACAAAAGGTGATTTTGCAGTTGCTGTGTGAAATCACCATTCTGGCAGGATGTTTTATTTTAATTTTTTACTACTCTGTCTCTGTCCTGCCAGGGTGAGCTGCTCCTTCCACCAACCCCCAGCCCTGTCACCTGGTGTTCCAAGGACTTACCTTGATCCCTATCTTCCCCTATGGCTTGCCCCCCATGGCAGGTGGCGGCGGCTCCGGCCTTTTGATGGAACGGATCCAATTTTCCAGGAGAGGACCCTATAGCCTGGGTGCAGAGCCTGTGAGAGGTTGGTTTCATTCTGCCTCCCACCACTGGCCATTTTTCCATTTTCCTCCTACCAGAGAAGTTGATGTGCAATGCTGTTCAGACGTGCCTTCGCACACTCCTATGAATAGGATGTCAACGGCTACCATTCCCCTGTCCCCCACATTGTGGTCCCAGCTGCCTGTACCCCCAGTCACCACTAGTGATCAGTCAAATGCCAGGGCTGGTGACCTCCCTTTATAGAGAAGGAGAGCTGCCCCCCCAAAGAAGGAGAGCTGTCCTCTGGATGCTCGATCCTCCTCCTCCCAGCTGACCCCCAGTGCCCCTAGATCACGCCTAACCCTGGGTTGCCAGCATAGTGGCAGGTGAGGCCCTGTGCCTCAGCCCTCTGTGCCACTGGACCGGCATTTTCAGGCAGGATTTAAAAATGTTCTCTACCTTGTTTGTGAGTTGGGGTCATATGAAGGCTATGTTGAAAACTAGGGATAACAAGATTTAAAAACAACAAAGTTATGAACCAATATTAATATTTGTCAATGTATGCTCATAACTTTGATCATTTTCTGTATTTTGACCCCAAATCTTCAACATAACCATTTTTTCATACCACCTCATGAATGTGACAGCTGTCATTTTCAAAACTCTGGCCAAAATGTGTTTTCGTATTTGTGGTGCAAAATTATCTTTCTTTCAGGACCTGAACATTTTTATCACACTCATTCATGAGGTGGGATCATAAGAAGGCTATGTTGAAAATCTGGGGTAAAAATATTAAAAAGCAAAAATGTTATGAGCATCCATTGAAATTTTTCAATGCACGCTTATAACTTCGGTAATTTTCAATATTTTGTCCCCAAATTTCAGCATAGCCATTTTTTCACACCACCTCATGAATGTGACAGTTGTCATTTTTCAAAGCCTGGCCAAAATGTGTTTTACACTTGTGGCACAAAATGCATTTTAGCCACTGTTTTGTAAATGACATATGTTCAGAAGGAGTGGTCATAAAAAGACTATGTTGAAAATATGGGGTCAAAATGTGGAAAAACTAAGTTATGAAGAAATGTTGATATGTTCCAACATTCAGTTTTTGCAAATTGTGGACCCCAATGTTCAAGATATCCCTTGTGTTACCCCACCTCCTGAGCATGACAGGTGTTATTTTCAAATCCCCTCTAAAACTTGTGTTTTCAGTTGTACTGCAAATCACTTTTCGGATGGGATTTAAAAACTGCACCTATCTTGATCATAATGTCAAGTCATAAAAAGATGTTGGAAATTTGGTGCCAAAATGTAAGATCCTACTGAAAAGTAGAAATTGCCTCTCAGCTGGCCTATCCTGGTAAATGCAGTCTAAAAATGTGCAAAAGCAGGACACCACTGAAAACAAGATATTGCAACTCATCTGATCTATCCTGGGTAAATATATAGTACGAATGTGTACAAGCAAGACTCAATACAAAAGCAATGCAAGCAGAGAACATTCGACATTGACAAATGCTTGTTTAGTTTTTTGGTCATAACTTTTGTTGTCAAGTTCACAAAAGCACCAGCATTGAGATAGGATTTAAAAAATCTGCATCTTTTAATTTTCCAACTCCTAGTGGAGCCAGTCTGTTTTGTAAGCATAATAATATACTCCCTGGCATTTGTTGTACTAGTTTTACTGCACTTCCAGGGGCCTTGTGACTATCTATACCCCTGGACATGTGGTAAACCTAAAACCAATGCCCTAGAGTGCTATAGTGTGTATGGTGGAATCCTGTTATGCATGGAATTCCATGCCTGCAATACAGAAGATAACGTATGGATAGTGGTGTGTAACAACGCTATGTTTGCCTTCGAGTGGTTCTCTTGGCAACTGTTAAACCTCGAGAGCGAAGCTCGAGAGGTTTACTGGGTTGCCAAGGGAACCATGAGAAAAACAACGTATTGTTCACACTGTTGACCATACGTTGTCTTTTATAGTGTATGGTCAGCGGAGAAACAAAAAAATGATGCCAGTGTTGGAAACAATAATCTACTACTACCATCTCCACCTCTACTTCTGGTGCAGCTTCCGACTGCATGGTAGCATTCTGACAGAGCTCTGCGACTCTCTCGCCAGTTACCTGATAAACTTGTTAAACATAGGCATGTTTGGCTGTTATGAGGGCCATGGCAACAGCATCACATGGTGGTTCGAATCTGTTACACTATCAATGTGATGCATCGTTGATAGTATAACAAGAGAGTGACGTCACATCGATGGTGTAACAGTGCTGTAAAAAGATGATTTTGGACCATTACAGCATTCTACCATACATTATATGCTTGTTGTGCTGCAGTAGTGATGTCACTACTGCAGCACAACAATTTAGAATGCTGATGCACAACTGCTTTCCTCTATCAAATTGAGCAGGAAGCTGTTTTTTTTTTTTTTAAACCTGAACTTACAGAATAAGCTGGAGCACATTTAATCAGTAAATTGAGCTTGCCATCAACCCTTAAGTGACTCTCCCCCAACCCCCAGTTCACTGGCAGGAGCTAGGTATCTGAGATGGGTATGGATGCCCATACGCTATAAAAGATAATGTATGAGCATTCATACATAGACAAGCCTGTCTCTTCATTTCTAGTTTTCTATGGCATCCAGTGAGCCTCTCAAGCTTTGCTCTCAAGGTTCCTGGCTGCCGTAAAAAACTCTTGATGCAGACACAGGCTTGTTGTGTATGGCTGTCCATACATTATCCTCTATACTGCCTACAGAAGTAGTTAAGATCCTGGAATCAGCAGCTTGGCCCAAAAGGGTTTAAAGCAGAATTGCACTGAATCTGTAAGTTAGTTTTTCCTGTAGAGACAGTTTAAGAAAAACAGAAGAAAGAAAAACAGGTTTCCATTATGTTATTGTTCAGTCTTTACTGGACTTTTAGTAAATTGAGCAGTGTTTCTGGTTTACACAATAGTGGCAAAGACCATTTTAGAATAGTAAGATATTGTTTATGTTCCTTTCAACCTCGGAGTTCTATAGTAGAACACAGATGTCTGGTGGGGGAAAAATGTTTAAGCAATAAGGCTCAATAGAGTACTGGTTGTATTAGGTTTATACCATGGTCAGGGGCATTGTAAGGCACAAAGCAAAGCCAAGTGTCTTCAGCCCCTGATCATGGGCTAAACCTAGTACAACCAATGTTCCTGAAGTGAGTGCCTTAGTGCTTATATAAAATGGGCACAACATACTAAAATAAGTGAAACACACACAAGTTTTAAGATAATTTAAATAAATTAATCATTTCTTTAGTGTATACATTTGCTTGTAAAAGTAGTTCCCAAACTTGAGAGGGGTGGGCAAAATAATAACTCAGTAACCACAGGATGTACTTTGTTGATGAGCAGTTAAAAAAATATCCACCTCACTTGCTGCTGTTCAGGAACTGCAACGGAGCGTTAGGGGGGATGGTGTTCTGACTCATCCTGTTTGGCTTTCCTGTATGCTTTAATAATTGCCAAGAAAAACATTGTTCATTGAACTGAAGTCAGTTGAAAATATTATGTTGAATTGTCTGTTATTCCAAGGACTGCTTATGTATCTATTAAGTCCAGCATGGAAGCTCATAAATTAACTGATAGCCTACTGTTCACCGGAGATGATTCTAACAGATGTATACAATTCCCTCAGCACTAAAGTCAGATCCTTAGAAGTTACAGTTTTAAAATAAAAGTTCTTGTTTTTTTGATGCCAGCCACCATTGGAAAACAGAGACAGCTGACAGTGTTGTTTTTCTTGTATTAGCCTTGTATTTGCTTTCCTCAGTCTTGTTGACATCATCTTCTGTTAAGGTAAGGTGTCTAGTGCTCACATCAACATATAAGCAATAATGGCTGAAGAGCCAGTCATGTCCTAGAGATCAATGACAGGCTGGAGGGGAGAAGGGTGGCCCGAGGTGCAGCCAAGGGTCAACGCCACCCAGCCAGTCATTAATTGACAGGAAATGAATGGCTCTGAGGTCATTATTGTGATTGTAAATCTAATCGCAGTAATAACCTTTTTTTTGAGCTTTTTTTTTTTGAGGGGGGGTTATTCCTTTTCGTTCTGTGCGGTGTGGTGATACTGTTGCATGTATTTAAGGCTGCTGCATGGTGTGTGTTCCTCCTGTTCCCTTTTCGGCAAGATATCCTATGTGTGTATTTTGTTACATTTTTTCTAGCTCTTGTGTTGTCAAAATGCTGATAAAGTGATCAATTCATTTTTTCCTTCTTAATGTACAAATTAAGATAATTAATATCATTCGGTGGTAACAGAAATGCCAGTGACATGAATATTCATTATGTGCATGTTAAGTAGATGTGCCGTCCTTAAATCTTATTGTCAATGCATGACACATCTACTTAACATACACCTATTGAATATTCATGCCAGCAACATTTCTGTTACCACTGAACGATAAAACTATAGTAATGCGTAACATAAATGGAAAAAAAAATGGAATTCACCAGTTTATCAGCATTTCTACAACGAAGACATACTAAAAAATGCAACAAGATACAAAACATTTGATACTGCCGAACGAGCTGAGACATTATAACGAAGCGACAACTTGAAGAAACTGTGCGCTGCTGTGCTGGACATTTCTAAGAGATTTCAGCCCAGCACGGCAGCCAATCAATGAGCTAGTTAAGCTCATGAGTAATTAATTAGATTTATAATTTGTTTTCTTCCTTTAGGCTGAGGCTGGAATTCCACACAATCAGCAGTGACAGCAGAAACAGCTGGCAGAGGCTTTTCACTCATCTCTTCCTCAGAGCTGAAGATTTTCTCCATTGCAGACAGCAGGGAGATCTCAAAGCAAACAGACAAGTCTCACATAGCTTCTGTGTGTTGCTTTGTGGCCAATAAAAAGCTGAAAGCTTTTGCCAACATTCCAAAAGCCTGCCCAAGGATATGGAATGTAAACTGTCCAATCAGCCATGGTCTTGTTTTGAGCCATTGGTAGTGCTATTAGAAACAAATAACTGGAACCATGTTCTGACCAATCAGGAAGCATTAAATTCCATGTCCATGAAGCCTTTGTGTAGCCTTGTCTTATTCCTTTCTGGCATGGATTCTATTTCTGTACCGATGGTGCAGAGATTAATAGTTATCACCTTCTTGTAATGTAGAAATAGGAGCTCAGTGCAATGAGCAAGAACATAAACAACATCATACAGTTGTAAAATAATCTTTGCCACCAGTGTGTACAGTAGAAACACTCACTGAATTTATTAAATGCCAGTAAAGGATATAATAACAGAATGTGAGCCAGTGTTTGAAACACAGCTTCAGCAGAAAACACTGTCAAATACTTATTTTCTCAGGTGAAATCTTTTAAACTTTATTTCAAATCATTGTATTGTTCTTATCCAATCAAGATTGTTCATTTCTAAACATCACAACCATAAGAGGGTGTCTCATGCATATACTTTTAAATTTCAGAAGTTCTGTGCTCAGTTGGCATAGTCCATTTCCACTCACAGGGTTTTTTTTATAACTTTCCACAAAGCAAAACATTTTGATTTTGAATCTAAGTTCTATTTATAAAAAAACAGCAATCTTCAACCTGATTTATAATATGTTTACATGTACAGCGTTTACCTCTCTTATGGTTATAAGAGTTCCTTCTTAAGTCCTTTGTGTGCCAAAACTGCTTAGCTTTGCTTTGCAATTCTCCCACTCAAAGCACTTGAGAATGCAGAGGTTACAACCATAAGAGACACAGTAAATATATATATATATATAAACATATAAATCAAGTTAAGGAAAAAAATGTGATCTGGCTGCACCAGATTTCTGTAAATATGTACAGGTTAGGCATTTTGTTCAACATCAGATTGGTGGAAGTGTTTCATGTCAGGAGAATGAACCCCTGACAGCAAATCCAGCACAACAACACAATGTGTTCGACATCCATAGTGTCGAACGGGTTGTTGCAGCGATGTGCCAATACACTGACTCCCTGTGTTAGCTGTGGTCACCAACATCTGTCCCTGCCCCAGAGTTGAGAATCTATAATTCCAGGGGTGTGTGGAGCAGAGCCCCCCCATGTGGGCGGTGTGGGGGGCAAAGCCCCCCCCAAACAGTAAATGACTACAGCACTGTTGAGTCCGTCGACACTTTGCCATGACGATGTGATCACCATTGGCAAAGTGGTGTAGCTGTAAAGTCCTTTGACAACTTGGTTGTCAAAGTGACTTGGTGGAATCGGTGGAAGATCCTAGTAATATATAGAAATCACTGGGGATTAATATTCTGAAAAATAGTTTGCAGGCTTCCAGTTAAAGAAATTATGCATACAATAAACCTACTCAGGGAAGAGTCATTATTGCAGTTTAAAAATAAAAAGGGCAAGGATCTGAGGAGGTTTTAGGAGAAGAGGATTGGAAAGCTACTTTAAACATAATGTATGGTCATGCCAAAAAGCAGCTCAGTCCTCATTACAAAAAGACACTGCCGAACAACAAACCACAATGTTGATTGAAATGGATACATGTATATAGAAAAAGACCACCTAAAGCAATACCTAACATTTCACACTTGCACTTAGTGCTCCCTCCAGCGTACCACTCCTTACCAAGAATATACACTTTACAGAATATGTCCCATGTAAGGGCACCAACCTGATCAAGCTGTATATGCACAGGGTGATACATAAATGGCCATGCAATGTGCTACCAGTGATAACATTACGCAAAAAAATGCAATTGTAAATAAATACAAACAAAACCAGTAAAAACTGCACATTTTATAAAATACATAGCTGCCAGTGCATGGCTAGTGTGGCTGCAAAAATTTATATTAACAATTACTGTTTAGATTTTAAATAAAAATTAAGGTTGAAACATTTGCAATGCTGCAATAAAATCTACATAAAAATGGCAAAACACCAGAGCCCATTTCACAAAGGCTAATAAAGCTGCTGGCCATTGATGCCTGACCAGTGGCATGCCCCCAGTCTAAATATCTAGAAAGACTCCTGCTTAAGGAGCACAAATCCAAATGGGTCAATCACAACAGGGGAAAACAATTTCACCGAAGACAATCAAGGTGCAGGAAAATGGGAAACAGTAAGGTGTGTGACACAGAATTGCCGCACGCACCTGACTGGTTGTGCACATGTTGGCCCCACACCCCACAAATAAATATAAACACCCTCCACCATGCACACATGTGGGGAAGACCAGAGTTAGTGATCCATGTTCCTGTCTGCCCACAATCACTGCTGCGCTGAAGTCCCGACCACTCAGATCACGTCTGCCCTAATTGCTTTGCCTACATTTCACCGCCATCTTTCCCATGCCCAATTAATGGTATGCAAATCCAAATTACCCCCATTCTGTCCAATGGCACATTTCAATCTCAATAAATTCTGATTTGTGCAACTGCACATAGGCAGTATTATTGACATGTCTTGCTACAGCATATTTCTGATTATGATTTCGATTTGCCCTCATGTGCTCTCTAACAGAAGTTTCTCATTTTCTCAGTGTTTCTCCACATAAAAAGCTTTGCATGAACAAATAACTAAATAGACCACCCCAGTGTTGCCATGGTTAATACATTGTCTAATTGCCAATCGTTTTTCATTCTTTGGGTTAATTAAATATTTTGCTTTTTTTTTTTTTTAAACTGTTTTATTGAAGTTTATAAAACAACATAAGAGACATACATACATTTAACCCAGGATTACCCCAGGCCCACATCCCCAAACTGGCTATGGCCACTATGTACACACCCGAAACTATATACTTTCACAGTTTTCATATAATATTCTAGACATTCTCCCGCTGACTTACAAATGGAAAGTTGAAACCTATCATCTCTATTTTAACTAAACCCTAGTCAACTTCTCACGTTGACTAACCCCTATTATTATTAACAATAATATCTAATTTTACCAAGTCAGTTAGGCCAATCTGTTGAAACTGTGTCCCTGAAGAAAGAGAGATTCCATCCTCGCCACCTTAATGAGACAGACTGAACATGACCATACTAAAGATTATCTAAGGATAATAAAGCACATTTCATAAAAGAATACATAAAGGCAAAAAAATCCAGTCTTCTATATATAAAAAAAATCAAAGTCTCTTTTATCTTCATCATAAGCAAAAAGTTCAAGCTAATCCCAATCAGACAGACAGATCTGGGTTCAAGTACTCTTATTTTATATTGAGTACACTACCTTTAATGCCCGCCACCTTTTATCATATATTTCCTTCTTGTCTTCCATTAACAGTTGTCTTTTGAGTCTATCTAGGGTATGTAACAAATCACTCACCCACTGGTCATAGTTATAAATAAGGTCACTTTTCCAATGTCTTAGAACAAATGCCTTAACCAGGGCAGACATCAGTACCACATGGTGCTTAGCTGACTCCCTGACAACCGAGTTCATATTGCCCAAAACACAGATCTCTGGTGTAATATGCTTCGAATAGTTCAATAAAGGATCCATGTTTTGTTTTTTGAAATTCAATATCTTTATTGTATTTACACAACAAGAAACATGTATTACAGGTACCAGGACAGATCCAAGACAAACCCGAACATTATCCTGAAACATGGCAAGAACATGTAACAAGTTTAGTATACCACCCACCCCTCCCTGGAAGGTGCCCGAACTCCAGATTATCCATGAAAAGGACATAAAATTGCCATAGACCAGTATTTGGTAAAACACAGATAGTGAAATTAAAACAAGACATAGTGATCCAGTCAGAGGATCAAAGCAAAGAATTCAGTGTAAGTATATAGCGTACAACTTGCCCCATTTTTTGTTGAAGGTAGGCATAGCATTTCTGGAATTAGCTATTAATCTTTCCATCTTGAAACATAAGAAAATTTCTTCAAGCCAATCATTATAGGAGATAACTGATTGGTCTAGCCAATGTCGAAGGACTAGCCTTTTAACTGCTATTGAGATTAGGGCCATATGGAACTTCCGTTCTTTAACTCCGATGTTAAGTACAGACCAAGTATACAAATTTCAGCTGTGAATAAATCCCCCAGACCCAAAATCGGGTCCAATCTATTACGAATTGCATGCCATAATGGGGCAAGCTTTAGCATGACCAAAATATATGCAATACATTCCCTACTCCCATACCACATCTTGTACAACTGTCAGATCTTAACCTGTCAAATTTGGCCAACTTAGCTGGTGTGTAATACAGATTATTTAAAATGAAAAACTGTATAAGCCTATTCCTATCCAAAGTAAGATACTTATATATGTCTCACCAAACCCGATTCCAGGATGTAAAAGAGTCAGGTATGAGAGATGTCCATACATTGGAACCCGTTAATGGGTTGGGGTATTTAGTAAACAAGAGATAAGAATATAACCTAGCAATACTATGGGGTTTGGTGACACAATTCTTGATTTGTTCAAAGGGTCTAGTTTGAGAGGTACTCTCACCAACCCAAAGTCTCTACAAGGTGTCTCAATTGGTAAACCTTAAATATATATTTTGGTGGGATATTCATTTCAGCTAGCAGGTCAGTAGAGGCGAGGGACCTTGAGAATAGAGATCCTCCACTCAGTCGATCCTGAATTTGTGGAAGCCAGTCTAAAGGCAGTCACGTGCCCCCAATTTTAATGTTAGGGTTGAGGGCGAGTGGCTGAGCCATATCCTTAGTGTATGGGATTTTAAAAATTCCAGCACTGAGAGAAATTTTGATGGAAAGCCTATGACTGAATTATGCGGATACCCTCCGGTAAAGAGGAGTAGCTGTAGTAAAAGATGTGGGGAGGGTGTATATTGTATTTCTCCAATAGTTTGAGTTCTAACTCCAACCAAATGGGCATATGATATTCATTAGAAGGGTTATTCCACCAGCCGAGTTTAGCCAGGTGACTGGCCCAATAATAGAACCAAAAATTAGGAAGACGGAGACCTCCCTTATCTTTAGGCAGGCTAAGCTTGAGAAAAGCTCTTCTAGGGTGCTTACCACACCAAATAAAATTGGATAAGGCAGAATGTATTTGTTGAAAGTAGGTTCTAGGAAGCCAAATATTGAGAAGGTTCAGGGGGTAAAAAATACCGGGAAGTATATTCATTTTAATGATACTGATACGCCCCCTACAGACACAGACGATTATCCCATCTGCTAAGATCTTTTTGGATTCTATCCAGCAGGTCATCCAGATTGAGCTTTTTAACCACATCCCCATCTCGGGCCAGATGTATGCCCAGATATTTAAGGGAGGTCGAGGCCCATTTCATGCCAAACTGAGAGGCATTAGCCTGGAGCAGAAGCGAGTTAAGTGGAAATATCACCGACTTGGATAGGTTTAGCCTGTAATTGGATGCTTTACCAAATTGGTTAATTATTTGCAATACTTCCGATAATGAAGACTCAGGATTTGAGAGATGTAAAAGAATGTCATCTGCAAAAACAGATAGGGTCAATACCTGCTGAGCGATAACACATCCTGAAATCCTGGGTGAGGCTTTAATATAGAGTAAAAGGGGCTCCAGATACAAATTGAATAGGTAAGGGGATAAGTGACATCCTTGACGAGTGCCAGAGTAAAGGAGGAAGCGAGACAAAAAAAACACCATTACAATAAACCTTGGCAGACGGCAAGCGGTACACCGCTCTAATCCAACGAATGAAGTTCTCTGGGAAGCCCATTTATTCGAGAGTAGTCCACAGAAACTCCCAGCTAACCCGATCGAAGGCCTTCTCGTCTAAGGCAACTAAAGCCATGGGGACTGGGACTCCTGAGACTCGAAAATATGGGAGTGTGTGAGATGGTCTGTAGCTGATCTCCCCTGGACAAATCCCACCTGTTCATGACTCAGCAGTACTTGCCAAACCTGTTTGATTCTCAGAGAGAGAGAGAATCTTGGTTAGGATTTTAATATCATAATTTAGCAATGAAATTGGTCGATAACTGGCTGGGTCCAGCTTGGGCTTGTCTGGTTTTGGAATTAAAATTAATGTAGCTTCCAGCAATGAGGGATCTAAGGAATCGGAAGAGAGGATATGGTTAAACAGTTTAAGAAGGGCAGGGGAGATCTCTTTGCAAAAAGTTTTATAAAAATTTGGAGGAAGCCGTCAGGTCAGAGGACTTGTCCAAGGTAGACCTTTAATGACCTCTTCAACCTCACTTAAAGTAATAGGAGAGGATAACATTTTGCAATGATGTGCTTGCAGTCTTGGGAGACACCCCTCAAAAGGATTCCGCCTCTGAGCGAGATGGTAAGAAGCCCATTACCATATAAATCTTTGTAAAGCGATTCAAAGATTTTCACTATATCTCTCGGGCGGTTTTAATTAAACCATCAGAGCATATAAGGCAGGAATCAGTCTTGAGTTTTCCACCTCTCTTAACCTAAGGGCAAGCAACCTACGGGTTTCTCCCCTAGTCGAGAATAGCGATGCTTTGGTTTTAGGATAACATATTCGTTTTTCTTTAATCAGGTCTTCGTATTCATTTCTAAGTTTGCAAAGACTCTCCAAATCTGCTTGAGAATTAGAGAGAGAGAGGACTTCTTCTGCAACCTTAATTTGGTTGGACAATGAAGTAATTTTAACTTCCCTCAGCCTTTTCCTCCTAGAAGCCAATTTAATAAATTCACCTCTGATAGAACATTTTAGCGAGCACTAAATTAAATCTTCTCTGGAGACAGAGCCCTGATTAACTTCAAGAAAGGATGAAATCAGAGATTTAAAGTGGGTGACTATATGCTCATCCTTCAGAAGCTGTGTGTTAAGCTTCCAAGATGTATCCCTTTGGCCCGGAGGCAGGGAGACAGCTTAATCCAAACCATTGAATGATCTGAAATAACAAATCGGTTCTATACCTGTATGGGAGACATTAGCCAGGAGAGCGGTACTAATTAAAATATAATCCAACCTTGATCAGGATCTATGTATTTGAGAATAAAAAGTATAACTATGACTAGAGGGGCTCAGTACTCGCCATGGGTCGCATAAGCCTATTAGGTTCCAGAAATCGCTGAGAGCTATTTGGGCGGGTGAGGGGGATTTCGTGAGTCTGTGGGTTCTGTCTAAATCTTGAGAAGGGATGACATTCCAGTCTCCCCCCAATATAAATGCAGTCGGCAGAAAACCACTAAGTTTAGCTGTTAGTTGCATAAGAAAATTGGAATCCCACCCACTGGACTATATATAGCCCCTAGAACCACATTCATGTTATTGAGCAAACCCTTAACCAATACAGTTCTGCCCTTTAGGTCTGTAGAGCACTTCTCTGCCACAAATGGAACATTTCTTCTTATCAAGACTGCCCTCCTCTGCTAGCTGTTGTTCCTTCAGAAATAAAAACCAGAGAACCCTAGCAGCAAACATTTTAACTTCAAGCTAAAATATGGGTTTCCTGCAAGAATAGGATGTCGATATCAAGAAGAGAGCAATTTAGTAGGATTGCGTTTTTTAGTAGCATCTCTAATACCTCTGACATTCAAGTAGCAATTTTAATATGTCCCAAAACCATATAACAAGATAGAAAAAATAGGGTGTATAAAGATCCATGGCATACAATCCAACCACGTGGGTAGTGGCACCTTCCCATGCCCCCACCCCCTCCCTGAAAAGTCATATCATAATGAAAAAATTGTCAAGCTGTAAGTCCGAAAGTACAAATCTAATAACTGCACCCAATATCGAAACCAACCGGAAACACCCAACAAAAATGATGAAGCCGCCAAACCAACCCCCCGACCTCCCTATCTTACCCACCCAACCTACCTCCAATCCCTCTAAACTATGTACAATGGGTCCCCATAAAACAAAGAAGCTGAGTACGTCAAGTCGAGACTGAGTTAGCAGGGACCCCCCCCAAAGGTACACCCGTCCAAGCTTAGCCCCACTTAAACTAACGTCTAATCCACGCTTAGAAAACCACCCTAAATTGTAAATCCAGCAATAGATGGCCAAACCAACAACACTACAGGGCTTGGACATGGGTACCCAAATCCCCTACTAAGGCCGCGAGACAGAATCCCCTAGTGCTCGTCTTCTCTCTGAGCCCCCCCCACCCCTTGACATGGAATAGCAGTAATACTGCTTGCCCATTTATTCCCAGATTAGTACCCCTATTAGTGGCTGATCCCACGTTCTGAACTGCATAAAAATTTGACTGGAGCAGTCCTTACTTTGTAACCCCAACCAGAGTTACCTGAGAAAGGAATCGTGAAGATTCGATAAAATTGAAGCAGGGTTTTCCCCATCAACGAAATCCCAGCCCTTGAGAGTTGAATCCAATGCACTCCGGTGGCTACTCGTCGGTGGCTTGAATAAGGGCCTTCTAATTAAGGGAAGTCACTGGCGGAAAACCCACCGACGGACCAACCGGTCCGTCCTCAAAAAGGGAACCGAAGAAACCACTACCCTAACAGCTAGTTCCACCCCATCTTACTATAGGCTCAAGCTCGAGACACTAGGACCTTAACCAGGCTTCATAGGCCGCGATACCTCCAACCTCTCATCCCACACCAGCAGGGCTCCAGAACGGCAACGAGAAACCACCCACAGGTAGGAAACCTAAAGAAAAGAGATATCCTATTCGAATTAATTCCAAATTAAAGGAAAGAACATCCATTGGCTGGACACATTGGAATAACAAGTTCAGTCCCCTTTGAAAAGGTTAGGGAGTTTCAGGCTAAGATCTGCCATCGCTTGTTCTGGGTTCTCGTAAGGATGCCAAACACCATCTAGGGAGACCATCAGTCTGGCTGGGTAGTTCATCCTAAATTTGATTCCGGCCGCAATAAGCTTCTTAACAATAGGGTGGAAAGCTGCTGTCCTTTGGTGGGTTTCGTATGGGAGGTCTTGAGTAATCCAGAGCTTGCTCTTGTCCCAGTAGATCGCTTCCAACTCTCTTGATTTCATCAACACGTGCTGTTTCTCAATGAAGCTGAGAAACTTAATTATAATCGGTCGAGGTGGGGCACCAGGCTGAGGTTTGGGCTTTAGAGAGCGATGGGCCCTCTCAATGTGGTATTGCTGTTTGAGAGAAGAGGGACCAATGATCTTGTTTAACAATTTCTGGACAAAGGAAATGATGTCTCCTCCCTCTTCAGATTCGGGTAGGCCAAGAATCAAAATGTTGTTTCTCCTACTTCTGCCCTCTAAGTCCTCCGTTTTCAGTTGTAACTTTTGAATTTGTTGCCGAAGCTTCGTTATTTCTGGGTCTATTCTGCCTTTCCAACTCTCTAACGAAGACGATCTGGCCTCCATGTCGCCTACTCTGCGTGAGAGAGCCCCAAAGTCACTCCTAATCATCTTCACTTCATTGGATATCTCCTGAAGGGTTTCCCAAAAGGGCAGAAGCTCTTGGAGAAAGCGATCCTCCGTTAGTAAGTTGGTCGGAGTACTGGGAGGTGTTTGCCTCGATGACTGCCCCAAGTTTAGGTTTCTAGCCTTCTTGGCATTTTTCTCCGGCATCGTGGGCAGAGTATGTTTAACTCCGGCCTGCTTCATTTCGGAATCCATCTCTTCACCGACCGTGTTGGTCTCACCCGGTAACTATATTCACTGAACAGAGTGTGCCCCAGTCGAAGAGAACAGTAATAGGGCAAATATACTCCCGAAATATGTGCAGTAAATAGGGCAAAATCTGATTTAATAGGGTGGTAGGTGGGAGCCCAAGAAAAGGCAGCTACCAGACGCTCTGCATCACGTGACTCCCCAGGATCCATGTTTTGACCAATATGAACCCATAAAGAATGTATTTTGGGGCAATCCCACATCACATGTAACAAATCCCCTGGTTTCATACCACATTGAAAGCAAAGATCTGTCTGTCTGAGTCATCTGGAGCATAGCTTAGCAGGGGTATAGTAGATATTGGAAAAAATAAAACATTGCATAGTCTTGTACTTCGGTATAGGCAGAAATTTGACAGTCTTCCAAATCGCTTTCCAGTCAGGTCTTAGGGGGTTATGCTTCTCTCTCAGTATGTAACTTGAGCAGTAGAACCACAGCTCACAAAATCAGACAACACTGCATACACTTTTGAGAGGGGGTGTTGAGAATAATCAATCTCCCTCAGATTATCCCAAGTGAATGGGCTCTGACTTGCACCTTTGGTGTCCCTTAAACATTTCTGCACCATGTTTATAATCTGCATCTTTTAAAAAAAATCCCAATCCCTAGCCTGGAGTGGGAGGACCACCTTGTCCTCTACTATGAAATCTGCCAAAGTTAAACCAAATCAGTGCGGTGCCCAATTATCCTTAATTATTTGTCCCCCCAGGCAAAGTAGAGGGTTTCCCAATACAGGCTGATCCCAAACTCTCATTTGATCTCTCCTTTGTGTGGGACTTAAAAAATTCCACCACACCATGATTGATTTAAAAATTGGTGACTGCCTTCCCCTTTTAGGTAAGCCCTCTGGATTTGAGAAAAGCAGTGCTGCAGGGGAAATTTTCAGATCCACCAGAATTTGTCTCTCAATTTGCAGCCAAGTTGGGGTGTATCCCCCTTCTTCCAGGGCACTATACCACCGCCCCATTAAACCTAGTTGCCCCACAACATAATATAAATGTAGATCTGGAAGTTTAATACCCCCCATAAGGTGAGGAAGGTGTAGAATAGAATGTTTTCTCCTGGGAGGTTTTGAATTCCACAGAAATGCTGAGATTACCCTCTGAATGTTAATAAATTTTCCTTTAGGAATATTATAGGGCAGTAAGTGGACCGGGTATAGCGATCTAGGCAAAAGATTCATTTTGATCAGTCCCAATCTGGCAGTGAAATTTAGGGGGAGTTTATTCCACCTTAAAATATCAGTTTTGATTACAGACAACAGACTGTCAATATTTGCTACAACCCCATCTTCTGAGTTAGCCATAATCCAAATACCCAGATATTTAATCTTACCTAGGGCCCAGTTTATTTGCAGGTGTTCAAAATCAGCTCTATAAATATAAGGGGTAAGAGGAAGAACCTGCATTTTACTTAGATTTAATTTGTAGTTGGAAACCTCAGAGAACTGCCTAATGATTTCCAGGGCTTTTTGGAGGCTCTCAGCCAGATTATGTAAATGCAACATTATATCATCGGCGAAAACTGAGAATTTGACCTCCCTCCCATGAACCTTAATCCCTTGTACATCTGGATCCATATAAAGTGCTCTTAATAAAGGTTCCAAGTAAATGTTAAACAAAATTGGTGACGGGGCATCCCTGTCTAGTCCCATTCATCAGGAGAAACTCTTTAGAAAGATAGCCATTACAGAGAACCCTGGTGGTAGGGGCAGCGTAAAGGTTTTTAAGACCCCTGAGAAAGCCCTCAGGGAAGCCCATTTTCTCCATTGTGAGAAATAGAAAAGCATGGGAAACCTTATTGAATGCCTTCTCAGCATCAAGAGCAATCAAAGCCATAGATGATTTGGAGTTGGAATCCCAACCAAGAATATGGTGAAGCTTCATTAGTGCGTCATGCACCCCCCGACCTGGCATAAACCCTACTTGATCCTGACTAATTAATAGAGGAGCAACTTTTATAATTCTATTAGCCAGGATCCTCATAAGCACTTTAATATCTTGATTTATTAAAGCTATGGGTCTATAGTTGCCGGACAAATCCCTAGGCTTATCTGGCTTTGGGATAAGCGTAATATAAGCTTGATACAATGGAGGGTGGGGAACCCCATCATGCATGATATGAAAAAATAGGTCTTTCAATAGTGGGAGTATAGACAGTAAATGAACTTTATAAAATTTAGCTGAAAGACCATCAGGTCCTGGTGTCTTACCATTTGGCAGTGCATTAATTGTTGCCCTTATTTCTGCATCTTGGATTGGGGCTGCCAAGGCCTGAGCCTATTCCTGATCTAACTTAGGCAGAGGTATCTTATCTAGAAATCCTCCAATCTCTTCCTCTGTACTGACATCCCCCCCCTTGATAAATCCCCGTATAATAATCTGCGAAAGCATCAGCAATTCCCTGAGGATCTATAATAACGTTCCCTTTAAATTTCACTGCAGGAACTGTCCATTCTGCCTCCCATTCTCTAATTCTGTTAGCCAACAAATGGCCCAGCACATCTCCCTGCATTAAATATTTAGCATTTAATCTTTCAAGACAACGGTCTATCCTGGTATACATCATACTTCTTAGTTCATCCCTTAACTCTCCAAGCTCATTGTTCAACTCACTAGAGGAACCCTCCAAAGGAAGTAGAGACTTAATGGCCCCGGTTAAAAATTCTTCCCGGGCTCTATTTCTACTGTTCCTCCTAGCAGTATTTACCTGGGCTATTCCTGTATATAGTACTTTACAAGTAGGCCAAGCAAGTCTCTTATCCTGGAGTGCTGGTATTTGAGTCTAGATAATTTCCACCAGAGCTTCCTCTAATTTAGAGACAGTTTTATCAACCATTAATACCTTATCATCCAGTCTCCATCTATATGGTCGAGGAGGGATGGTATCTATCTCCCAAAGCATCAGTATAGAAGAATGGTCAGATAATACTCTGTTAAGAGTTGTCAGTTCCTTTACACCCCTTAAAGCTGTCCCATTGACCCAAAAAAAATCAATTTGGGAGTGAGAGTTATGGGCTCCAGAGTAGAAAGTCATATCAGTGTCCCCATTAGCAAACACCCTATAGGGTCCACTAATGCTGTGACTTCCATGAATCTGATTAGAGCAACCTGCACCGTAGTAGCTATTTTTTTGGAAGGAGGATTCTTATCCACCCAATTATCCAAGCAGAGATTCCAGTCCCCTGGCAAAATAAGTAGGTGAGGTGGGAGAGTAGCAAGATAGAACTCAATTGAGGCAAAAAAGTCAGGATTAGACAGTGTAGGGCTGTAGACTGAAACAAAGGACAATGGAATTACCAAGATAATACCCGAGACATAAATCCCCTTACTATCCTCTCTTGCCATACTATGAGAAATTACAAATGGGCAAGCCTTTCCTATTAGTATCGCTGCACTCCCAGATGCTTTTGTCTTCCCTTCTCCTATTACTTGGCCCACCCACAACTTCTTCAGTAGATATAGTTCCTCTTTCAATAAATGTGCTTCTTGTAGTGCAGCAATTTGAACCCCCAGCTGATTAAGATATCACAATAATACCAGTCTCTTTTTCCTCCCCGAGGCCTTTAACATTCCAAGAAAAAAATTCAAGCAATACCATTATTTAAAACAATACCCCTGCTTGTCACCTTCCAATCGTCTGCCCACCATCTAATATAGACCATGGATTCTCTCTCTTCCCCGCTTGACCCCTCTCACTATAACTCCGATTCATCGATTGTCCTCCTTAATCAAACTGAGACGAGAATGAGCTAGCCCCCCAGTGCCTACGGACCCCCCCTGAGCCCCATTAAGAGATCTATCAATCCCACCCATGACATTGTATCCCACCCCGAGCTTCTTGAGCTATCCATTACCCTTAATGGACAAAGGTAGATAACCTCCAAAGACTTAGCAAGTGCATTTCTCACCCCAGCAGAAGTCTATCTTTTTATAGTATCCAGCAGTAGCTAAAAGAATGCACTCCATTCCATATTTAGTCCTCACCACAAAATCAGAGGTCCGAGAGCTGAACACGTCCCCAACCTACGATAACTGCGGGGTTAGAGTTGTACCCCCCCAATTCAATAATGCCCTTCACGTTCAATTTCTCCATTTTCCCCCAATGCTCTAATTCAAATATAACCAATGAGGAGAAACCATCGAGCCCCTGAAACCTACAATTAACCAATCTAAAGAAACTACCCTAATATAACTACTAATTCAGTGTAGATATGCTCAGTAGCACATCTTAACCATCATCCCCTTTAACGCTGTGTAGAGTCACTTCCCTTCCCCATGAGACAGTAAGGAAAAAAATAAATAAAACAGTATTCCACCCAGTAACGTCTTAAACCAACTGAGACATTACTACCTTATCCAGTAGTTCAGGCTGTCGATAATTATTCCCCCATCATAAAATAAAACTGCAGCTCCCTGAGTCAAAAAAAAGATACAAATTAGCGGACTGGGGTCCTTTTGACCAAACAGTAATAAATAATATGCCAGTTTCTAACAGTCCCGCACAGAGTAAATTCAGGGCAGTCCAAACAGTGAAGGGGTAAATCCTGTCTCCAAAGCATGGGGAGTGCAACAAAGTTCGAATAGAACAGACACAACCTACAGTTATAACACTTCCCGATGAGGCCACCTCCCTCTTTACTAGAGACAAGCCTCCTGGTACCTTGATGCTTCAGGTCACAGTTTTAAACAGAACCGGTAGCTCCACCCCGCAGGCCTTCTGCCGCATCAGTCGCCATCGCATACCTCCGATCTCTGGACTGCAATCTTACAATCAGCATTGCTGGATGTTGAAGTCTGAATGTCACCCCTGCCAGATAAAGCTTTTTCTTAATCTTGGCATATTCCTTCTGCTTCACTCGAACTGATGGCGTCAGGTCCTGAAAAAGCCAGATAGGGGCCCCGTTCCATTGTAAACTTTTATTTTCTCTTGCTTTGTACAAAACATGAGTTTTTTCTTTATAATTTAAAAAGCGCATTATGAGGACCCGAGGTCTAGCTCCAGGTGGGGGGGGATCTCTTTCAAGGAGTGGTGTGCCCTTTCAATATTGTAAGTCTCTCCAAAGGATGTTGGAACAAACATTTTCATAAGGAATTCTTGCATGAAGGATACACAATCCGATCCTTCCGTCCTCTTGGGAAGACCAGCCATAATCAGATTATTCCTCCTACTGCATGATTCCTGTCCTCGATCCTGTCTTCCAACCTCCTGATTTGCTTTTTCAGAATAACCACATCATGGTCCATCGTTGCCGTCTTCCTTTCCTGGGATGCAACCCTGACTTCCACATCCCCCACCCATTGGGTTAAGACCTGTAGCACCAGTTTTAAAGTGGAGAAATCAGCCACTAAGCCTTGAAGGAGTTGTTTAATTTCAGAAATATCATCCGAAGATGCCTGCTCTCCTTGCTCTTCATTCAGCTGGCCATCATTTTCTTCTGGAGTTGGAGAGTGAGGTTTCGCTCACTTCACGGCCAGCGACCTTGCAGCCAGAGGCTCGGGGCTTCCAGAATCCATCTCGGCCATATTATTGGCCTGGCACGACTTTGTCGAGCACAAGTGTTTTACTTAATTTTATGCTTACTACACACATCTAGACACATTGTACCCCATTAGACAACAGGATTCCCTGGTTAAACACACAAAGGTGAGATCAAATAAAATAGTTTAGCTTTGTGAAATTCGGCACGGCCCGGGAGCACCTAACGGGATGTCTGTTCCCCTCTAGCTCATCACGTGATCCCTAATATTTTGCATTTTTAACAGCACTACAGTACAGTATTCCGATCTCCACATTTGTGGTAACCCTTGTGAGGCAGAAGGGAGATGGTAAGAAGGTTTGTGGATGAGTGACTGGTTGAAAGCTAGTTGCAGTGGTAAAAATCTTTATTTTTATAGAGGAATGAGATGGTACAATCACACCATCAGGACCCGGGGGTCCTATTTACAAGGTGGTCCTGTTTACTAATTAAAATTACACAGCTAAATGAATATGTTGGAAAACAGTATGGGTCCCAGACTGGAGTCCTGGGGGACTCTTGCCAAAATGGGGAGGGTAGGCTAGTACACCTCCCAGCTGAACAGATTGTTGGTGGTTAGTAAGGTATGAGCAGAGCCACTCTATTGCAGGAGTTAAGCATCTGGTTGAGGGCAGTTTGTTCAGGAGGAGAGGGTGGGATACCAAGTTAAATGCCTTTGCAAAATCAATTAAGATAGCTGCTGTGACATGTCCCTGACCCATCCCGGTAAGGACTGAGTCAATAACGTGAAGAAGGGAGGAGATTGTGGAGTGTTTTTTTCTGAAGTCAGACTGGAATGGGGAGAGGAAGAAGAGACTAAAAAGTTAATTAGTCTAGAGTGAACTCGTGGCTCTTGTAGTTTACCAAGTGAAGGAAGGAAGGAGGGAGAGATAGGTCTATAGTTTCCTTGGGAAAATGGGTCACCCCTTTTGTGGAGCGGGAATACTTTGGCAGTTTTCAAGGCAAATGGGTTGACACAGTGAGAAAAACACTTTCAGGAGTTGGGTGAGTGGGTGAATGATAGCGGGAGCAGATATATGGAGGAGTTTTGGGTCCAGACTATCAGGGCTGTATTTTGAAGGGTTGAGAAACTTGATCACGAAGAAGACATCCTGTGGGGAGACAGGAGGGAAGCAAAAGCCTACAGATGAGGTTTATAGGGGTGGAGGGGGAAGCATTTGAGGACAGGTAGGGTAGTGCACAAGTTGTGAAGAATTTGTTAAAAATGAAAACAACAGCAAAGGGATCGGAGACCAGGGAGCCATCTGCTTGGGGAGGGGGGGGGGTGGAGTTTGAACAGGGAGTGGATCATTTTCCAGAAATTTGAGGAAGAAATTAGGGTAGACTGTAGGTTGGATTTGAAGTAGTGGGCCTTGGCTGCTCGAATTGCTTTGGTGCAGGAGTTTCCAAGAGACCTGTACTGTTGGTGGCCAGATTCAGAGTGGGAGGTCTTGAAGTGAGCTCATGCAAGGTCCCTAGGTTTGCACAACTCAGTAAGGTCGGGTGTGAGCCAGGGGTGGTAGGAGCATTTCACTCTGGTTGTTTTAAGGGGGGCATGGGTGTTCCAGGAGCTAGTGAGGATGGCAGTGAAGTGTGAGAGGGCTGTGTCGATGTTTAGGGCAGAGTATACAGGGGACCAGTCAGCAGAGGCCAGGTCACTTAAGAAGGCAACTGTGTCAAGTGACCTGAGAGACCTGTGCCAGATTTACTTGGGGGGGGGGGTGCTTTCCTAATACAGTAGGTTAGGCAGTGATCACGGAATACCCCCCCCCCTTACAACACAAAAACTTGGCCACTTTAAAAAAGAGCTTAGGCAACTTCTAGCCAAACTCAACTACTGTGACTGCAAGGCATAATTAATATCTACCCATACTGTAAGACTGAGCCTTCTCTGGTTACTACCTCCCCTCCACTTGCTAAATCCTCTCCCCTCTCCCTTCCCCCCTCACCCATTCCCACCTCCTCAACTAAGCCTTCTCTGGCTGCTACCTCCCTTACCATCCCCCACACACACACACTTATTCTTGACAAAGTCTTCTCTGGCTGCTACCTAACTGCATCCAGCATTTAGTAACAAAATTATTTGTCTGCTGATTATTTCTGGAAACCTGTATGCATGATTTTGATGTCTGATATTTCAGCTGCACACATTGTTAAATCATTAGTTCAATTTATAGACATTTGTAACTGCCATGTTAGGTGCAACTTCTTTACTGTATGCTCTTATATTGTAATACTGTTCATCTTCTGACTTGGAGCCTTTGTAAAAGAGCTATGTTGGCTCAAAGGTTGTAATTCCCAAACTGAAATAAAAAAAATACATTAGAGAGAATGCCTGTAGCTGAGTTGTGATGAGGGTGAGAGGACAGCACCCAGTCCAGGAGAGAGCGGTTAGAGGATTGAGGGTTGAGCTTGGTAGCTTCAGTGATTAGCTGGGTGAGATTCATGGATTTAGTAGTGTGTAGGATAGGCTTAGAGGCAGGGGACAGCCAGTTTAGACTGAAGTCCCGAGGAGAATAAGTTCACCAGAGATGGAGAGGGAGACTAGCAAGGAGAGGGAGTTGAGGCAAGATGAGGGAGGGATCTTCGGGAAGGCATATAGGGTGCAGTTCTTCTTTTTAGGCAGGGGAAGGGCCCAGCCACCCACCCCATGCTACACTCCTTTTATAGGGTACCACAGTTGTGACATTTCCTGTGGCAGAGCAGGAAGGGGCGGATCAGTGGGGCCTCCACAAGGTGATCTCATTTACAGGGGCACTAGTAATTTAACTTGTTATAACAAGTTAAACAAAGCACAATTAAACCATTACTTGCATTTTTTTCCTTTTTTTCCTTCTAATTACTCTGACTAGGTTACAAACCCAGCAACTTATTTGGAATGGATTTCATTAACTGCAGGTACTGTGGAACAATTTTCAGAAGGACAGTCTTACAGGATTTAGGACACTGTCCTACATGCTGGGCCTTTGGAGATCTTATGTCTCAGCTCCGGGCAGCATGGGCAGAGATTGCCGCCTCAAATTTCATATTGAAGAGGAATACATTATAAGAACCACCAGCCATTTCCCCAGCATCCAACAGAAAACCTCAACCGCAGAGGGTAGTTGGTCCAGGAGGTTGGCAGGTGGTTAGGAGAAACAAATCAGGTGCCCCCATCCTCTGCTCTCCAACAATTACCTCCAAAACCATATAAACACTACAAACAGGTATCTGCCTCTATCTCTGAAATCAAATAAAGAGCAGAAGACACTGCAGAGCAGGACACTGCGGCACAGGAGCTAGCACAACAATACTCACCCAAATCAGGAACCAAAACTAAACAAGCACAAAGGAAATCCAAAACTTCTGATCATAGGAGACTCCATGATTCGGGGAGTTGATACCCATCTCCAGCCAGGGGTGATGGTCAGATGTCTCCCAGGTACATCAGCATGGAGAGACACTGACCGCATTGCTAAAATTGTTCACAAAGCAGGAGAAAACATTGATGTCTTAGTACACATAGGGACTAATGATCTCGCCAGCCGGTCAGTTGTGGAGACCAAGGAACACCTGACTAAGCTGGGTGACAAACTATCATCTATTTCGTCCGGCATCTCCTTCTCTGAGATCCTGCCAGTCTGGGAGAGAGGCAGATGGACGGAAGGTCAGAAGAAGGGAGATAGGGAGCTAAACCGTGGCTCAAGGACTGGTGCCAGGAAAAAGGACACAGATTTGTAGGGAACTGGCAACAGTTCTGGGAGCAAAAGTTCTTTAAATTTGATGGACTGCATCTGACTAAAGAGGAGTCAGTGCATTGGGGCAGAAGTTTGACGTCTTTGCAGAATATTTAAACTAGCAAATGGGAGAGGTGCAGCACCCCATCGTCGAATGGGAAGAACACCCCTCCCCTCAGCTAGTGGTCAAACAGAATTCAGCGTGTTTGCTGCCTATTTGCATCACCAGGTAAGAAAAGGTTTGTCTCCCCATACGATGCACGGGTAATGCCAAACTTCACCCAACAACTAACACACAAAATCTGGCCAATGGAAAATCATGTACACAAATGCTCACAGCCTGGGAAATAAGATCCCAGACCTGCAGGCAATAATGTCAGAGGCTAAACTGGACATAGTAGCAATTAGTGAGACGTGGTTTACCAGTAACCACATTGGAAGACTTCAGTACCTGGCTATGTATTGTTCAGAAAGAGACGAGGTGCAAAGGGGAGGAGTGGCCCTGTATGTTAATGAAAATATCAGAGCTACAGAAATTCAGAATACACATAAGGAGCCAGAAGAACTGTGGGTCACCCTGGAAACAGGAAATGGGACAGCCATAAGAACTGGGATTGTCTACAGGCCCCCAGACCAGAGGAGGACATAGACACATTACTGTTAGAAGATATACAAAACATGACAGCTAAAGGGAGGTTCTGATAATGGGAGACTTCAACATGCCAGATACAGATTGTCAACCCAGCAGGAACATCTGCCAGAACTAGACTCATAGTGGATTCCTGCAGGAGGGCCTCAAACAACTGGTACAGCAACCCACAAGAGACAGGGCTATCCTAGATCTAGTACTGACTAACAAAGAGGGATCACAGATCTCCAGGTAGAAGGTCACCTGGGGCCAGTGACCATCACATGGTATGGTTCAATTTGGCTACTACATCTAAATCATCCCATTCCAAGGCAAAAATATGGGACTTCAGAGGAGCTGACTTTGATAAGATGGCCAACAGAGTTAAGCTAGCCCTGGCAAAAAGAAACACAGGTAAGGAGGTACAGGCAAAGTGGGCAAGCATTAAGGATACAATACTTGAAGCAACATCCCATTGTGTTAGACAGAAAAGGAAGTGCAAAAGGAGAAGGAAACCACTTTGTTCTCAAATACAGTAGCAGAAAGGTCAGAGCCAAAAGGCTGGCCTTCAGGAAATATAAGGGAACACAGCGGGATGAAGATAGGAGGCATACCAAACTGCCCTAAGGGAAGCAGGTAAGGCAGTAAGGCAGGCAAAGTCCCAAACTGAGGAAACACTAGCACGAACAGTAAAGAAGGTGACAAGACTTTCTATAGATACATTAGTGAAAGGAGAAAGTCCAGAGGGATTGCTAAGCTTAATGGAGAAAGGAGCATGTGAGGAGGAGGACCCTGTAAAGGCATCTATCCTAAATAGATACTTTTGCTCAGTATTTACTGAAGAGAAGGTAGGGCAGGGCCCACAGCTCAGCATCATGGACACAGGGGGAGGGAGGTGAGCACTACTCCTTCACAAAAGAAAGGGTCCTACAAGAGCTTGCTAAGCTCAGGGTGGATAAGGCAATGGGACCTGATGGCATACATCCCAGGGTACTGAAGGAGCTAAAGGAGGAACTAGCAGAGCCATTAGCAAATTGTTTAGTGAGTCTCTGAGCACAGGAGAGTCCCAGAAGACTGGAGAGGGCTCATGTGATCCCGCTCCACAAGAGTGGTAGCAGGGAGGAGGCGAGGGAACTACAGACCAGTCAGTCTTACCTCAGTAGTGGGCAAGATTATGGAGGCACTCCTTAAGGAAAGGATAGTGCAACACCTGGAATCCATAGGCACAGGATCCAAGACAGCATGGGTTTACAAAGGAAGGTCCTGTCAAACTAATCTCATAGATTTCTTTGACTGGGTAACAGAATGGTGGACCAAGGGAAGCAGTTGATGTCGCCTACCTTGACTTCGCAAAGCTTTTGACACTGTTCCACATAGAAGATTGATAAATAAGCTAGGTAGGCTCGGGTGGTCAGAAGTTGGTCAACTGGGTGGCAAACTGGTTGACTGGCAGAAAACAGAGAGTGGTGGTAAATGGTATACAGTCAGAAGAATGCAAGTCACAAGTGGGGTACCTCAGGGATCAGTCCTGGGGCCAGTCCTATTCAACATCTTCATTAGTGACCTCTCAGATGGACTAGAGGGTAAGGCTTGTCTGTTTGCAGATGACACCAAGATCTGCAACAGAGTAGATAATCCAGATGGGGTGGGCAGAATGAGAAGAGATCTGGATAAACTAGCAAATGGTCAGAAGAGTGGCAACTGGGATTTAATGCAAAGAAGTGCAAAATCATGCACATAGGGAAGAGAAACCCTGAAGCCACTTATAGGCTGGGAGGAGTTGCTAGCAGTCACAAAGGAAGAAAGAGACTTGGGCATCATCTCACTGATGACCTAAAATCATCCAAGCAGACCTCTAAAGCAGTAGGTAAGGCTAGGGGTGTTAGGGTGTATTAGTAGGGGTATCACAAGTCGTAAGAGGGAGGTAATAATCCTCTGTACAAGACATTGGTTAGGGCCCCATCTGGAGTACTGCGTGCAGTATTGGAGGCCACACCTACACAAGGACATTAACCAAATTGAGGCAGTCAGAAGGAACCAAAATAGTGCAGGGACTGCATCAGAAGACATATGAGGACAGATTAACAGAGCTCAATATGTATACCCTTGAGCAAAGGAGGAGAGAGGTGATATGATCGAGACATTTAAACACCTTAAGGGCATAAACAAGGTGAAAGAGTCTAACATGTTTAAATATAAGAAAAATAGCAGGACAAGAGGACACAGCATGAGATTAGAGGAGGCCGATTAAGGGGAATGTGAGGAAATTCTTTTTTCACAGAAAGGGTGGTAGATGCATGGAATAGCTTACCACAAGAAGTGGTGGCTATGAATACAGTGCAGGGCTTCAAACAGGCATGGGATAGGCATAAGGGAGCAATACAAATGACTATGAATAGATAGGTCACTGACAGAGCAAAGGCCGATGGCACATTTATAAGGTAGAAAAAGAAATGGGCAGACTGGATGGGCCTTGCGGTCCTTATCTGCCGTCAACTTCTATGTTTCTATGTTTCTATATAAAGATAGGGAGGGTGGAAAGGAGGGAAAGTTTGAGTAGCAGGAGCTCATAGCAGAGCCTCTTTGAAGGAGATGGAGCAGGAGATGTTTTGTCCAATGTATATGGCAACTCCTCCACCATGCTTACCTCTGTCCTGGCAAAAAAGATCTAAGTCAGGGGGGCAAGGTGTGAGTCTGGGACGCTAGAGGAGAGCCAGGTTTCGGAAATGCACAGGATGTCAGAAGAGTATTGTGAGGTTCGTACCTTGAGGAAGTCCATCTTAGGGAAGAGGCTTTGTGCATTAAAGTGTAAGAAACTAAGACCTTTAGGCATAGAGAGAGAGAGAGAGAAGGGGGGGAGGGGGCCAAGATGGGGTTCCATGTTCCCGGCCAGAAGTAGGAGGATAAGGAGGAGGAAGATAAAGGAAAGAGTCTTCTGCTTTCTAAGGGGAGAGAGAAAGCTGACGAGTAGGGAGGAGGGGAGTGAAAGGAGCGGTGGAGAAATCTGAGGTTTAAGGAGGGGGTATGTAAGAGACCAGGGTGGATAAAGTGAGTTAAGGGGGTAGGGATGTAGAAGGCAGGTGGGAGAGAGAGAGAGAATGGACAGAGAATAGGAAGGGAGGAGAAGGGAGAGGAAGTGAGATGGAGGGGGGAGAGGGCAAGGGGGACATGAGGGGGTCTAAGAGAAGGAGTAGGGTAAGGGAGAGTAGAGGAAGAAAGATTAGGAAGGCAGGAAGCCAGAGGAGCATACTGCTGGGGAAATCAGAAAGAAAGGGGAAGAGAGGAGGAGGGGGCAAAGGGTGAATTTGGCTGAAATAGGAAGGAGTAATAGAGAGTGAACAGTCAACTGGTGCAGACAGAGCAGACTTGGGGTAGGAGGGTGAGAAGAATACCTAGGTGAGAGGTGTAGAGTGGCCAGCAAGCTGCTGCAGAGGATGGCAAGGTGTTAGATGCAAAGTGAAATCAATAAACAGAACTATAGATTTGCAGGGTTCTATGTGATAATAGCGACTGCACAAGGTGATCGCTATTATTGCAACCCTACATTATCACGAAAACAATTTAAGTGATATGCGAAAAAGGTACTAAATTGTGCATGTGAGGGTGTTGCCCCACCCGCACCTAAATATAGATTCTCACCTCCAGGGGGTGCACATGTCGGGAGGGGTGCATCCAGGCTAAAAAAAAAAAAAATCCTGCAGCTGTGGGAATAGCAAAAGGAAACACCCAACCCCAGTCCTGAACATGGGACCTGCTCTGTCAGAGCTATACACCCTACCCACTATACCACATGGCTGGCTCGGCAGAAGCAGGTTCCCCGTGGGTAACATCCCTGTTCCCCATCCCTCCACATCCTGTTGCCCACCTTACCTTACTGTTGCCCATCCTAGCTTCGCGATTGAAGCATTCGCAATCCCGGTACAGTCTCCCAAGATGAAAGAGCCATTATATGGGTCACCGTTATGACGGTCACCCATATGCAATCGCCATCGTCACAGGCTACCCTCTGCAGTTAGAGCAAAATACAAATTAGAGTGATGACTAAGGACTGATCATGACAACTTGACTGTATGAGTTAGTGGGCCAACAAAGCAGGTAGGTGATTAAATAAATAAGTAGAAGTTAAATGCAAAACAAAAATAAGTCATACAGTAGATCTGCAGATTGACCACATACTAACTAAAGTAATAGCTAATAAATGAACGCTGACAATCCTAGCTGTGAGAGCTAGCAGGTCAACAAAGCAAGTAGGCAAATAAGCATTCAAGTAGAATTTTAACTTAGCGGGGGAGCAAGGGCACGAGCAGTGGTGCAAAAACACACTGAACAAAAGAAACAAGCAGGTTTGGCTAGAAAAGCTAAACAGATGGGCCTACATTGTACGGCTCCCAGAAGTTGTGGTTGCAAACTCACAGTGCAGGGTTGGTGCTGAGAAGAGAGTGGTCATCCCCAAACAAGAATGAAATCCTCGATTCCAGCACTGACTCACAGGCAAAGAGATACAGAAACACTCCAAGTCCACAGAATCAAGTGCAAATGCTGATTTTATTGCTTCTGTGCACCGCTCAAGCTGCAGACAAAACCACAGTGCTTTGGCTTCATAGGGGGCGTGGCAGGAACAGTAACTGTGTCATTTAAAGAGCCCCATAGTGTGATGACATCATAAGAAAGGTGCAAAAGTGAAACTACCTTCAAGTACACATACAAAAAGATATGCAAAAGAGTACAGCATTTCATTACACTTTTCGCAGGAGAAAACCAAATTCCTCAATTGCAGTTTAACATTTCATTACAATAATATGCAAAACAATCCAGCAGCAAAAAAATTGACTCTGTCCTTAATAGGCAAGGAGAAAGGGAGAGAGCATAGTCATGTGATCACCCAATTGAAAATTTGTAACACAGTCATCTGAGATTCTTTCAGGGGATGCACATGCAGAGCAGTGAAAGGTGACGGTGTGACATGCAGAGCAATGAAAGGTGAGGGTACGACATGCAGAGCAACGAAAGGTGAGGGAATGACATGCAGAGTAGTGAAAAGTGAGGGTATGACATGCAGAGCAACGAAAGGTGAGGGAATGACACGCAGAGCAGTGAAAAGTGAGGGTATGACATGCAGAGCAATGAAAGGTGAGGGTACGACATGCAGAGCAATGAAAGGTGAGGGAATGACATGCAGAGTAGTGAAAAGTGAGGGTACAACATGCAGAGCAGTGAAAGGTGAGGGAATGATATGCAGAGCAGTGAAAAGTGAGGGTATGACATACAGAGCAATGAAAGGTGAGGGATACGACATGCAGAGCAGTGAAAGGTGAGGGTATGACATGTAGAGCAGTGAAAGGTGAGGGTATGACATGCAGAGCAGTGAAAGGTAAGGGAACAACATGCAGAGCAGTGAAAAGTGAGGGTATGACATGCAGAGTAGTGAAAGGTGAGGGAACGACATGCAGAGCAGTGAAAGGTGAGGGTACGACATGCAGAGCAGTGAAAGGTGAGGGAATGACATGCAGAGTAGTGAAAAGTGAGGGTACAACATGCAGAGCAGTGAAAGGTGAGGGAATGATATGCAGAGCAGTGAAAAGTGAGAGTACGACATACAGAGCAATGAAAGGTGAGGGCGACATGCAGAGCAGTGAAAGGTGAGGGTATGACATGTAGAGCAGTGAAAGGTGAGGGTATGACATGCAGAGCAGTGAAAGGTAAGGGAACAACATGCAGAGCAGTGAAAAGTGAGGGTATGACATGCAGAGCAGTGAAAGGTGAGGGAACGACATGCAGAGCAGTGAAAGGTGAGGGTACGACATGCAGAGCAGTGAAAGGTGAGGGAATGACATGCAGAGTAGTGAAAGCTAAGGGTATGATATGCAGAGCAGTGAAAGCTGAGGGAACGACATGCAGAGCAGTGAAAGGTGAGGGTATGACATGCAGAGCAAAAAAAGTGAGGGACCAATATGCAGAGCAGTGAAATGTGAGGGATGACATGCAGAGCAATGAAAGGCGAGGGAACGACATACAGAGCAGTGAAAGGTGAGGGTGCGACATGCAGAGCAGTGAAAGGTGAGGGTATGACATGCAGAGCAGAAAAAAGTGAGGGAACAATATGCAGAGCAGTGAAATGTGAGGGATGACATGCAGAGCAATGAAAGGCGAGGGAACGACATACAGAGCAGTGAAAGGTGAGGGTACGACATGCAGAGCAGTGAAAGGTGAGGGATGACATGCAGAGCAGTGAAAGGTGAGGTATGACATGCAGAGCAGTGAAAGGTGAGGGAACAACATGCAGAGCAGTGAAAAGTGAGGATGACATGCAGAGCAGTGAAAGGTGAGGGCGACATGCAGAGCAGTGAAAGGTGAGGTATGACATGCAGAGCAGTGAAAGGTGAGGTATGACATGCAGAGCAGTGAAGGTGAGGGACAACATGCAGAGCAGTGAAAGTGAGGGTATGACATGCAGAGCAGTGAAAGGTGAGGGTATGACATGCAGAGCAATGAAAGGCGAGGGAATGACATACAGAGCAGTGAAAGGTGAGGGTATGACATGCAGAGCAATGAAAGGCGAGGGAACGACATACAGAGCAGTGAAAGTGAGGGAATGACATGCAGAGCAGTGAAAGGTGAAGGTATGACATGCAGAGCAGAAATAAGTGAGGGAACAATATGCAGAGCAGTGAAATGTGAGGGATGACATGCAGAGCAATGAAAGGCGAGGGAACGACATACAGAGCAGTGAAAAGTGAGGGTATGACATGCAGAGCAGTGAAAGGCAAGGGTATGACATGCAGAGCAGTGAAAGGTGAGGGAATGACATGCAGAGCAGTGAAAGGTGAGGATATGACATGCAGAGCAGTGAAAGGTGAGGGAATGACATACAGAGCAGCGAAAGGTGAGTGTATGACATGCAGAGCAGTGAAAGGTGAGGGTATGACATGCAGAGCAGTGAAAAGTGAGGGTATGACATGCAGAGCAGTGAAAGGTGAGGGTACGACATGCAGAGCAGTGAAAGGTGAGGGTATGACATGCAGAGCAGTGAAAGGTGAGGGTATGACATGCAGAGCAATGAAAGGCGAGGGAACGACATACAGAGCAGTGAAAGTGAGGGTATGACATGCAGAGCAGTGAAAGGCAAGGGTACGACATGCAGAGCAGTGAAAGGTGAGGGTATGACATGAAGAGCAATGAAAGGCGAGGGAACATGCAGAGCAGTGAAAGGTGAGGGAACGACATGCAGAGCAGTGAAAGGTGAGGGTATGACATGCAGAGCAGTGAAAGGTGAGGGTATGACATGCAGAGCAGTGAAAGGTGAGGGTATGACATGAAGAGCAGTGAAAGGTGAGGACATGCAGAGCAGTGAAAGGTGAGGGAACGACATGCAGAGCAGTGAAAGGTGAGGGTATGACATGCAGAGCAGTGAAAGGTGAGGGAACGACATGCAGAGCAGTGAAAGGGAGGGTACGACATGCAGAGCAGTGAAAGGTGAGGGAATGACATGCAGAGCAGTGAAAGGTGAGGGTATGACATGCAGAGCAGTGAAAGGTGAGGGAACGACATGCAGAGCAGTGAAAGGTGAGGGAATGACATGCAGAGCAGTGAAAGGTGAGGGTACGACATGCAGAGCAGTAAAAGGTGAGGGAACGACATACAGAACAGTGAAAGGTGAGGGTATGACATGCAGAGCAGTAAAAGGTGAGGGAACGACATACAGAGCAGTGAAAGGTGAGGGAATGACATGCAGAGTAGTAAAAGTTGAGGGTATGACATGCAGAGTAGTGAAAGGTGAGGGAACGACAAGCACAAGTATCCTTAAAAAGAGAAACAGAGACAGAGAGAGGAGTGCATAAATAATCATACAGTAGCTATATCGGGAGTTCATTTATCTCTTAGTCAAAAATGGCTTCAAATCCCACCTGTTCATTCAAAAAAATTGGTTCAATACTTTGTAATCTGAAAATTCGCAGGCTTTCTTTTCTCAAAGAGAGGGTAACTCTATCACCGCCATATTTAGGTACTGGTACTAACTCCAGCCCCACGAACTTCAGATCCTCAGGATTAGAAGCATGATGCAGTAGGAAATGAAGTCCAACAGTGGTATTCTCCCTCATGTTAGAAATGGACCTAACATGTTCCTTTATTCTGGTCTAGAGGCTATGAACAGTGCTCCCTAAATAGAATAACTTACATGGGCACTGGAGAACATACTACAGAAGGAGTGTCACATGTAATACACTCCCTTATCTGAAATCTAAGATCCTGATTGGCTGGGTGTATAAAGGTAATGCCAGTTTATCAATCTCCACAAATGTTATACCTATGGCATCTGTAGGAGCCCAAGGGTCTTTTTGGTAGTCAATTCACATGCATAGTAAGATAAGATTCAGAAGGTAATCTGCTGTGTACTAGTTTTTCTCTCAAATTTAATGATCTACTAAATGTGACTCAGAGTTTGGAACCCACCACCTCGGCTATCTGGGATCACCCAATAAGATAGACCAGTTATGATATATGATGTTGCCAGTCTTTCGAGTCCAGTTGTTAAATTCAGTCACAAATGTGACTGGTTCCATCCCAGTTTTTTCTTTTTTAGGACCATTATCTTTCTGCAGTTCCTCCCTACTCATTGAATAGGCTTTGTTAATGGACTCCTCTAAAAGGTCCCTAGTGTAACCACATTCCAGAAACCTAGATTCTAATTCCCTGTCCTGTTCAAAAAATACATCATCATCCAAGCAGTTCCTACGTAATCTCAAAAATTGGCTATAGGGCACAGAGTTCTTCAGTGCAACAGGGTGGGCACTGTCAGCCTGTAACACAGAATTTGTGGCTGTAGTTTTTCTGAAGCATTTAGTTTTAACATGCTCCCTTGCTGTCATAGATTTTGTAATTGTTACATCAAGGAAATTGATACTATCTCTGCTAGCTGTATATGTGAACTGCACATTCAAATCTTTATATGTACCCACCCTATGAATTCCTCAATCTTTGTGACGTCCCCCTGCCACGTGCAAATTATGTCATCGATAGAACAATACCAGTTTTTCAACTTAGGAAGGAAGACATTATTGTCTGTGTTAAAAATAAATACATAATTCCTCCCACGTGCCTAAAAATAAATTTGTATATGGGGGGGGGAGGCATTGAAGCCCCTGTGGCAGTACCACACACTCAAAGGTAATGCGTGCCATCAAATTTAAAGCCATTGTGTGTCAAAGTGAATTCTAATGCAACTAAAATAAAACCAGCTGGGATGTCATCCCTTTGTGGATGCTTCTCCCAAATAGAATTTACAGGCTCTAATGCCAAGTTCATGTCTTATGATGGTGTGCATAGATTCTACATCAGTACTGAGCCTACCGTATCTTCTTCCCATTCAAAATCAGATAACCTCCCAAGGAAATCAGAAGTGTCTTTGATGTAAGATTTTAAAGTTACCACACACTTCTGCAGAAAACAATTTACAAATTTAGCCAGATTCTCAGTGAGGGAGTTAACGTCTGACTATGGGCCTACCCGGAGGGTTTTCAACATTTTTATGAATTTTGGGAAGGATGTAAAAGCAGGGTGTTACTGGAAATTCCTCACAGATAAATTGATGAAGGCTGTGAAGCCAAAGAGCTGGGGTTTTCACTGCAGCTTGAGCTCTGCACAGAAGCAATAAAATCAGCATTTGCACTTGATTCTGTGGACTTGGACTGTTTCTGTCCCTTTTTGCCTGTGTGTGTTGGAATCCTGGATCAGGGCATATAGTGTATAATTAGGGGAATGTAATTATGCTTGTGCAGATGATTGTTTAGCACTAGCAATAGCACATTGTGTACACTACCACAGATAGAGTACAAAGTTACTCGTGTAGACATGGCAAAATAGTTACATTACCATGGGCTAGAGTGGAAGAGTATGGAGGGCATCTGTGGGGCAGCATGGCAGGCTGGCCTACCAGCTGACTAACACCTGACTCCAGGCAAACTCCTTAATGTCCTTAGCACATGGTCCTCTGCATGAGCAGGCTGCTGCATGGGCAGGCTGATTGCACAGGGCCAGTTTAGTAGTGAGGTGTGTGAAGAAGTCCCACCCCTGAGACTGGAGGAGTGCACAAACAGCAAAATAATGTTCAAGTACTGGCTTGGGGAGGGTCTGATGACTGGTGACTGGGGGTGGTGATCTGATGGACAGCATTCCCAGCTCTCACAGGGAGCTCAGGTATATGGCATGGTTCAGCGGTAGTGGGATACTGGAGCAAGAAAACAAGGCACTGGGTTTTAAAGTTTGCCCCTGCGATCCGTTGGTCCCGCCCCTGTATGCACGCAATTAGAGGAGTGCACAGGCAGCAAAAGAATGTTCAAGTCCTGGATCCGGAGAGTTTGATCGCTGGTGACTGGGGGGCAATGTGGTGGAGAGCAGTCCTAGCTCTGACAGGGAGCTCAGGTATAATATGTGGCATGCTTCAGCAGCAGCAGGACACTGATGCAAGAAAACAAGGCACTGGGTTTTAAAGTTCATGCCTGAGGTCCGATTGGTCCAGCCCTTGCACGCACTCAATTGGAGGAGTGCACAGTCAGCAAAAGAATGTTCAAACCCAGGCTCCAGGGGTCTGTGGTGAGGTTTCCAGATGTGGTGTGGCTTCTGACTCAGAATGACAACAGTTGTAACAAAACCAGATACCTCTATCACCAAATATTTTGGAGGCTTATAGGTCAGGAAGCATGAGCAGTCCAGGAGAAGTTGTAGAAAAACCACAAGTGGTGATTTATTGTACACAAAACAAAAACAAATCCACTAATCGGAAAACATCAGCATCTCGTCTAATCTCTCCAAATCAATCTCTCCAGCAGGAAATAAAGCAGCCTGTCCTCTGCTGAAAATCCCTCTCCTTCTGCTCACTGGCTGCAGGTGAGTCTCCATACAGACACAAACTCAGACACACACTGAGACACAGACTGAGATTGTAACAGGCTCTTGTAGCTGCTGGTTGCCAGGCATGCAATTGTGACCCTTCTTGTTGCTAGGCCTAACACTGTGATGCATCTTGTAGGCGGCTAGACCATTGTGACCGATTACATCAGTCTGATGTCACACTCTTTCATACCTGCCTGTCTCAGCCATCATTTCATTGTGTCTATGTTACATATCAGGGAACCCAGCAAGTAAGAAATTAGAAAATTAGGAATTAGTACAGTAGCAATAATGACTGCGCAGTCTAATAGAGAGTTAGAAAAGATAGAGATAGAGATAGAAATAGAATCCTTACTTCTGGTTTCCTCCTATATAACACACATGGGACAGGGCCTAATATGAGCCCTTTCACAGGGTCCAATAGCTGGCAGTTGGGGGGGCAGCCTGGTGTAGAGCAGTCCCAGCTCTCACAGGGAGCCCAGGTATATGGCGTGGTTTGGTTGCAGCATGGTTTAAGGATTTCAAACCCCCTACACTCATTAAAGTGCACAGTGATGCATTATGACCCAACTTCCTCATCTGGCCAAGTGCCAGTAGTGGACTGACAGTACAAGCTGTCACTCTCTGCTAGTATCTTCCTGCCCCTCAGTCACCATTCTGAACATGTTTTGCTCAATTCCTTGTAGCCTAGTGGACCCACCACACCATGACTGCCATTTCAATCCTGTGTAAATCAATTCCTGATAGTCTGGTGGACCCCCAATCCCTAATCCCTGGTCTGAATTGTCATAATGAAAAGAAACCCATCTTTCCTTGGTATTCTAGTGGACCCCTATCCCCATCTCCCAGTCTGATACACATTTCATAATGTGTAGAGTCCTCCCTCCCCTCCCCTGATCCCTAATCCAAACTGTCATAATAATAAAAAGAAACACCTCTTTCCTTGGTAGTCTGGCAGTCCCCACCCTAATCCTCAGTACGAGCTGTCATAGATAGAGCTGTCATAATAAAAAGAAACCCATCTTTCCCTGGTAGCATTGTGGACCACACACTTCAAATCCTCTGTCTGGTCAGACAGGAGATCATAGATGATGGGACCAAAGACTGAGGGTGGGGATCCCCTAGTCTATCAGAGAAGATGGGTTTCTTTTTATTATGATATCTTGGACCATGCTTCAGAAGGGTTGGGGTCCACTAAACTAACAGGGACAGATGTGTTTCTTTTTATTATGACAGCTCAGACTGAGGATCAGGATTGGGGTCCACTTGACTACCAGAGAAAGATGAGTTTCTTTTTATTATGACTACGTGAACTAATGGTTGGAAGTGGGGATGCACTAGATTTCCATGGAACAATGGGTTTCTTTTTATTTTTTTATTTTATTCTTTGGTAACCAGGTAAGGCCCACTAGGCACAGGTGCCTGTTTTTAGGGGTGACCCAGGAGCATTGGGGAAGTTAAGTGGCTTGTTTAGAGTCACACAGTACGCAAATGAGGGTTGTGGAAATCAAACCCAGGTCTGTCTGCACCCTGCTATTCTGTCTGTGCACTTATCACAGTAAACCGCCAGGTTATTAGAGCGGTGTCCTTCATTACTGTCCAACTGGCCATTCTGAGGCATAAAAACAGCAGGAAAAAGAAGCCCAATTCACTTCAATGGGGCTTGTCCCCGCACTCTCCCTGGTTACACGTCAATATGTGCCAGAGAGCAGGGGCATGTCAGCTCTATCGGGAAGTGGAAGGGATAGGCTAGCCACCCCATTCGAAAAAAGATTGTGGTCTTTTCCACAAATACATGGCCTTAAAATAATGTAATGAAAACCAGCTGCAAAGACTATGGGGGACATCAGCTGCCAAATTATGTGAGTGAGTGTCATATATAGGAAACTTCCTTTAATGTCAATAAGATTACTATTTTGTCACGTATTTTATACCCCTATGGAATGTTCAATATTTTTATACCTCAAATTTGGTTTCAATGACTCCATTCCATTCTTACTTCTTTCTTACGGCATGGCAAAGCCATGCGTAGAGCCTTTATGAAACTTACTAACCCTAAATTATTTGGTGACCTTCATCTTAACAACTTCTATTTTTATTAGCCTCACATGGTAGCAAATACTTTAAATGGGGCCATTCTTCTGTAGATTCATCTTTATAACCCTATGAACCGCAATGGTTATATATCAAAAAAGTCCTCTGTAAGTCACAATATTCAACTTCAGGCTTTGTTATAGTTTTCCTCTTCTACCATCCCTTCAACTTTAAAAAGTACCCCAATTGACTGGTCCCTACAAGCACATTCCCAACTTAATAGATACTTCAATTTTTCTACCTACTCATGATCTTAGTCAACCCCTGTTTCTGAACCCAATTTTCGAATAGCTCACCGCCCCATTCCTCACAATTTTCTCCCATTGGATGCAGCTCCTATGGTGGTTACGATTTCTGCTTCCGATACATTGTTGGCTTTTCCCTTATTACAGCAGAGTCATAATCTTCCACATTCTACTCTGTTTAAATACTTACAACTTTACCAAGCACTATTTGCTCACCTAAGATTCCACCCCCCACAGACTACTCAGGCTCCCTCGCTCTACTAGGAACTGGCCCAAGCTGCTTCAGCCCACTGGGCCATATCTTGTATATCAACCTCTACCAAACCAAAGACCCCTGTAGATCCTTGGGTGTCTGTTACTATTGGCACAATGCCTTACACCTCGACTGGTCTCCTTTGGATTAGCAATGGATGTGGCATGGTTTGTATAAATATATTAAGCAAGATCGTTATAGGATGCAGCAATTTAATATTTTACATAACATTTTCTTTACACCACAGAAATTGCATAGAATGGGGTCTCAGGCTTCCCCTCTTTGTTCCAGTTGTAACTGGGTCAAAGGTATCTTATTTCATATGTTATGGGATTGTGAGAAGGCTACTCCATTCTGGTCCTCGATTAAATTTTATTTAGCTCTGTCTTTCGATTTGAGGACTGCCTTTATCCTGGAAATCTGTTTGGTGGACAATTTTAAGGGCCTTACCAGAATGACTATATTGCCTTGATTGTTGCTACAGCCAAGAAAGTTCTTTGTCACTGGATGTTGGATATTATTCCACCCTGGTCTGAATGGCATACAGAACTCCTAAGTGCCTTAAATGGTGAGCTACTTGTTGCCAATGTTCAATACAGAACCCCTGTTTTCCTAGAAAAATGAGAGCGCTTATATGCCTGGTCAACTACCCTTTAATATATGATTGTACTCCACATGCTGTTTTCCTGATTTGTCATGTTTTATCTTCTGGACTGAGTATATTTTTTAGGTATCCTTGGGTTTAGGGCAGCACTCAGGGTGGGGTGGGTGGGTTTCTTTTAACTTTTGTTATATGTTTATGTTGTTTATTCGCTTGCTGTTGTGTGTTATTCTAAGTGACTGATTTTTGACTGAAAAATTAATCAAGTATATTAAATGTAGATCGTGGAAGCAGAGATTGTTTAAACCACATTTTAACTTGCCAGGAAAAAAAAGCTAAATTTGTCAGCAATTACTATGAAATAGCAATGAACAGTGTCAGATATAGAAAAATGTACTTTCTTGGCTCTAAATAATTCCATCAAAAACAGAAAGCAAGACAGACCATTCCCTTTCTGCATGCTCCAAAACTCTAATATTTTTATTCTAAAGTGGTGTTTATTGATTTCTTACAGACTAACACCCACCAATTGTTGCTATGAGATGAAGTTGCTAACTTGCCAAAAGAGGAATTTGAATAATCAGAATTTCAATATTCTTTTTGTTATTACTGAAGTGCTCCCTCCATGGTGATCCCACTCAACTACATTTTTAATGTAGCCCTCATCTCAGGTACTGTTCTTTGGAAATCTGGTCGAATTGTCAGATTTTATAAGAAGGGTTACTCACTGCATATTAATAACTATCACCCTATTGCCATTTTATCAGTACTTCTAGAAATGTTAGCCTCTATTTAACTTACCACCTACTTCAGTCCAATTGTTTTCCCCTGCCTAACATAGATTTAGAAAGGGTCATTGCACATCCACCGCACTTGTAAAACTCACTAATGATATTTGTGGTGCAATGGTTAGAGAAGTCAACTAATGGGTGCTGTGTTTGTTAATTTAACTACAACATTTCATCTTGTTCATTGATCCGGTATGGGTTACAAGTTACTTATCTTAGATATCTTCCCACCTGCTATAACCTGGTTTGATAGTTACCTATACAGTTGCAAGTAACTTATAAAAACTGACCACTTCTCATCTGCCTCAAGTATTTCCAATGTTGGTGTTCCTCAAGGCTCAATTCTTGGTCCTTTTTGCTTTTCTCCCTCTTTATTATTAACAATCTCCCCCTTGTTCCTTCCTCCTGTTCTCGTCATTGTATGATGATCGTGTCCTTTACAATTCTTTTCACTGCTTGCTTCACATACATAACTCTCTGAACTCTGATTTTCATAAGGTATAGTGATGGCTCTCTATCAGCAAGTTGGTCTTCAATTTGATAACATTCAATCTATGTTGTTTGGCTCTGGTCTCAAGCTCATGGCTAACTCTACTCAACTATTTATCCCTGTGCTGATGCGGCCTGTTGGAACTGGTCACCCATTTCAAATACTTACAGTAGGTGTCACCCTGGATGTCTCACTAGATTTTTCTCTTCATAGGGCATATTCACCAAGGTCCGGGTTATACGTGCAAAAAGCATGTGTAACACCTGTGTAGCTATGTGGCCCTTGACAGGCGCAGGGTGTGCAGTATTCACAACTACAAGCACCCAAAGGACACCTGTCCACAGCCCTGCCCCCCAGTGCACCAGGTCAGATCACAGGACTTGGGTAGACATCCAATGGTTTGCCAATCCTGAGTCCCGTGGTAGATCACCTGCTCTGAATGACCAGGGAATTCTGGGCAGGTGCGGGTCCCAGTAATTTTTGTAGATACAGATGAGTGCCCAAATTGCTGCCCCAGTCCAATATGCAGCTAGGTGGGCTGAGGCAGCATGGTTGGGGGAATCCATGTCCCACCATAGCTGGTGGATGTCACCGGTTGGGGCACATGAGAGTTATGTCAGGGTCTCCCCTCACATAACTTGTGCCCCCTCACCCAGTACGCTGTGCCTTAGTGAATGGTGCAGAGTGTGGGCATGCCCTGGATGCCCATGACACATAGCCACAAGATCAACCCAGGAATCATGTGCACAGGGGGGCTTGTACTCCTGCTGTGAATGCCACTGGGGGTCAGCTAGACCCCTGCAGTATGGCATTCCAACTTAGGGTTGCCCATGCACCTCATGTATGTGCTGCATAAGCAATATGCACGTTTGAGAACAGAGCCCTAGATTGCCACTGCATGTAGCTGTAGGAATGTTAATTATAAGTTGTTCCTTACTTATAGAATGTGACAAATCTTACTCCGAAAGCTCATTTGGCAACTGCTAATGGTTTCATAATGCTTGGTCTGAACTACGGCCTGCTTGCTTTTCATCACATCTCTAAGTGTAATCTGGCTTAGTGGGATGATACTAATAATACTATTTGTCACTTTGCTCTTGCAAACAAACTCTGTCATCATTGCCATCTGTACTCCAAACTGGGCTGTTTTTCTCCTGATATCAAATGCTCCTTTTACCTGGGGAGCTTCACTGATAAACTTGAGGTCACCAGTCCCTGCTTCACTGACTCATCTACTTCAGCCCCCTTAAATTCCTACCTGCTTAGGTCATCTGAGAGGTCACATCTTTTTGTACCAAAATGCTCTAACAAGATCAGGTTACAGGCATTCTCCTGCTCTGCCTCTACTTATTGGAACTCCCTTTCTACTGAGATATCACCAATGCCTTCAACCAGTACTTTTCTGATCTAATTGATTTTACTAGCTCCCTACCTGCCCAAAACGTATCCACCCTGAAGCCTGGGAATATCCCTTCTAACTCATCTACCTGCTTCCATTTTTGTTTGGTGGCAAAAAAGGAGGTCCAGAAGCTACTCAACACAGTCTCCGACAGCTACAATGCTAGTGCCGATGACCTTGAGCCTAAACTCCTTAAACTTCTGCACCCCTAATAGCTTCCCCCGGCTAGGATCTTCAGCTTCAACTTATTAATTTGATATGGCATAGTCCCATACATTTGGAAGACTGCCAGGATTGGCCCCATTTTCAAGAAGGGTAACCCTAAATCTAACACAAACTATCACCCAGTTGCTATTCTCTCACTTATAAGTGAGCTACTAGAGAAAATTGTCTCACTCCAAACTGTTGAATTCTTACAAGACCAGAACTTCCTCTCAGCCACACAAAAAGGCTTTCGAAGGGGACATAGAACCACCACTGAACTCCTGCAATTTACAAATGACATAATCTGCTATGGACGATGGACTTATGACAGGTGCAGTATTTATTGACTTAAGGCCTTTGATCTTGTTGGTCACACCCTCCTCAAGGCTAAAATGTTCTTACTCAGTTTCTCCCCTGATGTAGTGGCCTGACATGATAGTTATTTCACTAACAGAAAACAGTATATCAGGTTTTGCTCTGCCATCTCTGACCTTTCTACTATTAACATGGGGTACCTCAAGGCTCTATCACTGGCCCCTTTTTTTCTTTTCTATCTTTATTAATGACATATTTCAGTATGCCTCAAACTACTCCTCCCTACTCTGTGCAGATGATCTTGTGCTATACCATAGCACTAAGACTATCTCCTGCCTTAACCCTACTCTTACTTCTGATTTCCACAATATCCTGGATTGGGTCTCTAAGAATAGGCTTATACTTAACTCTAATAAAACCCTGTCTAAGTCCTGCCCGGTGGTGCTGAGGGTTGAGGCGCCGGATACCACACCTCACTCCACACTGGCGACCCGGGTTCAGGAATGAGCCTGGGTCATTGGGGGTCGGCAAGGCAGGATTAGGATTGAGCATCCAATGACAGCTCTCCTAGTCCTGGGGAAAAAGGGTGGGTGCATGCTGTGCTTTGGCGGTCCCTGGGGATGCCATGAGGAACTTCAGTGGCGCGGGTGCTCAGTGGGAGGAGCACGGCAGACGTCAGCACATAGTGTGTGGACATCATTGCACGTCCATGCTCCCATTGGGGAGAAAAGGGAAAAAGCAGCATGGTTCACGGCAGCTTGATGGCTGCTAGCTTCACCAGCCAATGATGCCTAAAATAGGCGTGCACCGGTAATGGATCCTCACCGGGTAGGGAGGCTGAAGGGGGAGCCCCTTTCGACGGTCATAGCTGCATATGCCAGCTGGGCACGGCCAGCTTCGTCAAGGTGAAGGTTGCAAGGTGGTTGGCTGTTTTTTTTTTCACTGTGTCTGCAAGGTGAAAAAACAGAGTAGTGATAAAAAAATAAAATAAAACCCTGTCTATGTTGTTTTAATCTGCTCCGAGACTAAGGGCATGCTCTGGACATCTATCTGTCTCTAGCCTTGATGGCTCCATCCTTACCTGTGTAAACTCCTTCAAATATCTGGGCATGACCCTTGACCCCTGGCTTTACTTTGACATTCACATCACCAGTACGTGTAAAGCTGTTAATGCCAAAATTGGTGTGGCTTACAAAACCAGCCATACCCTAACTTCTGCTGCCAGGGTGGCTATTGGTCAAGGCAACCTTCTCCCCACTCTCACCTATAGCTCAGTCTCTTATGTTGGGGCCAAAAAGGCTAGCCTCCACAAATGGGACACAACTTACAACAGTATTTGCCACTTTGCCCTGGCTTCTCACCACCTGACACATCACTGCCATCTTTATGAGAGCCTCCACTAGCTCTTCCCTACAGCTTCCCATCTCTACTCACTTGGCACCATTACTGATATCATCTCTCACTCAGGATTGCCTCCCTTCCTTGCTTAGTTGCTGGTTAATTCTAGCTCTCACTACACACTTCGTTCTGGTGATCAGCCCATTTTTCATATGCCAAAATGTAAAATGGCTCTGGGTGCTCAAGCCTTCTTGTACCTTGCCCTTCAATACTGGCCATATACATTAAGGACACCATCTCTGCTACCTGCCTCATCATCACATCCGAACCAAAGGAATTTGAATGTTTATCAATCAAAATATCCCTTCCAAACTTGTCTCCATTTAAATTGATTGGCTTCTATAGGCCCCCCTCAGCAGGCCTCAAATTACTATCTCACCTGGGGTCAATAACCAATCTAGGCCCTGAAGATACCATCATCCTTGGTGATTTGAACTTAAACTGGCTATCTAATGCATCTGCTCCATTGGTAACCTTCTGTGACACCTATGGCTTTACACAGCTAATAAAAGACCCAACCAGGGTTAACCTAAAAAATTCTAGCAACAGCTCACTCCTGGATATTATGTTGGTAAATAAGCCTCACTTATATGCTCATGCAGGAGTACTACCGAATGATGTAAGTGACCATTGTCCCATAGCTGGCATAAGATCTTCACCCAAACCATCCAACCCTGCTGAATTTGTCCCCAAAAGGTCAAAAAAGAAGTTCAACATACCAGGTTACCTCCATGACCTGAGTAACACAATATATTGGCAAGATTTCTACCTTACAACCTCAGTGGAAATAGTTCGCCAGATCTTAAAGGACATTATCACTAATGCTCTAAATATTCATGCACCATTCACCAATATCAGAACTAAAGCAAGGTCCTGCCCTGGTTCACCACTGATCTTAAAACAGCCTTGCTAGCCAGAGACAAACTGTGGAAAAAAGCAAGAAAACTAAGGACTCCATAGACTGGCTAAATTTCAGAAAGCAAGAAATTCATGTGCAACACAAATAAGATCTGCCAAAGCGGCCTATTATAGAGCTGAATTGGATGCCTCCTATAATAACCCAACCAGGCTCTGGGGAACTATAAAGGGTATCTTGGGCCAAAACTCTACTCCTGCCTTAACCTGCAAACTGCTACTAAATAACACAGAAATTACGGATAAACAAGAAATTCTAAATACCTTCAATGACCACTTCACCACAGCTGGACTAGCATTTGACTCTTCACCTGCAAATCTCCTGAGATCTTCCTTGAATCTTCAATCCACCATGGGCCAAAAGGCTACATCAACCTTCTCCTTCAACCCAATATCATTGAAAGAAGTGGAAGATCTCCTCTCCAATTTGGATACTTCAAAAAGTGCAGGTACAGACTCCCTGGACCCCTACTTCCTCAAAATTGCATCTCAAGTCTTATCTGCCCCCCTCACTCATCTCTTCAATCTTTCCCTCACCACTGGATCCATTCCCTCCATTTGGAAAACAGCTCAAGTAGTTCCTTTACTCAAATCTGGTGATCCCATGGATCTCAATAATTACAGGCCCATTTCCATCCTATCAGTTCTGTCCAAGATGCTCGAAAAGTTAGTAAACTCACAATTAAGGGTCTACCTGGATAACAATAACCTCCTAAACACAGCACAATCAGGATTTAGATCAAGGCACAGCACCATTTCAGCCCTAGCCAAAGTAACCAACGACTGGCAGACTGCTATGGATAAGAAGAATAGTACCTGTGCTGTGTTCCTGGATTGAGCAAAGCATTTGCCACAGTGGATCATGAATCACTGATCACCTCCCTTGGCTCAATAGGGTTGGATTCCCCTTCACTCAATTGGTTCAAGTGCTATCTATCAGACAGATCACAACTGGTAAAATGGAAACTACCTATCCACTTTAAAACCACTGCTAAGAGGTGTACATGAGGCTCTATTCTTGGCCCCATCCTCTTTGCCATCTATATTAATAATATTGATGCTAACCTCACTCAATCAAACATCCATCTGTTTGCTGATGATACTGTGCTATATGTTAGCAATCCTTCATTGTCTAAAGCCTGTGAACTGCTACAATCTGAATTCTCCATCCTACAACACAACTTACTGGATAAAACTACTTCTAAATGCCAAAAAACAAAAGCTATGCTCTTTTCCTCACAAAGTTGCTCTCCACTACCCCATCATCTACCCTACAACTAACCACCTTACTTGGAAAGCTGGAATTCATTGATAACTTCAAATATCTTGGTGTCTGGATTGATAACAAACTTGACTTTTCTGTCCATATTGAGGAGCTACTAAAGAAACTGAGACAAAGGCTTGGTTTATTTTTAGAATAAAGCACTACCTCAACAGAGACTCCAAAAAGATTAATCCAGGCTTCATTCCTATCCCTCATTGACTATGCTGACTTTCTGTATGGACATTGTTCACTCCCCTCTTAAATAAACTGGACACCCTATACACGGGTCCATCAGATTCATTACTGACCTTCCCTTCAGCACCCACCATTGTTCCCTTTATAAGGCAGTTAACTGGTCATCATTACAACACAGAAGAAATAGGAATGCTGCAATTTGGATATTCAAAGCCTTACCAGGCAAGCTACCTACCTACATCTCGGACTGTTTTACTCAAATCACTTCTAGGCCATACAACCTAAGGATCAGCAAAATTATCATTCTTAAGGTCCCCAATACCTGCACCCAGCTTGGGAGGGCTGCTATCAGCTACTCACTAGCAATTGTTTGGAACTCACTCCAAAAACCATGAAGCTAAATAACCTCCCACCCTTAATATCCTTCAAAGATTATTCACCACCTATTCCCAGAACTCTGCAACTGCTTCCACAGGCCTAATTCACGGCCCTACCCACCCCTTTCTGCTCGTGTTTCTATATGCTGAAAAAACTCCCGTTCCCAGTCTCAAGATTCACCCTCAAAATGCCTGCTAGGTTGCCTGCTAGGTCCTATAATCTACATATTAACTCTGATGTGCTAACTGCCTACTGTCTCCCAGATTAAAAGTGTTAATGCCTTGTACATATGTATATTGTTATATACTAGCACTTATGTCATTGTATTACTGTTTTTTGTTACCCCTGTCATTGTATTACTGTTTATGATACCCTTGTCAATGTAATAACACTTGCACTTCTTGACCACTCAGGTCCATCTTGTAAATGAGCTATGCTCAATGATGTTCGCCTGATTAAATAAAGATTTTGATTGATTGATTGAATACTGGAACTCACTTCCTGCACCCATTCACCTCTCACCTATACACTCTAGTTTTAAGCACCAGCTAAGGAGACACCTTCAATCAACCTGTACTTGTACCTGTATTCATCCCCCTTGAACTCGCTAATGGAACATCCCTGACCTGGCTGCTTTTTTACTGGCAAGATAAATATGATTTTTTTTAGACTTTCTTTATCGCTGACACCTCGGAACTCTCTCAGGCAGACCACACATGCTCCCAACTACTCTACCACCTGTCTGAGCTCCCCCACTGGGAAATTGGGGGAAGACATTTCCCACCTACCTTGAACTGATGAACCTTCCCACTAGTGCACCAGCTCCAATGTGAGGGATTAAAAGAGCCAGAGAGATGAGCCCGCCGATGGGTGTGTGGCAGCGGGGCACTGGAGGTTGCTGTCACCTATCTGAGGGACCAGGGTTTTTCTTGCTGGAGTTTTCCCCCTGGAGTGCAGACATGCAATGATGTCTGCACACTTCACATGCTGACATCCACTGCCACTCCACCCCATTTCAGCACCACTCTTAAAATGCCACTGATCTCCATCCAGGGCCATTGTGGAATGATGGAAAGCCTGCAACCCACCTCGGGAGAGAAGAGCAGTCCTCAATATGTTCAATCCTCTCCCTCCCCTGCCGACCCCTGGTAGACCAAATCCATTCCCAAACCCGAGTCGCTGGCATTACGCAAGGTGTGGCATACAGCGCCTCAACTCTTAGTGCCACCAGGCCAGGTGCTGGCTTAACTCTTGACAGTGTTTTCCTTTTTGCACTTACTGCTGACCTACTCAATGCTTCTCCTCCTAATTTTCTTGTCATCCAAGCTCCATCCTTTAAAATTGTTTATCTTGTCTGGATTTATTGTTTACAATGGTGTGTAGTTATGAATAATGATATTCTCTTATGCCTTGTTGTTACTGCATCCTTAAAGGCTTAGAATATATCGATGGCCTATTGTTAATTGCTAACCGCTGAACATTCACCTAATTTGTTTTATTACTGCTGTATCATGCTATTGTTTGTGCCTCTATTTACTACCTGTTGCTATTGTTTACTGATATTGTTATGCCTTGGTTTACTACCTGTTGCTATAGTTTACTGATATTGTTATGCCTCTGTTTACTACCTGTTGCTATTGTTTGCTGAGTTTGTCCCTTGCTTGCATATCAAGTTCTATGTTATCTCGCTTGTCATTCCATTGATTGTACTATGTTTTGTGACTTGTACTCTCACGAGTTGTGCCTGAAAATAGGCATTTCCTATGTCTAGAGCACTTACCCAGTTACCAAAAATAAATAAATATATAAATGTTCCCTCACATTTGCTCTGTAGTAGTAATTTAAGAGATTATTTGCTTACATTATGTATTTGTGCATGTACATAATATTGTTATTTGAGCTTATGTAATGATGTTTCTAGTCAAGTGGCTGTGGCTACACTGGGTTGTTGCATACTAACATACTAATTGCCAGCAGATTAGGCCTTATGGTCTATCGAGTCTGCTCGAACTTCAGATCCCTAGTTGGGTACCAAGGCCCTCCCTCCCCTTGTGTTCCAGAAACCCCTATTATCCATCCCCACCTTCCTGGGCCAGGCCATCGTCTGATACATCCACTTTCTGTGTCTGTCTCACCCTCTCTTGAAGCCCTATGCTATGGATCTCTGAACCAGCTCACGAGGCAGCATGTTCCAAGGATTCACCACCCTCTCAGGGAAAAACCTCCTCCTCTTTTCCCCCCCTTGCCCTTCCACCTTTCAACTTCAAATTATGCCCTCGGGTGATATCTACCTGCTTTAGTCTAAAGATCCCCCCTGTGTTTACCCTATTTATTCCCTTGAGGTACTTGAAGACCTCAGTCATGTCCCCCCATCTCTCCTCTCCTCTAATGAAAACAGGCAGGGCTCCTCAAGCCTGTCCTCATACGTCAAATCCCCTAGTCCTCATATCATCTTAGTTACCCTCCTCTGTACCCTCTCCAGGAGCTGTATGTCCCTCTTCAAGTGTGGTCTCCAGTACTGTACACAGTACTCAAGGTGCGGTCTAACCAATCCATTGTACAGTGGCAGAATCACTTCCCTGCTCCTAGAGGTGATCCCCCTTACGATGCATCCCAACATCCTGTTTGCTTTGCTAGCCGCTCTCCTGCACTGCTTGGAGTTATTCAAACATGCATCCACCATGGCCCCTAGGTCTTTTTCCCAGTTGAGGCCTCCAGCGCCTCCCCTCCCAGGGTGTACCTGTGTTTAGGGTTTCCCCGCCCAAGATGTAACACCTTGCACTTGGTGATATTGAAATTTAATTTCCATGTGTGTGCCCACCTTTCCAGGGTGTCCAGGTCCCCTTGCAGGGCCAACCTCCCCTTTTCCCCCTCAACTATTGCTCCCATCTTGGAGTCGTCAGTGAAGAGACTCATTTCACACCCTATACCCTCCCTGATGTCCGAAATGCATGCATTAAACAGGATTAGATCCAGGACTGAGCCCTGCGATTCCCCACTACCAACCTCTCTAGGGTTCGAGAGCTCCCCACTGACCACTACTCTCTGAGTGCATCCAGCTAGCCAGTTTTCAATCCATCTGACCATCAAAGGGCCTACTCCCAACCCCGTCAGTTTCTCCACCAGACCATTATGGGGGACAGAGTCAAACGGCTTGCTGAAGTCCAAGAATAATACATCCACAGACTTTCCCCTGTCCAGTTCTGATGTTACCCATTTGTAGAACTCCACAAGATTGGTTTGACATGATCTACCTGGCACAAATCCATGTTGTCGACTATCCAGACCTCACACCTCCTCCTCCAAGTACACCCCCAATCGTTCCTTTAGTATACTCTCTATTAATTTTCCCACCACCGAGGTCAAATTGATGGGTCTATAGTTACCTGGTACTTCCCTCGACTCCCCCTTTATGGATTGGCACCACATGTGCCTCTTGCCAATCCCTAGGTACCCTCCCTGTCTCAAGTGACCTGTTGAAGACCTCTGCCAGGGGTGCAGCCAGTATGTCCGCCAATTCCCAAAGTACTTTTGGATGAATACAATCCAGCCCAGGAGATTTATCTTTCCTTAGGCCCTTAAAGACTAACCACACCCTTTTGGTGGAGATAGCATCATCTGTCCCCTCCACCTTACTGGCCTTTTTATCCTTATCCTGATTTGACACCCCTGGGTTACTTCTCCCTCCCTCTTGCTCCATTTCTGTTGCTCCCCTGATCCCACTCACTACTGCTTCTATCCCCATTGTGCCTTGCTTTGTAGATATCCCATCCCCCTCCCTAGTGAACACAGAGGCGACGTACTCGTTTAATACCTCTGCCTGATCCCTCACCTCTTCCACCCACCCTCCTTCTGATCTCAACCTGTTGACATGGCCCTTAGTTTTTCTCTGCTCCCCAATGTACTGGAAGAACCCCTTTTCCTCTCCCCATATCCCCTGTGCCAGTCGCTGCTCTTTACTGGACTTTGCCCCCCCCCGCACCATCTGGGTGACTTTTCTAGATGCAAGATGGTACATTTCCTTTTCCCTATTCCCTCTTGTTGTTTTACATTTTTTTTGTAGGCAACCTTCTTTTCTCTGACCGCTACCTGAACTTCACTGGACCACCAGCATGGTTTATGTGAACTTGCTCCCTTGCACTTCACCTTAGCGCAGGTCCTAACTGCCTCATGAAGTCCCCGTTTTATGATATCCCATCTCTTTTCCACATTTATCATTGTTGTAATCCCCTTCAAGTGATCCTTGAGAATATTTCCAATGCCCACAAAGTCTGCCCCCTGATGTCCAGGGTCCTAGATCTCTCCCCCCCCATCCCCCATGCTTATTTGAAACCAGACAGTATTGTGGTCACTCCCAGTCAGGGGATCCTCTGCAACCAGGTCCCTTACCAGATCCCCATCCGCCAGAACCATGTCCAGGACATGCCCCTCCCTTGTGGGCTTCATCACGTGCTGTGTTAAGGACACATCCTGAAAGCTGTCCAGCAGCTTCTGCTCCTTGGCCACCTTAGAGGACAAGGTTCCCCAGTTTGTATCTGGCATATTAAGGTCCCCCATCAACACCACTCCCTCCCTTTTTGGTCCATACTGGGCAATGATGTTGTCCAGCAAACCATCCTCCCGAACATCACCCATCCCGGGGGGCCTATTTACTACATCCAGCTTGACCTTACCTCCTGCCGGGATATGTAAGGTGACCCATAAGGCCTCCACATTTTCCTCTGCCTCTTCTACCCTAGCAATTTCTATGTCATCTCTAATGAACATAGTCACTCCACCCCCTCTGCCCTCCTTTCTCTCCTTCCTAAGCATAGTGTACCCCCGCATGTTTAGATCCCAGTCATGGTTTTTGTTGGCCCACGTTTCCGTGACCACTGCCACATTCACCCCCCCCCAAACAGCATGGCCTGGAACTCTGGCAACTTGTTTTCCAAGCTCCTGGCATTTACTAACACCACCCACCCTTATCCCTGATCCCCTCATGAACCCACCCAGGTTCCTTATGCTCCATCCTCCCTCTGCTCCTCCTGAAACTTCCTCCTCCCTCTGTTTCCCCCCTCCCCCCCTTGGGTTTGAAGGCTACTCCATTCATCTGGAGGAGAGGGCTTCTGGTCAGCCCCTCCCTTATCCCTCACACCTCACAAGTTTAAAACCCCACTTTTCTTGAATGTAGTCAGCCACCCCCTGTTTAAGGACTTCCTCCCCTAATGGGGCAAGATGAAGCCTGTCCTCGGCATACGGTCCCTTATCCTCCCAAACTCCTTTCCAGTTCCCTAACACCCCCAACCCACTTTCTTCACCCCACTTCCTGAGCCAGTCATTAACCTCTGTGATCTTCATTTTTTCTCCACTGAGTTTGTCTTTGAGTTATTGCACTCTACTATGTGGCACCTGATGCTTAGTTCTGTTAGGGTTTGATTTTTCTGTAATTGCAAATATGTGCACTAGTATATCATTTATGTGATGTATTTTTTGTTCCTCATTACTCTCCTGATTGCTGATACAATCTCATATACTGTAATGCTTGTTTTTATTTCTCCTCTGCACCATTATGCTTGTGTAGTTTATTGCTGAATACAGTAGTTCTAATCACTGTTTCCATTGTACTTTTCATGCTTTGTACTTGATATATATATCATAAAGGCTACTTTGGTTATTGCAGTCTAGTACAATCCATGCCTGGAAATGGTCATTGTGGGTCCCATATTCAGAGCCGGCTGGCTGCAAGTGCACACAGTGGCGCCACACAAAAAAATAAGCCGGTTGTCACCATGCTTTGTGCCACACTACCATGGCACTGGGCTGAAGACTGCCCATAGTGGTAAAGCGCAGCACACACTGGTTAGTGCCAAAGCCCCTTATGGGCAATATTCAACCCAAACATGCAGATGAGCCCATTGGGAATGCACAGCACTAATGAGCCATTTGCTTGCCCATTATCGGCTCATCTACATGCCTAACATTGTCTGAATGCACCAGGCCAGGTCCCACAAAGCCCCGATCCCCTCCTAATTAAAAAAAACAGACATCCTTGGTGGTCTGGCCATCCCTCCCAAGCCCTGAACCACTCATCTGTATAAAAAAAGGTAAGTCCTGTTGATCTAGCAGTCTCTCCTATGCTCTAATCCCCTCTTCTGTGTAAAGAATGTATTCCATGGTAATCTAGTAGTCCCTCTCATGCCCTGATCCCTTCATTTGTAAGAAGCAAGTATGCCCTGGTAGTGGAGTGGTCCCTCCCATGCCCCAATCACCACAGTGCTGCAAAGACAATTATCATTGGTGGTGTAGCAGTCCCCACTTCCGAACCCCAACTTGCCCGTAGTAGTCCCTGGTGGCCTAGTAGATGCCCACCCCACCCATCTCTGCAGGTACTGTCCCACCACCCTGCTCCCCCCATCCTAACCCTGAGAGCCAGCAACTTCCACAGCCTTCCACACACCACCATGGCTGGCTGCAGACTGAGCACTCAGGGTGCACGTACTTGTACAGTACCCTGACTGCTCAGTCTGTGGCCAACTGCAGTGGTGTGTGGAGGGCTGTGCCAGCCACCAGCTCTCAGGGTTAGGATAGGGGAGTGGCTAGTGGGACAGTATCTGCAGGGATGGGGGTCTACTAGACCACCAGGAACCACAACAGGCTGGTTGGGTTCGGGAGGGAGGGACCACTAGACCACCAATGATAACTGTCTTTGCAGCACTGTAGGGACCAGAGCATGAGAGGGACCACTAGACCACCAGGGCTTACTTGTTTCTTACAGATAAGGGGATCAGGATATGGGAGGGACCACTAGACCATCAGGGCTTACTGGAGTTTTACAGAAGAGGGGATCGAGGCTTGGGAGGGACCATTAGACTACCAGGGATGTCTATTTCTTTAACTAGGAGGGGATTGGGGATAGGGAGGGCTCAGTGGACTAACATGGACCCTAGCCCATGACTGTGCATGGCCAGGGTGTGGGGCACCCAACCCCTCTGTGCATCAATAAGGGCTGGGTTTCAGAAACATTAAACTGTGCCTGCACTGGTGGATGTTTAGTGTTTCTGAAACTTTCAATATTGTGCTGCACCACATATGCGACATTGCAGAGGGGCTGGAAGGGAAGGTATGCCTCTTTTCAGGGGATGCTAAGATCTGCACAAGGGCTGACACTCCAGGGGATTAAAAAATGAGGAGCGACCTAAGCAGGCTTGAGGAGTGGTCAAGAGTGTAGCAACTAAGATTCAATGTAAAGAAGTTTAAAATCATGCATTTGGGGCACAGAAACCCAGGGGAAGAATACATGATAGAGGGGGAGAGGTCCTTACGACCACCAAACAGGAAAGGGCCCTGTGGGTAATCATATCTGATGACCTAAAGGTGACCAAGCATTGTGAAAAGGCTGTGGGGAGAGCCAGTGGGATGCTGGGGTGCATAGGGAATGTTATCACCAGCAGAAAAAAAGAGGTGGTGCTACCACTGTACAAATCATTCATGAGACCCCATCTGGAGTACTGTGTCCAGTTCTAGAGGCTGCATCTCTGGAAGTACACACACAGAGTAGAGGTAGTTCAGAGAAGGGCAACAAAAATGGTGCAGGGTCTGCACCAAAAGTCACATAAGGACAGACTAGAGGACCTCAATATGTATTCCCTGGAAGAGAGGAGAGAGAGGGGGGATATGACAGAGGCCTTCACATACCTCAAGGGCATAAATAAGATACAAGAGGGTAGCATCTTTCTTAATAAAAGATGGTCAAGAACAAGGGGTCATGATATGAGACTGGAGGGGTAGATTCAGGGATAACATGAGGAAGCATTTTTTAACAGAAACGGTGGTGGATGCATGGAATGGCCCCTCAATGGAGGTAGTGGGAGCAAAAACAGTAGAGGAATTCAAGAATGCATGTGCTAGGCACAAGGGAATCCTAGCAATAGGACAGAGAAGGTAAATATCAGAGATCAAGTAGGATCTATGGTATTGCAGTAGGTAGAGGAAATGGGCAGACTAGGTGGGCCAAGCAGTCATTATCTGCCATCAATTTCTATGTTCCTGTGTTTCTATTTTTCTATATGCATGAGGTCTCCTTCATTTGCATGGGTGCAGTGCAATATTGTGAGGAATGGCACTATCAGGGGTGTGCCGTGCATAGGTGCCCCTTGAATATGGGCACGCCCCTGAAAGCCAGCGCTATCACAAGTTAGTGTGGTGCACAATCGGTTTATGCCATGCTAACCTTTTGAAAATGGGGGCCTGTACGTCTGGGATACTTGCTAGATAAACCATATATATAAATAAATAACTAAATACATATATAAATCAATAAATACATACATACATAAATACATACATACGTACATACATACATACATAAATACATGCATGCATGCATACATACATAAATACATACATACATAAATACATAAATACATACATACATACATTCATAAATACATACATATATACATACATAAATAACTAAAATGATTCAATCACTTCCTACAGTATTAAGCACGAAGGAGACTACATTTAGTGTGGGCTGCAACATACAGCAAGAATGATCCTTTCCGTATGCAGTGGCATTGTCATAAATGGTTTCAATATAGTTTCTTGCTCTCTAGTTGTTATCATCTTTATCTTGCTTAGGGTTTACATGTCATTAAAGCATGGCATACATGTGTATCATTTTTAGTCAGAGCCATAAGTTCTAGTAATGTGCCTTTGTTTAACTGCTTTATTCAACAGCAGGGGTAACTTGTGAATCTGCAAGATGGTAATGGTTACCAAACTCAAAAGGTGGCAATGTCTCACCAGGGGGCCCTGGGGAGAAGTCTGATGGCAACTATTCTAACTTCAAGGGCAGTTATAATTCTAATTGCAGGACCATATTGATCTCTGCCAATAAAATGAGCTTACTCAAAGGGGTCAGAATGGGTAACTGACCAAGGAAGAAAGATAGTACTGAATATCTCAGGCTATCGTAAGGAGAAGAGAAAGAAAATTAAAGGAAATTAGCAATGAAATGGTCTGGCTAGTTCAGTGTGTGTGAATAGTAAGAATGTTTTTATACTTAACTCCAGTGGCAGGAATTTATCACATTTACTTATGTAATATTTCTACTTCCAGGTTTTAATCAAAACTGTCTAGATTTAAGTATGTGTGTTTGCTGTTTAAAACATTCTGGAAGGTCATTCACTCACCCTTCTCCCCCCCCTTCCTCCACCACCCACCTCCTCCAACATTAACAACGCCCTTATTGCTGACCACTCGAGTGTTGCCTCTGAATTTAACTCTGACTTGATCTCTTGTGCTTCTGCTTTCCTTTCCTCCTTACTGCCTTCCCAGCCTGATCCTGCCCCTAACCCACCCCACACATACTCCTAGCAAAGTGGCTTCTCATTCTCTGAAGTCCCCCTCTCAGACACCTTGGATGCCTTGCTTGCCCCTAATCCATCCAAAAGTAGCCCACCTGACGGACTGGACCCCAAGCTACTTTACCTTTCTGCTACAGCTAGTTCTGCTCCTCTGGCTGTCCGCTCAACCTCTCTTTCACAATGGCAGCTATCCCCTTTGTATGGAAGCATGCCATTGCTCTTCCGCTCCCTAAGCACGGTGAACCATCCTCCCCTGGGAACTATCAGCCCATATCTCTGCTTCCCAACCTTGCTAAACTACAAGAAGATCTGGTCCTTGTCCAACTCTCTTCCTACCTCTCTAACTCTAACTTTTTCACTTTCTTCTAATCTGGCTTTCGAAAAAAACATTCTACCCCTGCCTCCCTGATTAAGCTCACTGACTCCATCCTCTCTAGGATGGACAGTAGACAAATCACATCTGTTATCTTTGTCCAACTTGCCAAGCCTTTTGACATGGTCTCCCATCCCCTGCTTTTGCACTCTCTCTCTCTCTCTCCTCAACAGGTCTGTCGACTGCTGCCACTAACTGGTTCTGGGCTTACCTTGTAAGTCGGACACAGTCAGTTAGAATCACTGACTCCATATCCTGCCCCTACCTATCAACACTGGTGTCCCACAAGGATCTGTGTTGGGCCCCACACTCTTCTCCATTTTCCTCAATGACTTACCATCCATCTGTACATCAACATCAATTCATATGTATGCAGACAACATGGTCCTCTACACCTCGGGCCATTCCCGCCCAATGTGGCAAACAGACTTCAGCAGGACTTCAATAATGTTCAGCGCTGGTTTGCTCACATCAATTTTTCCTAAATGCCAAAAAGACAGTCTCTATGACCTTCAGCACTAGGCAGAGATTCTCTAGGTTCCTATCCCTGCCCTCCTTCCATACCCTCGACAGGCCAGTCCTTGAGGACACCTCCTCATTCAGACATCTGGGGGTTTGGCTCAACCAACACCTTACTTTCTCTGGTCATGTGGATGCCATCCTGGAATGCCAGTGGGAGGCAGTATAGTGCAGTGGTTTAAGGCTCTGAGCTGCAAACCTGGAGACCTGGGTTTGAATCCCACAGCCCCCACTTGCATACTGTGTGATCCTGAGCAAGTCACTTAACTTCCTTGTGCTCCTAGGAGGTTGCATCTGTAAACAAGCTTCAGCTTAGTGTGTCTTTCCTGGTTGAAAAAAACAAATCCTAAAAAAGCTGCACCCCAAGCTAGGCGCTCTTTACAGGAACTGGAATTGCATCTCTCTCTCCCAGCAAGGTGCGAACTTGTCCAGATGATTCTACCCATCCTTGACTACTGCAACATAGTCTACAGTACCACTCCCAAGACCTCCCTAGCCAAATTGGATACCCTCTTCAACTCCTTCTGATGCTTTGCTTTGGATGCTCCTCCTGTCACTCACCACTGTCAACTCTACTACTTTCTGGCATTCTCCTCACTAGAAACTAGTCATCTCCTCTACTGTGCTAAATTTGTCTCCAAATTTTGGTTTGGCTCACTCCGTACCTACCTATATCAGCTCTTCTTTAACAGCTCCCCCTTCCCCGCTCATTCACTCAGGTCCTATGACTCCCATTCATTAGGAGTCCCTTGCTGTATGTCTTCTGTTGGCCAGGCTGCCTTCTCACATCGCTTCCCCAAACTGTGGAACTCACCCCCCTCAAATTCACCACTTTTCCTCACCCTCATCGATCTCCTCTGCCTTGTGGAATTTCCTGTCCGTAAGCTGCAATTGTAACTGATCTCTCCTTGTTGCATCACATGTATTGTTTGTTACTCAATATTTTGCACTTGTGGTCCTTGTCCACCATGGGCCGGATATTCAAAGGGGTTGCGATGGTGCAACAGTGTTGCGCCAGGTGAAAACCACTGATGCACCCTGGTGTGATATTCAGAAGGGGATGTTGCACTGCTCAAATCCCAATGCGCTGGGGTGCATCAGTAATGTATGCAGTGCAAGTGCAGGGGGCGTGCCCATGCATACTCGGCACATCCCGATATTCAGCCAGATGTGCTGAACATATGAAGGTGCAACCCGTACTTGCGCCACACACTGGTGCTCAAAGTTGAGCCAAAAAAAGGAACATGGCTCCACAGGTGAGCTGCCATGCAGGGCACAACATGGCAGTCACCAGCTGTGGGTGGCCATCCAAGCTCCAGGGCCAGGGTCTGTCGGCGTCACACCCCCCCACACCCAGTCACAGGCATTGTAATAGAGAAAATATCCCTGGTGGTCCAGTGGACTGCTTCCAGCCCAATCGTGGGCATAGGTATCATACAAAACATTTTAAATAGCCCTGATGGTCCAGTGGACTGCTTCCAGCCCGATCACGGGCACATATATATATATATAAAATATAAAACATTTTAAATATCCCTGGTGGTCCAGTGGACCATTTCCAGCTTGATTGCGGGCATACGTATAATATAAAATATTTTAAATTATCCCTGGTGGTCCAGCAGTACCCCGTCCCCACCGCCCACTCAGACCTGCCCTCCCCTCTCCCTGGTCAGCGGCGGGTGGCAGCTTCCCACCTGCAAGCTGCCCGGCCACTCGCCAACTGACTGCATACACTACGGCTGTACGCCTATTGGTCCACAGTGTGGGCCAATGGGCATGCAGATTGTACAATACTACACAGTTCAGATATGTGAATGGATTATACATATGCCCGCGATCAGGCTGGAAGCGGTCCATTGGACCACCAAGGATATGTTTAAATATTCTATTCTACATATGCCCATGAACGGGCATTGGGGCACTTTGCCGTGATGTGCAGGGGGCATCGGTCCCCAATGGCTGCAGTCTGGCAGGGCGCCAGGTGCAAGTCACTGGGGATCAGCGCACCCGCATGTAAATGGGGCCATAATGACATGCTAATGGCCCCAGTTTCACCTTGCATGCATTATGGCCCTATTTGAATATCCACCACTGAATATCACAGTTCCTGCACCTAGTGCAACTGCACTTGTGCTGGTGCATCTTCCTGCTCCTCTCTTGCCACTTGCACTAGCACAGTGCCACTGCACCATGCGCAATGCAGGTGGCTACATTGCCATATTCAACAGTGCTGAGCCATGGTGCAGCACCATTGAATATCACCCAGCATACTCCCTGGTGCATCCCAGTTGCACTGCGCCCAGGCTTGCGCCCCTGCCTGGTGTATTCTGAATATCCCACCCCATGTCTTCTTGTACCAAAATTTAACAATTGTGTAAGCCCCCACTGGCCCCTTATTTAACCAGTAGGCACACTTCCCATAGTCTGAGGGGGAAAAAAGAGGGGTAGGGGTTGCATTGATTTGCCACCATTAGATAAGGTGGGATATGCCAAATAGAGTAGACATTATAAAACACAAACCAAGCATGGCTGCTACCTGGCACATACCTGGTGGGACCAACACCATGGCCACAACCCAGGTCCTGGGGAGAAAACCTTTGCTCAGGGCTATGCTAGGTTTGCACTTCTGGACAGGGGTACCCAAGTAACTCCACACACAGGAAGCAATAACATAAATGTCCATATCAAGATGGAATTCTAGAGTGTTACTTTATTCCATAACAATGTAGGATCACACAAAGTGAAGATGGACCCCAAGGGTTACACACACGCTATATGCAGAGATCTGAGGTACAGAACACCAAATTCCCATATTTCATAGGATGACTGTAGGACTTGTGTACTAGCCACTTGTAGAACACACACTTTCATCCTGGAAATTGCACATATGGCCAGTACTTGGTCACTTCCCATATGGCATAGCATAAACTGTGGCACACAGACCACAAAAGAGCACATAGGCTCCACACTCACAGAACCCACATACAAGGGGTAAACTGGAGAAAATTCACTCCCTGCAGTAGAACTGGAGAAAACCCATTCACTGGGGTAGAACTTTCTTCAGGCATTGGCCATGTGCACTGACAGAAAAGAACAAAGGTGCCCTTCAGAACCCATCATGCTAAATTGGTCACTCCAGATGGGGGGGTTTCCCACCTTTTGTTTCCAAGTTCATACTCGGCCATCCCTCTGGTAAATACACCTCACACTGTACCGAAACTGAAGATGCTCTCTATAAATGTATTTGACACTTAACATCCTCACAGGACACCACAGGGGTGTCAAAGGTAAAAGTTATGTTCACTTGGATGGTCACATGCTGGACTCCACAGAGGACATCCAACTTTTAAAACTGTTGAGGGTGACAGGGTCCCTCTGTCAGATAATCCACCCTTAAAATGCAGGTACCAACTGGGCAGTTTCACACAAAATAAAAGTACTCACAGAAGATGTCACACAAGGCAGCTTCACCAAATGTCCTGGTAGGATCAAGGGGATTCCCTTAACATTCTGGCAGCCTGCTCCATCCCTCCCGGGATGAAACACAGAAAATCTTCTGGAGTCAGTTTCCACCACTTCACACAAGCTGGAAGATTTCTGAACTCCACTAGGGTGAGAAAGAAAACAACACAGCAGCTTTATATCAGAGCTGCTGCTGGATCTGCAACTTCACTCTGCAGACTCCAGCCACCAGCTGACTATAGAATTCTGTCTCCCTCATTCACAACAGCTGGCTGTGGCTTATGCTGCTGCGAGAGTTCTAAATGACATCACCCCTCCAGCTCTCAGCTGAGACTGACAACAGAGGGAGAGACAGATTGAAGTCCATTTACTGGAAAATCACTAGCTGCCTTCCCTGCCTACCACTAATTCTAATGGGATTCTTGTAACCCCTGGGAACAAGGGGGTTACAATTGTATTACTGATGCTCTGTTATCGATTGTTACTCTTCTTCAGGACTGTATGAAATACTATGTAATATTTATTGATTGTTACTCTCCTATATGATGGTATGAAATGCTCTGTAAAAATTGTAATGTTACCATTCATTGCTGTATGCTGAACTGTGTGTCTGCTCCAACTCCCCTTTCCCCCAGGAGGCACAGTGAGATGAGTAACTTGTTGTTCAGTGTGCCCTTCCCAGTGAAACTCTTAAATAAATAAAAAAAAAAACATTATCATATTTCTCCTTATTGTACTGGTTAACCTTGTTTACTTTGGGTTTATTATATCTTATAAATAATACAACAGCTCCTTCTAAAGCTATAAGTGACTGGCCGTGCACTGTGAAAAGAGTATTTAGTTGTTCTCTGAGGTAGCCATCCTAACAAAGAAAAATGTTGTCATAGTCTCAGCTATGTCATCGTTCCTGACACTGTAAAGTGATAAATTAAAGAGTGGGAAATAAGACTTCCCTCCACCTGGGACTTGATCAGGCTAGACTTGATCCACAGGGACTGTTGACTGGTTCATGAGTTTGGCTCATGGGTCCCGGTGTCTGGAGCATGCCAGTTAGGTGCAGCATTGAAGGTGGGCACAGGACACCGTACTGGGCAAACTAAAGTAGGGTTCTGTAACAAGCTGGTACTGGCAGGGTTGTGGACATGCAGCCTGTGACATCATATCAAATACATTCATTCCCTCTCTCCAATGCAAATGGCTACAAAAATATGCACATTCTAAAACCTGATCAAAATTGCTGGAACCACAGTTTGTATCCGTGTTGTCTCTTTTTTTTGTTGTTGTTGGTGTTGAAATGTCTTATGCATCTTGCTTGTATCACTCATGCGTCTATGAATTGAAGAATTTTCATAGTTAATGAAGACTTTTGCTCTTACTGTTTTTTGTAACATTCTACTAAGGCTGTCAAAATATGTTCCTTTTTTTTACCATAATAATTTTTATTGTGTTTCCAAAATAAAGTTTTACAAGACAGAGTACAAGAGATTACAGTTATAAACTGTGTCAATCTATGTTCTTGACATCTGGTGTACTTTTGTGGCATCCTGGACTACGGTGTCCTGTAATGTAAGTTTTAGTTGAAAATAATTTAATCTTTGAGTGTTGAATATGCTTAAACATATATAGGTTTTGGATGCATATGTATCCTCCTCCTCCAGCATTGTTAATAAACAGTTATTTACTAAAAGAAGTGAAACTAATGCAGCTCATGTTTCACAATTATATTTTTATAATTAAAATATATTTAATGAAGTAGCAAAGACCAAAGCTGGCTTGTTACCAGTTGTGATCATTGGAGGAGGGGACGAATGAGATACAAAGAAGAAAGGTAATATAGCATACAGTAAGACAAGACAGTGATTACATTATGTATTATTGTGTGCTATGCTCCTAAACCTGATTCACGTATGTTGCAGCAACAAGGAAAAGGGTGACTGTCATTAGGGTGCCAGAACAATGGCAACAGTGAACACTGCACCTGGCCATTGTGTTGCCTGATCCCTATCGTGCCGAATACCCCGGGGCTCATCTGGGCTGTCTGCAGGGGTGCTTTGCCCCCACACCCTCTGTAGTTTATTATAATCACCTCCACATCAGAGGTGTATGGTGGAGGAGGTGCCACACCCATATGGTGCCATCCCTGCCAAGCGCTGTGAAATCCAGTTTGCCAGCATGACAGGCAAACTGGTTGCTGTGCCCTAATGATGAAATCACCCATCTAATGGTATACCCCTAAACCTATTGATCTACATGAGTCTGAAGGTTTATTGCAGTCAGGAATGAATGAGGTTTGTGTACAATATTATTTAATAAATTAGAAATAGATGAATGAATGATTTTTTTAAATGTTGGCCTCTAATACTCAGGTATTTAATAGTTCAGTTCTAGGAAATTCTTTGAAATTTCCTAATGATTAATTGACTTACAACTCACTTGTACATTTGAGGCTAGGATACACAGGCAGATATGGTATACTGTATGTACTGTACAAAGCAACCAGAGAAGAACAGTACTGTCCAGAAACATATATATGCAAAGTGAAAATTCATTTGCAAATCAGTGAATCAAAAACTCACATACAGCCACGGAGCATCACAGAAGATGCTGATATAAAGCTCAAAGTCCTCTGACAAGTTTCACACACATGTGCATCATCAGGGAGTCTGGCATTACAGATGTTGTACTGTTTATAAAGGGTACTCTTAAAGTGATAACAGTGAAAAGTGCTGAGTGTGTACAATGGAGCAAAACCACAAAGCGAACACATGAAAAGATGTAATGGAATAGGAGATTAAAATCAGTTAGCAGCAACAAAACTGAATACGATCAGTGAAGATGACTGATTTGTCAAGCCGTAATAGAAGTAATCATCATTAAAAAAAAACAGGAATAGAACTGTGCCAGTTAATCAAAAAGCCAAAGGACCAGTCACTTACATATATCAGAACACAGTTAACTCTAACAAAAAAAATAATAGAACATATTTAATAGGTTGTCAACAGGCATACCTTCAAGTCACTAGATAAAATTGATCCCAATCTTACATCTCATGCTAAATCTCATTGGGAGACAGAACTACAAATGATCATGACAGATACAATTTGGAATGAGTTATGACTTAATACATAGAAATCAAGTAAAGATATACGGGGAGGAGCCATCCAGTTTAAGTAAGTTTTTATTTATAAAGCACCTTTTCCTTGAAGCTCAGGGTGCTGTACAATGTACAGACAGTAAGCAATAAGTTACAAATACTGTACATATTTTCTAAAAACATAAAGAGCCAAATTAAGAGCAGTATATTGAGAAAAACAAAACAGCAGCAGGATAAAACAACACAAAACCAATATCAGTACTAAGCCCCAAAGGCTGCCCTAAATATATATGTTTTCAGTCCCCACTTAGAGGCCTTGAGTGAAGGAGACTCAATCAAGGACTTTGGAAGAGAATTTCACACAGCCACGGAAGCAACCGCAAATGCATGACCACCAGATGTTTTTAGCCAGGCCATGGGAATTGCTAGGTGTTCTTCCCTGGAGGAGTGGAGGAGTGGAGAGAGTGCTGGGAGTGGTGGGGAGTCAGGAGATCACTCAGACAGCTAGGACCCAGACTGTATAGGGCTTTGAAGGTGAAAAGATACGTCTTGAAGGAGATTCTTTGCCTCACTGGCAGCCAGTGCAGATCACGCAACACTGGGGTCTCATGACCTCGGGAGGCCTATCAGCAACCTGACTGCTGTGTTCTGCACTAGCTGCAGGTGATGCAGCACCCCTCCACTAACCTTGAGATAGATTGTGCTACAATAGTCAAGTCTGGATGTCACAAATGCATGAAACAGTGAAGCAGGTGATCCAGTAGGATAAAAGCTTTTATCTGGGTGATATTCCTCAAGTGGTAAAAAAAACACTCTGGATAAGTGTCAGTGTCAGTTGATCAGCAGGTAGCACACTCACCTCTGAGGCTGGGAGATCAGAAGGCAGTGAGGTCTATCCCATCACCAGGCACTTGGGTTAAATCTCAATACTAACACTGTAGTGCAACATGAGAACATGAGGGGGATGCTGCACTCCTGTGGTGCTATCTTTCAGATGGGATGTTAAACCTGTTGTGCCTGGATTATGCCCCCTATCATCCCACAAACACCTTACACTGTATTCCTGGTCTGTTATACTGTGATACTGCTATTTTGCACTGACATGTAGATTTAGGCACCTATCGTATAAGCGTGAGTGCCAGAAATGTACTTTGCTGCTAATATATGCTAATATTTACATTGTTATAGGATTATATCATGCATGATTCATTACACCTCACTATAATGCATTTACCTAGATTAGATTTGTCTTTTATATATATTCCATATATAATCTACCTAATTACTGATTAGATGACTCTTATGGATCATCAGTGATTGCTATATACATGTATATACTTATATTCTTATATGTAGTGTGTGTCTTGCACTTAGGTTAGTATGCCACGTGTAGTTATGGCCTGTCAGTATTTCTCTTTGTCTAAGCTTCATGCTGATAGAGACAAATCCTTAGTCTCACATTATATTCATTAGTAATTCTGTCTTCTAAGTAATTATCCAAGGAAGAACACCTTGTTTATAATGTAGAACCAACACATTATGTTCTTTATAGCCATAACTATGATGTTATCTCTGTTGCCATGATGTGATCTATGATATATAACCTTGTGTAAGCCAGCTCCTCCGAAGATTTTGTACATTCTTCTGGAGACTGGTGAGAACCCATCTCCCTTGTGATTTCCTCTGTCACATGCTTGGCATGAGTATTGTAGTAAATTATCATTATTACTTCTGCTTGTGTGGTTGTTTCTTTGGCTGACACTTTAGACATACAAGAATCTGATTTATTTACCCCAGAGCTGGTTTCAGGGTAACATTCATGGTGACCATGGCTAATGTGTAGGTGTTATTCAAAGCTGTATTTTAATTTCCTCTGTAAATTAACACACTGGGTGAGAAATCCCCAGTGACAAGCAGCTGATAGAATCTTCTGTGTAAATCCCTTTGGTCTGCTTTTGTTTCTCAGTGGATGAAACTTAGAAAAACAGACCTCCTACCAGATATTTAACTCTGCGTAGTGAGCTGTTTTATTTTCCTTTCTCTGTTGGAACACCCAGCTGTAAAGGGATCTGAACAGACAGACTTCTTTCATTTGGGGGTTCAAATCCTAGTGGGTCTATACTCATTTAGGAGCCCACATTTGCCAAAGGCTGTCTGTGTTCTCTCAGGTACTTTGGTTGCAAATGGAGTCCCTGATCCACAGACAGCTAAAGGATTTCTTATTTTATATAGACATGTCTGAAACAATCAGTACTGAGTTGAGGCTGTATGCTTCACAATATCAAGCTGCCTACGGTGGTTTTGAGGATTTTGCTAATAATAGCAGAGAGCAGCGATGATCCTTTAAGGGTTATCTTTGAACACTATAGTGAATTGAAAGATGGTACTAAAAGAGTTAATCCTGAAGGATTACTCTTTTCAATCCTTTCTGCAGGCTTTGAAGTTGCTTTAAATTAACTGCCTGCTTCGAAATCTGAGAATGCTGCTTGCAAGCAGGAAATGAGTCTGACAAAAGCTGACCATACAAGGAGGGCAGACTGACTGGAGTGTCAGATCCAGTCCCTCCTTAAGGAGAATGAGTCTTTGTTAAATGGCTTTGTTAATAACTTAAGCGGCCAGAAATTGCATGCCTTCAGAGATAACTGCAAAGAGGCAGATCTGGATAGAAAGCAGGTTTTACAAATGAATGGTGTTGTGGCTGACACCAATGATACCTTACGTGTTGAAAATGAGGAACATAGGGATGAGATGGCTGTAGTAAATACTGAGTCTGCTGAGAGAATAAACAAGCTGGTATTTCAACACCAGACCTTGATGCAGCAGCATGATTCAGTGTTGTGTGATTCTGTTAACAGCAGGCAGGAATCCCTTGCTTTGAAAAACAAATGTAATGGGGCTTCTCTTGATAAAAGGCAAGTTTTACACACTAATAAAATCTTGCGACCTGAAAATGAAGCACTTATAAAGGGTACTCACTCAAGTAAGTGAGGAACTAAAATGCAGAAACTTGGAGAAACAGGTTATGTATAGTTTGTGTGAAACCAATTCTGAGCTTGATCATATAAATTGCAAGTCAGAAATGGTGAGCTTGCACCATCAGCCAGAGGTACTGGAAGGGCATACCACCTTAATGCCCATAGACCTTGCCTCTTCTGGTGTTGATGAGTTGGATTTTGAACACTCGCATAGTGCTGTGGGGTGGACTAGAATAAATGCTAGCCACTCATTTTTCTGTGATTCACAAAATGGAGAATTGTTAGAGTCTCAAAATGGAGGACACACATGTCATCATGTTGCATTCCCATGCCATCCCCAAGATTGCTGCTCATGGTCATGTGATGATACTTATAATTCAGTAACCCAAGATGGTGGTGCCCATGAGGTTATTCAAAATGGTCGACCACCACATCATGGAGGTCAGATCATTCAATCACAGGGACCTGTGATTGCTGCCTTAACCATACAAAACATATTGGAGGTTTTAAGCATGATTCCTAATGTTATCAGTAAGACAAGTATTTCTGAGGAACAGAAGAATCTCACTGAAAATGAGAGGTTGATGTACTTTTGAATGAAGCTGGTACACAGCCTAATGTTATGAAATCAGTGGCAGATGCTGCAGCAGCAGCTGCACTTAGCAATAATTATACTGCTAGCATGTCCTTGGCTAAGGAACACATTGCTGTTAATTATGTGGAATATGATGATTTTTCCCTATGAAATCTAACACCAGCCCTCCCTAAGAGGACTGAATGTGCTGTTTTTCCTAATGCTGGCAGCATTGGGCACATGTAGCCCACTAATAACTTAAGCTGTCACCTTAAAAACAATGTTGCTAAAATCCAGCAACCGTACGGTGGGGAAACCCACTATGCATTTGAAGGGGGGGACAACCTCTGATTCTGAAAGCCCCGTGGCTATGATATTTTCAGTATCACAGGCCATGTTGGGGGGGAATACAGGTTTGATCTTTGAACCAGTGCTGCCAGCTGTTCCAGTACCACTTTCTCTACCCCAGATGGCTACTGAACCAGAATCCATAGTTGGAGAACTATGTGCAGCTTGCACAACACTTTTCTCCACTGTGCAGACACCCCCGTTAGTGCCAGCACAACCTGCACATAATGCAGGACCCCCCTCCACCAATGACACCCGGATCATCCCATACTCTGGATGCAGTAGCAGGCATAAGCCAGGAATAGCCTGGGTTATTCCCACTACAGACAGTAGTAGGCACAAGTCAGGAACTGTCTGGGTTATTCCCAGCACAGACAATAACTGGCACATCGGGCAAGAAGATGTTGATATTATTGTCTTTTCTTTTAGGATCACTGAGCATAGCTCCAGCATTGGTTAATCCTAACCCAGCTTTAGGGTATCATTTTGAAACTGCTACATCAGATATAGCAACCAAAAATACAATGGACACATCAGACCCATTGCTTATGAAGTTATGCATCCCAGATGTTCTCCCCAGTGGAGCTGAAATACAACCTTTGTGAAAGGAATCTTTTGGCTACATACTGGGTAGTGAGGTACTTTATGTACATCATTGGATATGCCTCCATTGTGCTGCATTCCAGTCATTTTCCCAGTAACTTTCTGTTGTCAAACAGAGTAAAAGATGACTCTGTCTCCAATGTCAGACATGCACACTGGTCTCTCTTTTTACAGGATCATGGCATCACTGTCCTTTCTACCAAAAATCCATCCCTGTTGGCCAATAGCCTACAATTTAGCGGAAAGACCCATGATTGTTTACTCCAGCCCCCTGACCTACCTGTTCCAGGGCCCTTTCTGACAGAACCTCAGAAAGTGTTAAAAAATACCACTGTGTGTCATGTTTTGACTGATGACTCAGTCTCACATACCAACGAGGGTCAGATAGCAGGGTTTGGGATTCTTATTTTACATCCTTGTGATGACAGATTGTGCATTGCTAGGAGGTGCACCATTATTTATGTACAGTATCTGGGCATTGTTGAAACATGCCTGGCAACAATGTAAAGCAGGGAACCGAGGAGTCTCCTTATTTTTATAAATGATATTACCTCTTATCTTCTCTAGACTGCCTCCCTATTATACGCTGATGATATCATCCTTTATGCCAGTGCCAAAAACATTACGGAAGTTAACGAAAAACTTTCACATGACTTTCAAAGGATTCAGCAATGGCTATTCAGCCACAAACTTCTACTGAATGTATCCAAGACTCAAGCCATGCTATTTGGTTCTAATCCCAAACTCAAACTCTCTCAACTCATTTTTAAAGTTACTACTTTAAATGGCTCTTCCGTTGGTTTTGTACCCTCATTTAAATACCTTGGTCTCACACTCGACCCAGCTCTCACTTTTGATCTCCATATTCAACAATCCTGCAAGCTGGCTAACATAAAACTCGGTATGGCCTATTGTTACAGCTATATGCTCACACCTTCAGCGAGGCTTGCCATAGCCAATGGCATACTCCTTCCATCACTCATCTATGGAGTTGTAGTGTATGCCTCTGTGAGTAAAACTATTCTCAGAAAGTGGGATGTCACCTACAACAATATTTGTAGGTATGCATCCTCTTCACATCAGTTGAAACACCATATGCCTACTATACTCAGAACTTGGGTGGCTTTCTCCAAATGCATCTAGAGACTTTGAGTATGGCTCAGTCTTAGATAAAGTAATCTGTAACCAAACACCTAAGCCCCTGGCGGATCTATTCCTCATCCAGCCATCCAAATACGGTCTTCCCTCTACTACTAATGCCCCTGTGCTTATTCGTGGACACCACTCCACCAAAGGTGCTAGCACTTTCTCTTGTGATGCCGCCATCACTGGAATTCCCTCCCACTAGCTGTAAGGTTAGCACCATCCCATACCTCTTTCAAGAAATTGCTTTGTGATCATCTTGCTGACTCCTGTTTATGCTTCTGCTTCAAACCACCCTAACCCATTATCTCTCTCTTGATCTATGCACCCTCTCACCTCAGGTATGCACTGTACACTCCTCTAGTCATCTACTTGCACTTTCAGTATACCAAGTTCCTGTCCCCTATTTTTGCCTTTCTTTCTATACTATCCCATCCTTCTCCTTTTTTACTGCATCCTCTCCCTAGTCATATCCTGGCTGTACTCTATCCTTTATATGTAATTATAATTTCGGAGTATTTTTGTTTATTATACCATTTTCTCTATCAGGATTACTGCTTAATGGTTTATTTATTGCATTTGCTCTCTTATTCACTCCATGTTATTGTTGATGTAATTTGTATCATGTTTCTTTGCTGACTACTTTGTATTACTACTGTCTATGCTTTTACTGTATTGTATTTTACTGTTTTGTATTTGTTTCTACCTCTGTTGATCAAATGTTAAATCGATTGTTTTGTATCTGTAAACTCCCGGGTCGTGCCTGAAAATAGTCATTGCTATGGCTAGCACACCTTACACGGTCAACAAAAACTAAAAAAATAAATAATTACCACAACTGTTTGTGGATTGCTTACAGTGCTGGCAAGTCATTGGCAAAGAAACAGCTTGCTGTTGATAATGAAATACAAAATTGTTCCCTACATAACATGACACCAGCACTCTATGAGAGGGTTAAGTGTGCTGCACAGTCTGACAAAACAACCTTGACCTCTATAATTGCTACAGCAAGGCACTGCAGACACTATCTTTATTACAGATTTTAATTGGGTCTGTTTCTCGCTGCCTGAATTACCACCCTTTTGGGAGAAAACAAATTTCCAACACTCTGATGGTACACCTGTGAAATACAACACTAACCAAACAGTTTAAATACAAACTGTAGTCATAAGGTTCAAGCACATTGTAAACATGAACCTTATGCCCCTTGCAACAACCATGCTGATTCACTGGCAAAAGATGGTGCTTGAGGAGAGGACACATGGGAAATAACCCCCCCCCCTTTGTCCCAGCTTCATTATGTGTTGCTGCTGTTAATAAAGAACCAACTCCTTTTGCACCCATGGATCTAGTGTCCACACAAAAGAAAGACCCTCATTTGAGGGCAGTGTATAGGTTCCTTGATAAAGGAACTGAGGAAGAACTTCCAGAAATAAGCCCTTATAAGAAATTGAAAAATGACCTTCACCTATCCAGTGATGGTCTACTCATTTGGTATCACTGCTGTAAAACTCCTGAAAAGTTATGGGTAGGTCATGAACACCTAAGGGTAGATTTTATCTACCAAGTTCATGATACTCCAACTGGTGGACACCAGGGAGTTGATAAAACCTTAGACAGAATGAAATCCTCTGTCTGGTGGCCACATATGAGAAATGATGTAGAACACTACATCAATAACTGTCTGATCTGTGCACAGAACAATTCTATTCCAGCTAAGAAAAATGCTAAATTGTTACTTCAGAGGCACTCAGGCCCCTGGAACAACATCCAGATTGACTACATTGGCCCAATGCCAACCACTAAGAACAACAATACGTTTGCACTGGTGATCACCAACCTTTTTCCAAATGGGTTGAGGCTATCCCAACAAAGAGCAACACAGCCAAAGTTACTGCAAATGTCTGGTATGCCGCACTATCAGCAAAATTTTGACAGTGCAGTCCTCTACAGTGACAACAGCACCATGTCGCTGGAGGGAATCTGCTGAAGTCTGGCACTGTCTGTCTGGAGCCCTTCACCCCCCAAATCAGCTGCAACTCGGAGCTGAGAATCCTAAGTGGGGGAGTGCAGGGGGCCTGCTGGTTTTGCTGTCTGGTCGTTTGACAAAAAATTGGTTGAAGACCAGTCATGGATCCCAAATGTCTTGGTAAACCAGCTATTTACCAGGTGGGGTTTACCCCTAAGGGTAGATTCTGATTACAGGGAGCCGGCTTTATAGCCGAAGTAATGCAGGAAACTCTGGATTTGTTAGGGGTAAAACAAAGGTTTCATATCCCTTGCCACACACAGTCATCAAGACAGGTGGAATGGGCTAACAGGCAGATCAAAATTATGTTATCCAAATTTGTTCAGGAAAACCCCAAAGAATGGAATTAATTATTGACATTGCTCCTTATGGCAATAAGAGGTACACCCTCTGCAAGTACACAGTGCACCCCATTTGAAATCATGACCAGACAGTCCATGAGACTCCCAGAACACTTACCTCTGGACCTTGGTGCCCCCACTGCTAACAGGGTATCAGTAGACAAATATGTCAAACAACTAAAACAAGACATCCAAAAGATACACTTGTCTGCTGCATAACACATGGGTAAGGCCCAGCAACAGGCCAAAATCCAATTTGACAAAACTGTACATCCTGTAGACTGGCAAGTTGGGGACCAGGTAATGGTACTCAGATTTGCACCACCTACACATCCATTTGTAAACAAATGGGAGGGGCCCTATCCCATTGTAAACAAACTCAGTCCAGTAGTCTACCAAGTTAAACTGCCTCACAATAACAGAGTCATTGATAAATGGCTACATGCCAATCAAATGAAACTGGTTAAAGGAGATTAAATTACTTTTCCATACCCCAATGGGTGGAATAGTACTAAATTATGTTTTTCTTTTCTCTTTCCTTTTAAGTTCCAGAGAGACAGAGAGAAAGAGAGAGATGCTTGCTTTATGCTTATTTTTAATTTTAGAAGTATGGGTCTTCTTATAAGCCCAAATTGCACATCGTACTGCAAATAACAACCAGTGACCTAAACCTAAACAGCTTGTTAAGGCAGATTACCTCACAAGCCCACGTGATCTAATTGCATCCTGTGGAGTTCACATTGAAGTCCTAAGAGACATGTTCATCATCCAGGAGGGTAGTGAAGCCCTACTGAATGTTATGATCATTGCTTCAGAGCACTCCTAGCAGCTAGACTTGATCTGGACCCCTGTTTACATTTTATTGATAATCAGGAATTTTGCATCCAAATTTTATATGGCAATAAAAGCCATTAGACCTTAAGGTTTTACCCTGTGATGCCCCAGAATTTGTGACACCAGATACTAAGTGCCTAAAACAGGACCCTGGTCAATGCAGTGGTCTAATAGCCACTTCCCAACCAGGTGCACTAGTTAATAATGTGCAGCTTGTGCACATCCCAGTGATTTCAAATCTTACCCTTTTGAACTTGGAATGATTTGTTATATGTTTCACAACAAACATTTCCCTCTTTTTTTTTTAATTAATGATGTTATTGGATACCCTGGCAGCATACCAGGTACTCAATAATGACCTCTATACAGCGACTGATAGCACCACACACACACACACACACACACACACACACACACACAGGATTTTCACATCCTAACACCTAGTGGTGCATCTTATAACTGTAAATCTACCCACGAGCACTAAACGTTGTTTTTTTTATAAAAACAGGTTTAGCCTCAGGCCTATTTGGCTCTGACATATCTACTTGAAATAGGGTTGATATTGCCATTATTCAAGCACATATATTAAAGGTCCATGATGGTATGAAATATAATATCATACCTCCCCTACTGCATGGTATACATGGTGTTGCTCATGAAGAGTGATTTACATTTACAATATGAAGGATATTGTGAAGGGATTTGACCTGACAAAGGTTAATATTAATAAATTAATGTATGCTTACATTAAGGAAACAGACAAGCATTAAATAGCTAGGGAAGTCCTTTGCACTGCCTACAGCTATTATGTTCCTATAACCCTTTGGCAATCTCTTCCTGGATCTGTAATTAATGCATATGCCTGATCTCATACACAACAGAGGTATGGGTCAGTGGTATTGCATCAAATGCACTTCTATTGCATGTGTTAATAAATGTGTGTTTGAATCTAGCACTATTCTCTTGTCAATGGCAAGGATCCTTGGGCATGTCACCACACACATCAGTATTGCTCCATGTTTCTAAACTTATTTCTGCACAGTTCAGGAAACCATGTTTGTGACTCTCACAGTGTCATTGCTGCATTTTCATCTGGCAACATCCATCTCTGATCCTCTGGCAACTGTCCATTCTATATGTCATCTTGATGGGTACTTTTATCGTGAAAGTTTGAAACTACCTCCTTTGGTTGTTTACCATGAGGTCTTGGAATTGTGACTGACTTCAAATTTTGATTGTTGTACTTGGAAGGATCATCACCTTTTATGCAGATGTGACATCTCCCAATTTGTCTTACCAACTTGAGAATACTGGCCTAATGATTGAAATTAGGCCTCCTCTTGTGAACTCTCAAATAAACCGTAAAAGGTCCAGACAATTCAGATTCTACAATTAAGCTCATTGTTATGCATACTATGAAGCCAAGCCTGGGGTGGGAGCAATCCCCTAACTTCAGCAAGAAAACTCTTCTTCAGTTGATCTACAAGCAAGAAATTCATTTTCTTCACTGCTTGTTTTCCAAGCCTGGCAGGCACCTCATACAAACAGAGAACTGTAATAAACATTTACACTTTGTACAACAGTGTGATCATCTTCCACAACACTGTTGCTATTTCATTGTAAAAATCAATTCACAATCTAATGCACCCCCTGCTGAGGCCTCTGCAAATACTGCAGCCTCCTGAACATTTGGATCTACCTTTGGAAAATCTAAATGTATCTAATTTGAACTATGAATCTCTGTCTAACGCTTGAAGACACCCTGGATTTATCCCTGGAATTGTTCATAGTTGATGGCTTGTGGACAACGCCATTTCATGTCCTGTTCAGCTTACCAACTGAGAAATGCCATTCTCAAGGTGGTATATTCTGCTGATGGAGAACATTGTGTGGTGACCAACTATACATTCTTCTGATATGGATGAAAGTTATGCAAAGTGAACTTTTCTAACTTCAATTTTTACTCCCTAAACAGGTTATAGGTTATACTGTGATTGCACTTGTTCCCATCCAGGAACCAGATATTATTGTGTCTAGTCCTAACTATCTGGATGTTTTTTCTCAGTTTTTACTTATTTTTAAAATCCATACAGGCAACTTAAGTTTGTCTGTCCAATCTTTTCCCAATAGGACAGATACGCACCTGATACATATCAGTAATGGCATTGTTATAATATTGGAAAACCCAATTGTGAAGTTTACATTTCAAATTTTTATAGTAATACAAAAATTACCAACATTTTCTCTTATAATTACATTTTTTTGTTTAAGGAAAACCCTAAAACACCACTGTGACCAGTTAAAATTCCTCTATCAGGCTCGTGCCTCAGGCCTGTAGATGAATGGTACCTAACCATCATCTTTTTGTTGTGTTGCCACTTTTGCAATTAGGGCAACGAAGAAGGGACTGTTGCACCTGGGTTATGCCCCATCAACCCACATACACCTTATACTGTATTCCTGGTCTATTGTACTGTGATACTGTTATTTTACAGTAACATGCAGATTTAGGCACCCATCGTATAAGCATGAGTGCCAAGAATGTGCTTTGCTGCTAATATATGCTAATGTTTACATCTTTATAGGATTATATCATGCAGGATACATTATACCTCACTATAATGCATTTGTCTAGATTTATGTTTGTCTTTTATATATATTCCATATATAATCTACCTAATTACTAATACAATGACTCTTATGGATCGTCAGTGATTACTGTATACACTTATATACTTATATTCTCATATATCGTATGTAGTGTGTGTCTTGCACTTAGGCTAGTATGCTACGTGTAGTTGTGGCCTGTCCGCATTTCTCTTTGTCTAAGCTTCATGCTGACAGAGACAAATCCTTTGTCTCACATTATATTCATTAGTAATTCTGTCTCTTAAGTCTCCTAAGTAATTATCCAAGAAAGAACGCCTTGTTTATAATGTAGAATCAACACATTATGTTCTTTATATCTGTAACTAGGATGTTATCTCTGTTGCCATGATGTTATCTATGGTATATAACCTTGTGGAAGCCAGCTCCTCACAGAGATTTTGGACATTCTTCCAAAGACTGGCTAGAACCCATCCCCCTTGTGATTTTCTCTGTCACATGCTTGGTGTGAGTATTGTAATAAATTATCACTATTACTTCTGCTTGTGTGGTTGTTTCTTTGGCTGACACTGTAGACATACAAGAATCTGATTTATTTACCCCAGAGCTGATTTCTGGACCCCTCCAATAACCCTGAGATAGCGTGTGTTACAGTAGTCAAGTCTGGATATCACGAATGGATGAAGCAGAGAGGGCAGGTCATCCAGTGGGATAAAAGCTTTTATCTGGGTGATATTCCTCAAGTGGTAAAAAAACCCACTCTGGATAAGTGTCAGTGGCTCAGCAGGTAGCACACTCGCCTCTGAGCCTGGGAGATCAGAAGGCTGTGAGTTTTATCCTCACACCAGGCACTTGGGTTAAATCCCAATACTGACACTGTAGTACAGCATAAGAGGGGTGCTGCACTCCTGAAGTGCTGTCTTTCAAATGAGACATTAAACCGATGTCCCAGCTGCCTGTTCTGGTGGTAGTTCAGGTGGATGTTAAAGATTCAATGGCACTTCTCGAAAAGAGATGGAGAGTTTTTATTCAATAACCACAACAAACATAATACAATCAAAATCACCATAGATACATATAACATTTTTCACACATTACTTGCCCCTCTTTTCCCAATACCCTCAAAAACATCCCTTCCCCCAAAACACTGTGCAATTTTACTTATTCCTATACAACAATACCCTCACTATTTTACCCACCCTCTGTAAGGCTCATATTTTACATGTATTTTAAAAAAAATGTAAATCTTCTTCACCACATTGTAACTTTATCCTTTGGATGTTTTTTGCATTCTGTTCTATAAACCTCCTGCACAGCTTTTTCACATAAATTCCTGAACCCTTCATATGTAAGTTCTTGCTGTTGTAATAAAAGCTGGCAATGACTCTGCTTCAAATGATAGTTTACACAAGCAAACTAAATGTGCAGTGTTCTATAGTGATAGAAGAAGAAGAAAGAAGAAGAAGAAGAAGAAGAAGAATCAGCATTTATATAGCGCTTTTCATACACGGTATCCCAAAGCGTTTTACAAGCAATGCTAGACTAGTAGTGAAGTGACTGAATGTGTGGTGGCAGCCATATCACACATCATCACCCACACACAGCCTGGATAATTGCATAAACCAGTTTATGGGAAGGGGAATATTGGCCAGGCAATGCTCCCTGCTCTTTACAAAGAGTACCCTGGGTTCTTTTACTTCCACCTGGACACCCACCAGGATAACACCAGGATGGGCAGAAGGGACCTTGGTTTAACGTCTCATCCGAAGGATGGCACATCCCAGCAGTACAGCATCCCCCAATACTGCACTCGGATGCCAGCGATTTTTAGGTGCCGGTCCATCCCGGTGTGGGACAAGAACCCAATAGAGATCTATCATATCTGACAGAATACCTAAAACCAATGTTTTATAGTTACATTTTTCTACCCATGGTACCTCCCATTTACCTGCAAGATACACCCATAGCCCTTTTGCATACTTGCAATGAAACAAAACATGATCCTGTGTCTCCTCTGTTTCTACACAATTTGGATATAAGCAGCTTTTTTCCTCCACTGCCTTATGCTTATGGTTTCCCCTGACCCCGATTCTACTTTGTGCCATCAGCCATTGAACATCCCACATTTTGTTTGGAACACATCTAACATGTCTATTTCCCAGCATTTTATATGCAAATTTATTTTCACTGGGTGTACATCCTTTAAATTCTGGGTCCCTAAAACTTATCTCCCCTAGGATCTTATGATACAAACTCTTTCTATTGTTTCCTAATATATGTGATTTTGTAATTTTCCATTTTTGCATTTTTTGTAGAGATTCTTTAAAATAACCTGGAACTTCCAAAGATCTAATACTTTTAGGCATTTCCTCCACCCAAATGTCTAAGAACTTATCTAACACATTCCACCCCCATTTACCAACTAAAGTCAAATCTTATTGTATTAATTTATACATATTCTTATACAAAAATAGCATGTAAAAAAACAGAACCGGGTTGCTCATAGCTAGCCCATCTTTTTTACAATTCAAATACATCACTTCTCTTTTACTCAGGTTCAAATGTTACCCTCATATTAACTAAAAAAATAAACCCATGAATCTAGCTTCCATATTTACAGGCAGCGGGAAAATTGCCCCAACGTATAGAAAGATAGGCAGAAGAAATTAGCTACATATACCCATTTAAGTTTAAAAATCTTCCATCTGTTCCACCTAGCCACTTTCTTTTCCCTTTCCACTAAAGCTTTTTTCCAGTTTACCTTATCCATTTCTTTATTCCCAAATTGGATACTGGTATTTTTATTAGATTCTCTGAAATCTTCACACAATTCACCTCCTTCCTCCCTCTACCATGTTGACCCAGTCAAAACTCTCTACTTTTATTTGTATTCACCACTGCCCTGGATACCTTTGAGTACCTAGCCATTGTATTTATTAAGGCTGGAATTTCTTCCTTTGTTGAAAGAAATATGCACAAATCATCAGCATAAGCAGAAATTTTTACTTCATCTCCCTCCTGCCCTCCACTAATACCATTAATCTCTTCATTTTGACGAATTATCCTTATAAAAGGATTAATAGAAAAGACATAGAGAAGCAGACTCGGGGGGGGCATCCCTGCCTCACTCCAGTTTTGATTTTGATAAGAAGCCCCCCCATTTCCAGAATTATTGTTGCATTTTCATAAAACAACTACACCCACCTTATAAATTCCTTCAGGATTCCATACGTACGAGTACCTGAACTAGATATTTATGTCTCACCAGGTCAAAGGCTTTACTTGATCTAAAGATTATTGGCCCGGTTTGATCATCGGTTTACTTTAACTTTGAAAATGATAATCTGTAGGCACAAGCAGGCACTAAATATGCTTTCGGGAACTGTCTTGCATTAAGTAAAATTGCTTAGTTTACCATGCGCGAGATCTTCCTTGACCGCAAGTGCACATGCGGATTTCGCCCAGACTCCGCATCTGGTTTGTAGTTAATCCAGCGCCTGCTTTATTGTGAAACATACCAGCAGCATTTTAATTTTGCTAGTTCTGCTGGATTATATGTCTGCTGCGATATGTTTGGTAAAATTGGCACCTGAGTTCAGCGCAGCACAGCAGACGCAAGGCTCCAGGTGCATTCTCGGTGCGGTATCTGCTTCCGGGGGAACACGAGTTGCAGTTGGGACGACTGAAAAGATGCAAGTGGAAAATATAAAAAAAACAGGTAAACTAAGCAATTTTACTTTGATGCAAGACAGTTCCCGAGCATATTTAGTGCTCGTTTGTGCCCACCGATTATCATTTTTAAAGTTAAAGTAAACCGATGGGCAAAGCTGACAGTGCCCCTTTAAGCATCCAAATTTTCCTTTTTCCAAATATTCTATCATATCCCTTATTATGGACAGATTTTCCTGTACATTCCTATTTGGGATTGCACACATTTGCACTCTGTGGATCAGTTCTGTTGCCACTGTTTTTAATCTTTTCTGCAAAATATGGGTTAGAATTTTAAAATCTCCATTATGTATGCTTATTGGCCTCCAGTTTCCTATATCAGTTTTTTCCCCTAACGTAAGGAGAAAATTCGCCAGCCCTAGAGTAAATTCTGAGGGTATATACCTTGCTTGAAACAAGAAGTTAAATACCCTAACCAAAAAAGCTGCCATGACTTCTGCAAAGACTTTGTAGAATTAATTTGGAATTCCATCTACCCAAGGGACAATTCCTTGTTTTAACTCTTTAATAACATGGAAGACTTCTTGTTCAGTAATTTCCATCTGGAGTTCAGATACTTTGTTCTCCTGTATCCATGGGATATGCAGGTCTGCCAGATACTCTTCCCTCACCTCGTTGTGTCCCTCCCCTCTTTCATAACTTCCCTTAAGTGCTCCTCCACTGTTTCTCTAATACCTTCTGTAGAACTAGTTACCTCCCAATTTTTCTTTTTCAGGCAAGTAAATTGAGATCCATTCTTCTTTTCCTTGCAGGCTTTGCATGGATCTGCAAAAGGGGTTCTCTTTGTGCCATATTTTCACTCTGATTCTATGGAAGCTGATCTATCATATTGAACTTTTCTCATCTTATTTTTTATTCTGTCAATTTGATCTGATAAGTCCACTCTGCTTATATAGGAGACTTCCAATAGCCTCATTAGGTGCTCTTGCAATCCTAAATACTGTAAAAATTATGTTTAGCCTGTGCCTTTCCAAAATCCTGCAACCATTTTCCTATTTCTTTTTTTGCATCTACCCACCACTGAAAAAGGTTGTCGTACATCCCCATTACTGATGCCCTGGCAACAAATAAGGAGGGCATCCCTATTTTGACATCAGTTTTCTCCAGATTAGATGTGTTCATGTTCCACCTTGATCTAGGCTGCTCCATCCCAGTCTCTGCACTTACCACTACCTTGATCAACTGATGATCAGAAAAGGCCACTGGAATTTAAATGACTGCACTATCTCAATCCTTTTGGGAAATGAAAACATAATCTATTTTAGAAAAATGCTACCACTTCCTAAATGTAAACTTAACAGGGGGCCTATCTTTTTTTAAAACAATTAATCAGAACTGCAGTTTCCACACATTTTTGTAGGACAAAGGATTCACAATACACCTTCTTTACACTACTCTTTTCTTTCTTGTATGTATATAGTACAATTAAAATCACCCTCCAAATACACATTCCTGGCTGTCAACAAACAGGGCTGTATTAATTCATACAAATGGACCCTTTCCTTTTTAACTCATTGTACCATAAGCCATCTAGCAATAAGGCTCTCCCAGGTTGTATATCCACTAAGTTTTGTAGTTTAAACCCTGTTCCAGAGAACAAAATGTCAACCCCATCTGCTCTATCTGGTCTGAATGATCAATTTGAAGGGCCCCATATCCACCTCTTTGAGCTTGAGAGACCCCATGTATTGAATTAAGCCAGGTTTCCTGAAGAAAGATTACTTCACTCTCCATTTCTCTTAGTTCCAACCACACTGCCTCTTTTTTCTTCCCATTAAGAATACTACAGGTGTTCACAGATGCTAAAGAAAATAAAATATTTTTTAAACCAAAGAAAAAACCCTGTTCCTTATTTCAAATGTACTCATTTCTTTTCTTATTTTATTTTTCTTCTTCTTCCCCTATACCTGATTTCTCTCCTTTATTTGCATCTTTCTTGTTTATAGAGTATCCTGAAGCAGAGCCTGAGTCTGTATCATCGATGTCAGATTCCCCTTCTCTTTGGGATCCCAACACCTCAAAGGGGTTCTAAAGGGAGAGTTCTGTTGCAACCCTTTTTTGGCTTCACAGACTCCTTCTTCTTTCTGATCCAGGGTTGCCCCCCCCCCCAGGATCACTGGAGGGGAGGGCCATTGTGCTCTCCATTTCTTGGCCCACAACTGCATCAGGCATTACATCCTTGTTTATACTACCATCTTCCCCCTGAGGGAGGTCATCCATTTTTTCTGCCTCAGCCATTATCCCAACTGAGGGCTCATCTCTCTCTCAACCTGCTCCCATCCCAAATTATTTTCTGGCTCCTGATCTGGAGTCTCAGATGTGGAAGGTGCATCAGGTTCTGGCCTCTCGGCCTCCTCCACCTGTGCATTTGGTTCTCTGGAAGCATCTGCCTGCTGCGCTCTTTTTATTAGGTCAAGATTCAAGCTATGAGCATTGTTCCTGGCAGCCCATGGACAGTCCTGGTACATATGCCCATATTCTTCACATAGATTACACTGGATGTGATTTCAACATTGTGAGTTACTGTGCCCACATTCACCACATAAACCACATCTTGTCATATCACACACACTTGAAAGGTGTGTACATGAACCACATCTGTAGCATGCCTTGGGTTGCCCTGGGTAGAAGCATACCTCTCTGTCTCTTCTGAAAGATAATTATTTGAGATGTGAGACATCCCCTCAGCAGTGTGGTGGAAATTAACCTTGAACCTCCAGCCCCCGGTCCACAGGAATTCAAAATCTATTATAGCTTCTGGGGTGTTTACCACCATGTACCTCTGGTTAAGCCAATGGGTAATGTCACTCACATGAACACACTCATTCTTAAACATCACTGTTATAGTTTTTATGGTGGGTTTAGTTAGGGGGAATAGCTGTAAATGGGGTCCGTAATGGAGAATATTTAAGCTGGTTATAGTTTAGCCAGAATCTTTCCAGCCCACTCATTGATCTAAAACTAATGTTGAATACATCCTCTCCTGATACATGGATTAGAGCATAAATCTCTGATGCTATAAATCTCATTGACTCTTTCAAAACAACTTCCTCCTCACATATAGTCTGTCAGAGAATGTTTCCAACCCTCCTTTATACCTTAGGCACACTGCGTATCTTCTGGGTAATGGCTCAGTGTAGCTAGAGGAAAAGGAAGGCCTTGCGCTCCCTTTGTGGAGGATCTTTAGAGCCACCAGGTTCCTGGTCATCTGCTCCTGCATTTACATTGTTGACTACTTCAGAAAACAGCATGTTATTATTTCTTCTGGGACTTATAGGCACTTGATTCGAACTCTCACTAGTTGTTTCAGCCACAAAGATTGTCCCTTCAGCCTAGCCATTTTGCCTTTTTCCATTTCCAGCCCTATTCCAAGCTTTGGGCAAGCCTGGCTGACCACTTTCTTACTCTACACCTCCTATTACCCCCATTTCTCTCTTTATCTCTATCTGGGGACTTTATCCTTGTCTCATGTGCTTCTCCCCACTCATAGCCAAATTTTGAACATTTTTATTTATTACTAGGATTTCTTTGTTTTACCTGGTTTGAAAGGACCATCGCGACTCCACTCTTTTGTGTGTTTTTCATCCCTTCTTGCAAGAGATTCATTCATCTCCTGACTGGCTCCCATCTTCCTTCCGGCCTTTGCAGCCATCCTGCTCTTGCATGGTGTCTCCCGATGACCACTTCTCACTCAGACATTCTCCCATGGTAGCCTGAATGCTCACACCACCACTTGTTGTGCTGTTTCAGCTGGTGTTACAGGTTCCGGTGTCAACTCATTTCCTGTTGTTGCCTCCTTATTCACCCCTCTGGGTGCAGCAACACTGTTTCCAGGTTCTGTGGTCAGCTTTTTTAGGGCCTCTTTCCTCCTCTCTTCCATTCTCCTTTCGTCATCTTCCTCCAAAATCCATTGGACATTCTGCCTCTTTTCCTCCATCACTTATTCGAGCTGTGCCACCACCATTCCAATATCCTGGCCTGAAGTAATCTGCAAATCCTCCCCGACCTCCACTCCATCTTCTACTATACTTCCTTCCTCCTCTGAGGGATCATTCCCAGTTCACCTGACATAGGAGAAGATTTGTACTGCTCCTCATCCTCTGAAATCTGTGTTCCAGAGACTCCTGCCTCCTCTCCTCTAGGCTGCCTGAGTACAACCTCTCTCTGCTCCTCCATTGCACAACTGACTCACACACATACCTCTCAACCTCCTGACTCATAAATCAGGGACAAGGCTTAAAAAATTCAGGGACAAATGACCAAAATCAGGGACACATCTTTAAAATTGATGGGATCCACTCAGGAAGCTGGTAGAATAAGGGACTTAAGTGTAAAATGCATTTTCTAAGGAAGAACAAGTCTGTAACTTTAATGTCTGATATTATTTTGTGCTTACAACTCCCACTGTTTGGCCACGGAAACACAAGTTTTAGGAGAGACAGAGTAAAATTCTGAGGCAAAATCAGGGACGTCCCTGAAAATCAGGGACAGTTGAGAGGTATGCTCACACACACCAGGGCACAGCACCCCCTACTGTCCAAAAAAAGCAGGGGAATTTCCCAGTGACCTGGCCATATTTCCCCCCATTCACTAAAAATACTACCAGCAGCTTAATCTGGTTCAATGTCAGTTGACATTCACCTGTATTGCCCACCCCCAGGTCGTGCCTGAAAATAGGCAGAATTTGTCTGGTGCACTTACCTGGTCAACAAAAACTAAATAAATAAAATATCAGATGGCAGCTAAGCCTTAAGTGCAAGTCTGTTGTTGAGTATAACACCCAGGTTTGTCACCTTTGCAGAGGTCACCAATAGGGTAGGATGTAGCATCAAGCCAGAACTTATCCCAGCAGTCTCTGCCTCCCACCAATGACCAGGCTGTATCACTAATACCTCCTCTTTGTCCAGGTTAAATCTCAGCCAGTTAGAGGACATACAGTCTTGCATCTCAGCCAGGCACGCACTTAGTACCTTCAGTGTGCCAACAGTCCCCGGCACAAAAGACATATATAGCTGGGGGTTCTATGTGATAACAGCGATCGCAAAAGGGCAATTGCCATTGTGGTGAATGTACATCACTGAAAACAACAACGGTGATGTACATTCCCAGTGCCAGAAAGAACTTTAGTTTTTTTATGCAGGGGGGCTTCACCCCCTTAACTAAAATAACTTACTCCAGGGTGGATGCATATTGCGGAAAGGGCAGAACCAGGATGCAGAGGGGAAAAAAATGGCATGACACAACACTAAAATATTGTGCTCACCCTGAGTTCTGAACTCTGCACCCTCCTCACTGAAGCCAGCCTCCCTATCTACCACGACATTAGGTTAACTCAACAGCTGCACCTCTCACCACCCCTCACATAACTCACAGATACCATTCCGGTATCCTGTCGCCATCCTTTCACTCTGCCCTTTCCTGTTGCTGCCCTTGCAGGGTAGCCCACAACAGAGGTGTTGAGATTGAGTCACTTATATTCAAGTCGCTCAATCTCAGTTGTCCTTTTGATGGTATATCATAGCAGGGTATCATCTGCATAGCAGTGAAACCCAAAGCTGTAGCATCTGAAGATCTCATCCAGGGATACACGTACACTGGAAACAACATGGGAAGACGACACCATTATAGTCTTACTAGATACTGTAACAGTCCAGTGGGGCTGACAGTATAGCCTAGAGGTTAGAGTAATGAGTTTGGTACATCCAGCAGACTTGGGTTTGATTCCCACGACCTCCACTTGCATACTGTGTGACTCTGAGCAAGTCACTTACCCACCCCTGTGCTTACAGATCACCCCTGAATACAAGCACTTGTGCTTAGTGGGCCTTACCCAGTTACCAAAAGAATAAAGAAAAATGAAATCCATGTGTATACTGGAAAATGTACCCTGTTGGAGATGTAATAATGCTCACACAACTTTAATTCACTTGTTGTGGTATCGTCTGCATGTTAAAAAAGCATGGTGTGAACTTCAAGATATATGTAAGGCTATTTTAGGCCCACCTCTTCCATTAAATCCTGAACAATGGAGTCTGGGTGATACACAAATTGTGCAAAATTTAGAAAACAAATCATCATATGTGGTTACTGCAAGCTGCACTTGGTCTAAAGAGACTAATTCTTAAGAAATGGAAAGATAACTCTGACTCTTTAATAGATGATTGTGGTCGCTTATGAGTATCTAAGCAGTAAACGAAAGAAATCAGATATCAGATTTTGGGTAAATTACCGATCTTTTTATAAGATTTGGTTTTCATTTTCACAATTATCTTCCTCCAGTATCTCCCACTTCCTATCCCTCCCTGTTGGCCTTTCTGAGAATGTGTTAATATCTTAGACCAGATACAGAGCATCTCTGCCTTTACTTATTTTTATTCTGATTTATAGTATTTAAAAATATTGAAATCCTTTATTTTAAATGTGTGTGTATAGTTATTATAGTTGCTAAAGTTTAAGCTTGTTGTCTTATTTAATTCTATTTATTTGAATTCTTATTTTTTCTGTAACTCTTCATTATATTGTTTGAGTTAATCCTTGCTGTTATGATGATATATATATATATATATATATATATATATATATATATATATATATATATACACACACAGTATATATATATATATTGAAATTCAATAAAAAGAATAATTGGAAAAAAGTCACTAGATCAAATGAATCCTATGTGTTCAGATATTGAAGATGAAAAGATATACTACAGCAAGCATTGCACAGGTACACAACAAATGGCATGGCATTTGTATACCAGTATTTTCTAAAGCAAACGTGTGATTCTGGTTTTACACAGTATACCTATGCTGCTTTGTTGTTGTTATGTATCAGTCACTCATCTCAAATGCTATAGTTGGTTGGTGACTTTTGATTTTTTGGAATCAATAACTTATTTTCCTATGAGTTATAGTCACATTTTGCTATTGACATGTGATTTTCCTGGGAGAGGGGTGGTAGTAAACCGGCAGCATGGAGGATACCAAGTAAAAAACACAAAAGAAAGCACTGGAGGAGAGAAAACACCATAATGTATAATTTCAGGCAATGCTGTTTACTGTGAGCTCCAGAAGTATGCTGGCTGTCATGCACATGAGAGCATCTCTTTGGAGCTCACAATAAACAGCACTGCCTGAAATGTACAGTAATAGCGTATGCTGTTTTCTCTCCTTGAGTGCTTTCTGTTACTTTTTTTTGCAAAGCTCTGTGGTTTGGCTACCCAAGATTGCATCAGCCTGCCATTCTTGAGCACCTTGCAACTTTTCTGTTTGTTTCTAATGTGGTGGATGCCTATTAGCTTGGCTCTTACACTAACGCTCTCATTCCCCCAAATATTAGTGGCATCCTTTTTCCAAACCTGACAAAAAAACCAGCAACATACTTGGTGACGTCCATGTCCACTAAAAGAGCAAAAAAGCAGACTCAGCTGCAGCTTAACAATCCTAGTAAGCCTCTAAATCTGCCTGAGGCAAGAACATGGGCTAACAGCATGGCCGTGGATAGAGCAGACCCAGTAGAGGAGGAGGAGGAAGAACAAGCCATGTCCCTACAAACACTTGTCAGCAGCTTGGGATTCGTGATGTGAGCAAGTTTTAAGAATATGAATGCCCAAATGTCCCACTGACAGTTGCTTATAGAGAACCAAAGCACAGCTTCACTGGACCACACCATGAGGCTGATGGAGGTGGAGGGCAGGGTGAGCACTGTCAAGAATCAACTTGCTGGCTAGGGAATGCAACAGCCTAAAGGAGAAGGTACAAAAACCGAGATACAAAGTACATGATCAAGAGAACTGTGCCCACAGGAAAAATGTCCTGGTCATCAGCCTGCCAGAGGATATGGCGGGTCATAGCCAGATACCTTCATTTCCAAGTAGCTAATAGAGAATCTGAAGCTCAGGACTAAGGGGCACACATTTGGGTAGAAAGGGTGCACTGCACCCCTGGAGACAGACCTCAGCCAGGAGACAGGCAGCAGCATTTTCTCACAAAATTCCACTGCTACCAAGGCAAAGAAGCAGTACCCTGGGCAGCCAGAACAAATGGGCCAATAGGGGTGGAGAATGTTGGAGTCTTGATAGTCCTCAACTACAGCAAGGAACTTCAAAAGAAGTGTCAAAAGTTCAGTTCTGTTAAAGTCACACTTCACTAGCTGGAATGGCCTCACCAGCCTCTGTAACCATTGAAATTGAGAATCACAAAGCTGGGTCAGCCCTCAAGATTGTTCACCCTTGTAGCAAAGGCAGAGGAGTACCTGTAGAGGGAGGCAGCAGTGATAGAGGTCCATTCAACCATGGGAGCCACAGCACCGGCTAAATCAGGAGAAACTCTTGGTAAACTCACTGAGAAATAAGGTACTGTTTGTTTTGGATCTCTGGGTTCAGAGAGGCACCCCCTAGGGCCCTTCTCTCCCCCTTTCCCAACTAGCATCACTTTTGTTGGGACCTGCTGTTAAGGACAGTGTATTCAGGCCAAACCAGCCATGTGGTACAAAGTGCAGGTCTATTTGCTACCATGCTACAGTCTACAGCTAGTTATGGATGGCAGTATAAGGGACTCCATGAAACTGAGTGGCTAGTAAGAGTGACTTGAAACTGCATTTCTGTGCCAGGGGGATGAGAGTAGCTTCTGCTATAGGTGGTGGTTTTGGACCCAATGCCTTCTGCTTTGGGACAGAGTGGAGCAGGAAAGAACTCAGAGGAACTATAAGCCCCTGTTGAACTGTAAGGATGGCTGCTTTGGACATTTGTAATTGCATTGGGACTTTAGTTGTTTGTATGTTCAAACTGCTAAAATGTATTCAGTATTCTATGTGTTGCTGATAAAGGTTTTATGGGGCGAGGTCTGGGGTAACCATGCCAACCAGCAATGTTGAATGGACTGGCCTGCTAAAACTGTGAGTAGGCCTGTGGCACACTGCACATACCAAGTGAGGCGCTGCATGGTCAAGGGCCAAACCACGCTGCTTGTCATGGCTAGCTGGAAGGCTGCAATGCCAGGGGATTCTGGGGGTCCACAATCCCCAAAATAAATTGTCCATTGCAAATCAAGGTGCAAACTCACCCTGGGGAATAGGGTGAGGCTGGGGAGATGTTCCTCAAAATTGTGAGAGGGAAGAGCATCCGTTTCACATACGGTATTTATTCACTTTACCTGGGAGGAATCGAGAGACCTCATTTAGGGAGGACAGCCAGAGGGAGGGGGAGGTGGAATCTGGGAAGGGGGAACAGGGTAAAGCCTCCAGTTGAGGGGAGGCACAGCCCTTAAAAGCAGGCTACAGATGAAAGTGGGGAAAGTATACTGCCACAAATAATAGGGTTCTACTGAGGCAGAATAACTCATCTCATTTTACAATCAATCAGTGTTGGGTTACTTAATATTTATGTCTGTATCTATGGATAATTCGCTCAAAGTTTTATCTTAGAATGTCAATGGCCTAAAAATTCATATAAACTGTAAGATGATCTGTGGGGTAATTAAAAAGGTGAAACGTGACTTGGTACTTTTCCAGGAGACCTATGTCATATCTGGTGAAATGCAGCACCTCCAGAAAAATTGAGAGGGAATCTGAATGAGGTCTGCCTTTAATTTGAAACCCCATGACATGGCAATATAGGTCCACCCACATGTGCAGGCTGAGGTGTTGAGAGCAACTGACAATCCAGGGAGGCACTTTTCACTCTTGAATTTGAAAATGGCATCTGGCTCTGAATACTTATGGCTCTATGACACAGCTGACTTTTATTCTAAACTAGCTGTTGAAATGCCACACTTTTGGTGGAGTGGATTATCGGGATGATGTAAACTGTGCACCGGACAGGGTCTTGGACCGTTCGTCCACACAGCCATACAGACCTACCAAGAGTGCTGGTGCTTTGTGAGCTTTGCTGGAACAGCACAAGTTAGTAGAGTTGTTCTTTTTAAAAAAAAACACAGCAAGAGATTACACTTTTTACATGCACATGCATGGAGGACTGACCTGATATTAATCAGTCAGGGGATGTTTAAGAAAGGTGACATCACAAATGGGCAGATTATGGTATCTGATCACGTTCTGTTAGTCCTGCTTGTGTGGAATGTGGCAGATAGAAAGGGCATCTAAAAGCAATGGAAAATTGACCCGACTTTGCTGTAAGATGCAGGATTTAGAGTGCACATGCAAAAAGTGATAAAAGAATTCCTGCAAAACTACAAGGTGGGGGGACCTCAACCCCCATTAGATGGGAAGCCCTTAAGGCCACCCTTAGATACCAAATTATCTTTTTTGCACTATTGGAACAAAGTCACTAGGGGGCAATTAACGGAACTGGAAAAGCTTGTTGTGAGCTAAGACAGCCAACAAACAGCAGCCCATGGCCAAACTGTACATAGCCCTTCAAAAATCCAGAACAGAGCATAACCTCTTAAATATCAAACTGCTTGATGCTCAAATCCTAAAAACCAGAGTGGGGGCTTATTGCACTGAAGACAATGCGTGAAAATGGTGTAGTGTGGCAGCTAACAGAACAGGTGCTGCATTCGTCACCATAATTAAAAAAAATATGTCATCTACAGTCACGAAATTCAATACCATCGAATCTGCACTGATGAGAGAACAAGAGACAGACAGCTCTCCTCACTTTGGAATTCCTTAATCCAGCAGGGCCACTCTCCAAGCCAAACTGATAGAGAAATTGAATGGGCCATACAAATACCATGAGACAATCTGCTGGAATACAGGCAAAAAGATCAAACTGATCATACACCCCTGGTTGTCACTTACAGCCCCATGCTTAAAACCCTTTCAGCAAATTATTAAAGAACTACAACCCATGCTGAGAGAAGATAAATTACTTCAGGACATCTTCCCTGAATCACCTGTCATTGCTTTTAAACAGCCCCCAGCCTCTTGGACATAATAATTCATAACAGACTCCCAGGAGATCAAAATAGCCAGAAAACAAGAGGGACAACACTATGAAACATGGCAAGATGTAAGACCTGCACCCACATATACACAAAAACTAACATCAAGACAAGCCAGAACAGCATAATAAAAATCAATGGATCTTACATGTCAATCCAGCAATGTAGTGCAATAAGTGCACACATGGATGCTATATTGGAGAAACTAGGCAACCACTGAAAACCAGGATGAACCACAACTGACACACAATAGTAAACCAGGTTATCAGCACATCATTAGGACACCATTTTTCACAAACAGATCATTCTCTCTCTGACTTATCTGTCCTGATATGAAGTGGCAGCTTCAAAAACACACATGACAGAAGGACATGGGAATTAAAATATGTCAGACTATTTAAATATAACATTTGTGGACTGAATTGGATTTATGGCACACTATGGTAAACTGTAATGCTTATGTTATTATTTTTTTCTGTGTTCCTGCCTGCTCTGTTTTTTTATTACCTGTTCCTAACTTCCTTCCTGCCTCTCTTACAAATTTTTACACCTTCAGTCATGCCCACCCCTCTCCCCACCCCTTGATTAGTTCTCACACCTCACCGTATATACTAACCTTGCACTCTGTTTATCTAGGCCTTTGTTGTTTTGTGTCTTCAAACTTCAAAGCTTCCATATATTTCTTAACACTTCCTACCTATTCAATCCTTTCTGCCTACATTCAACTCCTTGTATCTCAGATCTTTCTTATCTGTGTTCCTGTCTGGTCACTTTTTTATTACCTCCTTCTAGCATCCCTTTATCTTCAGCTGACCTGTTGCTGTTAATTGCCCCCCATTGCCCCCCTAGTTCTTTTCACACATCTTTTTTTTTTTACTTTGCAATTTATATAGACTTTTATCTCATTGTTCTGGGTCTTTTTTATCACTTTCTAGCTACACTTCCTGTCATTCTACCCTTCAAGTAATTCTTTTCAGTTATATTTATAAATTGCTCCACAGTAGATATAAATACTGCTTATGTTGCTCTGTTTTGTTATTCACCGAAGGAAGGGACCTGTGAGGCCCCGAAAGCTTGTGTACAAGATACTTGTTGGTCCAACAAAAGGTATCAAACCTTCCAGCATTTCCTGTTTCCCGAGGACCAATATGGCTAGAATCTCTTTTTACAAAATAACAGAAAATACCGCAATTAGCCATCTGAAATGGCAACTCTGCAATATGAAGAAAAAGGAAACTAAACTTGACAGTGACATCTACTTCCTAACTGCATGCAAAAAACAGAACACTATACCTAAAGTACTGCAGATTAACAACCCACTGCAAACTACGTACAATTCCAGGTATGCAACTATGTCGTAGGACATCTGAGAAACTCAGGAATCACCTTATTCATCAGATATAAGCTAGAAAAAATCTCACCTTAAAAATACATTTTCTGAACTTTCACACACTTTTCAAGAAAGCAACAATAATGTATTACCAGGATTTAGTTGTGATCTCCAAACACATTATCAAAAAACTCTCCAGGTAGCCCTGTCACAAAAGAGGAGGAAGCTCAGAGAATTACAAGACAGCAGCCACAACAACACCTTGACTCACCAGGGGAAGTAAACCACAGCACCAACATTGTGGAACAAGATAATACACTGCAACAACAGCCAGTGATCAACTTATCTAACAAAGAACTTACACAAGCTGAAACATCTGTATTATCCAAGGGCTTAACTTTCTGCCCCACACAGGAATTTGATAATGTTAGATTCTGTGGTGAAATGGAGGAGATGGCACAAAGAAAACATCAGACTGGATCCCTCAGAACAAATGCAACCCCAAGTTGGATGTCTACATTGACTGCTTCTGAGGAAGAATAAACTCTTAGAGCTGAATATTCAGACCGCACCAGGCAGGGGCGCAAGCCTGGGCGCAGCTCAACTGGGCTGTGCCAGGGCATGGACCAGGCAATATTCAACAGTGCTGTGCCATGCCTCAGCACCATTGAATATGGCACTGAGGGCACACACACGGCACATGGCGCAGTGGCACTGCACCAGCACAAGTGGAAGAAGGGGAGCAGGGGGATGCACCAGTGCAAGTGCAGTTGAGCTAGGTGCATCAACCGCGATATTCAGCACTGAGCATGCAAATTTTATTTTTATTTATTTTATTTTATTCAAAATTTCGGAATTATAATCCATTGAGTCGATGACTCCTTTGCAAAGGCTCCACATCAGTACATACATACATACATACATAGCTTAAAGACAATTAATACATTCTGTACGAGGCAGACATTACATTAGGACATAATTAAAGACAGATTGTACATTGCTTACTATGCAAATATTGCATAATGTCAAAATATTCCTGGTTACTCTATATAATTAATTTAATTTACATTGCTTTGTTAGTTCTCTAGGGATGTTTATGGACCCTGGGTCATTGCAGTGCAGAGGGACTGTGTCCCAAGTTGGAGGCAATGTCCAGTATGGGATTATGGGTTATTTGATGTCATTAGATTTGTTGTTGGCCATGGTATGGAGTTTAGGGAATGCTAGCTTACCATCCCCTACCATGTTTGTGAGGACTGGTTGTTACAGCCACAGATCTCCGAGTCAATGAGATATCTCTTGATTCCAATTTTGAATAGGACAAGGCTGGGGGCCAGGGAGATGGTAGAGTGAAGTTTATTTAGCCAGAGTGGAGCACGATACTGGAAGGATCTTTGTCCTATGGCAGTCCTGCAGTGAGGGGACTAGGAGTGGGGTGTTGTCCTGGTGCCTAGGGGAGCTCCTGTGGGTGGTAGGTTGGATGAGGGGGTGGAGGCCCTTAGGAGCAAGATTCATTTGGATCTTTTTTGCTAGGAGGCAAGTGTGGTACATTAGTCTGCCTTCAAATGTCAGCCAGTCTGCTCATTTATAGAGCTCACACGTATGGGTTAGTCTATCGCTGTCTGTAACCAGTCCACAGGCTTTATTGAGAGCCAGTTTGATGCTGTTTAGGGCTGTGTTGTCAGCCGTGCCGTATATTATTATGCCATAATCTAGCACTGAGAGAACTGAGCTGGTTACCACCAGCCTTAGTGCCTGGGGTGGGAGGCAGTGTTTGTGTCTATATAGTATCCCAAGATGGATGTTCACAGAGGTGGAAAGGTGCTTAATGTGTATGTGGTAAGTCAGTGATGTATCCAGGGTGATGCCCAGGTATTTGAAGTGAGGGACTTGTTCTATGTGTGTGCCCTGGGAAGTTGAGATTGATAGTGGGGCATTACTGTTAGGGTTTTGACGGTGTGCAAAGATCATAGTTTTTGGTCTTGTCATAGTTAAGTATTAATCGATGATCAGAGAACCAGGATTCTAGTTCTGTAAAGCTGCCTTGCAGAAAATTTTGTAGGGAGTTGGAATTGGGGTGTTTCCAGTATAATACTGCATCGTCCGCATAGAGCAATAGTTTACCACTGCAGGCCAGCGGAAGGGAGTTTAGATAGAGACTGAAAAAAAAAGGGCCTAATATCAACCCTTGAGGGACTCCTGCTCGAACAAGTTGCATAGCTGAGAGGGTGGTGTTGATTTCGACTTGTTGTGTCCAGTCAGTGAGATAGTTTTTGAACTAGGAGATTGTTTCTCAGATGAGGTGGAGGGAGGGGAGACAGTGGATAAGGAGTGAGTGGCTGACAGTATCGAAAGCTTTGGTCAAATCCACAAAGATTGCACCTGCTACTGACCCCTCCTCCAGCACTTCATGTATATAAGAGGTGAGTTGGAGCAGGGCAGTGGTAGTGCTGTGTCCCACCCTGAAACCATGCTGTTCTTGACATAGCAGGTTGTGTTTGTTCAGGTATTCGGTGAGCTGGTCAGCTACAATTTTTTCGAGTGCTTTAGAGAGGGGGGAAGGATTGTTATGGGCCTATAGTTGCCAGGGTCTGTTTGATCACCCTTTTTTAGGATAGGTGTGATGAGTCCTCTTTTCCAGAGGGATGGGAATTGTCCTAGGCACAAGAAGCAGTTTAGGATTTTGGTGAGGTGAGGCAGGGTCACGTCAAGAGTGAGTCTAAGTATTTTAAGGTCTAGGGAGTCACTACTGAAACAAGAGTTTCGGAGGGCTATGGACAGATAGTGTTTAGCCTCATTGCAGGAGATGGATCTTAGCCAGAAGGGAAGGAGAGTACTAGTGGTGGAGGTGATAGGGTGGTCATTTGGGATGGAGTCAAAGAAGTTTTGAGGTAGGATGTGGCTAAGATCGGAGAAGGAGTTGTTTAGGACATTAGCTATGGAGGCTGGGTTCTGGGAGAGTGAGTCTTGGTGAAGAATTTGCGAGGGGGTAGGGGAAACGGTATTCCTGCAGAGTTCCTTTATATTGCTCCAGAATTTATTCCCGGATCCCCATGAGGAGGTGAGTGCTTGGTTATAGTAGGTTGACTTTGCTTGCCGAATGGCCCAGGTGCACTTGTTTCTTGCTTCTCTGTAGAGTTGTCTGGCGTGGGGAAGTTGGGAGTTTTGTGCCCTTAGCCAGAGGTTATCCCTGTGGCACATCTGTTCGAGGATGGCCTGCGAGATCCAAGGAGTTTCTCTATTTTCAGTAACCTGTTTTTTGAAATGGAAAAATATGTCACAGGCAGTGTTAAAGATTTTGATAAAGGAGGTGAGGGCAGCATCAACGGACTTGGCCGTGTGAATAGGTGACCAGTCGCAGGAGGAAAGATAGTGTTTAAAGGAGAGGAGGGAGCCTTTTTTGAGGTGCCTCAGGATGGAAATTTTAGGTTGGTTGGTAGAGATTTTGTTTGACCAGCAGCAGGAGATGGGCGAGAGGTCACTTAGTACATCAGGGAGCACTTTAACTTTGGAGAGATGGGTGGGTAGATTAGTGAAAATTAGGTCAATAAGGGAGGAGGTTCCTGACCTTGGATCCTATCTGGTGGGAGACTGAACAACCTGGGAAAGGTCATAGGCCAGGGCTGCATCTTTGAACGTGGCAGCTGCTGGGGATAGCCAATTTATATTAAAGTCCCCCATTATAATCGGTTCACTCCTGGGGGGCAGATGGGTGATACTGGTCAAGATAGGGTCAAAGGCTAGCTTCTGGTTAGAGGGTGGATGTAGACTGACATTATGTACAGTGGTTTCCCTGGGATGCCAAGGGTGGTTTTGATTGTAATGGCTTGGGCACCATGCGTTGGTGACGGCAGCATTACAGAGAGGGGCTGAAGTACGGTTTTAGCGTATAAGGCACATACCCCTCCTCTCTTACCTGTTCTGTCTGCCCTGAAAATGGAGAAGCCATTAAGGGAGACTGAGGCATCCAGGATTTTGTTGGAGAGCCAGGTCTCAGACAAGGTCAGGATATCAGGGGAGTGTTGGGTGATCCATGCTTGCAGTTGTGTGAATTTCCTAGGCAGGCTACAGATGTTGAGGGATGTAAGTAGTAAACTCATCTGCCCATGATCCCTGGGAACATTAGATGCTGTTGGTCCAGGATTAGGGTGTACGTTGCCAGAGATTAGCAGGAGGAGGAGGAGAGCATACCAGAGGGCAGTTCTCCGGATCATTTTGGAGAGAGAGGTTTGGGAGCATGGAAATGTAGAGCATTTGCTAAGCCCAACTGGTATGGGGATGTAGCTGACTAGTTGGGCTAATGGGGCTTGAGATAGGGCATGTTTGGGGCTGTGTAGTGTTTGCATGTGTGAGGGAGGTTGTGCTTGCACCTTTAAGGACTTGTTGATGGTGCAGCTTACACTGGACTGGAGGTGAAGTTAGTGAATAGTAGAGCAGTGGAGATTGGGTTAGGGTGATGAGATGTGGTTACGTGCCTGAGGGAAAGTGTGGTTAGGCAGCTGTAAATGTTCACAGAGTGGATTTTACCTATAGGTGGAGTGGGGTGGTAGTTGCCGTAAAGTGTTAGGATTATGATGGTGTTGAATAGGGTGCAGAGGGTGCAAGTCATGTTGCTAGTATAGGGAGATTCAGCATGAGGAAAAAAGGAAGTGAGCACTCTAGTGTTCAACTAGTATAGGCTGCAAATGGCAAAGTTGGCTGACTGGTTTCGTATGATCATGTGATACTAGCTATAAAGCCGATGTCGACCAAGGGTGTTGGTGGGGGCGGTGGGGAGCCGGCGCACAGTGCCGGCGGGGATCACTAAGCGCAGTAAGCAGTATCTGCAGCAGCTGGGGATGTGCAGGCTCGGTTCATACCTGGTGCTTTATTTCATCTCCATGTGGGGGGGTTGCAGGACACCCTCGCGACCTTGGGGTACAGCTGTGGACAAGGAATAGGGACGAGGAATTAATTATTTATAGCACCTGGCTACCTGGGACGTCACAAAAAACAGTTAAATGGTTCAAACTGCAGTGAAGCAGGATCCAATTTCTACAATTCGGTTTATAGCCCGTCTTTTACTATGCAGCCCGACCGAGGTTTACAGGGTGAGCATTCAATTTATTTAAGGCAGTAGGTTTTAAGGCAGCAGGTCTAATAGGTTTAACAGCAACTAATTGATAAGGCAGAGGAGCAAACTCTCCGTATGCACAACGGCTGGTTTTCTTAATGAATCCCTTTTTTTTTTTGAATTTGGGGAATTGGCGCCAAAAACCCAGACAAAGAAAGGGAGCATTTGCAGTTACAAATTAAAGCTACCATACGATATTAGGTGTGGGGACAAAAAGTGATTTTTGGTAAGAAGTAGCAGCATCAGCATTTAAATTTAAATTGAAGTATTGCTACCTCAAAAGTGCTGATTGGCACATTACACACAGTTCCCACATACCGAAAGCCAAACAACTTCTCCCCACTCAGCCAGACAGTGTAATCAGAGTCCTCCTTCAGCCATGTCTTCAGGTCTTCTAGGAATGGGGTGTTAGCACCATCCACCTGACAATGTGATGACCACAGAATGAACACATAGAAATATGTACTTTCTGTAACTTGCTAGCTTTTGTACTTGACAAAAACACTCTTCCACTTCAACATAATGCCCAGGAGAAAGCTCCTTTACAGTTGGTCACATAAGGGTTTTGTCTACTACAGCCGCATCTTCTTGAATTGGATTCTTCTGTTGGGTTCACCGGATCAGCTTCAGCCCAGCACTCCTGCTTCCTCGCTCAAAAAAAAGGATAAGGCCATTATGTATGCAAGGCACAAATGGTCCATTTGCATGTTATTATGGCCCCATTTGCATACGGTGCGCCAATCCCTGGTGACTTGCACCTGACGCCCTGCAGTCCTTTGGTGGTCCCTGCTTCCATACGCCCTATAGTGGGCATATGTTTAAAATATCCCTGGTGGTCCAGTGGACTGCTCTCCATTGCCCAATCATGGGCATATGCATGACATATCTCTGGTGGTCCAGTGGACCACTCTCCATCGCCCGATCGTGGACATATGTTTAAATTATCCCTGGTGGTCCAGTGGAACCCCCCAGCACCTGATCATGGGTGGATATAGCGAATGTAATCTTGGTGGTCAGTGGTACCCCCCTTCCCACCCACCTACTGAGGTTCCCCACCACCCAGCACCCCAATAGCGGTAGACAGCAGCACCCACCCGCATGCCTCCCGGCCGTCCGTCGAGCTGACAGCATACAGTATGGTCTGTCTCGCCCCTGTTGGTCCACCGCGCGGACCAATCGGCATGTGAACCATACTGTACTCTGAGCCCGATATGTGAATGAACGTGTTCATTCACATATCGGGCCTGTGCAAGACAGTATGGTTTGCAAGTCCATTGGTCCATGTGGTGGACCAATAGGTGTACAGATCATACAGTATGCTGTCAGTCGGCAGGTGGCCAGGAGGCATGAGGGTGTGGTGCTGCTACCTGCCGCTGATAGAGGGGTGCTGGGTGGCAGGGCAACTCATTGAGCGGGTTGGTAGGGGGGTACAACTAGACCACCTGGATTACTTTCACCATATCCGTCCATGATCAGGTATGGGGGGGGGTTCCACTGGACCACTAGGGATGATTTAAACATATGCCCATGATCAGGCAATGGAGAGTGGTCCAGTGGACCACCAGGGATATGTTAAACATATGCCTGCAATTGGGTGACAGAGCAGGGGGGCCTCAATGCTCCCAGGGCAACGGGCTTGGGGTCAGTGTTCTGGGTGGGTGGGTGGCCACCCACGGCAGGCAGCTGCTGTATTGCACCCTGCAATATGGCGGCTCACCTGTGGGTGGCCTGGACTTGTTCCTGGTTTTACCAGGCACATCTTTGCACCCCCCTGAGTGGCGCAAGGTGGGTTTGTGCCAGCATATGCACTGCACATCCCGGGCTGAATATCGGGATGTGGGCACGCCCCGGCACTTGTGTTGCATGCATTACTGTTGCACCCCGGCACATTGGGAGTTGTGCAATGAACTTTCCCCTTTCAATATTGCGCTGGGGCGCATCAGTGGGTTGCGCATGGCACATCCCTGTTGTGCCATGGGCAACCGTTTTGAATATCCAGGCCTTAGATTCTAAGCAAACAGCAGACACTCTTATATGGTATCACACCACTGGAAAAGAGGGCAAGACAAACACTGAAAAACAACCATAACATTGTAATAAAACAAGCTGACAAAGGTGGAGCTGTGGTCATGATAAACACAGAGGATTACATTAAAAAGGCACACAGGCAACTGTCAGATATACTGTAGCTTAATATAGAGAACTCACAGAACACCCTACTATACAATATATAGAAGAACTCAAACAAATTATCATGTCTGTATCGAACAACATCCAAGAACAGTTAAATAAACTAATTCCAAAAAAACTTACTCCTGGGACATTCTATATGCTGCCTGAGATACACAAACCAGGGAATCCAGCCAAACGATCCATCATCTCTGGCACTGACAACCTTACTGAAAACATTTCAGGACTCATTGAATCCATTTTAAAACTACTACGAAGAGCTACTAGCAGTTTTATTCAGGGCACCACAGATTTCCTCAGGAAACTGACACAAACTGGACAACTGCCAACCAACACTATCCTAGCCACAATGGATGTCACTGCCCTCTACACTAATATCTCACGTGAAGATGGCATATTAGCATGTCAGAAATTTTTAAAGGATAATACATCTGCAAGAGAGATTCCAGAAACCACCATCAGCACCCTAATAAAATTAATTTTGACACACAACTTGACTTTTAATGGCAAGCACTTTTTACAGATTATGGGGACAGCCATGGGCACAAAAATGGCACCACAATATGTCAATCTTTTCATGGCCTGTCTAGAAGATTTTTTTAAACACCACCCCTATAAACTATCAGTCTACCGCCAATATATAGATGGCATATTCTTGATTTTGACAGAAGGTGAAGACTCCCTCAAAAAGTTCCATAATGATTTTAACAACATTCATCACTTTATAAAACTCACTATTGAATACTCCACCACCAGCGTACATTTTCTAGACACCACAGTCAGTATCACTAAAAATTATATATACAAGCTGCTCTTTACAGAAAACCCACTGATAGACATCACTACAGTGCCTGCATAATTCCAGCTCCCATTCAAAGCATACAAAAAATCTGTAATCCACAGTCAGGTAATTCGATACCATGAAAATCTTCTCTGATGAGAGAGCAAGAGGCAGACAGCTCTTCTCACTTCAGAATTTTCTAATCCAGCAGGGCCACTCTCCAAGACAAATTGACAGAGAAATTGAACGGTCCATACAAATATCACAAGACAATCTGCTGGAATACAGGCAAAAAGATCAAACTGATTGCACACCCTTAGTTGTCACTTATAGCCCCATGCTAAGACCCCTTCAGCAAATTATTAAAGAACTACAACCTATGCTGAGAGAAGATGAAATACTTAATGACGTCTTCCCTTAACCACTTGTCATTGCTTATAAGCAGCCCCCAGCCTCTCGAACCTAATAATTCGCAACAGACTCTTAGCAGATCAAAATAACCAGAAAACAAGAGGGACAATGCCATGCAACATGGCAAGATGTAAGACTTGCACACACATATGCATAGAGACCACTATCAAGACAAGTCAGAACAGCACAATAAAAATCAATGGATCCTTCACATGTTTTATTTATTTATTTAAAGTCTTGGATTACAAGTACCTATGAATTGAAAGACTCTTTTACAAGAGGTTGCACATTATTCAACCTAAAAGACACAATACATACACATTAAGTATACAAAAAAACTGTAAACACAAGGATGCACAAAAGTTTCAAGAGGCTGTTAAATGGAATATAATTAGAGCAGAGAGAGAGGTTGTAGTCGCAATCAGGGATGTGTAGTGCCCAGGTCAAGAAAAGGTAAAATACATAGATGTGGGAAATGGCACCTACACCAAATGCACACACAGTGTTTGCTTAAATCAAAAACAGAGAGTTGAAATGTTTCAAGTGTTCCACTTTAATAAATATTTGTAGAAATCACACTCATGTGTCAAGAAAGACACTTCTCTCTGTAGTAGCAGTCCATATATTGCACAAATCCATTAATCCATTTAAAAACACACAGGCTCAATGGAGCCAAAAAAACATGAAGCTACTGATGAATAAGAGCCCCGCCCCCAAGCATCATATGATGTCACCTGATACATTTCACACGTCACTCGTGCTTTATCAAAGGCTGATGTATACCAATATCTATCTCTACTTAAAGTGACAGTAACATTCACCAACCTTCACATTATAAATAAACACTAATTGTAAAAAACCTGTGCCAAACCACATAAGGCACCAGGTTAAACACTAATCTGTAGCACTGATAACATTTTATGATTTTTATGATATGTTAATGGAAGTAAATGAAACCCATGCCAACAAATAAGGGCACCAGGTCAGACACAAGTCCACAGAATCATCTACAAAACCTGAATGGACTGGTCACTTTGTCAGCATATTTCTGGACATTTAGTGCATATCTGTAAAAAAATAGAGACAAACTATAACAAACAGATAAATACAAAACTACTATTGATCATACCTATAACACAGTAATTATTTCTTTAAAACACCCCATTTATAAACCAATTACATACCAATTACTACATGGATCCATACCTTTAAGTCTCTGGTCCTCTCTAACCAGATGCCAATGTTTCTAGACAATTGTAACTATTGCTAAGTGGGAAATAATAAGGATATTACAATAAAAATGGCTGATAAAGGGGGAGCTATTGGGAAAACTAAAAGGGCTTTGAAAATATGGACTGGTGAACATATGAGGGCCATACAGAATGAAGATACTAAAAATGCTCTGGCAATGCATATTGCAAAAGCTAGAAAGAAAAATGACCACAGTTTTAGCTTCACTGGGATAGAAAAGCCTGTGACATCTAGACGTGGAGGGGATTATGACAGTTTATTGCTAAAGCATGAACAATATTCGATTTTTGCTATGAAATCTATGCAATCTCCAGGTTTAAATGAGATAATTGAGATTAAACCATTTTTAAAGAAATAATTACTGTGTTATAGGTATGATCAATAGTAGTTTTTGTATTTTTCTGTTTTTTTTTTTGTCGTTGTTATAGTTTGTCTCTATTTTTTTACAGATGTGCACAAAATGTCCCAAAATATGCAGATGAAGTGACCAGTCCATTCAGGTTTTGTGGATGATTCTGTGGACTTGTGTCTGACCTGATGCCCTTATTTGTTGGCACAAGTTTTATTTACTTCCATTAACATATCATAAAATGTTATCAATGCTACAGATTAGTGCTTAACCTGGTGCCTTATGTGGTTTCGGCACAGGTTTTTTACAATTAGTGTTTATTTACAATGTGAAGGTTGGTGAATGCTACTGTCACTTTAAGTATTCACTTTAAATAGAGATAGATATTGGTATACGTCAGCCTTTGACAAAGCACAAGTGACATGCAAAACGTGTCAGGTGACATCATATGATGCATGGGGCGGGGCTCTTATTCATCAGTAGCTTCATGTTTTTTTGGCTCCATTGAGCCTGTGTGTTTTTAAATGGATTAATGGATTTGTGCAATATATGGACTGCTACTACAGAGAGAAGTGTCTTTCTTGACATGTGAGTGTGATTTCTACAAATATTTATTAAAGTGGAACACTTGAAACATTTCAAATCTCTGTTTTTGATTTAAGCCAACACTGTGTGTGCCTTTGGTGTAGGTGCCAGTCCCCACATCTATGTAAATGTAATATAATCATACAGGTGAGAAGCAAAAAAATAAACAGAACGTACATTAAATAGGCTAAACGATTTGAGCCATAACAGGGACTACAGGCAGGGGGAGGCAGCCAGAAATGACTTTGTCAGCAAGGGTGATAGTCAGCCTAAGACAGACTTCATCCATGAGAGGGTGTGGGGGTGAGAGGTAGCAATGGTGAGGAGGAGAGGTGAGTGGGAGGTGCGTGGGAGGATAAACGAGGGCTAGGGAGGGCAGTCACAGTGGTTGTGCACAACGAGGTGTGAATGTCAATCCAACAATGTGGTTTTCAGTGCAAGAAGTACACGAATGGATGCTATATTGAGGAAACTATGCAACCACTGAAAACCAGGATGAACCACCACCAACATATAGTAGTAAACCAGGTTAGCAGCACACCAGTAGGACACCATTTTTCATACACAGATTATTCTCTCTCTCTAGCCCTGTTTACACTACCCCCCTTTGCAGTGCATCAACCCATGTGCAGAGGTTGATGTACTGCAGATGGGACCATGTGGACACTCACCAGAGCATCTCAGGATGCCTTCAGATCCAGTTATTGGATCGATGCAGGAGAAGGTACCCATTTCGAATCGACACATTTCCAGTACTGTAAATGCAATAATGCACTCAATCCACCGTAGTCCTTTTTCCTGCAATCTGGAAACACACCCCCACTGAAGGAACAGCCACTCCACAGCATGACTTGGGGCACAGCAAGGGGGGGGGCTGTGTAAACACAAAAAAAAGCGTCCACAATCAGCGCAGCGACTGAGGAGCAGCAGATAATTTCAATCACTGCCGCTGTATAAACAGGGCTTCTGACCTATCTATCCTGATACAAAGAGGCAACTTTTTTATTACGTCTTTCTAGCATCCCTTTATCTTCAGCTGACCTGTTCCTATTAATTGCCCCCAGTTCTTCTCACACATTTTTTTTTTACTTTGCAACTTATATAGACTTTTGTCTCAAGGCCTCATTGTTCTGTGTCCCTTTTATCACTTTCTAGCTACAATACTTGCCATTCTACCCTTCAAGTAATTCTTTTCAATTATTTTACAGATTGCTCCACAATAGACATAAATACTGCATATGTTGTTTAGTTTTGTTATTCACCTGTAGAAAGTACCTGTGAGGCCCCAAAAGTTTGTGTATTATTCCATCTTTGTACAAGATACTTGTTGGTCCAATAAAATGTATCAAACCTTCCAGCATCTCCTGTTCACCAAGATTCAAAAAGGAAAGGTAGAAAGTACTACAAGCCCAAGAGAGATAGAATTAGAGCTTTGGTTCTCTTACCAAGTCTTATACGCGTCAGAGTGTAAAGCAGGTGAACCAGACATATATGCTTTCTTTTGAAAAGACCCTGTTAAACAATTGTCACAGGAGCAGTGGCAGGGATTAGATGCACCAGTGTAGTGGGAGGAGGTGCAGGTGGCCATAGTGGGATTTGTGGGAGGGAAATCAGTGGGGTCTAATGGCCTGCCAATAGATTTTTATACAATTTTCCATGGGAGCATTAAAGAACCATTAATGAGTATGCTAACAGAGAGCATGGGGAGTGGAATATTAACCCCCCCAACCTGGTCCTCTACCACAATAGTTTTACCAAAACCAGGGAAGGATTTCACATTGTGCTCCTCCTACCACACATCTCTCTCTCCTGTCTGTGACCAAGGTGATGGCCGCTCAGTTGAAGAAATTCTTGTCAGACATACTGTAGTACACAGTGATTGATCAGGATTTGAAAAAGGGCAGCAGGGTAGAGGAAATATCCACTGAACCCTTAATGCCTTGTGGAAAATAAAGGGTAGGGGGAGCCAGTGGGGATCCTCACCTTAGATGCTGAGGTGTTGAACTGAGTGGAGTGGGGGTACCTTCTTCAGGTACTGGAGAACTTGGACCAACTTTAGGGGGTGGGTGAAAATGTTGCAGAATTCTACAACAGCCTAGGTGATGATTAATGGGAGCCTTTCTCAGCCTTCCTTTTTTACAGAGGCACTCATCAAGGCTGCCTTTGTGGACAACTTGCTGTTGTATGTTAGAGGACTGAGTGAATCCTTGCCCTGACTGGAGCCTGTCATCCAGGGTGACTTGTCCCTTTTGCTTACTTCTATATTTCATGCTGACTGTCAGATTATATGTCTTTGTCAATTCTCTTACTCATGGTGTTGGGATGTTGGCATTTTGATTCACCGGCAACAAAATTAATAAGGTTCCTATTATACCTTGACAAACCAGTTATCTTCACTGATCATATTCAGTTTTTGCTGCTACTAACTGGTTTTAACCTCTTTTTCCATTACACCTTTTTATGTGTTTCTATTGTGGTTTTGCTCCATTGTATGCACTTATCACTTTTCACTGCTACCACTTTAAGAGCACCCTTTATAAAGAGTGCAATATTAGTAATGCCAGACTCCCTGATGATGTACATGTGTGTGAAACCAGTTGGAGGACTGTGAGCTTTATGTCAGCATCTCCTGTGGTGCACGCGTGGCTATATGTGAGTTTTTGATTCATTGATTTGTAAACGAATTTTCACTTTGCCTATATATGTTGGACAGTACTGTTCTTCTCTGGTTGTTTTATACATTTAGTACATCATATCTGCCTCTGCATCCCAGCCACAAAGATACAAGTGAGCTATAAGTGAAGTAAACATTAGGAAATTTCAAGGAATTTCCCAGAACTGGTCTATTAAATATGTGAATATTAGAGGCCAACATTTAAAAAATAAAAAAGTCATTCCTCTATTTCTAATTTATTAAATAGTACTGTACACAAACCTCAGGCATTCCTGTCTTCACTCAACCTTCAGACTCATGTAGACCAACAGCCTTAGGAGTCTAGCACACTACAGCATACAATGTAATCACTGTATGTTCTTATGATAAATTGCCTCGCTTCTTTGTGTTTCATCCTCCTTCCATGCATCACAACTGGTAACAAGCCAACTTTGATCTCTTGTTTCCATTCTAGAAAAATAATTAGGAAACATGAGCTGCATCAGTTTCACTTCTTTAGCACGTTTCACTGTTAGTGCTTTATGAGCACCCTTTAAAAAGAGTGTGACATCAGTATTGCCCAACTCCCCAGTGATGCACATGTGCGCAAAACCAGTCAGAGGACTGTGAGCTTTATGTGGCATCTCCTGTGATGTGCCTGTGGCTATATTCGAGTTTGTGATTCCCTCATCTGCAAATCAATAGTCACTTTGCATATGTATGTTTGTGGACAGTGCTGCTCTTTTCTGGTTGCTTTGTCACTGTTTTGAATTCGCACATCCAACATTGGGGAGAAGCAGCTTTTACAGTTTGTTTCTACTGGATGTACAAAAAGGCACTTCAGGATCCAAAGTTTCTGGTGTAAAAAAGACTCCATTATTAATGTTAAGGCTTTCCACAGTGGGCTGGCCTGTCGGGGCAGCAGTAGAGCGACCACTCACAATGCCAGTAATCTGAACTTAGGAACAAGCCCAGGTCACCAGAAGCCAACCAGGTGGAAGAGGACTAAGCACCCCAGAAGATGATCTTCTCTGGGGAGGGTGGGTCACTGCCTCTGATGCAGTGCTGCCACCTAGGTGACCACTGGTGAAAGTGCAGTGGAGGCAGAAGGGGAAGGTGAAGTCAGATGGGCTCGTGGTTGGCATGCCGTCATGCCCACTCTCACCCTTGAGCTCCTCAAGTGCCGTTGTCCTCAGGGACTGGGAATAAATGATAAAAAACCTCTAGGCAAGCCAGGTCTTGCACCATCAACTGTGGTACTCATCCTTCAACAACTAGTCGAGAAGTACTTCAATGGGTCACTGTCCATCCTTGGTGACCCTGAGACAATTCAAAAATACGTACACAGTTACAAAGACTTTAATATCAAAAAACAAAGCTACAGAAAGCATAAAATGTGAACACAGATGGTCTTGAAAAATTAAGTGGCTATTATTGCGGGAGCTTATTTCCTTACTGTCATCCTATTTAGAGCCTTAACCGGAGATTCTATAATATTATGACTCATTACATTAATAATGATTTCTTATATTTAAGAATGTACTTGTGCCATTAAAAAGTTTTAAAAGCCTTAACGCTTTTTCAAGTGCATCAGAAAAATGTAATTCTAAATTACCAAGAAACATCCTTAATGTTCACTTTTAAGTGTACTAACCTAAAGAATTGCAAGTGGTCAGTGGCTTCTTAATGTTCGCTAAAACCTAAACGCTGAAAAGTGAAATGAAAGAAAAAGTGAGTGCCAAAGCACATTAAAGAGGACAGGAAATTATTTCTAATTGGTAGTTGTTTATAATGTTCTCATTTACAGAAGTCTGTTTTATTTATTTATTTATTTTATTTATTGAAAAGTTTCACCAGGAAAGGCACCACTGAGCTTCAATTGCTCATTTCTAGGTGTGTCCTGGGGGAAAAGGGAGTGGAAGCTACAACATACAGCTTTTAAACATATAACTTAAAACTTACAATTTGTACATGTACAGTTAAACATACTATAACAGCATAACAGTTGAAGTACTTACAATTTGTGATAGATAATCAGATATTGCTTGCAGACTACAGAATGATAGTCAAAAACACAGGTAGAGACTGGATGGAGACTTAAACTGTTCCGGGTGGTCAGGGCTCCAGCAGCAGAGCACTGGCAAGTAGAGTGCTGGAGGGAGCATGCAATCCGCAAGTGCACACCTGCAAGCAGAGCAACATTGGAAGAGGGTGGCCGTCGCCCAGGAGCACAGTGCTGCACCAGCAAAATGAACACCAGGCAATGGCAGCACCCACACTGTGGGCACACACATGGTGACTGATGGAGTCATGGTGACCAAATGACACCCCCAGGCAAGTGATGGGCAGCCCCGGGACTGAGCAGCAAAGTGGTGCAGACATGGTGCAGACATGCAGCAGCTGGCACAACCGACAGAGCACACAGACACAATGGTGAACATGGCAGGAGCACCGCAGGGCATAGGGGAAGGTGGCCACAAGGGGAGCTGGACTGCACAGTGCATGCAATGACAGCAGCACTGTGTAGGTGCACAGAGCACGGTGATGGCCAAGCAGGGCGGCACACAGCCATGAGAGGGCATTCACATGATAAATGACTGTAATGCAGACAGCAGCCAGCATTGCTGGAGCCATGGCAAAGTAGGCCAGTGCCCAACGGAGCCATGTAGGTGCTTCCAGTCACCACTGATACATCACCACAGCAACCGCACACAGGTAGGGCAGCTCAGGGAAGGCCAAGCAATAGCTTGAGTGGCCTGGAATGTGCGTTACCAAGGTGACAGAAACACACCCTGCTCAGGGGGAGCACTGAAGTGGAATGGAACTGTATGAGATGACAAGGCAGGTACTCTACTGGACAGCAGAGATGTGCAGATGTGCACTGCATGGTGCAAGCATGAGCTATGGGGACAGTGTGAGTATCTCCTGCAGAGCAGTCAGTGGGGAAGCCAGGCAGCCACCCACAGGCACACAGGGGTAGTACACACTCAGGGGGAACACACACACAACCTGCACTAGGATCCCACAATGTGCACATCCCAATCAGGGTGCTACACAGGTATGCAGACCATCAGGGCAGCCAGAGGCACTGCATCCCAGGTGTCCAATGGCCTGCAAACAGAGGGATACTTGAACAACACCACTGCAGAGGTTCCACAGACACAGGGGGAGTAACCATCATGCCGCTGGACTATGTGGACAGCCCGAGGGGCAACAGGCTCCTGCTACACGATGGATACCTGTTTGGAAAGGAGCGCACACATGGCCAGAAGATGTACTGGAAGTGTGTGGAGTACCATGGTGGCCACTGCAAGGCGCGAGCACACACCAGCCAGGAGGACATTGTAACCACAGTGGGGACACACAACCATGTCCCTGACTGTGCGGACATCACTGTGCAGCATGTCTGGGCAGACATCAAGAGGAGTGCACTGCAGACCCCTGAGACACTGCAACAGGTGGTGGCAATATGCTGCAGCTCAATGCCAGAGGCAGAAGGGGAAAAGTTGCCAAGCCTGAAGAACTTACGACGGTCCATGCAGCACTCTAGGAGGACAGCAAGCACTGCACCACAGCTGCCAACATCTCTCTCTGACCTGATTGTGGGGGAGCCTAGCAGCTGTACACAGAAGGGGAGCCATTTCTCCTATGAGACTCAGGGCCTGGGCCAGACAGGGTCCTGTTATTCACCATCACCAGGAACCTCCTGTACATGGAGCACAGTGCACACTGGTACACTAACAGGGCCTTCAAAAGCTGCCCACCCCTGTTCCAGCAGCTGTACACAATACACTGGATCAAGTAAAGCAACATGACCCTTACGGTGTACATGCTGATGTCCCAGTGCACCACTGCTGCCTACACCACTGTCTTCAAGAAGCTAACATTACACCCTGACCTGAGGCCACATATGATCATAGTGGACTTTAAACTGGCTGCACAAAAGGCATTCCATGCTGTATTCCCTGATGCCACCCTGTGGCGGTGCTTCTTCCACCTCTACCAGGTGGTGTAGTGGAAGGTACAGCAGCTGCCTGATGTCCTGCAGGCATACACAATGGATCCAGACTTTGCCATGTACATACGTCTCCTCCTGGCCCTGGCATGTGTGCCACCTGATGAGGTCATGGCAACCTTTGAGGAGCTGCGGACATGGGTGTTCTTTGTGGAGTATAAGGACATGCTGGCTCCCCTCTTGGATTATTATGAGGACTGTTGGCTGGGAAGGCCCATTCACAGTGGCCACAGGTGCAAGCCTACCTTTCCGGTGAATGTTTGGAACTGCTACACTGCCGCACGGTTCGGTCTCCCATGCACCATCAATGCAGTCAAAGGCTGGCACCGGGGTTTCAACTCCTTGTTTGGGGCTGCCCATCCCTCCATCTGGACATTTATAGACTGTCTGTGGGCTGAACAACAGCTGAACGAGATCAAAGTACAGCAGAACATGGCAGGGGAACGCATTGCACCACCACGCAGGAGGCTCAGGGACAGGGGCCAGAGGATCATGGATCTCGTGAAGCAGTACAGGTAGTAGGACTACCTTAAGGGCATTGCCATGCATTTCCAGGTGCAGGTGTAGTCCCACTGGCCAGACCACTGCTATGTCCCAGATATGACCCCCAACCCCACTGGGTGTGTGACATCTAACACATCCTCCAGTCCCCAGTAAAGTGTGTGAGCAGCATTACTGCCTCCTGCCTCCTTATTCCATGTGACTGTGCATGTGTGGGCATGGTTGTGTGTGTGTGGGTGTGGTGGTGGATGTGTGGGTGTGTGGTGGTGTGTGTGTCTGGTCTGGCATGCAGCGGTTGAGCAGGGTGTGCCATGTGGTGGCATGTCTCTCATGCACTGCCAATTACTGTCCGCTCGCACATGCACCTGTGTCCCCCAGTGGCATGGTTGGCTGGCCCCATATGGCTCCCCACTGCCTGCTGCGTGTTGCGGGGGCTGGCAGGTGCATGATTGATTTGTGTCTCTGTCCCATGGTGGGTGGGATGGAGGTGCTGCTGGCCATGTGGGTTGGGCACTGGGTTTCAGGTCCAACTGTGGGCACACTGGGTATGGGTTGATGCTGTACAGGACTGTTGGCATGTGTCAGTCAACCCGGTGCACTGGTCCTCCCTATCTCATGTGGCCCTGGGGGTGTGACTGATGTTGCCTGATGCAGCCCATGGCCCTGCTATGGTGCCATGCCATGGGCTATAGTCTGCATTGTGGCCCCTGTGCATCCCCCTCCAGGTGTCCACACTGCCTCCCTGTTCCTGTGCCATGCACACTACTGGTGCATTGGCCAGCCTGTCCTGTCCATCAGGCTCCACAGTTGGCCTGGGGGGGCCTATGGCGGCTGAGCTGTATGGTCGCCACTACAGTTGTCGGCTGGTGGTGTTGTGTGCAGCATCACTGAGGCACTGGGCATGTGGGATGGTGGCTTTGCCATGAGGTTGGCTGCATGGTGCCCCATTCCCCCTTGCTTTGTGCCCATGGGGGACTTTTCTCTGGTGCATTGGGTGCCATGGTGCTCCCCGGGGTTGCTGCACCTGCTGCCACCATGTTGGCTTTCAGTGGGCGGGTCTGTGGGTGTGCAGTGTGTTGCACTGTCTAGCTGCACTGTGTTGGTGGCACCCCCTGACCCCTACAGCTTTGTGGTGCAGTGCTCTGCCTGCCGGTGAGCTCCTACTGGTGCTCTACTTGCCAGCACCCTGCTGCCAGCACCCTGACCACCCGGAACCGACAGTTCCTGACACCATTAGGAAAACTTGAAAACAATGTGAGATTTAGATGCAATTCAGTTTGTATTTCATATATGTTCTATAATTCTTTCCCTTTTTTCTTTACTACCAAAAGACAATTGTATGAAAAAGAATTGCTGTCCCTCAGACTTTATCTGCTCTTTCTGCTTGCCTACATCTGACATTATAATCCCCTGTTTATGGCATCATAATTATTTTCATGGCAACAGACTGTGATATCATAAACAGAACTGTGATGTCAAATGCAGGCAAGCAGCCAGAACATATTGGGCAGTGATTCTGTTTCTTTGCAAATGTACTTAGTAATAAACAAGGCTGCAAATTACAGAAAAAGTTATTAAATATAAGCTGAACTGTGTCTAAATATTACATTTTTTCAATGCTGTCATAATGGTGCCAGGGGCTCCTTTAGAGGAAAAAGTTAAATAAGTAAGTAAGGAAGGTGGGTGAGATTAATGACAGCTGCAAGCAGGGGAAAATAAGTTGTGTAGAAGTGAGGAGATAGCAATAGGGGATGAGGCATGCTGAATGTTAGGGGGCAGGGAGTTCCACAGCTTGGGGAACTGGTGAGAGAAAGCAGCCTGTCCAACTGAAGTTGATCTACGTGGAACAGACAAGGTCCGCTTGTCATAGGAGCTAAATGAGTGGGAGGTTTAGAAAGAGATACAGAGAGGTAGGAGGGGAAAGAGCCAAACCAGAATTTTGAAAGAAATTTTGCACAGTGAGAAGGATGCCTGTCTTCAAGTGAGGGAAGAAAGAGAGATTGGTTAAGATTGCAGTGGTGAGTGCGGGGGTCCAGGGCAAAGCGGCAGAAGGAGTGAAAAAGGATATCCAATCTGGTTAAGGAAGTCTTGGGAGTAGCATTATAGACTACTTCACCATAGTTGAAAATTGAAAGTATAATTTTCTGGATCAGTTTGTGCCCGACCAGTAGTTATGCAATTTTGGTACCTGTACAGGGCACCTAACTTGGGGCGCATTTTTTTTTAGGATGGTGTCCATATATCCAGAGAAGTTAAGGTGTTGATCAAGCCAAACTCCAAGATACCTAAAGGAGGAGGTGGCCTCCAGTATAGTCCCGTCAAGGGTATGGAAGAAGGGCAAGGATGGGAGCCGAGAGAGTCTCTACCTAGTGCCAAAGGTCACAAAGTGATACACAGTACATAAGCCTAAGTGATTTATATCTAACTGTGCCTGAATAAAAAGTGACATGGAAAAGTGTATTTTGCATTGTTTTGTTTTTATGGGCAACATTCTGTTACAGTTCTCTTCATGGAATCAGTGATCTAGAGTTTTAAGTATGTCACAGTTTGTGTACAGAACTCTGAGCATGTTTCTGGTAAGACAATGACTAATGTTTAGCATTCTGTACACAAGCCGTGTTGTAGTAAACACTCCAAATTATTGGTTCCATGAAGAGAACTGTGCAGAATGTTGTCCATAAAAACAGAGCAATTGAAAACGCAGTTTTTCACATTAGTGTTAATTAAGGTACATTTAAGTAAGGCTGATTTGGAGGCCAGTCTTTCATTTTTGTGTTTGCTTGCATGCATGTGCAAGAAACATAGTGCCACCATACAAGTTTTTGTAAGTGTGACACCCTTGCTTCAAATGCCCTCAGCATTTTTGCAGGTGCGGTCGCACTGCACCGCACTGCACCAATGAATGTCCCAGTTGTCTATGACAGCAGTTCAGATTGCAGTGGCGTACAGTTGAAAGCAAATGACTGCTACAATCAGCGGTGATAATGTGTAGGCAATTTGCATACTGCCCTGCCGTCAGCAGTACACAAACTGCATCCATGTCACCACCACTGATTGTAGCGGTGGTTGTATCTGCCCCCCCTTTGTTGTGTGCCAAGGGGATGCCCAATCCCCCTCGGCTCATGCACACTCCCCCCAAGCACGCTGTATGTATGATGGGGGTGCCCAATCCCCATCAGCTCCAGTGCAGCCTCCCCCAAAAAACAAACTTCCAGTTGCCATGCTGGGAGCCCATACCAGCGTGGCAGAAGTCCAGCATTCTCATGTGTCCCCCCCACACTGTATGGCCAATGGGGGTGCCCAATCCCACACTGGCTCCACTGCCCCCCAAATAACTTCCAGGTGCCACGCTGGGAGCCCACCCCAGTATGGCAAAAGTCCCACATAGTCCATGTAAAATAAAAAAAATAAACTGTAACAAAAGAAAACGGTCCCTCGTTGACTCTCTTGCCCCCTCCCACAACCGTGCCTACCCTCTGCATACTCCACTTCCCACACACACACACACCCCCCCCGTCACGCCATACTTACCTCCGGAGCCCAGCGCAATGATCTTTGGTGGAGCGGGAACACGTCTGCATTCTTCAAAGTCAACTGCGAACTGAAGAAATGCCAGTAAGCTGTATAATGGCATAAATATTTTTTTTTTTCAACTTTGGTGCATATCTCGGGCATTCTTGGGAATTCTGACACCAAATTTTCAATGTGGGGTTATTGGGACCCCTCCTCATGAGTTCAGTCACTGTCATGGTGTTATCCAGTCCCAAAAGGCGATTTCACACTCACTGGGTGGAATCACCTTTCGGGACTGATTAACGAAACGACAGTGTCACTGTTCGGGAGGTGGGATCTCAAAAAGCCTATTTTGCAAATTTGGTGAAAACATTTCCAAAAATGACTGTGTAACATGCGTGCGTTGCGCAGTTTCCATGCACACTCACAAATTTGTGAATTTGTAATATTTTCACTCCAGATTTTCAACATTGGCATTTTTTCACACCTTCTTATGAACAGTACAGCTGTCATTTTTCACATCCTGGCCAAAATGTGTTTTCACACTTCTGGCACAGAATAGCACTGTCACAGTGGAAAATCAGTGTTCATGACAGATTAAGAAAATCACAGTGACACTGTTCATGAGCAGATGTCCTAAAATGCCTATGTTGAAAATTTGGTCACAAAAGTCCATAAAATGACTGTGCTACGAGTGTGCACTGCACAGTTTCTATGCACCCTCGTAACTTCACAAATTTGTAATATTTTCACTCCAGATTTTCAACATTGCCATTTTTCACACATTCTTATGAACGGTACAGCTGTCATTTTTCACATCCTAGCTGAAATGTGTTTTTGCACTTCCAGCGCAGAATAGCTCAATCGCTGTGGGAAATCAGTGTTCGGGACAGATTAAGAAAATCACAGTAACACTGTTCATAAGTGGAGGTCCCAAAATGCCTATATTGAAAATCTGGTGAAAAAAATTCCCAAAATAATTGCATTACGGGTGTGCATTGCGTAGTTTCTATACACGCTCGTGACTTCACCAGTTTTTTTTATATTTATGCTCCAGATTTTCAACATTGCCATTTTTTTACACCTCCTAATGAACAGTACAGCTCTCATTTTTCACAGCATGCTGGAAATGTGTTTTCGCACCTGTGGCATTAATGGCTCAGTCACTATGCAAAATCACCTTTCAGCTAACAAATTAATAGTGTCACTGTTCATGCGGTGGGGTCACAAAAAGCCCATGTTGAAAAATACCAAAACATGCCCAGGGCCTTAGGGTTTCTGACCATAACGCCCTGCCCTGTAGGGTCTGACAGGCATCAACCCTTCCCTGTAGGGACTGACAGGCATCAGGGGTGTAACTTGGGATTATCGACAGTAATGCTCATGCCATTCCACCCCCACCCTACCCCCCCTGCAGCCAGTGACAGGCATCGAGGTGCACCTTGGACTCTTTGGCTCCAGAGTTCACACCATTCTTCTATACTGCACCCATTTCAGTGTATTTCCTGGTGGAATGAGGTGAGTGTAAAGCCCAACCACCCCAAGGCACACCTCGACACTGCAGGGTAGGATGAGGTGAAATGTTGTAACCGTTATGGGTGACACCCCAATGCCTGTCCATCTCTGCATGGTGGGGGTGGAGTTGGTGTCAGTTCAATACATCACTGCCATTCCTATTGAGCAGTGTCAGTGGCTCAGTAGGTAGCACACTTGCCTCTGAGGCCGGGAGATCAGAGGGCTGTGGGTTCAGTTCCCACATCTGGCACTTGGGTTAATATCCCAGTACTGACACCGTAGTGCAGCATGAGAGGGGTGCTGCACTTCTGAGGTGCAGTCTTTCGGATGAGATGTTAAACCGAGGTCCCATCTGCCTGGATTGGTGGTAGTTCAGGTGGATGTTAAAGATCCCATGGCACTTGTCGAAAAGAGCAGGGGAATTTCCCCAGTGTCCTGGCCAAATTTCCCTCATTCACTATAAATACCACCAACAGCTTAATCTGGTTTCAAAGTCAGCTGGCATTCATCTGTATCCCCCTCCCCCGGGTCGTGCCTGAAAATAGGCAGGATTTGTCTAGTGCACTTACCCGGTCAACAAAAGCTAAATAAATAAATACTGCACCTGTCTAACTCCTGCACTTCCACTGCTAATGCCAGCAAGCAAACATTCAGCATTGACAAATGCTTGTTCTTACCAAGAACATTACTGACTGCTACCAATTAGCACATATTTCCTGTCCCCATTAAAAAGGATTGTCATTTGAGGGACAGGGTATACTGGATTCTGTCTGATCACTGACATATGTTATGCACTGGTAGCACCTCTAGAAAATATATGAACTTAGAAGAAATGTGATTAAAACTCTGTGAATGAGCAAGGGTTAAGCTTGCTATGTCTGGATTTGCTTAACAATTGGGAGCTACCGTATGTGCCTATCTCCATTGACAAGCTTCTCACTGATCACCTGTAAATTATTTAATTGGTTGCACTTAACTTAAATGTGAACATTAAGAAGCCAGTTCAGGCAAATTAAGGACTTAAACATTATAGAAGTTTCCCAACTATGCAGTTTTCCTCATTGCATGGTCTGACATCTGATTACTAAGTAACTTCTTTTGAAAATCATGAAGTGAAAGAAAATGTGAGTCAGAAAAAAACATCTAAAATGATTGCCAGAGTATATGAGGCAACACCAGAGAACAGAAGGGGTTGGGGGTGGTAGACAGCAACTGCATAAGATTTCATTATATGCAGATGACATCCTTTTGTTCTTGACCAGCCCCACACAGTCACCCTCAGTTCTCATTTGAGTCGTCACTGCCTTCTCCAGTTTCTCAGGCTATAAAATGAATCGTGATAAGTCTGACCTCATGCAGATGGGAAAGAGGGGCAAACAAATGTGCTGAATTCTCCTTTCAAGAGGATTTTGGGGTCCTTCACATACCTAGGTATAAAGGGGGGTTCTACACTGGCTAGTCTATACAGACTGAGTTATGAGCCCATACTAAAAGTTATAAAAGCTGACCTGGTGAGATGGAGGACATTACCTATATTTTGAATAGGGCATATCAATTTTTTTAAAATGAATGTACTTCCAGGACATTCTGTCCCATACAGATGCTCCCTATGGGCATCAGTGAGAAAGACAATCATGCATTTGAGGCTACATATACAGAATTCCTCTGGCATGGGAACAGACCAAGGGCAGCACTGGCTAGATTGAAAGGCCCAACCCTCCTGACCTAAATCTGTATCATCCAGCAGCCCCTGTCAGACTGATGCATTAACAGCTGCTAGAAGAAAAAGGTGCAAGTTGGGTCACACTAGAACTAGGAGAGAGGGAACCCACCCCAGTATGCTACCTTGACAGAGGGGAGACACCCAAATTAAGAGCCAGAGGGGAAGCAAACCTATTGGTGCTACACACACTGGAAGCCTGGAGGGCAACAACTAAAAAGCTAGGAAGGGCACAAGAAAAATCACTACTGGCACCACTAATGAACAACACTGAATTTCTACCGGGGTTAAAGGATGGGAGATTTAAGCAGCAGAGAGAGGGAGGTACATAATGTCTGCAAGACTTATTTGGACCTCAGGGCCTAGTACCTTTGGGGAGCTGTTGGAGAGTCTGGACCTAGAATGCCTCCATAGATCCAGGTACTTACAGGGTGCAGCACATATCTAGAGCATAGGCAGGCTCAGCACCTTGGCCTCTAAAATCAATGGGGCTGAGATGGCAGTCGTGGAGCTCACACGCAGCCTAGGGGCTTGATGGCCAGGATGCATATATTGCTGAGTGATGCCCTCCCAGTCTAAAGGGGTCTGGAGGCAGTGGGAGCTATATTTGGGCCTTGAGATTTCTAGGGATAATTGGGTGATGCTATGTGAAACCTATATGGGCTTATTATTGTGTAATAAATACAAAGAGGCTCAATTTAAATGTTTGCAAAGGTTATACCTCCCTCCTGATATTATGAATAAATTCTCCCCTTGGTGCCACCAATATGTGCAAGATGTACAGAGGAAAGGGGTACCTATATTCACTATTTTTGGAACTACAGAACATTGAGACCCTTCTAATCAGAGATAAAGGAGCAGACTGGACAACATCAATGCAAAGGCATTCCAGACACATCCTTGTCACTGCTTTTTGTAGTAGATAGGTCAGAAGGGGAGGAATGGGAGCTATGCCCAAGGGTAGTGAGAGTTAGGCTTCTATTAGTGTGTAACTGTATTCAAAATACATAGGTATCCCAACGGAAACCCACGATGAGAATGTGGATAGAGCTGCTGACTTAGACACTGCCCCTGGAATGTCTAACTTACCAGCTAAAAGAAAAAGGGGAAATATTGGAAATGGTATGGAATACAGTCATGGGCCTGATTTTCAGTTGGGTTGGAATGACGCAAGAGACTTGCGTCAAAACAGTTTGATGCAAGTGGTGATGTGCGTCACTACTTCCATCAAACTGCGATTTTATAATGCTGCTCGTGTCTGAGCTAGACATGGCTGCACCAAAGCCCCCTTGCACCAGGGTTGTGTCCAACAACCCAGTGCACCAGGTTGCAAGGGGGCTTGTGCCATTGTGTGGCTGCCACATCCCCCCTTTTTTTAAGTCTCACCATGAATGCAGCAGGGGGCACCACTTAGACCAGCCAGGAGGTGGTCTCAGTGGTTGTGCTTGAGGGATGTGACAGGTCCATGGAAGGCTGGGTGCACTAAAGGCAGGGGAGGAGCCATGGGGGGAGTCAGGCCACTGCTGGCCATCACCATTGACAGCGTGCTGGTACTGTCATGACAGATTCCCTGGTAGTGTACACTCCCCCATACCCGATGGTTATGAAGAGGCTATGATGGTCTAGTGGCACCCTCCCATGATTCCCAGGCCCCCCAAAAATCATGGAAGACATGGCCCTGTGGTACACCTCCCCATCCTTGATCTCTGATCACCTGAACAATGAATAAAAAAAGCAACTGGTGATACTCTGTGGTGGTCTAGTGGTTCCCCACCTCACTTTCCAGTCTGGCATTGTCCAAACTCCCCAGTCCCCCCATTCCCTGGCCCCATCCTGCAAGTAGCACTGCCCTCCGCTCACCACCACTGCCAGCCACAGAATGTTACAGGCTCCTTGATAGCGCATTCTGTGGCCAGCGGTGGTGGTGAGCAGAGAACAGTGTTGCTCGCAGGATGGGGCCAGGGAGTGGGGGAGGAGCGAGGAGGTTGGGCAATGCTGGACTGGGAGGTAAGGGTGGGGAAACCACTCGACCACCATGGTATATCACTGGTTGCCTTTTTCATTCATGTTTCAGGAGATCAGAGTCCATGGATGGGGGGATACCACAGGACCACATCTTACATTATTTTCAGGGGAGCCCAAAGATTGCTGGGGGGGGAGTGACTGCATTACAGTTGTGCCCTGTCACCCCAGGGTCCATGCGTCTTGCTCCTTGGGGTACTGGGACTGGACCCTGCACCCCTGTCTGCCTCTGTGTCCCAGGCTTGCACTGAGATCTCTGATTGTGCCATTATTTCTGGCACTGGCTACAAGTTATGGCAATTCCAAACCATTTGCTGCAAATTGCAAACTTTCAAAAAGTGCACAATTTGCGATTTCTGTACCTGCATCTGGTGCAGTTGCAGCTGGCACAGGGGGCTTCTAAAATCAAGCCCATGGACTCATTCCCATGGATGGAGGCAGTACTGCTTAGAATGTGTACCTCCATATCGGCCCTGATGCAAACCATAAGCTGAGAGCAACAACTGAAATACTGAACTATGTATTCATGCATATTTTTATAAATCCTAATTAAATGAATGCACAAAGCTTATTGTGAGATGAAGTTTATTGCAATCCAGTGAGCTTTTATATTGTTGAAAGTTATTGTTCTATGTTTTTATGGCTGTAGTAGGCAGAGCCCTAAAGTCCTTTTGCTGTTTTAGTAGAAAAAGGGAGCCCTCAAGTTTCCTAATGGACTAGACAATATTGGAGGTTATGTGTTATCAGTATGCTAATTAATTGTAGCAGTCTGCTGAGGAGAGTTTCAAAGCACTATTTTGTGTGCTATGTTTCAATATGGCTAGAATTATCATAAAAGAAAAATTCATAGGCTTATAAACATGTCAAGTCACTCAGGTTTTCCCAGGCATAAAGGGTAATTGAGAGTGAGAAAGGAGGTTTCAGATTTCAGATTTCAGATGCTATGTTGAAAGGCCTCAGACAGGCCAGACAAAAACTGAAGCATAAATGACAAATCAGACCACAGGCCTACTTTCACGTGAAGTATATAGTTTTATTTTTCATCCACCAATATTCTTTATTCCAAACCATACAACATTTTGAGATCATAAAGACTTCTTCATCAGGGAATTGGCTGAAATTCACATAATAATCATAATATTAGTATGGAATGCTTCACTGCTAACATACCTCACAAAATAACACATTTAATCAAGTTGTTTTAATTCTTTTGGTAACTAGGTATGGTCCACTATTCACAAGTGCCTGTTTTCAAGGGCAACCTGGGAGCACTGGGGTGGTTAAGTGACTTGCTCATAGTCACACAGGCCCAGATATTCAAAAGAGTTGAGCCATGCGCAATAGGGTTGTGCCTGCACAAGTCCGAAAATGCGTCATTCTGCGATATTCAGCAGGAGGCAATTGCGCCCCCCAAATCACGCTGAGCAACAGTGCAATGATAATGAAGGCATGCGCAACTGAAGGGGGAGGACCTATGCATGAATGGTGCAGTGCGATATTCAACAACTTGCGCCATGCACAATAGGGGAGCAAGCAGAAGTTGCGCCATAGAGGAAATGACCCAAAATAAAAGGGAGCAAGGGAGAGGCACAAGAACGCTACAGGGAAGCCACATATGAGAGCAACACACAGCAGGACACACTGGGCAGCAGGGACACACAGGGCCAGGCAGGAAAGGGCACCTGGAAGCAATAGCCACAGGGGAAGGTGTGGGGAGACATTGCACAAGGGGGAGGTATACCACACAGCAGTGAGACAAGCACAGGCAGGTGTTCCCGGTGCAGGGGAAGTAGCAGTGAGGACAGCGGGGGGAATACAGTAACAGCTGCCAAGGGGGGTGAACACAAGCCAGGGACATGGCCAGTGCCACCTTCCAGATGGAGGCCATTATGATGGGGGTGAGAAGGCAGGCAGCAGGGGGGCATGGCCATGGAAGGGCCCATCGGCGGTATGCCCCCAACAGGCAGTACCGAGCCCACACCAGCTTTGAGCTGTACAGTGATACCAAGATTGTGGGCCAGTACCACCTGAATCAGACAGTTCTGAGGTGGCTCTGTGAGCTGTGCAGTGATGTGATGCAGGCACCCACATGACGGAGCCATGCCCTGTCAGTGGAGACCAAAGTGACAGCTTGCATGTGCTTGCTCGCCATGGGTACCTTCCAGAGACCAACTGGGGACACCACAGGCATAACCCAGTTGGCCACATCACGCCACCTCACCCAATTCCTCAGCAAACTGCTCCCACATGCTGCGGAGTACATCCATTTCCCCAGCACACCGGCAGAGCACACAGCAAACATACAGGAGTTCCACAGGGTAGCAAGTATGCCTGGTGTGCTAGGGACAATAGACTGCACCCATGTGGCCATCCACACACCACCTGGCCCCGAGGGGGCCGCATACATCAATTGCAAGGGCTATGCCAGCATTAACTGCCAGGTGGTGTGCGATGCCAGGGGGCGCATAATCAATGTCTGTGCCACGCACCCTGGGGGAGCACACGATGCCTTCATCTGGCACCAGTCGGCACTGTGCCACAGATTCGAGAGTGGGGATATCCCCACTGGACAAAAAGTGGGTGAGTATGCAAACCACATGGACAATCATAGGCCCTGGGGGGGGCATGGTCAGTGGTGACATGGGTAGTGGCCTACATGGCCCAGGGCAGACTGATGCTGATCACCAAACTAACCTCCACCCTCTATACACAGGTGACAGTGGATACCCACTCCATCCCTGGCTGCTCACACCCTACTGGAGGCCCGCAACCCCATCGCAGCAACGCTACAATGAGGCACATGCCACCACACGTAATGTCATCGAGCGGGTGTTCGGGTTTCTGAAGGCACATTTCCATTGTCTGGACACCTCCAGCGGTGCCCTACAGTACAGCCCCACAAAGGCCTGCGGGCTATTCCTGGCCTGTTGCATCCTGCACAACATGGCCAACAAATGTGGGATAACCGTACAGGTCGAAGAGGGGAACAGTGATGGCGATGATGAGGACGCCGGTGACGATGGTGATGGGTAGCCCCCCTTGGTCAACGGGACCCCTGACTGCGCTGGCTGGCACAGCTGCACCGGGACACCATCACAGAGGAGCACTTCAGCCAACCCAGGTAAGTCATGGGGCCATGTGCAAACACCAGTGGCTAAGGCACAACCCACAAACATACATGGACACACACCAGGGGTGCATGCCATCAAGGGAAGTGGCCGGGCATGGAACCACACACACAACCAGGGATGGGTGAGGTCTAACATGCCACGTGGACAGACACACACACATGCACACATACAGCGCACCAAACTTGCACAAAGGGTAGGAGGCACACTGACCCAGAATGCCACCTCTAGCCACACACATGTCCACAGACCACCACGCCCACTGCCTGTCCATGTGCGTGTGTCAGATGCTGAGCACCATTGCACATTGGTGTACAGCGCAATGCAGGCATCATCATGCACATGCAACTGTGGACAGCAGCCGGGAGGGTGTGCAGATGGACTGTGTGTCTGTGTGCAGGGCCAGGTACCCACCCATGCACTGCCCACTGAAAGACACAATGCACACAGGACAGCACCAGACAGTAGCCACGTTGGGAGACAGGTCAGTCAAGCGACACAATGCCCCGGCCACCACGGATGCGTGGGCAGCCCCACCGAGACCCACCAGCACTGACAGGCCAACCACTGGCCTCATGGGGTGGCACCGATGGTCCCCCAGGGGTTCCACTGTGTGAACGCGACTGTGCTCACACAGGGGTCTGCAGCACACCAAACATGCCTGCGCCAGGTGTGCTCGGGATGCCCACAGCCGAACCGGGTGTCAACAGGGAGGGTGTCGCATGATGCCAACAATGGGGGGTGGACAGTGCACTACGTGGTGTCCATGACGCATGGGCACATGACTGTGTGCCCATTGTGGCCATGACAGCAGTGAATGCCTGTGCATGCCTGTCAATGGCAGCGGTCACATCCTCCCGAAACCGGTCCATCCCTGTCAGGATCAGAGCAGTGTCTCTACTGCGACGCTCCTCTGCCCACTCCAGAGCCGCATGCAGTGCATCCACCGACGTCGCCAGCCACATCTGCTGCTGAACTGATGTTTGCAGTAGGTGGGTGTGCTCATCCAAGAGGTCATCTGCCTCCTCGGCATCCTGTCCCTCAGGGTGTGTGCAGCCCTGATGCTCAGCACCCTTTGAGGGTGGGCGCTGCGCACCAGGACCAGGTCTGGGCATGTCCACAGGCGGTGCACAGATGCCGCCACTGGACCCTGTACCCCCAAGCCCATTGGCCAACCGCTGATGCTGCCCCTCCGGCTGCCGCTTCCCCGGGCTCAGTGGTGCTGCCGAAGTGGCCACAACAGTCCCACTGTCCTGAACAAACACCAGTGCTGCCCCACTGGCGCTGACAGGCACAGGCTGGGACTGTGCTGACATGCATGCCTCCACAGTAGCACCACCCACAGACATGGCTGCAATGTTACCTGATGTGTGGCCATCCCGTGGCACACACGTATCACTGCCCATGCCATTGGCGACATCATCATCGGTGACGGACTCGGCACCAGCCCGTGTCACAGCATGCTGGCATCCGTGGACGCTGTCATGCTGGGACATGGGCAGGGCTTCCTCCACACCTGTTACAACAACATCAGTGTGGACAGCCAGGCAGGCCCACTGTCACACTGAGCCATGTATACCTGTGGAGGTGGATGGGCCCTCCTCCATCTCCAGTTGACTGTCCTCAGTGGACAGGCCCACCACCGCTGACCCATGCAGACGCTCAGGATCTGTAAGGGAAAACAAAGTCGTGTTACTGAATGTGACCTACCCTGCCCCACCATAGATAGACCATGACTTACCATGCAGTGATGGGACACCACCCATCTGGAAGCCACCATCCAGAACACCCTCAGTGGCACTACGCTGCATGCTTACAGCAATCCTCTCCTCCTGTGGGGTCAGGTGTACCACCTCCAGCTGTCCCCCACCTGTTGCAGCTCATGCTGTCCTGATGGCAGCCACCTTCTCCTATATCCTCCTCCTGTCTGAGCCCATCTTCTTCTTGCACTCCTGCACGGAGCGCTGGTGGCTGCCATACAGGTTCACAGCACATGCCACCTCCTCCCATGCAGCAGCATGGGCTTGAGGTTCCCTGCCATCCACTAAGAAGCGGCTCCTGATCCAGGTAGGCCTCAAACAGGGCTTTGGTCTTGGCCTTGGTGAAATTAGGCCTCCTCCTCCTCCCACCACTGTGTTCCTCCTCTCCCACAACTTGCTCGGTCATTATGTAGCCTGTAAGAGTGGCAGTTGTTACCTGTGACTGTGCAGTCCCATGCATGTCCCTAAATCCACAGTCCATACTCCCAAACAGCATGCAACTCACCAATAGACTGCAGTAACCGACTATGGCCACTGCAGCCCAATGTCGCACTTTTATAGCGCAACCCGTGCAAATGAGGTGAGGCGCAACTTTAAGTGGATGCAAATTGCAGTGCTGCACCATTGCATGGCTGATTAGCTGTTTTGCATATGACAGCTGAATATCGCGCTGTTGCGCTTTGCGCAATTGTATTGAACGTGCTGAACCAATGGCGCAGTTCTGTGACATGCATAGTACACACTTCACTGTGCATGCCCGGGTTGCTGATGCAGGCATCTGCCGCGCTGCTGACGTGCTGTGCACGGGAAACAATGCAGGGCACGGCCACCATCGTGCCAGTGGCACTATAGCGATGTTCACCTACATGGCACTGTGGCACTGGGCCATCATAGGTGCACTGGGGCAACAGCGTGGTAGGCCACTACTGGCAGTAGCCACAGGCATGTCGCACTACTGCGCATCGGGTTCCAATGGCACTGTGCGTGTCCGTGTGCCAGAGACCCTTGACCCTGTGCCTGACCTTTGCCCCCTAGGCACCATGCATCAGGCATGGGTGCACCACTATAGCGCAGTTTGGTGACAGCACGATAGGGAATGGCAGTGCTGTACCACGCAGCATCTGCACGTGGGGAGCCGCGCTGCAGAGCGCCATATTTGCAGACCGAGCAGAGAGAATGGTGCGCAGGAGGGCTGCTCAGTCGATGCAGCTGGAACTGGCCAACGTAGTGGCCATAGTGGAGCCACACCATGGACCACTCTTCGGGGAGGCACCCCTGCACAGGTCCAGGAGCCAGGTGTGGGAGGAGGTGGCCACTGCACTGGAGGAGGCCACTGGATGGGGGAGAAGTGTGGAGCAGTGCTGCCATAGGTATGGGGACCTGCGGCGGAGGGAGCCAGAGCTGCTAGCCCACCTGCGGGGACGTGCCAGGAGGGGCATGGTGCCACGGGCAGGTAGGTGTTACGTCAACACACTTTTATCTTCCATATGGGTATCACGGTTGTATGTGTCCAGCAAATGGGGGAAGGACCATCCATGGTTGGCAGTGGTGTTGTTATCAGGGTGTGAGGTGGGTGGGTCTGGCTGGGTGGGAAGGCACACACCTGGGGGCAGGGGGGCTTTGATATGGGATTGTACTGATGTTCCTCTCTCCATGTTTGCACCACAGGCCCGGAGGAATGGCACCTGGCCCGTGAGCTGTGGCGCAATGAGGAGGAGAGGGAGACCAGGCGGGGCGAGGGTCCACAGCGCCCAAGGGACCAGCCCAATGATGGTGAGTGCCATACCTCCATGATTACTATTGCATGCTGTGTAACAGGGTGGGCAGCGGGGCACGGCCACCATCCATCGACACCACTGCCATGCATGCAACTTGTTACAGTCAGCACTGTCCAGTGGCATTGCAGGTCTGGGAGTGCGTTGATGGTGGTCCATGCATGCATCAGGTACATGGCTGTGCCACTGCCTTTGCACCACATAGCCATGTCACTAAATGGCCACGGTGGTGCTGTGCGTGACTTGGCCAGTGGGTGTGTGCAGCATTCTGCATGGCTGTATACACCTGGGTGGGCAGGTCATGTGGACGTGATCAATGTGGGTGGTCACACACCATCACAGAGGTATGTCCCATGGCCATATGCCATGCACAGTGGGTGGGCTGTATGGGGCTGTGCATTCACACCTATTGACTGTGCTCCCTTGTCCTAGGTACACGCCAACTCCAAGACATCAGGGAGGCACTGCGGGAGATCCTGCAGGTGGCAAGGGCGTCACTAGATATCCTTCGCAGAATAGATGAGACCAGGGTCCTGAGGAGGCACAGGCAGTGAAGGAGCCAGAGCAGGGAGTGGCTCTCTCATTAAAAGTCCCTCTGCCCCTGATATCCCCTACCCCCCTGGACCCACTCTCACACCCCTCCTTTCCTGTCCCATTTGTCCTCCCCTGCCCCTTACCCACCTCCACCTTGTTTGTGGCCCTCCCCCCCACCTTGTATATATTGTTGTAAATAGTTACCTTTATATTTTGTTTTAATACAGTTATTTTGATATGAATACTGTGGTGGTCTCTGATTTGCAGTGGGCTATAGGTGCTCAGCTGCAGTGGTGTGCATGATGTCAGGGGTGGTGCAGTCATGGGTAAGTGTGTGTGTCCATGTGGAGGTGACTATGGTGTGGGGGTAGCTATCAGTCAGTGTTGGTGGTGTGTGTGTTGTGCCCTGTGCACTGGATGACTGTGTGCAGTGGTTCATGGTGCGTGCTCTGTGTCCATGGTGCCCCTATCAGCCTGTCTGTGGCCTGTGCAGCTGACACCCATGCATGTCTGTGACCTGCACAGTCTGCTAGCATGTCAGTGGTGGCAGTCCATGCAGGGCAGCCACTATACCCGTCACACTGCTGGTTTGCCTCCTGTCACTGGTATGGTGCATGTCTGCCTCGGGTGACACTGTGGCCTCCACAGTTGTTGACCCACCTCCATGCTGTGGCTGTGTGTGTTGCAGGGGATGTGCACTACTGTCTGTGACTTGTGCGCCAGGAAAATGCTGGTGGCGTATAGGTCCACAGTGCCTGCACAGAGTGGCTGGCACTCCAGTGCCACGAAGGACTGTGGGTTGTGTGTACACAGTTTATGTGGGCCCACGCTGGGGGCTTGGTTGCCCCGCCACTGTGTCCCTGTGTTGTTGTGCCCTTCGGTATGGGTGGGTGTCTGTCCATGCACTGTGTGGCATCCGGTGTGGTGCATGCTTCCACACACCGCTGTGGGTGTCTGTGCTGGCTGTTGTGGCCAGTGCTGGGTCAGGATGTGTCACTGGGAGACTGTGCAGGGTGCTGTACCACTGGTGGTGGTGTCTGGGGCATGTCCTGTCCCATGTGGGGTACCTCGTGTGCCGACGCATGGTTGGTCTCTCAGCAGTACCTCGGGGGGGCTGTGTGTGGTGGCACTGTGTATGCCGTTGTTGCATTGCTGTCTGCTGCCACCCACTGATGGGTGCTCGTGGTGGGGCTGCCTTGCATGGTTCTGTGGTGCACAGGGTTGCAGTGTCACAGTGGGGGTGGTGACATGCATGGGGTTTCCTGCAGTGGTGGACGCTGCTCCTGGGCAGGGTGTCTAGGGGTCATGGTGCAGGGTGTGCTCTGCATTGGGGGAATGGTGTGGCACGGGGTGGTCAGCCCTCCTTGTGTGCCAGTCACAGCTTGTCGGGGGGTGTGATGGGGCAACATGGCCCAGCTGTTGGTTGGTTGCTGGTCTCCATGGGCCGGTGGTTATTCCAGCCCTCCCCCAGTTGTGCAGTGCATGGGGTGTGGGGGGACGATGTGTGTTCTGCTGCGTGTTCCTGTGCCCATCTGTGGCATGGGTGGTGTGCCTCTACCTCCCTGTTTGTGCAGTTGCATTGCCCTGCTGCTGGGGGGCGTCCCTGGTTGTGCTATGGCACCTCTGGACTGCTCAGCTGCACATCCCTTGTTGCACTATGGTGCATCTGATCTGATCAGCTTCCCCTCCCTAGTTGTGCTATGGTGCAGGTGGTGCGATATTCAGTTGTCGGCTGTAGGCGCAGTTTGGCCGGCTCACTTTTTGAATATCGTGCCTCTTGCGCATGGACGCAGTGGACTTGTGCTTGCTCCTGCTATTGCGCACTTTTTGGGTGCAGTTTGAATATCTGGGCCACAGTATGCAAGTGGAGGTTGTGGGAATCAAACTCAGGTCTGCTGGATATACCGAACTCATTCATAGCTCTGTGATACAGAGTGGGATAGTCTCCACATTACCTTAATAGTTCCACAATGTATGCACTTCCTTATCTGCTTTCTTTAAACATTTTTTTCCAAAATCATATATCAACTTATGCTCCAAAATATCAATATGGACACTGCAAAATCACTAAAATATGTTATTAAAACTTGTTAATGGCCACACAATTATCTACAAAATGAGCTCATTTTTAAATGTTATATCAAAACCTTCACCAGACACAAATACAAATAATTACCTGACCCACGTTTGCTAGGAAGTCACCATGTTACTATGCTATATGCTATCACAAAAGAAAAACATGTAGGTTATCATACCACTCTTTAAACAAGAAAAAAAAATCAAAACAGACAGTTGACCTAATTCACTTTACTCCTTCTTAAATTCTGTGACCATTTTAGCCCCTATCATTCCTCTGGTAGGCTATTCCAGGAGGCTACTACACTCTCCATGAAAAAATATTTTCTCGCATTTCCCCTGAGCCTTACCCCTCTAACTTCATTTTGTACCCACTTGACTTGGAGCATCTCTTACTTTGGGAGATGCTTCCTTCCTGTACTCTGTTTATACCAGTGATGTATTTGTATGTCTTAGTCATGCCCCCCCTTTCCTTCAGGAAATATATATTTAACTCTTTTAGTTTTTCCTCATAGGTCTTATCCCACAGGCCCTGCATGCTTTTAGTTGCCCTGCACTGCACCACCTCTACCTTGTCTATGTTTTTTCTCAGATGGGGCCTCCAGAACTGGATACAGTATTTTAGGTGCATTCTCTTACCAGTGTCTTATACAGGGGCAAGATGACCTCCCTCTTTATACTCCTGATACCCCTCCCTATGCATGCAAGCATCTGGCTAGCCTTTCCAGCTGCCTTATCCCACTGTCTAGTTTCTCTTAGATCCTCTGAGATGATAAGTCCCAGGTCCCTTTCCTGCTTTTTGACTGTCAGTACCTTCCCACCTAGTTCTTACTTTGCCCCTGGGTTCTTGTGCTCTATGTGCACGCTCCTGCACTTCTTTGCCTCGAATCCCAGCTCCCATTCTTCAGACCATTTCTCTAGTTTTTTAAGGCCTTCCCTCATTCTTTCAACACCCCCTGGCATGTCCACTCTATTGCATACCTTTCTATCATTTGCAAAGAGGCATTCCTTCCCCTCCAGTCCCTCTACAATGTCCCCAATAAAGACATTGAAGAGGAGTGGCCCCTACACTGACCCCTACAGAACCCTGCTCATCACATCTCCCTCACCATAGTACTCCCTGTTTACCACAACCCTCTGACTCCTGCCTTTCTGCCAGTCCTTCACCCACAGAACTATTTTAGGATCCACCCCTGGACTGCGCAGTCTGTTAATCAGCCATCTATGGGGGATGGTATAGAAGGCCATTCTGAAGTCCAGATAGGTCACATCCACTGCACCTCCCTGGTCCACTACCTTAGTTACCCAGTCATGCCATAGACTAGTATAATCAATGAGTTAGTGCAAAACACAGTGCTTATCCTAAATACAGTAAAAGTTAGGGTTAGATGTATAAGTAAATAAATGCCACATAAGGCAGTGTATGTGTGTTTGTGTGTGTGTGTGTGTGTGTGACAATGCTCTGTGTGTGTAAACAGTGCATTGCTATGTTATACTGCAATATACATGCATATATATGTATACGTATTAGTCAGTGTGTGTGTGTATATCACAACAATTAGAAAGTTCAGTTAGGTAGCTCAGTGGTTAGTGCAAAAATTGCTAGTCTACATTCTCTCACTATCTATATCAGGTTCAGCTCTATGCACGTCATTGCTGATTTAAAAGAGGTGTCTAGTAGCAAACCCCCCCCCCAAAACCACCAATGTCCCTCAGAGCATGAAAAGAAGAAAACGATCCCTTGATGTCTTTTTTTATCTGTAAAAATGTGTGTAGACAGGCATTGCTATGTTACACGAATATATATATATATATATATATATATATATATATATATACACATATATATGCATATATGTGTCTATGTATTAGTCAATGTGTGTATCACAACAATTAGAAGGTGCAATTAGGTGGCTCAGTGGTTAGTGCAAAAATTGCTAGTTCACACATTCTCACTGCCTGCAGTACTATTATTTTGCAGAAATATTGTCTCTTGCTAGAGTTTGTTTTAATACCTGTGTTTGCACACACAGCTTTAAACCTGAATTGATTTCTATATGTACAACATATAGTATTAGTAAAGAACAAGTACCATATCAAATGCCTGCAGAGATAACAGCTGTGTATTAGTGTTTATTGTCTATATTTGTCCTTTGAAAATCAATATTTTTTTGAAAGAAAGGATTGTCATTTGAGGGAGGAGGGCATATCTCTCAACCATCCCTGATTATGAGGAATGTCCCTCATTTTCCCCCTCAAAATTGTTCTATCCCTCACTTGCCCATCATGGAGAAAATACTGCCCACACAGAGAAGGCACCATAAATTCAAGCTTTAAAGCTGACATTCACAATATTCTTAGATGCTAAATCAAAAAAAAAACATTGTACAAGTACTGACAATGGTTTCTACAATATTCTGAGCTTTTATCTCCAAGTTTGAGGGAGTGCCCCTCATTATGACAGTCAGAATCTCTTATTGTCCCTCTTTTGACTGCCTGTGTACCTCATTTCAGTGACAAAAGGTTGAGAGGTATTAGGGTCAAAGGGAAGGTGGGCAAATGAGGGTTAGCAGTTGGGGGGGCAGAATCCTTAATTGCCATTAGGGACTCTACAACATAAGCAGACTTGATAGACCACTGTGCCTTCTTCTGCTGGCAATTTTCATATGTTCATAGGTGTTGGGGAGGGAGTGTATTGGAGTCTGTGTGATGTATGTTAACATGTTCCCAGGAGCCACTTGTTGCTGTATAAGAGTGGTTTCACGCGCATTTGACTGGAGCGAGAGCAGTAAAGCAAAGCTGAACAGTTCTGGCTCAAGCTGAAGGCAAGTAAAACCACTTTTATGCCAGAACTAGTGGCAAATGGGTGACATATTAATATATTATTGATTAAGTGTGATCAATTATATATTTTAAAAGAACTGTTTCTGGAATGTGCCCATTTCCAGGCTATCTGCGTATGAGTCGCTCTTCACAGAATAAGAGTATCTCATGCGCAGGGGAAAGGAATGCTCCAGTTGGTCAGGAGCCCTCCCTCAATCTATAATTAGTTCCATTGTGATCATCTCCTGACCTCCAAGCAGCTGTAGCGTGTAGTATTTTGCAATATAGTGGAAACCTGTTAGCTTCCACCATCATACCCAGTGAATGCTACTTTTGCTCTGTGATCACAATGGAGGTTAGTGGGCCCTTGCCTGGAAGCTGCATAAAAGCTGCTGCAAGAGTAATCATAGAAATGGGGAAGATGGTGTTTATGTAGGAGAAGAAGAGGGCTAGCATCTCTGAAAATAGATGAGGCTTCTGGGCTGGATGGGGTGCACCAGAAGGTGCTCAGAGAACTAGTATCAGAACTGTCTAAATCCCTGGCAGGGCTATTCAATAGCTCTCTGCAGTCAGGGATGTTTCTGAAAGATTTGAAGGTAGCAGACATAGTCCCACTCCACAAGGTAGAAGCAAATAGCAAACAGGAAACTACAGACTCATTAGTCTTGCTTCCATAGCAGGTAGACTAATGGAGACACTAGTTAAATAGAATCTTGAGTACTACCTGGAGTGTAATGGGCTTCAAGATAATAATCAGCATGGGTTCATAGAAGGGAGGTCTTGTTAGACAAATCTGATAGTGTTTTTTGACTGGGTAACTAGGGCAGTGGACAAGAGACTGGCAGTAGATTTGCTGTACTTCAATTTAAGCAAGGCATTCAATCCTGTGCCACACAGAAAGTTGCTGAAGAAGCTAGAGGATCTGGGAACAGAGAAGCAGCTGGTTAGATGGGTGGAGAGTTGGATGTGGGAGACAGTAGAGGGCAGTGGTAAATGGGATCAAGTCAGGCAAGTGTCATGAGTGGGGTAACATGTGATTAAGTCCTGGGGCCTGTCTTCTTCAATATGTACATCAATGATATGGGAGAAGGAATACAAGGCAAGATGTGCCTCTTTGCAGATGACACTAAGCTCTGTGGCAGGGTAGACAACAGGGATGGAGTTAGGGAGCTGCAGAAGGACCTGCAAAGATTAGAAAGGTGATACAAGGTTTAGCAGCGGAAATTCAGTGCCAGAAATTGCAAGATGATTCACCTAGGGAACAAAAAACACAGGAAGGAATATTGGGTGGGAGAGGTTAAGTTGGACCCTACCACTGAGGAATGTGACCTGGGAGTCATCATCAGAGAATCCCTAAAATGATCTAGCCAATGTAACAAGACCTACAGCAAGGCAAGCAGGAAGAGGGGTGTATTTGGAGGAGGGTTGATAGCAGGAGGACAGAGGTGATACTGCCACTCTATAGACTGCTGGTGAGGTAGCATCTGGAATACTGTAACTAGTTTTGGAGACCCCATATAAGAAAATACAAAGACAGGCTAGAGATGGTGCAGTGTAGGGTAACCAAAATGATTCAGGGCTAGCAGGGTAGATCCTACAATGATCAACCCAAGGCCCTGAACAGGTACTCACTGGAGACCAGAAGGAAGAGCAGAGATATGATAGAGACCTTTAAGTTCCCACAAGGAATGAACAAGTTAGATTATGAGGAAAGATTTAGTAAGATTGGTGAATCAAGAAGATGGGGACATGAGTGGAAGCTGGCAGGGGGAGATTCAAGAAGGTTGTGAGAAAGTTTTATTTTACAGACAGAGTAGTTGAGCTGTAGAACAGCCTACCAGCAGAACTGGTAGGTGCAAGAACCACTAAAGGTTTCAAACATAGCTGGGACTGAGTAAAATGCTTAATATTTACACATGGGGAGAGCAATAGGGTAGGGGGGAAAGGTGAGGGTAATAATCCCGGCAAGACATGAGGTCCTGGGATAGGACAGGGTAAAACAGAGCAGACTGGATGGACCAATCATCTTTTTCTGCTAACATTTTCTATGAATTACAGTAAACACTCTACCCAGTAATTTTATGTTCCATGATGAATCAAGCTAACTTAAGTTTAACAGATTCTTCACTAGCCACTTACATTGTTAAAATTACTTAAATTATTGAAGTGAACATGAGTCATGAACCCAAGAGTGTCATTACTCATGATCTTATTGTAACTCAATCTGTTACAGCATTTTTGCTTAATTGTTGACAGGATAAGCAGCTCCAACATTAAGCAAACAATCAAAGAGCCTTCTAATGCATTAATGTGCTGTTATGCATAAGAAAGTACTAGATACTGTATCAATCATACTTGATTTAATTGTAAAGCAACCACATTCCTGGAAATATGGATCTATTTCAAACCACAAATTGTTTTAAAACCATTAAAAGTCATAGTTCAGAGGGACAGTGGGCAAACACTTTATGTATAGGGATACTTGCAATGTAAATTGGAGGTCCATGCATGAATATAAATGATTATGCAGTACAGTTGTGGCCATTTACTATCTTTCTGTCTCTGATGGTTCTGCCACACTTTTGAGGTACCACAAAATTAGTCATCTGAGTAAAGGAACTGTCTCAAGGTGGATTTCACAATAGAGCTACCACAATGTCAGGGTTCCTTTACACTAACTTTACCTTCAGAAAGCAGCATGCCCCCAGGAGAGAGGAATGGTCACTGGAGGAGGAAAGGAGGATGGGGGAGCATGCAAAATGAACTTCTCAGGCTACAAAAGTATGCTCCTTAAATAGTGCTAAGGGAAGATGTGGCTTCAGTCACCCACTTCCCTATTGAACAACAGGCATAGCCTATAAAATTCACTGGGTTAGCAGGCAAAGATGGCATGTGTAGGGGTGATGATGCAATATAGGTTGGAGGTTATTGAAGCGTGTCCCACATAGTGCCAGTATTCACAAAATGCTCAAAGGTGTACCCTGAGAACTAAAGGCAAGTCAGATTAATGTCAACACTAGGAAAGATACTTGAGACAATCATAACAAACATAATTGTTGAACATTTACAAAAAAGTATTTGGATTTAGTGGCCCAATATGGATTCTGTAAGGGGAAACATGTCAGGCCAGGCTTATTGAATTTTTTGATAATATTAACAAGAAGATTGATAAGAGGAAACATGTAGATCTTGGGCACCTGGACTTCTGCAAAGCAGCCAGTTTGCTAAGTTTGCTGATGACACCAAAATAGGAAGAGTAGTTACATTACAGATGTACTGTAGCTTGACAAAATGCAGAGGGACCTGTACATGCTTAGGGAATGGGCCGGAAAAATGGCAGATGAAATTTAGCATTGAAATATGACTTTTAACTTTCCACCTGCCGCTATCTTACTTTCACAACACTGAAAATGTCCAGTCAGTCTTGCTGCCTATATTCTTGTAGTAAATATTTTGGCACTTATGTAGATTATATAAACACAGAAACTATGGATAGAAAAAGGTATATTAGTCCATTGTGTCTGCCCATTCCTACCTAACTAATGTTGAATAAAAGAGTCCCAGCAGCTCTTCACTCTCTCCTTACCTTTCTGATGTGATTGTTACTGAGCACTTATATCAATTCCACCCTCATTTGAATCCCACTCATTTCCCACTGACCACCTCCCCTGGCTGCCTGTTCCACCCTCCATCACCCTCTCTGTGAAAAGCACTTCCTGGTATCTCTTTTAAACATACCCCCACCAGCTTTATGGAGTGACATCATGAAGGCACTTCCTATGAGCTACACTAGGGGCCAAGTTTAAAATGGCCTTGGATCATCGCAAGGGACTTGTATTGGGGAGTTGGATGCAAGGGGTGACTTGCGGCAATCCTTGCAGTGATCGTGACTTTGCAAGGGTGCCTGCCACAAACTCCAACGCAAGTTCCTTGCATCAAACACACCAAGTTAGACCAGCAACCCCCTGGTCTAACTTTGCATCTCTGGGGTGCCAGTTTACATGGCTTGTGCCAAAGCTTTGGCACAAGCTGCTGTAAATTGTGAAAATGGTCACAACTGCGCCACACTTATTAAAAAACTGGGAGCAGTTGAAGCAGATGCAAGCCCTGCATCACCCTTTTTAATTGGGCCTATGGGGTTAGAGAGCCTTATATTTGGGATTTTTCCCCTGCCTCTAATTGGTTAATGACCTCCTTTTTATAACTGACTTTGATTGCCACAGTGGAGGTTGTGTGTTTTAAAACTCACTTTGGTGGCTTGACTAAACCATCAGCCATCACTAAACATCTACAGAACTGGCAGTGTTTGACTGTCACTACTGAACAGAAACCTATTGATCTCTGTAAACTTATCATATTTTTATTGTTAATGAAAAGTGGAGACATACAACTTAATCTAGCTTCCCCTTTATCTTTGGCTTCTGGGGCATTTCAGTGTAGAGGCCTTTCACTCATGCATTTTAATGCCTGAAGGCCTTCTTCAAAAATTGATATGAATAATAAATGGGTGGTCCAAAACAGGCCACACCACATTGTAGTGATTGAATTATGGTTAAGCAACCAAACAGAATATTCATTAATTGGTTTGGCAAGCTACAATTGATATTGAGCTGACAGAGGCAAAAAGGTAGGGGAATTTTGGTTTAAAGTGTTAGCACAATGCAAAGCACTTTGCATCTCTACCACCTCCTCAAGCCTTAAAGGTATCCTTGGTGACCTCCAATCTGTTAGATCTAAACCAGTAATGTGTGTCTCCTTTGTTGTTAATGACCATACAATTAGGATCTTTCTAAAAATTTACTTTTCCATCAACTCCTAGAACCTTACAAATATTTTCACAAATGAGCAGTACATAGCGATTTAAATTTCGATTGAATTTCTGGTTCCAGCTCCCCTTTTTTATATTTAATTTATCCAAGATTTTGGTTTGGTCAAATGGATAAATGAACCAGTAAACATAAACCCTTCAAATCCCTCTGCTTCTGTTATATTGGATTTGATACTAACAAACTGCCTAAATCACCAGTGATCATTAGATTATGGATTGTATTAGAAATAAGGGAGAAGGATTAGATGTACTGAAAGTATTGCATATTACTTCTTCAAGTACTTTAACTATTGTAAATTTATGAGCAACATGGGACCGGCCAACTGGGACAGAATTGTGTGGATTCCTTTTTTACACAAATCATGGTCCTGTTTTTTCCCAGACTTTTCTGGATACAAGCAGCCTACAGTACATGTCCCATTGAGATCCAGAAAGATACAAGCTTCCAATGTTCCTTGGCTCTCTCTCTCTCTCTCTCTCTCTGCTCAAACAGCAGAAATGAGACATAGCTGGAGTAAAGGTCAAAAACGTAACACTTTGGCTGACTGGAACACATATAGTGACTTGAGAAAAAAATAAAATGCAGCTAGTTGCACAGCTAATGAGGATTATTACAGTAAATATTTAACAAAAAATAAAACTTCAAACTTGAAGACTTTTTGGAAACTCTTAAGATCTTTAAATCTAGACTCGATAGTTCACTACCCAGTGATTTCTTTATTAATGGAAACTCTGTAAAGACCCAGAAGTTATTGTAAATACCTTTTAAGAGCCCCCAACACAGTTTGGAAAATTTTGAAAAATGTAAGATTTAGACACAATTCCATTTATATTTCATATATTTTCTGTAATTCTTTCCCCTTTTTTCTTTATTATGGAGGAAAGCTACATGAAAATAGGATTCTTATTGCCTCAGCTATTTCTATCCTGGCAGCTTGATTACACCTGATATCATAATCCCCTGTTTATGGCATCATGACTATCTCCACAGCAACAGACTGTGACATCATAAACAGAATTGTGGTGTCAGGTTTAGACAAGCATCCAGAGAAGATACAGTAGAGATCCAGGTTTCATGCAGAAATGCCCCAAGTCATAGAGAAATACAGGTAAGAATTACAGAAAATATGAAATATATACAGAATTGTTTCTAAATATTACATTTTTTTCAAAGTAGTCCCAACAGTGTCAGTGTCTCTTTAATAGGGTTTTCTTTTAAACAGTCACCTCACCCCCCTCCAACAAAGGGACATGGGACTCTCTTAATCAAACATTGCCCAAAGAACAGCTGTTCACTTCAAAATATTTTTTTAACAAAAGTGTGATGAAGGAACCCTTTACCTTAGATCCTCTTAAATCAGCTGGGTTTGATGGCATAAGTATTAAACTATTAAGATACTGTAAGTTGCCCCCGACAGTTGTCATCCATTAACATCTCTGTTCAATAGATCACTTGTCACAGGTCTGATCCCCTGTGGATAGAAGTCTGCCCAGGTCATACAGATCTAAAAGCTGGCTCCAAAAACTCAGTTGCAAATCATTGTCCTATTTCCCTTCTTCTTCTTTCTGTTTGAAAAATACTAGAAAAGCTAATATTAAGACAGTCAAATACTTTTATTACGCATAATCATCTTTTAAGTACAAATCAATCTGGATTTGGAAAGTAACGCAGTATGCCTGTGGCCTTGGCCAAGATCACAAATGACCATGAGACTTACATTGGTAGTTGCCAGCTCTGGCATAATCTTTTGATTTTTCAAAAGCTTTTGATTGTGTAACTCATGATATTTCTCTTTCTAAATTGCTAAATTGAGGAATTTTAGGTTAAGAAACATCTACTTCAAATGGTTTGAAGGTGATTAACAAAGATGCCAACTGGGTCCCAATAAAAACATTAAATTACAATCCTTGTTGACTGATCTCTTAGAGTTCAGTCCTGGGGCCTCTGCACTTTTTACTTTACATTAATAAATTGCTCAAAGATTTTGCAGGAGTTCATACCCCCTTGTATACTGATGACACTATCATAACCCACAGGAGTGGGGATGAACACCCAGTAATTCAACAAATACTTGCAGATAATTTTATTTTACTCTGAAAGTATTTCAAGGAAAACCACTTGGTTATCAACATAGAGAAGTCTCAAACAAATGCTGTTTGGGTCCCAACATCAGATAAGCAAATATCCAGCCAACTAAACATTTTCACATTGGGTAATAAACATCTTCAAACTGTGGGTAACTATAAATACCTTGGTAGTAGTAGTAGAAATTTGTATTGATTGGTCAAATGACCATTACAATTTAAATACAGACATCACAGTGTTAAAGGTTTTGCACAAATACCTTGGTGTAATGTGAGGGCATCAGACTTAAGTGTAATGCTGTTATGAGTGTCTCTCTTGGGTAGACTCTATCAATTTCCAGGTGGGCCCCCAGTACCAACTTTCTAAGTGAGTTCCCATACCACAGCACAACCGTAGTCCTGTATACCTCTGTATTTATTTATTTGTCTGTTTATTTATGTATTTATTCATTCATTCATTCATTGCAGTCAAGGGTAAAACTGGACTGAAGTTAGTATAGCAACTGGAGTTGTGGAGTGGGACTCAGTCCCAGTATGTTTTGAAAATCTGGCCCATGGTTGTTAAATCAATACAGTATGCCCTGTCTTAACTGTGTTTTAAAATGAAATTGTTTCTTTTTGTATATGAATGTATTATACAGTTGTTAGAAATTTGAACGCTGTTTGTGTACAGTATATTAACTCTAAATAACTACATTTATTATATTTTTCTACATGTGAAGATTTATAAATACTGTATTTGTTCATTGTTGTGCATTGCTATAAACTGAGTAATCTTGGAAGTCATTGAAAACTCAGTTTGCTCAACCCATTTGTTCTTCCTATTCAAAAAATGCATACTGTATATCAATAAATCAATGTTAAGTGATGTATTTAGGCCAGAAAAATAAGAAAAGAAAATAATACCTAAACAACAGAAATTACTGAAATACAGCAGGAAAAATACCTAATAAAAATTATAAGCAATTACTTTAAATGGGGCAACAATGTGGAGCAGCAGCTAGCTAAGCAAATGAAATCATGGCATGCATAAAGAGAAACTTCATAAGTAGATTAAGAAATATTGTGATGACCCTGTACCAATCACTGGTCAAACCCTATCTTGAGTATAGTGTACAGTTCTGATACCCACGTCTGAGGAAGAATATTGACAGGAGTAAGAAGGTGCAGAGAACAAAGACAAACGTATCTAAAGGCTTGGAACACATGAGCTATGAGAACCAACTAACAGAGTTAGAACTGTTTTCCATCAAAAATATGAGACTCAGGGGTAGCTTGATTACAGTTTTCAAATATCTGAAATACACAACACCATAAGACCAAATGCATCTCTTTCAGATGTACAACGTTGGAAAGACAAGGGGGCACTCAAATTCTTTGAAAGGATGAAGATTCAAAGGAAATATTGGGAAGAACTGCTTCACAGAATGAGAGATGAACACTTAGAAAAAGCTTCAACAAGTGGCATCAGCCAGCCTTGTTTCTACCTTCAAGCTTAAACAAAATACATACCTTAAAGGAAAGGGGGTAACGGGGTATTTCTGTCTCATGAATGAGCTTTCTACCCTCACAATGCTGCTACAGGATTTGGCACAGCAACTAAAAGTATTCAAACCCATAAGGATTTCACCTGTGGAGGTCAAAGAGGGACTTGGCCCTGGGCATCAAAGGAACACTGGGGTGAAAAAAATTGGAAGGAGAAGAAGGATGCAATTAAAGACAGTTGCTAGGGGCAGGGATGCCAGGCTCTATCCACCAAAGTACAAGACAATGGAGCATCAAGTCCTTGAGGGACAATGAGCCCTTGAGTTGATCATGAAGCCCTTGAGGGGTGCACCAATGTGTAACACCACTATTGTAATCAATACAGACATTGAACAAATGTAAGCAGCATGAGCACAGAGCCAAGAGGAAGAAAGCTGAACCATCACCAAAGAAGGCATGCAGGATAATTGCTAAGTGAATGAAGCAGTGAATCGAACACTCTAGTAGGTAGAGACAGAGTTGGACTGACTCACCAGCATACCTGGAAGTTTTCTGTGCAACAGTTTGACCTGGGGTATAGACTAAACACTGTTAACAAATTAAATCCATGATTTTGATAAAACATATGTAGAATTAACTGGTTTTAATACAGGATCCTTTTTTTTTTTTTTTTACAATTGTATTTATCCTCCTCAGCAGGTTGCCCGGTCATCAGCCAACCTACCGGACTTGGGGTTGTTTGGGGGCTTGTAGCACCTTGTGCACCCTGGTGAAACCATAGAGCTGGTCCAGAGGCTTCATCCTTGGGAGATCCCCTGACTTTTCTCCATTTTTCCCCCTAGGTGCTCTATTCTTGAGACCCCAGAAGTGGTGACGCATGTAGGTGGAGGCACACATGCACACTGCAGCTCTAGTACCAGCCTCTTCTGCTCCCCCTCTGCCTAGCACCTGTACTTCTCAGAGTGATGCAGCTACGAGTGATGCAGCCACTCCAGCCTCCACCAGGGGTGACCATGATCTGAGGAGATGAGATTCTCCCTCCTGAGGCAGGCAGCCACCAGTCAGCAGCCACTTGCATCTTCTCCCTCCCCCCTCCACTGACCTCCAATGACCTAGACTCGTTCCCGAACCCGGGTTGCCAGCATGGCATGAAGTGTGGCATCCAGTGCCTTAACCCTCTTCACCACTGGGCTGGCTAATACAGGATCCTTAAAAATACAATCTGGGATTTCCAGAAGAAACTAGCCTGAACAGGTTTTAAGCTGAGGAGAAAACATGGGCAAACCTAAAGAACAGATAAAATATGTTTTCCTGAAGCAAAGTAAAAAACAGCCAGAGTGAAGCAGCTGGTGTAGTGATGTAGCTAACAGTAGCCACAGGAAAGCAACTGAACAGCAAGTGCCACAGGAGCCATCAAATAATGACAGAACTACAAGGCTGGTGAGTACAAAGTTACCTTAACAAAAGATAATGTTTAAAACAAACAGAGGGAAGCAAAGCAGGTAGGCCAAAGAGAAATCCCCCAACAGTACATGAAAGAAATAGACATGCAGCAAACACAGACCACTAAATAGGCTCCAGTGGAGCAGAAATCAATAAGCTGAATGAGCAGCAGCTGAGAGCAGCCCAGCCCAGCCCAGTGAGAAGCAAGCAGCCCAATGTGCAGTAGCCCAGCAAATATGCAAGCAAGCAAAATGAGCTGCTCAGGCTGCGGATGCATGCTCTTTAAATAGTGCTCAAGGAAGGCAAAGCTTCAATTACCTACTGTACTTCCCCACTAAATCACAGATAGAGCCTGAATAGTGGTGGGTGAAGTGGGCTCAATCCGCTCCGAAAAGTGATTCGCGGAGCAAAGGCGGATTCATGAAGTGCTCCTGGCGAAGCGAAATTACTTCACGTTGTAATGAGTAAGCGAAGTCCATTGAAAACAATGACTTCACGTTATCTCGCCTTCCCAGACCACTACTCCACCAAATTTTAAGGAGAAGTGCATTGAGAACAATGCACTTCGCCTCACTTTGCCTTGTTTTTAAGCTCTGAAGGCAAATTTTGCAGTGATTCAAGGGATTTCAGGTCACAGGGGTCTATATTGATCTGCACAGCCTCAGTTTGGGGTAGTGTGTGTAGGAAGGAGTAGGAGACAGTGTACTCTGAGAGTTGTCTGTGATGGAAACCTTCTAAAAGCTGTTAAAAAAGCATTTTTGCGTTTGTTTGGGGGCTCAAACTTTAGTTCATCAATTGTAGGAAACCCTCCTGTGCTCATATCATCGAGCATTTTTGTTTTTGTCTGGATTTTGAATGTTAATGTACAACATTGAGTGTGTGTAGTGAAAGACAGTGAAAGTGTGATTTGGGGGAGGGGCGTATCTGTGGTGTAGGTAGATTTAAGTTGGGGAAATAGTGATTTCTTTGTTTTTTGGTTATATTTTTGTTATATAAGTGACTGTATTCATGTACACACAGTAATATTGTCAGTAAGTGTTGACATTTTTTTACTGATTGTGTGTTGTGTGGATCTGGTGCAGCAGTTAATAATTTCAGGTTGTTTACATTACAATACGTGGCATATTATCTGAACTTTTCAATTTGCTACGCATTACTCATTCACCATTGTAGACAAACTGTTCTGTGTGTGTGTGTGTGAGTGTGCATGCGGTGTTGCATGACATCAAATAATACACCTTTTATTGTGCCACAGACTAGTGTAATTGCAGGCGCAGTAGTGTGAATATGCTGTCCACTGCAGCTGCCTGATTTTGTACTCTGATCGTGGTATCTGTTCTTTGTTTTGATGCTTGTACTGCCATAAAAATCTGCAGTCAGTGCTCCCCCTCACCCCCACTGGCAAAAGGAATGTGTTACCAGATTGGATTGTTTTTGTGACCTCATCAGCACCACTGATTACTGAAGTTGTTTTCATTGCATGGCAGACTAGTCTCTTATCTGATGCTGAAGCTACAGTTGTTTTTTTGGCTTCACATCCAGTGTCCCCCCAATCAGAGAGTGAATGTATCAAAATCTAAATTTGGTTACAATATTGTGGTTGATCTCCCAAAATGCCCGCAAAGAGACGTGCAAGCAAAGCTGGTTCTCGCCATGGCAATGCTGGCAGTAAGATAGTCTGGGGGCATGGTAGTATGAAGACGCAGAAGTGCATTGCTGATGTGAGGAAAGGTATTTCTCCTGCAATGTTTTTACAGCCCAGTCAGTAGCTTCACTCATAGCTGGAGGAGATATTTTCCCAGCCGTCGGTGTTAGTGTTACTGGTGTTAGTGGTGGTGGTAGTATTAGTATTGGTGCGTCAAGTTCGAATTCAGACCAGTGTACCATATCTAAAAATATTGAGTGTGAAGCAATTGCAAGTAGGTGGCATCATAGATGATGTCATACTTCCCAATAACATTCAGTAACTGAACCTGAGGATTCTGATAATCATGTCAACGATAGCATACAATGTGATATTCCGTCCACTGTGGCGGTTAATGTCACGCATTTTCCATGCAGTGATTCACAGTGTGGTGAAAAAATATCAGGTGATGGTGGTGTATATGCTGATGATGAATGTGATGATGACGATGATGTTGCTGTTGTTGTAACATGCAGTCCACATGCTAGCATCCAAGCAGAAGATGTGGATGAGTGTGACACTGATGAATATGATGATGATATAACTGACCCCAGTTGAGAACCGGAGAAAAAGAAATTCAAAGTGTTTGTGTCTGAGTCTGTTTGCAGGAATCCCCTCCTCCTCGTAAAAACTTGTGATTTACTGGTTTTAGTTGATGATGATGACCCAGTAATAAATATGATAGGTAGTCGTGGTGGTCAGTTGCAGTCCAGGTGTGCAGTGCCCGAAAAATCACCTGCCCCCGCCCACTTCACTGCTTAAAATAACGGACTTAAATAAGCCACATCATGGACATGTTAAAAGCAGAGCATCACAATCCCTTGTTTGGGATTTTTTTGATCAAGATGCAAATGATAAGTCAATTGCAATCTGCCAGGTTTGCCATGTGCGTGTGAGTCAAGTTAAAAAGGGGAGCCATCTGGGCACAGGAGGACAGCATACGCATCTTAAGAATAGGCACTTGGCACTGCGGACCCAGCACAAGCTGCCAGCTAATACCACAGTAGTGCATTCACCCTCGTCACCAGTGACCATAGCAAGCATGTTATCCCCTTCCATGACTGTTAAGTCCAGTAGTAAATGAAACATGTGTGGTACTGGCATAATAAGAGCAGAGGATTACTACAGGCATGATGAGGTGGAGGACCATAATGACTTTGAAATGTTGTCCAGTGCTGGTGAGAGTAGCAGTTTTGGTGGTGGGGGTGGTGGTGAATGCAGTATGTCTAGTGCAAGTGGTACATCATCCCCATTTGGCAAATCTGGCAAAATAACTGCATTTCTGGGTTTGTCATCATCACCTGTGCAACCGTCTTCATCAAACATCCATAGTCCACCCCCTGCCAATGACATTCATCACAGAGAACAACCATTTGTGATCACACCCCGTGCAAAACATTTAAGTCAGCCCACATTACAGAGTGTTTTTGCGCATAAGCTGAAGTACCCTCCCAATCACACGTGAACTTAAGGATGCTGTAGCAGAAATGCTGGCAATCGATCTTTTGCCCTTCTCCTTTGTGGAGAATTCTGGGTTCTGGTGGTTTGCTGCATGTGCCTGTCCAAAATAGAAGGTTCCATCCAGGACATACTTTTCTACCCGTGCTGTCCCCGAGTTGTTCCACACTGTGTCCGACTCAGTAAGACATGCCCTTCAACATTCCTCCTCTCCATTCATTGATTTAAGTATGGATATATAGACAAGTGGCAAAACAGCGAGGAGTTCATATTTGTGTATAACTGCACACTGGGTGCAGGTGCCAGGGGTTGATTGTGATGTTGGTAGTATGAATAATCAGTGCCGTAGGGTGGATTGTCATGGTAGCAATCTTCCAGGAATTCAACAGCATGCAATGATTGCTATGCACAATGTGACCTGTTCACACACTGGTGAGAACATGTTGGATGTGGTACTGACTGAAATTGACAAATGGCTAAACCCTCTGTCTCTGAGAGATGGGTTCATGGCAAGTGACAAAGGGTCAAATGTGGTGAAATGCATCACGAATGGTGGATTTTTTCATGTTCCATGCATGGCCCACTGTTTAAATCTCATGGTGCAGGAGTTTCTGCAGCAGCCTGATGTAAAGGAAATGCTGACTGTTGCACAACGTATCTGCTTTCACTTTTCAAGATCTGGAAAGGCCCGTGACCAACTGCGGCTGTTGCAGATACAAAACAGCCTGCCTCAGCACCACTTGAAGCTGGAAGTTGTCACTCGATGGAACTCCACTTTATACATGGCAGAGAGGTTGTACGAACAATACAAAGCCATCTCAGAATATCTTGTGATGCACACTAGCCATGACAGTTCCGGTGCCTCCATGTCTATGATGACTGAACAGTGGCACCTCATGGACTCTGTAATAACAATTTTGTAGCCTTTTGAACATGCCACACAGGTAGTGAGTGGCAAGTCTGCCTCCATTAGCCAATCTATTCCACTGTTGCAGGTGCTGAGGCAGATATTGGTGAATGTACAGCATGGCCTTGATGTTGCTGGAGATGGTGGTATATATACATATATAGTATATTTTTGCAACACATGCTGACAGTATTCGACCAGAATCATCACATTGTGAGCATTCAGCGTAGTGGCAACTTGCCATAGCAACAATGCTGGACCTACGATACAAACAAACGTGGAATTGCATCAGTACTGGATGGAGGGCCTGAACAGGTAAAAAATATCAGTGGTCAACTGATGCGCTTGGTTCATGAGGCACAGAAGTCACGTGCCAATGTCAGAAAACCTCAGCATCATAATCTGGCTGAAGGTGTACCTGTAGGACTATCAAGCATATCCTGCAAGTGGAAGGGGACAGCAGTTCAAGGTGGTCTGGTATCAACCCGCTTTGGGAGGCTTTGTCCCAAGTGGGTATTTGTGAAATAAATGATTTGGGAGAACAGAATGATGCATCAACAACTGGACTTAGTGTGGCTCAGAGAATGGTTGAGTCATATTTGTCTTAAAACAGGCATCTGACAATAACTGAAGATCCTCTTTTGTACTGGAGTGGAAAGGTCAGTGAATGGCCAGAGCTGACTGCAGTGGTACTGATGAACCTCACATGCCCACCCTCCAGTGTAAGTGTTGAGAGGGTATTCAGCTCAGCAGGTGCAATATTCGTGGATCGTCAGACAAACCTGTCTCCTGCAAATGTTAGTTTGCTAACATTAATTAAAATGAATGAGAGGCACATACCAGCACAGACTGCAACCTCAGTATTCATACCCTAGCCTACTCATGGTGGTTTTGGTGATGTGGAAATGGACCATCCTGGTGGCACTGGCAGTGGCTGCCTGAAACAGCCCACCACTGACGTAGATCATGACACAGTGGAGAAAGAATTTCCCAGTGGTCAGACTTCAGACATAGATGACAGTGAGGGAACCTTTCTTTATGAGGATGATGATGTGGTTAATGTTGACAGGTTTTAACTGAAGTTGTTGAAAGGTGATGTGCCACCCCGGACCACCACCACTGGGACTGATGTTAGCCACTGCCACCACTGAGCATGAGTCTGTATGCCCCCCGGACCACCACAGCCGGGACTGATGTTAGCCAGTGCCACCACTGAGCATGAATCTGTCTGACCCCAGGACCACCATCACTGGGACTGATGTTATCCACTGCCACCATTGAGCATGAGTCTGTCTGAGCCCCGGACCACCACCACTGGGACTGATATTAGCCACTGCCACCATTGAGCATGAGTCTGTCTGCCCTTGGACCACCACCACCAGGACTGCTGTTAGCCACTGCCACTACTGAGCATGAGTCTGTCTGACCCCGGACCACCACCACCGGGACTGATGTTAGCTACTGCCACCACTGAGCATGAGTCTATCTGACCCCCAAACCACCACCACTGAGACTGATGTTAGCCACTGCCACCACTGAGCATGAGTCTGTCCACCCCAGACCACCACCACTGGGACTCCTATTAGCCACTGCCACCACTGAGCATGAGTCTATCTGACCTCTGGACCACCACCATCGGGACTGATGTTAGCCACTGCCACCACTGAGCATGAGTCTGTCCTCCCCCCGGACCACCACCACCAGGACTGATGTTAGCCACTGCCACCACTGAGCATGAGTCTGTCCTCCCCCCAGACCACCACCACTGGGACTGATGTTAGCCACAGCCACCACTGAGCAGCAGTCTGTCTGACCCCCGGACCACCACCACTGGGACTGATGTTAGCCACTGCCACCATTGAGCATGAGTCTTTCCAGACCACCACATCCATCAGCCACAGACACAAAGCTTCTTAACCCTTAGGCTGCTGGAAGATTTAGAACGCATAGGTTTTATTTTGTAAGAAAAGTGCATGGTTATAGCAGACGATAGACATAAGCTTGAATGGGGGTGCCAAACTGGAAGGAGAAGCATTAAATCTGAGGTCTTTATTAAAGTTTTAAAGGGTTCATCTCTGTATACCTGGTTGGGTGCCCATAGGCAAAGATATCTGGCCCCCGAAGACAGATCTATCTGAGCCTGTGAATTGGGTATGCTAACAAGAGTTTAACAGTTTGAATCCCTACAGAACTGGAGACCAAAGGTTGATCCAAACTCATAAAAACAGACAAGAGGGTTACCTTGTCTGTTACACTGTTCACAAGACTGCACTCAGAGGTTGGCACTTTGGGAGTAGAGGGCATGACCTGCTGAGTGGGTTTGTGACAGATTGGTTGGCAGTGGTGGCATATTTTAGTATCACAAGCTTTATTGTTCTGTGTCAGCTGAGACCATAAGTTCTCTTGCAAAGAAAGAAAAAGACAGAGTTTATTTTAAAAAGGAAACAGAACTATATATCACTTGGCGTACAGTCCAGTTCCTACCCATTTTAATTTTTTTCTCTAAAGTGCAGTCAGAGTAGCCATAGTCAGGGAAGAAGAAGATGGCTTCCGACTACAGCAGGCACACTGTAGATTACTTGAAGCAGTTGAGCGGGGACAGGGGAGTCCCGTTCGAGGTGACAGCCAAAAAGTAGAACTTCATAGAGGCCCTGATGGTAGCAGATACCCAGAGCAGTAAGTCACTGACCGTGACTGAAAAGGACAGCAGGGCCACTGTCAGTGAAGGGCCACAGCAGCAGGGGATGGTCACCAGTATCCTGAATCCAGAGGTACTCAAACTGCAAATTGAGTTGAGCAGGATGGAACTGGAGGCAGAGTGACAACAGAGGGAGGCAGACTGTGAGGAGCGTGAGTGCCAGTGAGCTGCAGAGGAGAAGAGAGAGTGGGAACAGAGGGAGGCAGACCATGAGGAGCATGAGCACCTGCGAGCTGCAGAGAAGAGAGAGTGAGAACAGAGGGAGGTGGACCATGAGGCACAGCGACAACAGAGGGAGGCAGAGTGTGAGGAGTGTGAGAACCAGTGAACTGCAGAGGAGAAGAGAGAGAGAGAGAGAGAGTGAGAACACAGAGAGGCAGAGGAGAGGAGAGACAGGAGTGCCAGTGGCAACATGAACTGGAGAAGATACGACTCCGACCAGCAGCACCAGAGCAGGTAAGTGGCTTGGGTTTAACTGGGACTGCAGGACTGGGTTACAAATTGAACTCCAAATTAATAGCTGAGTTTAAGGAAGGGGAAGATATAGACACTTTTTTAAATTCTTTTGAAAAAGTTTGTATTCAGGCTAAAATTCCTAGAGAGTCCTGGAGCTTCCAGCTATCCCCGCTACTTACCGGGAGAACTCAGGATGCATTGGGTCAAATGGATAATGAAGACAGCAATGATTACAGAAAGCTAAAAGCTGCCCTGTTAAAAAAGTTTGAATTAACTGCTAAAACATACAGAGCTAAATTTCGTAAGCTCAGGAGAGGCCCTGATATGAGCTATGAGGAGCTAGCCATGAAACAATGTCAGTTTTTAAAATGTTGGTGGGAAGGAATTGAGGCAAACACTGTTGATAAAATTGAAAATGTGATTTTATTAGAACAGTTTCATTGGGCATGCCCAGCAGAGCTAAAAAACTGGCTAGAGGACCGAGATCCAAAAACAGTGCAAGAGGCTGCTGAACTCTTGGACCGCTATGCCAAGAGCAGACCTGCTCTGAGAGTGCATGGGATGGGAGTGGCAGTGCAGAAAGGGAAAAGCATACCTTCAGGGCAGCTAAAACCCTCACTGCCTCCACCAAAACCACTTAGCCCCACATTTCAACGAAAAGATTTATCTGAAGTAAGAAATGCTTGTTGGTTATGTAAAGAAACTGGGCACATTGCCAGACAGTGCCCCAAAAAGGCAAGCCAAAATACACAACAGGGTGCTAGAAAAGGAGTGGGTTGTTTGTGTGTACCTGGGAGCATGCCAGTGAACATGAGGGAACACATGCACCCAGTCATAATAAATAGGGTACAGACACAGGGGTTAAGGGACACAGGGGCATCCCTGACATTGGTAAAGGGGGATCTGGTACAGCCTGGTCAGCTTATACCCAATAAATACATAACTGTACAAAGGTTTACTGGTGAAGAGAAAACATTGCCACTCACTAGTGTTCTCCTGGACTGGGGTGAAACAGGGGGAACTGTACAACAGGTGGCTGTAGCCAACACATTAGCAGTGAATGTGATCCTGGGTAACAATCTCCAGCAGGGGATGGTATGTGCAGTTACTACATAGTATCACGCAGTAGCCAAGCAGCAAGGGAAAATAGTAGTTCTCTGAACCCTACAGAAACCAGTGTGGAAACCACTGAGAGGCTGGTTCCCCAGCCTTTGTTTCCAGATGGGGAGACTGATAAAAAGGGGGTAGAAATTTCCCCGGTAGCAAGTAACCACACAGCTACAGAGGGTTACTCCGAAGAGGGAAGGGTGTCCTCTTGTCAGAGGGTTGGGATTGACAGTGATCCTGAGGGCCTTGATGCTAGTGCTAGGGACCCTAGTTTAGCGACAGATGGGGACCTGTCCCATGCCTTGGGACTGTGTGAGGGATTTGCAGCTGCTGAGAGGAGTGACCCTAGTTTAGAGAAACTGAGGGCTTGGGCAGACTTAGAAGGCACACAGGGAGGTGACGGCAAACATAAGGTTTATTGGAAAAATGGACTTATGTATACACAGGCAGTACAGACAGAGGGAGGGACACTAGGCAGGCAGCTTGTCATTCCTCAGGGATATCGTGAGCAGTTGCTCAAGGTTGCCCATGATATTCCCTTGTCTGGTCATCTGGAAATCACACAAACTATGCAGCGGTTAGCCCAGAATTTCTACTGGCCTAACTTCACCCAGCAGGTGAAGGAGTATTGCAGGTCTTGTTACCGGTGCCAAGAAATAGGGAAGGCGGGCAAGAAAACCCAAGCCGCCCTGATCCCCTTGCCCATAGCAGAGGAGCCATTCCAGAGGGTGGGAATGGATATTGTGGGGCCTTTAAATATCCCCAGCTCCTCAGGGAAGAGATTCATCCTGACTGTGGTGGATTATGCCACCCGGTGCCCAGAGGCAGTCGTCCTATCCTCACTGAGGGCAGACAAAGTGGCAGATGCCTTACTTGGGATTTTCTCCCGTGTTAGGTTTCCACAGGAGGTAATCACCAATCGAGGGGGTTCCTTCATGTTGGACCTGATGAAGTGTTTATGGGAGAAGTGTGGGGTGGTGCAGAGATGCACGACACCATACCACCCACAAGGCAATGGACTTGTGGAACAATTCAATGGTACCCTAAAGGCAATGCTCCAAGCATTTGCTGAACAGCATGGGAGGGACTGGGAGAAATACCTTCCCCACCTGTTGTTTGCATACAGGGAGGTGCCCCAAGATTCAACAGTTTTACCCTTCAAACTCTTATATGGATGCCGGGTACGTGGGCCCCTAGACTTGATCTGGGAGGACTGGGAAGTCAAGCACGCCACCCAAGGAACTCCCATTGTGGATTACATCTTTAGGTTTAGGGAAAGGCTGAAGGAGCTTATGGGGACAGCCCAGAGCAACCTGGCCGCTGCCCAACAGAAACAAAAGGTATGGTATGACCACAGGGCCAGAGCTCGCTTGTACATGATGGGTCAGGAAGTCATGGTCTTTATTCTGGTCCGGAAATACAAGCTGCAAGCTGAGTGTGCAGGACCGTACAAAGTGGTTAGGAAGGTAAATGACGTGAACTACATTGTGGAGTTACCTGACTGTAGACAGACAGAAAGGATGTACCATGTCAACATGATGAAGCCCTATGCAAATAGGGCTGACATGGTGTTCACAGTGTGTAGTCATGGGGAAGGGATGGATGAAGGAGACCCCCTTCTGGATTTTCTGGAAGAGAGTAATATGGGAGTCCTCTGTGGAGGCAGTAAAATTGTCTCCCAGCTGGCCCCGGACCAGATCCAGAAAGTGAGGAGGTTTGGCAGACTTTGCCCCTTGTTTAGCGCCAAGCCTGGACTAACCCCCTTAGCAACACACAATGTGGAGACAGGGACACAGACACCCATACAGCAGACAGCATATCAGGTGTCAGAGTCTGTCCAAAAGGACATTAGGAGGGAAGTGGAGGAGATGCTGGATTTAGGGGTAATCCAGAGATCCCACAGCCCCTGGGTGTCACCCGTAGTCCTTGTGCCCAAGCCAGATGGCTCAACTCATTTCTGTGGGGACTATCGTGGACTGAATGCAGTCACAAAGTCCGACGCCCACCCGATGCCCCGGACGGATGAACTCCTGGACAAGTTGGGAGGGGCGACCTACCTTACTACTACTGACCTGACCAAGGGGTATTGGCAGGAAGAACTGACAGACAGAGCTAGGGAGAGGTCTACTTTCATCACTCTGATAGGCTTATTTGAGTTCAAAGTAATGCCTTTCAGAATGAAGAACACCCCAGCCACTTTCCAAAGGCTGGTGAACCAGGTGTTAAATGGTGCTGAGGACTACACCGTAGCATGCCTGGATGACATTGCCATCTTTAGTACCAGCTGGGAGGAACACCTATCCCACCTTAGAGAAGTGCTGGGCAGGATACAGAGGGCTGGGCTCACTGTCAAAGCCGAGAAGTGCCAGGTGGCCATGGATGAAGTGGCATACCTCAGGCATGCGGTAGGCTGGGGACAGCTCCATCCTAACCAAATAAAGATAGAGGTGATCCAGGCATGGCCCAGACCAGAAACCCAGATGCAGGTCAGGAACTTCCTAGGGACAGCAGGGTACTACAGGAAATTTGTACCCAATTACAGTGCCCTGGCTGCTCCCCTATCTGACCTGACAAAGAAAAAAATGCCAAAGAAAATTACCTGGGGCCCAGCCTGTGAGGAAGCCTTTACCAGACTGAAGGAGGCACTGTGCAGTGCTCCTGTTTTGACAAGTCCGGACTATATCAAAACCTTTATAGTTCAGACGGATGCCTCAGATGTGGGTATTGGGGCAGTACTGAGCCAGACTTACAGCCAGGGCATAGATCACCCAGTAGCATACCTGAGTCGGAAGCTGCTCCCCAGGGAGCAAGCATACTCCACTGTGGAGAAAGAATGTCTTGCCATGGTGTGGGTCTTAAAGAAATTAGAGTCATACTTGTATGGGCAGCATTTTGTGGTGCAGACTGACCACAACCCCCTGGTTTGGCTGACGCAGATGGGGAAGAACAATGGGAGATTACTAAAATGGAGTCTTGCTTTACAGGGGTATGATCTAAAAATTGTACATAGAGCTGGAGCGAATAATCAAAACTCAGATGGACTGTCTAGGGTCTATGAGGAGTGAACTGATTTGGGAAGCTCATCCTATGTAGGGGATAGATCCCCTAAATTCAGCCTAGGTGGAGAGGAGTGTAACACAGACAGCCATTTTCTGAGTGCTGTATCATTTATTTTTAATAAAATGTATTACTGAATGTCTCCTGCTGAAAATCAAGTGCCCTTGGAATAACCTCACCCCCCCCCATTTCAACTGAAGGATGGATGCCATGAGAAAAATGCTGAGACAGCATGTGAGATTATACACAAACAGATGTTTAGAGACAATGTGTTACATGGCAGACCAGGAGCTAATTACAGAGTTGTTTAAGTTAACTTTGTTAAGAGCAAAATCATAAAAAAGGTTTATGACGTTGAAGAAAAAAACCCAGGTTATTACACAGGAGTACGAGGTTGTAAATGCTCATATGAAGCCCGTGTGAGGAGGATGCAGCATGGATCAAAAGAGATGTCATTTGAAACATGAATCATGCTGAAGGATTGCAAAATTGATACTTTGAAAAGACTACTTTTTTTTATTAGATATATTTTTAAATATAATCTGACAGAGGAGGAGCTAGCTGACTTCACCAAAAAGAGTTGGCCAATACAGTTTATTTATTTATTTTATTTTATTTCGTTTTTGTTGACCGGGTAAGTGCACTAGACAAATCCTGCCTATTTTCAGGCACGACCTGGGGGAGGGCGATACAGATGAATGCCAACTGACCTTGAACCAGATTAAGCTGTTGGTGGTATTTTTAGTGAATGAAGGAAATTTGGCCAGGACACCAGGGAAATTCCCCTGCTCTTGGCCAGTAGGGGGACCGCTGGTCGGTGAGTTTGTCATTCTGACTCAGGATGGAGAAGGAGATGGATGTCTCGCTGGGTGCAGGACCGACTGCTGTTACGCGGTCCGATGTTCTAGATTCAGAAGTTTTCTTTGACGCTCCTACTATGGATATGGTGCCTGAATCTATTGCAACAACCTCTGAAAATAAAGCCGTTTTGCATGCCTTGGCTTTGGATATCACGGACGTTGCTCCTTTTCAACTTCACAACTTCAAAATCTACAGGTTGCCTGCTTTACAGCAACATCGCACGATGAAAGCTCGTTTCTGATCTGCATAAGCGGCACTGAGAGCTGCCATTATGGCTGCGGATTTATGTCCTGAGTGTGAGCAACCTGTGGCGAGAGCTGTGCAAGGCTCTACCTTAGCGGCTGATTTGATGATTACCTCACAAAGTTCTATGCAGCAGACAGCAGATGGTCTAGATCAGAAGCAATCAACGAGTTCAGACACAGTTATGGAGGCTTGCTCCTTCATTTCAGGTACTGGGCAAATGCCCTTGTTTGTTTTCCAAGGAAATCTATTTCCAGGTTCTGTTGGTACATTGACTAGTCCTTCAACTTCAAGTTCTGTTTCTCACAGTAATGCGGAGGTTCCCTCAGTTTTGTAACGAGACGGTCCAACGAACTCGACTAAATGGTCAGTAAATACTGAGTTGCAAGCAGCTGGGTGGGAAAAATCTAGCACTGGTGCATGGGTCTCAGGCCCCTCTCCCATTTCAGTATCCCCTCGCAAAACTATTGAACTCTCTCAAGACTGTTCCCCTATGGTTTCTGATCACTCTAAGGATTGGGGTTCTGTGATGGATGCGGTTTCGCCTTTATGGGTACCTGAAGGCTTAGAACTTACCCAGAACCCGGTTTTGCCTCTTTTCCAAGATAGTGCCATGAAACAGTGTGGGCCTGCTCCTTTGGTAGCACCTACTGAACACCTCTCTTCTGGACATACTGAAACTGTAAAAACGTTTACATCTTTGTTTAGAGCTCCTGTTTTTTCTGCGAAACGGCATAACGCTATCAGGCTTCTTTATAAAGGGGGGTTTGGATGTATTTCCTGACCGAAAGCATGTAGCTAGGAATTTATTAATGGGTTCTATGTTTTTTTCGCCGCCTGAAATATATGCATTGATACATGCTTCTGGAGAGCCTGTGTTTGATATTAGCTTTAAACAAGGTAGTGGGTTACAAAAATTTTGGTCCCAATATCTGCTTTTAAAAACTTCTGCTTTATGGGTTCCCTTTGAAGTTGTGCCTCTAACTAAACCAGCATCCCGCATGATCACTGTTTTGTTCCGTAATGAAGGGGTGTGTGTTACAGATCTTTTATTTTGGTTAAAACAGAGGTGTACAGTTCAGGGTAATCCTGAGCCCATTTTTGATGAAAACCACATTTGGAATGGGGGTTGGAAAGTACAGGTTGTTTTAAATACATCTGATTCAGGTTTAATCCATTTAGCGAACAGTTTTTTCTTAGGTAGAGTTAGAGGGGTTTTATTTTACGTGGGTCAGCCCAAGGCCTGTTACCGTTGTGGAACCATAAGCCACCTTAGTAGTATGTGTGACCACCTTAAATGTACAACCTGCACTGAATTCAGCCATAGTGCTGCTACTTGTCAGAATGATCAAGTGTGTAATTTATGTGATGTAAAAGGTCATACCTATCATTCTTGTCCCTCTGCTGCTCACTCTCAGGGTGACCAAGCTGATTGGGATGAACAACAAGTGTCTATTGCTCTAGCTCAACGGGCTCAGACTCAGTGTTTGGCCCCGAAACGTAGTGATGAATTTCTGAAACCTCCTGTGACTGTTTCTACTGCTGTTGAGGGTTCTTCACACCCTTCTGATATGCTCCCTCCAAGGCCTAGTGCTATACTGGCCACCCCTATGGTTACTCAGCAGGCAGTTTCCATTTCTGGTTTAACTGACCCTGTTATGGCTGAGGTTGAATTCCCTTCCCCTGTGCCTTCTACGGCAGTTTTCCACACTCCCTTGACACCTCTACCTAAGGCTTCAAGAAGAAGACAGCATTGGGTCCAACCGATGGCTAAAATGCCTAAGACATCTGATGTCAATGTCAAAAATAGATTTGCCGCCCTACCCATTGAAAGGGACATTTCGGGGAATGACTCTGAAGGGTCCTCTGTAATTTCATCAGTTTTGGATTTAGGATCTGAAATGGAAGATCCCTCTTCTGATGTGGCCCCTCCTCTTTCTGGGAAACGTACTGGAAAAACCAAACATACTCGGACCACCAGAGCTTCTTCTAAAAAGCCTCCTTGAATTTGAGCTCTGCCTATGGTTGTTTTTCCCCTTCTTATATGACTCTGATGCCCTCTTTATTTACTCCATTAATGTGAATAGTATTAAGAGTATTCGGAAAAAACAGGCTGTATTTTCCTGTTTAAGATCTTTTTCTGATGGTATATTTTTCTTACAGGATACCAGGTTACATGTCATCTCTGAATTAAAGCATGCCATTTCTTTTTGGAATTCAGGCCCCTCTTTTTGGTCTCTTGGAGAAAAAACTTGCTCTGGGCTAGCTATCCTGTTTCATAATTTAGATGTACATTTAATTAAATTAATTGACCTTATTCCTGGTCATGCTTTAATTTTAGATGTCAGGATATCTAGCACATTGTTCCATTTTATTAATATATATGCGGGTCAAACAAAGGTGGCGCGTATTGAACTTTTTCAAGCTATTCAGCCTTTTTTGCATTCTGCCCACCATATTGTCTTGGGGGGGGATTTCAATTGTGGCCTTAAGATTCATGATAGAGGGAAACAGACTACAACCAAAAAAATATTTTGTGATATGACCTACTTATCTACCATGATTCGAAATGCGAATTTAAGGGATGCCTATTTTGAGAAGGTGGGTAAAGCAGATCCCACTTATTTTAGATCTACCTCTGCTACTAGGATAGATTATGTTTTTGTTTCCCCTCTTTTACAAATTGCATTGGCAAAAATTCTCCTGGTGGAATTTTCTGATCATAAAATTCTTTTTTTGTTATTAGGGAATTCCTGTGCATTTTCTTTTGGTCCGGGTTATTGGAAATTAAATTCTCTGTTATTGGCTAAACGATTGTTCAACAGGACTTGAAGTACTTTATTCAAGCCAGAAAATCAGTTTTGTTATGTATATAGACTCCTGCAATTGGTGGGAAGACACGGTGAGAGTTTAATGGCTTTTCTGAAATCTATGGTAAGTTGATTCGGGTTGGCCGAATATAGGATTTACCTTAACAATAGGTTGCACCTTCAAAAACTTCTATCTCTAGCCGCTACGGTAAAACATGATTTTTCGGCTCAAATTCAAGCAATTAAACATCAAATGGTTCAATTTCATTTGTTACAGGAACAACATTTAAAATACCAGCAATTATATTGCACACAAGGAAAAAAAGGTTATGTTTGCCCATATGAGGGTTACACTGCCCGAAATTTAAACCGAACTATGGACAGCTTATTTGATACTCAGGGTAATTTTTGTACTGATACTAGACAACTGCTTAATATTGTTTCACATTTTACATCTCAGACTTTCACTACACCTTCAATTAATCCTGATACTTTAGCAATTTTTTTGGACTCCGTCCCTATTACTCCACTTCCAGACCAATTATTATCCCCTTTAATAGTTAACATTTTGCCCTCTGAAGTTGAACGAGCTGTTGTGGCTTTGAAGATTAATAAGGCCCATGGTGGTGATGGCTTAACTAGTGAATTGTATAAATTCATTGGTCCATATATTTGGATGGAGTTGGCGGCCGTCTTTACGGCGATTCTTACGTCTGGGGCCCCCTTCTTGCACATGACTGGTGGTATTCTGATTCATCTTTTTAAACAAAAAGGTGACAAAAGATGCATACAGAATTGGAGACCAATTTCTCTTCTCAACACGGATTTTAAGATCTTAGCTAAAATTCTCCATGCTCGTCTCCTATTAGTTGCAACCTACCTTTTATCCCCAGTCCAAACATGTTTTTTACCTGGCAGAAATATTTCGGACCATCTCATTTTATTACGGGAGCTCTTTGAACATAGTTTTAGGTCTAGAGCAGCTGGTTTGGTGCTCTCTCTGGATCAAAAACAAGCTTTTGATTCTGCAGTCATACCTTTTTGTGGGCTGTTTTACTAATATATGGTTTGCCTCTGCAATTTGTACAATGGGTTAAATGTCTCTATAATACAGCAACGGTTACTCCTGTCATTAGGGGTTGGAAGGGACCTATGTTGTCTGTTAAGCAGGGGGTTCGTCAGGGATGTCCTCTTAGTCCTCTGTTATATTCTTTTTATATAGATCCCTTACTTAAACTTCTTAATACTTCAGATCTTTTAAAACCTATCACTATAGTTTCTACCCCTTTACCATATAAAGTTTTAGCTTATGCTGATGATTTGTGCATTTTAGTAAAGGACAAAGTTTCTGTTCAGTATGCCCTTGACTTTTGTTCCACATATAATTCCTATTCAGGTACTGGTTTAAATCTCGATAAATGTATGGGTTTACAGCTTGGTTCTATTGTTTCACCTAATCTGACAATTTCTGGTAATGATTTTTCAGCTACCCATTTGACTATTTTAGGGATCATTTTTGGTCCAGGGGATATGTGTTTCCTGAATTGGGACCCCTGTTTTTCTCGGGGAAAACTATTGGTTGCGAATTGGAATCAGTGGAAATTTAGTAAACGAAAACGTGTTTATTTGATTAACACCTTTCTTATTCCAATATTCCTTTATGTGAGTTATATTTTTCCTCCCCCTAGTCAATTATTAGTTACTATTTATAGTCTTTTTTTTCAAGCTGTTTGGGGTAGCCGGCTGAATCCGATAAAAAGGAATATTCTATATTTACTAACTAATCGGGGGGGTTAGGGATGGTTAATCCAATCTTATTTTTTTATTCTATTTTTCTTTATGCTAATTTTCATCCTTTTTTAATTTTTTCTGATAAACCTTGGGTATCTGTGTTAGATTCAAACTGTGGTCAATGGCTCAGGCAATGGGGACAGGGGAATTTAAGGGTACTGTACAGATCCTTGAATATCCCATCTTATATTAGAGACACCTTTATATATATTAAATGCTGGAAATTGACTAGCCCTCTTTTATTATCAAAACAATGTAAAGGGCTTTATAATTGGGTTATACAGACTCAATTCACTGAAGCAGAAACTTTCCCCCGCTGTCCTTCCTTACAGAACTGCACTTTTAAGTTTGTTAAACACCCTAAGTTCAGAGAAATTTCAAGACTTTCACTGGCTAAACTGCCATGATAGGATAAATATTAAGGCAAACCAAAAACATAAACAACTAGCTGAATGGGTGTGTGTTAGGCCAGGATGCTTGCAACAGTTAGAAACTACAGACCACCTTTTTTTGACCTGTGGGTATATTATTCCCTTCTGGTCTTTTTTAGCTTCTATGTGGAATGATCCATGGTTTAATGCTATTTCTATGGAGGCTTTGATGTGGGGTGACTATATAGGGGCTGAGGATTGGCATATGGACACTTTGACTAAAATTCTGTTGGTTGTTAAATGGCATATCTGGAATAGCAGATGTTTATTTTCTTTACAACATAAATTTGTTTCTCATGCTGACCTCCTTGGTAAAATTATTAAGGATTTGAAATTACAGTATGGGGAAGATTCAAAAATTTTACATTCTAAAACATTACAGGCTATGTGAAGAAACATGCCTTGGATAATGAATTTGGATGTTCCTATTACTTGAATGTGAGGGCTGTGGGCTTGAGATTTTGTTTCATATTGTTTTATATGGCAAATAGAGGCCTTTTTCCTTTTCTTTTCTTTTCTTTTTTATTTCATGATTATGTTTTTCTTTTCCCACTTATGTTTTTTTTCTATTGAATGTATATATATATGCTTTGGGTATGTGTATATTGTATTCTTTATTTTGTTCTTATATTGCTATTTCATTGTCATTTTGTATGATCTTTTTCTTCAATAAACTCCCCTACTCTTTTCGATAAGTGCCATGGGATCTTTAACATCCACCTGAACTACCACCAATCCAGGCAGATGGGACCTCAGTTTAATGCCTCATCCAAAAGATGGTTGTTTAAGGAATAATTCTGTTTTACAGAGATACATTTGTACCTAGACTCTGACTAAGCAAGATCGGTGAGCACTTAAGCAAGTATTTAGAGACTAAGTACTGTATTAGAAATTTGCACTGCTTAAACCTTGTTTCTTTTTAAAAGATTTGTATGTCTTTTGATATAAGAGTTCTGTATTTTGTGTTTCACATATTTTTAACTATTTTAGTAAACTTCTTTTTAGAACTTACTTGGTCTGTCTTTGACTTCTTTTTTTTTATTTTGTAAGAAAAGTACATGGTTATAGCAGACGATAGACATAAGCTAGAATGGTGGTACCAAACTGGAAAGAGAAGCGTTAAATATGAGGCCTTTATTAAAGTTTTAAAGGGTTCATCTCAGTATACCTGGTTGGGTTCCCATAGGCAAAGATATCTGGCCCCCCGAAGACAGATATATCTGAGCCTGTGCACTGGGTATACTAACAAGAGGTTAACAGTTTGAATCACTCCAGAACTGGAGACCAAAGTTTAATCCAAAGTCATAAAAACAGACAAGAGGGTTACCTTGTCTGTTACACTGTTCACAAGACTGCGCTCAGAGGTTGGCACTTTGGGAGTAGAGGGCCTGACCTGCTGAGTGGGTTTGTGACAATATCTACTCACCAAGGCTACTATTAGTGTACAGACAAAGGGCATCATTCCATCCAGTTGAGATGATCACATTGCATTTGCTCGAATCGCCTCGCAGAACACATTGGACCAGCAACAGGATGCTCACAGTCATCATTTTATTCTGGAGGACTTTGTATGTGCTGAAAAACTCTCATTTTACTGTGTTACCATTTATCAATTTTCTGCACACAAGGCGGATGTATTTTGGGCATGCAGAAAAAATCTGGGGACTCTGTGCCACCACTACACACATGATTGATTGCATCATTAATTCTGGGGGAATTTGTATGTGCTGAAACACCCTCATTTCACTGTTACCACTGGTCAATTTTCTGGACACAAGGTGGATGCATTTTGGGCATGCAGAAAAAATCTGGGGACTCTGTGCCACCACTCTGCGCATGACTGAGTGTGCTATTAATTCTGGGGGACTTTGTATGTGCTGAAACACTCTCATTTCACTGTATTACCACTTGTCAATTTTCTGGACACAAGGCAGATGCATTTTGGGCATGCAGAAACAATCTGGGGACTCTGTGCCACCACTGCACGCATGACTGAGTGCGCCATTAATTCTGGGGCAATTTGTATGTGCTGAAACACTCTCATTTCACTGTGTTACCACTTCCCAATTTTCTGGTCACGAGGTGGATGCATTTTGGGCATGCAGAAAAAATCTGGGGACTCTGTGCCACCACTGAACGCATGACTGAGTGTGCCATTAATTCTGGGGATGCATTTTGTGTGTTGTGTGATTGTTGTGAGCTCCTGATGTCGTACTGACATTATCAATTAAAGCAGCATTGCAAAAATGTCATAACAATTTTGAACTGTACTTTTTTATGCTACTTTACATTGCCACAGCCACTAGTTACCTTCGAGTCTTGACTTGAATGATATGCTTCTTTTCACAATTTCTGTCTGCTTTACTTGTTGACTACTTTTTTTAATGTATGAAAAAAAATGAGCACACCTTTCAATATTGTTCTGACCAGGTTTGTATTTATTTGCAGCTGCTTTTCAATAAATATTGTTCCGTGGTGTCATAAAACACTGCCTGCTGCATAACTTCATTTACAACAGAAGTGATATATAACAACTAACTGATGTGATAGAGAAAAGCAAAGGAAAATAATGACAAAGACCTGGTCAGCACCAATTTAAAAGGAATGCTCCTTTCATTATTTCACACATGAAAAAAGATGGTACAGCATACTCAGCTACTGGAAATTCTCTTATCATTTCAGTCAGGATGTAAGTAAAGGAAGTTGTAACATAGCATTAAAAAATATACGTCAGAGTTCTCAACAGATTGTTGCACTGCTGCTTTACAGAGATTCACCATGCTACGTAGTTATGGTGTTGCACATAACCTAATATGTGGGCACCTTACTTCCAGGGGAATATTTCTTGCTCCACATCGTGCAATACACTTCTGAGAGAACCGCCCATAATTTCATTATATTGTGCCACATGATGGAGGAATTCCCGTTCAGAAAAGCTGCCCACATTCTGCCCCCCTTTCTCAGCAACATTAGGGCGTGATGCCAGGGGGAGCGCAGGTGCATGCTCCACTATAGTGAATGTCCAGCAGCTATCCCAATGTTTCATTATGTTATAAGGTTCATTTTATGGTGAAATGTGGGAACGTTTCCACTAACAAGGTTCTTCTTACTGGAAACATGCGCACTCGTTTCACCACAAACTGACCATTATAACATAAAGAAACATTCGGAAAGCTGCCGGACAATCGGACATTCACTGTAATGAAGCACACACCTGCACTCTCCCTGGAATCATGCCCTAATGTTGCTGAGAAATGGGGGCAGAATGTGTGCGGCTTTTCTGAATGGGAATTCCTCCATCACGTGACACACTGTAATGAAATTATGGGCAGTTTTCACAGAAATGTATTGCACTATGTGGAGCAAGAAAGATTCCCCTGGAAGGGAAAATGTGTATTAAACAACAACAACAACAAAAAAATACAAAAACAGTACAGCACAGTAGTGGGGTGGGGGGTCCAGAAAACAATCCCTTAATGTGGCCATGGGATGCCATGGTGGTCCAGCAGCAGGTGCAGCATTGTGAGTATTTGCTGCTGCTGTTGTTGGATTGTGTTGACCTGCTGCTGCACAGCACCTACCCTCTCATTATTCTCCTCCTGGGCCACCCACACCAGGGCAATGTCAGCCTCTGTTGCAAGGACTGTGGTGGGGTCCACTGCAGGTGGAAACCCAGGTAGTGGTGGTGGTGGAGAGGATGGTGCTGTTGGCTGTGTGTGGCTGTGGTGGTGGTGGTGGTGCAGCTGCTGTACTGGCCCTCCTCCTGCTGTGGTGATGAGGCACAACTTCAACCCCAGCAGCACCCTTGGCCACTGCCACAGGAGGGCCAGCAGATGGATGCCTGGCCCCTTCCATGGCAGCCTACCACTCCATCTTGTGGTGGTTCGACATGTGGGTGTGCTGGCCACCAGTTCCCAAATGTGTCCCCCAAGGGCCACGGCGCACCAGCACACACGGCACACCATGACTGTACTGTCTCCCCCCACAGAGTTAAAAAACTCCAACATTGGGGAGCTGCGGGAGGGATCAGATACAGTCCTTGCACCACCTATGTTTTCTTGGGGCACCTCCTGTGGCTGTGGAGGTGGCAGAGGGGGTGCTGCTGGAGTCCCTACAGCTGCTACCGGTGGTGGTGGTAGTGGCGGAGTAGGTGGATGCACAGCAGCCACCAGTTGCACTGGTGCTAGTGCTACTGCTACTGCTGTTGCTTCCACGGGGGGGAGAAACACCCAAGAATCAGTAGCAGTCCAGCATCACATGACCACCCCCACGTGTCTGCACTCCCCTCCTCTGACCGTGCCCATGGGCCAGTGACTTACCTTCTTCAGGGTCCATCCTTCCCACACAAGTCCCCAGCCCTGACTATAAAAAAGTCCAAACACAGTCGATGCCTAGCCTGCACCCGGTGGCTGCACTCACTCTCACACTCCCAGACACACACACACACACACACACACTGACACACACAGTCACACACGCACAACACAAAACAAAACTTATCAAAAAAATTCACTACCAAAAAATAATCACAAACACAATACAAAAACTAAATAAAGATATAGTTTTTAAAAAAGCTGTTGCTTTCTTCAGACACAAAGGCAAAAAATCACTTTCTGCCAGTGACTCAAAACTGCTCTCCTCTCTACAAAGCCTTCTCCCTCTATGACTGCAAAGGAAAAAGTGAAACTGCTTCTCTGACTCACTTCCTTCCTGCCTGGCTAAAGTATGTGACTTACAGTACTGTAAGCCATGTGATGTGTGGAGGGCTGCCTATTTACTTGTCACTTCACCTTACTTCATGTTAAGGCATAATGACAATGTGAAGTAATTATGAGAACGCAAAGTGAGCACTTTGTGGTGGCCACTTTGCGTTCACTTCGCCAGCAGATTAAAAATTTGCTGAATGTCTAAGCCTGAACAAATATTGTATAACAACTGCAGGTTTAGACAGATGATAGCAACACACAAAATTTATTAATCTTGTCCATCAGACATTGTATTTGAAACAGATATCCCCCTTAAAGCAGCAGTGCAATGAAACTAGGCAAAACATTTGACCCTTTCTTTTTTTCACTGTTTAAGATTCCAGGCATCTTCCAGTTTGATTTGGTGGCACAATTTTCTAATTCTACCAAAGTGTCTGTATTTTACAAATGTGTTCATTTATTTTTTTCTCAAGAAAAAAAAGCTGGCCACCACATTTGGAATAGAAATACCATTGTAGACCTGGCAAGGTTAGGAACGAATAAATGAAAAAGACATATGGTTTACAGCATAGGAGGTTGCTAGACAAGTGCATTTCACAGGTATGCTAATATTTTTCTTAACTGTAGCTGAACTAGCTTTTTTGGAAAAAAATACATTTTTGTTGGACTGCTGCTTTAATAACATAGCACAGCAGTCAGCTTTATTGTGTTATGCATGCATACACTCTAAAAAATGAAAACTATTTATTAAAATAATAAGTAACATTATTATGAATGTTTTATTCATATGCCACCCTCTGCTTTGCACTTGTGCCATTGTAAACACAGTTAAATAAAACAATGTTTAACATACACAATACATTTAAATAAATTGTAACAAAGTGTAAGTTCTAAATCACTTAGCAGTCAGACAAACTTGGTTAAAAAGGTCCTAAAGGCTGAAATAAAAAAAAATAATGTGCAGGGCTCTGACAAATACAGCTAGGCAAACTGTTCTGAAGTTGGTGTTATCACAGAAAAAACAGTGTTGACTGTTGACTTCTGATAAGAGGACAGAATAATCAATAACTCCTCCCTGTAGATCTATAGGAACAGATTGGGACATAAGGAGTGAAGAGGCTAGAGAGACAGGCAAGTCACAACCTACAGCATGCCTTGTATGTTAGAATAAACATCTTGAAGTCCATGTATCATCTAAGTAGCGGCCAGTTTGGATTTCAGAGGACTGGGGCATGTTCAAAATTTAATGTTAGGATCAGTGCCTCTACTGAATCATCTTAGACTAGCTGCAGATAGCAAGCAAACTACTTGGGAAACTCACATAACTGCATTACAATAATCTAACGCAGATGCCATAAAAGCCTGTTCCTGTGTAACAAGCTTAACCTACAGAACATTTGGACCTAGACAGATGTTATTCTGAATCTGACATCAAGTGGCAACAGGAACAATGCACTCCTTCCAAGAGCGATTAAACTCTGGAATAAACTACCCCAAGATATAATTATCAACCAGCCTTTAACGGGTTCAAAAGAAAACTTGATGCTTACTTAACTGATGTTGAAACCTATAACTATAACCACTGAGAAGTGGGGATGACTCACAGGGGCATAATGCCTTTTGCCGTCCTAACACCACAGTATAAACCTGCAGTCCAGAAGCATACTGAGGTCATTCATACATGGACAAGTGCGAAAGATATATGACCAATGACAAGGGGGTAGATTTTCAAATGGGCAAGGATGCTACAAGCCCCAGGTGTGCTACAGTTATGGCGCACTGGACTTGTGGCACTCTCCTAGCCAGTGATCAGTATTTTCGACCCTGAGTACCAATTGCCGCAAGTTAGACCAACTTTCTCTGGTTTAGCTTGCAGTAAACTCGGGTACCCTTTTTATGGGGCTTGTGGAAAATATTTGGCACAAGCTGCCATAAACTTGGTAAAGTGTTGTAACTGCACCCAACCTACCAAAACCGGGTGCAGTTGCAGTAAAGGTTTTTAGTGCAGCTGTACCAAAAAAGAGTCTGATGCAGGGCATGACACAAACCCTGGTGCCCTTTGAAAATCAGGCCCAAGAAGTTCTGGTAACCTCTGTGTATTCCACTCAGTTACACTAATGACACCTCTGTCTTGTCTGTGCTCTGCAGTCCAGGGGCTCAATTTTCAAATATCAGAGAATGAAGCACAGAGCAAGCTGTGTCAAAACTTGCATCATTTCCAATTGTCTAATGCTGTCTGTGTCAAAAGCAGAACTGCTTGTGCCAAAGTGGCTTGTGTCAGGCTTGCATCAAAAAACTGGGTAAGCCATGTTGTAACAGGGCTTGCATCAAAACAATGATGCACCATCCCCTTTTTCGGATTTTCAAAGACGGAAGCTGTTGATATTGTGCCAAAGATATGCACTTGTTAGACCAGCCAGAGCTGGTCTAACTGACACTGGCACATATAAAAGAGAGGGTAAATCCTATAGAGGTCTGGTGATAGAGCCCATATTCCCCTGCAGGACTAGTTCAGAACATTTTGGGGGGCTTAACATGCTGTTGTCTTGGCCATGGTATTTTTTGACTCAGCTTGAGTGATGTTTGCCCCATGCATCATCTTTCTGATGAAGCTTGAGTCATTTCTTGCCACATGCATCATCTTTTTGATGCAGCTTGTGTCATTCTCGCCCTCTGTATCGTCTTTTTGGCTCAGCTTGATTTATTCTCGCCCCAGTAATTTTTGACTCAGCTTGCATCATTCTTTCCTCATGCATCAAAATATTTTTGATGCAGCAGACCTCTTGCATCATTTTGGGGAACTTTGCCATAAAGAATGCTTCTCTCGCATGATATGGTGCATAGTATTTAACGCACCTGAATTTGACACAAAGTGGTTGTTTGAGGGCCCTTTGAAAGTGCAGCCCCAGATTTCTAATCATAATGCAGCTGCAGACTCAAAGGTAAGGTACAACTATGTGCCACCAACATAACAAAAATGGGAAGGCTTTAAGCCTGAGGTTCAATGGGCAGAACAATAACGTCAGTCCCCCCATCAGACCTTAAAAGACCAGTCCTCCTGGGCTGTTCCAGGATTCATTTCTTTTTGAGGCTGGAGGCTTCATTAGCCACTCCCTTCCCTGCCCTATTATTCCCTTTGCCCCCTGTTCCCTCTTTGGCAGCCTCTGGCCATCTTTGCTGCTTTTCTGCCTGCCTGTGCTCTCTTTTCCCACACCTGCTCCCTCCGCTATGTTGCCACTGTACTGTGGCTCTCCATCCTCTCATCTTGTTCTCCGCCACCCCCACTTGCTCTCTGGGTTGGTGCCTGCTGCTGCTGCTGCTGCATTCCTTCCTTCTCTGCTGGCATGCTCGGGGACTCCCATCTCCTCCTTGCTTCATTGTGTGGTGCTTCTCCCACCCCTTGCTTCCCCTCTGTTGTGATGTTTCCATCTTTTCACCACATTCCACATTCCTCCTCACCAACTTTCTCCTGTTCATGGGCTACCTCTGTATGCCACTCTGAGCTAATTGCCCCTCTATCTTGGCTGTGCCATTCCTTTGCCTCCCCTGCATGCCACTGGAATGCTGGGACCTTTCTCCGCTCATTTTGGCCCATCCTGCTTCCTATTGGAGCCCTAATTCCATCATCCGCCAGAGTCCCAGTGCCATGGTTCCTAGTGCTCTGCAGCTGTCACTACCACTCATTCGGCCTTCGATCCAGTGGTGCCATTTCAGTTCATGCATAGGGGTTGACAGGCTCCTCAATGCACCACTTTTTATCGCACTGGATGCACGAGGCCCCTTGCTCAGGAGATTTTTTTGGGTTGCAGTGTATATCTTATGGTTGACACCACAGTTCTTAGGGTCTCCTCTGTGGCCCCTGCCTCCTTTATCTGCCACCCCTGCTTGGATTACTCCATCTCCATCATCTTGCCTCTTTCAATTCCCCTCCAGACCAGTTCACTATAATGTCTCTTTCATGCCCATTTTTGCTCTTTTCTGTGACTTCTGCTGTTCATTTATCTGTCTGAGTGCCTGCTTAATTACCCCTCTGGACTTGTTTCTGGACTTCCAGTGCATCTTGGGCTGTACTCTGGTTCTCTTCGTACTGGTATGTGATTCTCCAAGCATCCTACTCTTGCCCTTCCTGTACGGATCTAGCTGTTCCTATTCCTGCCCTATCATTGTTTGCTGATTCCTACAGCTACCAGTTCTGTACCCCACTCCCCGTCTGGTCAAACCCAGCTCTAGCTTTGGGTGTGGTCTCATGTTATTCTCTCTTTCTCTTTATTTCTTCCCATTCCCTCCACCCTCCATTCCTCTCCTTCTCTGACCTCTGCTTTCTTTTGGGGTTTCCCTATCCTACATCCCACTATACCATCATACCCTACTCATCCTCATCGCCTATTATTCCCTCCATTGAACTGCTGAACTCCTGTGGTGATTATCGCCATCAGTCTCCTCATGATCATATCTGAGTCTCCCTTGCTCATCCGACCTCTCTGTGGGTCTACTCATTCACATTGACTACTCGAGCATAATCCTCTTGGGTCTTTGCTTCCTTGACTTGACCTGCTCTCCACTCTGAGACTTGTCTTCAAGTCTATTGCCCCTTTGCCCAGCGCTGGCAGGCTTCTCTCCATCATCGTACATCTTCCATTTCATACCGTAGCCTTCTCAGCCTCATTTCATAATCATACGTCATCCATTTCCTTCTTCACCTTAAACTGTTCGGGCCTTCAAGGCTTCTTTCCATCATCATACATCCCCTCTGCTTTTGAGCATCTAGTTGCAAGGACATCGCTCGCCACCCTCAACAGCTGTCTATTTAGAAGGATGGAGTGAGAGCTTCCTCTAAATTGGACTTTTGCTCCTTCTTTGGTCTTGAATTTAAATTGCTATAGCTGAGCTGTCATTAGTAAAAAAGTCCTTCAGCCTGGAAGGAAGGTGACCTAGGCCTTGGATCCCCAGAGGTTTCTTCCTCAAAGGGGTTTTTTCCTCTCCTCTGTGCCGATGGTCATAATATTAGATCGGGTTAGTGCTTTCACAGGTTCAGTAGTTAGGTTCCACTGTTGGATGGAGTCAGATGGTGGCCCTGGCTGTTCCCTCTCTTCTTAGTAAGTCCACCCTTCTGCATCTTGTCAGATTTCCTTTCATTCATTGTCCTAGCCTTATATTGTTCTTCTTCTGTCCTTCCTATCTATGTCTGTCTCATTTATTTCAGGTCTAGATATCTTCTATTTCTCACCTCTACGATGCTCAACACCCTTTTGGGTATTCTTTTTGGGCTTGTTCCTAAGCTTCCTTTAGCTAAGGGAATAATTCCCACAGCACCTACAGGGGAGAAACACTCTTTTAGGGTTCCTTGCATCGTAATCCTACTGGGTAGTATATCCCATGGACAGAGAGGCAAACAGCCACAATGTATCAAAGTCACACAAGCATTTTCATCTCATCCAGTTGTGTAATCACAATTGAACATACATTGTAACTAGGAGATACTTGAAAACCAGATCATTATATTCCTTTGCCCCATGTCAGATTTTCAGAAATTCAGATTCTGTGTCTGATTTCATTCTGATTCCATTTAAGCTACTGGAATGTAATATAGTCAGAATCAGAATTTGCACATCCAGTTCTTTCCTTAAACTCTCCACCCCCCCAACTTGGCTACTGCAGTGTAAAAGGCCCCGATGTGACCCTATCATGACCCCCTACACGACTGAATCAAGACAGACCTCTGGGCACCATAGCACAAATTTTCTCACTCTCCCTCCCAACACTCCCACTGTAACTTACAACTGGGTCAGGTGCTGTTGTGGTATCGGGGTCCTCTTGCATCAGTTCCTGGTCCCATCCAAAGAAGTATCAACTCCAACTGAGTCCACTCCAAAGATGTGTGCTTGCATTTATTCGATCTACTGATGCTTGCCAAGGTGTTGAGAGAGTTTGTGCTGGTCACACCCCACCTCTCACCTTACCTTAGACTGTGTCAGAGAGGGAGGAAGTGGATGGGCAGTGGGCAGTGGTAGTGGGCACATCATTAGAGTGGACTTCATCAGATTTGATGGCACTTCTCGGGACAGGACCAGAAACTGATTCAGAAGCACCTCAATGCTGCAGCATCACCTGACTCTGTTGTAAGTTACCCTGGGAGGGAGAGGAAGGGGTAGAATAGGCCCCACCAGGGTGGGAAGAGAAGGGTATGCCTTAATTCAGTTGTGTGGGGTAAGGCCAGCATTAGGGTCACCAGGGCCTTTCACACAGTTATAGCCAGATGAGGGATTTTTAGGAAATGTTGAATAGGGATTCAGATCTCTTTTTTATGAATTTGGATTTTTGGCAAGCAATTCCAAAAATCCAAATTCCTATCTGGGGTGAGGGAACCAGACAGTAACAAAACTCTCCTAACATCTGCTGAGAGACTACAGTGATGTTCAGTGATAAGTTATTGTACAACTGAAGATATCCTGATACCATTATCAAGTTTTCCTTATACTTAAGCAATAATGACCGAGGAACCAGTCATTTCCAAAGGATTAATGACCAGTTGGGGGATGGGTGGCCTGAGGCACAGCTGAGGGTCATCTCCCTCCAGCCAGTTGTTAATCCAATGAAATGACCAGCTTCAATGTTATTATAGCAATTGTAAGTCTAATCACAATAACAACTTTCTTTTTCCCATTTATTTTTACCACAATTCAATTTAAAGTAGAGTGGCACAAGCGATGCATATCGCACAGCATTGTTGGCAGCTGAAGCGGTCATTTCTATGACATTAATGACTGATCCAGTAGCCAATCAGTAGCCTCATTAGGCTCATGAATAAATAATTAATTAGACATAATTAACTATTATATCACTAGAAATCATGATGTGTTAAAACAGTTTCAAGTTGATTGAACATTGCCACCTGGAGTTAATGAAAGTTACTGATTGATATATTAGGGCATGATAGAACTTGTTACTGAGTGCCCTACTGTGAAACTGAACACTTTCCAAGCCTCTGTAGGAATACATTATCTGTGGTAAAAGAAACCATTTGAGCAGATAGTGAAAACAAAGTCACTTTGAAGTTCACTTTCAGGTTGCCTCATCTCCTGACTCCTCTTCTCTCCGATCTGGAGCTGGTGAAAATTCCCTCTCAAGAAAGAGCTGTGGTGACTAAGCTCTTTAAGCATTTTTGGTGATACTGTGAAGTGCATTCTAAAATCAAATGGACTCATCTGGAAACAAAGGGCAAGTCTCAAATCTCACTGAAAAATCTTACTTAAATCTCAAAATGGTGCCTTTTTCTTTGAACTATGTACAGGATATATGCTCCATTTTGAAGGCCATCCTGTGCATAAGATAGAGAATAATGTTTGGGCAACCATGCACAACAAGGATGTGATTCCATTTGGTTCTAAAGACATCACATGGACATCAAATGCAAACTCCAGGATGGAAATAGCCGAGATGTGCATCGTTCCCATGCTTATTTTGCATAGTATATGGTTTGAACAAAATATTTACAATCCTGCTTTTTTTCTTACCAAAAAAGCATTGGAAATAAAACATGCTGATTTTTTTCTTACTAAGAAATCTTTGGTTTAATTTTTTATTACAACAAAGAAGAGAAAAAAAAGAAATCTATCCACATCCAGCTGCTGAAATAACCCACTGGGAAGAAGGAGAGGTTTCTGTTTTTTTTAAAAGATGAAACAACAGAAGACGTTAAATAGGCGGAGGGTCTAGGTTCTGCGTGTGTATATGGAGAAGATGCAAGTAAAACAGCAAGTGGCACAAGTTTTATTTCTAATTTTAAAAGATGTTGTAGTGGATCCATGATACCTGTTTGACAAATTCTTTGTTGAACAACATTACAGCGATGACTTCATGTTGACCACAATTGCAGTCGACATAAATCTGTTCCATGAAGACTTTATTTTCTTCAGGGGGCTTCACCACCAGAACCCCCCATGCAGGGAACAGAGCCTTCCGCACCCTCCATAACTTAAATAATCAACTCTGAGTCAGAGTTGATTTGGGGAAGTGGTGAAAGTCCCCCAGAAAGCAGTGCTGGGGTCCTGCGCCGACATCATAGTGACCTGTTGCTGTTGTCGCTGTAATGTTGGTCATGGTAAAATTGTTGAATAGGTGTCAGCATATGTGTTGTACCATAGATGGGTACAATAACATTCTATGACCTTTAAAGTGTGATGCAACAGCTTTTTAGTTATTATGGAAAGTCATGCCCAACAAGAGGCAGTCATATACTGTTAATCAATGAGACACAACAGGGTGTGCGCTATACTAAGACAGCCCATACTCCGCTGGCTCTCTAACAGCCTACTGCTTGAGCCTGTTCTTGTCCAGTCAGCTTTGCACTTGCACAATGTACATGTTTCTTGTTTTGTTTAGACAAACTTTTCTGCCGGAATGTGCTCATTCACCCTGTCTCTGACTTGCAATAACATCTACTGTGATTCTATTGTAACACTATATGTTGTAAAACTTGTAATTCTGTCATGGAACCTTTGTAAAAGAGCACTTGTGCTCATAGGAATCTTCTGAATCTTCTAATGAAACAAGTAAAATAGCCACACCCCAGGGGTGGACAGACAGACAGGTAAACAAAATATTTAAAAACACCTTTCTACAAACCAAGGTATTTTACAGAAATCAAAACATAAAAGAAAAACAATTAACCATATAAATCTGGTCAATTATGGGGGCGGACCTATCCAATCCAAGATGGAAGCTGTGTAATTGAGCTACTGCAGTACCATCTTCACCCATCTAGACATATCCGATATTTCAGCACCCACTATCTAGGAATCCCTTGACGGATTTAAATCTTACCCTCTACACTGCACATTTTGATAGCTGAATTGTGCTGATAAGACTTTGGATTGCTACGTAAACCTGAATACAACAACTTGCCTCATTGCAGCTAGGGGTCTGTAGGACAGCCTTCAACCAGCAGCCCTAGTTATCATCTTACCCTCAACTTCTGGAGAGGGAGGACGCTAGAGACTCACTATCAGCTACCCCCAAGTCTGTGGACTGGCAACTGGGAAACATAACTACCCTGCTAAATAAGGTTCTTCTGGACAGTGCAGCACTTATTGAAACAACAAGTACTAAACTGATGTGGTGAAACTGACAAATAGGGTAACTGACAATGAACTTCTAGTCAAATGTCAAGATGAAATTCTCCACAAACACCACGGCCAACTCAGAGAACAACACAACCAAATACAGTATCTGCTGGCAAAAGTCGATGGCCTAGAGAACCGGTGGAGGAGAAAGAATGTTAGAATTGTGGGCATACCGGAGGGGGCTGAAGGCCACAATATGACTGCCTTCCTGCAACGGGCCCTCCCGGTCATGTTAAAACTCAGTAATCAACCCCCCTGAACTGGAGAGGGCCCACAGATCTCTAACACCTAGACCACTGCCTGGCGACCAGCCTAGGCCGATCTTATGCAAATTCTTGAGATACCCTGTTAAGAAGACCATCCTAAAAGCTGCCCGAGACCTCAAAAGCCTGCATTGGGAGAGTGCACAAGTTCAAATTTACCAAGATTATTCCTACGATCTGTCAAGGAGGAAATGTGCTTATGGGCCGGTGAAGCAACAGCTGTATAAAATGAACATAACTGCATCCTTTAGATACCCAGCACAGCTGAGGGTCCTGCTTAGAGGTGAGCAACTTACCTTTAATTTGCCTGAGAAGGTAGAACTGTCCTTGTGGACATCTCCAGAGAGAGATCCCTCCATCACCAGCAGCAACCATGCCTCATGGTGTGGCCCACCAGCTGATGGAAACCTCGGTACAGCAGGATGAGCCTCCCCACTGAGCCATAACTCCAGCAACTCTAGCAGTTCCCAGTCCTGAATGGCATACTCCGAACTGGGGGAGACAAAAGAAAAAAGCACCAGGCAAGCACAGAAAAATTCCTCTGATTACACCAGCGAAGGCCCAACGGAACAGATCTAAAAGCCGTCAAAGGAAGGCAATCCCCTCTGAGGGCAGTGGATCATCTTCCTACTCGTCGCTGGTAAAGCTCTCCAATTGATATGAGACACTCAGGGACCTGCTTCCCATGGCTCTGGAACTTCCCCAAAAGTTCTCAATCACTACTACGAACATCCTCCCTTTACTCGAAGAGTTGGCTGGGGACTGGGCTCTGATTTACCGGGACTGGGCAATGGACTTAGATAGCCCATGGCTGAAGCAGTAGGCTGTAGAATCAACTGAAATCTACACTGCGGACTGAACATCTGGCCCAGGGTAACAACATCAGGTAAGGGGTTGTGGCTATCTCCCTCATGTGTCCCATATGGCTGTTTTCACTTGGGCTAAAATTTTAACTTTCTTCTGATGGTACGGGAGCGGGGGGTGAGGGTTGCTACATGTGATGGGACATGTCAGCAGGCGGCCCCCCCATCCCTCACAGGCTATAGCCACAACTCCCCTCACGGAGCCTGGTATACACTACAGTTCCCTTTGGTGTGACAAGGGTAGATCTCTCATGACAGACTCTATTTTTAAAAAGGGCACTCATTTGGAGCCCTCAGCTGTTGTTCTAATCTGTTGCATGAATGTTAATATGGTTGTGTTTATGGTTAACTACTTACATTTTTCTTTAAGAACAGCCAGCAGGTTGGACACTGTTTCGTAGGCAGACAGGCTTGAGGTTCAGCTGTTTTTTGCTGATAAACGTTCCATCTGGAATGCCTGCCTCATCAGCCCTATTCCCCCTCCTCAACCCAAACGGGGCCTTGTCAAGTGGCATGAGGGCAAGACACTTTACTGGGCTCACTTGTCCTGCACCCTCCTTTTGGCCAGCTATGATGTACCAATACGGTGCATCCAAGCAGCTGCATGGCTCCAGGCAGCTCAGCCTTTGCTCAGTGGCCGACCTTGCGTGAAACACTGGTGAGAAGGGTCCAGGGATAATCCTTCTTACAGCAGTTATTATTATGAAAGGGCACTAACTCTGAGCCCCAGATAGTTTGTTTTGAAATGTTTCATTAAGATTAAAGTTGTTGTTTCAGGAGGTAACCACTTACCCCATTTCCTGAGCAGCCTGTAGGCTGAACATTGTTCCTTACACAGATATGCTATATGTGCAGTTGGGTTTTGTTGATAACCAAGCCGTTTGCCTACTTCGTTAGCCCTACCCCCCCCCACCCAAATGGGACTTGGTCATGGGGGCCAGATGCTTTAATGGGCCCTCCTGTCATACACCCTCCCCCAGACAACTACCTTTTACCAATATAGTACCTCCAAGAGGCTGGATTGCTCCAAGCTGTGTGACCTGAGTTAAAGGGCTGCATTTGAGGGAGGTATCTTCCAAGAAGGGGGCTGGGGCAGGGTTCTTTCATCCAACACTGCTGGCATGAGGTTAGGCACTGGCTCATGGTGCTGGGAAAGGAACAGATGCTAACCTCAGCCACTCTGATATTCCTCAACTTCATTGGGATAGGACAGATGTTGAACCCCAATGTTATAAGGATTACTACCTCCCACCCTGGCTCACTTTGTAATCACACTACCTAGATGCAGGTTATACAGTTTAAGAGTGGGTATCAAGGCACATAAAGGGGCTGAGATACCACTCTTTACTACAGGGACATTGGATAGTTACACTGATGGTGGTCCCCAAGCTCCCCATTTTGGCTCAGGATTCATCGTCACATAAGGGATAGGACTGGATGGTGGGGAGTGTATGATTTATGCCTTATGGGTGACTAGTCCCTGTGTTTTAGGCATATTTTCCTACTAACTCTTGGCTGGTAGTCAAGTAGGGTACCCCTTTCCTCCCTCTCCCCCCAGGGGTACAGCACTTGACTGTTGGTAGGAAGACCAGATCTACCCCTCCTGGGTCAGAGATAGTACTACACCCTCAACAAAGAACACGTATGACAAACCAGCCTGTTCTCAACCATGGGGTCAGGAATAAACCCACCCACTCACTGATTATAGGAGCAACTGACATAAAAACTCCAGGAAGTTTCCCCCGAGATTACTCAGAACCCACTCTTAAGGGCACATCACGAAAGAGGGGCCACTATAACCTCCTGGACTCCCACTGAGCAGTAACTAGAAAAAATGGAAAACTGAAGTGATTTCAGGGCCTCCCATGGGCCCCACACTGCAATCCTGATTAGACCCCCATCTGGGGATAAAGACCAATCTAAGAAAGGAACTCACATGTTTAAAACAAGTTGACAATTTGGTAATAGCACTCAGGATAACAAATGATACAATATCCATCTGTTGGCATGCAGAAAGGAGACACCCCAATTATGGCTAACCTTACAGACATAGTAACCACTTCTTGGAATGTGAGGGGTCTTAACACTCCGGTAGAAGAGAAAATGGCCCTCTCCTGGCTTAAAAAATTGGGCACTCATGTGGCTTTTCTACAAGAAAAGAAATTGAGCTCTAAGGAGGCTGTTAAACTCGCTCGGGACTGGGTAGGTAGGGAAGCCCACAGTGTCACTGAGTCAGCCAAAGGGGGTGTATCCATTCTGCTGCATAAAAAACTACAATGGTCTCCTAAAGAGGTGTACACAGGAGGTGAAAGCAGATGGATTATCATGAAGGTCTCCACACCCTTTGGCCCTTTGATACTGGTCAACATTTATGGCCCAAATGAAGATGCTCCTGAATTTTTTCATGCCATCTCCCAAAAGATCATGGATATCTCGTTTGACAACCCAGATATCCTGATGGGGGAGATTTCAATTTAGTATTGGACCACCTTCTAGATAGATCAAATGCTAGACCAGAACCCCATCTGAGAGCCCTTCAGGCCCTGAAAGAGCTAACCTCCTTGCACCAACTAACCGATATGTGACGTCTAGTACACCCCCAAATAAAGATTACATCTACTTTTCTGCACCACGAGCAATGGCTAGCAGGCTAGATTTCTGGCTGACATCCCCCAAACTAACAGTAGCCACCTCAAGGGTCTTTATCACCCAAATCTATATCTCAGACCATGCTCCAGTTGCCCTCACCTTTCTTCCCTCCCAGCAGACCCAGAAAATCCCTTATGTGTAGACTGGATGCCATCCTTTTGCAGAACAAAGACTTCACCCCATGGGTTCTGACAGAGACACAAGGGTATTTCTGGGACAACCCTCCTGGCTCCGCATTGGATGCCAATATCTAGGAAGCTTATAAGGCCACTATCTGGGGCAAAATAATCAGATTTGCTTCCCACATATGTAAACAGAGGGAACAGGAGCTCACACAGCTAGAAGCCAAATTACAAGGGCTGGAAACTAAATATAATAAGCGACCATCATCTCTCCAGACCCCCTCAGTGATAGCAGAGCTCACGGCCATCAGATTAAAAATCAACACACTAGTGCCAAGAAAGGCAGAGTTATATATACACTGGACACAACACCAGTACTGGGCAGAGGGGGGAAAGGCCAGCAAGTTGTTGGCCTATAGGTTAAAACAAAGACAGGCTGAAAGATCCATTAACACCTTGAAAGACAGGCTAGGTAAACCATCCCCTGACCCCAAAGACATTAACAATATCATGTTGGACTTCTATAAGGCCCCATACTCCTTGCAAATAAGTGGGATAAAGATAGGTGTAACAAATGCATTGAAACATTATCCCTCCCAAAACTGATGGCTCACCAGAGAGAAGCCCTAGACAGTAGCATCACTGAGGAAGAAATAGCTTTATCTGTAGCCTGTATAGCTCCACATAAAGCACCGGGGTGGGATGGGTTTCCCGTGGACTTTTATAAACTGGTATAGCCCCTGATAGTGACCCCTATGGCAGAAGTGTTTCAAGAGGCACATGTACGGCAATGACTCCCCCTCCACCCTGTCTGAGGCATCATAACAGTGCTGCCCAAAGAGGGCAAAGACCACTACCTCCCTGCCAGTTATAGGCCCATCTCACTAATTAATGCAAATGCCAAAGTTTTGGCTAAAGTCCTAGCTACCTGATTGGAGGAATTCTTACCAAAGATTATGCACCCTGCCTAGGTAGGGTTTTTCAAGGGGAGAATCAGCTCAGATCATATCCATGCCTTGATTTTGATAATGCAAACTGCGGCAGTTCTCCCCACCCCAGCAGCTGCTGTCACAATAGACTTTGAAAAGGCCTTTGACTTGGTGGAGTGGGAATATCTAAATGCAGCATTAGAAACCTTTGACATCTGCCTGTACTTTGCAGACTGGATCCAGACCCTATATACAGACCCCACAGCAAAGATGCTGACTAATGGGAATCTATCTTACACCTTCCTCCTACAAAGAGGACTCAACAGGGAGGCCCTTTGTCCCCCTTGCTCTTCGGACTCATCATAGAGCCTTTAGCAGCAACACTGAGATCACACCCCGGCGTTCAGGGGATTCAGATAGGGAGTTAGTGCAACACAACCAAACTGTATGCAGATGACTGCTTGATCCTAACTCAAGACCTGCCCAATGGTCTCCCACACATCCTATCAATAATAAAAACTTGGGGATCTCTCAGTGCTGAAAATTAATGCCTCAAAATCTGAAATTTTTCCGCTGAACCCCCTCACTTCTCCAACATGGCTGAGAGATCTTGGCCTAGCCTGGGCACACTCCGGCAGTAAGTAATTAGGGATCAAACTGTTCCAGAATCTCAAATCTCTGGTGGATACCAACCTCAAACCTCTGTTAGAAAGTCTTCATAGGCATACGATCAGATGGGAGCATCTACATCTGTCCATGGTGGGGAAAATAATGGCGATTAAAATGATGGTCTATCACCAGATATCCCATCTCCCCTTTATCCTACCAGACTGCTGGGCCCAAAAACTTAGCAGGTTAGTCAGCACTTTCTATGGGGACCCTCTCGACCCAGGTACAGTAGGGCTAGGTTGAGGGCCCAGAAACTTAGAGGAGGGTGGAATCCACCTGACTTCTCTCAGTACTCCATAACTTTTATTGTGGCTAAAACCTTGAAAGAGATCGGACAATCTCCATCCCCCCACCCCTGGCCTGGACCACAATTGAAAAAGATATACTAAAAGGCTCTGTGTTAATGGCATTTCTGACACACACTCTGCCCAAACCACTGCTACAATGGCACACCCTTAATAACTCACACATGGCCTGTAAAGGTTGGGGATCCACTCTACACATTGTCTTCAGCTGGGGAGATACACCACCCTTCTGGTGTAATCCTAACCTCTGTATCAATAACAAGTCAATAAGATGGGTGGAGTGGGAGGCAAAGCAAATCAAATATCTGGGTGATTTGGAGACCCCCGGGGATACCTCCTTAGATTCATTCCAAGGGCTTAAGAACAGGTATGACCTACCACGAATGGACTTCTGGAAGTATCTTCAGATTAGAAATCTTTCCACCTCCTGTGTTAAACAGAAATGTATGTGTGTTATATGTAAGAAATATAAAAAACTCACCCTCCCCATACTCCCACTTGAATCCTGGATCAAGCACCCACAGGGCAGAGTGGGCAGTATTCAGTGGTTCATGAGGGACAGTGCTCCTAATCCATCTCTCCCAGCAAAATCTAAATGGGAAATAAAGCTGGGTACCCCCATAATGGGTCAACAATGCCAACAATGTTGGTTAAGAATACACCAAGCCTGCAGTGAGCCGAGGAGCCTGCTTCTCCAAAACAAAATCATGTACTTGTGGTACTGTACCCCTACCCAACTAAAAACAATGTGACTGCTCCCCTCTGACCAATGCTGGAGGTGTGGAGCTCCAGAAGCTGACCTGCTGCACATCCTCTGGACATGTACCCCTCTGACATCATTTTGGTCCACGGTGATAGCCTATTGTTCATAGATCCTGGAGAAACGTATCCCAGTTGACCTAGGGCTCTGGCTCCTGGGTCTTGCTCCCCCAGCCCAAGCCACACCTAAGCTCCTGTTGCTCTGGCTTATACAAGCCTCAGTGGAGGCAAAAAGACTTGTTCTGAGATGTTGGAGAACCACTGAGACCCCCCAATCAGCAAATGGTTCAGAGCCGTGGAGACTGCAGTCAACCTGGCCAGAATGTCCTGTTACAAATCTGGTAAAATGCTTAAACATGACACTGTCTGGGCCCCATATTTTGATTTTATTGACTCTTTTTGACCTGGGTCCTCTGCCAGGTACTTGAAGGACAAACTCAGACCCCCCATGAACCTCTAAGCAGATCTGGTTGATAAGTTATTAAAGAATATTTAATTCTTTCCCCTTTTAGGTAACTTGAGTGCTATTCTGTGAACAGCCGTAAGGTCCCCCCCCCCCATTATTATACCCGTCTCTAACATAATAGGTGAAGAAACGTGTTTCACCCTGCAGATCCTGAGCTCCCCTTTATGGAAAACAGGTACATTTTAGCTACGGTGCTTATAGATACAGATCCTGCAACTGACGGGTGAGTCACTCCATGCAGTATCTCTACCAATACCCTCCAACACCCTTGTAAGTTAAGGTGGTACACTGTTCTAGTTTTAAAAATGTTCATTTAAGGTGTAATAACAGTACAGTGTCTCGTGAGTGTGTGGTGATGTTGTGGACCATTCTTTTAGTCATGTACTTATATGATTCCTTGCTTGTATAACCCTGAAATCACTCAATAAAAAGATTAAGTGAAGAAATATGATCAATTATCATAATAATATTAACAAAAATTATAATTATATATTGCAACTAACAATACAGTGTGTGCCAATACCCATGGCTATTTCAGTCCCCTGTAAAAGCCTAACCTAAAAGTCATGTCTTCAATCTACTTTTTTAAAACTTTTTGTTTATTGTTTTCACAATAAAATCAATAACATGAAGTCTTCACCTCCTACCATGCATACAATACTATTTACTAGGAGTCATTCAATGGAGGAAAGGTACAAAAGCAACCTAGGCAGTCTGATTTAAGAAAATGGGAGGTATTCCCATAACAGTCTATATGAATTGTCCATGATATGCTGTACCTCACAAGAATGAGGTGATCAAACTATAGACAAAAGTTAGTCCATAACATTTTATGTTCACCCATGTGGTTGATGTGATCCCATCCCAAACATGGAAAAAAACAGCATGTTTAGCACTTCCTCTACACTTAACAGCACTTACAAGCTTCTATTTGAAAAACAAAATTAGATCAGATATTGAAATATGACCAAAATGACCAGTGGCAATAATAAGAACATACTAACTGGGCAATAACTATTGACTGTCTGGAATATTATAGACAGGCAAAGAAAATAGAAAAAATGTTAAGCGTGTTTAAACCCTCAAGTTCAAGATAAAGTGAACTAATACAAGTGCCGCCATGTGGCATCTGCCATTTTAAACTGACTTCTGGCTAATACTTATTGCAGTATAGTAATAATTTTTTGTTTTACATAAATATAGATATATGTACTTATTAGTGCCCCTAAGAACACATACAAGTTAAACCTAAACAAAAGACGGTTCTGATAAATAACTGTATCAAATTAAAAGCTATTCTAAGCCACAGTGCAGTTCAGTCCCATGTGTCAGTCTGTAAACGTAATAATATGAAGAAAAAAAGAAAACAAAGTCACTTTGAAGTTCACTTTCAGGTTGCCTCATCTCCTGACTCCTCTCCTCTCTGATCTGGAGCTACTGAAAATTCCCTCTCAAGTGCCTCCACCTTTTTACCAGCTTCATTTGAATCTGTGTATTAGTACATGTGGCCACCACAGTGAATGTGGAGGCATGCTGGCATCAATAGTGAATAGATCTTGCCGAGACTACAATGCCTAGCTCGAACTCCATCAAACATCTCCAGATGAGTGTGAGTAGCAAATGACAAATCCAGAAAGATGTGCAGTGTAGCCCCCTGGTAATTTAAGTTTTGAGGGTCCTGGGTTACCTGCAGAAATGAATCCCTGATGAAAACTCCATGGTAACCAGAAGGACTGATCTTGGGAGGTCCGCTTGCACAGGAGGGGCAAACAACATAGCCATGGGAAGATTGTTCTAAAGTAGAGGAGCAGCCACCAAAAAGGCTCTGACCCCAGCAATTTTAATCTTGACTTTGGAACATACCAGTACCAGCAGAATGTAACTCATGGATTTTGGCATGGGTTGCTAGGAGCACCCCCAGGTAGTGGGTACCAGTCTGTTTAGGGTCTTATAGGTCAAAAGAAGGATCTTAAAGTCAAGCCATCATCTCACTGGTAGCCAGTGCAACAAATGCAGCACAGGAGTGATATGATCACTCCTTATAGTGGTAATGAATCTGGCTGCAACACTCTGCACACGTTAGAGATGGCAGATCTGATCTGCTGGAAGGCCCCATTAGATCAGATTGCAGTAGTCGAGGTGAGAGATGACAAAAGCATGCACTAGGGTTAAACAAATCATCTTAGTCAAAGTAGGGCCACAGTCCAGCTGTCATTCACATGAGAAAAGTAACTCCTGACCGCAGCAGACACCTGAAGAACAAGTATCAGCTCATGGTCAAAAATGACCCCTAGATTGTGAACCACTGGCCAAGCCTCAAGTCTATTTCACCCCAAAATAGGGAGGTTAAGGCTCTCCAAAATGAATGGCCGGCTGTAAGTCGAGCTGGTCCATTCAGTAGTAACTCAGTTTTGCCGGGATTCAGCTTCAACCCGCTATGAGCCATCCAGCAACTGATTATGGATAAAGCATTCTCAAGCACAGTCACCAAGGAGCCCAGTTCAGGATTAAATGAAAGACACAGTTCAGTATTTCCAGCATAGCAATGAAAACCCAATCTATACTTTCATCACTTCTCCAAGTGGGAGCATAAACACTGTGAACAAAACAGGAGAAATAAATGGAGTCCTGAGGGATGCCACACTCAGTAACTAAGGGGAAAGACTGAAAATTCTCCAAAATTACTGACTTTTGGTGATCACTTAGGAAGGACCAAAAACCAATCCAGTATGGTGCCTGGTGGAGATACAAACACATCTAGTGGTGTACTGTGGCCTGATGCCACACACAAAGGGCCTCACAGCCCCTGGCTATGTAATTGTCACTGTATAACTGAGATCATGGATAGAGGTAAGCAAACCAGGAATTTTTCACCAAGAGCCAAGCCAGAGCTGGGTCAGGGATCTGTCTTAACTGTATGAGCCAAAGCTTGAGTCAAACAATGGCTACTCTTGATGATCCTGTACAATACTGACAGTGTCCCTCATGAGTTGTATCAGAGAAGTTGAAAGTTTCCACCACTGCACTAACTGCTCATGCTGGGAAAAATGCTTGCTTTGATCATAACTGTCTCTACTTGATCTTGACTCTCAATTGCTCATAGAGGTTGAGCGAAGTCAAAGTCAATCACTAAGACTGAGCCATGCTCAAGCCTGCCTTGGATTTTCTATGTCTAACGATGGAGTGTCTTATTGCACTAAAAATGGGTTTTATCATATCGCATGTATACAGTATACAGAATACATTATTTCAATGTTACATTTTTTAAGAGTAGAAATAGTCCCAAAACTTGCCAATATGAAAGTAAACATGCACAGGTGTGCTCACTAAGGTGTATTATAAAACAGGCACTAAGAATCTTGTATCCTGATTGAATTAGACTCGTCAGTACCCATTGGGCTGGGATGGTGTAAACAATGGGTATGAAAAGTCCCCTTGCCAAACTGTCTACTTACCAACTATACTACTGTGTTCTGTTACTTACATCATTGCAAACTTAAAACAGCAGTACAATGAAAACTGCAATGAAAAATGTTTTCCAAAAAAAAAGCTAGTTTCAGATACAATTACAAAAATTGCATATAATGAATCTACTCTTTTTGGTACCCCCTCTGCTGCTCACCATGGACATTTCATATTTTTTTATTTTTTATTTTTGCATTTTCCTGATCCTAAATCTTGCCAGGTCTACTTGTGTTATTTCTAAGCCAAATGTGGCTACCATCTTTTTTCTTGAGAAAAAAATGAATTAAAACATTTTTTAAATACTCATATCTTGGCTTAACTACGACATTTTGCCACCAAATAAAACTGAAGGATGCCCACAGTCTTTTATAGTGAGAAATGATAGGGTAAATTTTTTTGTCCAATTTAGCTGCACTGCTGTTTTAATAGATACTACAAAGATTGTACTTTACCTGCCCTATAGTGGCTCCTTGTTCCTATTTTATTATTTCCAGTACTGTGGAAGTACTATTTTGCTATTGTTTTACTTAATACCCTAATTTATATATCATTTATCTAAATATATTAAAACATGTGAAGCAATTAAACTACATGCCCATTTCATAAGCAAAATAAGACACTCTAGGGTGTTAGTTGTGCTGCCGCCACCACACTTCCAGGCAGCAGCCTTGTGCCTAACTATGCCCCAGACATGTAGCTGTACAGCACTACCACACCCTGTCATGTCTTATTTTGTATGTAACTTGATAGACTGGCAAGCGGACACATGTAGTTTTTTTTATGCCTGTAAGTTAGGCTGAGGTAAAAATACAGGTAGTAGCCTATGTCAGCCAATCAGCAACCAGCATTCTTTGCACTCATTTTATAAACGAGGTTAGTAAGCAAGATCATTGGTTTTATGTTAAGCAGGCTTTTAGCTATCTCAAGCCAGGTAATGTCAGGTGCTTTGCAATTAAAAAATGCACTGTTGCTGTGATATTGTCTTCCCTTGTACCCCCTCCCCCCCAGACTCCTCTGATAATCAGCTATTATGACTCGGCCGGCCTTGTCTGGTAACACACTTCAATAAATAACAAGCACTGGGCAATGCCAGTCCTGTTTTCTTGTTTGAAATTGCTCTACAGTTGCTGGGCATATATAGCATAGCAGTTAAAACTTAAATTATAAACAGGAGGTTTAATAATGAAATTGTCAAAAATAGGAAATAAAGAGTTTCCCATGTACCATTAACGTTTTCAACTGTGAGTTCATTTTTTACAGTGGTATTTTTATTACCCAAACACATAAACATGACAAGTATCATTTGTCAAATCCTACACAACACGTGCTTTTGTGGAATGACCACAAAATAGGTTTGGGAGATGGATTTGGAAAATGACAGCTGCCATGTCCATGAAGTGGTGTAAAACAATGACTATGCTGAAAATGTGTGTTCAAAATGTAAACAATTGCAGCTTTATGGGTAAATGTTGAAAAATATTAATGTTTCTTCATGACTATTGTGGTTTTGAAATTCTGACATTGAATTTTCAGCATAGCCTTTTTATTACCCCTACCTTATTGACATCACAGGTGTCATTTATGAAATCCTGCCCAAAACACCATTTTGCAGCACAACCTCCAAAACACATTTTGGGTGGTATTTGAAAAATGACACCTGTCTTGTTCATGATGTGGAATAATAAAAAAGGCTGTAGTGAAAAACTGGACTAAAAAAATCTCAGCATTTCTTCCTAACTTTGTTGTATTTTCAGATTTTGACCTCAGGTTGCCAACATAGTTTTTTTTTCTTGTTTAATCAAAGCAGGTGTTATTTTTAATAAATCCTGCCTAAAAGTTGATTTTGTGTCATGACTGCAAAAAACATGTTGGAAGGGATTTGAGGGAGTTGTGTTAAAAAAAAAACTATGTTGAAAATCTGGGGCCAAAGTATTTAAAAAATGATGACGTTATGAGACAAAGTTTAAAACTGGACTTCCCTTGTTTTTAGTCAGTTTGCAGTCAGTTCAGAGATTATCATCGGTGGCTGTCGAGAAGATTATTTTGTAGAACCCTAGTGAGGCAAGTGAGAGATTGGGAGTGATGTGGGGTGGTGGGTGCTGAAAGGGATGTCAGGGTGGAGGGGGACTACAAGACATTACTGGAAGGTTTTCTTTCTCAAAGCAAAAAAAAATTAGGGAAACACTGACAGTTTTCTTTTCCCAGAAACCTGACACTGAGGATTGGCACCCCAGTGTTGTTGTGTTGTTTGGATTGGGAGAGATGTGGAGTGGTGGGTGCTGACAGGGGTGTCGGGGGGTTGTGGTGAGAGACTAGAAGACATCTTTGGATGGTTTTCTTTTTCAGGTAAAAAAAAACAGGGAAACAATGATTGACAGTTTTCTTTTCTCAGATTCCTGACACTGAGGATTGGGCACCCCAGTGTTGTTTGGTGGCACCTGGGGGTTGGGCACCCCAGTGTTCTAGACTGTGGTGGGGGTAGTTTTGGGTCATACTGGGAGTTGTGCACCCTAAAGTCTCAGACTGTGGCAGGGACATTGTTTTGCAGCAGTAGGGGTTAGGCAACATGGTGTCACAGACTGTGGCAGAGTATATGTGTGTGTTTGGCAGCACCATGGGCTGGGCACCACCATTTCACATACTGTGGCTGGGGGGGGTTGTTTGCAAACACCATAGAATGGGCACCCTAGTGTCAGAGTTTGGCCAGGGGGTGCCAGCTGAGCATTTAATTGCCCTCTCTTTCCTCTCATGTCACCACCACTTGCTTCAGGTGTCAGGGCAGCTAAGGGGAAGGGCTCTGAACTGTCTGTGCTCTGCCCCTCTGAACATGGCAAAAAAACATAATTCTCTCTCCTTGCTCCACAGAGAGCAGCAGGTGAGAAAACAAAGCAAATGCCGCTGAGTGACAATAATACAGAATCTGCACTGCCAGTACTTGGGGGGGGGGCACAGGCAACATGGTGACCACAGGCACGAACAAGCTGTGGCTGTTGTTCAACATCTCTGCCATTGCCATGAGGCAGATAAACATAGTACTGTACAGCAATGAATAAGTGGAACAAAAAGCACAGAAAACCTTGCTAGGAGGAGCTATACAAGCTGTACAAGAAAGCTTCTTTCCAGCTTGTATTTTCCAGCCTTCTGGTTGTACTTCAAAGACAAAGGCAGCAGAAAGGTAGAGAGTGAGGTGGAGACTGGGGATTCTGAAGGAATCTAGGTGAAGAATGTCCAAGCCCAAAAAGCCCTCTCTGAGCCCAGACCAGTCACAATATATTTGCAAGCCTTTGGCAAGGAAACATTAAAAAGGAGCCAAGCAGCAAACTCTCCAGATCCACAAGGTGTTGTATGTACAGCCCAAAGGCAATCATGAATTAAGCAATAAGGAATGACAGGGTGTGTATTATCGTGTAATAACATCACTCCTGGGGTGGGTTGAAGCACGAGGTGAAGCCGAATGCTTCCACCACCCCAGGAGTGACGTTATTACACGATAACACACATCCCTGGAGTGCCTTATTGCAATTATACAATGGCTCGATGTTATACAAAATAAAAATATTCAAAAAAAGTTTTAGTAGATTTTTAGTGTAGCAATATAACTCTGTTTCTTAAAAGTAGCTCCAAACAATCATCCAAAAGATCAATACAGTGATGCTGCTGTGTAATAACATCACTGTCTCAGGCAAACATTGACCAATCAGAGTTCAGGAAATTTTCTTGCCATTTTATAATTAAGCAATAAGGCACGACAGAGTGTGGTATATCATGGGATATCATCATGCCTTGGGTGGTTGGGCACAAGTCCGCAGGCTGAGTGTGTCCAATGACCCGAGAAGTGGTGATATCCCATGATATACCATACCCTGGAGTGACTTACTGCTATTATAAACTGAGTTTGAATTTTCATAAATAAAAAAATAAAACAAACAGGTTTTAAAACATTTTATGAACACGTCTTTTGGGTGATGTAGGAGTACATTTTGAAAAAATAGTTCTCAGACAGAACAGAGTAAGGAGGCTGGTGGCGCCGGAACTTTTTTGAAGCCGTGATGATGTAGCCCGATATCATCATGGCTTCAAAGAACTCTCTGCCAATCAGATTCCTCTATTTACGCACCTCAGTTCATAATAAATAATAAAACACAGATCTTCTCCTGGACAAAGGCTGCTCAGCTAAGATAAAAGCGGGTACCTCTCAACTGTCACTCATGGAGGCATGCCACTCATTTTACTTCTCTGTCTGGCATGGAAAAGGTGCTATTCTGCAGCATTGCCCAATGAGACTTTGAAGTAAAAATTCATAGTATGATGCTTAGTTATCAGCAAACATTATAAACATAAGTGCACTGTATCTGCAGTGTTCTGAGCTTGCATTGTTAGGACTGATGATATGTCACACATTTTGCAGTGTCACACATCTTGTCACAGTTGAGAGGTGTGGCAACACAGAAAGGTACTAGTCAACTGAGTCTAACTACTGTGAGTATAACTTTGTTTTTATCTAATCACGTACATGGACAAGTAGCTGAGTGAAAGGAAGCTAGATTACCTCTTTTCCTTTTTAGTCAGCTTCTTGTCTGAATTACGGTATCACACTCCCACGCTGCCACTCAGCTGCCAATCCTCACGCGCCGGTCTTGACAGCTGTGGGTGCTGTCAGTCCCACCCCTCTGATATGTTGATAATATTAAAAGGCAGACGTTAAGCTAGTTTTATCTCGGTCCTGTTCAACCGCACTGGACTACTCATCTGATAAGGACCCCATCAGAAGACATTTGCTCGCTCTCTCTCATTGTGCTGAAGTAACTAAGAGCTTGGTGTTACTGCCTCCAGACGCATGGTGAAAATGTCACTGGTGTGGCGCTCAGATACCGAGATCTTCACTTGCATGTGAAATCACCACAAACTCTTTTGAGCTCAAGTTCTGTTCTCTGCTCCCCTTCCCCACACAAGTATGAACAGTTCCTGTAACAATAAAACTAGTATTGGGCAGAATGAATCTGTGCTCACAAGTGCCCTGCTCTTCAGCATCGGAGTCCTCAGCAATGTCATTGTCCTCATCATTCTGTTCAAGCACAAGCGGAATCCTAGGACTGAAACTTCTGTCTTTTATGTCCTTGTGAGTGGGCTCATGGTGAATTAAGCAATAATGCACGACAGGGTGTGTGTTATGCTGGGACAATGTCACACCTGGGGTGATTAGGCATGAGGCCGCAGGCCGAGTGCGACTAATCACCCTAGAAGTGACATCCCAGTACAACACACACCTTGGAGTGCATTACTGCTATTATACAACAGCTCATTTCTAGTAGTAAAAGAAACATTTAAAAAAAGTACTTTTAAAAGTGTATTTTTATTAGATTTTTATAGGGGTAGGCATACTGAATGAAAAAAGAGTGCCTGCTGTAATGTTTTTCTGCTGTAGGTGGTGCTGTTTTACTATGAGGACTGCAGTCTTTCGCTGCAACCGCCACCCCCCGCCACTGGTTCTTCTTCTACGATTGTGCAAGAAGTGTTTTATTCATCCAGCCACACTGTCTGCCCTGAGACTGGGTGAAGTTATTTTCTATCTATCTATTTTTGTCAGCTTAGAAAGTGGATCAGGAACAGTTTCGGGACAGCAATCCTAAGCGATCCTACTTCCGGTATTTTGGCTGTCACTTCAGAAGTGATACGAGGTACTAGTGAAAATATAGCATGATTGTAGTGTGGCAGTTTGTTTATGACTTAGGTTTTATTACTTTTATTTATTTTTTGTTTGGTTAAGATGGCCATAAACAGTGTGGCTGTTTCTTTGAGGAGCCGAGTGGTGTGTCCATTGAGCGACAAGCATGGCTGTTTGAGAGCTCTCATGCTACAGCACAGGAGGATCAAACTGTGGTTTTAGATAATGTCTTTTTTTTTGTTCATTTAAAATATTTTTCTGTTTGGGGGAATCATGTGGGAAGAAGGAGGATGTTGCCATTGTTTGTGGTTCTATCTAGTGACGGCTACTGAGTCGCGAGTGGGAAATCTGAAAAGTGGGCTGTCCAACAGGAATCACTGAAGCAGATTGCATGCAGTGATTTCTTTAAGTGTTGATGCAGTCATCTCTGTGCTGGGACTAGACCCGTGATGTTGTACTGGTATAACATCACGGGTCCAGTCCCAGACTGACCAATCAAAGGGGAGCATTCTTTCATGCCATCGTATAATGATCTGTTGGGGAAGTGCCTTGTTAGTCCCCCAGTCCTCATCTCCTACACTGTTAACTGGACCCTAAAAAGCACTCACACCCAGGGAGGACACCTTGTGCAACTCGTTCGCCTTCTTCATGACATTTTTTGGGCTCACCTCGATGTTCATACTGCTGGCCATCGCCCTAGAGTGCTGGCTGTCTTTAGGGTACCCCATTTCTATTGGAGGCATATCAGAAAGAGGAAGGGGCTGCTGGCATTCCCTGTTGTGTACCTATTCTGCAGCATCTTCTGTTCCCTACTACTCATGAACTTCGGTCAAAATGTCCAGTTACAAAGATGCATAATAGGAATGGCAGTGAATTATTGAACTAATGTGAACACCCACCCCCACCCTGCAGAGACTGACAGGCATTGGGGTGTGCCTTTGGGTTGCTGGCCATAACGCTCATGCCATTCCTTCTCACCCCACCCTGCAGACACTGACAGGTGTCACAGTGTGCCTTGGGGTCTTCCAGTCCTTATGCTCACCCCATTCCATAAGGAAATAAGCTGATATGGGTGCAGTATAGGAGAATGGGGTGAACGTTAGGGCCCAATACCCCAAGGCACACCTCAATGCCTGTCTGTGGCTGCAGGGTGGGGGTGGAATGGCGTGAGCATTACGGCCGACAACCCTAAGCCACACCCCTGACTTCTGTCAGTCTGTACAGGGTTGGGCATTACAGTTGGAAACCCTAACTCCCCAGGCATTTGTTGGTATTTTCACTCCAAATTTTCAACATGGGCATTTTTTGACCCCACCTGATGAACAGTGGCAGTATCATTTAGTTACTCAATCCCAAAAGGTGATTTCACACAGTGAGTGTGCCATCCAGTGCCACAGGTGCGAAAACACATTTCAGGGAGGAAGTGAAAAATGATAGCTGTACTGCTTATGAGGAGGTGTGAAGAAATGGCAATGTTGAAAATCTGGAGTGAAAATATGAAAAAGTGGCGAAGTTATGAGTGTGTGTAGAAACTGCAATGCACACTCATAAAGCAGTCATTTTTTGAAGTGTTTTCACCAAATTTTCAACATGACCTTTTTGAGACCTCCCCTCATGAACAGTGGGACTGGGATTTCATTAATCTGTCCTGAAAGTCGATTTTGTGCAGCGACCATGCCATTCTGCTCCACAGGTGCAAAAACACATTTTGGGAAGGATGCAAAAAATGACAGCTGTACTGTTCATGAGGGGGTATAAAAAAATAGCAACGTTGGACATTTGGAGTGAAAATATAAAAAAACTGAAGAAGGTACGAGTGTGACTACAAACTGTGCAACACACACTAGAAATGCAGTAATTGTTTGGAACTTTTCAGCAAACTTTGAATGTGGGCTTTTTGGCACCCCACTTCACGAACACTGGCACTGTCATTTCATTAATCGGTCCCATAAGATGATTCCATGCAGCAACCACAAAATCACTTTTTGGGACTGAGAAATTAAATGACAGTCCCAGTGTTCATGAGGTGGGGTCCCAAGAACCCCATGTTGAAAATTTTGGGCCAAAACTCCCAATAATGGCTGAGATCTCACTCTAAGTTGAAAGCCCCATTTATTGCCATTATAGGGCTTACCATGATTTTCTTCCGTTTGTGGTTGACTTTTGAAGAGTGCAGATGTGTTCCCGGTCCACAGAAGATCACAGCACCAGACCTCCAGAGGTAAGTATGGATCAGGGGGTGCGGGGAGGTGGGGTGCACAGAAGGAGGGTCAGGATGGGGAAGGGTGGTGAGGATGACAAGGAACTGTTTTCTTTTTCTTTAGGTTTTAATAAAAAAGACCTTGGGGAACAATTTTCTTTTTTCACAGGTGAAATAGTATGAAAAATAAATTTTGGCACACTGGGATGGGCTCCCAGTGTGCCAGACTAGTGGAGGGGGGATCAATGCTCACACAGGGATCTGGCACCCCGAGCTCAGCTGCAAAAAGGAGGCATGGGGGATGCAACCAACACTGGGAGTGGGCATCCCTGTGTTGGAAAATAAAAATAATTAGTTTGGCACACTAAGGTGGGCTCCCAGTGTCCCACAATAGTGGGGGTGGGGGGCATGCCGACATGAGGATTGGGCACCCCATTGTCAGCAAAAGATATGTTCAACAGGAAAGGCACACTGAGCAAATGAGTTGCTCATAAGTGCAGTCATGTGCATTACTGTGCACTGTAATGCACATGATAGGAATGTACCTGGTTGCTGGGGGGGGCGGGATCTGCCACTGCAGTGATGAAACTGTCCATGATTGGAGCGGCAGATTTCTTTCATGTTTGGCACTCGCTCTGAAACTGTCATCATCAGCAGCTTCCCTGTTGATTGGTGGCTGAGGAACATGACCATTAAAGCATCCCTTGCATTGGCCACAACACTGCCATGCCTCTGCAATGCTTTACAAACCTCTGTTTCTTGTGCACTGCACGTGCAAGCAAACATAAAAATGTAAAGGGCCCTACAGAAGATGTACAGGCAACATTGCTTATCTATACGCTAATTAATGGGTGACCCTTTTTCACATATGGAGAATTCTGTTGTAATTCTCTATTACACACAAGCATGTGTAATAGTGACTTGTCAATCAAACCCAAACTCCTCCAGTAGGAAAAAATGCAAATTTTTGCCCACCCCCCTAAAAAATCAAAATCCCTCTGGTTATTAGAACACCTTTAAGTTTCATTAAACAAGTAATCAGGCTGGCCAGTCTGTGCAGAGGTAGGAGAAACCAGTTACAATGCTGGTGACCCAGGTTTAAGAATGAGTCATGGGTTATCAGGAGCCAGCTGAGGTGGAGGAGGAGTCAGCATCCCAGAGGACAATTGCCTCCTCTGTGAAGGAAGGGTATTGTCCTGCACTGCAATACTGCCACCTGAATTACCACAGGTCATAGTGAATCTGTAGGACCTGTAGGTGGGTGGGTGGAACACCCCTGACATCGGTGTAGCAGCATGCCTTGCATGCACAGGGCCTGGCCATCCTTGACAATGGTACCCCTGGGATGGGTGAAAAAAACAAAAGTGAAGGAAATCCCCTATGGTATGCCCATGACTCAATGCTCCATCCTCACTGCCTCACACCTGGCTGTAGGCTTATGGGGGGTCTCCCTCTCCTTGACCAATTCAGGGAATATCCAGAGGATTTCCCAGCAAAGCTGGGACAAGATGCCAAGTATGGACACTAGTAGATGGGAGTGACAGGGCTGATTGGATGCCTGGGGAAAGGATAGGGGCTATAGTGGGGACAAGAGAAGAAAACAGACTATAAAAAAAACATTTCTGGTTGTTCCTGTTGAGATTTTTTCATTGCCAATTTAAACTAAACAGCAGCTCTGCACTGTGTGGCTTTTCAGTATTACTCTTCAGTTGTGCTGCAGCTCTCCTTCTTAGCTTAAGCTAGCACCAGCAATTATAAAAAATAAACATGGTGGTTGGTGCAGATCTCAGTGTTTCTGCACACCCTTGGTGTGTGATGCTTAGGTAAACTCCTTGAGCTTCGCTATCTCAGGGTTCACCTTGCGCTTCACTGTCTCCAGGACTAAGTAGCATCATTCACCACAGGTGCATAAACAAATTTCGTTATGCACTACCCTCCATGTAATATTCTCTTTGTAAATCAAACCCCATCTCTGAGTGAGATTAGCTTCCCATTTCCAGAAATAATCCCTCAAACAGGCAGCCCAGATCATAGTTATTTACTTGGTCCTGCTGACTGGATATATATTAAAATGTCCCAAATTACATCTGTTTTAAATCCAAGAACCACCTAAATACATTTACTCAGAAGCATACTCCTTAACTGTCCATGGTTTTCATGCACACCGAACTTCAGTATCCCAAGGGTCTCACACTTACCATAGGAGGGATCTTCCTCATTTTAACTCTTAGAAATTCACTGCCCCCTCCCCATGTAGAAAGTGCTGTCTTAAAATGCACACAGATGTTGAAACAGAAATGCTGTTGCTGAATCAACAGCAACATTTATGAACATAAAAGCATTTCTGTTACATTATAGATGAGTGAGACTCTGTTAACCAATCAGAATCCATCACTACAGTGCCCTTTTAGAAACATTAAGGCAGGGCAGATATGCAAATGAAGTGATAAAGGCCTTCAGACCCAGAATTATGCCAATTGTCATGCACCTCCAACCTTTATCACACTGAATATTATCTCAGTCTAAAGTCTCACTAAAAAAATCACAATGGATTTCATATTGTGGATCATTCATATTTCGGATGCTGAAGTCCAGTAAAATGTTTCTCCCCAGTAAACTTTCAAAAATCTTTTTCATTGTTTCCCTTTTTACTAAACCATTTCAAGGTAAGGCACCAGCAATAATATTATGTAGTAGAGGTTCATGCTTAAGCAATGATGTGTGACAAGGGGTAAATGTCAGTGGTCTCTTTATCATCCTTTAGAGGCATAATGTGGCACGAGGTGTAGCCAAGTTCTATATGCTCCTGTAAGGTGATTTGCTGACCATTAACATACCATAGGCAATCCTTCATTGCTAATATAATAAAAATATAATAATGTGTGGCTGTCAGCATGTTCTGAAATTTTGACACCCGCAAGATATGTGACACTATGTAACCAAAACAAACAAGAGCAAATCTCAAGTGGCTTATAAAAGTATCATACACCAAGGGGATGTAAAACAACCCTGAGAAAAGCACCGATGTCTGTTTCTTTATTTTTTTTATTACTGGTTTGAGAATAAAGATGTTTTGATAAGCATCGGGAAATGGCTTGCAGGGCTGAGCTTTGTAATACATGTTTGTGACATCACAAACATGTATTTTGGAGTTTGACAGCAACTGGTTTTAGGCTGAGATCAACCATAACCAGTAATTGTGTTTTTTTTTTTAAATAGTGTTTTACCTTGTTCAGCATTTGATTAGGCTCTACATGTATGTTAACCAGAGATTAACATAAAGCTGACTGAATGTTTGCAGCCAATCAGAAAAGCTTGTTTTTCAGACGATTTCAAAATCTGGCATAATGTCACTGTGCCAGGTAAATAAAGATAGAGGCCAAGCTTTAGTGTCTATGGTATTTGGTCTGTCCCACACCGTACCCACATTTGGATGACGAAGTACTGAGAATGCATTTTCAATGGTGTCCCAGATTTAGACCATAACAGTTATGTTGTCCCCCATGAGATTGATGCATGTCACCTAAGAGTAGGAATTTAGAGGCACAAAATACTGTCATTTCAAACATGAAAGACAGAATCTAACTCCTTTTTCTGAAAATGTTATGCTTGTACTATATATATTTAAACAACTTCCTGAGCTATAATTTTTAATTTTTAGGCTGTGTCCCTTATTTAAAAAGCAGAGGCTGAGAGGTACACTTCAAAGAGGCAGTGCAAATGTATTAAATATAGGGAACATTACAACATGACAGGACACTGGAAACTGTCTGAAAACAAGCATCTTAAAATAGTCATGTTTCCTCTTGATAATACTCTTTTTACCTCTTTTTGTTTTATTAAAGAAACTGTTTTATTATTTTTTATGCCTGTATGTCTGCCCCCATTGTTTTAGGATTTATGTTTGATTTCCTATACATTCTCTGAAGAACGTCTATATCAAATTACAAACGTCATCGTGTTTAAGTGCAAAGTTAAAGAACATTTAAATAAGCTGGGTTGTTGTTTTGCATAACTGAGTCTAACTTGATCCAAAGGCGGTACATGAGGATACCGCTTTCAGCATTTTTATCCAAGATGATGTTTTGTGATGATGATAGGCCTCATGTTTTTAGCTTATTGGATGTTCTTTTTCCTTGCATGGTTAGTTTGTATACTTTTATTAGATTTGCTATATGTACGCAGAGAATGCATCTTTTCATTACAGAATGAGGTTTTGTGCTTTATAATGTAACATAACTTTACCAACCTGCTTCCTCTGGGACTATTGTGAAAAAGGAGATATTGTATCTCAAATGAGCTATTCCAGTGCATAAAAATTTTAAACAAATAAATGAGGTTCAAAGATGTCAGTGCCACTTTTCCACACTTCTTTTTGTAAATATATTGTTATTGTATGTTATAATAATAAACAAGGTGCATTGGATAATATTGTCATGCAGGTACAGTATTAGTATGAAGAAGACAGGTAACCTCACAAAGGTACAGTAAGTGAAGTTGGTATATTCATAAAGTTTGGAATCCACAGAAGCTTGACACAACCTGATTTCTAGTTAGTGCATGAAAAATAAAACCATTGGCATAGGCGACACAATGAAGGGCAGGCTGTCTTCTTCACTATCCCTGTGTCAGGGGCAACCCCCCCACACACACACACACACACTCACACGCAGATAGGGGAGAGAACAAAGCAAATGGCACTGTGAGCCAGTATTACAGAACCTGCAATGCCAGTATGGGGAGAGGGGGCAGCACAGGCAACATGGTGACCACAGGCATGAACAAGCTGTGGCTGTTGTTCAACATCTCTGCCATTGCCATGAGGTAGATAAATATAGTTCTGTACAGCATTGGATAAGTGGAACAAACAGCAGAGAAAATCTTGCTAGGAGGGACTATGCAAGCTGTACAAGAAAGCCTCTTTCCAACTTGTATTTTCCAGCCTTCTGATTGTCCAAGTACTTAAAGACAAAGGCAGCAGAAAGGCAGAGAGTGAGGTGGAGACTGTGGATTCTGAAGGTGTGTTAGGTGAAGAATGACCAAGCCCAAAAAGCCCTCTCTGAGCGCCATGCAGCATATATGTGCAGCCCAAAGGCAATCATGAATAAATACTAAAACACAGATCTTCTCCTGGACAAGGGTTGCTTAGCTAAGATAAAAGCAGGTACCTCTCAACTGTCACTCATGGGGGCATGCCACTCATTTTACTTCTCTGTCTGGCACGGTAAAGGTGCTATTCTACATTGCCCAATGAGACTTTGAAGTAGAAATCCATAGTATGATGCCTAGATATCGGCACACATAAACATAAGTGCACTGTATCCGCAGTGTTCTGAGCTTGCACTGTTAGGACTGATGGTATGTCACACATTTTGCAGTGTTACACATCTTGACACAGTTGAAAGGTGTGGCAACACAGGAAGATACGAGTCAACTGAGTCTAACTACTGTGAGTATAACTTTGTTTTTATCTGATCACTTACATGAACAAGCAGCTGAGTGAAAAGAAGCTAAATTACCTCTTTTCCTTTTTAGTCAGCTACTTGTCTGAATTACGGTATCACACTCCCACGCTGTCACTCAGCAGCCAACCCTCACGCACCGGTCTTGACAGCTGTGGGCGCTCTCAACCCCGCCCCTCTGATATGCTGATAATATTAAAAGGCGGACGCTAAGTTAGTTTTATCTCGGCCCTGTTCAACCGCACTGGACCGCTCATCTGATATGGTCCCCATCAGAAGACATTCTCTCGCTATCTCTCATTGCGCCGAAGTAACTAAGAACTTGGTGTTACTGCCTCCAGACGCAAGGTGAAAATGTCACTGGTGTGGCGCTCAAATACCGTGCTCTTCATTTGCGTGTGAAATCACCACGAACTCTTTTGAGCTCGAGTTTCGTTCTCTGATCCCCTTCTCCGCACAAATATGAACAGTTCCTGTAACAATAACACTAGTATCGGGCAGAATGAATCCGTGATCACCAGTGCCCTGCTCTTCAGCACCGGAGTCCTCGGCAATGTCATTGCCCTCATCATTCTGTTCAAGCACAAGCGAGATCCTAGGAATAAAACTTCTGTCTTTTATGTCCTGGTGAGCGGGCTCGTGGTGAATGATCTGTTGGGGAAGTGCCTTGTTAGCCCCCCAGTCCTCGTCTCCTACGCTGTTAACCGGACACTAAAAGCACTCACACATGGGGAGGACACCTTGTGCAATTCGTTCGCCTTCTTCATGACATTTTTCGGGCTCACCTCGATGTTCATACTGCTAGCCATGGCCCTGGAGTGCTGGCTGTCTTTAGGGTACCCCTATTTCTATCGGAGTCATATCACCAAGAGGAAGGGGCTGCTAGTGTTCCCCGTCGTGTACCTCTTCTGCAGCGTCTTCTGTTCCCTGCCGCTCATGAACTTTGGTCAGAATGTCCAGTACTGTCCGGGCACCTGGTGCTTCATCCAAATGGCCTCTTCCAGTCCCGAATTCTTCAGCTATCCTGTGTACTTTATGCAACTTTAATGGGGGTGCTGATTGTTGCAATTATGGTGTGCAATATGATGATCATGAAAAACCTCATTAAAATGCATAGGAAGGCCAAACTGAGAAGAAGCAAGAGAAGCAACTCGCTGTACAGCACGGAGGACATGAAGCCAGGAGGACAAAATACCGACGAAGTAGACCACCTTATACTTCTGGTCATTATGACCATTATGTTCATGGTGTGTTCGTTACCCTTCACAGTAAGTACAGTACCTTCCCATCCTGTTAATGGGGCACATACCTCTCATCTGTCCCACGTTAGGAAGGACTTCCCTAATTTTAATCTTAAAAGTTGCTCTGTCTCACATCCCTCCCACCTGGAGAAGGTGCTTCCCCCACAGAGAGAAAGTGCTATAGACTGAGCGTTTAAAGCAGAAATGTTCTAATATTCTGAATTAAAATTAAGCTTAAGCGTTTAAACACTAGTTTTTAGTGTCACGAGTTTATATCTCTGTGTTTAATGATGTGTCCCTGATTAAAGAGCCAGTATCCCACATTTTCCCACAGTTTAAATGGATGTGTCCCACTTTTCAGTTCTCAATGTTGAGGGGTATGATGGAACAGCATCCGTCTGCAGGAAGAGATCATAGTGAGTTTAATAAGCATTTGTCAATGCCGAATGACCCTAAGCCACACCTCCGACTCCTGTCAGTCTGCTCAGGGTGGGGCATTATGGTTAGAAACCCTAATGCCCCAAGCATTTGTTGGTATTTTCACTCCAGATTTTCAACATGGGCATTTTTTGACCCCACCTGATGAACAGTGGCAGTATCATTTTGTTACTCAATCCCAAAAGGTGATTTCATACAGTGAGTGTGCCATTCAGTGCCACAGCTGCGAAAACACATTTCAGGGAGGATGTGAAAAATGACAGCTGTACTGCTCATGAGGAGGTGTGAAGAAATGGCAATGTTGAAAATCTGGAGTGAAAATATGAAAAAGTGACGAAGTTAGGAGTGTCTGTAGAAACTGTGGAAGGCAAACTCATAGCGCCATCATTTTTTAAAATGTTTTCACCAAATTTTCAACATGGCTTTTTTGGGACCTTCCCTCATGAACAGTGGAACTGGGATTTCATTAATCTGTCCTGAAAGTTGATTTTGTACAGCGACCATGCCATTCTGCGCCACAGGTGCAAAAACACATTTTGGGAAGGATGCGAAAAATGACAGCTGTACTGTTCATAAGGCAGTATGGAAAATGGCAATGTTGGAAATTTGGAGTCAAAATATAAAACATTTAAGAAGGTACCAGTGTGCATATAAACTGTGCAATGCACGCTAGAAACGCAATAATTTTTTGGAATTTTTTCACCAAACTTTCAGCGTGTGCTTTTTACACTTATTATGAACACTGGCACTGTCATTTCATTAATCGTCCCATAAGATGATTCCATGCAGCAACCGCAAAATCATGTTTTGGGGCTGATAAATTAAATGACAGTGCCAGTGTTCATGAGGTGGGGTCCCAAGAACCCCATGTGGAAAATTTTGGAACAAAACTCCCAATAATGGCTGAGATCTCAATTTAAGTTGAAAGTCCCTTTGATTGCCATTATACGGCTTACCATGATTTTCTTCAGTTTGAGGTTGACTTTTGAAGAGTGCAGATGTGTTCCTGGTCCACAGAAGATAGCAGCACTGGACCTCCAGAGGTAAGTATGGATAAGGGGGGGTACGGGGAGATGGGGTGCACAGAGGGAGGGTCAGGATGGGGGTAGGGTGGTGAAGATGATGAGGAACCGTTTTCTTTTTCTTTAGGTTTAAAAAAAAAAGACCTCGGGGGACAGTTTTCTTTTTTACAGGTGAAATAGTATGAAAAATAAATTGTGGCACACTGGGGTGGGCTCCCAGTGTGCCAGACTAGTGAAGGAGGAATTAATGCTGACACAGGGATTTGGCACCCCAAGCTCGGCTGAAAAAAGGAGGCATGGAGGATGCATCCGACACTGGGAGTGGGCATCCCTGTGTTGGAAAATAAAAAGAATTAGTTTGGCACACTAGGGTGGGCTCCCAGTGTGGCACAATAGTGGGGGTGTTGGGCATGCTGACATGGGGATTGGGCATCCCATTGTCAGCAAAAGATATGTTCACCAGGAAAGGCACGCTACTATTATGTAGTAGAGGTTCATGCTTAAGTAATAATGTGTGACAAGGGGTAAATGTCAATGGTCTCTTTATCATCCTTTTGAGGCATAATGTGGCACGAGGTGTAGCCAAGTTCTGTATGTTCCTGTAAGACAGTGTTCCCATTAATAGGGTTACCACCTGTCCCTATTTTCACAGGACAGTCCTGATTTGGGCAGCTGTGTCCTGCAGAAAAACATGAAAAATACTAAATGTCCTGACATTATAGCAGAAAAAATATTTTCTGATATACCTCTAAATGTTGCAAAAAACTATAATACCTTAATTAAAATACATTATGATGATAAAAAAACATATGAAACAACTAAAAAAACTACAACACTTAGTCTTAATTCTGATTATTTAGAGAAAACATGTCTGTTGCATTGGTTAAGATGACATATTGTCCTGCGAAAAATCCAGTTTCAGTAAGAAATGTCCCACGTTGGGCTTCTTAAAAGATGATAACCCTACCCATTAAGGCTGCAGATCTGGGGGTGCACTGCACCCTCTACAAAAATTTTCAGGGGTACAGAATAAATTATACGGGTTCATACTACCATTTGTACAACATTTTTGTGGGGTACATATACTTCAAACAGAATTATGTGGGTACAGTGTACCCCTTCACAAAAAAATACTTGAATTTCATAATTTGTACTTGAATCAAGTACAAATGGGGATAAATGGGAACACTGCTGTAAGGTGATGTGCTGACCATTTTCATATCCGCAGGCAATGCTTCCTTGCTAATATAATAAAGATATAATAATGTGTAGATGTCAGTCTGTTCTTGTTCAGTGTGAAATTTTTACACCAGCAAGATATGTGATACTGTAACTTGTGTGCTCCACTGGGACCCTAAATGACTCAGTTTTTTGTGTGCTGTTCTGCAGCTTGTCTATTTTGCACCCTGAAATGCCTGCTTTGTATATTCTCTGTATCTCACCTGCATTGTTCCCTACTGTCTTGCTTCACAAATATGTTGCCTCCCCTTCCTGTGACGAGATGCCTTTGCAATTGAATCTTTGACTCAAAGGTTTGTAAATCCGATATGTGAATTAAATAAATAAAATAAATACTATGTAACCAAAACAAACAAGAGCAAATCTCAAGTGGCTTATATAAGTATCACACACACCAAGGGGATGTAAAACAAAACTGAGACAAGCACTGATGTCCATTTCTTTATTTTTTTATTACTGGTTTGAGAATAGAGATGTTTTGATAAGCATCAGGAAATGGCTTGCAGGGCTGAAAGCTTGTTTTTTCAGACAATTTCAAAATCCAGCATAATGTCTGTGCCAGGTAAATAAAGATAGAGGCCAAGCTTTAGTGTCTATGGTATTGTGTCTGTCCCACACCACATCCACGTTTGGGTGATGAAGTACTGAGAATGCATTTTCAATGGTGTCCCTGATTTAGACCATAACAGTTCTGTTGTCCCCCATAAGATTGACACATGTCACCCAAGAGTAGGAATTCAGAGGCACAAAATACTGTAATTTCAAACATGAAAGGCAGAATCTAACTCCTTTTCTGAAAATGTTATGCTTATACTATATTTATTTAAACAACTTCCTGAGCTATAATTTTTGATTTTTAGGCTGTGTCCCTCATTTAAAAAGCAGAGGCTGAGAGGTACACTCCAAAGAGGCAGTGCAAATGTATTAAATTGTTTAATTGTTTAATTAGTATTTTGGAAAGACCTTTGAGCGTGAACTCTTTTACAAAGGTTCCACGTCAGGGTGGACAATAAGACAAAACACATATTCAGTGGTTACAGAGGCCTGATCATTAGGCATTAAAGAGCGATTACGTGATTGAATACTTAGCTATTTCTAATCGGTTGCCCTAGGTAGCACACCGCTGGAAACCTCCAAATCCATTGATAGAGTAACTGCATAGGGTTTAACGCTATCCCAGATAGCGAGAGGCTGGGTGACAGTGAAACAAGGGGGACTGGGTTTGAAACCAACCGCAGAGAGTGAGAGGTGGGGGATAGTGAAATGGGGGCTGTGATGGGGGAGCAGCTCCAGAGGGCTTTGTCGAGTCTGGTGTGTGGGGGGGTTGAGGGGCAGTACCAAGTGTGTTTAAAGAGGACTGATAGCTTACTTAAGCCCTTGGCTAGGCTAGAATGGAGGCGGGGTTTTCTAGGTAGCCCTGCTGGGTGTTACCTTGGGTGTAGGCCTGTCTATCAAGCGGGGCCTGAGAAGCAGGTGCATTTTGAGTTAGACATTGGGTGCTGTTTCAGGTCTACTTTGAATTGAGACAGGCTGTTGTTTGTTTATAATGTCATCGGGAGTTTATTTATCCATTGGGGGGCCCGATAGGAGAAAGCACGCTGCCCTAGTGAGGTTCGGTGGAATGGTATGGACAGTGCTCCATTTTTCCTCCATCTGGTGATGTGTGCTGAGAGAGAAGCCTTGAGCAGATTTCCTATACAGGGTGGGGTTTTTCCGAGGAGTGCCTTCTTTCCCAGGAGGCAAGTTTGGTATTTGATCCTGTCTTTTCGGTTAAGCCAGTTTGTACTCTCATACAGGGTGCAAGTATGAGTGTAGTGATCTGCACACAGGGTGAGGCAGTATGCCTTATTGAGTGCAATTTGGACCCTTTTGAGCACTGTATCAGTAGCAGCTCCATAGACCACCAGCCCATAGTCTATCGTGGAGAGTATGGAGCTGGAGACTGAGATTTGGAGTGCTTCCGAGGTGAAGGATTTCTTATGCCTAAAGAGGACCCCAACCTTTGTGTTTACCACTTTGACAAGGGAGTATACGTGGTGCATATAAATGAGAGAGTCATCAATGGTGACTCCAAGGTACTTGAACAAGTGCACCTGCTCAATCTGCTCACCAGCCTTGTTGGTGATTATGAGGTGAGCATGCTTGTGTTTATTGTAGGGGCTAGACTGTAGTATGGCATGGCCTTGGTTTTCTTGTAATTTAGTAGCAGCTTTTGCCTACTGAACCAGTCCTCGAGTTTATTGAAAGAGTTCTGTAGTTCTGTTTGTAGGGCAACCTGAGAGGTACTGCTGCTCAGCAGCATGGCATCGTCCGCATACAGAATAAGTTTGGTGTCACAGGCTGTGGGTAGGTCATTTACAAAGAGGCTGAAAAGCAGGGGCCCTAGAATTGATCCTTGAGGGACTCCTAGGAGTACACCTCTGGAGCTGGGATAACATCTGCCCAATTTTGACTCACTGGCTCCTGTGTGTTAGGTAGTCATTGATCCAATTCACGGCGTTTGGTGCCACACCCAATCTTTGGAGCTGGAGTACTAGTAGAGGGTGGTTGACGGTGTCAAAGGCTTTGGTGAGGTCAATGAAGATGGACCCCACCAATTTGCCTTCATCCAGTGCCTTGTGCACATAGTCAGTGTATTTCAGCAGTGCCATGGTGGTACTGTGTTTTTGCCTGAAGCCATGTTGGTTTGGGCAGAGTAGATTGTACTTATTGAGGTATTCTGTGAGTTGACTTGCCACGATTTTTTCCAAAGCTTTGGATAGTAGGGAGAGGATAGATATTGGCCTGTAGTTTGACACCAGCACCTTGTCACCATTCTTATGCACTGAGTTACCAGGGCTTGCTTCTCATACCTCTGGAAATTGAGCTAGGCCAAGGATTTATTAAATAGCATTGTTATGGGCATGATAAGAATATCAAGGTGAGAGATAGTAACTTCATGTCTAGCCCGTGCTACCCAATATTGTTTTGCCTAGGACTTTCCTGACCATCGTTAGGGCCTCCTTCACTGTCACCTTCTTAAAGTAGAAGGCTGGATGGTTAGTTATGAGCAGGTTGGTGCAACCTTGGTCCTCCACAGACAGAAGGTAGTCTGGAGGCAGCACTGAGGACAGGTCTGTAAAGGCCTGGTTAAAGGCATCAGCAATGGCTAGCGAATCTGAGGAGGATGAGTTATTAATGCTGAGCATCTTAGGGTGCTGCTTTTGATCTTTACCAAGGATGTTCTTGATGTTGTCCCAAAACTCTTTCCATCTCCCCATGCATTGTTAAGCTGGGTCTTATGGAAATTGGCTTTTGCGAGCCTGATAAGTTTGGTGCACCATTTTCTAGCTGTTTTGTAGCACTGTAGGTCATGCTTGCTGCCGGAGTTTAAGGCTTTTTCCCAGAGGCAGTCCCTCTCCTTTAGGAGGGAGAGGAGCTTGCCATCAATTCAGCCATTAACCTCCCCTGAATTTTCCGTTTTGTGCATGGTGCATAGATATCACAGATGGAATTGAAGCCTTTAGTGAAAAAACAAAGGGCCTGGTCCAGCGTAGGTGCCTTGTTGATGGGGGACCAGTTGTAGGCAGACAGGGCCAATTTGAGAGATCCAAGTTTACCTTTCCACAGAACCCTGCTCTTGATGAGGCGGGGTGGGCTTTTGGCAAGTTTAGTGGTCCATATAAAGGAGATTGGGGAGTGGTCACTTAGCACATCCAGGAGAACTCTGAGTTCAGAGAATTGAGTCAGTGAGCTAGCTAAGACCCAGTCAATGAGGGTGCTGGTACCAGCCTTGTAGTTCTGCCTGGTGGGGTGAGTTACGAGTTGCATGAGATTGTGGGAGGTGATTAGGTCTCTGGAAGGTGTTGCCTCTTTACATAACCAGTTAATATTAAAGTCACTGGTCAAGACGAGTTCTGAGCCCTTTCTGTGTGCACTAATTTCTTCCATAGCAAGAGGAAGGCCTTCCTTGGCTTTCTAGGGGGGCAGGTAGATTGTGGCGATGGTAAGGGTCTTGCCTTTTAGGCCGACTTGTATTTTTACCACTAGTAGCTCATAATCCTCTACAACTTTGGAAATGGGGAGGACGGAGCAACTCAGTGAGTTTCTGGCATATAGGAGGTAGCCGCCACGTTTCCTGCCTATTCTATCAAGTTGAAATGCTTGGAATCCTTCCATGGCCACCTCACCATCTTTGATTCTACCCGACAGCCAGGTTTCAGTTAGGCAGAGTATGTCAGGGGCATGGATGGTTATCCAAGCCTGGAGCTGGTCGAATTTGGCAGTTAGGCTGCAGATGTTTAGCGATGCTATCTTTAGGTCATTCACTGTATGGACCCCCCTGCTCCTCAGGGTTGTTGGTCCAGGGTTTAGGTGAACATTGCCAGAGAGTAGCAGTAGCAGAAAGATAACCTTTCTGGCAGATAGGGTGATGTTTATCTTCCCTCCTGTCTTCCGTTGCCTGCGCTTCAGGTGGGAGAGGTGTCTATACGCCTGTATTAAATTAGGGGGGAAGCTAACCATTAAGGTTATGGTTTGGAATATAGGGAACATTACAACATGACAGAAAACTGGAAACTGTCTGAAAATAAGCATCTTAAAATAGTCATGTTTCCTCTTGGTAATCCTTTTTTTGCCCCTTTTTGTTTTATTAAAGAAACTGTTTTATTATTTTTTTATGCCTGTATTTCTACCCCCCCCCATTGTTTTAGGATTTATATTTGATTTCCTTTACATTCTCTGAAGAACATTTATAGCAAATTACAAATGTCAGCATGTTTAAGTGCAAAGTTAAAGAACATTTAAATAATGTTGTTGTTTTGCATAACTGAGTCTAACTTGATCCAAAGCCGATACATGAGGATACCACTTTCAGCATTTTTATCCAAGATGACGTTGTGTAATGGTGATATGCCTCAAGTTTTTAGCATATTGGATTTTTTTTTCTTGCATGGTTAGTTTGGTATACCTTCATAAGATTCACTATATGTACTGCAGAGAATGCGTCTTTTCATTACAGAATGAGCTTTTGTGGTTTATAATGTAACATAACTTTACCTACCTGCTTCCTCTGAAACTCCTGTGAAAAAGGAGATATTGTATCTTAAGTGAGCTATTCCAGTGCATACAAATTTTAAACAAATACATGAGGTTCAAAGATGTCAGTGCCACTTTTCCACACTTCTTTTTGTAAATATATTTTTATTGTATGTTATAATAAGTAAACAAGGTGCATTGGATAATATTGTCATGCAGGTACAGTATTAGTATTAAGAAGACGGGTAACCTCACAAAGGTACATTAAGTGAAGTTGGTATATTCATAAAGTTTGGAATCCAGAGAAGCTTGACATAACCTGATTTCTAGGTAGTGCATGAAAAAAAAACATTGGCATAGGTGACACAGCAAGGGGCAGACTGTCTTATCCTCAGTCCCTGTGTCAGGGGCAAGCCCCCATCCCACACACAGATAGTTCAAGTTCCCTCTAGCACTATGGTTTCCCTAAGGGACAAAATTAGGCTTGTGTTGCATCACATCACATACAATTGCAGGGAGTAGCCGGGATTATGTGGGGAAAGAGCTCCTCCCCCACAGTCTATTTATCTGAAGCAGCTGACTCTCACTCCGCTTAGAGCGAGTCGTACTCACTTGTGGCACAGCTGGTGTTCAGCTGCTCCTTCCTCCCTTTCTCTTGCCCCTCCCCTCATTCCTTGACTGTTATGTTTGCTCATCTGTTTGTCCTCTCGTTCCTTTGTTGTCTGTTTTATTTTATTTTATTTTTGGGGAGGCCTTTTTCTTTTGGGGCTTCCTCCCCTGCGCTTTCATTCATTTCCTACCATTCACCTGCTTCTCTACCTCTACTCTGTTCTGTCCCTGCCCCCTTCCTTTGAGCAGCCATTACACTTGCTAGCACCACATCATACCAGCATCGTCACTCTCTATGGGGATTGGAACTCCAACTCCTGTTTCGCAGCTCCTCCTCTACTGCGGCTGCATGCCGCCATCGAACTGCACTTCAGCTCGTATTCACCGAGGATTGCTTACCTGACTCCACCATTGCTGCAGCTCCAGGATCTCCTGCTCCTCAGTGGCCCACCACTACTTGTACTCTCGCTTTGTTTACCCTCCAACACTAGCCCTGTTACCACGCTGGGACTCGCACCATTTTGCCAATGCATAACTGTAGGCATACTTTCGTTCATACCTCTCAACTGCCACGCATTATGGGGGAAGAAAGGTTGTGAGGTATGGTTAGTTTCGATCCTGGTTTGACCACTCATTATGTTACTCGAGCTATCCTTATATGTCAGCCATCATGCTTCACTGCCTGGGCTCAATTCTGCATCTGATTACAATTAAGGGCGTATGTTGCTGCGTTGCTACCTGCCAGACCTAGATCTCAAACTGCTCGTCATTTACCTTGCCTATACCGTGATTTTCTACACTCATTTGTGCAGTTACCTATGCTCTAGCCAGACACTTGTTTATGCTCCTATGTTATTGGCACATGCTGGTTGTGGGATTTACAGAAGCCGCAGAATGCACCTAGCCAGCTGGAGTCCCCGTCCATCTGTACCTATAGAAGCAGTACCTAACTACTTACTTAATTATTACGCTACCTCATTAAAACTTAGAACAGTAACATTTGATGTCGGATGCTTGCTGCTTGGCTCATCATTTTCTTCCTAGCTTGCTCGTTTGTGTCTGTGCAGCCTTGAGCCCTTGCCCATATGCTTTACTGTAGCATCTTATGCTGTACTAATGCCTGTCATTCTTAATTTATTATTCTCTACCAGCTTTCTATCTTGGATGATTCCCATGCATCCCACCTAACTAAAGATCTACAATTAGACTTCATCATGGCCTGTAACAACAACTAGAGCCTGCCATGTGGGTGATCTGAGATATTTTCACAGCCTTTCATGCCTGACAAGTGAACGTGGTACCTCAGATATTGCAATCATGTTTCCAATATGGCCTTGCTGGCTGGCTTCTGACTCAGACTGTAATTTTATGACACTTGTTTCATTCTGCGGGTCATTGCTGGGCATCCTGCTTTGCTACCATGACATTTCGTTTCCACAACTTCCCTGTGTGCCATGCTGCCATTCCACTTACTATGCTTGCCTTAGCCTCTTATTGGCTGCCCCAGTCACAACTCTCCACACAGCTGAGGCTTTCCTGCCATTCTTATGGGGTTACTGTCCTGGGTCTTATACTGCCTAGTTTTATCTGCCATCCACTACAGCCTCAGCTTCGACTTCTGGGATGCATGCTGCTAGGTAGCCCTCTGTGGTGGTGCCTGGTCATGCTAACCTACACGGGGTCTAGCTTAACTTGCTTCTTTCTTTCCACCTGGCCTACAAGGGGTCGGGCTGTACCACTAGTCACGTGATGGCCTCTCCTAGCATGCTTCACAGCTCCTTGTTGCTCTGCATGTGAGTCATGGTTCCATGGCCTTTGTGGGGCCTAGTTGCCATTCTCAAGATTGGATACACCACCAGTTATACCTTGTCTTCAGTCCACTACTTGGACCCTGGACCCTACAGCCCTTACCTTGCTGCTCTGGTGTACTTCCACATGTCAAGGATGTGTTTCTTCCTTCTACTGGATTACTTCTGGATTACATCTCAGAGATTGTCTCTATTCCTTGGATGCAACTTGCTCTACTGATTTACCTCCTTCGGAGTCACTACTTTGTTATACCTCCCAGGCGAGCTCTATTCCGTACTGCCTTCCTTCTCACAGTTTAAACATATGACACGGATCTACTATAGTTTCAGGATGCTTTCTACCTCTAGTCATGTTGCCATCCCAGTTGCCAGGTCTCTTTACTACATAATTTCTACCTCAATTTATCAGGATACGACACTATACAACACTCTTCTACTGCTCTCATGAGTACACCTCAGAAACTATTTCTACGCTGCACAGGATTGGCTCAAGATTATGCTACTGTCTGCAATACCATTTACAATCTATTCTCTACTGCTTCGCTACTATTTCTGCATCGCATGCAGTTCAACATTATCTTTCTACCACTGTTCTATTGAGTTCCTGCCTTGCCTGTAATGGAGGTTCACTTCATCGCACCTCAAAGACTCCAGCCCTATGCGGGCCAGAGGTCCCTTGATCTTATATTACCACACTATATTTATCTGTTTATGACCAGCCTTGCCCCCAGTGGGCCGGGTTTTTTCCTACTTCTGCTCTACACTTGCCATGCCCAGCTTGGGGCCTGGAAGTTCGCATCTTCTACTATACATCTACCTGCAGCCGTGTCTGCCAGACTTAGGAGTTCCTGTTTACTATGGCCTCACATCTGGATTTGTTTAGCCATTCTTCATCTATTCTTGGATGCTGTGCCCTGCTACTTCAGCTGTGTGGACTTGCTGCTGCTTCACCTTCCAGGGCACTTAGTTGCGAATCTCCTGAAGACCTTATCCTGATTATGCTCTACTGTTTTTGACCTGTGAAAACGCTACTCCATTTGCCTCAGCCTCTTCAGTTATCTTCTTCCAGGACTCTTATGCTCGACCATTCGGGTCTCATCCCATTGCTGCCTCCAACATTGCATGCCTACAATTTCGAATGCTATTCCTCGTCAAGTTGTCATCTATGCTACGGTCTCTTCAATGCGATCCCTGCCTTCCTTGATTTACTGGATCCATCAGTTCTCAGCACCATTCCATTCTCTATGGCTCTCTCTTACAAATGCAGTACTGCTCAGCTCAAAACTGACTCAAGATACGTCTCCTGGAGGCTGTATACCACGCAGTATTCCTACTGGCTGACCTCCATTGGTTTGGCTCCATTTTCCTGTTACCTGGAGCTAGTCGCCTCTCTACTTACCTCTCCAGCTGCTGAAAAAGCTGTGCTTCTCATCGAGGGACTAACTGCCATGTTCTATTCTACCAGCAGACTTCCATGTGCCTATCTGTGGTTCTCATACCTGGAATCACCTGCCTCTCTCTCCTACTTCATCAGCTCTCGGTTCAGCTGCACTTTTCATGGGCTGATTGCCACGTCCTATTCTTTCTCATATGCCTTCGTGGGTACAATCCCTGCCCCTACTACCTCTCACTTCGGATTAGCAGTTCAACTGCTTTGCTTACTTTTTGGGCTCACCTTATCTACTACTTGGATGCTTCATACCTCGCACCAGTGTCTCCAATTATCCTCTACAGCTTGCCATTATTCCAGCTCAGCTGTACAGCCATTGCCTTCATATCAGTTCCTAAGACTATACTTCACTTATCAGAACTAGATTCATCAGCCGGTAGCCTGGCTTCAAGCTTCCCTCATTACACATACTTTACAAGCCCTCAATTAGAAATCAGGAAGTCATACTACTTCTATTCATCCTGCTTCGTTGACATCAAGTTTGGATGCAACTATCTGCATCTGGTCTCCTGTATTGAATTCATCAGTCATCAACTTCATCTCCACCATCATACATTTCCTGGATTATGCCCTATATCAACTGAAGTACAGAAGACGGTTCTTCATATATCCACTCTCCATCATTTCGAATTGTACATGGATTCTCGGACTCGGACTTTATTAGGAGGAAATTACTTCACTGGACATTAACAATTCAGTTTTTCTTAAGCTCCGTATATCTGGATTGAATTCTACAAATTAGAATTCAGATATTAGCTCATTAATTTAGTTTAATTGGGATCTGTCTCCTTTAGTATGCCCAGAAGGATGGGCAGATCAGCAGCCATGGGTCCTCAGAGGTTTCCCCCCAAGGGGGGGGTTTCCCTCTCCTGAGTGCTACTGGTCACACTCTCCAGAGTTGGAGGAGGTGATTGTCTATTCCTATTAATATTAGGTGTTGTCATGCAAGACGTCTTCAGCCTTCAGTTAAAGAACAATCATTGATATATTATTCTTTTTGGGGCTTTCATAATTCTAAACCAAGCTTCCTTCCTACAGGTGGGATACAGAGAAAGGCCAAAACCATCAAATATTATCAAACAACTCAATTCAAACATCCAAGTACCTAAGCACAAGCATTCTATACTACTACCTAATAAATATTGTCCTTTTAATGCTGGCCTCTGTATCAACAACCATCTACGTCATTCCACTATATATGTTACATAAGCACTGAGCTATGAACCACACATAATTGCAGGGAGTAGCTGGGATTATGTGGGGGAAGAGCTCCTCCCCCACAGCCTATTTATCTTAAGCACTTAGAGCTAGTCGTACTCATCCACCATCCTCCCTGACACCTCCTCCTACTGCGGCACTCTTACCCCACTGGGGGGCTTTCATAATTCTAAATCAAGCTTCCTTCCTACAGGTGGGATACAGAGAAAGGCCAAAACCATCAAATATTATCAAACAACTCAATTCAAGCATCCAAGTACCTAAACACAAGCATTCTATATTACTACCTAATGAATATTGTCCTTTTAATGCTGGTCTCTGTATCCAACAACCATCTACGTCATTCTACTATATATGTTACATAAGCACTGAGCTATGAACTACACATAATATCCAGGTATTTCATCTGGAGGAAGAAGTTTTTGTTTTATCATTCAGGCTAAAAGTAATCCTTTCCAGCTGATTCAGGAAATTGACAGCTTCCCTGCATTGTGGCATCCCTGGTAGCCAGTCAGTTAACCAGTTTCTAGTGATGCATTTCTTAGCGGGAACCAGTACAATACTCAAAAGATATTTGGCATGTCAGCCTCTAGGGCATCTTGAGTATTGATGTAATAAATATATTTCTGAGGTCAATGTAAACCCAGGGAAAAGCATTGATTTGCCTGCTCTAAGTCACTTAAGAATTCTGCTAACTGGGCAGGACAACATTATATGGGCATGTGTTGCCCTCCAACCCCCAACCCCATCCCGCAGTTTCTCCAACACCCTGCTGTGTGTGGCAGACTATACTGGCTGTAATTACTGAAGTGCAGAGATAACATAGTAGATGTTTCCAGGTGTATTCATGTCGTACATGAGTACTTTTCCATACTTTGGAGTGAAAAGCACTTGAACAATGGAACTAAGTGTCAACTTGGCTCAGTTGGTAGCACATCTGGCTCTGGGCTAGAAGGTCATAGGTTCTAGCCCCACTACAAGAGTGGGCTCATACAATAAACCCTGTCCCCCAAGTGCAGTTCTGGGGGGGCTGTACTGTCGTAATGTGGTTTCATTTGGATGAGATGTCAAACCGAGGTCCATTCCACCCATCTCTGGTGCTGCCCTTGTGGGTGTCCAGGTGGAAGTAAAAGAATCCGAGGTACTTTTTGCATAAGTAGGGGAATTTTTATTGTTTGCAAATGTAAATACATGTAAATTACTGTATATACAAAGTTTTCATTATATTCCTTTGCACCATGTCAGATTTTCAGAAATTCAGATTCTGTGTCTGATTTCATTCTGATTCCATTTAAGCTATTGGAAAGTATCAGCATCAGAATCAGAATTTGCACATCTAGCTCTTTCCTTAAACTCTCCTCAACCTGGCTACAGCAGTATAAAAGGCCCTGTTGTAACCCTAACATGACCCCCCTACACAACTGAATCAAGACAGCCCTCTTGCCACCGTAGCACACATTTTCCCACCTTCCCTCTGTCCCTCCCAACTCTCCCATTGTAACTTACTATTGGGTTATGTGTTGTTGTTGTGGTATCAGGGTCCTCCTGCATCAGTTCCTGGTCCCATCCAAATAAGTGTTAAGTCCAATTGAGTCCATTCCAAAGATGTGTGCTTGCATTTATTCAGTCTATTGATGCTTGTCAAGGTGTTGAGAGAGTTTGTGCCGGCCACACCCCACTTCTCACCTCACCTTAATATTTTTAAGTCTACTGGACAGTTTCACTTTGGGTCTGGGACAGAGGGAGGGAGAGATAGACTGTGTCAGAAAGGGAGGCTGTGGATGGACAGTGGGCTGTCGCAGTGGGCACATCATTAGAGTGAACTTCATCAGACTTGATGGCACTTCTCAGGACAGGATTAGAAGCTGATTCAGAAGCACCTCAATGCTGCAGCATCACCTGACTCAATTGTACATTACAGTGGGAGGGAGAGGAAGGGGGTAGAATAGGCCCCATGAAGGTGAGAAGGGAAGGGGATGTCTTAATTCAATTGTTTGGGGCAGGCCAGCATCAGGGTCACCAGGGCCTTTTACACAGTTATAGCCAGATGAGGGATTTTTAGGAAATGTCAGATGGGGATTCAGATCTCTTTTTTTAGGAATTTGGATTTTTTGCAAGCAATTCCAAAAATCCTAATTTCTAAAAAAAGAAAGCCTGGAATCAGACTATTTCAATTCTGAGCAACTGTAATTGTAACTAATTTCTCCTAAGATCTTCTGGGACACTACTTTTTGTGGACCTGGAAGTGTTCTGGGATCTGCTGGGACAGTAGTATCTGGGGCGAGGGGAACTAGACAGTAACAAAACTCTCCTAGCATCTGCTGAGAGAATACAGTGATGCTCAGGGATAAGTTATTGTATAACTGAAGATATCCTGATACCATTATCAAGATCTCCTTATACTTAAGCAATAACAACCTACAAGCCAATCATTTCCGAATGATTAACAGCCAGTTGGGGGATGGATGGCCTGCGGCACAGCCGAGGGTCACCTCCCTCCAGCCAGTCATTAATCCAATGAAATGACCAGCTTTGAGGCTGTTATAATGATTATAAGTCTAATCACAATAACAACTTTCTGGTTCCCCATTTATTTTTACCACAATTCAATTTCAAAGTAGAGTGGCGCAAGCCATGCGTGTCGCACAGCATCGATGACAGCTGGGGTGTTCATTTCTAAGACATTAATGACTGATCCAGTAGCCAATCAGTAGCCTTGTTAGGCTCATGAATAATTAATTAGACTTTTAATTAACTGTTATATCACTAGAAATCACAAAGTGTTAAAACAGTTTCAAGTTGATTGAACATTGTTACCTGGAGTTAATTAGAGTTACTGATTGACATGTCAGGGCATGATAGAACTTCTTACTGAGTGCCCTACTGTGAAATTGAACATTTTTCCAGCCTCTGCTGGAATATAGCATCTATGGTAAAAGAAACTATTCGAGCAGATAGTGATCTGTTGAAAGAGCTGTGATGATTAAGCTCTTTAAGCATTTCTGGTGGTACTGTGACGTAGGAAAGTAGACATTCCCAAAATCAAATGGATTCATCTGGAAACAAAGGGCAAGTCTCAAATCTCACTAAAAAATGTTACTTAAAACTCAAAATGGTGCCTTTTTCTTATAACTTTGTACAGGATATATGCTCCATTTTGAAGGTCATCCTGTGCATAAGATGGAGAATAATGTTTGGCAACCATGCACATCAAGGATGCGTTTCCATTTGGTTCTAAAGACATCATATGGACATCAAAAGCAAACTCCAAGATGGAAATAGCTGAGTTGTGCATGGTTTCCATGCATATTTTGTATAGTATATGGTTTGAACATAACATTTACAATGCTGCTTTTTTTTCTTACCAATAAATCTTTGGTTTAATTTTTTATTATAACAAAGAAGAGAAAAAAAAAAAGAAACCTACCCACATCCAGCTGCTGAAATAACCCACTTGGAAGAAGGGGAGGTTTCTGTTGTTTAAAAAGATGAAACAACAGAAGACATTAAATTAGGAAAGGGTCTAGGTTCTGTGTACGTATGTGGAGAGGGTGAAAGTAAAATAGCAAGTGGCACAAGTTTTATTTCTAATTGAAAAAGATGTTGTACCGGATCCATGACACCTGTTTGACAAATTCTTTGTCGAACAATGTTACAGTGATAACTTTATGTTGACCACAATTGCAGTCAACATAAATCTGTTCCATGAAGACTTTATTTTCTTCCGGGGGAGGGCAGAGCCCCCGCACCCTCCATAACTTAAATGATCAACTCTGAGTCAGAGTTGCTTCAGGGAGGGAGTGAAAGTCCCCCAGAAAGCAGTGCCGGCGCTGACATCATAGTGACCTGTCACTGTTGTCGTTGTGATGCCGGGCATGGTAAAATTGTCGAACAGGTGTTAGCATATGTGTTGTACCATAGATGGGTACAACAACATTCTATGACCTTTGGAGTTTAATGCAACAGTTTTTAGTTATTATAGAAAGTCATGCACAACAAGAGGCAGTCATATTAGTAGTATAGAGTTCATATATCTCGTCAAATATTAAATTTCAGCCAATCAGCATGCCCCATGTCATTTGACAGGTGGGCGTGGCGTAAAATGGACCAATCATAATTGTCCCCATATGGCAAAGGATGTTCCGCCTTCTGCAAAGGACATAACACCTTAAACGCAGGGCATTCCACGTCAAACACAGGAAGTGACATACAAAATGCAGGAAATGACATATTCTTGAATATGGAAATGACACATCATTCCTGTTCTACATCCCTACATCCTTCCTCCTCCATCCCCAGTCCCCTTGAACCTCCATAACACCATCTAAGTTCAAACCCAAGTCCGTCCTCCATCCCCTTGAACCATAACCACCCCATCTTAGCTCGAACCTGAGTCCCTCCTGCATCCCCTCAAACCTCTGTGACACCATCCTGGCTTGAACCCAAGTCTTGAGTCCCTCCAATCCCTACAGCCTCTGTGATACCATCCTAACTCAAACCGGAGTCCTTTTTCCATCCACTCAAACCCATGTGACACTGTCCTGACTCGAACCTCTCCCACTCCATCCCAGCTTGAAACCGAGTCCCTCTTCTGTCCCCTTGAACTGGTGCAACACTGTCCTGCCTTGAACATGAGTCTGTCCACTTGAACGTCTATTACCCTATCATAGCTCGAACCCAAGTCTCTCACCTTCTTCCACTTTATCCCACCACCTATCTTGCACCCCATTACCTTGCCTGAACCAGAGTATCTCTCTGCACCTCGCACCATGCCCCATCATCACCTACTTTCCACCCATCACCTACCTTGCCCGCACTCAACCTTACCCTGTCGGTCTATGGTATAACTGCAGGGTGCCTTTTTACTCAGGGAATTTTTTTTTTTTTTTGTGAAATGTGCTTTCAAGTTCAGAGGACAGTGTGCTATAAGAATATTTTATCTTTATTATGTAAGAAAGTTATTTTAATACAATGCATGTAAATATTTATGAAAAGCAGAGACCTAGCTCAAACACCAGTCCCTTCCCTCTTCCCACCTTATCCCAACACCTACCTTGCTCCATCACCTACCTTACACTCCCTCAACCTCCCCCCATTGGACTGAGGGATAACTGCAGGGTGCCTTTTTACTCTGGGGATTTTTTGTGTCTGAAATGTGCTTTGAAGCTCAGAGAACTGTAACAACATTTTATCTTTATTATGTAAGAAAGTTATTTTAATACAATGCATTTAAGTATTTATGAAAAAACAGATTTCTTTTTTAATGAGAAAAAGAAAATGGGTTCTAACTTTAAAAGTAGAGAGTGTGCGTGTGTGTGTGTGTGTGTGTGTGTACATGCCCATGCATATGTATGTGTGTGTGAGTGTGTGTCTCCAGTGTTGAAGATGATGTTTCAAGGGTTTGTAGTCTAAGTAGACTGTTTCAAATGCCAAAGTCTGATTTAAAAACATACACTGGGCAGGATTCACGTACTGGGGAGAAGTACCCACAGTCGCGGGAAAACCTCGGCGCTAGTGGGAAACCAATTACACAGCCGCAGGTCACCCACAGCTGCAGGTATTTACGTAGGTGGAGCTGGAGTACGACCAGCTCCATGGAATACAGCTGCTTGTGTATGCTGTCATCATGGACAGCACCGCAACTGCGTGAGACTGCTACGGGCAGCAGAACCTGCCATAGCACCCTCCGCAACTGCCACAGCTGTGAATTGCTACCGCCGCAGCTGCAGACAATTCCAGTCCACAATGGCAGTTGCGGAGGGAAACTTTAAAAGTTTATTTTTGTGGATCCTGTCCATACTCTCTAAATTCCCTTTTTTCAAGCTTAAAAATAATGGAATAGTATTTTATTTTGAGATCAGAAACTAAATATATTTTTATATTTTCTTTGAAAAAGATAATTTACAAGATATCTTGTTATCAAAAGCACATATTTCCATTAAATATATACTACTGTTACTGGTGAAAAGTATTCAAGAAGGTTTTATCCTCTCTGCATTTCCTGTAAGAACATTTTATCTTTATTATGTAAAAAAAGTTATTTTAATACAATGCATTTAAGTTTTCATGAAAAAACAGAGATTTCTTTTTTAATGAGAAAAAGTAAATGAGTTCTAACTTTAAAAGTAGAGTGTGTGTGTGTACGTGTAAGCGAGAGAGAGATTGTATGTGTGTGTGTGTGTGTGTGATGTCCAGTGTTGAAGCTGATGTTTCAAAGGTTTGTAGTCTATGTAGACTGCTTCAAATGCCAAAGTCTGATTTAAAAACATACATGCTCTCTAAATTCCTTTTTTTTAAGCTTAAAAATAATGGAATAGTATTCTATTTTGAGATCATAAACTAAATATATTTTCGATTTCCTTAAGATAATTTACAAGATATCTTGTTATCAAAAGCACATATTTCTATTAAATATATACAGTTGAAGCCGCTTAATTGGGACGCCTCTGTGGCCCGCAAAACGTCCCCTTTAAGAGGCCATCCCGAATAAAGGAAGCACGTATTTTTAAAAATGTATCTGCCTTCCTGACTACCGCACTACCTCACAACCACTAAAAACGCCATTACAAATACGAAACACAAAGTAGCAACAGACAACACAAATCAGTGATTTACAGCTCTTTTTTGAATTTGTGTTTGTTGTGCTTTTTTAAAAGGCATATTTATTTATAGTGCCATACAGTGCAGTATCATTATACAGTAAAATCTTAAAATCTTATCTGCTTGTTTTGTCTCCAAGCTCTTCACTCGCTTTACTCGGTGGAGGCAAAGTAATCCGTAATTTTGCTTTGCTTCTTGTCTGATGCTAGCTGGCAGTGAACAATCACTTCAAGCTCAAAGATGTGCTCCCAATAATCCATTTTTTTGTTCTGTAAGCACCAGTCTCTAAGAGAGCTGGCATGTAGAAGAGCTTCCTTGCTGGTGACATTGACTGGCGGAGAATCTTCATCGTCGTCATCAGTAGATACCGATGCGCTGTCATCACGTAGTGAAGAGCACAGGTCATCCAAAGAAAGCTCACCTTCTGTGACTTCATCATCATCTACTGCCACAAATGCCAGAAACTTGTCATGTAACATCCCATCAGGGATTGGCACATCAGCTAGTGAGTCGTCCACTTCTGGGTCTTCTCCTGTCTCGAGCGTGCTATGACTGTCAGACAGTATGTCCATGGAAAACCCTGCTTTTCTGAAGCAGTTTGCTATTGTCAATTCCTTGACAGTGGCCCATGCCTTGGCCATCATGCAGACTGCATCCAATAAATTTACTGCTTTTGCAATCTCGGTGGCCAAAGCAGAGGAGCCACTGTCAATGACACCGACTACGTGAGCAGTGAGAAGGGAGTGGTAATGGCCTTTGAAATTCCTAATCACACTCACGTCTAGTGGTTGGATAAGACTAGTGGTGTTAGGTGGTAGAAAATGTAATCTTATCTGGCTGAACTTGTCAACAAAAGAGGTAGGGTGGGCGCTGCGGTTGTCAAGAAAAAGCAGCACTCTCCTACGGTGCCTTCGCAGCTTGCTGTTCCATGCAGAAAGCCACTCGTGGAACAAACTTGAAGTCATCCAGGCATTTGCTGAATTGCGGTACGTGACCGGGAGAGAAGCAAGATCCTTTGGTAGACATCTGGGGCGCTTGCTCTTCCCGATCACTAAAAGAGGCAGTTTTTCATTCCCAGCTAAATTCGCACAGCACAGGAGGGAGACACAATCTTTTGCCTTCTTTCCTCCAATGAGCTCAGTGGCCTTGTGTGTATGCCCACAGTCTGGGTACCCATGGTAAAACACCCCGGTCTCATCAGCGTTAAAAATGTCAACCGGTGGGTACTCGGCAAGTAGACCAGGGAGCACATTTTTTACACACACAGAAGCAGAGGGAGCATCAGCATCAAGCTTTTCACCCTGCTCACGCTTCCACACAATGCTGTTCCAGTTCTTCCAGCGCATAATCCAGCCATCGGTCACTTCAAAGCTGTCATGGCCAAGATGTCTGGCTATCTCTTCGGCCTTCTGCTTTAGCACAGGACCATTGAGTCAAGCACCTCTACTAACAGCATGATTAAACCATGTCAGTAAGTCACCCTCTCCTCACTGTCCTTGCCTTCCCTTTTTCGTTTGCATGTGGGGTTACTGTTTTGTTGCCATTCAGCCATTAAAGAATTTCTGTTTTGGCTAATCCTCCCAGCCTGGCTCTTGGAATTGCCAAACAGCTTAGCAGTCACTGTTTATGTAATGAGGTGTTAACAAGCGCTAATGGAAGTTAATGATGAGAGTATCAGGAAAATCGTCCCAATTAAGGAACTCAGGGGTCCCGATTAAAGGGAATGAGCATACATAAGATATTATGAGCTCTAAATCGGTGCCTAGGAATTGTCCCCTTTAAGTGGCCATCCCCTTTAAGCGGGTCCCATTTAAGTGGCGTCGACTGTACTAATGTTACTGATGAAAAGTATTCAAGAGGGGTTTATCCTCTCTGCATTTCCTGTAAGAACATTTTATCTTTGCTATATAAAAAAATTCTGTTAAAAGAATGCATTTTAAATATGTATGATAAGCAGGGGTTTATTTTTAATGAGAAAAAGAAAATTAGTTTCAACTTTAAAAGTAGAGAGTGTGTGTGTGTGTGTGTGTGTCCAGAGTTGGAGCTGCTTTCACAAGGCTCCCTAGTCTAAATACAATTCTTCAAATGAAGGGCCCCACCCGTAGTTCAGTGGGTGGGGATTCCTCTTTAAAATGTGCACACACCCCCAGCCTCCTTTGCTTAGCATTCAAGTTTGACGCTGGGCTGGGTGTGTGGTTTTCTCCTCACTGCCTTTTCTTTGCCTGTTTGCCTTACCTGCTGCTTGTGCTGTTCTTCTCCTCCATCTCCGTTGCTCATTCTTCCTCTTCCTTCTCACCGGTTTGCCAGTCCTCCACTCACTGGTTGTTTTGCCGGTGCGCCCCCCCCTCCTTCCCCTCTCCTTGCCTCCCCCTTTCTCTTTTCTTCATTTTTCTGCCTAGCCTCTCCCTTGTGCTGTTGTTGCTTTCTTTTGGGGGGGATCTCTCTCTCTCTCCACTAGTTGGGCATTGAGTCCACCCTCTCTTCCCTTCCTGCACAGCCCGGCCCGTCCTAGCAGTCAGTCCATGCACTTCTGATGTCCTGTGTCGAAGGATGTCTTGGGCTCGCCCCTACTACAATGTTCCTCAGCACTGCAGGATATCTGGAACTACAGGATCTCGCCTACCAGCGTTCGGCTTAAACCTCAATACATTCCTGCCAATTGGCATTAACATTCTATAAACTTAAGCTCATTATTGGCTACCTAATTCATGCTCACGTCCTAGTACCTACATAGGGCTGCAGAACCTACATGGGGTTTCTGCACCTGTCAGCTGTTCTGTGCCTACAAGGGGCAGCCTTCAGCTCTTACTCATTTATTTTCTTCTCTTTTCTCAATATTGACAATTACTATGGCCAAGCCTGCTCCAATTGACGGACCTGTTCCAATTCACCCTACTCCACAGAAACGTACTGCAAAATCTAAGCATTCTCTGACAGACTGGACCATTCCTCATCTAACTGCTGAATTGAGGAAATTAGGCATTCCCTTCCATGCTAGTGCAAAGAAACAGGAACTATACAATATGCTCCTTGAACATCAGAATCGTACTTCCCCTTCATTACCTGTCTCTCCTGCAAACCCAGACGCAGATGCCTTGTCCGAGTTAAAAGATATTCTCTCCCAACTTTCAGCATCCATGGTGGATATTTCTAATCGGCTGGACATTCTTGAAAATCAGCACACTCCTCTTCCCTTGGAGCAGACTCAGCTTTTACATACCCCTGATGTGCCTAAATGATTACCAGATCCTGCTCCGGAACCTCTTCCATCCAATCCTAATACTCACTCCACACCAGGTATGCATGCTCCTGGCTCCTCAATACCATCAGTGTCTCCTATTCATCTAGTACCTAATCATCTCCACAAGGATATCATTGACAGAAAGGATGTTAACCTAATTTCTTTGCTTATTCTTCCCAAGATACTATAGAAAACAGGATTATATCTTGTGGATACTTTTCCATTGTTCTACATTCCAAGGACCCTAGACTTTCCAAGAAACTAACCATTCCTGAATGCATTTTGGCCTTCAGCCTATACAGAGACATCCTTTGTTCCGCTTTCCCAGCTTGCAAAGAGGAGATGGATGCCTACCTTTACCTGATCGTTGATCTTGGCATCCGCTATGGCGGTACTCATTTTTTTGACTACCACAAGTCATTCTCCACTAAAGCTACTGCTGCCCTATCTCATTTTAACATACGTTTGCACTGGGGCTCCCTTGATAATTAACTATTCTGCTGCCACTTTGCTGGACAACAAGCCTTAACTTGACAAATATGCGACTCGTTTTCCCATACAGCTACCTTTTGTCCTCTATCAGTGCCTGACACATCCTCTTCACTTACAACTACCACTTCCGGACCCACCATTACTCAAACAGTTCATAATCCTAATGCCATTCCTCATTTTTCTCATGACATGTATGGTCGTCCCATCACATTCATTGCTGGTAGACCTGTTTGCAACTATTTCTATGCCATAGACTGTACTGTTCAGGGCTGTCATCTCTTGCATGTTTGCAGTCATTGTGGGGATGCCCATGGCAAATCTGTTTGTCCAACCTTGAGGCTTAAATCCTGATTATGCCAACATCCATTGATTCCTATTAATGTCAAGGCTTTGTCCCAGATGCTTGCTAGTCACCCTTCTCAAGCACTAGTCCGATATCTCATCTCCTGCTTTACTTCTGGATTCCATACTGGAGTATGCTCCCTTCCTCATGAGTCCTTTGAATGTTCAAATCTGCACACTGCCTTATCTCAAACAGACATCGTCAAGTCTCTATTTCATAAAGAACTGGATAAAGGCTACCTCATCGGACCATTTCTTCATCCGCCATGTTCTGTATTTTGTGTCAGTCCTATTGGTGTAGCTACTCGTAAGTTTTCAGAAAAGAAAAGACTCATCATTGACTTATCAGCACCACATGCTACTACTATTCCTAGTATTAACTCTCTCGTTCCTTCTCAAGACTCTTCCTTAGCTTTTGCTAGAATTGATGATGCTATCAATATCATTAAACAACTGGGTAAAGGTGCTTGGTTGTCCAAGACTGACATTGCAGATGCATTTAAGTTACCTCCCATACATGCATCTATACGGTATCAAATGGGATCATCTGTACTACTTTGCTGTGCAGGTATCTTTTGGATGTAAAAGCAGTCTGAAATTATTTGACTTATTTTCTTCTACACTATGTTGGCTATTGCTGAATTACTGCCGTGTGACTTCAGTCATCCATTTACTCAATGACTTTCTTCTCATCGAACCTCCCTCAGCTCCTCCTACGGCAGCCCTGATTTCTTTGTGCCATCTATTCAAACAACTAGCAGTACCCATTTCAGAAGAAAAGACTATTGGTCCTACCACCGAACTGGAATTTCTAGGCATTACGCTCGATACTGAATGCATGGAAGCCAGATTCCCTTTTGATAAATTACTTTGGATTAAAGACCTAGTCTGGTCCTTTTCACTTCATTCATCATGTACCAAAAGAAAACTCCTATCCCTACTGGGCTATCTCAATTTTGCTACTCGGATAATACCTCAAGGCCGTGCCTTTATATCCTACCTGCTTGACTTGCTGTCTTCTGTTTCAGCCTTGCATCATTACATTTCTCTCACAGCCACTGCTAAATCTGATATTGCCTAGTGGTATTTCTTTCTGGATCAGTGGAATGGTTGTTCCATGTTCTATAAGGATATATCACCAGGACATGCTCCCCAAATATATACGGATGCTTCTTCTGTTCACGGATTCTATGACATTCCAAACAGCCTGGATTGCTTCAACGTGGCCTTCATCCTTTCTTCAACTACCTGCAGCTACCACTTCTTCTCCTATGTTTGAAATTTACCCCATCATTGCAGCAGCCTTTACTTGGGGGCACCTGTGGTCCTTAACTACTGTATCAGTATTTACGGATAACCAAGCTACTACCGATATCATTAATAAAGGCAGATCATCTGCTCCTGCAATCACGTTATTCTTGTGGAGATTGACATGGCTATCTCTCCTCCATAATTTTTGCATTCAATGTTTTCACATTCCAGGCCATCACAATTTAGCAGCTGACTATTTGTCACATTTTTAATTTCAGAAATGCTGCTCCCTGCTACCTATGGCAGACCTGCAAGCAACCCCAGCTCCTCAGTTCAAAGATCTAATTATGCCTTAACAGGTTACCTTACAGCAACTCAAAACCTCATGTGGTCTGCTCTCTCAAACCGCACAAAATCAGCTTACATAACTGCTTGGAGAAAATATGTCACCTTTTGTTCCATGACATCTTCTCCTTCCTTTCCAGCATCTTTGTCTTATAACATATTGTCATACAACTGCTAAACTATCTTATTCGACCATCTGCCAATACCTGGCAGGCATTCAGTTTCACTTTTACCAGCAAAATCCAGCTTCCATCTCCTTCATGTCAGATCCAGCAGTAAAATTATTGCTCACAGGTATCCAAAAACTGTCCATCAAATGACCTCCTTCTTGTCTGCCTATCGATGACTCAATATTCAAAAAACTGATTGACTTACTTAAGACTGAGCCTCAAAACCCTTCTTCCATTATCTTGTCTGCAGCCATTTGTCTTGCATTCTATGGATTTTTGCACCCAGGAGAATTTATTGTTTCTGTATCCTCTGCAAATAATTACCTCAAAGTTAAACATCTCTCCAAACTTTCAGACCATTTCGTTCTACATCTTCCTACGTCAAAAAGTAACAGATTCATGAAAGGTATAGATATACTATATTTTCCTACAGTCAATGCTTGGTGCCCTATCATCATCCTGAACCAGTTGCTCCTTCTACACCATTAATCATCACCGGAATCACCTCTTCTACCATCATTCAACAAATTATCTCTAACTACCAAAGAGCTTATGGATTTAGTTCAATCACTTCTACAACATCTTGGATACAATCCTTTTGACTATTCTGGTCACTCGTTTCATATAGGTGCTGCCACATCTGCTTCAAGAAAGAAAGTTCCAGTTCATATTATCAAATGCTTAGGAAGATGGACAACATCATGTTTTGAAACTTATATTCCAGATCCTGAACTAGAACTCTGTTCTGCTTTTCTTTCCATCTTCTCATAGTATGCCCAGAAGGAGGGCAGCTTGACGGCCATGGTTCCTCAGAGGTTTCCTCCATTAAAGGCATTTTTCCTCTTCTGAGTGCTGCCAGGTATACTCTCTGTGAGTTGGAAGAGGAGGATACTTATTTCTTTTTGGACCTTCAATATATCAAACATTAAAACACTTCATCAACAAGATGGGAATGAGTTAAGGCCAAAAGCATATATCTTATGTTACAACAAGCACAAATGGCATCAAGCATCCCTGCACAGTGAAATGAAGGCCTGCCCATAGTTCAGTGGATGGGGATTCCTCTTTAAAACGTACACACACCCAGCCTCCTTTGCTTAGCATTCAAGTTTACCTCCACCCTCCCCCTCTCCTTCTCCAGTGCTCTTACCATCTACTGGGCCTTCAATATATCAAACATCAAAACACTTCATGAACAAGATGGGAATGAGTAAAGCCAAAACCATATATCTTATGATATACCAAGCACAAATGGCATCAAGCATGCCCGCACAGTGAAATCCTATAGTCTGAATGAAAAACAGACATACTTCTCTACTTACCTTTTTCTTTTAAGCTTAAAACAGATTGCACCAGAATTTTGGTATTTTTATGTCAGAAACTAAATATATTTTTCTATTTCCTTTGAAGAAGATAATTTACAAGATAACTGGTTATCAAAAGCACATTTTTTATTAAATATATACTTATGGTAGTGGTGAAAGTATTCAAGATGGTTGTAACCTCCAGAAAGCAACGAAGCAGCTGTAGTACCCATTTAAAAATGAAAAACCTGTTCAATAGCTTTCTGAACTCTTTTATACACTTTCAGAAAGCTAAAAAAATGCCCTGCCCAGCATTGCAGTATAAGAAAATCACATGCTAGTTATTATGTATTTCATAAGTCAGAATAACAGCTATTGAATGAATGGGACCCTTCTGTGTGTCATAAGAGAGTATAGGGCACTCTTTTATAAAGCATGAGCACAGCCCATCTGATAATCACATAGCGTGAATTCATACAGCATAAGGCTCATTCAGTTAGCCAAAAGACCAGAGGTTCGCAGAAGTTTTGAGAGCTATGAATATTATTATGACCAGCTAGAGTGATTTCTGAAGATTTGATGGGTCATCTATCTGACAGTGGCATGATGGAAGCTGCTGTAACAATACCATGACTACAAGGTACTTATTTCAACTGAAAATGTTTAAAATTTACTGACTTGGATGCTTTTCAGTGTAAGTAAAAGGCAGCCAGCTTTTGTCTGATTTGTAGTGTGTTTGTTAAATAAACTACAATGTTATGACTCTGTTAGTGTCATCAGGCTTACTACATATTGTTGACTGAAATAGTGTGGAGCATCTTTCATTGTGGAGGTTGCTAGCACACATTTTAGCTTGTGTTTTGGTGGGGAGGCAGAACCACAGAAGGAGAACCCCAAGGGTATGAACACTACTCAATGAACCCAGCTAGTGCTATAGGCATGTCTAGGGAGGGTTAGAAGGGGGATAAAGCAGTGGAAAATAGAACAGAAGAAAGGGCAGAGGGGAATAATGAAGGAGAGGTAGGTAGATTACAGGAAAGCAATAACATTTAAAATAGTGTATTTCATACACACAGTGTCCCAAAGCGATTTACAATCAGAGACACAGAAGAGAATGCCACTGACATTT